>CM068549.1:18670142-20020839 GCA_035048495.1 Euptelea pleiosperma
CTCGCACTAGGCTCCACCTCAGCATTGGGTTCATTCTCCAATGAACACCCGCTACTAGTACCATCAAACGTGGATGGATAAACAAGAAGAGGGAGAACATAAGAAGGCATCTCTTCCTCTGGGATGCTCCCCCCTGAAGAGAGGTCTTCCGATCAAAGTAGATTCGTGGAATATGACATCCATAGAGACAAACCTGTTTCTGGTAGGGGGATGAAAACATTTGTAGCCCTTTTTGAGTTGGGGAATACGCAAGAAACATACATTTGAGAGCTTTGGGCTCAAGCTTTGAGCGGGCTGGTTTGGAGAGATGAACATAGTAAATACACCCAAAAACCCAAGGAGGAAGAGGGAATATAGGAGTCTGAGGAGAGAGATCCTCAATAGGAGATTTGAAACCTAGAATGCGAGAGGGGATGCAACTAATACGAAAGGAGGTAGTAAGGACAACATCAGACCAAAAAGTTTTTGGAATGTTTGTAGCAAACATAAGGGCTCTCGCGGTTTCATGAGGGGGCGATACTTTCTTTCAGCCCCCCCCCCCCCCAATTATCAGAACGGAGAATTTTAATCTCAGTGTCAAATTGGGTACACACCATCTGATAGAACAAATTAAAGACGGAAAAAACTTCACTCTTAGTCTTTAAGAGATACACCCCCAAGTAACACGAGAATCATCATCAACAAAGGTCACAGCGTATTGAAACCAAACAAAAGAAGTCGTGGGAGAAGGCCCCCATACATCATAATGGACAATCTCAAAAGGAATTACTCTGATTTCAACTAACAGGGTATGAGGTTCTACAATGTTTAGCAAGCTCATGGGCCTTCACAAAAAAAGAGTAGAACAAGATACAGTTGATGAAAACAACTGAAGAGTGATGAGCATATGCTAGGGGATGAGGTGAGGAGTCCAATAGATACAGGCCACTTTCCTCACCATTGCCAATCATCATCTTCATCTCCAGGTCCTGCAACACAATAAGAAGGAAAAAAGTGACACTGCAATTCAAAGATTTTGTAATACTACTAACAGATAAGAGGTTAATAGCAAAACTTGGTACGTGAAGAAAAGTAGAAAGACGCATAGATGGGGTGGCCATAACTCCCTCTTTCCCAGAAATAGAAGAAAAAGACCCATCAACAATTTGAACTTTATCTTGGCCAGAACATATATGATAAGACGAGAAAAGGGAATGCATACCAGTCATATGATCAGAAGCTCTTGAATCAATGATCCATGAGGAATCGAAAGAGGACATGGAGGCGTTGAAAGCTGATGTGGAGGTACCTGAGTGTGCATATGACGAGATAGCAGTAGGGGTCTCCATTTTGGCCATGAAATGGCAAAGTGACTCGACTTCATCGCGGGAGAGGTTAGGTCCATCAGTGGCAAGAGCTGATGACGGAACGGGCAATAGACCAACTCAAGCCTCCAAACCTACCACCACCACTACTCAAGTTGGTAGTGGATCTCATTTGGGGTCTACCATGAAGTTCCCAATAGGTTTCCTTTGTGTACCGCGTCTTCCTACAATGTTCACACATCAATTTCTCCTTATCTCCACCACTTAAAAAGCCTCTGGTGCCTCCCTTGCCTCTGATTCGAGGTGGATACCAAAGCAAATCTCTCCTGTAATAACCTAAGCACCCCTTACTAGTAATAAACAATTTTGTGAATTGAGACCAAGCCAAGTAGTTTGCTCAATCTAATTTCACTATAATGATCTGCATAGATGGGCTATTCGTGGTTGGGGTAATAGGTGGTTTTATAACTCGAAAAGTAGAGCTATTGGAAGGTTGGTCAACTTCAGACATATTTCCTCAAACATTTGGTGGACAAACTGTTGTCAAACACCCAAAGTGGAGACAAAGAAAACTACGCAGCACCTCCAAGGCTTATCCAAACAACGAACAACCATAAATAGCTAATCCCTTCAATGAGAGGGTCCAAACGTACCTATTCTGGAAATGTTTCAAGAGATCAGACCTAGAGCCACCAAAAACCATTCGATTATCATCAAACCTAAGCCAAACGAGCACCAAAAACAAGTCTTAATAGCTCCAAGCTTTAGAACCCCATCAGGTTGCAACTAGCCATACGGCTCCCAACCCTAGCCGTACGGCCAAAGTGGTGGGAAGCACTAGAATGACTCAAAACTGGACGAGAAGGTTGCTGGTGCTATCCTACACTGATACCAAGTTGGAACATGGAGATGGAGGTGAGTGGAAGCAAAAAGAGGTGAAGAAGAGAGAAGGTGGAGACGAAGGAGAAAGAGAAGAAGAAATAGGAGAGAATAACTTGGCTCTCATCGTATGGGAGCCCACTCTGATTATATTAGAAACATATGAACCTAAATGCACATAAATACCCTTACAAAGAAAATAAAAGACAAACATAAGTAAGAAAATAAAGAAAAGACAAAACTACCCCTCAAGACTACAATACATATAACTCTACAATCATCAACGTTGATGATGTTAAACAACCATTTACCCCAAAAGATCGACCTATTGGGGAAATGCGAAACAACTATGTATATCAACAAGTAATCGGGCCAACACAACACATGCGTGGAAACACACCATCCACTAACACGCCCCCACAACGGGAATACACTCCGCTGGAGACTTGAACCTGCGACCTCCCAGGCCCTAAGGCTCTAATACCATGTGAAACAACCATTTACCCCAAAAGATCGACCTATTGGGGAAAGGCAAAACAACTATGTATACCAATGGGTCGTCGGGCCAACACAACTCGTGCGCGGGAAAACAACATCCGCTAACGCCCAACACCCCCTCAACGGGAATACACTCGGCTGGAGACTTGAACCTGCGACCTCCCAAGCTTTAAGGATCTGATACTATGTTAATGAACCATTTACCCCAAAAGATTGACCTATTGGGGAAATGTGAAACAACTATGTATACCAACGAGTCGTCGGGCCAACACAAACGTGCATGGGAACACACCATCTGCTAACAGATGACGTACGACAGTGTGAGCCATGTGTCACACTCTTAGAGACTATTGACCACATGGATGTGTGGCCCATCCCTAGGTAGACCTGTATACCAAAAATCAGCCTGATCCATGGTTAAAAATAAACCATGGAAAAGACTCAAATCCAACGGATAGAAATAATCAGGTTGAATTTTGGTATGTAAGTGCAAACAGAGAAAAGAGATCTGAACCCAGAAATAATGATCGACCCACTTTATTAATAATGATTACTTTATAACACAAAATAACATGCCTAAAAGCAAATCAAAGAGGAATCCATGGCATCCGAGTCCAGGGTTCTGCGGACTAAGCGGTTGTAAAGACCACAAAGAAGGAAGATAAAGAAGAGAGGCTCAGAAAAGAACAGGGTAGAAGATCCGAGTAACACATTGGCTTGGGTCCTCCCTCTTTCCCTTCAACCCTTTTCTCTATTTATAGGAGAGGATTGAAGGTTAAAAGGGCACGATTGTAATTATTTTGATAATCCTTATCGAGCGTCTATATTGTGCCACGTGGATCAAAGGTGGCGCCGTCGTATTTGGATTACGACCCTTCGATCAAACATGTGACACATTACAGTGCCTTTGTGCTGCCCGGACGACAGTCGATGAAGCGAGTATCTCGTTCCCACGTATTTTAATGGTTTCGCGAACAAAATTGCCTCTGACCAACCTCTCATACACTTGCCCCACCAATCCTACGATTTATCTATGGCCCCCATGCCAGCGTGCGACACTAGCTAGCGTGGTAAAATGGAATTCCTATTAGCGGACATGTGACCCTTGCACGAGTAAGACTACCATCTTAGCGCTATATGCAAATACCTATTGGGCACTTTGTGAATGGAAGTTGGTATACAACACCGTTCGATGTGCGAGGTGCTGTCAGGTAGACAAGTTGCACGTGCTGGTGCCGTCTGCTAGAAAGTTCCACGTGCGGGTGTTGTATGGTAGACAAGTTGCACGTGCGAGTACCGCCTGCTAGATAGTCTCACGTGCGGGTGCCGTCTGTCTTTATAGTCTCACGTGCGGGTGCCGTCTTGTAGACAAGTTGTACGTGCGGTGTCGTCTGTCTTTTGTTTGGGATATCTACAGTAAGTCCAGCTAGGGATGGGCCAAACATCCATATGGTCAGTGGTCTCTAAGAGTGTGCCACGTGATTCATATTGTGGTCTGTCATCAACGTTGATGAGGGATGTCGGTTATCAAAGATCCACTCATTATTAAAGCCAAAACTTGGGCCTTCGCGCAACATTAACTGAGGCAATTATTAGTTGCCTAAAAACCCTAGCACTAGTTAGCTCATTAAATGCATTTCTACCCCAAAAAAAAATCATTAAATGCCTCTTCTCCGTACTCACCCATTATTACATCAAATATTTTAATTTTAAAAAGATCATCCATTGAAATTTATTTAGAAAACAATATGATATCACTCTTTTTTTGTTTGTCATTATTACATAACAACATCAAGGTTCTAAACTTCGACTTCGCCTTAGACTTCGGTCAGCTAAAATTCGGAATTAATTCGGGGAAGTTCAATTCGATTTAGAGAATTTCTGTAAAAATTCGCTAACTTAGAGAAGTTTAAAGATTTTTTACCAAAATGAGTGAAATGATATTAATCTTGCTTAGGTTGCTCTAAATGGTTGTTTTTATAATATAATAAGTTATAAGTGTTTTATCATGCTTGTTTTATCATATCCTTAAAAATCAATGTGTTTTACCAACGTTTTGCTAAAAATTCTCCAAACTTCTCTAAGTTAACTGTTTACTTCGAATTAAACGAATTAATTCGATGAATTTATGCAATTTTTGTACTAAAAAGGCTAAACTTCGAGAAATTAGCCGAATTTTTACTATTTACTTCGAATTAATTCAACGATTTTCTGTAAATTTTTAATACATGTACACTTTAATTCGGTCAGTCAAAATTCAAAATTAATTCGGCTAATTTTGCCGAATTTTGTTGAATTTTGGTCATTTTTCCCAAGCTAGATCATTTGGTCCACCTTTGTCATTTAGGAGGGAGGGACTCAAGAGGGACAGCCACAAGGCTCAATTTGGAACTTTAACAACCTTTGCGCTCAAGTTAATCAAGTAAATAAGATAGATCCTTTACCGAGTGATGTTATTAAATGAGAACACCAAATACAATAGCGGCACAACTTTTCAGGAATCTTAACAACTTTGTTCAAATTAATCAAGTAAATAAATTGATCCTTTACCTCTCATGTAAAGAAAGCATGCGAGTGATGTGATTAAATGAAGCAAACACCAAACACCAAACACAATAGTGGCACAAAAATCGAATATTCCATAAAAAGAATAGTGGATAACAGCAACAGAATACTTGCATCCTTAAAACAATTCTTTTGTTAAATAGTGTAAAGTGTACTACGAGGCAACGCAATAGAAGCTCATAAAAATTGACACATGACATATGGGGATGAACATAGTGTTTCAATGCAATTTTTTATTCTTTTCAGCAACCAATAGGACATCTAAGCATCTTAGTACATGAAGTTTATTATAAGCCACCAAAAATGAAATAAACAATTAAGGATACGGTAAGCTGAGAGGAGTTGATCATCCTTCAAAACTTTGCCACGGCATATTAGGCGCTGTTGTTCTGATAATACACCAGTAACAGTCTCGATCTGTTCCTTCAAAGCAGGAACCGGCATCTGCAGGGTATTGAGAAAATAGAAAACGAAAAAGTCAAATCCAATGCCCATTCACAAGAAATGAACATTTATGGACAAGGTAAAGAATGACCAACAAATATCTCATCGATGACTGAGTGGTTTAACACATGGTTAAGATTGTCACTCGACTGAGTGGTTTAATATCTCATTCTCAAGCTTACAAAAAAATAAAAATAAATAATATCTCATTCTCAAGGGCTGGTATTTGGAAGAACTTGGGGAGAAACAAAGATTAATTTGGAGGTTCACTCCTTTTGCCATTGGGTGGGAATGTGGAAGGAGAGAAATGGCCAGATACTTGAGGATAAGTACAGCTGCTGCTGTTAACAAGAGAATTAAAGCCTAAATCGATCATTGGGTTCTGATTCTTAAAGAATTCCACGGTCTGTCCAAGGAGTTTGTCCGTTCTTTAGAGTCATTGCTTGCAACTGAAGTTGATGCTTTTTGTTAGACTTGTTGGAACAGCCTCCCTGATAACTATGAATTTTGTATGGGCCACACTTGTAAACTTCCCATATTATCAATACAATCTAACATTACATTACCAATAAAAAAAGTGTCACTTGATACAACTCAAGATAGGGTGTATCATATTGGTATCGAGGTTTATCAATACGATACAACCATGTAGAGTATGTATCAAGGCAATATCACCAGAAATTATAATGATATCAACGTGTATCCATGCCTTACAAAAAACTTGATACTTCAATTTTATATCATTGTGTGCCATTTTGTTTCCTTTTGCATCATATCCTTGTGTATCAATACACTACAAAATAAAGAATCCTCTTTATAAAATGCCTGGTACTTCTTTTTAGGCTGACATGTACTGCTTCGAAACATGTTTGGTAATTTTTAAACTTTCTCCACCAAATTTTATGTTTTTGTGATAATTTATTAGGCTTTTCATAATATATTTAGATTTTGTAATATTATATTAGGCTGAGTTATTTGAGCACCCACTGTCTTTGATGAATGGGGCTTCCATTCTCACCTTTTAGTGCGGTGTTTTCTATTTGAAACACAAATTTTCCCTCTAAAGGTGACAGGGAGGGCCAAATTACTTATCTTAAAAGTTAAAATAATAATTCTCTATATACATATCCTTGGATTTGCATGCGTATCAAGCAATATGGGGGTGCGGGTGCATTGACGATATGTATCCATATTGAAGAGTCTCATTACACCCCTCAATTTGAGTTTTTAAACCACGTTAACATAGCATGAACCTGATTGTGGTTATATTCATATATATATATATATATATATATATATATAACTGTTCTCCAATCAGTTTCTAACTTACAGTGCTTCCAAAAAGATGAGAAGCAGGAAAATTAAAAGTGTACGCCTCTGATTCATTGTACTTCAACTTGTTAACAATGGGCTTCACGGGGCATATCACTAGTATGGACAAGGTGTAGAATCTTCTTAGTTTCATGTTTTCACTACATTTCCTAGCCCTACACTCTTACTTTGGTGCATTGTTTCCCTTAATGTCATTAGTGGGAAGAAAAAGGACCCTTTCCCCATGGAGATTGGCATATGTGGTCAAGGTGATCTTGGATGAACTGTCTAGACATGTCTTTCCATCAGATACTACCAAACAAGTAGGATGTGAGAAATGCACGTCCAAACTGGAAGCAAAGAACATAGGAAGGTATTAAATATCTTTTATTCACAAAATATTTCCATTTCCATAGTGGTTGACAGGAAAGATGCCATACATGTCGAAATCTGCATCACTTCACGAAATGAATAGTAACATTTCAACCAAAACAAGTATAAAAGTGCAATATTTCGGTTGAAATATTTCGACCCAAACACAATAAACCCTTCTAAATTCCTTTACACTTTGATTATTTAGTCAAAATGTTCCTTATCTCGATCTATGGAATGGATCAAAACAAAATTTGGGGAGTTTTTCAAATTTTCAAGGTAACAACAAACTTTTAATTAAATCAATTTAATTGTCACTTGTTAGAAATTGAGTTTAGAGGTGTAAATTCATCAAATCTATGATGCTTTTACCTCGCATTTGTGTACACATATAAGGATTTTTAGGTTGAAATTTCTAAAATTGGGGAAAACCCCAATTTCCTTTGTTTTTACTCTGAACATCCATGGTTGTGCATCAATAAATTACACGTGTATAACTTGGTTCAATCTACAACTTGGTCGGATTAATTTTTTTTCCTCAAAAGAAGAAATTTTAATGAATCAAATGCATGCATATACGGTGCATCTTTAATTGTCTATTTCTAATTAGTTTAGTATATTAATTTGTTAAAATAAATAAAGCTCTATTTTGGTGACCTTCCCATGTGTAATGTAAAGTTCTATTTTGATAAAATGTACTTAATGTGATATGATTTAATAGTTATAATCAATGTTTTTAAAGGCGTGTGAGGCGTACGCCTCGAGGTGTGCCTCGGGGCGAAACCCTTGAAAAACGCCTTGAGGCGCAAGGATGAGACGTTTATACAACTGAGGCTTACGCCTCACTCCAGGAGGCGTTGATGTGGCGTACGCTTCTCAGTGAGGCGTGCACCTCTTCAACGCCTCTTGGAGTGGGCGTACGCCTCAGAGGAGTTAATTTTTTTTTTGGCATAAAAAGAAATAAAAAAAGAATTTTAACATATTAAAAGAAATAAAAACAAGTGTCATTTATACAAAATAAAAGAATAAAAAAAAACCCTAATATTTTATATTCATAACTCATAAAAGCAAGAGTGTTAATCTATAATGATTGATGAGGAGGCCAATTTCGGCTTGGACTATCAAGAAGAGGATGTTATTCATATAATGGATGAAGATGCATTTAATTTAGTAGAAGATTGAGTCTCTGATTGGTATATTGCTTTTTTGTTAGAGTGGTTGGAACTTGGAGTTGGAAATATGAAACTATAAAATTTTTTTTTTTTTTAATTTTTGCTACATTTATTAATATATTTAAAATTTTAAATACTTATTTACCTAAAAAATGCGTGCGCGTGAGACTTACGCCTTACGCCAAGGCTTTGGCTAGTGAAGCACCTCACCTCACCTCACGCCTTAGTGTTTAAAAAAACTGGTTATAATCATTTCCATGTCTAACTATAGCTACTTCTAACTGTTAGGCTTTGACATACCTACATCAGCATGATACAAAACATTGTTGACATTCATTTCCACACTCCATATGGTTGTTTATTATAGTTTGAGGGCTTATGAATATGTTTTATTGATTCATATAGTTTGAACAAAGAATTCCACAATATCTCCATCATTTTCACAATATTTCCATTACTTTCATGATAATTGTATTACTTCCATACTAGTCAAAAAAATATTTCCATTTCCAAGGCTGGTTAAAATATATTCCGAAACCAAATTTTAATACCTTGTCATAGGTACTCTATTCATTCATTGTAGAATGGTGTGGAAAGTGTGGGAGTTCTTTTCCCTATTCGAAGTTTGTTGGTTCCATCAAGGGATGTAGAGGTGATATTCTCAAATTGGTCGCGATGGTCCGCTTGGTATTAGGGGTAAAATTCTTTGGAAAGCTCTTCCCTATGCGTTTTTTTGGATGCAACGAAAAGAATAAAATAGAATGATTTTGAAGGCCTGAGTACAGCACTCTGGATATTTATTATTGCATAAGGGTCTTGATTGAGTGAACAAGTACATTAATGGAGCTCCATGATGTCAAGTGGGAGGACTTTTTTTTTTGTGATAAGTCGGGCATAAATATATTAAAAAGGAGATCGAGAAGATCTCAAAAGTACAAATAAAAAGAAGCAAAAAACAAAGGGGGAGGACTTTTTTTATAGTTGGAACAGCCTTATATATGAAGGCATCTATGAATCAAAGAAGGATGAATTTCTATTGTATATATCTCCTTTTGTATAATGGAATGCTTTCCCCAATATCATAAATTTCTAAATTATTCATAAATTCTAGTTGTTACTTCTCACAAACAAACATAAAAACCTGGAAGGTGAAGCGAACCAATACCCTTGATTAGCAGAAGAGATAATGCAGAGTCGAAGGAAAAGTAAGAGGGATTAAAGTGAGGAACAACAGACAGAGATAAATTAGTGAAGAAGTGCATGACAGTATTCTATTCAAAGCATAAATGTAATTTTAACATACTGCAGCCAAAAAGCAAAAACAGGAGGCCAATCTTCAAATGGATTAACTATCAAAAAGAAAATGGTATTTACACGTTTATTCACTCGCAAAGTGTATGTTTGAGAATCCAATGTTTTAATCTTTATCTCAACTGTGGTCTCAGAACATTCAGCTTCATTGCCCCCAGAAAGCATTACTTCATCAGCGCCGTTACTTCCCATTGTCCTTAGAACCCCACTTAATATCTGAAAGGAACTTAACAGTAAAAGACTGCTAGATAAATAAACAAATAAAAAGCTTCACAATAATCACTTCTATAAAATGGAAAGGTGTTTTTATTACATTGCTGCTACCTGTTAGTTTAACATGCCATCTAGTGGATGGTTAAATTAATTCCAAAGTGCTAATCCAAGAAAAAGTATGGAACATCCAATAAACCAAAAATCAATCTTGAAAAGCTAATGGGTATTGCAAACACTAGAAGTAAAAAATCTTGCCTCGATGCAATGCTTAGGGTCTTGGCTTCGAGGCTCGAGTCTCGACTAATTTTTAGGAGGCTTACGCCTCACTTAGCAAGGCTCGAGGCATGAGGCATAGTCGAAGCTTAAGCTTTGACTATGCAAGCATATACATGGACCAAACATAAAAAAAAATATTATTTTTCCCTTTCTTTCCTTAAAATAACTCACCCATTTATCTTCTACGCCAAAAATAACCCTAGTGAATCATCTTCTTCCTCCTATCTATATATTATAAAGGGAATTATATTATTATTGAGTGCAGGGGTGTCATTACAATATCTGTAAGTTCCAGGACTAGTTTGTACTTAGTCCAAAACTTGTTTAATATATAAAGTGGGACGTATGGGATTTCTCCCATAACATCACCATCCCTTCTCTGCTTCTTTCCTATCTCTTTCTCTTATCCTATTCTCTGTACGAACGTCTATACGCTCTCAAGGGTAAAAGTTGATCCACATTTTGCAACATTTTCCATGATACGCCCTTCCCACTTCTCTTCAAAAAATGAGCAAAATGGATAAAATGGTACAAAGGTCATTTGGTTTTCCCTATTCTTATCTTTTACTCTTTTAAACTTGTCTAAACTTATCTCCATAATCATCTCCCAAAATGGTTCTCTCTTTCCCTCTCTCTCACATACCTTCTGCTAGTTTATACTAGTAAATATGACATAAATGGTTTGGGCAAATTCTTGAATGCATTTTCAAGTGACTAAATTTCTATAGTAGAAAAATCAAAATGCTATAGTAGAAAAATAAAAAATAAAAAATAAAAAAAATGCTATAGTGCCAAAGTTTTAAAAACTTGAGCTCTATGATAAACCACAAAAACTTTTGAGATTGAATTCAATGAACTCTCAAATAAGTCATCAACCCAACATGATCATTAACATCATCATGCTTGTTAAAATTATACCTTGTTTACTTCCTGGGTCAACTAATGTTATTTATTATTATGTAAAAAAAAAATTACTTTGTTTCACATGATTTAAAATATACTATTGGGTCCAAAAATCCTATTTTTCAAGGTTCGACGAATCAGACACTCCACACCCATGTCGGACTCTAACAGTCATACTTGTATCAATGAAACATAGTACTAGGATAATATTTGGAAAGTATTTATAACAACTTTTAGAAAATTCAAGTTCTAAACTTCAAGGAGAGTTTCTATTTTATGTCTAGTTTGAGTTTGAGTAAAATTATAAAGTTTTAAGGCTGTCATTTTTTTTTTTTTTTGAAAAGTATAAGCTTTATTAGGAAAAACGAGAGGAACCAAGTACAAGCACTGGGGCTTTAAGAGGTTGAGATGACCTACAAAAAACCGAGGGAGGCCAAACAGAAACAAAACCTAAAAGAAGCATGGGGGAAACCCACTAACTTCAATCCCTTGAGCAAAGGAGATCCATACGAAAAACAAAGTCTTCAAAAAAAAGCCCCTGCATTCCGAAAATGCCCTGGACCATTTAGACATCTATATATACATATACTCTTGTAATTCACAAGGCAATGCAGATTTTTCTTTATATGGTAGTATTGCTGCTTTGTGCGGTATACCAAGTGGTGCGGTGCCTCTCCCTTGATGGTGACTCCATCGTCTTATGACTCTTATCTTTGGCACTCATAGGAATGGTATGCTTCTTTCACTTCAATTCTATCCCTCTCTCTTCTCTTCATTCTACTACTTTTCTTCTTCTGTTCTTTTGTTTTACATCCCATTAAACCATCTATACGACCAGCCCTTATTCCCTAACCAATAGCCCTTAAGAACCCCAAACCCTTAAACCCAAATTTCTCCATCACCAGGCCTGTAATTAACCTTTAAATCTCAAGCCTATAACAGTCCCCAAAACCTTTAAATCACTGTCGCCCTATCTCTAGTGTTGTATTACAGATTCCGCATCGCACTTATCCCACATCGCTCTCTGTTCAGCCTATTAAATTATTGTAAACATAGTTTCCTTGATAAGGGAATAACTGATGAACCATATGACATTTCCCACGCAATCCAGTTTCACCAGAGGCTGTCAAATAATCTCAGATTTTCAATATTGTGATGACGGCGCATAAGACTATCACGTGTCCTACTAGAATAGTCTTCAGCTAGACCCACAGAAAGTATAAGATTGTGTTAGATTTCCCTTCCAATTATAGATACTTGAAAATAGAATAAAAGGTGAAATGGTTGCGGTGGACACTCTGTTCTATTACATTAACTGGACTATTTTTCATAATACCAAGAAGTTGTCAATCTCTCAAGATGTATGGTTCATCTTTTGTACTTGTCTGGATTCTAGAGGTTAGGTTAGTCTAAATTGAATGAGATACACTGTTTTGGCATATCAAAACTTTAGCTTGAAAGGCCAAAAAAGGAAGATCATGGGCCTTGGAAGGTTACTCTAAGTGAGAGAGAAATGATGGTATAACTATTTCATTCATTGTTATAAGTGTCACACCAAACGATATTGATAATGTAGTTACCAAAGCTCATACACTTAGAGTAGGTATTTGGGCAATCTAAAGTCTTCATATCTAGAACATGTAGATTGAAGGAGATTCACTAAATGCCACTGGGTTTAGAAATAATATCCAGATCTTTTAATAAAACTTCACCCCTTGACTACCTACGTATTCATGTCCTCTCTCATGTGGAAGGTGATATTAATGCCAACTGAGGAGAATTCATATCAGCATGGTATATAAAGGAATGCATATTATGGCACGAGAATGGCTGCCACTCCCAGCCATGTAAGGGAAAGTTGGATGGTGACTTTCAAACACTTTTTTTCTAACCACCAAAACAAAAGAATTCATTTCTTGGATACATCATATTCTATGTGCTGTAACTTGAAAAGAGCGCATTTTCACATGTGCACCAACTTAAAATATGAAACTTAAGCAGAATTTAAAAAAGTTAAATGTAATTTAAATTGACATATATTATTTTATAAAAATGTTAAATTTAGCCAAATTCAAAAAAGGTGCGCTGCATCTTGACATATATTCTGATTTTCTATTTCCTTTCCCCCATTCAATAGGCTCTATATTAAGACTTACGAGCAGTAAATGAATATAACATAAATATTTATAAAACATAATTCATTGCTATTACAGTTTATTATTGTTAGGTTCCTCTTTTATTGAATTGATATTCAGTGAAACTAAATTGACAAATATTTCCAAGATGACCACTTTGATTTTATTTATTTCAAAACTATTCCTATTATGCATTCATATTGAATGTATAAATTAGTTGCACAGAGGATTCTCAAGTTGGACTTTTGGAGGTCATTATGTTTGACACTTGGGAAACTTGAAGACTTGACACCGGTGTCACACGTCCATGATTGCTAAAATAAAAGCAGTGCACCAATTGCTAGAACAGCCAATCATCCCAACTACCAAACCTAAAACAGCTAAACGACTTAAATATACACAGACGGTTATTTCGATTCGGCTTTTCAATTTTCCAACTCCACTTCAATTCCGTAATTGTTCCTATATGACTCACAATTTATACACTAAACACTACAATTCAATCTGCAATTTGTACTTGTTTTATGCTGATATGCAAATTTTTCGAAACCCTAACAACATTCAAGTAATAAACATGCTGCAATCGAGAGATTATATCGAATAGCTCGACAAAGTTAGGGTTTTATTGATTAGAGATTCAAATCAGAAATAACCATGGAAATCGATGACATAAAATGAAAGAAAAAATTTATCGAACGATAGATCAAATAGATAGCAGAAGAGAAAAGAGGGAGGGATTCGCTGAACCTGATATTGGGGGCTTTGAAGAGAGCGGTTTTGAGGAAACCTCGAGGAGAGAGAACAACAGAGGCTGCTTTGTTTCCTCTCTTCCTCACCTCTCCCTCTCGTTCTCTCTCGCTCGGTCTGTCAGTCTCTTGGAAACACGAGGAACGGGATTTCCTCGAGAAAACTTAAGATGTCGCATTGGGTCATAATGAGTGGGTCCCACAAAGGTTGTATCCCCATGGTAAATCTTTGATGACGAGTCGAATTTTGCGGACGGAAGCCTACTGACCACAGTATGAGCCACGGGGCACACTTAGAGATCGCTGATTGGCCCAACCCTAGGTGGACCTACGGACCAAAAATTAGGCTTATAATTGGAGTCGTGTTCGTGGGTTGATTTTAACCGTGGAATTTTAGCATTATTTGGGGTTCAAGATCCAAAGGTATGAAATTACTAATCAGGCTGATTTTTGGTATGTAAGTACACTAGGGATGGGCCAAACATCCATTTGGTAAATGGTCTCTAAGCGCGTGCCATGTGGCTCATATTGTGGTCCATCATCAACTAGGGCTGCAACTTGGGCGGGTTGAACCCAACATTGGGCTAGGGTTGGGTTGGCCCCTACAGTACTCAGATTGGGCTCAGGCCTAGATTTTGATAACCCGATCAAATCGGGTTAGGCTAGGGTTGAGGCTTTAGCCCAACCTGAGCTTGGCACACACACACACACATTATCAAAGACATGCTTGAGATAAATCCATAGAGGCGATTGTAGGTACGGTATTTTTAGAGTAACTGAATTGAGACGCGTGTCCATCCCCTGGATGCAGTATTTACCTGACAATAGCCAAACATGAAGGCCGGATAGACATGGCCGTTTAGCCAGAAGATCCGCGCAAACAAAACGGCATGCAAATACTGCCATCATGGCATTGTCCAAGAAAAGCCAACAAGGCCTTATTGCCAATGAGGATTGCCGACAAGGTTCCAGCTTGGAATCTGCCAACAAGGATTCATCAACGCCCGAAGGTTATCAGCAAAGATCCCATTCACATCTAGGGATGGCCGACAAAGCCTATTCACCTAGACATTTCCGACTGGACGTCTCTTTCTCCCGAAGGTTCTGACAAAAACCATCGCCCGAGTAACTTGTTCCCCGTAAAGGCATAAAGGAGAAGACTTTTCATGGGCAGATGTCTGACGAGAAAAGTCTTCTCCCTCAAAATGACAGTTGTTCAAATGAATGGCCAAAATATGGGGGAGACTAACGGAAAAACTACGACAACTAGACACACAGAACAGAAAGGCAACCTCGAGCGAGAAAAGGAATAATTCTATTTATTCAAACAAACTAAGGAATAGAAAGATTTATAAGTAGGAGGATTGTGCACCGAAAAAAGGGATCGGAAAAAAGCTATTAACAAAGAAGAGTGGAGTAAAAGGGGACTCAGACCTGATCTGGATCTTGAACTTCTTTCTCTCTCGTTTCCTTTACTTATTCTCTAGCAAGCTCAAGCTCTACGAGCAACTGGTGATCCCATAGCATATCTATTGACTTGATCGTCAGAGTGTCATTGGCAAGTACACTGCCCACCCAGGACGCAACCTTCAAGGCGAGGAGGATAGCGGAGGCGTCATTGACTTTGGCAACACATGAGCAAGTTCTTGGCGGTCACATTCATATCCATTGGCGATTTGTTGTCTTTCTAGGTAGATATTTGCGATCAAAGCAAATAGCGCTCAGTAACCGTCTGATTCATCTATAATTTGTGGATCCGATTCCTTGGGAATTATGTGAGCAAGATCCAATATTTTGCCCCCACAGTGACCCACTACAAGAGGTGCATTGTTATGGCTTGACTTCAATTTTATATGAAAATGTGAGTAGTTGAAAAGCTCATTGCCATGTTGCTAACAATGGAGATGATTTTGAGTCTTGACCGAAGCCACGAGTTTTGTCAATGTGTAGGTCTCGTTCTGCTGTAAGTTACCAATCGAACTTGTGTTACTATTTGCAGTTGAATGCAGATTATTTGGCATTTGTAGGAGTAAGATTATGTGGAGAAATTTAAACTTGTAATTTTTGTATGAATAAACCTGTAAAGAAGATGAATATAAATGTACATATATTTTGTTAATGTGATCCTATTTAAAAGGATGTGGAAATGAAGTTATTGTTTAATGCCTAGCCTAACGGTCATTGTTGTATTGACCAAAAACCAATTTTAATATGAAAGAAGTTTAGAAACCTTTCCAATCAATAAAAAAAATTAAGAAATTGTCCAACCCGATTGGATTGGGCTCGGGCTCGTAAATTTAAGCCCGACCTCAGATCGGGGGGCTTGGGTTCATAACCTTGAAGGTCGGGTTGGGCTAGGGTTGACCCCCATCCTGACCCAACCTGCTCGAGTTGCAACCCTATCATCAGTGCTAATGATGGAAGTCCGTCAACAAAAGCTCTACTCTTTGATGATAGACCAATTACGAGCCACGTGGCCCACTCTTAGAAACCACTGACCATGTGGATGTTTGGCCCATCCCCAGTTGGACCTACAAACCAAAAATCAGCTTGATTAATGTCTTCTAACAGTTGAATTGGAGTCCTTTTCTTGGGCTTATTTTAATAGTAGGGTTCGAGCATTGTTCGGTGTACTCAGATCCAAAGGTTAAAAATCACTAAGCATGCTGATTTTTGGGGGGCTAGTCATTCACCCCTCATTCACTGGATGAATCGAGTCATTGTAAGTCCTCCATCATCCATTGCGCTCTTGACTTTTGACTCGAATGACCAATCCAACAACAATTTTTTGTGATAATTAATCCAGCATGAACTTAAAATTTCAACATAAAAAAAAATCGAAAAGAGTATGTCATTCATATCATGCATTGATCTGAATGAGTATAGCACACAAGGAACTAGTCCGGTAACTTTACACTTATAAAGGAACACTTTTTTGAGTATGGAAAAGAGATGTGAACCTAGGTGCAAGGATGGCCCAAGATTGGTCTGGATTATCGTCCTTGCACTCAATGAGGTAGAAAGGTGAATTCTCTACTTTCCACCCAAGGTGCATCACCATCGTTATCCGACCAGGGGCATTATCATCATCGCCCAACCATGGGCATCATCATCTCTCATTGTAGGGGCATCATCACCCGACTAAGGGCATCGTTTTCATTCATTGCCCAACTAGAGGCATCATCTTTATTTATTTGTCTAGTCAAAGGAATCGCCATTACTTACCAAGTTAAGAGGTACCAATCACAAATCAAGTGGATGAATGCGCTCTCAAGCCAATATGACTACCAACTCAGTGTCACTTGTATGAAGAACCGTAAGGGTTAGGCATGAAACCGTTCACTAGGGGCAACTGACCATTGAGGGATCCTACAAAGAGGCCATCGCTTAGTTGTTTGTAAATCCAAATGACCTACTAGGCATCTAATCCCACTTGTAAAACTATTTGAGCCTTAGCCTTCCCTTCTAATAAGACAAAAATGCTCTAGAATATCTGCGACTCCATCATGGGATAGTCAAAAAAGAAGAAAAACCTCTATAGAGACAAGGGGCAACCAAGTGCCTAAATAGATCCACAAAAGGAGGCCACCTTTTGGCCGCTTGCATATACCTTTGAGCTTACATGATCATAATTGCATCCCTTGCAAGCCACTTTGAGCTTGCAGCTTTTCTTCAAAAAAATTAAAAAGCCCCAAAGTCCCAAAATATTAGAAAAACCCCAAAATCCAAAAAAAAAAAAAAATTTTAAATTCCAAAATCTAAAATAAATTTACCCTCATACCCTTTTTAGCTCCCCTAGGGAAATTGAGGATGGAATACAAATCTCCACCAAACTTGGGGTAAATTCATCCAAGAAAAAGTGAGAAAAATGAAAACAAAAGGTGAAAAAAGAAATAAGAAGAAAAATGCGAGTTTCTCTAAGTCCGAAATCGGAAAAAATCAAGCCTCGATGAATAGTCACTCAAATTGATCCCAACTATCTACACTTCAAGTCTTTAATTCTTTTCTACCCACTGCCCAAGCCACGTCTTGTCCAAGGAAAAATCTAATTGGATCCTTAACTATGGTCATGAATTCTACCAAAACAGTCAAGGGCTAAAATCCTACGGTGTACAATCAAGAAGCAAGCAATCAAAGAGTCAAAGCACAGAACTTGGTCAACCAAAGAAATCTTGAAGAAGGTGCGACTGGTGCAGGCTAGACATGCAACCAAAATAAAAAATAGAAGAAAAAAAGAAAGAAGAAGGTAAAAAAGTGGAAAAAGAAAAAGAAAAGAAGCCCATCATCTCAATAAGAATGAGTCTAAATCCTATTAGAGACAAGACCTCGATCTAAACTTCTCAAGGAACACCTTCTATGGAATTAGAGTAGACAACTCTTCAAAATGACAAAAGTGTCAACTTTTAAGTGATGAGTTAGAAGTCTACTGCTCGTTCACGATATTCAAAAGAAAAAAATAATTTTTCTTGGTCATACTTCAAGGGCATTCCTCCTCTCCCTTTATATGCACTCAAAGGGCATCTCCTTCTTCATCAAGTTCCATAACTCACTAGCATTCCTAAAGTCTCTTAGTATTCATCTCTCCCAAACCACCCTTAGGGATCACCCAGATTTCAAACTTTGCAAAAGTTATGACTTCATATTACACAACTCTCGTGCACGAGCTTAAACTTTGGATACTACTCCCGAATATGAGCCTAAACTACAACATCATTGCTTTGGGCACGAGCCTAAAACTATGAGGCATTGCACTATTCTTAGTTGCATGAGCTTGAAAATGCGAGGCATTGCACCCCTAATCCTAGGTAAGAGCCTAACTATATGTACACCCCTGCTCTATATGAGCCTAAACTACGTACACTTTTGCTCCTTTGTGTGAGCATAAACTACATACGATTTTGCTCTTGGGTATGAGCCTAAACTATGTACACTTTTACTTGAGTATGAGCTTAAACTATGCACACAACTGTTAGGTATGAACCTAAACTATGTACACCTCTACTTCTAAGTGCGAGTCGAAACTATGCCCCTCCTGGCTGCCCATGTGCGGTTAAATGGTGAAAGCCAATATTATCGCATTTTCACTGATGTTTCCAAAATGACTAAAATGTTTTGTTTTTGAACCTTAGTAAGGTGAAGGCCATGACGAAAAACATATGATCATATTCATCACATGCATGATACCCACTTTGAATTAAATTGAGGCTATCCATTCGGCTTATCAAGTGAATATATTCTCAGAAGTTTTACAAAAAAAAAGGAAGGTGACCAACCTCTCCTAGGCCTCCACCATCCTTAGTTGATCCCAAAAAAGTAAAGAAAATAGAGTAAAAAAGCAAAAAAAAAAAGAAGAGAGGAAGTGAATTAGAAAAGAAGTGTTCCATCCTCAATTTTCAACAAAATCGCATTTGCATCATGTTTTAAAAATCTTGAAAAGTCAAAGAATATAGTTAGGGTTTTATCATCATCTCTTTCAAAATGCATGGTGCGAGCATGCAACAATATAAGGTGATATAGTGACAGATACATGTTGATTTGCATCGAGCCCTAAGGTGTATAGTAGTAGTAAACACCTAGACTTTTTGAAGAGCAAGATAGCTATGGCAGAGTTATCCCTTGTTTAAAAAAGGAATGACTTTGAAAAATTACATGTTTTCAAAAAAAGGCATTAAGCATTTGAATGTCCTACCAAGAAAATAAACCCATGTTAGTACCATTAGATTTATTACTCCCTCGTAGCGGGAAAACATACTCTAAGTCACTTTCAGAGAAAAGAGGATACTAGTACTGCAAGAGTTCTTACTCCCCAGTGACAGATAAGTGTGTACTTCATAGCCACATCCTAAATTAAACTAAAGGGAGTTATTACTCCCCTTGTTTTAGACTAACAATTGAGCCAATCCATGCCGAGGATTACATCGAAGTCAGCTATCCCTAAAAGAACTAGGTCGGCTACTAACTCTTGATCGGCTATCCGAATCACATAATATTTATAAAATTTGTCGGTTTCCATGCTCTTCCTCAAAAGAGTGGTCACACATTCATGAAATTATCTCTATGGGTTTGGAATCCAGTCCCAATACACAAGCATTCGATATAGAAATAAAGAAATGCATAGAAGTCAAATCGAATAAAACTCTAGCCCACAAATTATAAATAAATAGTGTACTTTCTACTACTGCATTGGTAGCCTCGACCCTTGTTAGCAAATCGGAATACAACAAAAAATTGAAACCGAAAAATTTGACTTTTATTCAATTTTGGGTTTCAAAAATCCGGTAAAAAATTCACTAAATAGAAAATATGCGGCATATGGTTTATATGTGTTTTATACATCTCACTTTAAATTCAAAAACCAAAAATTTGGTACGTTTTGAAAGGGAGTCAATATACGTAATAATATAGTTACCATTGTCCAATGTAATAAAGTTACCCAAATTTTGATACATGTTGAAAGGGAGTGAATATACTACTTGAGTTGAGTCAACCAATAAACATGTTTTGTTCTAATTTTTTTTTTTATTATCTTTGGCTAAATAAAACATAGGGACGTTGTTCAAGCAATTTTTTCTACTTTAATCCCATATCGGAGAAATAAGAGATAGTTAAGGGAGTTTGAGTTGATAAATAGAACTAGAAGAGAAGGGGAAAAATATACTTCCTTCATGGGGGTCAATGGGTGATAAAAAAGGCACATGGCCTAGGTTAACAGCCTCTGTTGTACTTAGGAGGGGCAATCACTTAAGATCTACTAAAAACCAGAGGGACACAGAGAAAAACAATGCACATTTTTGGTACATTATTTTTTGGGCAGAAACGACTGTAATTTTTTTGGACCGAGTTTTTCAAAAAATCATAAAAACACGTTCATTTCGTTTGGGCTTGAAAAATCTTTTTTTTCGAATTATTCAAATATTCGGACTACTAAAACGTTTTTTTGAAAAAACATAAAATTTGTGAATTAAAGAGATGATTGCTAACAAGGTCCTCGACATTCATCTCCACCCTCGTGAACACTCGACCTTTACTCCGAGTCCCTAATGTAAAGTCCAAATTTTGTAACTGGCTAATTCCATAGACAAACACGGTACAAGTTCAAGGGTTGTATAGTGTCTGTCTATATGTCTCAAAAGTTTAGTTGTTCAGATGATAAAGCAAAACAAGAATAGACTGATCGACGACTGAAGCAACATTGAAGATCAAGTGATGTAGACATTGCACAAGTCATCATAGAGTAATCCTGGGAAGGTAAGTGACCTAGTGACCAGGTTTGACCATATATAGGAGATCTTAGTAGACTATCCCTATTTGATTGGTTGACCATTAGGTGGATGACTTAGATACCCAATTTAACCTTAGAATAGACAAAATTCAATTAATGGTGTTTAAAATGTTTTACCTAGACTTGCAGAGACTTAGGTTGGTTTTTATAATGGAGAATATGATTTATTAAAGTAAAACCCTAAATCTGATAGAGTCGTTCGGACGAACTCAAAGTCATTCGAAGGACGATGTTGAACTCATTTGAACGACCTCTCAGAAAATTGCACACATTTCTCTCAAGAATTGTCGGTTGAAGGACATGTTAAAGTAGTTCGAACGATCTTGCAATATTTAGTTTTGAAAACTTGCCTATAATGCAATTTTTCATATTGAAAGTTTCCTAAATAGTTTTGATCTCTTCTTTATTGATTTTAAACTATAAGAGAAGAGAAGATCAATGAGTTTTTGAAGATCACTTAGGGCTCCAAAGAGTTTTTGAGAAACTATTTTAGGTTATCTCTTGTTGGACTCTTGATCTGATGATTAGAGGTTTATTCTGTTGATTTAATTCTTTGAGTTGTTTAACTCTTCTTGTTTGAACTTTGTTCTTACATGAAGTGTTGAACAACTCTTGGTGTGTTCTGGTTACTTCTCGTAAAATAGCTCCACAGGGTATGAAGGGTGTAAACTCGTAGTGGCAAATTGACTTGATTTAGTGTGATTCTAGATCAAACTCAGAATCAAACCTTGAAGGCATCTCATGTGGAGTGTGGAACGTGAAGATATAAGACGACGTGGTAAATCGACGATTAGAGCACATTTGGAGTTGAATCTAATTTTGAGTCGTAGCATGGGTAACATTTTGTATCTCTATCTTCTATTAGTGTTGTGATTTTGACTAGGTGTGACATCACCATTTTTCCCATTTGAATTTTTCTTGTGAAAATTGTCTTGTGTGATTGCCTTGTTAAGCTTTTAATTTGCTTCAGCATAGTCACAAGCATGCAATAAGAACCCTATCATAGACCGAATAGATTTTTGAATAGGTTGTTTAATTTAAAATTGGTATAATAATTAAATTAGACCTATTCATCCCCTCTAGGTCTTGTGAAACCTGAGACTAGGCTCTTTTATAACTAGTATCAAAGCATAAGGTTCACTCTAATAACGTTTAAAAACTTGAGTGTGATCTTGCCCAACATCTGAGTAATGGATTTGTAGAGGGGATGGTTATAATTCAACATCTTCTAATAATGAGAATGATAATAACCTTTTTAATGCATGTCAAGAGTTGTATAATAGAGTTTAAAATTGTGTAAAGTTAACAAGAGATTGTGTGCGAAATTAAAGTCTGTTGAACAAGAAAACTCTACTCTAAAGGTTGAAGTTGAACACACCATGACTCAAGTGAATCATCTAGAAGAAGAAAAGGCTACTATTCTAGATAAGAATAAATTGTTGGAATTTGAATTTCACGTGTATGGGGGAAAGAGTCTCTCGAGAATGAGAACTCTACCTTAAAGCTCAATGTTGTAAATTCTGCGACTCTAGCTAAGCAACTTGAGGGAGATAAAGTTGGCCTTCAAGACAAAATGAAAAATAATTCTATGAATGTTTGGAGAAGAAGAAGTCGCTTGAGCTTGAGTTAGCTTGATTGAAAGACTTACCTTATGTTTCTCAAATTACTGAGAAACTTGATAACTTGTTAGGTATGGGCAGATCGACTAGAGATATGAGATACTTGGATATGATGGATTTACTACCTCTTCAATTCAGTCTAGACCAACATTTGTTAAAGCCCAAGGTCCACCTAAAATACATGTTAACCCTCCTAAAGCTCCTACACATATTCATACTTGTTATCGTTACGGAATTAAGGGTCACATTGCTAGAAGGTGCTTTCCAAAGAAAAGAAATATCAAAGCTCCTTATAAGAACAAACCATTGAGAAGCCAAGAGAATATTTTTCCATAGAATTCGGACTCTAAGTCAAAAGTTTAATGCCTTGAGTCATGAAATTTCTAAATTAAATAAACTTAAGGGCATTAATGCAACATCTTATGCCTCGACTTCAAAGTCTCGACCTGAGAGAAGAAAGAGAAATTAAGAGAGAGGTCATCTCTGACTTTCAAACCCAAAAAAATGACAAAGAAGCAACCTGTTTGACTTAAAGTTAAATCTATTTGAGCGAGAAATAATGATCTAAAGCATTTAGATTCTGTTAAGACCAAATTCCTTAAGAAGTCTAGTGGCACCTATCCCCTTGACTAAGTATTTGTTTCTTCATAGTCTAGGGTTATACTTTACTCTTATTCTATTCCCTAGAGCTATGATATGTGTCAGTTGGATAGTGAGGAGTTGCATTTATTTAGGATTTCATTCATGTATGTTTGACCATGTCATATTGTATTTTTCATGTGTAGTATTTCTACTATCCGCACTTTTCATCTTACTTTTGCACTTGATCTCTATATTTTCTTAGAGTTAGATGATTAATCTCTATGGATTAGCATTCTCTTAGGATTTTTGTCTTGTGTGCTTGATGTTTTGCTATCCACTTTCTACAGCCCATCCATTTCTGATTTCTACATCTTTTGTGAGCTAAATTTGTAGTTTTGTTTAGAATTTTATTTTTGGTATATTTTTATTTGTGTTTAATTGCTTACATGCAATTGTTTTTGTTTTGAGTTAAAAAAATACAAAAAATATAGAAAAATTGAAAAGCAAAAATCTATTTTATGTCTAGTTTTTGAGTTATGCATTACATGGTATGAATTTCTGGTTGATATACATTAACTCTAAGAAAACATAAAACCATACTAGACACTTGGTAAACTTGAGACTTGATCACTATATAGCATTCTAAAATATTTTGATGGCCCCATTATACATTGAAGACTGATTCCTTAATATTGTAGAAAAGGTCTACCTATTAAGAGAGTGCAAGCTCCATCTAAAAGTAAGTGAAAAACAAAACTACTTGTTAAAAGATGGAAACTTTGAAAAATTAACAATCTAAATAAGTGAACAAAAGTAACCATATTTGCTAGAAAAGTAACATCATTGTCGGCAAATACACTTATTCATGAGTAAATGGTGAAAACCCATGGCTCTAACAAGGATTTCATTGCATGATATAGGATTCATCTAGACTTCCTAGAAAGTATGTAGTTTTGACTAGATATTTAACTTTAGTTTCTCACCTCGTACGTTGCTAGATCATAGTTTCATACAAGGAACAATATTTGAATAATTTATTGAATGTGAACTAGTTCTTTTGAGTTGACTGATAAATTGCTAAGAGTTAAATACTTATGATTGTTCTCACTTTAACCAAATGGAGCTAATTCAAAATTCTAGAAATTATAGTATCAGTGTGTCTCTTTCAGAAACTCAACATGTATTGTCATAAACTTGATTCATTTGCTTGCCATTAAAATATTTCTAAAAGGTTTTCATAGCATTTGATTAGTTACGAGTTTGAGAGATTACAAGTTTTTTGTATTTAAAATCAACATTGAAATGGTTGCTTTTTGTATTAATAACTGATTGGAATATCGAAAACTATTGTTTGGGTTTTATCGACTTATTCGCTCATTTTGGAACATCTCTAGTGGGTCTAAAATTTTGAAATCCATGTTTCTAGACTCTACTTTCAACTTAAAATGTATCTAGGACAACCCCATTGTGATATACTAAAAATTTGGTTCAAACCCTAAGTCGTTCAAACGACTCCATTTTGTTTGAACGAGTTCGAATTTGTTCAAACAAACAGAAACTCATTTGAACGAGCTTGCAGATATTATATCAACTCGGTATTTTCTATCCAAAGAATTTGCCTACTATGTGTCTTGTTGATAGGGGAGCATATGTCCATTTGTGATTGATTTTTCACATATTTTAAAAATGGATGTAATTTTCTAAAGAATATCACAAATCAGGTAAGATGGAGACGGAGGCTCTTGTGACAAGAGGGTGGTCTAATAATCATGGCAATTCATCAAGAAACTCTTCAAGAAGCAAGTCAAAGTCTCAATCAAATTTAAGAGGGCATTTTGAAAGAAATGGTTGTTGGGATTGTGACAAACTAGATCATGTAAAAAATATTGTTGGAAAAGAAAGAGCTCAAATTCGAGAAAAGACTAGCTTGGGTAAACAGTTGGATAAAGAGAAACAAGAAGATAAAATGAAGCCATCTAAGTTGAAGAGTCCACTTTTGAGTTTGTTGAAAATGAAATCTTCATAATAAGGTGCAATATCACATTTTACCAAAATCGGATACTTGATATTGGTGTTACTCACCACGTGTGCCCACGTTGATCGTGGTTTATCTATTATGAGCCATGTGAAGGTGGTTCAATGATCGTATGGTTAGAAAACTTGAAAATATTCTATCAAAGTTAAAAAAGAGCTTGACTTCACTTTTTGATCTAGACTCGGGTGGTTACAAATTTATCGGGCAAGGTGAAGTTCTTAAAATTTCTAATGGAGCATTGGTTATAATGAGATGTGTTTGGGTTGGTAACTTATACAAGTTGCTTGGGAGTATAGTGGTTGATGATGCAAATATGGGTGTGGAGAATGATGAATTTTTTATTTCATTATAACATCGAAGGTTGGGCCACATTCATGAGAAGGGAAAAAACGATTTTAGTAAAGAAGGAACTCATTCTTAAGATGAAATTTGGATACAATTTTGTGAACATTGTGTTTATGAAAACCATCATAGGTGAAGCTTCAAGGTCAAAAGTCATACTAAAAGGGTGTACTTGATTATGTTCGCTCGGATATATGGTCATCACCAAGTACTTCATATGGTGGTGCATCATACTTTATATCTTTTGTGAATGATTATTCAAGAAAGCTATTGGTGTTACTCTTGAAATCCAAAGATAAATTGATAGATTTTAAGCATTTTGAAGTTGAAGTTCAAAAGGAGACTGAGTGGTGTATTAAAGTTCTTTGGACCAATAATGAAAGCGAATATAATATTAAGGAGTTTAATAATGACACAATAGTATTCTTAGAACTCCTCAACAACATAGAGTTACAGAAAGGATGAATCGCACTTTATTGGAGCGTGCTTGTTATATGTTAAGTAATTCTAGGTTAGAACAAGAATTGTGAGCTGAAGCGGTGGCAACTGCTTATTATCCTGTCAATCATCCTAATTCGACGACATTGGCAGGTGATCCAGGTTAGAACAAGAATTGTGAGCTGAAGCGGTGACAACTGCTCGTTATGTTGTCAATCATTCTAATTTGACGACATTGGGAGGTGACCATGAAACACCTCATCAAGAAGTTTGGTCTAGAACCCCTTGTGATTATTTCAATTTAAAGATATTTGGTTGTGATGCTTATGCACTAATCTTTAGTTGTCAAAGAAATAAGTTAGACCAAAAATCAAAGTTCATCTTTGTAGGCTATGGCAAAAGTGTGAAAGAGTATCATTTGTGGAATCTCATCACACACAAGATTATTGTGAGTAGAGATTCATTTTGATGAGTCTCGGGTGCTCGACAAATTGTTCAAAAGAAATGATTAAGAAAATGAATTTTGGCATGAGGTGGAGAATTTTGAAGTTGAACCGGAATGTTCATTTTCAAAAAATGACACACCTATTGACCAAGTTGCTAGTGAGAGCAATGGGGGTGTCGAAGATGAAGAACAGTTGAACAAGCACCACCATTTACTTTGGGAAGTCCAACACGTGTACACTATACATTGACTCATTTCAGGGACTATGTGGATCCTAACACATTAGAAGCTTTGATAATAGAGAATGGGGAACTAAGATCATTCCAAGAGGTGTTGTAGGTGTTGAACCAGTTAATTGGAAATAGGCAGTGGGTGAGGAGATGAATGCTGTTTAGAGGAATCAAACTTGAATGTGGTGGAGTTACCAAAGAATCAAAAGGTGCTTGCGTGCAAATGTATTTACAAAATCAAGACAAGGGCCGATGTAAAAGTTATAAAGTATAGGACAAGATTAGTTGCAAGGACTTTGCACAAAAGGAAGGCATTTAGGTTTTTAAATTTTTTGCACTGGTTGCTAAGCTGGTATCCATTCGATTAGTGATTGGGTTTGTTATGCTATGTTTGATTTAGAACTTGAGCAAATGGATGTGAAGATGGCATTCCTACACGGTGATCTTGAAAAAGAGGTGTTTATGCAACAACCTCAAAGGCTTGTCACAAATTGCAAGAAGAATCTTGTGTAGCTTAAAAATCTTTGTATGGGCTCAAGCATGCTTTACGACAATGGTAGAAGAATCTTACATCTTTTATGGTGAATCTTAGATATTGGAGAAATTAGTATGACTATTGTATTTATATGACTCTTTGATGATGACACTTTCTTGATTTTAGTCTTGTATGTTAATGACATGTTCTTAGTGGGTAAGGATAAAGCTAAGCTTGAAGAGCTCAAGGCAAATTTGAGCAAGAACTTTGAGATGAAATATTTTGGACTGATCCGTCAAATCCTTGGGATTAATATTCAATTAGGATAAGCAAAGTGGAACTTCATCATTTTCACAAAAGGGATCATTGAAAAAGTACTTAACAATTTTGACATGGGTAAGGCAAAAGCGGTGAAAATACCATTAACGTCTCATTTTAAGTTGTATTTGGAACAATATCAAAAGATATAATAGGAATGATGCCTCAAATTCCTTGTGCTAGCATTATAGGGAGTTTAATGCTTGTTATGGTGCACACTAGACCCGATATTGCTCATTCGGTTGGTGTTTTAAGTCTATTTATGGTTAACCTGAGAAAATTTCATTGGGAGGCAACTAAATGAGTGTTTCATTACTTGGGAGACACGTACATGTGATTATTTAATAATCACATATAGCAAGAATTTGTAATCCATGTATGGCTATGTTGGTGCCACTTTTGCCAATGATATGGACAAAGGAAGGTCAACTACAATTATGTATTTTGATTTGCAAATGGGCCAATAAGTTGGATGTTTAAGCTTCAACCTACAGTGGTATTTTCTACTACCGAAGCCGAGTATATGGCAACAACCAAAACTTGCAAGGAAGCGATGTGGCTTCAAGAGCTTATGGATGAGATCGATATTGATTCTAAACCTAAAGATTTATTTTGTGATAATACGAGTGCCACTTGTTTGGCAAAAAATCTAGTTTATCACAAGAGGGCAAAATACATATTAGTCCAATATCATTACATTCACCAAGTTGTTGAAGAATGTAAAATTCAGTTATTGAAGGTAGGCACTAAGGAGAATGTTGTTGATATACTCACTAAAAGGTTTAAGTAAAAAAGTTGAAGTGGAACTTGACTTCTCTAGGCTCAAAGCAGGTTAAGTATGATGGTTTGACAATGGTGTAAATTATTTTCTATGAAGGTGGAGATTGTCAAGTACCTAATACAAAATCATCTTTTGTGTCCTTTTTTTTAGTATGGCATCTTCACGAGGGGTGTTTTTGGAAAACAAGTTAGCTTAAGAAATATCAAAGGGAAAAGACATTGGTATATATGGTTTATGAGAGAATGAGAATGTGAGTGAAGGGTTTTTCTTCTATAAGTTTTTATTTCTCCTTTCCACAAGACCCTAGAGCACAAGGTGTTTGAGTACCTTCACGGTATTGTTTTGGTAGTCGATAATGGCATTGATGGAGTATTTGCTTGGTGATACAATGGTGTTGAGAATCTTATTGGACTTGGGTTGAAAATGTGTTAGATAGTGCTCTTCTGCCTGGGTTTAGGGAGGTAAGCTCCCAATCTTTCTCCTCATCGGATTTCCGATGGAGTAGCCCTTTTGTGGGTGAACCACATAAATTGTTGTGTTGGGCTTGTGTATATTTCTTTAGCTATTTTCATATTTTATTTGTTTATTTTGCACACATTTCTTGAGGGTTTTCTTCGAGTTACCAGAATCATTTTTATCGTAGTTTAGGTAATTGATTTTCAATAATCGAATTAGTGGCGGCGGGCATAGTCACAACAAACAACACCTTATTCATGTTTTTCTAGTAGTTTACCTAAGCCTTCCCCTAGGAGCTAATTCCCATTCCAAAGTAATTTGGGACTCAGTCGTGGAGAGGTTTGGGAGAAGATTATTGGCTTGGAAATGCTCTTATGTTTCCAAAAGAGGTATATATATATATATATATATATATATATATATATATATATATATATATATATATATATATATATATATATATGCTTCTGTGATCGAATGCCATTAGACAGAATTCTCCCCCTTTGGCAATTCCGTGACAAACATTTAATCATATAGAAGGGAAACAATAATAAAGAATTATAATCCCACCCTCTTACATGATTCACTCACTATCTCTCAATCTCTCGGATATAACAAACATATAATATAATAGAAGCTTTGATCTGTTCTTTGCACAAACTGCTAACAAAACATACAATGTACTATCATCGACAGAGATAAATAAAATAATTAAACATTGTAGTGAGTTAAGTTATGCACATCACAAGTTAGAGACATTAGATAAATAATTCAATATAATTTTTCTCCCCTATCTCATGCATTTACTAGTTTACCTCTATGATTTTTCTCTCCCCATTTTTGTCATAGAATGACAAAAGTACAGAAATAAGTAGAGAAATAGTATGCATAGGATATTATCATGAAACTCAAGTGCACTAAAAATCTATGTAACAAAACAGGACGGTTGTCTCCCCCTTTTAGCAGGCTTCATAAAGGATGGCCGAGATCTTATCACACCAAATGGACGGTGGATCTCAGCCACTCACATCCAATTTTGACAAACGCTTTGTCGATGAGTGCCGTGGGCACGGGTCACCTACTATTTACCTACATATAGAGGATGAAGGAGGAGAGATAAGGAAGAAGAAGAAGATGCTAGATACTCTGTGCTTTAGACGAATGAAGACGAGATGCCCTAGATTTCCTCCTGCTTCAACAACTCTTTTTTCCCCTTGATCTAGATGAAGGAAGACGGCGACGCAAGAGAAGGGCATTAAGAAGACGACATTGTTTTGGTGTTTCTCTGGAGAGACGAGGTGAAGTGGCAGTTTTGGTTTTTCTCTTGTGAAAAAACGAAGGAAGAAAACAAGAAAAGAAGACACTATTTCCTTTTGGGAAGATTTTATCTATTTTGGAGAGAAGACGGCACTATTTACTTCTTGGGAAGATTTTCTTTGAAATCCGTGAGATATCTCTCTCCTTTATTTCAATCTGACCTTTTGTCTCTTTCATCCACGCCATCATCTACCGAAGCAGTTGGACCGGGGGACAACTAACGTCATCAGTTTTTTGTAAAAACGTTACATACACCACACACACACACACACACATATATATATATATATATATATATATATATATATATATATGCAGATGAGTTGAGTTAAGAGCTGTGAGGATGATCTCCTTACCATGGAGTTCAGCCTCACCAAAATCTAGTAATTTTTAAAACTACTAACCATATCAAATATGGACCTAAATTTAACAGTGAAAATGGATGGTCCAAATTTTTTCAATTTGTAACCCACTTTTCACAAGGCCGCAAATGTTGGAATGGGCTAATTTTTTGTGTGGTTGATATCCATGTTGAGAAGAATATCATCACCTTAGCCATTAACTTATCTGTTGTGGGCCCCACGCCCATTAGTAAGAGTAGCATGAGTCATTCTATCCCAGCCCATATATATATATATATAACAAAACAGGGAAGTTGTCTCCCCACTTATACCCCCTCTTATCTATTTAGACAAAGAAGGGCCGAGTTCTTGTCCCCAAATAGATGGTGGATCTCAGCCATTCACACCCAATTTTGACAAACACTTTGTTGGAGAGTGCCGTGGGCACTGGCCACCCACTATCTATATAACAAGTGACAGTGGTTGTCTTATACCCCTCTTATCTTCAATAATGAGTGGCTGAGATCCACTATGCTTCATATCGATGGCTGAGATTAACTCCTATCCGATTTTGACACACTTTGTCGGGAAGTACCGGTGGCACGGGCCACCCACGCATATAACAAGACAACTCAGTTGTATTCTCTTATCTTATCCATCCATCTAATGTGGGCGGTTAGATAAAGAGTGGTTGAGATCAAATCCATCGATCTAATGTGGACGGTTAGATTTCAGCCACTCAATCCGCCTCATTTGACCTCAATTTATTCAAAATTTGAATTTCAACTCCGTTATTTTTTCTTATTTTTGTTATTTTTCTATTTCTCCCTCTGTGCGTTACAATCCGTTATAATAGCCGTTGTAATGGAAAAAACGGTAACGCCCCAATCTGTTATACCGTTTGAGTGCCAAAGGCACCCAATTTTTACAAACGCTTTTGTCGGAGAGTGCCGTGGGCATGGACCATTTACTATTCTATATAACAAAACACATTGGTTGTCTCCCTACTTATACCTCCTCTAATCCTCCCCCAAATGGACGGTGGATCTCCACCACTCACCTGATTTTGGCAAATTCTTTTGTCGAGGAGTGCCGATGGGCACCCACTAGTATATAACAAAACAGAGAAGTTGTCTCCCCACTTATACCCCCTCTTATCTATTTTGACAAAAGACGACCAAGATCTTTTCCCCCAAATGACGGTGGATCTCAGCCACTCACACCTGATTTTGGCAAATGCTTTGATGGAGTGCCGAGGGCACGGGCCACCCACAATAAATATAACAAGTGATGACTGTGATTTTCTTATACCCCCTCTTATCTTATATGGCTTCAATAATGAGTGGCTGAGATCCACTATGCTTCATATCGATGGCTGAGATTAACTCTCACACGATTTTGACAAACACTTTGTCGAAAAGTGCCGTAGGTAGGGGCCACCCACGCATATAACAAGACAACTCATGAGTTGTATTCTCTTATCTTATCCATCCATCTAATGTGGACGGTTAGATAAAGATTGGTTGAGATCAAATCCATCAATCTAATGTGGACGGTTAGATTTCTGCCACTCAATCCGACTCATTTGACCTCAAGTTATTCAAAATTTGAATTTCAACACCATTATCTTTTGTTATTTTTCCATTTCTTTGTGCGTTACAATCCATTATAATAGCCATTATAATGGAAAAAATGGTAACGCCCTAGTCCGTTATACCGCTTGAGTGCCAAAGGCACCCAATTTTCGCAAATGCTTTTGTCGGAGAGTGCCGTGGGCATGGGCCATTTACTATTCTATATAACAAAACACATTGGTTGTCTCCCTACTTATACCTCCTCTTATAAGCGTCAACAAAGAAAGGCTGAGATCTAATCCTCCCCCAAATGGACGATGGATTTCTGCCACTCACCTGATTTTGGCAAATTCTTTGTTGAGGAGTGCCGATGGCATGGGGCACCCACTAGTATTATAACAAAACATGGAAGTTGTCTCCCCACTTATACCCCCTCTTATCTGTTTCAACAAAGAAGGGTCGAGATCTTATCCCCCAAATGGGCGGTGGATCTCAGCCACTCACACCTGATTTTGGCAAATGCTTTGATGGGGAGTACCGAGGGCATGGGCCACCCACTATCAATATAACAAGTGACTATGGTTTTCTTATACCCCTTCTTATCTTATATGGCTTCAATAATGAGTGGCTGAGATCCACTATGCTTCATATCGATGGCTGAGATTAACTCCCACCTGATTTTGACAAACACTTTGTCGGAAAGTGCCGCGGGTACGGGCTACCCACGCATATAACAAGACAACTCAGTTGTATTCTCTTATCTTATCCATCCATCTAATGTGGACGGTTAGATAAAGAGTGGTTGAGATCAAATCCATCGATCTAATGTGGACGGTTAGATTTCAGCCACACAATCTGCCAAATTTGACCTCAATTTATTCAAAATTTGAATTTCAACACCGTTATTTTTTGTTATTTATGTTATTTTCTCATTTCTCCCTCTGTGTGCGTTACAATCCGTTATAACAATCGTTATAATGGAAAAAATGGTAACGCCCCAGTCCGTTATTCTGTTTGAGTGCCGAAGGCACCCAATTTTTGCAAAAGCTTTTGTCGGAGAGTGCCGTGGGCCGAGATCTGTCTCCCCACTTATCCCCCCTGTTATCTATTTCAACAAAGAAGGGCTGGGATCTTATCCCCCCAAATGGATGGTGGATCTCAGCCACTAACAACCTATGTTGGCAAATGCGTTGTCGAAGAGTGCCTCGGGCACAGGCTACCCACACATATAACAAAATAACTCAGTTGTTTTCTCTTATCTTATCTTGCTTCATAAGATAAAGAGTGGTTGAGATCAAATCCATCCATCTAATGTGGACGGTTAGATTTCAGCCACTCAATCCCCTAATTTGACCTCAATTTATTAAAAATTTGAAATTCAAAATTTAAAATTTAAATTTTAACATCATTATTTTTTGTTATTTCTGTTATTTTCACATTTTTTTTCATTTTTCCCTCTGTGAGTTACAATCCGTTATAACAGTTGTTATAATGGAAAAAGGTAACTCCCCAGTCCGTTGTACCGTTTCAATGCCGAAGGCACCCAATGTTTTGCAAACACTTTTGTCGAAGAGTGCATGTGCCCGGGCCATTTACTAGTCTATATAACAAAACAGGGAAGTTGTCTCCCTCTCTTATACCCCATCTTATCTATTTAGACAAAGAAGGGCGGAGATCTTATCCTCCTAGTAGATGGTGGATCTCAGCCATTCACACCCAATTTTGACAAATGCTTTGTTGGAGAGTGCCGTGGGCACTGGCCACCCACGATCTATATAACAAGTGACAATGGTTGTCTTATACCCCTCTTATCTTATATGGCTTCAATAATGAGTGGCTGAGATCCACTATGCTTCATATCGATGGCTGAGATTAACTCCCACCCGATTTTGACAAACACTTTGTCGGAGAGTGCCGTCGGCATGGGCCACCCACACATATAACAAGATAACTCAGTTGTATTCTCTTATCTTATCCATCCATCTAATGTGGATGGTTAGATAAAGAGTGGTTGAGATCAAATCTATCGATCTAATGTAAACGGTTAGATTTCAGCCACTCAATCCTCCTCATTTGACCTCAATTTATTCAAAATTTGAATTTCAACACTGTTATTTTTTGTTATTTCTGTTATTTTTCCATTTCTCCCTCTGTGCATTACAATCCATTATAACAGCTGTTATAATGGAAAAAACGGTAACGCCCCAATCTATTATACCGTTTGAGTGCCGAAGGCACCCAATTTTTGCAAACACTTTTATCGGAGAGTGCCGGGATTCCATGGTAAACGTTCTTAGCTTAACAAGTATTGTTTCTATGCCCATGCTGTCCCTTCTTGTTGTAGTCATTCCATTTTTTTTTAAAATTTATGGTTATGGGATTCGAACATTATTTTAGGGTAAGTACTCAGTTCCGATGTCTAAAAATCACAAATCAGGCCAATTTGTGGCAAACAGTCCACCTAGGGATGATTCAAACATATGTACGGCCAACGATCTTTAAGAGAATGCCATGTGGCACTTTGGGTGTAGGTCCACTTGGTAAGTGGCATTGAGTAACCTGCTAAATATAGTATTTTGGCACTGTAGCTATCTCAAATATATAGCATTGAGATAGCATTAGCGTTGGAGATGCTTTTTACATTTGACCACCCAAGTCTGCTAAATTTTTTGTATAAACGTTTTGCGTCCTGCAACTATAGTTATTACATTCTGTAGTACACTTGCCCGGAGCCATTCTTAATGACTATTTTCTTAGTTCGGCATCAAACAATTGAGGATTAATGATAATACAACCAATAGAGTTATGAAATGAAGCTAGGTAATCCGCCGCTCTATTCATCCCTCTAAAGGCATGGAATATATCAAATTCTTCGAACGTTGATCGATGATGGCAGATAGACCTCACAAGTTTTCGAGTTTGCCAAGGAACTTTTGCCTTCCCTTTAATAATTCCCACCATGTGGGCCGAATCTGTAGCAACTTGAATGGCTTTTACCCCCCCCCCCCCCCCCTCCCAAGATTCGAAGAACTCTCTCGTACGAGGATTATCTTCCACAGCCTCCTTCCCGGTAGTAAATCTGAGTTTAGTCGTCTCCAAAACCTGATGGAGAACATTCTCCTTAGGGAGGAACGAATTCTGAAACTCCCTACTATATTCCTTTCACGCCATATATAGTAAACAGTCGCATTGAATGCTACCCTCATTACTTGTGATATCAAAGCAATTCCAAGTAAATTTCTGAGGATCCATTGGGCTTCTTGATCAGCCGTATCCAACCTTCTATTAATGTGGGACTTGTGGAGAACTCGTGTCCAGACATATTTCGTATAAGGACATTCGATAAAAAAAAAGGTTTTTAACTTCTTCCTCTTCCATCATACAGAATATACATACATTTGCTGTTATTGATCAAGGTTCGAATTTGAGGCTTATCTTTAGTTAACAAACCTCCATGAATTGCCAGCCACGCTGTGAAGCTATGTCTTGGAATTGATTTCGTGCACCATGCATATAAGTCTATTCCAATCAACCTTGGGATTGTTAGGTCAAATTTCATCATAGGCTGAGGCTCGAGTATATTCATCATTTTGACTTGGACACCAAATGATCTTATGATCTTGCGGTTTACTATTATCAATGTCAATAGTATCCAACGTCTTCCAGATCCAGTCCATTTCCATGCCTCGGTCATAATCAAGGTAGACGTATACCTTGTCCTTCCTTCTAAGCCTAGAGTCATACCGTTGGTTCCTTTCTAAAACCTCCAGTAAGATACCATTTGGATGTCATGTATCGATCATGCCATAAATTTGTTTCGTTACCTTTGCCGATCAAGTGCCGAATAAGTTTATACTAGCAATATCCCGGCTTGGGAAAATATTTTTCGATTTAAAATGGTTATCAAACAATAGAAAATTATGTTTTTCGGATGGAAAATTGGCAATCAAACACATCCTTACTTCCTTAATTTATTTCCCAAATTAGATTTTACTTACCTCCCTTGATAATTCGGCAAATTAGACATGCCTTCTGTATTATAAAAATTAGATTTGCTTTCTTTGACCAAGTCTAACTTGAAATGAGGAACTACGCTCTATCTTTATTTTATTTTTCAACTACTCCGTTAATTTGGTTAAGTTCGATGAAAAGGTAGCATGTCTAATTTTCTGAATCTAGGGACGCATGTCTACTTTGCCTAACTAAAGAGGGACGCAGTCAAAAAGGGGGCTCAGGCGCCCCCTCTCGTGTTCTCGGTCATAGATTTCGAGAATCCAAGGGTGGTTTATAGTGCTGAGCTGGTGATGCAAAAAGTGATGTCAGCTCAACGCTATCAACCACTGTTAGATTCTTTGAATCCACGACCAAGAACATGACTCCTGAGAGGGGCAGAAAAAGGGGCTCCTGAGCCTCACACCCCCTGAGAATTTTTTTGAAGCAGTGGCCAATCACATGGCGCCACAATCTGCTGTTCAAAAAGTATTTCTGGGATTGTACGAATGAACAACAGATTATGGTGCCATGTGATTGGCCACTGCTTCGCTGCTTCAAAAATCCACTGCTTCAAAAATTCCCCCACACCCACCACACACCACCATATGGATCATACATGCGTATGTCGACACGTAACCCACCCCCCCACACCCCCCAATATTGGTCATGCATATTACAAATTAACCTTTGTCGATCCGCGATTGCAACGCTACAAATCATATGGTCCTACTTGCTAGGACACGGGGCTCGATCGACTACCATCCCATACAATGAACAAAATCATGGTAAACATACATGTCTAAATGCCGTATCTTAACCATTCATATACTGTAGAGTGCATCTCCGTAGACCAAGGCACGTGTGAGTCAACAGAGAAACATGTGAGCCCACATCTAATAGTGAGCGAGAAGTGACCACCCAACCCGTTCATTTAATGATAGAAACATGGCAGCCCCACCCCGAAATCCCTACGGAGCTTTGCTCCCTCTACACATTACACAAGGGTTTCGTCACATAATGCAGCTGAACCAGTTTATTGAACAAGAAAACTTTCAATGATTCTACCAAGGGATGACCTATAGGGTCCCCCCCTCATAAACCATAACTACCATCTATAAATGTTATTGAGATGTAGGTGAACATGTAAAGGTGGGACCCACCATCATTTCTTATATCCTTTCGATCATTGTAAACAGTTTGATTGCTGAAATGATTATATATAATTAGCTAATCATGTGTTTCGTTTGTTTTGCACAATGTTTTAAAACTCGGAATGAACTCGGACTCTACTCAGAAGTCCATTGGGTCGATTCACCTCGATGACTCGAGAGTCGACTTGGTGAGTCATTAAATATTTAAATATATCAAAAATAACATCTATTAAAAAAACTGTGAAAATTCATAAAATATAGAAAAAATACTAACAACATTTAGAAATTCAAAAAAAGAATTGAGTTTTGAGTCGACTTGGCCGAGTTTCCAAGTCAACTTGGTGAGGTTTGCAAATCGGAGTTTATATGCCGAGTGGACTCGGCGGCGAGTTTTAAACCGTAGGTTTTGTGTAATTCGAAACTTCAACCTTCTTTATTTGTTCGATCAAAATACAGACGAGATCAGAGACGCCATCATTGGGGCAAACGATGCAATTAATTGTGTAATATTTATAAATTGTAATATCAAGCCATTCCTAATTGGCATTTTTGGTGTAGTGATCGATCTCGCTCTATCTGAAAACACATACGCGCTTAACGCATTAAACACGTGTTAGTTATTTAGGTAGGTTTTATATAATATAGAGGGAACAAAACCTAGTGAAGCCCCCAAGTGATCATGTACTCAATCATCAAAATTATATAACAATAATATAATATAACTGTGTACAAAATGGACCCTAACCCTAAGAAACTGCATCATTTTCTGTAATGTTGTCCATCTTCTATATCCTTTTCCTTTCTAGAAATTTTTTGTTTACTTGTTACCAACACTCAGTTATGAATTGGAGGTTTTCTCTTTGCAGGAGAATAGTCCATCCCTGCTATGTCTATGATGTCTGGATAGCGCTTGGGGACAACGACGACCTCCCTGTGCTTGGAAGTCGGTGACGATTGAATGGAGAAGTTCTCTTCTTTCCCATTGAATCTTTCGTCGTTCGATTGGCGTTTCGAAGTAGAATCGACTTTCGTCCCTCTACTCTTCACACTCTGTACATAAAATCATAAAAAGGAAGAATGAGGATGTGTCTTTCTTCATGCTTAGCTAGTTGTAGAAAGTTAGAAATTCAGTTTTCTGCTCTTAACCACACACCAACCTTTGTAGTAGTAGAAGTAGAAGTAGAGGTTGCCTTGGTGAAAAGTTTTCTACTCCTTCCTGCACCAATAGATAGAGTAGAACTAGTTGAGAGATGGTTTAATTTAAAACCTAGAAAACATGTTTTGCATATATGCAATCTCTTTGGGTGTTGGTTTTATAATCTTTTTAGGGTTTGCTACAAAAACTTTTATGAAAAAAAGTGGCCATTTACACATTTAAGAAGTGATCTGTTAATAATGAGAGAAGTGGAGACAAAATTGCTTTATAGAATACATGATTCATGGGTTTGTATCTTCTGAATATCTTCTGAAACCCAGTTCTCATCTGGTTTCAATCAACACTAACTGTCAAAACTAGGGGAAAAATTCAATGGTGCTTAGGTCTGTGATTCCTGGGTCCACAGTAATCTTCATGAAACCCTGGTAGTCTGTGGTGGGTTTTCTTGTCTACACTAGATAATCTTCTCTTCATGGTACCTGAACAGTGCTCATCTTTGCATAGAACAGCCTCTCTAACACCACCACCGCCACCACTTGCTTCAACTTCATTCAGCTTACTTTTCTTCTCCTCCTGCATTCAAACACACACCTTTTCACCATTAGAATTTATTAAAACAAAAAAAAATGAAGAAAACCCAACTCAAAAATTCAAAATTATCTTCAAATAAACAATTAAAACATGAAAAATTCAATACCCACATGGATTCTTTGATGAACATGTGATATAAACCCTTGATCCAAACGAATCCCTTAAAATAGAAAACAAAAACCAATCAGATTTATGTTTCAAATAAGAACCATCTCTCATGTTCAAGAGCTGCTATATCATACATACCTTGAACCTCAACAAGGAGGAGCAAGAATACAAGAGATATTACTAAAGCAGGCCTCATTTGAAGAAGCAGCTTGAAGAGATCTCAAAGAAACAAGGAGAACAGATTTGGGATTCCTAGAGAGAGAAACAAAAGGTGGGTCGTCTCTTCCTTCCTTTCTTACCAAGAACTTAGAAATGTTCTCAAGGTTTGTGAGTCGTCGATAACATGGAAACTAGCAAGGGCTCCTTTAAATACATAAGGCCTTATGTAATTAGGAGTTAGGACCCTCTTTAGTGCGCCAATAGAGAGATAAATGTGTTGATTATTTTTAAAAGAAATGACAGGTAAGTATGGAAAAGTGCTATTGCTTTTTATTGTATTTCCTAAACTGCCCCACTCTTTTAGGGAAGAATGTCTCCCTTTTAGAGAAGTGGTAGCCTTTCTAGATTTCATAAATGACCAAACCCTGGTCCCACTCAAGATGAATGATAACATGGTGCATCACACCACCAACGTATGTCGTTTGATCCATCTATATATAATCAAGTTAATCACTTGTTTTTGGATGGTTATGCCACCACCCAAAGTAGTTCTCCAATTACTTGGTTAGCAACATAGATAAATTGACTTTAGCTAGGTTTGTCTTCTGGTTTAGTCCTTGGATCCAAAGGTTGAAAATAATAGGTGGGAAAGTGTAGATCATGAGCCATTTAAGTTAATTATGTGTAGAACTGGTTTATAGGTTGACCAATGGTTTTTATGATATCATTATACCAAATCCGATGGCTGACATTAAGGTGGCTTAATACTAAAATATTATCAGTGCTACAGATCATGGCTTAAAACAATGCGTTTTAACCATTTTAACGCCGTTAAAACGGTAACACCCCAAGCCCATTACGTTAAGAACCGCTTTGACGCTTAGAAAATAACGGCAGTTAAAATCTTGAAAATTAGTGAAAAAAATAGACGTTATTTCCTTTAAAATCTATTATTTTTCCATCAAATTCCATTTTTTTTTTTGTTTTTACATATTTTGAATTTCATCGCCATTTTTCCATTTTTCCCGTTATTTCCGTTAAAATCCATTTTTACCTTTTTTTTTTTCCATTTTTTCCACTGTCCCTTACAATCTGTTTTAACGGCCATTTTAACGGTAACACCCCCATTCCGTTATACCGTTAAAACGGCCTCTTTTAAACCTTGCTACAGATTTCCATAGAATTAGACCCTGATTTTTCTGTAAGAAATTACACATTTTACTTTAATATATATGAGGACATTTTCGTAATTATATCCTTTAATTTTAACTAGATTTTTTTTTTTTTAAATATATGAAATAATTTTGCAGCAGTTGTGGGTATTTCATAAGGAGATAATTATGCCACGTTAGCAGGCCATGGGCCAGTAGCGAGTCTAACGCGTGTCAACGAAACAAGCGGAGTTAATTTGACGACGACCTTCGACGTTCAACCTCCAGTTCTTGAGTACCGTTTGGTCTCCCTGTTGCCGTTAGCCGACGTGAGAAAATTTTGTCTTTGCCCTCTTAAGCGGCCACTCCACGTGGACGTCGGTGTCTATCAAACGAGTCGATATGACGTGGCAGTAACAGTGCCACGTCGTCACCGTCAATGCACGCGGCTTGTCCATGCTTTGTTAAGCAGGAAAACATCGAGGGGCGACTGTGTCGGGGCTTGAAAGGGTAAATCTTGTTTTTAAAAGACAATAATAATGTCCTCCTGAGATGTACGTCGTCGTTAGGGTTCACACGGTTGGATGAAATGCGAATCGCAAATAAAGACTAAAGAGGATGTACTACTCAGGAGGACACAACATGCTATTATATTGTAAAATTGTAAATATAGAAGTCAGGTCTCCTTGGGTAGAGTGTTAAGTTCTTACTGATCGGATCGTGTACTCGTGTGCTGTATATATAATATTCATACTAAGGCTCTGTTTGGTTGCCTTCAATAAGTTTTCTAGAAATGATTTTTGCATATAAGGCTCTTTATTCTTTTTTCCGTAAAACATTTTGTTGATCACCATACAGAGCCTAAGCTTGACATCTTTAACACTATTATATATGTTGGTTTTTGGTTCTTATCGGTTTGGTTCCAGTTTGATCCGGCTGGATGCAAGTGTGCCAAGAACTAGAACTTATTATATATTTTGATTCCAGGTCTTTCTGCGTTCAGCAATGAAATAGGTAGTCTTGGAATTGGAATAATTGGAACCAGTTTCGTGTTGGGGTTATATAATAAATACCTCAATTTTCATGAGACAATAGTGAAATCGGTGTAAGTCCGTGGACGTACCTCGATCTTGAGGGAACCACGTAAATCTCTGTGTCGTGTGTTTGCATCTTCGTATTATATCTTTCTCGAGTGATTATGTTGTGGTTTGCTTGTGATCACCCCAAAAAACTGTCATACACATATCAGCCGCACCAGTTCCGTGTTTTGTCAATCAATCAGGATCCTAAAATTGATCATCAATTGTGATTTTATTGGATATCAATGAAATTATGGGTAATTATAGAAGAAAACAATGGTGACAAGATAGAGGGCTATGTTAGGTCCAAAAGTTAGCCCATAATTGACCTAGGTTTGAAGAAACTTGCCATTAGGGAAGACTGTCATGACTTTAAATAGAATTGAATAGAGATCCAAACAAGCCCTAAGTTCTAAGGAGCTCATAAGGAAAAATGGGAGAGAATTATTGGCCGACATCTGGACATCACATGCTATTGGAGAAATTGGGAGCACAAAACCAAACTTTGCTGTTTGGTCAAACATGCATTTTGGGAAGCTTCCCTTACTAACTCTTATACGAACGAGTTCCTAAATTCAAACTTCAGATTCCAACTCCCAATGATTCACTTTTTCTGACTAAGATTTTAGTCTCATTTATGTATTAATTATTATATGTGCAGCGTTAACCAAGGTTTAAAGGGGACCGTTATAACGGTATAACGGACTGGGGGTGTTACCGTTTCTTTCCGTTATAACGAAAAAAACGCTCAGGGGCAAAAACGGGAAAATAACAGAAATAACGGAAAAAATGGTGTTGAAATTCAAATTTTGAATTTTAAAATTTGAATTTCAAAAATGGAAAATCACGGAAAAAAATAAAAATAACGGCCGTTTTTTTTCTGCAAAATTTCCAGAAAATAATGGTCATTATTTTCGTTATAACAGAAAAATAACGGAAAATAACGGCCATTTTTTTCGTTATAACGGCCGTTATTTTCTGGGTGTTTTAACGGTCCATAACGTAACGGGGTAGGTCCGAATCCTTTATAACGGCTGTTATTTTCGTTATAACGGCCATTTTTTAAACCTTGGTGTTAAAGTCATTCCTAGTGCCCCTCGTCCCTAGTTCTTGCTGATGTTCCTTGAGATTCGCATGAAAAAATCTCAAAGAGCATCCAACGGTCTAGACTTAGGGACGACGGTACTACAATACTCTCCTCATTTTCCTTATTATATTGTACATTATAAATTTAAAATGGGTCAGGCTCCGTTGACAGATGTAAAATGACAGGTAAAATGACAGGGACACAATATAAGCCAGGTGGCACATTGTTACAGGACTCTGACCATATGGATGTTTGTCCTATCCCATGGTGGAAGTACAAACCAAAAATCAACCTGACTAGTGATTTATAGGTGTTGCATCTTTGTACCTCAAATACTGCTCAAATTCCCACAGTTGAGATCAGCCCATGAAAATAAGTCCAATCCAAAGCCTATAAATCACTAATCAGGCTGAATTTTGGTTTGTAAGTCCACCATGGGATAGGACAAACATCCATACGGTCAGAGTCCTGTAACAGTGTGCCACATGGCTTATATATATATGTACAGAATTTCGAGCTTCCAATACAATTCCAAATCTTTACAATATTGGGTAGAGTTGCCGGCCTGCATACTACATCTAGTAGTGTCAATTTGTACATACCGAAAATTTCGGTTCTACTTCCATATTTTTGGGAACTGGCTAAATAAGAACCGGAATTGGAATCGGACTGGGAAGAGTTTGATATGAGAACCAAACCAACAGGAGCTGAAACCGAGATATAAATATAATGTTAAATATATAAATTTAGTGTTAAAATTGTCTTATTGTTAAGATTGGAACCGATGTATACCCAGAACCACAACCAGATCAACTAGAACTGGAACTGGAACTATATAATCAATTGAAACCAAACAATCGATCTGGTTTCAAATCCATCAGTTGGAGAACCGGAATCGATAAGAACCAACATATTTAATTTGTTATGATTCTGGGACCTTAGGAACTGAACCGGAACTGACCCGGTGCAAGTTGACAGTACTTTGTAACTAATTCGATATGCAACACGTATAGAGTGCATTTTTTTTATTTTTTATAATTAGTATAAATACTTTATTAAAAAATGCTTTTGAGGCTAAGGAAGCCTACTAAAACAGCTATAATGAATACAAAGGAAAAGAATATACATAAAAATAAATGACACAAAAACGAAACTTCCTCCACATTCCACCCCTAATCTCTCGCTCTATTAACCAAGTTTGCCCATTTAAAAATCATGTCTTCGAAAGTTATACATTTTCCTTCCTCATACATTTTTGCCCAAATATACACCAATGATTTAATCTCAATCACCAACTATTTTTTCTTAAGACTTTTACCTTCAAATACTCTAACGTTCCTTTCCCTCCACAAACCTCAAATAATCGCCAAGGGAGTTAAAGGCCGCATACGCTTCCCGAAACGTCTTAAAGTTCTAAGAAAAGAATAGCTCTTTCACCATCTTGGGGACAACCCACAACACCCTAAACTCTCTAAAAAAACTTGTCCAAATACTCCACGATCTTCTATAATGTAAGAACAAATGATCCACTAATTCTCCATTGTGTAAGCAAAGTGGACAATGATCCAGTACTCACACACCTTTCTTCTAGAGAAAATCTATTGTCTGAAGTTTTCCTCGGGCTGCACACCAAGTTAGAAATCGCACCTTGGATGGAGTTTTATCACACCATATTCTTGCAGTAGGAAAATCCTATAATTCTCCCCCTTCCAAAGTCCCATAAAGTGAATGGATGGAAAATATAAACCTTTGATATCATGGGTCCATTGCCTAGTGTCATTCCTCGAGCTAAGAAGGTGAGTCTTTCCCACCTTAGTCATAAGATCTGCCAAACGAGGCACTTCCCAGTCGTAAAGTTGACGATGAAAGCCAAATTTCCAACTTGGTAAAACCATCTATATCAACCTGCATTTTGTGTGTAGTAGTAGACTTCTTATTTGAAATGAGAAAGAGATCATGAAACTCAAATTTAAGATAACCTTCCATGCACCATTCATCATCCTAAAATAATCCTTATTCCCCTTCCCACCTTAAAAATCACACTCACTTCGAATCTAGCTAAATCATGCATAATGCCCTTCCACATACCACACCCATACTCCCCTCTTGGCCTACCACTACACCACCCCATAACTCATTCTCCATATATACTTGCCTGCAATAACTCTACGCCATAAGCTCTCCTTCTCAACCCTAAGTCTCTAAAGCCATTTCTCCTTCAATGTCTCTTTCATGCTACGAATATCTCTAATTCCTAGCCCTCCTCTCTCTCTCAGTCTCGCCACTTTTTTTCACTTGATCAAGTTTAACTTTCTTCTATCACCATTTTCATTCCAAAGGGAATTCCTTATCAACCTTACCACTATCTTCTATACTTATAGGCATCGAAAATAGGGACATATAATAAAGTGGCATACTAGAAAAGCTACTTTTGATAAGCACCAATCTACTCACTTTGGACAAAAATCTGATTTTTCATCTAGCTAGTCGGCGTTGCAGACATTTTATGTATCATCGGATCCCAAATGGCCTTGCTCCTATAACTCGGACTCAATGGCAACCCAAGATATTTAGTAGGAAGGCTGCCAACCTTGCACCCTAATATGTTAGCTGCCTCACTAAGCCCCTTTGTCTCACCCAGCCCAAAAATGTCCGACTTCACTAGATTAACATTCCAATCAAATACAGCCTCAAAAAAATAAAACACTCCCTTAAGCATCGCTATGTCACCTCCCCCACCTTCAATAAACAAAATGGTATCATCAGCAAAATGAAGATGAGAAATCAATGAACCAATGCAACTCACCCTAAAACACTCAAGCACACATAGTACCTTGCCTTTTTTCCATTATCCGACTGAAATACTTTTGCTACCAAGACAAATAAAACAGCCTTACCGGATGGGAATATCTTCTATGGCCACACAAGTTATTATTTGTTTAATGTTATGGAGTTGAAGGATTGCTAATCTTTATGGACAAGTAGCATGGCAATCATGACGGGGTTTAAGGATTAATGTTAGATCTTAGAAGTCAGTATAAAGTGGAAGTGAAGATGAAGTTTAGGAAGAAAATTATGCAAGAAGAGGGAGAATTTTAGTAAAATTTTATAGTTATATTAAATTCGATCGAAGTACAAGTGAAAGAGAAATTGTGTATTATTCTATTTTGGAGTCTATTCTCTTTCTTATTCTCGTTAAGAAAGCACAAATACAAAGAATTTGATTCACAAAAAAACTTTTATTGTTAAAGAAGGTTTTAGGAAAGATATATTTTTTCTAGTAGAAGAGTTGCATTTAAGTGAGAGATCGAGTTCCTTTTTTGTAATTCTATGTAAATATATGTAATTAGGTTTTCAATATAATAAGATCTCTCTTTGAGCCATTCACGCATGTTGAACAACCCAAAAGGATTTTCTCTCGCAATACACGTCCCTAGCATACTACTTTCCTTTTTTGCATATAATATTTTTGTAATAATGAAACATAATTATTTTGACAAAATAATAAAAGTATTACTATTTTTACAAAGACGGTAGACATACTACCATTTTCAGTTTATGCTTATGTTCATCACAGGCACTTATATCTATTATTAGGTGAAGAAAACATTACAAAAAGTAGTAATATTATTACTATTTTGACAATACGATAAACGTAATAACATTTTCACAAAAGATAAACATATTACCATTTTGAGTTTATGTCTATGTTGATTATTAGGTATATGTTCTACTTTTTGTAATGATGAAAATATAACCATTTTTATAAAATGGTAAAAATAATATCATTTTCATAAAAAGTAAACGTACTACAATTTTTAATCTATGTTTGTTTAACATTTTCAAGAGATCACTTTAACAATAACTAATCGATTTTAATCTTATTGATTTGGATGCCACGGTTTTGAACCTTAGTTTTGGCAAGTGTTTATACATTACTTTGATTTTGATAACCATTTTCTTTTGAATAAGTTTGATGGAAGAGCTTTGGATCAAAATCAATGCAGCAAGTACTCCGAAAAGTAACCAAGTGCACAAAAACAACAATAATTTATCTTGAAGGGTCTCTTTAACATTAACCACGTGCACAAAAAGCAAAGTAATTTTAAACGTGACATGGATGGTCATTTCAATGCATCTTTTTACTATTAACTATCAGTCAATTTAATGAAATCTCCTAAACATAATCAAAGTACTCATGAAAAATGACAGCGATTCAACTAATTTATTGAAATGGTACTAGTTTAACTAATTTACTAAAAAATTTGAATCATTATCCGTAGAAAGTAGAGAAGCTTTAAACAACTTCTTCGATCTTCACGGATAATACTGATCTATTAGCCTAGCTTCAAGAGAAAAATAGAGTGAAAGTGAGGAAAATCGAAAAGAAAGGGCCAACATATATAGATGTCATCAAATATCTTACACTACATCAAAGTAACAATATGAATCATCAAAATCTAAAAACTCGTCTTCGTCATTTTATAGTTTTGTTTTATCACATCTAAAATGAACTATTGTAGTTCCACAACTAAAACTCTTGTATTTACAGGGATCTTGTCTTCCTTGGAGCTTTAAAAGATTAATTTTTTTTACGAACGATACGGATTTGTTAGCCTAAAAGAGAGAAATGGAGGAGAAAATTAAATAGACTGGTATGGTTAGTCGTCTACGCTTTACAAAAAAATTGAGAGAACGAGAAATAAGAGGGAGAACGAGATTAATCAAAGGTCCACAGCTAGGGGTAATAGATGGGAAGAGAGGACAACGAAGGAAAATTAAGGACCGATGTGATAGGAGACGAGTGATGACTAGTGCAACTACATAGGGTAATTGTGCACCTAATCCTTGTTCATAATCATTTCAAAAGGGCTTGACTGAAAGACGTACATTATGGGCATTTTATGAAAGTAAGGATGGTAAAGCAAATTTAAGTCCTATTCGTCTAACGTTTTGACTAAAGTGTCCAATTTTTGTATAGAAGAATTATCGATCTATATTATATCAAGTATGACCTTATACATAATTTTTCCCAAAAAGGTTGTTCTATTGAAAAAATAGTAAAACTCATTCTTATGTAAAAAAAAAGAATTAAAAGTCCATTTTTGATATAAAATCACTATCTTTTCAAACACTGTCAAAATACTCGAAATATTCAACAAATTTGTCCAATCTAAGGAATTAGCTTACCATTTAAATGGTCCAAATTGATGATGGTCGATCATGTGTATGGTCTACCATAACATGCATTGTCGTAGAACCTTAATCTTGATTTCGTGCTACTTTTTTTTTGATAAGTCGATATGTATATTAATAAAAAGATCAAGGTGATCTCTAAAGAAACTACAAACAAAGTTTGCTGAAAAACAAAAAAAAAGAACTACAGCTTACTGCTCTCTCTCCATAATTACATCAAACCTAAATACCATATCAGTGAAAAAAATACCTCTCGTCTCAAGAAGAATCCTTCTCCACCTGAGAGAGCCTTGATGCTTAGAATCGTCTCCTGAATAGAGCATTCCCTGTCTCTAAAGAATTTAATTATATCTCTTTATACAAATGCTCCACATGACCGCAAACAAAACTATCCTCCAAAGAACTTTTTCCCTCGAAGATCCATATATCATAGGCCACCCACCGAATAAGTCTCCAGTGGACTCAGACATGGCCCAGAGAAGACCCACCCATGCTAAGAAAAAATACTATATATATATATAGGCAAAGTCATAGTATAATAACAAATGATTTTTCTTCTTGCCATTAGCCTTACACATCATAAAAAATTCACTAGAATCCATCTTCTTACTATCAAGTTTTCAGAAAGTGAGTATTTTGTTCAATGATGCGACCCAAACAAAGAAGTGGATTTTCAATGGTACTTTTGACTTCCAAATGTTAGGACAAGAGTATGAATGAGTATATGTCATCGTGGAAAGGCTAAAGATATCATAAAAGGAACACACCAAGAAATACCCCGACTTTGAATGAACCCAAGAAAGATAGTCTTCTTCAGTTTCTAAGACCAACTAAAGTTTCAAGCATTCCATCAGAATATCAATTTGTTCAATTTCCCAAACGAATAGTTGTCGCCTGAATTCTAAAATCCATGGGCTTTTCGATAAAAGTCTCATTCCAGCAAGAACTAATTAATTGCCCCTTCCGCCGAGATAGAGAATAAAGCCTTGGAAAAGGTTCCTTAAGACAAATGTCCCCCACCCAAATGTCTTCCCAAAATTTAATCCTAGTCCCATCTCTTGTTGCCATCCTAGTACCCTAAAAAAACCTCTCTTTGACTTTTAGTGCTCCTCTCGGACCTCTCCACACCCCCGCACCCATAGGAAGACCTAGGACACTTAGATACCCACCCCCACCCCCCATCTCCTCTCCAAATTAACTTGTTTGTGATTACTCTACGCCACAAACTACCCTTCTCTTTACCAAACCTCTATGGCCATTTGTCATACAAAGCCATATTCATTCATTCTACTAATCTTGAGAAATCCAAGGCCTCCTTTTTTAGACTGACAAGCTTATGTTCACATTCGTCCAAATGATACCCAAATGAGTCTTTTGAATCTTTCCAAAGAAAGTTCCTCATGAATCTCTCAATTCTACTAGCTACCTTCCCATACAAAGAGTGGGAGTTTTTCTCATTAAAAGCTAATAACAAAACTATACTTAAAGTTTGTTTTGAATTTGAACATATGAAAATCGTGTGAGAAAATAATTCTCGCCCGCAAATACAATTTGCCACCTGTTCAGTGCATTTTAATTCACACGCGCGCCCATGAATTTCCCACAAGCACACATCAAAGTTATATTACCCCGTAGTAAAAACAAAATATTCGCGCCATTTTAAGCTATGATCAGAAGTTTTATTCCTTTCTGGAATTTTACTTTTTAATAAAAAAAAGTTTATTTGGGTCCTCTGACCTAATATGTGGGGCCACATTCACCTAACCCACACCTGATTGTTTAATATGTGCGTCGACCAACATAAAGTGAAAGAAAATGAGATGAGAAAGTTAGTACACGAACAAAAAATAGTCAAGTTTTACCGTGGCGAATGAACATTGTATAGGGACACACCCATAGGTCCAACTATGGGTGGGTCCCACGTCCTTACAACTTTAGCATTGGTAGCTTTGATAAAGCGTAGCAAGATCCCATCGTTTCATACTTCATTAACAAACAAAACGAGTTATGCACCCTGGTTGAAATATTTTTGGTATCTTGTATCAAAGTTTTATCTCATTCACCCTAATATGTCATCACATGGCTGTGAGCAGGCCCGGCCCCCACCCCCACCCCCCCACAACGAGCCCTTCCTTGACAAAGTCAGTCTCTAAGGTTGGCATGTCCGGCAAATGTGCTGTTGAATTATGAACATGACTCGACCTCGTTTCAGATGTGCTTACAGGTCTGGCATGTCCGGCAAATGCGGTGTTAATTGATTGAACTGACTTATCGAACATGGGTACATGGGCTCGACCTTCGATATGACTCGACCACATTTCAAATGTACTTAAATATGTGCTGTTGAATGAGCTGACTAACTGATCATGGGTCCAACCCTTCGACGACATGCCTTAACCCCGTTTTATACGTACTTACACATCTGAGACAGGACTTTCCTAGGGCATGTTCTTTCCTGGAGGCCAACTTCTACTAACATAAAACGAGTGGTCTCCCAATGAATACGTGTATGCATGTAGGTCAGGGTGAGCCCCTACCTCAATTACATGGTGCTCTCTTGCCAGCATGCATGGTTCCCTGATATTGTGCACAAACCCATCGATTCAGGCCATCCAATAAATGTGATGGCCCAAAATGTGGTACAGATTGAATAATCTGGACGGTTGGTTTTCCATATTTTTTGGGTTATCAGATGGCCTTAATTTAATTTTGCGAAATTGGTCTTCAACGAGTTACAGGACTTCACAGTTGCCAGCGATGAGAAATAGTACGCGAAACGGGAATCCATATTTGGTCACTAAAGAAGTGACCCATCTCAATCACTAAAGCCTCCTCTACACATGACACGTATTCACGACGAACAGTGTCTTAAAATTTTGAAATTAATTTATGTTTTTTACAAAATAGTCTTGTCAAGGTTGTCATAGGTACTTGTTGAATTTCAAAAATCAGCAAAGCTTTTTTTTTTACAGAAAAAGGATTTGTATGTCAAAAAATGTTGACAGGGAAAAAGTTTTATGACATTTATATGCAAAAATCATTTCTAGAAATCTTATTCAGGGCAACCATATAGAGCCTTAGTTTATCTTTATCTCTACCCGCGGCCAGTGATATTTTCTTTAATATGATAGTGAACTGACTTGCTGGCCACGGGTATACGATCGACGACCCATCGACATGACTCGACCTCGTTTCAAATGTACTTACATTGATAGAGTTAGTCTGAAGGTAAAGCATGTCCGGAAAATGTGCTGTTGAATGAGCTAACTTACTGTTCATGGGTCCAACCATTATCGTCGTGATTCGACCTCGTTTGAGAGTCGAGACGTACTTACATGTTTGAGGCAGGACTTTCCTAAGGCATCTATTCTTTCCAAGAGCCCAATTTCTACCAACATAAAACAAGTGGCTCCCACCAATTACGTGTATGTAGGTCAGGGTGAGTCCTTTGATCAATTGCTTGGTGCTCTTTGCCAGCATGCTTGGTTCCCTGATATTGTGCACAAGCCCATGGATTCAGGCCATCCAGTAAAGGTGATGGCACGAAATGTGGTACAGATTTGAAATATCTTGATGCGTAAAACTTTGATGACAGTGGCCTGTCATTGAAGCCCGTGACAGCCAATGAGTTCTCGGCACATACCACGACCCATGTGAGTTTTTTTAAGAATTGTTTTTTAAATTTTTTATTGTGAAAGCAAAAAAGCACAAGGGTATGTGCCGAGAACTCATTGGCTGTTACGGGCTTCAACTCTATCTTGATTATCCAAGCAATATACTTTAATAATTGCTATTAATAAATGGGTCAGGCTCCCGGGACTAGTGTTTTCGACGAGAACACAAATTTAATTGAAAAACGAGTTTCTCAAGCATTTCCTGATTGTTTCAACTAAAGTTTCCCTGAGAAATGCCAGTTCTTGTGGGGTTGGCTGCTCAATGGAGGAAACCTGCCTTATGTGGGATTGAACCCACTACCTACCACGGAGGGTATACTCTAACCAACTGAGCTAAGTGGCTAGGCGTATATATTTCATTTCCCTTATTCCTATTTTGTATGTAACTAGTGGGTGGCCCGTGCCCACGACACTCCTCGACAAAGCATTTGCCAAAATCAGGTGAGTGGTTGAGATCAGAGACAAGATCTCGCCCCTTCTATATTCAAGCCTATAAGAGGGGGATACAACTGAGCTCCCTTGTCAAAATGTTGATATTAAAAAAATCATGTTAATTTCAAATTTTAAAAATAAAAATCTAGAAATTGATGAGAAATTATAATAAAACAATCCATGGCTCCCCTTTTTCCCCTAGTTACAAAGACATCTTAATTAATGATTAATTAATTAGTAAATAAAAATAAAAGGCAATTTTTTTTTTTTTTTTGCATTTCTTAGTTTATCCTTATCACCATCTAGTGATTATTATCTTCCAACGACGGTGACGATAATAGGGGAATTTTGAATTAGATCACGACAACGACACTAACTTTGGATTTCCGACCATTGCCGACAAGCATCTGTTGAGCGATGGAATATATTCAATTATTGATGCAAAATTTTACATTCAAAATAATGGAGTTCATATAAAATTTTGGGTGAAAGTTTTCATTTTTCCTTCGACGTTTTACGGTAATTAAGATTAATGTTAGAAGCCAAAATGCCCCTTTTGTATTTATTAATTAATGTCTTAATGACAGTCAACAAAGTTGCAAAACAATTAGGTCATGGATGATGAGAGGTTCATGATGTGTATGTCGCCCATCCATGCATCAATTGAACAGCCTAGGTTCCTCTAAAAGAGAATGGTGGGTTGGGTTCTAATAGTTCTCTAATAAACTGGGCTTTATATAGCTCACATGTGAAAGCCCAATAAAAATTGGGGCCTCCATAAATTTTGATGGGCTAGTTTGGGCTGATTTGATCCCAGCACAATCCAAGCCCATTCAAACCACAAGACTATCATAACATTTGAAATGACCAACATGCGCCCTTGTTACCAGCTTCCCTAGTTCGTCGATTTCCGTTGCAAATAACGGCTAAGCTGTAGCTCCCCAAACCTCAATTCCCTCCCATTAATTAGATTCATAGATCACAAACCCATTTCCTGTTTTCCTCTATAACTAGTTTGCTTCTCTCTCCAATTCCTTTAATTTTCTGAAGGCAACCATACAGAGCCTTATTTAACATATGTATTTGTTATGGATTTATGACTTTTATTTCTGTTTTCCCTTTAATTATATCTTCATATGTAGCCAAGGGTATTCCTTAAATTTTACTTTTATTTGTGAAATAAAATATTAGCGTAGGAATCGTGGACATTATTCAGGGTTCCCCCTTTTTCCCATTCCCTCGCCTTCTCTCATTTTTTTCTTCTTTTTCTTTACAATTCTTCTTTCTTCTTCCTTTCTTGTTTCCTTGTACGATTAAGCTCCATGTAGACTGCTACATAACAACTATATGTGCACTGTGGCTGCCATGCTAAACGCCGATAGGCTATGACGTGCAACATAACATATCCCGTTTAATGGCATTTGTTATGTCACTACTCCCCCATTGTCTATTCCAGAGAACTTCACCAGCTCAACCAAGATATTGACCTTATGGGATGATTGCTTGTGTGTTTTGCTATCTTTTGGAACGTTCACCATATGTTTTTCAACATCCAAATGCAATAGATTGGATGGTTGTTATAATCCATTCACATATATTTTTCATCTAGGAGACATCCTAGGTTGGCCCCACATAATGGAGGTTCCAGATCCCCTGCCCATATGGCCACTCCCCACAACTCATGGTCAGAATAGCAGCAATGAAATTTGTAGAACAGGCCCTTTAAGTTTGTCATGGATCATGACTGCAAATCTACAAGAGGCCCTTTTTAACCTGGAAGATTAATATGCATAGACCACTGTTTTCTTTATGGATTTGAAATATTTTTACTACTACATTGTTGTTCATAAAAGCACAAGAAAGAGAGAATTGAATCTGGATAAACAGAAATGGAACTCTTTGTACTTGTTTGAGTATCAAATAAAATTGAAAAACACATTTAGGGTATGTTTGGCAATTACCACTCCTGGTTCCAAAACTCCCAGGCAACACATCAGTTGGAAACCCACCTACATTCATTGTCAAACAGACATAAAACATGTTCATCTGGTGCGACGAGTTCAATCTGAATCTCTTATCTGTGTTGAAGAAATGGCGTTTACTTCCACTACGCAGGGCCACCATCTCTTCACTGCCGCATCTTCGGGATGTTGATTCAAATTCATCATCATCAAAGATTATACATTGTTTGATTTTAAACTCTTGGATCATCATGCAGGGTCCAACGTATCAGAGTTCAAGACATTCTCTGTTTTTGATTGAATAAGAGGGTGTGCATCAATCAAATCAAATAGTTCATCTCCTATACCGAATCCAAGCATCCTAGCCATGTCGCTTGTCTTCAACTTAGGCTTTGGAATTTTATGTTTCTTCAACCAAGAGTACACTGTAAAAACTTTCTTCATGGCAAACAACTCCAAGGCCTCAGGATTGAACACAACACCCATTCTCATGCTCATCTGCCAACAAAAAAATTTGATAACTTAGAACCCTATGGCATTTTCTCACTCTTTCTCTCTCTTTTTAACTATAAATTACCTGATGAGGAACCAACATAGCTGCATACCGAGCAAGCTCCCCAGCACGCCAGTCCAATACAACAGGCAACCATGGATAAGAAGCATCAAGTCTCACAAACCATAGTCTTATATCAGGGAATTCCGATAGTTCACGCGGATCGTATGAATCTTCTTTTGTATAGTTTATAGTAAAACCAATCGTTCGTTCTAAAAGCTCTTTGGGATCAGCTGTGACATCAAATGCAGGAATTTTTCAGGGGTATTTCAGCAAGTTCAATTCATGACAATCTCAAATATCCAAACTAGAAATTAAGGAATTTGATTAAGAGTTCAGTTCTGATAACAAAGGTAAGCTTACTTACGTTCTGAAAGTGGGCTAATTCCAGTCACGGTATGAAATGGCGACAGGTTGAGGGTCCGAATAACATCGTTATCAATAACGATCTCGAATCGTCCTTCCGTTGGGGGCATTGGGGGTGCAACTTTGGATGTATCTGTCAATCGAAGTCCATCAAGATGAATCTAGTATATAAATCATTGATTCTAACAAACATACCGACTCCTAACGTCCGAGTCATCGGAATTTTACTAGCAGAATTTTGTAGAGGAGAACACAATTTTAAGCATTATTTCAAATTGAATCTGATAAATCCATCACTGAAGCCTGATTATACAAAATTCAGCCTGAATTACAATTGTTCACTAATAACCTCAGTTGGGTTTTTTGATACAGAGCTGAAACTATGAGAACATTGAATTAAAATACAAACCAATCCTTCATAAGTTTAAAAAGGAGACTGAGAAAAGATTACAATTGTTCACTAATACCGTCTTCGTCGTCGTTTAGAGAGAGGTCGAAATTCCCTGAAGGATTGAATGCGACAGAGACTCTGACTTGGCGCTGTCGACAGAACTGTGAAATCGAGAGAGATGTGATTGAACTCGAAGTGGGTTTGCAGGAAAGGCATGGATTAAGGGAGGGGATGGTCTGTTTTAGTGATGGGAGAAGAGGAGAGAAGGTTGTGGAGGCAGCCATGAGAGTGTATCTGTGTTCAGTTCATCTTTTTTTTTTTTTGAAAGTTTATGTTTCAGTTTATCTCGTTGTGGGTCTTTTGTGGCCTTGTTTTCAAATTCTCCTATCCGTTTTTATTCAATCTTCCAATTGACTAAAATGCCCTTGATTTACTTTGAAGCTATTATCCAATGGACATCACGTCCATAATGCTCAATGAACCCCATATCGTCATTACATACCTGTGGCCCACCCCAAATTATCAACCCATTCACGGATTGGAGGACCATCTTCTGGATTGGTCCGGAAAAAAGATTGAGTATGGGTGTGTTTGGCTGAAAGGTTATGGAAGAAAGAATTAGAGGTTTTATCCTAGAGATACACATCATTTTATCCTGAGATATATATGACTCTAGACATAGTGAGAAAAGTCTAGTCTGCATACGTTTACAGACTCAAACGTATGCAAACATGGTATCCACCGTTGAATCGGAACTAGCAAGTTTAGTTTTGTGGATCTGTGTATCATCACCCCTTATTCCCCTTGAAGAGAAAACTAGTTCCCTGGATGGTACCCATTGTCTTATCCTTAATGATTGACAACACTTCATTTGCAGTCAAATATGCCTAAGTTGATCCAAAATATGGCCTACTTAACTGTCTGGATTGATGAGTGGAAGTACCACATGTTGCAAACTAGGTGTAAGTTTGATGGAGACTGATGACTTGAGATCCATCAACTTCTCTCTTTTGCGAATGTTCCAAAAGATAAAAGTATAACTAAAGAGTTTTGAACCTTAAGACATTAAAGTAACTTGCTTTTGAGTTAGAACTTTCAAATGGATGTTGGAGTAAAAATTTTGGAGGGAAATCTAAAAATGTTTCTATTTTTGAAATCAAAGGTTAACTTTTGTAGGCTTTTGTAAGCCCTACCTATCTTCTACTGGAATTCCGACACATTTTAAACAATTGTTGTGGCTTTTGTAACATTTTTAACATTAATTATTGAACCGTTGAGCCTTTAATACTATTGATTTAAGAGCCCAATGGATCTCTTATTTGTATTGTAGAGAATAAATCCCACACCTTCGAGATATGCGCTTTTCCAATGTTGTTGGATCCAAGGCCCCGAGACTAGTTCTGAGGTATCCGAGGTGATATTTTTGGACTGTCAAGAAGTAATCCTACAATAACTCAAGATGGTGGAATTCCACCAGATGAGCCTCCGATACTTAAGTCAGTATACTTTGAATAATCAAGTCTAATTCTCCAAGATTGCATGTCTTTTACTGTAGCAAAATACCTTTATTTATAGCTTTCAAAGCTAGATATTCAAGTAGATATTTATGCAGATATTTATGTGAACCAATAGGAGTTATCTACGTGCCTTTAAGCTATATTCTTCTAAGTAAAAAAGGATAGTTCTGAGACCGCCGAGGTCCCTGAGCTTGGTGCCCGAGACCGCCGAGGTTTCCGAGCATAGTGCCTGAGACCGCCGAGGTCCCCGAGCATGGTGCCCGAGACCGCTGAGGACCCCGAGCATAATTATTATATTTCAGATAATATCAACTATTTAGGTCAAATGAAACCCTAATTTCCCGAGGTACCCGAGAATAAATATAAAAATTTCTCGAGATTCTCGAAGGTAATAATATTCTCCAAAGGTTCGAGATACCCGAGGTGCCCGAAGTACCTAAAAAAGCTTTAAATTCTTCAAGGTAACTAAGTTTTACCGAAACAAAATCCATGTGTCAAGGATCTGTGCGGCCACATGTCAATAATCTGAGCCATCCACGTGTCAATCCCGAGACTTCGTATTTGCTGAATTTACCCCCCACATGTACCTCTATATAAATAGACCACTTGGATTCATTCTTCATAGTTCAGTGCTACAACTGTGGAAGAAGAGTAGTTGTATCCTAGGAGGTGAGCATCTATAACAGTTTGTTGGCATCAAGAGAACCTCTTGCAATTGTAGTCAGTCACCTTAAACGTCAAGTCATCGACGTGCCTCTACCAATAAGTTCTTATCTCCTAATTCTTCAACACTTTCTTTTCTGTCCTTATTTTATCGCTCAAATTTTAGAGTTGTGTAAACATTGTAATTATTCCGAATATATACAGTACATAAGATCTAATAATCTTAAGGTAATTGACCAACTGTTATTATTTGGACTAAGTAAATATAAACCATTTTGAAAAACCCAAAATTTTTGAAGGAATTATTTTCAAGAGATGACAAATGAAAATGCTATTGTACTTGAATACTTTGAAATTAGCCAATATGATTCTGAAATCTGCCATATTATTAAAGAATAGATACTACTGGGTTGCTAAATACAAAATAATGATATTAGTCTGATTGCATGTGTAAGAACTACATACTCAATTCCATGATTCTTGCTTTATATGACGTTTACATTCACTACAAATCTGCTAATAAATTATAGAATACCTTATAAAAAATATGTAACATAAGATGTTGGGGCTAAAAAATTTATTGTGGGGAGGTTTTTAGACTTTTAAATGGAATATGAGAAAACTATAGTATCCTAATTACAAAAATTGTAGATTATCATACATGAATCTTAATAGAAGGATACAAGTTGTGTGAAGGTTTTCAAGTGGTGTTGATCATCGAGAAGATACCACCATCTTGAAAAGAGTTTAAGAATAACCTTAAACACAAAAAAGAAATGACTATAAAAGACCCAATTGTCAGACTTCATATAGAAGAAGACAATCGTGCAAATGAGATTAAGGAGAAGGCTTCAGAGCTAAAAACTAAAGCCAATTTAGTAGGAAAGGTTGATAAAAATAAATTTAGAAAAACAATATATAGAAACCCAAAAGAAGCTCTAAGAAATAAAAAAAGTCTTCTAAGAAAGACTTTAATTTAAAAGGATGATCAAAAGGGAGTTGCTTCATTTGTGGGAAACCAAGACATTACGCTCGAGATTCCTTTAGTCACAAAGCTAAGGGCTACCAAAAGAACCAACCTGGTTAAGCTCGGGATAATATGCCTGAAACAAATAAATTTTCAACAATGGTCTCTTAAGCCAACCTTGTGAGCAATCAAACATATATATCCGTAAGACAAAAAATGCATTTTCTCCTATGATGTAGTAGGGGAAGGTGAACTACTTTACATAGGAAACTCGTCAGCTTTCAAAGTTATAAGAAAATAAACCATTACACTGAAGTTCACATCTGGAAATATTCTTACTCTAAATGGTGTACTTTCTGTACTAGATATTACGAAGAATTTGGTGTCAGTATCGCTATTACCAAGAAATGATTTAAATTAGTTTTCAAAGCCGATAAATTTCTATTGACCAAAAGTGAGACTTCTATGGGGAAGGAATATTGAAGGACTTTTTAAATTAAATGTAACTATTGTAAATTATATTAAAGCATCATTATCTTATACTTATATTATTGATTTTACCTATTTATGACATGCTAGACTAGGTCATGTAAATTATGCTTCTTTAAGAAAATTGATGAACTTAAAATAAATATAAAAAACTCCTATAGATAATATTCACAAGTGAGATATACGTAGAGTTAAAATACACAAATAAATCTTATAAAATATAGAGAAGGGCAGTAAGATACTTAGTCTCATTCATAGTGATGTTTATGATCTAAAATGTATGATTTTGAAAAGAAACAAGTACTTATCACATTCATAGATGATTGCTCTGAAGTTTCCTTGAAATTAATATGAGAAGGCCTAGAGGGGGTAAATATGTCTATTAAAAAATTAGTCTAAAATGATTACTAATATGCTTGAATCTGGGGAGTACGGTCACAAAACCGAAACTCAAAGGAATTGATAGGGACCTGCACAAAAATAGATGAATAAACAAAGTTATATCTCAACTGAGATTGGAGAGGAACGAAACTTTGATGTTGTTTAAGCACAAAGCAAAGCAGCTACTCCGAGGTCGGGTTTGAGAATCTCAACTCGAGTCCAACCCGATCTGGTTGGTCGGGTTGGTCTCCATTGATGCACACCTTCCCTCTTACAACAACTTGAATTTTTCCAACAACAAGAAATTAAAAAAAAAATCCATTGAGTACCAAAAAATCCATGAGGCATGGTGGTGGAGGCATGACAAGAGGTGGTGGCGGCACTGATGTAGCATGGAGAGAGAGAGAGAGAGAGGGGGGAGGGGGGTCTAGAAGACCAAATCATGGCTTCTGGTGGTAACGGTGTTGTAAAGGGGATTGTGAGAGAGAGAGGGGAGAAATTGATAAAATGTGAAAGAGAGAAACATGAGGGGAAGAGAAATAGGGATTAGGGATTTAGGGTACGGAGAAAAGTTGGGCGGAGATCGGGCTCAGGTTGGGTTAGGCCTCAGCCCAAAATCCCAACCCGATTTTGATCGAGCTTCGCATATCTAGGCCCGAGCCCAACCCAACCCAACAAAAAGCCAGTCCAAGCCCAACCTGAAGTCGGATTTAGCCTGTCAGGCTCGGATTGGGCCCGACCAAGTTGCAGCCCTACTAACTGTACAACTTTGCTGACCAGTGCTAGTCAACAAAGTTCTACTCGAACTTTCAATGGGAGTAGCATCAAAGGTTCCAAATCAACCCCAAGGGGAGAGTGCGGGTGGCCAAGACTCCACTCCAAAAAGCAGTAGGTTCTGAGTTCAACTCTGCTTGGGGCCACTCCTTAGAAAGAGTAGGGTCATAAGTGGCTCAGTCCATATTAACTCTCTCAGTCAAGCATGGCAATTTGGCTCGTGGCTGGCGACCTGGTCTGTTTAATTCGGGCGCCTGGCTCAGCACGATGGTAAGCCCGGCCTGGTGTAGCCCGTGAATTAGATGGGTCGGGCCTGGGTCCCAAAATATAGCCCGAGCCCAGCCCAAAATATTATTCATGGGCTGGGTGCAGGCAGGGCCTTAAAGCCCTACCTTGAGCCGGAATTGGAGCGCAGCCCGAGCCCAGGCTCTATTACCTTCATTTGTTATGCTAAAATTCCTACGGTTAAAATCAACCCATGAAAATAATTTCAATCCAACGCTTAGAAAAATCACTGATCCGGTTTATTTTTTGTTTGTAAGTCCACCTAGTGATTGGCCAAACATCCATACGGTCAGCATCCACTAAGAGTGTGCCATGTGCCTCGTGTAAAAATTTTTGGCTGTGAAGACCTACATGTCGTAAATCCTAATCATGCTGATTTTTGTTAACACAGATATAGCGTAAGCTAGCACCATTTTTGTCCGAAGTTTGTGTCTAATTATACTGGCCGTATGGCTTTTTTAGCCCACCACTTGGTACACATTCATACAAGAAATTAGTTTGTTTGATAAATTTTAACCGTTGGTTTTAGTACTCAAAAAAGTGGTTGAATTCAACAGCTAGAATCACGTATAAAAAATAAAAAAAGTACTAAAATCTAATGACTAGAGATTACCAATCATGGTGATTTTTGGTGTGTATATCCACCAAGGGGTGGGCTAAATATCCATGCGGTCAGTGGGCCCAGATGGCAGCAGTAACAGAAATGGTGCTAGTTTACGCTTTTGGATTAAGCTACACTACATGGCCTGAAACCCGGCCCGTAGCCCAGCCCGGCCGTTGACCAAGCCCGACCATAGACCCGGTCACAGGTTGGACTGGTTTTTTATTTTTTGGTGAAGCCCGGCCCGAGTTGCTGGCGGGCCAAATTGCCATGCTTACTCACAACAGGCACAGCACACTCCGGCACGTGTGGAAGGGGTGACTATTGTACCCTGGGGGACTAGTGGGTGCTCTAAGAGGCCCGGATACCCACGGTTTAAAAAATAAAGTTCCAAATCACTCGTCAATGATTCTTGTGGTTCCAGTGAGAACAAAGAACCAAAACTTACAAAAACAATAAAAGAAAAAAAATCCAACCACGTGATTTCGTCCAACTTGTGATGCTCAGCCAAAACTTTTGACATAGCAAAGTGGATCTGTGTGTGTATGTTCAGAGAGATCCTCCCTCGTGCGTCTCGCACGCTGATCCTCTCTGTCACCCCCTCGTGCATTGCTGTTGTTTGACCTTTGACCCCAAAACAAAAACTGACTTATACGCCGAAAGTGGTGGGAGTGTGAAGGAATATTTGATCACTCCGATGCCTTAATAACCTTGGACATTGGATTGGAGTCAGATCCTTCCATCCCTTTGCACGTGCCATTTTCACCATCTTTCCCCTCAAATGCCTCCTATCACGTGCCACCCACCCTCTTAGATCTTTCTAACCCAGAAAAGGGCATGTTTGGTTACAACGTTAACTCAATGAGGTTTAATTTTAGCTGACATTAACAACCATTTTTGTTGTTTGTCTTGGAGTGATTTTTTTCCCTTTACATTGATTAAAACTACAGCATAGAGTTAGCATTGTAACCAAACATACCCAATATATCAATTCATAAGACGGTTAGGACTTAGGATCATCATTAAGGTCCATTTTACCCTAATTTTATACAGAAGATCTGGATCATTCAATTGGAGGGAAATCTAGCTACTAGGTGTGATCCAGCCCAAAATTGAGTGATCAGGGGATCTCAACCTTTACTTGGACGGATATTTTGGGTGTGCCCATCCATTGGATGGTCAATATCAATGAATTGGTGGGCCATCTTTTAAGATGGCTTAGGCCCATTTGGGGATGCTTGTGGTAAGGTCCATCCTATATTTCTGTATAGTTTACACATAGAAGCGGCGGTAGCCAAAAGGGGTCCATATGCATTTTGCCACCTCAGCATCTTCACATGTAGCAAGCGTATCAGAACTAACAGATGGCTGGTCTGGATTGGTTGAGTCGGCTTCCACATGGAAATTCCATACTCGAGCAATGAAACCCGTACCAAAGGATTTGAGCATTTTTCATCATGGGCTTGTAATCCATTAGCTCTTTCTTAAAGCCAATGTTTTAAATAACGGAAATAACGGTGTAACAGCAGTGGATCTTACCGTTAGTCAAGCATTATAACGATAATAACAGTGGGTATTTTTTCTAATATTTTACTCTTTTTCCCATACTTTATTGTTAAATATGATGTATTATATTATGATAACACAGTAAAATAGTATTCAGATATTTAATAAAATGTTAAAATAATGCGCTAACAGCTATTAAAATTAGGCTAACAGTTAATAACGGCTGTTAAATTAGGAGCTTTATATACATATATAATACTAGTAGGCGGCACGTGCGTTGCACATGATTGTGTGTACGGACACTTTTAAAGGAGGTGGCAATTCTACATAGGGGAGAGTAGTCTTCTAGCCTTTTTCATTTTGTTGTTCCTTTTGTCCTTCTCTTTTCTAGGCAGTTGCCTCAATCGCCTATCTATTTTGTATCCTTTCTTTCTTCTTTTTAAACGTTAGGCAAATTTTGCATACCCCACTATTTCTCTTGTTATCTCCCGCTTAAACATAAAATAAAATGACATCTATATCCCTTGTGTTTTTCTCTTATCTTTCCTCACCTAAAACTATAAAATAGCAACTTTAACCCTTTTGTTTCTTTGATTGACTTGCCTTCTTCTCAAATGTTACTATGCCTTCTCCTCAATTGTTATCATCAATGTTAGGAACCACTAATAAAGCCGAGGAGGATCCCAAGCAATGTCTGAAAAACTTGGACTGCTTTGCTGGAAATATTGTTGAATTTGATCTGTAAATCCAACTTTGCCATGGACATGTTAACTTAGATAAATTAAGAAGTAGGTTAATGACACTTTTATGAATAATTTAAGAATTTTTAGTAATCTCGCCGGGACGATACACTGGGTATTTGTTTCTCATGCAGTTTTGTTCATGGTCTTTGAATTGATTGTTCGTTGATTGTTGAATGAGAGGTACCTCCAGTCTCCGACTTGTCGAAGCTTTTCTCCACTAGTGCCCATTACGGAGAACATGTTTTCTCTACCGAAGCTCCACTCCGCCCTATCGAAGCTATTCTCAAGAATCTCAACAATGAAACCCTTGTTTTCGGAAATTTCTTTTCTAAGTTAAAGGGGGTATTTAGATTTTCAATGGGGTAGAGGGTCAATTAGAGAATATCAAAATTGGGTGGGGGATAAGAAATTGGAGGATAATAAGACAATTCAATGGGGTATCCAAAAAATTGCCTTTTTACTTATAAAAAAAATATAAATCAAAAGGGCATTTTTAAAAACATTGGCCAAATACTGACAACTTTGAAAATTTAGCAACTGAAGGGGCAATTTGGAAGACTAATTTGGAGGTGCAAATTTGAAAAGAGTAGCTCTATGTGCACCCACCTATTTAAGTTAGGCACCGATCTTTCTTTATTACAAAAATGTCCCTTCTGCTTGGGCAAGGTGGGCAGGCCCTGCTGACATAACCTTGGCTATGTTGGCAGGGCTTGCTGACACCACTCAATCCATGTCAACAAGGCCTGCCGACACCACCTTATCTATGTCGGCTTTGAATTGCTGACATGAGTAGTTTGAATTTTTTTTTTATAATTTTACTGAGAGAGAGAGAGAGAGAGACAGGGGAGAGAGAGGTGGAGCGAGGAAGAGAGAGAGAGAGAGGTGGGGTGCATGGGTTCGTGGGTGCCCTAGTAGGAGGAGGGATATTTTTGCCAAAAAAATAAAAGAGTGGATGCCCAGTTTAAAGAGGTGGGTGCGCGTAGATACCTATTTGAAAATTGTGGCGATTCTAGGGAGAGATAGAAAAGCAAAATTTAGAGGTTAAAAAGTCCAAAATGTCCTTTTACTTTTAATGAACTATTCAAGTGTTATGAGTATTTCCGCCAAAAACCCATAAACCGGCCTTTTAAGAGAAACAAACTATGATTTGAGACTGTTAATTAGAACACCGTTATTAATGGTTGCAACGGCTGTTATTAAAAGCATGGTTAGACTCTAGAAGCGTAAAAGAAGCGCTCAATTAGTGTATTTGTTAGTAATGTTTCTAAACAAAACCACATCATTAAGCACGATTTCGGATAGTGGAGTGGTTGAATGTTGCCATGGTTGTTGCCCCGGAAACACAGGGTTTCCTCGTACACTTGTTTTCCTATTGGGATTACCTGCTGTCCTAACTATTATACATTGGAAATAAAACAATATTATAACATGTGGCATGCATCCAATGGACCAGGACCCACCAATATCAAATGGGTTCTACTTAGGATATTCATCTCCAAATTAACTAAATGTCCATTCGATCAAATGACCTACAAGGTGAGGCCCAAATTAAACCTAAAAACTCGATTCAAAACTCACCTGGTTGAGTTCACTTGATGACTTGCAAGTCAACTCAGTGAGTCAATAAAATTATTTAAATATGTAAAATTAAGAGAAATTACATAAAATATTTAAAATATCAAGATAAGAAGTACTTTAAAAGAAATTAGAAGAAACCCATTCTTTTGACTTGTAAGTCGAGTCGAGTTAACTTGACACATTTTTGAGTCGACTCGGCAAGTAGGTACTAATCAAGTCACCAGCTCGACTCCACCGACCTACAATCCCATCGGGTATCGAGTCGAGTCGACTCATCGTGTTTTAAAATATGCCTGCTTTTTATTCATTTTGTGTTCATAAGATGATCAAATGTAGGTCTTATACAGATTCAAAGTTTGTATAAACCTTCTCTTCGATAGATCGCCACCCTTAGCATGGGCCATCTGAAAAATCTCACCAATATGATGGCCCTTAAACACCTCTTGGATGGTAATGATCATGATTATTACACATTAAGGTGACAACGATGACGGAGCCCAACAATCGGATGGTCCTGATTATGCGAAATTGGAATTGGATGGATGGCTACTCCAGCATATCACTGATGAGTAAGAAGAATCAAAATTTTCTTCTTGGGCAGCATTGTCAAGTAGATTAATTTAGGGTTAGAGCTCATAAGCCAAGGAGATGAGAAGAATAGTTAAAGGGTAGGGAATGGGAGACAAGGCAACAGCGCCCACGTTCTCCTCATCTTACTCCCATTCTTTAATACTCTCTCCTTACAACAAGCCTACTTGACAAAATGTTGTGTATCTCACCAAGGAATAAATATATACCCCTTCTTCTCTGTGACCCTCCATAAATACTCTCTACCTCCATACCCTAATCCCTCTCTCTCTTGTCTCATGACCTTGCTTGCCAACTAAGGTAGGAGATCCCTTCGCCATCGTCGTCCTCATCCTCGTCGCGTGTTCATCGATGTTCATGGTAAGTCTTGTGTTTCTCTTTTATTCTTTCGCAATTGTTATGATGTTTTGGTTTCTTTTGTTGATTGGTTTCGTTTCGATGCTGTTTAGGGAATTCGAAAGCCTGCGTGGTTGGAGGCCCTTTACACGCAGAAGTTCTTCGTGGGGTGTTCGACTCATGAGAACGCAAAGAAGAATGAGAAGAATATATGTTGTTTGGATTGTTGCACCAGTATTTGTCCCCATTGTTTGCCCTCGCATCGCTTCCACAGACTTGTTCAGGTTCGTCGGTATGTCTACCACGACGTTGTTCGACTGGAAGACCTTGAGAAGCTCATAGACTGCTCTAATGTTCAGGTAATTAGTGTATGAAAGATAGACTAAGGGCTCTTTTAGGTCTTTTTATGTCATAATTCCTAAACTGTTTTGTTTTTTTTTTTGGTTACTTCTTGTAGGCCTACACAATTAATAGTGCCAAAGTGGTGTTCATCAAGAAGAGACCTCAGAGTAGACAGTTTAAGGGATCTGGCAACTTTTGCACTTCCTGTGACAGAAGCCTGCAAGAACCTTATATCCATTGCTCTCTAGGGTGCAAGGTAACAACCCCACTACATGAATTTCAATTTGATTTCTTCTTTTGCTAAATAAACAAGAGAGAGTTTATTGATAATACCCAAATTTATAAGGGCTTAACGTCAAACCGCCGTCTCGTATGGACTAATTCACGACATAACTACATTTTTTTTTTGGCATTTTAAAGAATAAAAGCAATACATACACAAGCCACAAATGACCCATGAATAGGAAGAATTAAACAAATTAAATGAGAGGTAGCTAACCTACTTCACCTTATTGGATTTGAACCGATGACTTACGCCTTACCATGGCGTTACTCTACGGCCTGAGTTAAATATGCGGGTGAATTTGTGCATTAGTATGAACCCCAAGTACTGTAGGGATCACATAATTGGCACTCGGATCGTATTAGATACGTATCACAAGGCACACATGCATGATGAATATATGATAATTTCATGTTATATTTGTTTATCAAAATTCTAAACAGGTTCATGAAATTGTTGTTAATATCAGGTGGACTTTGTACTGAAGCATAAGAAGGACCTGTCCCCATACTTAAGGACATGCAACTCGTTACAACTTAGTCCAGACTTTCTAGTTCCTCAGGACACAGGAGATGAGGAGACGACGAACGAAACACCCCATTCGACGATTGTGGACTGCGACGAGCACATGAGCTCATCGTCGGGGTCGTCAGGGTCGGAGAACATGAGCATGGCGTGCACTGAATTTGTTCGAAAGAAGAGAAGTGGATTGTATGTATGTGCAAGGTCAGCTAGTAGGGTTTCTGATGAGGACATGGCCACAAGCATGAGTAGAAGAAAAGGCATTCCTCGTAGATCTCCTCTGTGTTAGCAATCTTTTATTAGAGTAGTGTCTTTGACTGACTCCAATTTGCTTTAAGTCTCTTATAAAAAGAAATCTCTCTCTCTCTCTCTCTCTCTCTCTCTCTCTCTCTCTCTCTCTCTCTCTCTCTCTCTCTGGTTTTTATTAATTAATCAGTTGGTCGGGGGTTTAGTTTGTCTTAATGGCTTCACGTGATTCCCAATTCCAAGTTATTGTTTGTACATTTTTCGAAGGCTTTCTTATATTTAATTAATTCAAGTCGTGAATTGGAGAGCCATTGTCGTCCGTCCTTATTCATCTCTCGCTTTCTCTCTCAGCTGGCACATTTCCGTATCAGGAGATGTTTATTTTCTCGGGAAATGATATATGAACACGTCTTGTTACAATTCGGGAGTGAAGCGTATACGTACATTATGTGTACGTCTCACTTCTAGTTGTTAAATTCGCCAATTAATTACTTTTAGGTACTATACCGACGAATACATAAAAAAATATGAAGAAGTCGCAATTTTAGTGATTAATTTGGCTGATTTAATCGGGTTGCAAAGCGATGAAAAAATGATTAAAATCCAAAAAAAGATCCCCAATGGTCCCTACCCCATCTTTTTGCTCTCGTTTCTTTCTCCTATCTCACCTCCTTTCCTATGCAATCCGCAGCATATTCACTCCACGACTCTACTAATAAGTTCCAATTCTAGTCTACACTATCGTCAGCTACCGATTAACTGATCAAGTTAGTACTCTCTCTCTATTGGACCCATATGGCCACACCATAGTAACCAGACATACAACTCGATATAGTCTATCTCACACTTCACTTTTAATTTCTATTTTAACTACAGTATGCGGCCCTACACAAATTCATATTAACTGTTTTTTCACTCTCGTCGAATAAGTGGGGGCCCATCAATAATCTTAAACTTTAATCTCTTCTAAGCTTACACACCTTTATATTTTAGTTGCAAATTTTTAACATCAAATTTTTGGATCATTGTCGAATTAATTAACACGAATAAATATATATAGTTACGAACTTTTCTCGTTCCTCGAATTTTTAGCCCAAGTATTGTTCGAATATTTAAGCTCAGAATTGAATTATAGTCAAACGTTTCCCGTCTCGAACTTTTGTCGGCCATATCCGAACTTAGCAACTAGGGTCTCACTACATACATGCATTTATATATTCACACCCCCATTCAAATGTACAGGTGCATTTGTCATGATACAGTTCACGGTTCACACCATTTGTGAGTTTGGTGATGTTCTTATTTGGTGAATGAAATTATATTAGGCAACAAAAACATCACAACATTAATGCTGCAAAGTTCAACCATAAAGGCCATCTCTAATGAAAGCATTCGAACTACATGCGGGTTTCCTTCCCAAATAGCGAGGGACGGATGAGCATGCCCAATAGTATTATATTTTTTTGGTGATATTATGACTTTATTTTGTATTCAACCCCAAAGGGTAGTTTGGAAATACTAGTTTAGAGGGGCCAAATCTGTAAATTGTGACATTTGAAGGCATAGTTAGAGAATCAAAATTCTAAAGTTGTCCATGAGAAAGGCATTTTTGGTAGGAAAAATGGCACATGAATAAATTAAGTGGTTTGGTTGTGGGGTAAGGGAGGCTGACTCATATGGATGGCTAGCTCGGGATAGCCGCCATCGAGAATGCTGCATGTGGGGTCTTACCAGTGAATGGTGTTGAAACCTAGCTCTATATAGGAGTGTTGGACCTACAGGGCTCTAGTTACGTAGCGGCAAAAGGTGTTCTTTTTAAAATATATATAAAATGGTATGTTAAGTAATTCAATGACAATGAAGAGGTTGTATTGATAATGGCATGGGAAGTAATTAAGTAGTTTTGAGAAGAAGCTATAGGTGCCTACGTGAGCACGTTAGGCAACTAATAAGTGATTATATTTTTTTTACAAGCTAATAGGTGCCTAGATGAGCATATTAATGAACTTTTTGGTTTTTGGTGGAGAATGGTATTTAATGAAGTAATAGGTGCCTATGTTTATTTGATAAGCAACTAATAGTGAACGGCATTCGGTTTTCTAAAATATATTTTGTAGAAAATAATTTCACATCAGTCTTAAGAAGATAATTTTTTGTAGAAAATAAAATTAAGTATGAAAAATAAACTTGTAATTGATGTATGTATAAAAATGCATGACATCAACATTTCGTATATGAAAAAAGATTTTGGCCTTTAGTAGCTTGAGTTGATATTTTTTTTGTGCCAAGAGACATTTTAATACAAAAAATGTTTTGTCTATAATATTATAATTTAATGTTACAAGAAAATATCTCATAAGTTCCTAACTTGTCCATGTTTGTGCACACAGTATCAAAAAAAATAAATCTTGTAAAAAGATATTATTTATTAGTCTTTGTTAGTGATAGAAATCGTATTCTTTGGATTCTCTATAATTACTTTAAAGAACAAAATATAATTAATCGACTTTACTAATTTCAAGAAAGTCTTAAAACTTTCCTTACCTATTAGTTTTAAACAGTGATTAAAATTTTTAGGATTCCTTAGATTTCTATTTCGGTCTCGTTCAAAACTCCGTATTATTCTTCTAATTCTCCCTATCGTGCTCTATTTCTTTCTTTTTCTAAAACAACTCAATTTCTTAAAAAATCTCCTCTTTAAATGGCCTGATGTCTTTTCTTAAATTTTTTTTCTTTTTTTAAACAACTCTCTTTTCTAAAAAATTTTCTCTTGAAAAGGTTAGAATTATGCTTAGTGGCAGATTAAATACAATGAGAGAAAGAGCTATAGACGTTTAGAAAGACTTTAGTGACGTTTACATAGTGACTTTGAGGATTAGCGCATTGTTATCAACGTTTGGACAATTCTCAAAAGTGTGTGTCTAGAGACCAATAAAAAATTCTTTGGTTGAGACACCAGGGTTTAATATATTTTGATAGTATGTGAGACCTACATGAGATGATAAAGATGGCAATATGCGACAATTTCATAGCTCACAAACTATAGTGATTGAGGCATTTCGGGTTACCAAATTTTCATCTTGGATTTTATAGAAGTTTGATAGATTCTTTTGTGTATTGAAAAAAAAATAGATATTTGATTGATGGATCCAATACCTGTGTCTAGCGTTGAAATAATGCTTTCATGGTTGATATTCGCTCAAAAGTGCTTATTTTAAGCAATTATCCTTTTAGCGTTATTGCATTCTCCTACGTAAAATACTCTATTTACCTACTTTTCTACGTAAGAGTCTCTTCTGTTGCGTAGAACACACTTTTCTGGACGAAATGGTATATTTGCATGCATTAAACATATTTTCGGAAGTCTAAATATTAAGCCGTTCTGATAAAGTCTCATTACGCGCTTATTCTGTCGCAGGAAACCCCGATGGGACGGTTCTCGAGACTTGTGGTCCCAAATCGATCATGAAAGCCCATTATCAAAGCTTAACAAGCCCACATGCTATGACTAGAAGATATAGGCCAAATACGGGCTGAATAAGAGGACCAAAAAGCCGGCCCAAAGAACGAAGAGAGTAGGAGAGCCAATGACCAAGAGACGGACCAAAGCGTTTAAAGCCACATGAGTCAGCAAAGAATGATGGTCGACTCTACTGGAGAAGCGTGAGGATGGTCACAGTGAAGACCAGGGTTCCAGACCCTCCGCCAGTGCTTTTTTCCATTTTTTTGATACTTTTTCTCTCATCTCTTCTTATTCTCTCTCTCTCTTCATCTCTCGATCCTCGAATCTACTGACCTAACCCCAGAACTCATACCCATCGGCTCTATCTCATCTCCCTTAGCTTTCTGACCATTGGATCTTCAATCGGACCGTTGGATCTTCAATCGGACCGTTGGATCTCTCTAGATCTGTCGATTTACCAATCTGGGTCCCAATCAAGTCACCATCTATCCGATCGCCATCAGACTGTCTGTCACATCATCTTGTGAGACGATGGACATCATCAATCCATATGGGCCAGTAGCCGGGCCCAGCTTCATCGACCCGCTGTCCGACCAGTTAGTGGACCCTGCGAATTTCAAAATAATTTTAATTAAATGGGGGGTCCACTAATTGGGGAGATTCCCCATAGAAAAGTAGGTTTTTACTTAAAAATAAAAAAAATAAAAAAAAAAATAATTTTTCGTATTTTTTATTTTCAAAAAATACCCTATTTCCATTAAAAGAAATAGGGAGCTTTAAAAGGAGAAGGATAGGGGTTCATTCGAACCCTAATCCCCCTCCAATCTCCTCCTCTCCTTCCCCCTATCCTTTCCCTTCTTCCCCGCGTTCTTTTTTCTCCTCTTCTTCCTCCTTTCTTCTTCGTCTTCTTCCCTATACTTCGCCGGAGTTGTAGGTTTGCAACTCCGGCCGTTCTTCTTCTTCTTCTTCTTCTTCTTCTTCTTCTTCTTGCTGTTGCTGCATAACAGCAGCACCGCTCCTCCTCTTCTCTCACCGGAGTTGCAGGTCTGCAACTCCGACCACCGCTGCCCTCTCTGCCTGTGCGTCTCTAATCCCCTTCTCCTCCGCTCCTTCTTCTTCTCCTTCGCTTCTTCCTCGTTTCTCCTTCTTCTTCTTCTTCTTCTTCTTCTTGTTTTTTTTCTTTTTCATCTTCTTTAAATCTGTCCGCCGGAGTTGCCGCCTGCAACTCCGGCCGACTACTGTACGTTCGTTCTCCTCTTGGCCACCACTGTTAGACCTGCAACTTGCAGGTGCGCCTCCAGCCGTCAACTTCTACACCACGTGGGGATCAAACCCAGCCCCCTTCTACATGTTGTCCTTGAAAGAGAGAGTTCTCTCTTCTTGCTGAAATGCATCGGTCCGTTCCCCTCCTTCCATGCTGGCGCTCGCCGTTTAGCTCCTCCTTACGAGCCCATCCGTCCCTGCTACACTTCACAGAGCTGCTGTTCTCCACGGGTCAACCTAAACCAGAGGTTTCATCCTCCTCCACACCTGGTTCGACCGCCCTTCCACCGCCATTCATCTCTTATTCCTTCACGGTTTAAGGGCAGCACAACCCATCGTCACAAACCCCAGCCACTCTCCACCGCTCCACCTTAGCTGCTGCAACATCTCCACCTGTCGAACCTCATGTCCAATGCCTTGGCCGTGACCTCCACATGGTAAGTTCCGAAGTTAAAAAATAAAAATAAAAAAATAAAAAATAAAAATAAAAATATTCTATCTCTCCATCTTCTCTCTATCTCACCTCATCTATCTCTATCTTTTATGCTTTTTAGGCTAGTTTCAATTTTTGCTTTTGTTTGTCAATGTAAGCAATTTATATAGATTCAATAAAATTAGGCTTCTTTTGAGCTCTTGTTCTTGATTTTCTTTCACCATGAATAGTGGTTTTTAATTCAGTATTTGATAACTTCTTTAATTAAGAGTTGATCCTCATAAAAAAAAAGAGCATGTTTTAAATCCATTACCTCACCACTCTCACCCCTCCATCATCATTCGCATCAATTTCTATGGAAAAATCCGTCATTTTATGTTCTTATTTGCGCTAATCCGACTAATCCCGAGTGCGGATCGACATCCGACACAAGCCACTATGCAAAATAGCTCATTTTACAGGTTAAAAGTTTCGGATCAATTAAAAATGTGTTGAAGTTAGGGTTTCCGTAACTAACGACGCGGAAAAACCCTATTTTCAATGGTCTACTTTGTTACGGTAAGTAACTCAGGATTTAGGGCCTTAGCGAATTGTTTTGAAGTGGCAATAGGCTCTTGGAGGTTTGGGCAATGACTTATATTGAATCCATCATAGTAAAGGATAATATAAAAGTATGTATTTTTTCTCAATATATAAGGAAAAGGTCTATAGGATGCAAACTTCAACCTTAGATAAAGTTTAGTCAAGCATTCTGTTGATGCCTAAACACATCAAACATACCCAATAAGAAGAAAATGGATCAACAAACAAACAATAAGAAGAAGAAAACACTTTGATTAACCCATTAATATAAATAAACATTGCAATCTCTCATCTGATTGAGCTACGTTGAGGAGAGTCTATTGGGACGCTCTTCCTTGATCTTTGACTTTTGCTCCAGGGTGGTTGTTTGCAGTATTCTTTTGGTTTTCCTGTGACATCTTCGTCATATAGATATATCCTCCACTATTGAACCCGTATGATAATATTTTCAGGAGATTTTCTACCATTGCAAAGCTCGTTTTAAATTGAAATGAGCTTATAACATGCCTGCGCGGTTATATTATCCCAATTGAGATAACTCTATACAGACGACATAAGAGAGGAAGAAGAAAAAAATGATTAAAGCCAAATACAATGGCAGTTTTCAATTAGATCAAGGAACTACCTAACAATTCAAACCTAAAAAAACCATCAAAATAAATAACAATTCCTCATCAACCACCTTTTCTTCTTCTCCTTCATTGTCTTCTTTTTCTTCTCAGTCTCTCACTTCTAACGTCTTTCTTACAACCACCCTTCGGCTCTACACTTATAAAGCTATAAGAATAGAGATGTGGAGCGTTTCAATTTATGAGAATTTTCATATCTTGACGTTTTGAAATGGAGAGAACGATGGGGATTTTTATAAGCGGTGAAGGGGTTGGATGAGGGCATACCGGGAGAGGGAAAGATACGTTGGAGAGAGGAACATGTTTTGAAATCTCAAGAGTTAAAGTGGTGATGCTGTTTGGTATTCAGTATTTCCCTAACTAAAGGATGGTGGAGATACAGAAAATGGAGGATTTTAAGGAGACGTTGAGGTAGAGAAACATATTTGGGAGAAGAAGAGATGGTATTTAGAAATTAATGGAGAGAATGGTCGTAATCAATGCATTAGTTTTGGAAGCAAACCAAAAGGAATTTCTTAATGCATTGTTAAAAATTTAGAAATTAATGAATGAAATAATGAGAGGGAGAGTGTAGGATTGGAAAGAGAGAAATAATTGGAGATGGAAGACAATTTAAGAATTAATGGAGAAATTAAATAGAGGGAGAGTGACAGGATTGGAAAGAGAGATGTTTTGTGAAAAGGTATTTTTGGGATAAACTAAAAAGCCAGAGAAAGCGCCACCTCAACAGGGTCAAGCTTTAGTATAGATAATAGATAGATATTTTGGGGTGATCTTTACACTAACCCTAAGAGGATTTATATATAAAATTATAATTATGAAAATAAAAATTACAAACAAATGGAGTCTCCTCAAGATACACTTTTGATGTATTACTATTTTTGTTATTATTATGACTTTTCTTGTTTCTCGTGCTTCTATTACTGTTATAATTATTTTCATAAGAATTTTGCTATTACCATAAGGAATTTTCCTTGCTTATCTTGTCACACCTCGAATCCGGGCACTCAAACCCAACCCGAATATGCCTATAAATTAGCCCATTAACCCAAGATCCATGGTCTGATAAATAAAATGCTATAGAAAAATAAAATACAACATCAAGAATCGCCATCGCAATTGATGAAGAACGGATCAACACCGAATGTCAAAATAGTCCAAAAAGTCAAGGTCAAAATCAACTTTTTAAGTCAAAATAAGGTATTACTTACCATAATTAGGGTTTTATGGTAAAAAATAAGACTTTGGGCAAAGTTGAAAATTTTGACATTTTCAGTTCTTTTGACTCAAAAATAATTTTTTGAAATTAAAGTTCCATTTGTTGGATTTTTAATAAGTTTTTTTCAATGTCAAATTAGAAAAGTAAATAGACTATCAACATCTTCACAAAATGTACTATGTTTCTATCAAATAAAAAGATGGTTGTTTTATTTAAAAATTTAAACAATTCAAAAATAATTTTTGACATGTTGAATTTCTAGGTTCAGAAAAACATAGGCAGCAAGTTAGTAAACGACTCCCTACAGTAGAGCTTTTGAAGTTACAAAGCCTACCACCTATGGACGGAAACATAATTTCGAGTCGCTCAACTTTCGTGTTGGCCAAAAATCCGTCAGACATTAGAAAGTTTCCCAAAAATTAGGTCAAAGTTCAAAAAACTATGCACGTTTTTTTGGGTTTCAATTAATCAAGTGACTTTCATTAGTGGTACAGCCTAGGGTTTACAAAATTAAAGTCTAAGAAAAATCTGATAAATATTATGTCTGATTATGAGTCAAACCTCCCTGGGCTTGTATTTTTAAGATTTTTCTAAAATTAATAGTGAGTCATACAAAATCCATCGACGAGTAATCAAAAAGTATAATAAAAAATTAAGCATTTAAGTTCAACCATTCAAACTATAAAGTAACTTCAACTCAATATTCAAAAATAAAACTTAACCAAAATATCTAATTCTTGAAGGTAAATTCGTTGATAGTGTTTTTTTCACCTGCGAACATTTAGTCCTCCGGTTCTTCAAACTTAGTCAAATCTATCGGTTTGAAATCAACCATAAGTTTTTGTCCAATACACTCCACAGGATAATCACATGTTTATAATTCATTTAATTTAAATACATTCATAGATCAAGAGCATATGGGATACAATGATAGGAGATGTAAAAATATGATAATGATGATTATCCAGTAGAATAAACCCAAACTCATTTCACACATTCTTTTCTCACAAGTTTAAACCGTTGGTTCTTTTGTATGGTGTTTGAGGCCTGTCACCCTAAGGCTCTGGGCCCTTCTTAATTATTTTACCATCCGAGTCTTCGCTTAGAAGTACTCCCACAAAAATAAAGACTAAGTCTTTGCCTAGAAGCACTCCCACTAAGAACAAAGATCGGGCATTCACTAAGAAGCACTCCTGCTAAAAACAAAAATTGAGTCTTCGCCTAAAAGCACTCCCGCTAAATACAAATATCGAGCCTTTACCTCAAAATACTCCTGATAAATTTTCAACCTAATGAAAATGCCTTATGATGATGATGAATAACATAATAATTGAGCAAAAGGAATCAAAAGCATATGACACGAAAAATTTAAACTTATAAGATCATATAACAAGCATTTAAAGTAAATAAATCATAAACTAAAATAGAGTATTCGTACTAAGAGTTCTAGATTTTTAGAACTAGAACTTCCACACCACAACTAGAACTAGAAGAGGGCAAGAAGACTGTAGGGAGAGATTTTCGAAGAGAGTAAAAGAGCTCTAGTGAATTGGTGAGTAAACAAGAGAGGGGGTGGCCATATCTATATATCTATATAATAGCGTGAGCCTGATGATGTGGCACTCTCAACGCATAGAGCGCTGCATCATCATTTAGTTTCAACTTGATTTCTAAATCTTTAAAGTTTAAACGTTACTCATTCCCAACACGTCTCTTCAACAAAGTCTTTCCCTCTTGCTGCACCTCGTCATCACTTCCTTTTTTACAACGGGGTCGTGCATTGTTAAAGAGGTGTAAGTAAGCCTTTTATAATTTTTGAAACTCTAACACGTGTTATTTTATCATCTTTCCATTGTTTGTAACCAGAAAGCGGTCCCTTTGATACCTCTCTCTCAATACGTCTCTCCCTCTCATACAACATCTCTAATCAACACAAATCATTATCTCTTTCTGAACATTTTCTCTTCGCTAAGTGTCATCAACAAGCGACTGGATATGGACGAAATCAGGAGCATGCACCATAGATAAAAGTTGTCCAAAGAGTCCAACAATAACACAAGAAAATAAAAAAATGCAAGAAAACAACAAGTGAATGAACAAAGGTTTAAGAGAAGAAGCTGCGTCTTCACAAAGCATTAGCGAAGGAGGTCAATTTCTTCTCCTTATTGCTTTGTTTGTTACGATCCTTCCACCGAAAAACCTTCTGATTGAGTTTTCTTATGGATTGAAATTCAAACCCTAATTTTTTTGAATCTCTTACTCAAAACCCCCACAAAAAATGGTGAAACCAGCCACAGTGGGTGTTTCTAATCGTCGGTGACCAAAAACAATGAAGGTAATTTTCTTATCTTTTTTTCTTTGTTTTTCACACTTTCTCCACTATAAAACCTTCCGATTGAGTTTTCTTTTCGATTGAAACTCAAAAACCTAAAAATTTTGTATCTCTCGCCAAAAACCTCCACTGAAACTCGTGAAAACCAGCCACGGCGGGTGTTTCTAATCGTCGATGACCAAAACTAACCATGTTTACCAAAAAAAATTGCCTGATTGGTGGTTTATAACAGTCGGATTTGATTTTACCCATTGGATCCAACACCTAGAAACCACATGTTTATTTTCATCATTGGGATCCAACATATTGAAAACACCTCTTGATTTCAACTTTAGGTTGTTTAATTAAATTTTTTGTTGAGAACAAAAAAATTTGATTTTTTTACCACCGTACTTTTGCCGTATCACATTTGTTAATAATGCACATGACTAATACAATAGCTAAAATTTCAACTCTATTTTGAGGCACAAAATGTTAAATTTACAAATACAACCAAATAGAGATTTTAAAATTCTTCAGGATCTCCAATATAAGGGCATTAGAAAAATATGCCTCTCCTAAGTTGTGTTTTAAAGATTCAATACCTCTTTTGCTAGCTTTTGCTAATTCAATGGATGTTCAAGTTTTGATCTATGATGAACAAATCCCCGGGTTCTTGAATATAACAATAACATAAATTATAAGATGGGGTAAGATACTAATTTCAAAACTTTCAACATGGGTAGGTAGATTACTAATTCTAATGACATTTGGTTTATATTATTAAATAATTTCCCTATTCATAATTGAAACAAAAGGAATGTCTAATGAACTTTAAACTATTAGAATTCATCATAATCCATCAACTATTATGCATGGTCATTTATTTATAGAATTCGATTGTTACACTTAGATTAGACATCCTCAAATTTTCATAGCTTTGATGATCATAATTAAGTTCATAACAATCTGAATATTGAACTTTCTTTTGCCTCTTTGAGTTTGGATTGTTGCACATGCACTTTATGCATTCTTGATTGGATTATTAGAATTGTTCAGAACAGTGTGGATTCAGTGTTGTGATCAATAGCACAATACGTACAAAATTCTCACCATAAAAGTTTTATTAGTATGTTCATATGGCTGGTGATATGTTGCCCTGTAAAATTTTCAACAAAGGTTGCAAAATGATGTGCTTATATAGTAAATTTCATCACTACATTTTGATGATGATGATCTTCGTCATGTGTGTTGAAATGTTGTTTTAAACACAATGGACCAGATGGCAATGAGCGTTACCAATTAGTTAGATCTTTCTACTTTTGTTTTATAATTCTAGCTAGCCTTTTTTTCTCTTAGAATAATTTCGAATTTTTTTTTTTCTTCAACAGATTCATTTTCTGAGATTTTCCTTTACCATCTTAATTATTATTTCGGATGAAAAAATTGCTTTTATCTTCCTTTTATTTCCATGGCATACAACATTCTTTCATCAAAATTTTCTTTTACTACTTCAGTTTAATTAACTTCTTTTTCTAGGTGCTAATATCAAAAGACGTGAGTTCACAACATGACTTTACGAAATAACTTGTTATTTTCTGGTTTATTTTTCTTTAATCAAATCTTTGTTTGAATACATATATGAGTTTGTTAGATTTTTGCAAGAATGTCTCCTTCCATTTGTGAGGAAGTGCATCTATAGGTTCTTTCAAGTCGATATTGAGTCATCAATTTTTAACATATTGGATCTCATAAATATTTCATTGGTTCATAACATTTAGTGGAAGAATTATCTTTGTTGCGCATGCTTGCTTTTTTTTTTTACAATGTTCGGGTGAAGGAAGTCATGTTAGCTATGTGAACCCATTAAAATTGCGACTTCAACCCAACATAGCTTACTTTCTTTGTTCATATCAAACATTCTTTTTTTTTTCTCTTTATGACTTTTTTTCATCTAATTATATATTCGTTGTGCTTTTTATTAATATTCATTGCAGCGTTGAAGTATTCAAATCAAGTATGGTGGATGATTCAATTATCCACCTTAAAGGTGCGTCTCTATAGATGCAGATGAACTGAATTTACATGAAGATGATGGATTTGCCTCACTAAAATACAATCTAAATAGACTCAGGCTCGTTGAGTTGCCTTTTGATTAGTTTACCTGCTTAAACTCAACCATGGTGTTTGATCAATCCCAACTTACCCACCAAAAACTAACATGTGTTTGTCATTCATTTTATAATAAATATTGTAATGAAGAATATTATTGGATTTATAATTTTTTTGTTGAAACTTTTGCATCCTTATACCTTGTTAATAATCCAAAAGTAACATTTATGATGAACTATTTTTGTGAGGATTATCTCCCAACTAACCTACTGAAAGAAAAGCATGTATCAGTACCTTATCTAAACCTTGGAAAAGTGTTTTTCAACCTAACCGGACCTTGGAGTGTAGAATGCAAAGCTTTCATAAGTTAAAGAAGCTTTTAAAATTTCATATCTAATGAATAGTAAAATCTAAAAAAGACCCATTAATCAAAAAAAAAAATCTCCCTTAATAAAAACTTCATGTTCCATGTGATTTTTCTTTTCAATGTTTAACCGATTCATGCAAGATTTGAGAAAGCCTGATGTATTGGCTATTTATTTTATACCTAGAGCACATTAAATCAGTGGGTATTGATAGACATGGAGGGCATAGCACAAGCTTTTAAACTCCTCACTTGATGTTACTGCTTATAAAGGTGACTGGGTGGAGTGTTCAAATGATCAAATTACTTCTACTTGGTATGATATCTGTATGTGGAGTAATCTAATTTGAGGAAAATGAAATAACAAGGAACATGTTAAGAGTTAGACAGTGATCTCATATGGGTGCGGATAAGATAATTGGAAGATTTTTGTACGAAGAAATTATGCTTATGAACATATACTTTGATAATTAGTGTCGTCCATGTGATTATAAATTCAGTTTCATGAAGCCATACATGCCAAGGTGGAATGCCGCTTTGCAAGTCAGTGAACATAGGAGGTATCAATCCCCTTTATTTTGAAGCATTACAACTTAATAGATTATTGAAAGACTCAAAATGATGAATTTGCATCTTCACTTTCAAGAGGTCTTCAAGTTTATTATTTGTATGTGTTGTATATGTACTATATCCATAGGTGGATTGAGAGAAGATTTGAGATAAATGCATTAACAGAAGTTTTGGCTCTAGATAGAATTTAATGGCCCAACAGGAATTCTATTATCCCAAATAGTTGGGTGAGGCATTGAGGATGACACTGATCTGTATGGTACATCTTTATCCATTTTATAAGGACATTTTATTCATGGTTCATTTTCTTTAGTTGTCACTTAAACTTTTTCAAATTTTGATTAAATTGTATATGTTGATTTAATTTAGTGATTGTCATGTTGCCCCAATCCCGATTCAAACTTTGCAAAGGCACCTTGATAGACGTTACTATCGAATTAAACATGGATTCATACCCTTGGAATATGGCAGATATTGCAATATATTAAAAAAAAGTAATTTCATATTTAGTGACATCTAAATTTAGAAACAAAATTTGCATTAGAAGTTCACCTGAATCAACAACATTTATAGTATATTATAAACCTTTGCAAATTTATTGGCATGGTTAGACTAATGCTGTTGTCTTTTAGCGGACTATAACTATTTTCGTAATAGAGGCTTTTTATTTATCCCTCTATCCGTACCCTTCTGTATGGTTACTCATACCTGGCCTAATATCTATTGCAAGAGATGAACATAGGTAAAACTGGTAGTTCATTGAAAACCATAACAAATGAAGAAGGATGAAAGGTGGATAAATTATTTCCTGTAGCATCGCTTATGTTGCATGTAGTCCCATGAAGTGCTTCTGATCGTGTTTGCTTTTATGGCAGTGTTGTTCAAGTGCTGTGTTAACCGAAAAATTTGGAGCTTTTCTTTCATGACAAAACATAAACAAGAAAATTTGGAGGTTTTAAATGGTACATCCATCAACAATGTTGATGAGGCCCCTATAATCACTCACGTGCCATGCCGCTCCCCAGCGAGAAAGAAAGAGAATAATTGGTAAAATTTTAAAGAGACTAATCCTACAGAATATAACCTAATTAGTCCTAGTTAATTGGTATAATCTTGGACACTTCCCCAATAATGTAGAATACGTACATTTTCTATGGATGTAGAACATATTCTCAATTGGTGTACAGTAGAACACTTTCCTTCTTACCACCAATTATTGTTTTTTCTTAAATTGCCAATTTATCGTTGCTGATTATTAATTTTTCTTAAATCCTTATTAGTAATGTTTCTTGGTTCTTCTCGGTAATGCTCCTAGTTTGATAACATTCACTAGACTTCTTTCTTGCCTCCACTAAATAAAAGAGAGGTAACTTTTACTATCAAATGTGATGTTGTTCCTAGGCGTTCAAATCAAAGGATCCGAAATTTCATCACCTCCTTCCAATTATGCTCTATATCACATCTATTTAGTTGTCTTCTCCTCTACTTGCAGCATACACTTTTAGAGCAACTCCAACCAGCGTCTCCAAATTTTAACTTCAAAAAAGGGATTTTCTTCAAATTTGAAGATGGAGACACCCTTCAAAAAAGTGTTAAATTCCAACCAGCCCATTTTAAAAAAAAAAAAAAAAAAAACATCTTTGGAGTCAAAAAGGACACAAAACGTATTTAAAAAAAGATACAAAAAAGAATTAAATTTCTTCCAAAGATTACTAAAAGCATAAAGATTGAAATTCAGAAAAGCAAAAGAAGCAAATATCTATATTTAAAGTCAGAGAATAGATATCTCTATATTTGGAGTCATAAATAGAGATTGAGGGACTGACTTCAATTTTGGAGCCGGCTCACACTAGTGATGGGGTTATAAGTGGCAACTGAGGTGGCAAGCTCAAAGAGTCCACATGTTTCACCACCTCAGCATCTCCCCATGTGGCAAATTTCAACATAGAATTTAAATCTTGTATTTCAGGGTCCCACGTCTCCTTGTTTGCCATCTACGCCATGTTTTATAAATTTAAAAATAAAAAGTAAAAAGTTTGTGAAAGAGGAGTACGAGGAGAACAAACAAGCATGGGAATGGGGTTACTACCCAACTCCCTACATTATTAGACTCCTTGGCCTAATATCAATATGCTATAATATAAAAAAGGCCTAATATCAATATAAGAGAAACTATACTCGGACGTGACTGGCGTTATCTGTTGTAATGGTCTAACCATGGTTTAAAATAATGCCGTTTAAACATTTTTAACGGCCGTTAAAACATTTTTAACGGCCGTTAAAACGGTAACGCCCCAAGCCTGTTACATTAAGAAGTGTTTTGATGCTTAGAAAATAACGGCCGTTAAAATCTTTTCGTTTTAACGGCCATTATTTTCTGTAAAAAATTGTGAAAAAAATGGCTGTTATTTTCCTTTATTTTTCATTTTTTCCCTTTAAATTCCGTTAAAATCAGTTAAATTCTGGTTTTTTTTCCATTTTTTTCCATTTTTGCCCATGTCTGTTACAATTCATTTTAACGGCCGTTTTAACAGTAACGCCCCCAATCCTTTATATAGTTAAAACGGCCTCTTTTAAACCTTGGGTCTAACCATCACAACGGTAACGGACGATTTAAAACCTTGTTCTGTTCCCTGTGAGAGACGTCCCAAGAAATAGTATAATTATCTCGTGATATAACCAGTTAGGCCTGGAAATTGGATGAGATATTAGTCAAATTCTCATCTACGAGTGTGAGTACGAATTTGCACATCGTATATAGAAAGTATAGAAAATGTGGAAGCTCGGGAGGTGCACTCGTGTCCCCCATTTTAAAATGGATTAATTTAAACTTTAGACTAAAAAAATATGATGTTCTAAATAATATTAAAACCCTAAATCTTTGTCACCCCTCGTGACGGAGGTCCTTAAAAGTAATTTCTTCAAACAGAAGGGCCTTCTTTGACTTTGACCAGTACAGACAACTTCACTCCTCGAGAAGAGTGATTGAGAGATTAAACCTGCATATTTGACCAGTCAAACTGCTCCAACTCTATGTACTTAATTGGTTTCCCTTTTGCTGTTGTGCCTTGAAGAGATGGACTCATGTGCAAGTCTCCTACTATCAAATGGGTCGGGCTCGGGCTCGGGGGACCCCCAATTTTGACCCCCATTTTGGCGTACCCACATAGAAGATGAATCAATGGCTGATTTTTGGTGGGGATGATCTCCTCGCCAAAAATCAGCCATTGATTCATCTTCTATGTGGGTACACCAAAATGGGGGTCAAAAACGAGCCTGACCCATAATAGTAGCTTTTTAATTTTTTTTTTGTTCATTTTGGTGCAAAATATTGTAGTAGTTGATAGCATGGTTTAAAAAGCGGCCGTTATAACGAAAATAACTGCTATTATAACTGATTTGAAATTTAAATTTTCAAAAACGGAAAATAAGGACCATTATTTTCTAGAAAATTTTGTGAAAAAAAAATTGGTTATTTCCGTTATTTTCCATTTTTGAAAATTTGAATTTTGAATTCCAGTGCCTTTTTCCATTATTTCCATTTTTGCCCCTGGGAGTTACAATTCGTTATAACGGAAAAAATGGTAACTCCCCCAGTCCGTTATACTGTTATAACGGCTCCTTTTAAACCTTGGTCTCAAGATCTCTATTTCTTATTCAACAAATTTTTTTTATTTTTGCAGTTTTGTTGTTTATGTGACACTAAAAGAGATTATTGTCAGAAATCGACCTTCCACGAGCAAGCAAAAATAGAGAGAACCGAAAAAAATCATTTACACAAACACAACAAAGTTACGTAGTTTGACAGCACAGTAGGAGTGTTACTGGGCTGGGCTGGCCCAATAGACTTTTAGGCCAGTCTTCCATGGGATAGGCTTGGATTACACTTATAGACCCACAGGCTGGGCCTAGGTTTATTTTAGAGCCCACTACCTAATTGGGCTCAACTTGTGGCTGACAGGCTAGCTAGGCCCAATAGGACAATTTATACAGTTAGCCAACTTAGCCTCTTATGAGATTTGTTAATCTCTTATAATTGAAAAACCCACGTATTAATTAATTGGCAATGATAATTTAATATCTTCAATTGAGTCCGTCTATCGCTACATCGATTTTTTACATTCAATTGTTACACCCGGTGGTGGGGCCCACATAGAGATTTGTGATGATGTTCATCATGGCAATGTTACATTCAATTGTTACACCCGGTGGTGGACTAAACACCCATGTAGTTAGTGGGCTGGGGCCTTCTCTCACCTAGGGCCGGTAAAGACGGCCCTGTGCACCACGGGCTACAAATGTTCCAATTGGCTAATTTTTTGTGAGTACGATGTCCCATCTTCACAAAAAATCAGCCCTTAACTCATCTTCATGTGGGTCCCACAGAGCTGGGTAAAAATCCCTATCAGAATATCCTGATCCATACCGGTTTATACTTGATAGAGACAACGTGCATGTAAGAGTCTGAGTTCGTGATTCTCCTGCCGAACCCATGGCTGCTATTTTCCTATCTTACCTTAGCGTAGGGCAAGGTTTTAAATTGTCCGTTGTGATGGTGTAATGATCACTTAACATTACCATTATGACTGTTATAACGGCCACTAACCCTTATTTTTGAAAGATACTATTAAAAAGGGAAATTTTCCAAAATATTAATAAAATCGACATTTATTACCCCCATGTGAATAACGTTTTTGAAAGACCAGAGCAACAACTTGGGCGCATTTTCAGACAGTAATACCCCTGCATTCAAAAATCTCAAAACTTGTCTTTTTGGTAGACAAAGTAGATCAACTGTCCCATGACCCTGACTACCGTATTAAAGAAGAGATTATAGAAAACCAAAAATAGAAACAAACAAAACATCAATTCCTAATACAATGAAGAAACTAACGCCTCAAAGAAAGGAGAGGCTCACTATAATAGTGGGCCAAAGTAATAAACCAAACACTCCGCAAAACCTACATGATTGGGGTCATTTAAAAATAGCAAACTGCAACCAAACCCAGACCTCAGATAAACAAAGCAAACACCACAACACTTCCTAATTCCACATAAGTAAAGCTATTGCATTTCCAAACATCAATTCTGAATATAATCAAAGGATATTAATATTAAATGAGATTAATTCCCTATACTTATTCATTTCCATACATTTCTACCTTGACAAGCAAAACGATGACTTTACTTCTAGGAGTGATACATATATTTCTGTCAACATATGTGGAACAACTTTGTGAATTGATCGATGTAGCTTCGTTAGATCATTGACCTACATAATTAAAAAAAATATCAAATAAATTGAAGATATAAATCAATGATATTATAATATTAAAAACAAGCACGTAAGACATACCTTTGACTCTATATCATACCCATGAACATATAAATTTCTGAGTAAAACTATACCATCATTCAGATTTTCGTAAGTCCTCTTTTTATAGTCCACCACACTCCTTAAGTAACTTGTCGTGGGTATTTTCTTATCAACACCTACGAATTGATGCCGATCGATAAAAGTAATTTGATGTTTCAATATCTTGAAATGAACGTCAAGTACAAAGTCAAATCTTTCTTTTGAACTCCACAACGCAGGATAATTTCCTATCATTTGTGTGCGACTATTAGACAAAACCAGAAATATCTTATTGTTATTATTATTTCATTTAATTAAAGAAAATTTTAATAGAAAAGATAATAAACATAAAAATTCTTACTTATGTGGAGATTTCAACTGCTCTAAGAAATCTATCAAGTCAAAGGGTAGCTTTGAGCCTTCTATACCATGTAACTTTGCTACCTCAATTATTAAAGGCCTTAAACCCATATAGTCATCAATGATGAATGTTTTTCCTACAAACAATCAACACAAATATTAATTAAAGTAAAATTAAAATTTAAAAAGTAAATATAATATCAATATTTATCTCGCCCATTGACAAGCGTTGCGGTTTCATAGCATCCATTTCAAAATTTAATATTTCTTAAATTTGCAATATCTCCATGAGTTTCTTTTTTTGATGTATGATAGAGAAAGCTTTCAATATGCTTGTACATTGCAAACATTATATAAGTATTAATAAAAAATTATAAAGTCGTTATTTTCTAAATAGATAAGAAAATAATTAAAGTCCAAAAAAAAAAAAAAATTACTTGATTATCAAGCGGAAAATGAATCCAAGTCGATAAATTGGCCCTTTAAGATCATCTTGCTTGAAAGGCTCCCAGAAAGACCATTTTGAACTTCTCCCACTTACCAATTCATATAGGGCATAAGTATCCTAAATAGAAAAAAAAAAAAAATTGGTTTAAATTACTAAAAAAATATAAATAAACAAAATAAAAAAATGTCTTTTAAAGAAATCCAAATCCCAAGTCCAACCCTTAAGTAGACCGAGCCGCAGGCTAGGTCGAGATGGGTTGGGTCGGAATGGAGTTTCCAATAATCATATTTATGACCATCGGGCACAAGAGGAAGGGGAACACTATTCAATTGCATGGGCCGGGCTCCAAAATGTCAAGCCCAAGCCCAGTAGTTAGAGGAGACGTGTCAAGCTTGTGAGATAGCACAATCCAACCGGAGACAAAAAAAAATGTCAAATCTTATGGAGTCGCCACCAACCCTTTTTAACGGTGCGATTGGTCATCAAGTTTGAAAATAGATAATATTATATATTTTTTTTAATGAGCAAAAATCAAATTAGTGATTCCATTGATCTACTAACCATTTGAGAGATCATTAAGCAAGTGAGTCATTTATAGATTGGGGAAGGTGTTAGGCATCCCAATCTATCCGTATTTAAAAGGTTACATACTCTTGTACCCTCAATCATCCTCTCAAGTTAAAGATAAAAAAAAAAAAAAGAATATACGTGTACAAAAACATAAAAGAAAAAATGTAAGAATACCCTACTATGCAAGTATTTCGGATTCTCAACATATACTAAAGAGAAAAAAATAAAGAACTAACTAAATATGTAATAATTTAAAGGCAAATAAAGAAAAAAAAAATAGGGTGGCATAGTCTTTCCATGTTATTACATTGCTAGAAAGAGAATAAAAAAATGACTAACATAATGAAAGCAAGAAAAAAAACTAAAATGAAGAACTAACTAAACATGTAATAATCTAAAGCTAAGTAAACAAAAAAAAGATATAAAAAAAAAAAAAATAGGGTGGCATAGCCTTCCCATGTGGTTACATTATCAGAGAGAAAAAGTAAAAAAATGACTAATATAAGGAAAGCAAGAAAACGAACTAAAATAAATAACTAACTAAATAAGTAATAATCTAAAACTAATTAAACAAACAAAATAGAAGAAAATAAAGAAAGAAAATAGGAATAGGGTGGCATGGCCTTCCCATGTGGTTACATTATTAGAACGATAAAGAACTTATGTTGTTTACATTGTACATTGCAAATGGCCGTTCTTCTTTCCTTTGTCTTTTCTTCTTCTTTCTTTTCTTCTTGTTCTTGAAAAAAAAAATGAAATGAGCAAGAACAAAAGTTCTTCCTCCTTTTACTTAATCTCTTAAAATAAGAGAGGTCTTTAGAGAGTTTTTTTAGAGATTTCTAAGGGTTTTAGAAAACTAAGAAACTATTTTGCAAGAGTTTTTTTAGGCCTAAAGAGAGGGCTTGAATAGATGGATTTCTAAAATGAGGGATTGGATATTTATAGGTGAAAAGTAAGGATTCGGTGTAGTTTATGAATAAATAAAATAGTAGTTTAGTCATTTGGGGGTAAAAAAGTAAAATGGAGTTTGTTCTATATGGATATGTTAAAAAAAAATTTAATTTATTAGAAAAATGTTGAGTAATTTAGAAAGTTAAAAGTTGTAGAAAATTTGTGTGTGAAGAATAAATAAAAAATGTGTGGGTAAAATGAGAAAGTAGGGGAGTTTGGTGAGTTGGATGGATAAGCTTGAGTAATACCATCAAAGTGTGTCATGATGCATGAACATTGGTACATTTACACACATCAAGACCATACATCAAGAGTTTTGATCAATTATTAATAAAATGCTTATTTTAAGTCAAAAATTAACAAGACAAAAATATTTTGAAAGATCATTTAAAGTACTTTCAAAAGTGAACATCTCATTAGTACACAAGTTCTCATAAATTGAGATCATTTAAGAATTAGCCAAACAAAAGCTTTGATCTTATAATCAAGCCTTTAGATTTTAGTGAAACCATTTTTCTTTTAAAAGATAAATGAGTTAGAAACAAATACTTTTAGTTTTGATCAAATCCAACGGTAAAATAAAAGATACAAGCAATTTTTTATCATTTATCACTAAAAGTCAAACATTTGATTAAATTTTCATAGCTTAAGATGGGGCTTTCTAATGATGGCTTTGGATTCTAAAATGGTTATCTAAGGGTGGTTGATGGTTCTAAATAGGGTTCTACGATTGGTTAAGAATATCCGAAGGGTTGAGATGAGTTAAGTAATCCATCAACCAATAGAGAAGAAGATCAAGACCATTGATTGCCAAGTTAAAAGATCGCGCCAAAATGGAGTGTCTACAAAGGTAAATTGTGAGCTCACAGGCTAGATTCATACTTCATGTGGGCTTTGGCCGAATAACCCAAAATCAAACGTCTGTGTTGGTTGACTAGCCACCACTCCGATGAGTAATTTAGGAACTCGATGTTCCTAAAAGACAAGATTTTGGACTTAAAATTGCTCGCCAGAGTCATGGTTGACTAGTCACGAGACTCCGGTAGGTTAGTCGTCGATGATGGGTGGCTAACCTATTAGAGTCTCATGGTCAGGCAACCACCATAGCCTTTGATTTGGGGTTTGGATTTTTGTCAAAACCTACATTTTCTTGTGATCTAAAGTTGAAGAAAGGGGTTTATTGTCCTTTCAAAAAAATCGTGAGTCAATTTGGGTCAATGACAATAGACTAGGTCAGGAGGGTAAGTCAGCTTTTTCAAACTCCTTCAATTAATCAATTAAACTATTTTGTTTTTTAATCAAGTATTTTTTTAAAGAGTACTGTGAATATTCTCAAAAGTATTTAAAATAATAACCTTAACAAAGCATACATTAAACCCTAACACAACATATTAGGAATCCATTAAAGAATGTACAACTGATTAACAATAAGCTCGACAAAATCATTCATTTGTTGGGCCAAATCCCGAACGAGTCATCATTAACCCTTGAGCAGTCGAAAAAGAAGAGAAATTTGGAATTTAGTGGCCTCCTCACTCCTTCTAAGAGGAAAAGAAGTACTCCAAAGAGGGTTCATTCTGACGAGCATCAGTTTTCTATCAAGAGCTTAGTGACGGAGAAGTCAATTGTTCCAGCCCAATTATTCAATCGGAGGAACAAGAAAATAAGATACGAGCAATAACTGATATTGTTGGTCCTATGGACGCTTCCGCTGCCGATGAGGAGACAGCCTACTAGACTAGCAAATGACAAATCCCTTCAATTAAGTTGGAGGAAGGAAGCATTGAAGAAGAAATCAGAAAAAAAAAAAAAAGAGATAGAGGCGGAGGAGAGGAAGAAGAAAGAAGAGGAGGAGGGGGAGAAAGAGAATAAATAATAAGAAGCATAAAGTGGTGGCGATGAGAAAGAGAAGTAAGAATTGTAGTATGTTGTTTGACATCTCTACCTCATTGTAGTCGGTCTACTCATTGTAATTCTCCTTTCACTTCAGTGTAATTAGTTAATTCTTCTTTGTCATCTTTGATTCCTTCTCTGTCATCTCCTTTTCTTCTTATATCATCAATATGTCTTCTCGTTTTCATTTCTTGTCATCGTTTTTAATTTTTTTATATGTCATCAATTTTATTATAATCATCATGTGTGTAGCAAGAAGATTCTCGCAAGAGTTAACCGTTGACGAGGAGTTAATAACTCAAAAGATTAGTACTCTTTTGAATGTTTCATTCCTAGAAAGGGAATGTAATTAACAAGAAAAGAATAAAGTTGGTAATGCCTAACTAGTACCAATGTTCAAAGCAGGACAACCCACACGGAAGAATGTTATCTCATGGCGTTGATTGTTACGGTGGTGATCTTTACGTGTCATACACTTCTTTCAGGTCATTACATGGGCAAAAATGGCTTGATGGAGATGTTAGTCTATCTTGCTTAAATGTTCATTTTGTTAGAATTTGACATTTTTTTATGTAAGTGTCAACTGGTTATGCGGGTAATGAATTGTTACATTAGACTTGTTGCGAAGTTAGACCAAGGCACATAGATGAAAAATAAATGCCTTCTTGTTGATACCTACTTCTTTGTAAGCACTGATTTCCATATCTAATATATATTAGTTATCCATATCGATATGATTGCTCAACTAAAGCCTTTCTTTGCTTTTACAGGAATACATGTCTACCGAATATGGACTATTCGCAAAAAAAATGTAAGGAAGATGAAGTCTTTGCGAAGAAGTCTAGTTTGGAGCAAGTACAAGAGTGGTTCATTAATGAATGTAAAACTTCATTGGGCCAATTTTCCCTACAATCCGCTCGACTGCAAATTTATCATTTTTCCTATGAATAAAGACCGTGAACATTGGATGCTAGCGATAGCATCAATGAAGCAAAGGACAATAACTATCGTTGACTCCCTCATTGACAAAATGGACAAAGCTTATGGCACAATTGTGGATACACTGGCGTATATTCTCCCAAGGTACTTCAGGTATAGCAGTCCTAGGTCGAATATAAATTTAGAGAAGAAATGAGATTTTAACATTGTACATAACTCACCACAACAGACAAATGGTTATGATTGTGGTGTCTATCTCCTAGCGTTTGTTGATAGCTAGCATAACGTGGAGCACGCAACTAAAATAAATTGATGGAAGAGAAATGCGATACATTATTGCTAGGGACCTTTTGGAGTTGGCTGGCTGAGGATCAGAATGTGTAATTATGTTGTAAGAATATGTTTTAAATGTTGTGAAATGTTATATAATCTGTTAAAGTGCAATTTGTTCTTGCTTGTCGTGTGCTTGCTTTACTTCTCATCGAATATTTTCCTCTTTATCATTGAGTTTAATCTTCATCATCGATTATCATGTTACTATCATCGTCTCTATCTTCCGTGACATCGATTCTTTGAACCACGTATTGGTCTTTATCGTTCTAGTCATTTCTTCTGGTGCTCATGTCATCTGCTAACTACAAAGTGTTATAGAAGCTATAATGTCATCTCTTATTTCTTCATCAAAATTGGTTAGGGATTCAACGACCGCAGTTATCTTTTTCGTGTCATCTTTTTCTTCTTCAATAGTCGCTGCTTTTCACCGTCATCTCGTTCTTCTTCCATATTGTTTTCTTGTCATTTTTCTATGTTACTTGACATCGTTTCTCTGTATACCATGTATTGATGGGAGTGAAGTAGAGACAGTTGTTTGATTTGATTGATGTACTTGCAATCGTAAAAAAAATAATGATTATTGCATGAAGATCACGGTTTGACTTTCTGAGTAGTCACATCAACACGTAAGTCGAGAAAGTGTAATCATTACAAGCAAAACTTAACCTTCGCTTACACTATGTAGTGAGCGAAGCCGATCACAGCACACAATAAGGGCCACATGGCACACTCTTAGTGGGTGCTAACCGTATGGATGTTTTACCAGTCCCTTGATGGACCATAACACTCAATAACTTCAATCCAATGCTTAGAAATTACTGATCAGGTTAGTTTTTGGATTGTAGGTCCACCATGCTCTGAGCGAAACCGATCACAGCCCACAATACAAGCCAATCACTAGGTGGACCTACAAACCAAAGATCAGGGACTTTTATGCGTTGGATTGAAGTTTAAGTGTAAATTCCACGTTCCTTGTCATTCCTTTATATTATTCTGTCAACGGTTTACCCGTTACTTTGCATTCGTTTCCTTTTCCTCTATATCGTCTTACCAATCTTTCTCATCTATCAATTTTTCCTTGTCATCTCGTTGCTAGTCTATCTCATTTTCTTCATGTTCATTCTTTGTAAATGAAGTAACATTTAGAGAGCATATAGGTGAAAATTACACTTTATTAACAAGATGTGTTACATTGATCAATGCACAAAAAAAGTAGAAAATTACATTTCTTGTCAAAGAAGTCTTTCCCATACCACCAATTCCCTTTCGCAACTCTTTCCAATCACATTGAAGATTCAGAGGAATATCACCTCATCTTCTTTCACCTCTTTTTCATTCTCAGAGCTAATCACAGAGGATATGAATTAGAATCTCAGAGAATAAGAGTTAGAATCTCAAAGGAGGCACCTCTTGTTCCTTCTCATAACCCAGACCTTTCCCATTCCACCCATTCCCAATATCTGCACCGCATTGTACTCACAAAATCTTTTTTCATCTTCTATTTCCCTGTCATAAAGATATATGAGAACTAAGCTTCCACTGGAATACATGACAAAAGAGCTTCAAATACGATAAGAGAAGAACCGAGATTTAGATTTGAATGAGCATATCAACACACTTTATAATTGCAGTGCTGCACAAATCCGATCTGGTTGGTATCATCGAACGTTTGGGAAATGAGAATATCTTCCATCATCCTGATCGGTGATCATCCTTCCGCATTATTCTGTTAAACATCACTGTCATTTTGTTTCTCTTCTATCTTTGGTTTTCTTAAGTTGACATTCAATGGTTCTTCCATGTCATCCTTTTTAACATCACCGTCATTTTGTTTTCTTCCCTATATTTGTTTTTCTTAAGTTGTCATTCAATTGTTCTTTCATGTCATCTAGTCATCTTTTGTAAAATATGGTTCAAGTTTAGGACAAACATACTCTCCTCTGGTTGTCGCTTCGTACAAGTCTTGCGGTTGTGTCCTTTACGTTTATAGTTAGAGCAGAACCTTATTTGAAAAGGCACGCCTTCTCCTTTAGATCTTTTTCGTACTCTCCTTGGGCGCCCTGACATGACTCTTTCTAATGGTGGAGCTACTATTGGATTTGTGTCATCAATTAACCATTGTTCATTATCTCTAGTGGGCACCCAAACCCCCATATAGGTCTCTATGTAGTTATACGTTGTGTAATAGTGTGTGCAGAAGTCGTGAGGGTATAATGTAGAGTCTGTGATGTATTTCATTGCATTCTCAAATGGTATACCCATCATTTGGAACCAATTACATGTACAAGTACATGCATCTAAGTCTACTTTGTCCGTTCGATATGGACTGTGCACTTGGAACAAAGTCCTACTAGCTAGAATTGCTATAAATGAAGCTCCAACCACTCTACAATTTTTTATCAAATCTTCTACAAACGATGTCAGCCTCTTACTCAACTTCTTTCCTTCCTCGCGGTACCTATGAAAATGTCTTGCACAGTTTGCCCTTATTTCCTCAAGAAGTGCAGAAATAGGAAGCTCCCTTCCTTCCAAGATCATCTTATTCCAACTTTCAACATGGTTGGTATAAAGCACTCCATACCTGATGATCATATGATAATATATCAATATAATGTGACAACGCATTTTTGGTTAAAACAGATGATAGTTTTCAATAGCGTACCTAGAAAGCGGTATAAACACTCGCCCACTGATGCTTTGCAATATCAATAAATTGGTTGACCTACACACCCAAAAAAATCAGTGGTATTGGTGTTTTTAGCCATTAGATTTGAGCACTTTTTCATCATGGGTTTCATGAACAGGCCTATAGTTGGCTCCAAGCTCCATTATAGATCAAGTTGGAATGGGCTTTTAAGCCCAGCACACTATAGGGTTGATCATGACCTGTACTAATGGGTCAATGAGGCTGAGCTTAGGCTCATATTTAAGGCTTAGTAAATAATTGGTACAGGATTTGATTTGGATTTGGATTTTGATGAACAAAACAAACTTAGGCCAGTTATAATTGTTATTGGGCAGCGTTGGACCTAATGTTTAGGCCCATCATGGGCTGACTGGGGTTCCACCCAGCTACTTATGTTCTGGGATGGACTTAACAAAGCTTGGCAGCATGAACATGGGCGCAGATTCTATGCGCCAGGGCCGCACAGACCAAACAAAATGGCCCTGCTCAAGTTGTGCCACATCAGTGAAAAAGCTAAAGCTCATGCAACTACCAACACGACCGCAACCCAGGTTACTCCGTATGAACATGGCCCATTAATTTGGGGGCTTTTAAACCCGCCCACTAGACCTGGACTGAAGTTGAAGGCCCACCAGATAGTGGTCGAACTTAAGTTTAACTTTTAACAAATAAAGATTAGGGCTGTTCAAATATAAAGTCAAGCTTGCTATATCTATACTTTGGAAAGGCCCACCAGATAGTGGTCGAACTTAAGTTTAACTTTTAACAAATAAAGATTAGGGCTGTTCAAATATAAAGTCAAGCTTGCTATATCTATACTTTGGCCAACGGAATTGTTCAGATCTATAATGCGTTGGGCCAGGCATGGGCTTATCAAACTAAGTTTTGCACAGGGCTTAGTATGGGTGTAAATTTGGCCTGAAGCCGGGGCCCAACCCGGAGCTAGAATTGTCAGCCCACGGACCGCCCCTAGGCCCAAGCCTGGCCCGGAATCAAATCAAGTCAGAAGCCCAAGCCCAAAATCCAGCCCGACCCCCACCCCCTCCTGGGCCCCTCCCCAATCTTTGGGCTGGCCTGAGGCGTGAAGAATGCCTGAAATATCAGGCCCGGGCCGGCTTAAGGATACTTCAAACTTAAAAAGGGAAGATACCTTAAGATGTCCTGTCTTGTCGTCTTAATAATATCGAGGAATGAGGAAATGTGGTCATGACTTCATGGACAAAAAACTTTCTAGACTGCCGACCCAAAGCCAATGAAGGAGGAGGAGGTTGTGTGGAAAGGGAGAAATGAGATATAGACAACTTGAGCCAAATGATTTGGGGCTGCCGACCTCAAATAGGAAGGATAAGACATTGAAATGAATGAATAGATATTTGTATGTCGACAAACCTTATTTTATGATCGATTTAAGGAGAGCATCAACGTGGAACATATAAACACATTATGGTCGTTGCAATATTTTCAATTTCTTTGTTGGTTTATTATATTGAGGACTCGTGACTAGGGCTGCATCTCGGACGGGTTGGGGGCCAACCCTAGCCCAGCCCAACCTTAAAAGGCTGTCAACCGGCCCTAACCCAACCCAACCAAAGGTCGGCCTTAGATTTTCCAACCCTTGCCCAACCTGATGTCGGGTTTGTAAGTTTCTTAATTTTTTTATTGGTTTGAAAGATTACTAAATTTTTTCATATTAAAATAATTTATTGGTCGATATAGTAACCATTAAATAATAGGTTCATTTCCAACACCTCGTGAAAAAAAATATGATATTTTCATAATATCTTTAACTCAAATGCATGATAAAAGTTATTAAAGAATTTACCAAAAATAATCGTTAAAAGAAAAAAAAAAGATATTTTCAATATCAACCGATCACATAAAATGTCAAAATATAGTTTCAAGTGCATTTTGTAATCACATAAGGGTTGTAGTTTGCTAAGGACGAACATACATATATGTAGTTTGTATGTCAAGTATCCAGGTGAGAGTACTCGAGTGCTTTTTACCAAAACACTCACCAGTGTACGTGTGTACTGAGGCCCAGGTGGTCCGCCCGTACAAAATCCATGTGCCGTGAACTGCAGCCCTGTCATCCAAGTTTTACTCTTGCAGACTAGGTTTTTTCCACTTTCTTTGGAGAGTTTATGGTTTCCCACGTTTTGGTATTTAGGTCCATGGTTTAAAAAACGGCCGTAATTTTATAACGAAAATAACGGCCGTTATAACGGATTCGGACCTACCCCGTTACATTATGGACCGTTAAAACGCCCAGAAAATAATGGCCATTATAACAAAAATAACGGCCGTTATAATGAAAATAACGACCGTTATTTTCTGAAAAATTTTGTGAAAAAAAATGGCCGTTATTTTCGTTTTTTTCTATTATTTTCCGTTATTTTCCATTTTTGAAATTTTGAAATTCAAATTTTAAAATTCAAAATTTGAATTTCAGGGCCATTTTTTCATTATTTCCGTTTTTTTCCGTTATTTTCCCATTTTTTGCCCCTGAGCGTTTTTTCAATATAACAGAAAAAACAGTAACGCCCCCAGTCCGTTATACCGTTATAACGGTCCCCTTTAAACCTTGTGTAGGTCCACCAAAGTGTGGGGCCAAACATCCAAACGCGTTTATTCCACTTTGTTCCGACAACAAACGCATTATGGAATAAAAACTTCTTTCACAAGATGTTGTGCCCAAAGCCAGTCACAAGACTCACCACCCACAATACGAGCCATGTGGCACAAGAGGACGCTGACCGTATGGATGTTTGACCAGTCCCTCAGTGGACCTGCAAACCAAAAATAAGCATGATTTATAATTTACAACCTTCGGATCTTTGCACCCAAATAACGCAATAATGCTCAAATTCCTACGGTTAAAATCAACTCGTGAAAATAACTTCAATCCAATGCTTACAAATCACTAATTAAGCTGATTTTTGGTTTGCAGGTCCACGGAAGGACTGGCTAAACATCCATATGGTCAGCACCTTCTAATAATGTGCCATGTGGCTCATATTGTGGGTTGTGACCGGCTTCGGTCACAACATCTTGTGACAGAAGTTTTACTCATGCATAGTGTGCTTCCTGACTAGATTTTTTCCACTTTCTCTTTCGCTTTCCAAAGAACAAAAAAATATTCCTACGGATTTGATCAATCATCTTTATTTATTGCACGTAGGGGGTGGCCCTACACAAAAGTCAGGAATTTCAAAATTCAAAACGATTGTGAAGCAAGGCGTGTTTTTTATAAAGTAAGGTTCAGGAGTAAACCTTCGATGACACCTGCAGCCAATATGAGCCATGTGGAACATTCTTAAATGGACACTGACCGTATGGATGTTTGGCCAATCACTAGATGGACTTACAAACTAAATATCAGCCTGATTAGTGATTTAAAACCCTTGGATCTGTGTAACCAAATAATGCTCAAATTCCTACGGTTAAAAACAACCCATGAAAATAACTTCAATCCGACGCTTATAAATCACCGATTATAAGACGGGGATAGGAGCATTTTAAAAAATTTCGAGCATTCTTAAAGATATTTTTATCTTTTTGAGCTTTTAGGGTAGTCTTGTAATTTCTCATTAAGTGGATGGTTGGGATCTCTTAGATTTAATCTAAAGGTTGAGATTACTCAGGATATAAGAGCCTTGTAATGGTAAGATTTGAGATGGTCTTTCCTCTAAAGTTGAATGTTGTCCACCCCTTTTGTGGATCTACACACCAAAACAAAATCGGATTGGTGATTTCTAGCCGTTGGAGTCGAGTAGCCCCAAAAAATACTTGAATCCACAATTAGAATCACCGCACAAAAAAATGCTCAAATCCAACGGCTAGAAATCACCAATTTGGTTTTTGGTGTAGATTGTAGATCCACCAAAGGGTGGGGGACCAAACATCTATGAGATCGGTGGGCCTAAAAAAGCGTGCCACGTGGAATTTAGTGATAAGATAACCATGTTTTAAGGACGTCTGTTAAGATGTTTCGAAAATAATGTCTAAATTCGAAAAAATTGGCTTAGCGAATAAAATAAATCCACTTGGCCACATAACCTTACTTGGACAACTTTATTTTTCCATCAAACTTACAAAGGGAAGATACCTTAAGGTGTCTTTAGAGAGAATAAGTCCACACGTACGTATCATATTAAACAAGGGCTTAATAGCCCACACGAATAAGCTCTATTGTTCTATTGTTCCATAGTGTCATCTTAATGATATTGACCAATGAGGATATGTCGTCGTCACTTCGTCGACCAATGGAGAGATTGGCAGCTGGCCTTTGGATCTCAATACCCCAAGTCAGTTCATCGGTCAATGGAGAGCTTGGCAGTGGCCTTTGGATCTGAGTACCCCAAATAATGCTCGAATCCAAGGGTTAAAAATATTTAAATTTAGATGACTCCAATCCAACTGTTAGAAGATTTTTGGTCTGTAGGTTCACATAGGAATGGGCAAAACATCCATACGGCAAGTGATCTCTAAGAGTGTGTGCCCACGTGGCTCATTCTATATAGTCCATCAACAACGTTGATGACGTTTGTCCGTTATCAAAGTTTACTCAAAAGAATTGACTCTCGAGCGCCGGAGAATAATTAACAAAAGTTGATGGACTTTAATTGCCCTATTTCTATATAGAATAATTTTGTCAATTAAAAATGTCACTAGTAGTTACTAATATTGTCGGTTGACTGTCACTTGCGGCCTTATACATGTATCTTTAAGCAGTTATTATTTAAATAATAGTACAACTCAAAATTCAATAAATAATTAATCGATTAAAGTCGTGCAATATTTTCAAATTTTTTGTTGGTTTACTATATGAGAAGTTGATATTTAATTTACATGTAGGTTTTTAGAAAATGGAACAATGTATCTTTATTATATTAAGTTATACAAATTATATATTATCTTCCTAAGTCATTGAAGTGAGTGGTATCCACACCCTTTGAAAACTTATTATGCAAATTAAGTTGCACCCGTATTATTTAAAACCCAAAAACTAGACTCGATTCGCCTAAGGCTGACAGTTTGAGTTGACTCAATGACTTGGGAGTTGACTCAATGACTCGTATAAATTATAAAAGTATAAATGCTGAGACGAGACACATCTCGGATCATTGGATATGTCGAGAATTAATAAACAGGACATTAATCGTAGATGACGTACCGATATGATGACAGTTCAAACGTACGACAATTCGAGACCCTAAGAACCATGGGAAAGGCATACCGAGAATGTAAAGATTTCGAGCGATCGTGCAGTCGGATCCGAGCACAGGACCTTGAAAAAAAAAATAATTGGTCCGTTCTCTTTAATCGAAAATACTTAGAAGGGAGGGATGCTTAAGTTATTTAAAAATTAATCTAACCTATCATAAATTTACTAGTCAAAGTAAGGTGATAAACTAGCATGTCTTAGTTGATTGATAAAATGATTATCACAACCAATTCAAATCAAATATACATTCGTGGTATATTGTCTTTTCGTTGGTTGGTCTAATCAATAAATTCAGTGGAACAACAATCAAACATCCACAAGACAAAGAGTTTTAGCGTAGAAACCTTAGCCAAGAAAACCACGGGACCAAGTCCAGACGAAAGTATCATTAACTGGAAAGTTAAACGAAACAAATGTTACTTACGCAGCATCGTTGTAAATACAGCTTCCAACCTTAGCCAAGGCCTACTGCCGATGCGTCGACGTCCTCTGAATCAACTCTACGAATCCACATGCACCCTCCCAGCTAAGAAGTCATGTCCGCTTGTTCAATTTGGTATGCCCCAAACCTACATTCGATCAGCCACTCCGATCTTAATTTTCAACTCTTTAGCTTTTGCTGAAGGTGAAGGATTTAGTATATCCTGAACCCTAAGTCGCTTAAATAGTGTTGAGACGCACTAGTACTCTCAGACTACTAGGTCAAGTTTCTATGTAGAAGACCTAAGCTGAGTAAGAGATCAAGCTTTTGACTTCGATCTAAAAGAGAAAATCTCACAAAATATTTATGAGAACTAAAGGCTTTTTACTCTTCTAATGGACACTCTTGATAAATAAAACTTTCTTCTCTGTATTCTAAAGTATAGAAGTGTGTTTTGTAAAGCTAGAGAGGAGTTATATTTATAGAATTCGTAGCCTAGTCTATTTAGAAAATGGGAAGAGTGGAGATTAGAATTTCGGATCTGAAAAGGACTCAATCCATGTGAAGTCTAATCGATTGTACTTTGGATCCAATCGATTGGTTTTGTACGAATAGATTTTTTCTTCGTAAATCCAATCGATTGTACATAGTCTAATCGATCGGACTTAAATAAGTTTGTCCCGTAAGTTCCAATCAATTTCACAAAGGTCTCAAATCAATTGGGCTTCAATTAAGTTCTATTTCGTAGAATCCAATCGATTTTACAGAGGTCTCCAATTGATTGGGCTTTGTCCAATTGATTAGCTTAAATAGTCCAATCGATCAGACTTTCCCAAAATTCAATAATCTTGACTTAGACTTTATCCATTGACTAAGTTTGACCATTATATTTTATTCATTTTAAAAAGATTATATGGCCAATAAGTTACTTACCTTCCTAAGCAAGCGTACACGATCTATAACCGACAGATAGACAGTTACTTTGATGACTTCTGTCGTCAACCATCTGATCTTTGCTGTTTCTATCTTCTAGTCTTCACGTAGTTGGCAAAGTATGCGTACCACGACATCTTCACACTACATTGATGCTCGTAGGTAAAGTTAAATGAATGTTTTATGTTACACAAAATCTTTGTCAAATTAGAATATGAAAATATTATTTACATATCTAGCACAATAACCAATGAGAAATCACTATCTATAGTATTGAAGCCACAAACCACGATCTATGCCATAGTACACATCCATTAAATGTTTTAGTAAGGACAGTACAAATGGAGGACGTGTCCCACTACACGTCATTAGACACAAATCCCTATAAATAGGAGCAACAAAAATAGAGAAAGGTGCGCAATCTTGATCTAAGAAAAGTGGATTAGAGATTTAAAGAAGTTAACTTAGGCATCAGAGGCTCTACTGGTGGATTACACCAATGAAGTGTTGTGCAGGTTCTCTCAGAGGTCTCGACCTATATGAAGGAGTAGTCGATCGATTTGGGAACAAAGTTTGTGCTGTCGGGAGAAGGTCAAGATCGATTGATTCAGTTTGACTTGGTCATTGTGCGCATTTCGAGGGGTGTGAGGGTTTTGCTGCTACACTTTTCACCTTCTCTCGTTGTGCACATTTCGAGGTGGTGTGAGGGTTTTTCCCTACACTTTTCATCTTCTCTCACCCTTAATTGTTCGTTGGTTTGGAGACCTTCATACTAGGAGCCAAGATGCGTCAAGGAGTCTACGTTGACAAACCTAGGCAATTAAAATTTGATGTTGCTAGATGCGTCTTTGTTTATGCTCGATGTTTTTCCCTCCAAAGTTTCCACACTGCACGTTGTTTTAGGTCCACCCCTTTGTGGATCTACCCACAAATCAAAATCGGATTGGTGATTTCTAGCCGTTGGAGTGGAGTAGCCCACATAAATGCTTGAATCCACAATTAGAATCACCGCACAAAAAAAATGCTCAAATCCAACGGTTAGAAATCACCAATTTGATTTTTGGTGTAGATTCTGGATCCACCAAAGGGTGGGGGACCAAACATCTATGGGATTAGTGAGCCTAAAAAGCGTGCCACATGGAATTTAGTGATTAGATAACCATGTTTTAAAGGACGTGACGTTTGTTAAGATGTTTCAAAAATAGCATCTAAATTCAAAAAAATGGGCTCAGCATATAAAATAAATTCACTTGGCCACATAACCTTACTATGACAACTTTATTTTTCTATCAAACTTAAAAAAGGAAGATACCTTAAGGTGTCTTTAGAGAGGATAAGTCCACAAGTACGTATCATATTAAACAAGGGCTTAATACCCCACACGAATAAGCTCTGTTGTTCTATTGTTCTATAGTGTCATCTTAATGATATCAACCAATGAGGATATGTCGTCGTCACTTCATCGACCAATGGAGAGCTTGGCAGCTGGCCTTTGGATCTCAATACCCCAAGTCACTTCCTCAGCCAATGGAAAGCTTGGCAGTGGCCTTTGGATCTGAGTACCCCAAATAATACTCGAATCCAATGGTTAAAAATATTTAAATGTAAATGATTCCAATCCAACGGTTAGAAGATTTTTGGTTTGTAGGTCCACATAGGGAAGGACCAAATATCTATACGGTCAGTGATCTCTAAGAGTGTGCCCACGTGGCTCATACTATAGTCCATCATCAACGTTGATGAAGTTTGTCCGTTATCAAAGTTTTACTCAAAAGAATTGACTCTCGAGCGCCAAAGAATAATTAACAAAAGTTGATGGACTTTAATTGCCCTATTTCTATATAGAATAATTTTGTCATTTAAAAATGTCACTAGTAGTTACTGACATTGTTGGTTGACTGTCACTTGCCGCCTTATACATGTATCTTAATTAAGCGGTTATTATTTAAATAACAATACAACTCAAAATTCAATAAATAATTAATCGATTAAAGTCGTGCAATATTTTCAAATTCTTTGTTGGTTTACTATATGAAAAGTTGATATTTAATTTACATGTAGGCTTTTAGAAAATGGAACAATGTATATTTATTATATTAAGGTATACAAGTTATATATTATCTTCCTAGATCATTGAAGTGAGTGGTATCCACACCCTTTGATAACTTATTATGCAAATTGGCACCCGTATTATTTAAAACTCGAAAACTCGACTCGATTCGCCTAAGGCTGTCGGTTTGAGTTGAATCAATGACTCGTATAAATTATAAAAGTATATAAAAATATATCATACTGTCATATTTTTCTCAGATTCGGTAAAATTCACGTAATTTATGAAGAGTTGTATTATTCCCCTATTTAATGCATATTATACACGAATTATTCTGAATTACTTAAAAATCATAATATGATTACAAAAAAAAATCTAAATATAATTGTTTTAAATGTTTTTTTCAATAATTTTAAATTTTATTTTATTCTTTCTAAATTTTCGAATGACAAACCCGAATGAGAAAACCTTCGCTCACACTTGTGTGTGAGCAAGGCCGATCACACATCACAATATGTGCCACGGGGCACACTCTTAGAGAACGATGACTGTATGGCTAGTCCCTCGGTGGACTTGTAAACCAAAAATTAGCTTGATTAGTGATTGCTAAGCGTTGGATTGGACTCATTTGAATGGGTTGCTTTTAAACGTAGCATTTAGAGCATTATTGACCATTATTTGGGAAACTAGATCCAAAGGTCTGACATAACTAATCAGGCTGATTTTTAGTTTTCAGGTCCAACGAGGGACTGGCCAAACATCTATACAGTGATCTTCCTCTTAGAGTGTGCCACGTGGCTCATATTGTGGTGTGTGATCGGCTTTGCGGTGTGACCCCAGATTTACTCGCCCGAATAGTACTCCAACTTTTCTGCACCTTATTTTTTGAGAAAATTTTGAAGCGGGGATCAAGAAAACCTTCACACGTGTGTTAGCAAAGCCCGATCACACATCACAATATGAGCCAGAGGGCACACTCTTAGAGGACGATGACCGTATGGATGTTTGGCTAGTCCCTCGGTGGTCTTGTAAACTAAAAATCAACTTGATTAGTAATTTCTAAGTATTGGATTGGAGTCATTTGCATTGGTTGCTTTTAACCGTAGAATTTAGAGCATTATTGACCATTATTTGGGGTACTAGATCCAAAGGTCTGACATAACTAATCATGCTGATTTTTAGTTTCAGGTCCAACGAGGGACTGGTCAAATATCGATACGGTCATCGTCCTCTAAGAGAGTGCCACGTGGCTCATATTGGTTTACTCGCGGCGATCATGTGTCGAATAATCGCGTCGCATGTACCTAATTTGGAATTTGGTTTTAAAAAGATTTAAAAGTAACCATGGGTATATGTGGCGTGTGATCATTGGCACACAATCGCCGCTTCAAAAAAATTTCCTACGATGTGGACCCCATCCCACGTGCGATCTTCAATATTGCGGTATCACTTTTTGCGGGGGCAACAGTTTTCTCCGAGTAAAACTTTGATGACAGGGTCTCACAAAGGCCGATGACAGGACACATAATGAGCTACGTGGCATACTCTTAGAGGATTCTAACCGTATGGATGTTTGGCCAATCCTTAGATGCACCTACAAACCGAAAATCAGCCCGATTAATAATTTCTAGGCATTGGATTGGAATTATTTTCATGGGTTGATTTTAACAGTTGGAATTTGAGCATGACTGACCATTATTTGAGGTACAACGATCCAAAGGTTTGAAATCACTAATCAAACTGATTTTTGGTTCGTAGGTCCACCAAGGGATTGGAAAAACATCCATAAGGTCAGAATCCTCTGAGAGTATACCACATGGCTCATATTGTCCCTTGTCATCGGTCTCGATGACAGGACCCAGTCATCAAAGTTTTACTCGTTTCTCCCGCGTCCAGGGGTTTGGCATGCGGGTCCCACCGAAGAGGTTACATAGCTCAAAAGTCAAAATTCAGTGAGATAGGATTGTGGCGATCATATGGTGTACCAAATGATTAGGGAATATTGAAAGGATATATGGATCATACTTGAAATTTTGTGGTTTGGGATCGAACCCGTGACCTCATGGTTCGAGTGATTCAGCTATGTGGTCGTGCTCAACTACCAAAAATTAGGTTAGTGCTTGACAGAAGTCCATGTATCAAACGGTCAAGAACTTTTGGACCATGTCGATCTTAAGAAGTGGACCACCGATTATACGGCTAAGATGGATGAGTTGGTGGTCATTTAAGACACAAAAGTCGCCATAAACCCTCTCGGACCGATTGGTGGTTTCTAGCCGTTGGATTTGCGTTTTTCATAATTTGTTTTTTTTTTATCCGTGTGACTGAGCAGTTATATACTCAAATCCAACGGCTATGAATCACCAATCAGGCTGATTTTGGGCCAAACTTCAATACGCGTGGTCTCGGAGAGTGTGCCACGGAGGAAAAATGGACGCACTTTCGCTTAAGCTTTCCACGATTTTGGCCCACCAAAGGAAAAAAATTATTCTGACAGATTTGATCAAATCTTTTATTTAGTACACGTAGGGGTAGGCCCAACACAAATGGAGGAATTTCAAAATTCAAAATGATTGTGATATAACAAGGCGTGTTTTATGCAGTCGGGATACTAGATTTCCGGACCTTTTTTAACTCTTTTGCTAAGAGCTCTTTGTCAGGAGTTCTGACTATAAAAAAGTTGGCCTGGTGATATCAGTCTCCTAAGGACACATGGTTGCTTGCCAACTGTGCAGTCTTTTGTTCTTCTCGTCGATTGAGGAGATATAGAGACAAAATCATCATAATTAAAGGCCAATGAGCCTGTAAAAGCTGACAAGTGTCGGATGACTGGGACCCACACGAGACGCGGCAGTTCCAAAGGTCCGAAGGTTTGTTTTTCTTGTACTTAATTAATCGGTCTGTGATGCCTCTCCACCGAAACTCCTTTTTCCATTTCTTCGTGCTTGTAACGATACCGTTACGTTGCTACCGATTATTTGAAACTTGACCAAAAAATACCCTTCTTTCTCTCTAAGGACAAATTACCATGAGAAAGCGATTTGACATCGGATTTCGTAAGTTTTATGACCAAACTACCCTCACACTTTCAAGAGGTACACCACTCACGCGGTCACACTGTATGGTGATTGGTGACCACACGGTTGAGGCTATTATCCAATGGATTCAACAGATCAACGGATAAGCGCACATATTTTTGTCCAGTTATCCATGTTGTAGGCCCATATCGTTTCTAGGAAACTTTTTTTTCTTTTGTAAATTCTTGGAAAACTTTTCTTAGGTCAACCATACAATGCCTCAAAAATGTTAAGAGCAATGACACACTCTCTTGGCCCACTCTCTTGGCCCACTTTAACCGTTGGATAAGTCTTTTCATGATTTATTTGTAACCGTAGATTTCTAGCAGTATTTGGGGTGCTCAGATTTAAAGGTTTGAAGTCGCATAATTACTTTCCATGTCATCATTCTTATTTTCAATAAAGTGCATTGATATCTATATATCTATACTATAGCAGAGAAGTGGGCAGCGTCCCTCTCTCTCTTCCACGTCAAGTTGATGTAGCACTCTCCTCATGCAGAGTGCCATGTCATCGACACCGAATTTTCTATCATCTATTATTCCTTCCTGCATTAATACAATTAATAACTATAGCAAAATTGAATTGGTTACATTAAGTGTATATTATTCCAAATCCGTTACATATTATCTAAAACGTCTATCTCCTCTCTTAAAATGTCTATTTGATTTCTTAAAATGTCTTTCATTCTTAAAATGTTTATTTGTTTTCTTAAAACTTCATAAAACTCTCTTTAAAACATCTCTAAGCTTTCTTAAAACGTCGATCTATGCTTTTTTACCTAAAACTTCCTAAAATGTCTCTGCTTTTCGTATAAAATCTCTCCCTCTATTGTCTAATGGCTGAAACGTCTCCCAGCAAAAGACGCAGGAGCAAAAAAATTTCTCTACATTGATGCAGGCTAATCAACTTATTGACCATGTATTTTTTTTTACCTCATTATGTACTTTTCTCTTTTTTAGATTATTTTTTCATTATTTTTTTTCTTTTTCTGTTTAATTAGACAAAAATTGTACATAGATGGAGAAAACATCAGTGATCTTTACATAACTCTCCACAAAAATTACAGACATGTCTCCTCCATTCCTCCTTTGAATTTTTATTTTCTTTTTCTTTTTTTATCTATATTTTTATTTAGATTAATCGGAGCCTATTTAGATCAATCTCTTTTTCATCCACCTAAAATAAATAAATATCTAATTCTATACGTATATAACAGATTGAAAATAGCCTGATGAATCGACGTAAATCTGTTATTCTTAACAGCAATTGCCGAGTTCTTTAGCACCCACTTGGATTGATAGAGCTTGGCAGGCAACAAATGAAGATAGAATAATGTGATCGGCTGATCCTTTGTCGCATGATCACTTATCAGAATTTCAGAAGTGCGGGTGAATATATTTTTTGAAGACTCGGAGCTTTGAGAAGTCGCGCATCAAGCCAAAGAAAAAGAAATTGAGATAATTTTCGCTCTCAGCTACGAAGAACACTCTTAAGAACAAATGGACGTATGAATGTGGATAAATATATATATATATATATATATATATATATTTAAATCAATTTGATGTATATGGCCGTATTAGTTAAGAATTATAATGTAAAATTGTAAACTAATGAGGATGTCTTGCTTATTGTATATTATTGTAGTTTTTTTATTTTATTTTAAAGATCTTATTTATGAAGTCGCCAATAACACATTTTAGTCTTACGTAATTATATTACCGTTTTAAAGGACGTGGTAACATAATTATTCTAGATATTTTTTGGAGATTTTTTTACTAAATATATTTAGAGCATAGTGTTAAATTTGTAGGTATTTTTATATGCAAGCGGTCCAATTATATTTTTCTTTTAATTTTTATATAGTTATAATGAAAGTTTTTATTTTTTATTTTTTTTTTATGAATTTTTTTGTTTATTTAGCACGGGCTAATAACACTAGTTTACTTAATTACTTATAATGTCATTATTTTTATAATATAAAATACTTCCTTAATAATAATTTAATTATTTTCTGTCATTTCTTTCACATTTCTTAAAGAACCCTCAAATCGCGTTTGATATATTAAGTTATCAAATCTAAAAACTTAAAGTGCTTAACGTCTTATGTCTATACTAGATTGTTCTTCTAGATATGTCCCTTAGAAATAATCTTCCAAATTACTCTTTATGTTGAAACCTGCTTATTTTGTCACTTCTTTCCAAAAGTCCCCTACAATCGCTCACGTGCAACATAAGTGTGGCCCGTAGCATCCATATAAAGAAAAAATCTTTCCTTTTAAACGGCTACATTATGGTAAAGGGTCAGGCTTAGGAGACCCCCTTTTCGCGACCCCTCTCGGAAGTCGTGTGCTCGCCGTGGATTCTGAAAATCAAACTGTGATTGATAATGTTGAGTTGACATTCACTTTTTGCCCGCTCTCGGCCGCGGTTCAATTCTTGGAATTCATGAGCTACGTGGCACAATCTTAGTGGATGCTGACCGTATGGATGTTTGGCCAGTCCTTCGGTGGACCTGTAAACAAAAAATCAGTCTGATTAGTGATTTCTATGCGATTCGATTGAAGTTATCATGGGTTGATTTTAACGGTAGGAGTTTGAGCATTATTTGGGTGCAAAGATCCAAAGGTTGTAAATCACTAATTAGGTTGATTTTTGGTTTACAGGTCCACCGAGGGACTGGCCAAACATCCATACGGTCAGCGTCCACTAAGAGTGTGCCACGTGGCTTTTATTGTGCGTTGTGAGAGAAGTTTTACTCCACTAAGAGGGTCCTCGTAGCCTGAGCCTATGGTAAAGGCCATTTTTAGTTCTTGCAGGGGTATTTTCGTTATTTATGTTTCACAGAACCTGCCGTACCATATTCGAGGGCAATTTCGTAACAAAAGGATTTTGATTTGAAGACAGCGATACGAGGAGGCACACGAACCAGCTCTCCGTTTCGAACCGTAAATTCGTATAGAAAGATTTTCCATCTCTTTCTGAAAATCTCTAACACCGAGCTTCCCTAGATTCAAATCTTTCTCCTACAAACAGAACCAAAGAAGAAGCAGAAAGACAGAAGCATTATGGTATGTTTCAGATCACAAGCATGTCTGCTTCTACCAACCTTTCTCCTCATTTCTTCAACCTTCTTCTCCTTCTCTAATGGAGCTCATCAGTCTCACCAACTTCAAACGGTACCCACACAAGGTACTTTTCACCTTCATCTTAGTTTTCTCAAAATGGGTTTTCTTTGGTTTTATGTTTTGAGCAGGAGAAAACTTGGTTTTCACGTACATTGTTGTTGTCTTTAACGAAAAATCGTTTGGCTCTGAAATGGGATTTCTCAAGCAGGGATAGTTGATGGGGAGGAATACGGTGGGCTGGTTTCATGGGGGACGAGGAGATCTGTTGTTGAGGGAACAGTTGAGGTTCCTGCAGGCAACTCATCTCTTGTATTAGCGGCTGAGAGAACATACAGGAGAGACCCTCTTAATGGGTATAAGCGGTATACCGGTGGATGGAATATCAGTAATGAGCATTACTGGGCTGTGAGTTTCTCTAATCCTGAATAGATTCTCTTGTCTGGGTTTTCTCGTTTTTTGATGAGCTGTGAGTTCCTGGAATCAGGAATCCTGAATCAATTATTCATCCGTATTTTGCTTGTTTTTTATGGGTTGGGTTTGTAGAATCCGGAATCTATTATTTCATCTGGTTTTTTGCTTTATGGGCTCTGAGTTTCTAGAATGCTGAATCTATTATCTCATCTGGGTTTTCCTTGTTTCTACTCTGCTTTGAGTTTCTAGAATCCCGAATCTATTATCTCATCCGGGTTTTCCTACTTTTTACTGGGCTTTGAGTTTCTGGAAACCTGAATCTATTATGTCATCTGGGTTTTGCTTTTTTTGTTTTTTAATGGAATTTGAGTTTATTGATCTCTAAATCAATTGTCTCATCTGGATTTTTGCTTGTGTTTACTGGGCTGTGAGTTTCTCAAGTCCTGAATCGATTCTCTCATCTGGATAGTTTTGATGAGCTGTGAATATTCCAAATCCTGAATTGATGGATTTTGCTTATTTCAAACATGTTGAATGTTTCAGAAATTCTGAATCACTTCTCTCATCTATGTTGAGTTTGTTTTTAAGTTGGTTTTTTTCAATTTAGCTATTTACTTGTTTATTTATTTTGAATGCAGTCTGTAGGTTTTACTGCTGTTCCCCTGTTCGGAATTGCTTTAGCCTGGTTCCTGATCTTTGGGCTGTCCTTATTCCTCATCTGTTGCTGTTATTGTTGTTTCCCACGACGGCCTTATGGCTATTCTCGAACAGCTTATGCTCTCTCCCTTATTTTTCTCACACTCTTCACCATTGTAGCAATGTGAGTTCCCCATCTCTTTTGGGTTTCTTATTCACGATTTTATGCTTGTTTTGGTTGATCCAATGTGACCTTATTTCATTCTGCTGTTTCAGCATTGGATGTGTTGTTTTGTACACTGGCCAGGGGAAATTTCATGGGAGTACATCAGATACTTTGGAATATGTCGTCAAGCAGGCAAATGTCACGGTTGATAACCTTAGGAATGTGTCTGATTATCTTTCTGCAGCAAAGGGGACTGGAGTGGATCGGGTTTTCCTACCATCTGACGTCCAGACAAAGATTGATCAGATTGAAACGAAGATTGATGCTGCTGCTAGCACTCTTGCTGATCGAACAGAGAGTAATTCGGACCAGATACAAGATGCCTTGGACAACATGTAAATAAAAGCTTTAAAATCTTACTTCTATGCTTCAAATGCTGCTGGAATTTGTTTTTTCATCAAGTTGATCTGTTTTTTTGCATACAGGAGACTGAGTCTTATCATAATTGCTGCCATAATGCTCCTGTTGGCGTTTCTTGGATTCTGTAAGCATATTGATCTTCTCAATCACTTGCTGAAAGTTTCAGATTGCTTGATCTGCTGACGCCTTTTTTTTTTCTCACTTTTGATGTTGTCATTATGTTTATGCTCTGCAGTGTTTTCTGTTCTGGGCATGCGATTTTTTGTCTACTTGTGAGTTCAATAAAATTGCAGTTACTTTTCCCATACTTTTCAGGATGTTTGGTGTTTCAAGTATGTCTCGTTTGACTGTTTTTTCACCTAATGCGTGTATATTAAATGGTTGCAGCTTGGTGATCATTGGGTGGATTCTCGTTGCGGGCACATTTATCTTGTGTGGCACATTTCTCCTTCTCCATAAGTAAGTCTGTTGGATTAGATTATATTAACTAATACATCTAAACTTATCTCATTTTCTTGGTCTATTGGTAACTGGTGGTCAGGCCATGTAATTCAATTGTGTTTTAATAATTGCAGCCTATATCTGTAGAAGAATTGTGATTGGTCTATATTTCTGTTACAAGTTATATAATTCAGTTAAGAATGGTGGTATGTACTTTTAGCTAAACAGTTGGTTTTGTTTTTCTTATGATATACCTCTAAAATGTTGTCAGAATGATTTACAAACAAAATGCATATCAATGAGCTTGTTTTTCGTTCTCTACTTGAAGCAACAATCCACTTCTTATGCTTCTTTCCTTCATGAAAGATAGAAATAGGCGAATAGCTGTGATATGAATTTCAGCTTTCTTCTTTACAAAATGAGTTTCATAGTTATTGTTACCTAAATCTGACACTTATAATCTTATTCACCCAAAAAACATAATGCTTGAAAAATATTTAGTGACACATCATACCATGAACATTAGCTATACCTGGTGGTAGTTAAATTTCTATTCTCTAATATTACCCTTAATAGATCTTATAAATTAACCTTTTTCTTCCCCAATGCTCCCATCTCTCTTTTTTTTTTCTCAACTTCCTTTTGCACCTCTTGTTAACAATCCTAGTGGCATGGTATTAAATCTTGAGAATTTTCCATGATAGATTGAAACATTTCTCTTTCCATAGGGATCGAAACGACACATTGCTGGCATTTTTTGTAAATTTCAAAATAAAATAAAAAACTAACTAACAATCATGAATGACATTTGAAAATAATAATTAGTAGTAAATGAGACACGTAATAGGGAACTGATGCGAGAGCATCTAGGTTACAATGTATTCGCAATTTCGCACTGCACCAAATCAGACCTCTAAACAAAAGAGGTGGGCTTACAACAAGAAAAAATAGAGAAGCGATACAAGGAGACTTTGTTCAATTGTGAAAGAGGTTTAATTATATTTACTAGTTGTAGTAAATCTGTTTTTACAATTTTTAGTAAATTCTGATTTTACTATTTTTAGTAAATCTCATTTGACTATGTTTAGATATGTCTAAGAGGTTCTAGAAGAAGTAAGAGAAGTTTGAATTACCTTAGAATTACTTGTTTTTTTTAGATTTGTTTAGTTTTATTTGTTTATAAATTGGTTCTTTAAGTTGTAATAGAATTAGAATAGAGTTTGAGAATGTTTTGATGTCCAATAGAGCGGTTTTCATTGCGTATAAATGTATGGCATATGTAACAACGAAATAAGATTTGATATTTGATTAATAAAATTCGAGAGAGTTTTCTCGTAGGTGAAGCCTTTACTTGGGTATTAGCCGACCAATGTGGATTTGTTGAGATTTGACATCGATACGTCAAGTTTGAGTGGTGGATTCCATTCAATAACTGGTGGACTACAATTTCCCCTACATTTATGATTGACTTCAAGCATTCCGCTATATCAGTTGTAGGATCGGCCTTGCCGTTCTACATCAGGAACCCATTATATATAATTTTCAATAATTAGTATATGTTAAGTCTCTTCCTATTGCTAAATCCCATTGGGAGTTCACATCATTCTCCATGGGTTAAAGAATAGTTGACTTTGATGAGTTATTGATCCGTATTGTATGGGGTGGAGTTGGGGCAAGCAACACTTAATAATATGGGGCTACTTGAATGGGTAGGAAATCTTATAGACTCCCAGGTGTGAAGTAAATCCTGTTGTTTCGTGCTACATTGGTCCAAGCAACTTTGAGGTAAATGTGAGCATCTTTGTGCTCAGTCAACTAACCATGTTGCATTACTTGCTAATTGGTAGGGATTCTTGAACTTAATATGTGAAGGAGACGGACATGGTTTTAAAACTTTGTCTCGGCCATTGGATGATTCATTGCCAACAAGTCAACTCGGTTTAGACATGTGAATTCGTAATAAAAATAGGCTGTCTCAGGTCTGAGACAAGATTGATTTGACTTGGATGAGTTAACTTTATCTTGGTCGAGACTTTAAACCATGGAGAGGGATCATTTCTAGATTATGCTGACTCTGATGAAGTCGTAATGTGGGAGCTCATGGGAAACGAAATCCATAGGAATTGTCTTTGGGACTTGCTCGTCGATTTGCTTTTGTTGCTATTGTTGTAGCCTTTGCTCGAGCTGATCAATGGGTTTTGATTGTGAGAGGCATTTCTACTAGTAATGTTTTTGGTATAACCTCAGCATATAGTTCCAATGATGGTTTTCTATTGCGAGGGGCATTTCTATTAGTAATACTTTTAGTGTAACCTCATCATATATGTTGGAAATTGACCTTCCACAAACCAAAAAAAATAGAGAGAACTGAAAGATCAATCACACAGACACAATATTATACGTGGTTCGGTAGTGTGCCTACGTCCACGGGTGAGAAGAGCTCTTTCACAATCTCTAAAGAATTAAGGTTACAATACTTCCCTTTCTCTCGTTCAATATATAAGTACGACCCTAACGCCCCTTCAGAGGTATATATAAGCTCTGGTACAAAAGAAATACCCAAAGTACCCAAGTACAAGTTGTACCCAAACACGAACTGTACGGTCCTTTACAGACTTAAATCTGGCAAAAGTTGTGCGTTAATTAATAGTAGCCCCTGCAGACTAGTACTTCCTGCAGAATACAAGGCACCTAACCCAACAATATAGTTCCATTGACAGGTCGATATCTTTAGCAACATGATCCACTCTAGACTTGACCTTGGATTTTTTCTCTGTCAACAAATTCTTATCTTGTACTTCTTTTGATTGCTTTGATACTCTTGTAGCATTAACGGGCATCACTTTTGCACCATCCTTTTAGAAGGTACGCGAGTTATTTGCTTATCATGAATTACCTGCCGATCAAACTATTGTGGCATGCATCTATTGGTACAACATTGCACCGAACTTCAACCTTGTAGGACTTCCCAATCGAGAAAAAGACCAAGCATCTCTTGCAGACAAGCACTTCATTCCCCTTAATAGACTATTAAGAATTTATAGGGATGTGCATGCCTCTCCCATTTTAGTTTCAGTTTATGAACCAGCTTCTAAGAAACCACATTTTCATGGTTTCTTCCTTCAATGTTGATAATGCAACCCATTTCTCTTGCATAGGAATGACTTTTGAAGATATTGGTTCTCAACCAATTTCCTTTGTCAAAATTTGCCAACTTAGTGAAATTTGGAGATCTGTTGTACTAACACATTTTAATATTAATGTAGCATAAATATAGGAAAAACATGAAATTATAGAGAAAAATGGTTTTTGTTGAAGAACTTCAAAATACGTAACCCAAGGAGCATTTACTCTTGATTTTGATCCCTATAACTTTTTTTAGTCAAAAACCCGTAATGAAGTTGTCATTTTTCACCTAGGAACCTTCCACAAGCAAGGAAATGTGGAAAAATACTGGGGATATCGATGTTTTTTTAAACACGCATATGTTTTAAAGTTTCAGTCTTGAATAGTTAAACTTGTAGAAATATTATGGGTAAACTTCACTTTGCCAGGTCATACTCAACTAAATTTGACAAAACTCACCAAAAATCTCTAATTTTAATACTCTGCTTATTGGACCAAATTAGATGTGATTTAGCCCTCCAAAGTGTGAAATTTGGAGCTAATACTTTACACATCTTATTATGGTGCTCTAAAATACATTGAGTCAAGATGGACTTTTGTTCTTGAAGATGGTGTGGGATGATCGGGCTTAGTCTCACAAGCACGAAATATGTTGCTTGTTTAGATTATACGTCATATGAGCTTTCAACAAAAGGTGTATACACAGATGTTTAAGTATGTGTTCGTACACAATATGGTGTATCAACACCAAAAGCAATTTCAAATTGGTTGAGTTGATGGACCAAATGGGCCCTATGTTATCCGGATACGGCAAGGATACGGGACCAACACGGTGTGGATATGGCATTTACACTTAAAATGGAAGTATCCGACACGGATACGGTACTCATTTTGAAGTATCCGGGTATCATTTAATGGGCCTGATGTACTTGGACCTAGGGTTAGTGGGTCGAGCCTATTGGACTTTGGCTTAAGGGCTTGGGCACAGTTGACAGTTCTATGACCCATTTCATGCCTTACGTAGCGGCAAATACTATGGTGATTGGATGACACTAGAAAATGGATGGAAGTCTATAGGCGGATATAGAGTAGTTTATGGTACAAATCATTAGTGATGTTGGGTTAGATGTCTTGTATTCTGTAGGAAGTACTATTCTTCAAGGTAGCGCGCCCCCTGTTTGGGGGTGGAACCTTGGCTGCCAAATTGTTTTGGCATTAGTGCAATTCCGTACAGGTTAGTATAGTTCATGTTTGCGTACAACTTGTACTAGGTGACTTTTGGTATTTCTTTGTACCAGAGATTTTATAAATCTCTAAAGGGCATTAGGGTTGTATTTATACATTGAGAGTGAGAGAAAGAGGAAACTATTGTAACCCATATTCTTTGGAGATAGTGAAAAAGCTCTTCTTACCAGTGAATGTAGGCACACTGTCGAACCACGTAAATCTACTGTGTCTGTGTGATTGATCTTGTGATTCTCTCTATTTTCGTTAGTTCGTAAAAGTCGATTTTCAACAAGTGAAACTGTAGCGGTATTACCTTGTGGTTGCTACCGTGAAGTTGAGGAAGCCTTGTTTTTGTAGTCTGAGAAGCTTGCATGAAGATTGGGGTAGTGCTCGCGACGAGCAAAGTCGGAGGAGCTCGGACGATGACAAACCCATAATGATACCAAATGATGTAATCTGGCAATGAAGGGAGTGAAGCTCGTCCTCGAGATGGTAGAGTAAGGTCAAACGTGATGTTAACCATTAAAAGAGGGAGTCTGGGACTGCAATGGCGGGATTGGAGCTCGAATGCTATGAAAGAGGAGTGAGCAATCTCAACCACAAGATGGAAAGCAAACTTGATCGCCAGGACAAGGGGTATCCCTACATAAAACGGTGAACATCGTCAAGAAGGTGCAAGCTTTATAATCAATTAAAATGGTAGGGTCAATTGCTTTGCCAACCCATAGGTCCTACAAAACATCAATGTTAAACTTATTAGCAAGGAAAGAAGGGCTTACACCGTGAATTTAAGATGAAGTTCCATGGCAACAGTCCTGGTTTTCCTCCCAACAATCTAAGTTATATTCAACAAGTCTATAGCATACTTTCTCTGTGGTCAGTATTGAATTTTACGTACCAATTGAGGGGTGGAAGAACGGAATCATGGAATTCACATATTATAAATTCATTTATAACATAAATGACAGTGTATCCCAATGTTGAGATGAAGCAACAATGGTGCTAGTTTCTCACTGTTGTTTTAGCAGTTAGTGCGGAGGTTTCTTCATAATGAGTCATGTACTCTTTCCATAACTGTTGGGCAAACAAGCAAGTTCTTATTTCTTTAATCTATGTATGGGTTGATCTAGTTGTATATTTGACTTTAGTATCCCCACCATGTCACATTCTAATTGTGAGGTAATGGAACTAGAGTTTTAGTACAGTTTTCTATCAAATCTTGTGCTTATGAGTATAAACAAGAAGGTATCCATCAGGAAAGAAGTATGGACAAGGGTGAGCCCTACATATAACAGTGAACAGTCAAGAAGACGCACGAGTGAGCCCTACATATAACAGTGAACAGTCAAGAAGACACAAGCTTTATTATCGTTTACATGAATTGCTTTCCCAACCTTTAGCTCCTACAAAATACTAGCAGCGAATGAAGAAGGGATCACACTTGAGTTTATGATGGAAGTTCCACGAAAAATCTAATGGCTTATATTTTCACAAGAATACCACTGAATGCAACCATTCATTCATTTTATTTAGGTACATCACTGCTGGTATCCTGCAAACTACTAAGGACACTTTTGTACTCTGACATTGGAAAATTGTCAAAGGTGCAATCATGATACTTGCGTGTGTTATTTAACGAGGATTACATCGGATATTCAAATGTGAACTGAACTATGTTGAAGACTGTGTATTGAGTTAACATATTAGTCAATAGATTTTTTAAGAAATTCTATCCAATGAGTGTGGGTGTCTACGAGGGATGAACAGATATCCAGATGAAAGATTGCTTGTATGTGTGCATTTTCTTTTTCTGTTCCTTTCTGGTATTAGATACACTCCATGTATAGTTCCAGTGCATAGTTATCAGTCTCTCTACATGAGGCCCCTTGTTGGAGAGAGTGCGCAGGCATGGGAACATGGCTGAGAATCTGATCACGGTCAGTGGTACACACTCTCTTCCGTGCTCGTAGGTTGACTGCCCTATGCATCCCGACTACGGTGACTCGCACCAACAGCACTCACAGGTGGGCTTGGGCTTGCCGCTGGATTTCATAATTCAATTTGAGGGAAGAAATGTTGTGAATGCAGTGTGTTTTTTCCATGCCAATTTTATGGACTATGTCATACCACTGTACAGACAAAACTACCTGTTGGATTTTCCCAGCACACACATGAGACGCACTGACCAAAGCATTTGTCCAATTATTATTGTTAACTGAAATATCCAACCATTTTTCTATTAAATTCAGCGTGGTTGCGGACACGTGTGTTGCAATGGATCAGTGGGTCCAACACCCCACTGACCATACAGCTCTTGACGATATACTCCCCTGTGTTGATAATGCAACTGCCAATGAGACCTTGTTACGAAGCAAAGAAGTTACATCCGAACTGGTCAATGTGGTTAACCAGGTTATCACCAACGTCTCTAACATTAACTTCTCACCCAACTTCACACCTCTTTATTTCAATCAATCTGGTCCGCTGGTGCCTATCCTCTGCAATCCGTTTTATCCCGACATGACTGATCGAAAATGTGCAGCTGGTGAAGTGGACTTCGACAATGCGACACTGGTAATTCACAATAAGCCACAACATTTAGACAATGAAACCAAGAGAAAAACTCTTAATACTTTCTTTGTATTTCATGCAGGTGTGGCAAAATTATGTCTGTCAGGTTTCAGCGGCTGGGATTTGTACGACAGTGGGCCGCATTACCCCTGACTTCTACAGTCAGATGACAGCACTAATAAATGTGAGCTATGGACTCTATCATTATGGCCCATTTTTAGTTGATCTAGAAGATTGCACTTTCGTGCGAGAAACATTCACGGAAATCAGCAAGGATCATTGTCCCGGGCTGCGCCGATATGGTAAATGGATCTACATCGGGTTGGTGATGGTTTCTGCTGCTGTGATGCTCTCTTTGATCTTCTGGGTAATCTATGCAAGAGAGCGGCGGCACCGCGTATATACCAAGAAGTTCATGGCTAGATTGGATCAAGGTTCTTCAGAAGTAGAAAAGGGATCATAGAGAATATTTCTTAGGTATGTTTGAATGGTCTTTCCATACAGCTTGCTTTCAGTTCATGTATATATTAGTAGCTGGTTATGACAAATATTTATCTTGTGCTTGATCAGTATGCAACATTGCGAAGACAGTAATTAATTCGTGTTATACCGGCCTACATGTCGCCTTTTCTCAATCGAAAAAGGGGAAAATTTTACTTAATGCATTGCTTAACTGAGGGTGCCACGCCGTTCATCAATGCATTGGGAGGTGGAGCTTTACATGATCTGACAGGAAATTGTTTTCGAAAGTCCTTTGGGTCCACTCCCCATGTATTGGTTGACGGTTCTTGATTCACGTGACACCCTTTGCGTCAAGTATTGCGTGAGGTAAAATTATTTTGCGAAAATGGTATCTGCTACAAATATAGCTGCATTTGGCATTGTGGAAAATAAGCAGAAAAAGTTAATTATTGCGGTTTGGGATGGGTTTTAGTGGTTTGAAACCGCACTTTTGGCGATGAGAATCTGCTTATAGCTTATGGAAGGAAAGGTATATGTACCCTCGTTAAAATCGTGCTTTGGTCACCAAGATTGCCATTTGTTATTAGTTTATTTTGATATTCAGTCTTGACCCTTGACAGTGTCGAAGAGACGGGTTCCAGAATGTATGTTGTCTAACTATTTAATTGTTGGTTCGAACCATGGTTTTAAAAAACAGCTGTTATAACGAAAATAACGGCCGTTATAACTTTAATGCTCCTCAAATAACGGCCGTTAGCTCATATAGATCAACAACTTATTAATGTATTAAGGTGCTTTTAGATTAAGTTTTAAAAATTAGAGTTACAAGTTATTAGACATAATTGACTTAATTTTTAAAATAACAAAAATTAAGAGCTAAATGGTGTCGGACGACCTTGACCGATATCCCGCCGTTGTAATGGTTTGTACTTTTTTCCAACCTTTTCAGTACTTTTTTTGTATTGAAGCTGATGTGCTATACACTTCATCCATGCTCGATCCAATCGAATACTCTACCGGGTCATCCAAGCAACGCCTCAGTTTAAGAAATTTAAATTATAACATACCTTCCCCTCGAGAATGATTCGTGGGCCTAAATGGCTCATATTTTTGGGCCCACTGACTGCATGGATGTTTAGCCTACCCGTTGGTGGCAAGGCCATCTCGATTCAAGTTGAGGCCTAAGGTGAAAACTCTATATGGCCTTTTTTTATATTTAATATTTTAATATACATGGTATTAATTAAAAATTAAACTTTCTATGTTATTGGAAACTAGTAGGTGGCCCATGCCCACGGCACTCCTCGACAAAGTATTTGTCCAAATTGGGTGTGAGTGGCTGAGATCCACCGTCCAGTTTGTGGATAAGATCTCAGCCTTTCTTTAGGAAGCCTATAAGAGCCTTCCCTGTTTTGTTATATAGATCTTTATATAAAAATTATTCTTGATAATCAAAAACTACGGAAAAAAATTTAGATCCAGAGTACTTGTGGTCCTATATAGATCATTTTTGGGCCCAATGACTGCGTGGATGTTCAGCCTGCCTATTGGTGGACTTGTGGCCCTACATAATCAATCAGGTTGATTTTTGGTTGGTATATCCAAGAAGGGGTGGGCTTTCCATGTAAGTAGTGGAAACTGGGCTGGGGCCCTTCTCTCACCAAGGGGCCTTAGGCGACCGCTTTCATGGCCTTAAGGTTGAGCCGGCCCTACTTGGTGGATATACATACCAAGTCAGCTTGATCCATAATTTATAGCCGTTGGATTTAGTAACAAAAAAGATTGCAAAAACCATGCCTGAATCCAACGGCTAGAATCATCCTTGAAAAAGAGCTAAAATCTATGGCTAGAGAAAAGCAATCAGACTGATTTTTAGTATGTATATCCACCAAGGGGTGGCTAAACATCCATGCGTTTTGTTTTGGATGAAAAATTATTTTGATAACAAATAATTTTGATGCTGGCTCTCTTGTTGTGGCGTTGTGGGGCCCTTTAAAAGTGCCATTTGATCACCTCTTCCCTAGTAAATATTTCACATCAATTAAGCCTTGGTGGGAAAATCACTATTTTCAATAAAAATGAGTTTTTTAATGTGGGTCCCACGCTCGCTTAATCTATATTTGACTTACTTTAATATATGGGACCCACACAAATTGAAAGAAAATGAAGCTAGCTAATACATGTACCAAATGTTATTAAATATTGACATGCTCAAATATTTAGCCAAGATAATATTCGTCTGGCTAAATATTCGCCATTGAAACTCTTTTTCTCATGTATCAGGGGTGTCAATTTTACCCGTTTAGCCGGAACCGAATCGGAACCGGAACTGAAAACACCGGTTCCGGTTCCACATTTTTGGGAACCGATTAAAAAGGAATTGGAACTGGAACCGAACCGAAAATAATGGTTCCAGTTCCGGGTAGTTTAATATGGAACCGAAACCGAAAAGAACCGGTACCAACGTATAAATAGTGTAAAAATTCTCATATTTTCAAGATTTGGCCCATTGTACCCGGGATCAGAACCGACAGAAATACATAATCGGTTCCGGTTCCAGATCCATCACTTTGAGAACCGGAACCGTTAAAGAACCGAACCGATAAGAACTGGAATCTATTGTTCGGATTCTGGTCACCTTAGGAACCGAACCAGAACCGACCTGTTGACACCCCTAATTAGACTTATTTTCATGGGTTGATCTCAACTGTGGGAATTTGAGCAGTATTTGGTGTTCAACTTTTTTAAACTGTGGGCCCATCATTGTCACCATTGTCTTATTTTTCTCCTTGAGTCACGTGCGTCACACGTGTCCCTCATTAATAATTTAAATTGAACATCAATCACGTCAATAAACTAAATTATCAAGCCAAAAATGTCTAGGTTTTGGTAAGATGTTCATATCTTCAATCAATAAAAAAAATGTCACTGAACACCTCACATGTGTCAACATCCTATATGTATTATAAGATAAGGAGAATGACTCCCTGTAATACAATCTAAATGACAAAAATGACCAAACCATCCAACTCAGTCGACAAAGGAAAAAAATCCCAACCCTCACACCACGGTGGGCCCAAAGATAAGTTTTCTAGGGTTTTTTTTAGTTCATTTTCTGCCCTTTTAGATTTGTTTGAGTACCAAAGCGTGTCAAGGGTATTTTGGTCAATTTATTATTAACTAAGTTATAAAAGCTGGTAGCCAGTTCTACACTTTCTTTAGTTTGGGTTGGAATTAAAATAATTTCAAGATGATGGCTTCTAAAATTTCACCTTCTAATTCAAAGCCACGTACCCCTGTTCGTACATGTTTGTGTTCTCCTACTACACACCCTGGCTCATTCCGGTGTAATTTGCACAGGAATTCTCAGAAGATAGCGAATCGATCTGTGGTTCATGTTGTCTTGAATTCAGTCTGTTTGAAGGATTTTCTTCTCCGAATCATCAAACCATCAAGCCATGATCTTAAAAGGAGGAGGAATTTTCAACCCAAGTTAACCAGATTTTGCTTGATGAACAGCAACAGAGATGGGGTTCCAGTTTCTTGATCTAGCACCTGACTAGTCCCCCCGGCGGCCCCCCTTTTTTTTATGAACCGTGGGTGTCCGGGCCTCTTAGAGCACCCGACTAGTCCCCCGGGGCCACGATAGTCACCCCTTCCACACGTGCCGGAGTGTACTGGGAGAGTTGAGCCACTTATTACCCTTACTCATTCCAGGGGAGGCCCCAAGGAGAGTTGAACTCAGAACCTCCTACTTTATGGAGTGGAGTCCTGGCCACCCGCACTCAATCCTTGGGAGTTTATTTTTTTTTATTTTTTGTATGGGGACTTGTAAGTATTCAGACTTCATCATGTAATTTTCTTCATTTTTTTTCTTTAATATAATTTTCTCTTTTAAAAATAAAACCCCGTATATTATTTTGAAAACAACACCCAAATTTGAAAAAGGTTGGGTTCCACGAACATAAATTTTCACCAAAAATCTCGTACGTGGATCCCAAGAATCCAACGGTGGTTGACAGTGCTGAGCTGACATTTTGCAAAACCACCGTTTGGATTCTCGGAATCCAAGGCGGAAAAATTTACGTCCAAAAATTTAGGTCCTCGAACTTGTTCCAATTGAAAAATGGGCATATCTGATCATTTTTTACTTATACGACCTGTTATAATGGTCATAACGGTAACGATAATTGATCGTTATAACGTTGTAAGAGGCGGTTTAAGACCTTGGCACAAACATTGTAACGTGACATGTTTTTTATTCTGTCCACAATGCCACAACTAAGAGACGCAGAAAAAAAAATATTCCAATGGAAGAGCCGGTTTGTGTTCATTCCTTGGATCTTACGCCACGTGGTGGAATAGAGTAGAAGAATAATCAAAGGTGGTGTTCGCAGGATTTCGGTTTCGTCTTGGGCCAAAACTTGGACTGCATTTTAAATCCTTAGCCTGGGCCACCCTTGCACCACGTGTCCAAGGTGTGTTTGGTTACGAGGTTTTCATTGGGATCGTCTATATGTTACTCTGTTCAAATCCTTTTAAACTATGCAAGCCAAACAGCGGATAATCTTATTTAAGACTTGACCCATGCAGAGCACAGCTATCCTTGTAGTGGAACACCCTTACAAATCAACCCTTAGGGAGTGGGGTATTAAAGGTCGGTTCCGATTGTATCCAAACCGGAACCTATTATGTATGATGGTTCTGGTTCCTATTGGTTCCAGTTCTGGTATCAAAACAAGTGGTTCCAGAACTGGAAATGATTTGGTTCTTCCATTGGTATCGGGTGCTCGCGTGCTGTTTAAAAAATGTGTCAAAAAAAAAAATGATTTGCATACTAAATTTTAGTAAAGAACTTGAAATCTATAATACTGCTTTATACTTCGTTCCGAGTCCCATCAATTTCTGTTATGGTTCGGTATGGGTCTAGTAGATCAATAAGGGAACCAATTACATTATTTGGTTCCACATCTTTTTGGGTCCGGTTATGAAATAATTAGTTTTGGAATCAGGATACTGGGGCCAATTCTGTTATACCTGGCAAGGTATAGGTCATGAAAAAACCCTGCACCCAAACACTCTTTTAGTTCAAAGTGAATGACAAAATAGGGGGGCTCGACCCTGGTTGATCTTTTACTTTCTTTGATACGTTTTGTGATCTTTTAGTCTTAATGAAACCATGGTTTAATATAACGCCGTTTTAACAGCCGCTAAAACATAATCCCCCAAGCCCATTACATTAAGAACCGTTATAACGCTTAGAAAATAACGGCCATTTTTTTTCTTATTTCCATTATTTTCTGTTAAATTCCATCAAATATCTATTTTTTCCCGTTATTTTCTGTTTTTGAAAATTTGAAACTCAAATATCAAATTATGAATTTTAGCGCCCTATTATTCTGTTTTCCCGTTAAATTCCTTTTTCCGGGTTTTTCCATTTTTTGCCTGACCGTTACAATTCTTTTTAACGGATTTTAATTACCGTTAAATTCTATGCAGGAATTCAACAACAAGGGGCTAGACCCAATTAATTTTTCTCCAACACAAAAATATTCTAGGTCGAAAAATTGACCTAATAGCAAAGTGGTCCAAGTTCCCAACTCACTGCATCCCCACCATGTGGGAGAATATTCCAATTGATACCATTTATAAGATTCAATAAAAATAAAAAATTATAAAATTACTTGAAAAACCTGATAATTGCAACATAATAGGCATGATTAATAATATCTTAATCATCTTGACCATTGATTTCATGTGGAATCTTCATTTATTTTTATTAAAATCAAGTGGAGGAGATGGAAACGGGTGAGATGGTTGACCCAACTCTTTAGGATTCTTAGTTCTTTGTGGGCCCTCATGGGGAGGTTTTTGGTCTACCGAAGCCGACTTTTGAAGGTTCCATGAAGGAAAAAGGAGTCCATTGTGGGTGGCTCTTTAGACTTATTGGGTAGCTAGGGGCCCACAAAGAGAACCTTCTGTTTTAAGGGTTTAGGGTCTTATCTCGTGTTCTTGACTTTTGACTGTCAGGGGTACGAAATAGTCAAGTTGTTTACCTTTTATAGATTCAGATTTAATCTGACGGCTTCAAAAGCTCTATTCTTTTCTTCTTGTTTTTCCTTTTTAAACACAGAGAGAGAGAGAGAGACACGCTTAAATTTTACTAAGAATACTACTAGCGGAGGAACACCTGCGACAACAGACATCCCATGGTTTAAAAAACGGCCGTTATAACGAAAACGGAAAATTTCTAAAAAGAAAACAAATTTTAATCTATTGACAAAAAACAAAATGAATTTCTGACATTCCCAAAAAACTTGACTAAACGCCCTTTGCCTGATAGATATAAAAAGTGAAAATACGACTGTTTCTCCGGACAAAAGCTGACAAACGCCCTTGTAGAGGGCGTTTGCCCATAGAGGAGTAAAACTTTTATCCCGATACAAGTCACATGGCACACTCTTATCGGACGATGATCGTATGGATGTTTGGCTAATCACTAGGTGGACCTACACACCAAAAAAGAAACATGATTAGTGGTTTAAAAGCGTTGGATTGAAGTTATTTTCATGGGTTGATTTTAATCGTAGGAATTTGAACATTATTTGAGTGCAAAGATCCAAAGGTTGTAAATTACTAATCATGCTGATTTTTGGACTGCAGGTCCATCAAGGGACTGATCAAACATCCATACGGTCAGCGTCCACTAAGAGTGTGCCATGTGGCTCGTATTGGGACAAAAATTTTACTCATCTATGGGAAACGCCCTTTTAAAGGGCGTCTCTTTAAAAGGGCGTTTGTCGGCCTTTTCAGCTTTTTGCTACTTTTTTTGGGATTGTCAAAATTTTATTTTTGTTTTTGTAAAGAGATTAAAGTTTTTTTTTCTTTTTAGAAATTTCCCATAACGAAAATAACGGCTGTTATAAACATGGTTTAAAAAACGGCCTTTATAATGAAAATAATGGCCTTTATAACAGATTCGGACCTACCCCATTACATTATTTACTGTTAAAATGCCACAAAATAACGGTTATTTTTCGTTATAACGGCCATTTCTTTTTTGAAAATAATGACCGTTATAACGAAAATAACGATCATTATTTTTTTTTAAAATGCCCGTTATTTCTGTTATTTTTCATTATAAATTTTATTAAAAAGTTAAATTTTGAAGTTTAGCGCCGTTTTTTCCGTTTCTCCATTTTTTTCATGTTTTTGACCCCGTGCGTTGCAATCTGTTAAAACGAAAAAAAAAAAAACGGTAATCCCCTTAGTCCATTATACCGTTAGAACGGCCCCTTTTAAACCTTGTTTATAACAGTAACATCCCTGCCCTGTTATATTTTTTACTGTTATAATACCGTTTTTTTTTTTAAATCGGCTTTTTTGCTGTTATTTAGGTTTTTTAAAAAAAAAAACAATAAAATATTAGTATTTTATTTAATTTTTTAACCATTTTTTGGCTGAGATGTGAGTGATGTGACTTGTTATAATTCACAGCAGTAACGTTATGGGACCGTTATACCGTTATAAAGGACCATTTAATACCTTGGTTTGTCCTACCCTTGGTGGACCTAGATATCAAAAATTATCCTGATCGATGATTTATGGCTTCAGATTTAAGCATCTGGTGAATTTTTGCAGCTGGAATCTTTATGGTAATGTCTAATAAGGGCTCCAGACAAGCATCCATGGGGTTGGACTTGAAAAGAGTGTGCCATGTGGCCTTTGGGGGGAGGACATCGAACATCGAACGGGAGAAGATCATATTTTAAGCTACCCAATTAGATATAAAGGTCGGAGGTGATTTTGAAAATTTTAGCAATTAAAAACAATATAATTTTTTTTTTTTTTGTAATCTTAAAAAAAAAAAAAAGTTTGCCATACTAACTGGCAAAATGCGATGAACCCACTTAGATTGCGACAAATCAATTTCATATTATTTAAACTGTCTAAACTGTCGAAATAAGACTCTTAAGTTGGCATGAATCCTAAACCTACTTCCAATTCAATAATCAATATTGTATATTATCAGCCAGTTAAAATATTCGGAACGGCGTCAATTTTGATTTGCAGTCAATGCATAGGGTAGCCAAACATTTCAACGGTCACGATTAACGACAATGTGTACCACATGTTAAGAGTAAATCGCCGTGATCGAAGCTTCGATTATTGGTCCTAATCACAATTTTATTGTTTAATCAACATGGCTTGACTTGGAACCAAACCTAACATGATACACTTCAGCATGACATGGTTCACTTTCTTTCCACTTCAGCTACAACAAGAGACAGGTCTCCCAACTGTATATTATCCTCTTTGTTTCCTCCTCAACCAACCCATGGAATTCTCTTTTGCCCCACTTGCTAAAGTATCTTAATTTAAGCACCCACAAACATAACATGATCCCCTAATCTCCAACACTTTCTCCTTTTTTTTTTCATGGTTTTTGAAAGGCAAAGAAATGTCACTACACCCACTTCCTTTAATCATGGAGATTGCTCATTTCCCAACTAATTCTCCTCACATTTCAATATGGGAATTGTAACCTTCACAATACAGGTATGTATAAACTATCTCCTTCTCTACCCACATTTGGTACACGCGTCGTTGTCTTACGGATCGATGGGTAAATTTAGGGTTGTCAACGTGTCCGGTGCCCTATGATGTAAGTAGGCACTAAAGCAGGAGGTCCCAGTATGTCGTAGGTTTGAGTCTCGACAAAGTGCTGAGGGGGCGTGTTATTGGAGTGTGTTGTGTGGTTCTGTAACCAACATTTCACCTCTGTAAGAACCGTAGACCCTTTGATATGCATAGTTATGTCTCCTCTAACAGCTTAAGCTTTTAGAATAAAGTGGTTGTCAACAGATCTGGTCAAACTTCGATCTATAACACATGATTCAAATTTTAACCATGATCCATGTAAGAACTTCGATCTATAACACATGATTCAAATTTTAACCATGATCCATGTAAGAAGATATATATCCGACCTACATGTCGAATATGGATTGGATCCACTACAAAGAATGACAAATTTTAGTATGGATCCAAGTCGCAGATGCGAAATTCGGCCGATCTGAAGCCCTAATGTCGGGATTCAACTTGCTTTGATTCAGATAGCATTTTCTATCCAAATCCACTAAATACAGGTTCGAGTTGAGTGGAATCTTGGTTTTGACCCACCCCATTTCATGCCCTACCCTAAATCGGTTCTGGGTCTTATTAGTTTCAATTTTGGTGATTTGTGACGAAAACTTGATATTGGCCCTATTATATACTTTGGTTCTGGGTCCTATCAGATCTAGTTTCGATATTGAAATAGGTAGTAGACCAAAAATCGGTATCGAATTTTAGGTCCTACGTTAATAGGCCACCCACTGACAGGTGGATTACTCAATGGATGGTGGTCACATCTTGGTTTGGTCGTAGCCCTAAAATTACATTAATTAGGTAATAACACGGGTCCACCTTCGCTGACAACAGAGTGTCATGACTACCATAGAATTCTCGGCACGTACCCTGAGTACTGTTTGCCACGTACCCAAGTGAGTGATTTTAAAGTTTCTTTTCAAGCACTCGGGGTACGCGGCAAACACACACTCAGGATACGTGCCGAGAACTCTATGGTAGTCAGCGAAGCACACAAATAATAGCCATCTGGTCCACAAGGCACTCCATTGATGCGACGCTATGGTCTCTTAATTGGATGAATCAGTGGGCCTTAGTCGTGTTCAAGATATTTCTAGGAAGTTCAAGTTGCCGACCTCAAACATTTGGAATAAGGCGTAGAAGATGACGACGATGACATACAAATCTAGATTATAAAATAAGAATCAGTGTACAATGCAAGGTGGGCCATAGCTCAAAATTATTCTGATAGGATGTTTCTACCCGTCAATCCTACCTGATGTGGTTAGTGAATGTACACACAACTTCACCCTAAGATTACCCAATTTTAAAAACACTACTGATAAGTATATAACGAGTAAAACTTTGATGACATGGCCTGTCATCAAGGCCGATGACGCGCACAGTATGAACCATGTGGCACACTATTAGAGGACTCTAACCATATGGATGTTTGGCCAATCCATATGTGACCCACAAACCATAAATCAGGCTGATTAGTGATATCTAGGCGTTGGATTTTTCATGGATTGATTTTAACTGTGCGAATTTGAACATTATTAACCATTATTTGAGGTGCAAAGATCCAAAGGTTTGAAATCACTAATCAAGCTGATTTTCGGTTTGCAGGTCCACCTAGGGATTGGAAAAACATCCCCATACGGTCAGAGTCCTCTAAGAGTGTGCCACGTGGCTCATATGATCCCTATCATCGACCTAGATGACAGGGCCTGTCATTAAAGTTTTACTCGTATAAAACATTGTAACCTACGAAAATATAATAAAAAATTCTAACATACCATAGTCGATAGGGTTTGAAAGCAAATGTAGCCAAGTAAATAATAACAAATCGGGTAATGACATGTGGCATGCCAAGTGGCATCTAGAGCGCTAACAAGATTCTTATAGCCGCATGTAAGATGTACATCTTACCAAAATGAAAAAATATGCACAAAAATACAAAATGAAATGCTTGCCACATGCCATACACATATATTATAGGACTTGTAAATAGGTTAGTCATCATTGTAATAATGTTTTTAATAAACCAAAAGACAGCTCACCATACGGAGGACTTTGTCAAACGTGTTAGCCACACTAGGCACTACGTGTGTCCTTCTGCACGCTTTGTTTGAACATTAAGTAAAGAAATATGAGAAACTTCCAAAATCGAAAATCTCGTTGAAACGGCAAACTGCTTGGGGTTCAAGTCTTAATAGAAGAACCGTTTTTCGCGACGTTGAAGTAAGGAATCATTTCAAAATCCATTAGTATAAATGAAAAATTCAACTAAATGTGAAGTTACAAAATTAACCTTTTATATTAAAATAGATTTTTTTAATGGATGAATGATAAACCCTAAAACTTGCTTCCTGTCACTTTCATGATTTTGAGATTTAGTTGTCATGCCCTTATACAGAAGGCTAAAATGTCTTGTAATGACCTGACTAAACATCTAATGAATCAAGAAAAGAGAAATAAAACATGATTTTCGAACTTTATTTTTGAAATCATGGGTATTCGGGCCTTTTAGAGCACTCGACTAGTCTCCTGCGGCACGATAATCATCCCTTCCACACGTGCCGGAGTATACCGGGAGAGTGAATGTGCACTGAGTCACTTAATAGTGTGGTTTTAGAACTTGAACGACTATAATCGAATCGAAACTTGGTCGAGTCGACTCAACTCGACAGGATTAATCAACTTGAAACTCGATCGTGTCGACTAGAAATACGACATACCCAAATTGCTATGAGAATAATAGATATGGTTTTTGTCGTTTTTATGGGGACATTATTACCCTAAAAAACGGGATTTAAAATATTTTTTTATCTCATTTTGTCGGATCGCGAGTCACTGATAGGTTAAAAAAGAACCAATTACATTATTGTAACCATCTGATCATTCACCTACTAACCAACCAGTGAAGTTTACGTTAAGATTTCGATTAGAGGTCCATTAATGATTGTTAAGAGCACTAATCTAAATAGTTTAAGATTTCGAATATCTAATCGATTCATATGATCTTAATCATAGAATCAATGGGCCTCTCAATGGGCCTTTTTTGTTGGATTATTGCCCTACTTTAGGAGATAGGGGCCCATCTACATGTGCACCACTCATGATCACAAATGATTTATACGAACATGATCACTTTTATTTATTTATTATTATTATCTTTTAAAAAGATTCCCAACCAAAGTTAGTTTAAACTTTAAAGTGAAAAGTGAATAAGGGTATTTTCGTCAAATGAAAAAGGTTAAGCGAGATATCTAGACAAGAATGGCAATTCCGTAGTTTTTAGATAAACAGAGGGCATTTTAAGAAAATTAATACGTGGCAGGCTTTTGAGCTTCCCCAAAAGCTGTTAGACAAACGGCCCTAAATTCGTCGTTTTGTGCAGCCCATAGCTTTGCAGCCGTTTGATTCGAATCGAAACCCTAATCCACGTTCGGCTTAACCAACCCAACGGCCGGCCTGGTTAGGTTAAACGTCTAAAAAAGGCTAAACAGAAAAAGCAAAAAGGATGCTGTCTTCCTTAGGAGAACGTTTTCCTTATAGCCTGGACTGTTAGATAGGAATACGCTGTCAATCTCGAAGAATATCAACGGTCTACAGATAATGATGATGTCTTCCTCCGGATGATAACAAACACGGCTCGACCAAAAACCCTAAAGCCGAGTTTAATTTCCGCTCCACGTCTCCTTGAAATCCTATAAATGAAGCACTTGAGGCGAGCTAGGTTTGCCAAAATAGCTAGCCAAAGGGATCTTAAAGAAGAAGACTCCTCTCCTCCTCTCTCTGCTTTCTCTCTCTACATTCTCTCTCTTCTGTTACAACAATGGCGACATCTTCTAGAACCAGATCCAGCGGTCCAGTTCTGCCTATAACAAATGGATTCCAAAGATCGATCTCTCCTTCTGGAAGATTTTGTTCTTCGTCGACCTCTCCTTCGTCTTCATCAGCTTTCGCTTCGTCCAGTTCGAGTTTTTCCTCTCAAGCTACTGGTTTCTTCCATAGGTCTGCTTCACCGACTCGCGTAAATCTCTACGGATCGGTCACATCCGCTTCATCCGTTAGGTTCTCGATCGATCGACCGATCTCTCCGAGTAGGTCGATCGCTGTTGCTCCTCGTAATCAGGTGGTGAAGAAACAGAAAAATCCGTTGTCTGGTTCATCGTCTCAAAGGAAAACGTGTAGCTGCTCTCCTACGACGCATCCAGGATCTTTTCGATGCAGTCTTCACAAGAACTTCAATAATCACGCTGTTTCGTATCCGTCGAATCGATTGAACGCTCGGAGATCAGCGATGACGAATTCTCTCGTTCGGATCGGTACTGTTGAGGGAGATTGGGTTAGGAGGGCTTTGGCTGCTTTGATCCGACCTTCCTCGCATCAGCAGAAAAGAAGAGCGGCGTTTCAGCCGAGGCCGAGTCGGCTTTCGAACATGTCGAAAGCCGAGGTTTTATGATTTGTGCTACAGGTTCGTTTAATATCCGATATCTCTACTCTTTTCTATTCTCAGAGTCTTCCGGCAGCGGGGACATCAGAATCCGGCAAGAATCGTTATGCAATTTCAAGAAGAAAGTACACAGTGACAGATGGATCAACAGATCGCATAGAATTTTTGACGGATTGATGAACCACAGGAAGAAGAGCTTCGTTTTTTTGTGTACTTCGGAGACCAAAACCCTGAAAAAGTCCTAAAAACTGAGACATCATACCCCCAACCTCTTGTACATAATATTTGCAGCCATTGATGGCTATTGAAGGAGTTTATCATTCTTTTAAAAACGGAACCAAGATTAATTAAAATCTCTTGAGCTTCCTAATTCGTAAAATCTTGGCTAATTTTGCAAAACTGGTTTGTGTGGCATTCACGTTAATAAGCCAAGTGATGATAAGTCCGTCATCTGTGTTTGCAGCGAGACGATTTACGTTTGGGTGTGCCGTTAAGTATGTCGTCGGATTTGACGTTTTCCGTTATCTGTCATGGATTGCGTCGTGTATATTACCGTATACGTTCGTCGTATCCGTATACTTGGTAAACCTTGTTTCGTTCGTGGAGGTAAAGTACTTTTTTCCTACTCTTTTTATTTGCTTTATTTATTATATTATATTTTATTAATTGTTAATTTTATTTTTTTACTGCAGGTATCGTGAAATTTCAGCTTTGGACTTCGGACTAATTGAAAATTAGAAATAAAAAGTAAAAATAAAAATAAAAAGAAATACTAATAAAATAAAATTAATAAACTATCTGGATTCTGGACTTGACTTCTTGGCACTGGACTTATAAACAACCATTGGATTTGAACATATTTTGGATACGTCCTACATGAGATAGGAAAATTCTCCTGTATCCCTGAAACTGCTGGCATACTTTCTCGGGCCCACTGAGAGTGCTGGCATAAGTTTTTGGGTTCACTGATCTACGTACACGTGGCCCACATCTTAATGGATGTACACAAAAATCAGGGTGATTGAAACTTTGATGACAGTGCACAGTATGAGCCACGTGGCACACTCTTAGAGGACTTTGACTGTATGGATGTTTGGCCAGTCCTAGGTGGACTTACAGACACAATCAGCCTGATTATTGATTTCTAGGCGTTGGATTGGAATTATTTTCATGGGTTGACTTTAACCGTGTGAATTTGAGCATTATTGACTTTATTTGAGGTACAGAGATCAGAAGGTTTGAAATCACTAATCAGGCAGATTTTTCGACCTAGGGATTGGAAAAACATCCATCCGGACATAGTCCTCTAAGATGTGCTACGTGGCTCATATTGCGTAGTGTCATAAAAGTTTTACTCGTGATGAGTGATTTAAGTGCCTGCGTACTTTTTCGGACCCCACTAATCCATGAATATTTGGCCCCCACTTTTATGGATGACAGCAGACACCACAAACATCTACACAAATCCAACAGTTCGAAATCACCAATCAAGCTGACTTTTGGTATATATGTATGCCACGTGGTACTTTAAGAGAATTTTGTATCGAAAAGTTAATGCAGAATTCTGTATCATAGAATGGTTAAAAGATGGGTCAGCGTCATTGTTGCTTTTATTTTTTATATCTTAGAAAGCACGAAATCTAATTCCAATTTTGTGGGGCAACTTTGATGACGGACCACAATATGAGCCACGTGGCATATTTTTAAAAATTTCTGATTATGGATGTTGGCCCGACCCTCATGGATATACGGACAAAAAATTAGCCCGATTAGTGACTTATAAGCTTTGGATTGGAGTTGTTTTCATGGTAGATTTTAACCGTGAATTTGAGCACTATTGACCATTACTTGGGTTGATGCAAACGTTAAATCTGGCTGTTTTTTTTGGGTTGAACGTCCATATAGGGATTAACCAAAACATCCATAAGGTCAGCGTCCTCTAATAGTGTGCCATGTGGCTCATATATATGAGTAGGCCAATTAATGTTCGAACCCAAAATCAGCCTGATTTGGTGATTTCTATCCATTGAATTTAAAATCTTACAAATGAAAAAAATTATCCTATAAAAATTAAAATTACACGGTTAAAAGTCAACAATCAAGTTGAATTTTACCTTTAGGTCCATCCAGAGATGACCAAACATGCATCTAGTAGTGTACTAACATCCGTGAAGAAAGAGGTTGCTGAGCAAAATTGACCTCTTCATAAGGAGTTTTTGTGCTCAGAATATACCGTCAAAAATAGAAAGAAGGGAGTAAGTTGAGTAACAGAAAGATAACAGAATCACATAACAAGAGGCCTGAGGTACTGGATTTGGTGAGTCTGGATGCGAGATTTAAGGCGGGATTGCATAATTCCGTTAAGAGCGTTTCTCAACGAACAGCTGTGCTCCATCTATTATTTTATGGTGGTCCATAGGCCCATAACTACCAGAAATAAAATACAAGACGCTTAATAAGAGCTAGAGGTATCTGAATGCGTGTCACGTAATCTCCAAAATCTTTTTGATCATACCGTACCAGATTTTTCGTGACACCATATCTCAACTACTCATATTATGATACAGAATACACAAAAGGCGTGATGCTAATTTTCTTACTCATTGCTGCCCTCTTGGGCCCACTGGCCGCATGGATGTTTAGCCCACCGAGTAAAACTTAGATGACAGGACACAATATGAGATACGTGGCACTTCTCATAGGACTGACCGTATGGATGTTTTGCCAATTCCTAGGTGGACCCAAAACCAATAATCAGCCCGATTCGTTGTTTCTGGGCGTTGGATTGTAATTACTTTCATGGGTTGATATTAACCGTGGGAATTTGAGCATTATTGACCATTATTTTAGGTACAAAGATCCAAAGGTTTAAAATCACTAATCATGCTGAATTTTGGTTTGTAGGTCCACCTAGGGATTGGAAAACATCCATACGGTTAGAGTCCTCTAAGAGTGTGCCACGTGTTTCATATTGTGCCCTGTCATCAGCCTTGATGATAGCATCTTTCGTCAAGGTTTGACTCCCAGCTGCCAAAAATTACCTTAATTGTTAATCTTTTTTTTTTTGTGTAAACCTTAATTGTTAATCTGTACCCATAGATTTTACTACTTTTTAAGGAGTAATTCTAGCCGTTTGATTTAACCATTTTTTGGGTTTTAAATACAATAGCTAGAAATCATCCATCAAGCTGATTTTTTTTATGAATAAATTAACAAGGGGTAGGTTAAACATCCATGCGGTCAGTGGGCCCAGAGAGCAGAGGTCAGTGACAAAATTTGCTAGATCTTACTAGGAAATCATGAATCAAAAGTTTGATATTGAAATCTTATCATTTGGGTCCACTAACCAATGAATGTTTGACCCACATCTTAGTGGACCTACACTAATATTCAGCCTGATTGCTGATTTCTAGCCATTAGGTTTGAGCACTTTTTCATCACAGGGTTGGAAGTTGGAACCGACTCATAAGCCTGTTCAAGATGGCCATGATGAAAAAGTGCTCAAGTCTAACGGTTACAAATCACCAATCAAACTGATTTTCTTGTGTAGGTCTGCTAAGGTGTGGCTAAACATTATGGTGTTAGTGGGCTCCAAAGAGTGCCATACTGCCATTGCACTTTACTCGACTTTTTGGTCCTGCTTGGTTCGCAACACTTGGATGCATTTTGCACTGTATTGCAAATGTAACTGAAATTTCACTGGTCCGTTTTTTTTTAACTCAATATATCTAGAAGGGGGAGTTGATTAGGTATTTAAAATTATTTATATCTACATAGTTTTATTGGTTTGTGGTAAGGGAATAAAATCACATGTCTTAGTTGTTTGACAAATGATTATCACAACTGACTCAAATCGAATATACCTTCGTGCTATATTGTCTTTTTATCGTTTGATCTAATCAAGATAGATTGCGGAATACAAACAAACAATCGCACAAGACATGTGAGTTTTACGTGGAAACCTTAGCCAAGGAAAAAACCACGGGACCACGTCCAGACAGAAAGTATCACTAACTGAAAAGTTAAACGAAACAAAGGTTACCTGCGCAGCACCGTTGTAAATACAACTTCCAACCTTAGCCAAGGCCTACTGTCGATGCGTCCATGTCCTCTGAATCAATGCTACGAATTCACGCGCGCCCTTCCAGCCAAGAAGCCTTGTCTGCTTGTTTAGTTTGGTACACCCCAAACCTACTGTCGATCGGCTCCTCCGATCTTAATTCTCAACACTCCCATCTTTTCAGAAGGTGAATGATTCAGTACATCCTGAACTTTAAGTTGCTCAAATGGTGTTGAGGCACACTGATATACTCAGGCTACTCGATCAAATATAAAAGTGGACGACTTAAGTTGAGGAAAGGATCAAGCTCTTAGCTTTGATCAGGAAGAGAACAAGCTCATAAGATGTGAATGAAAAATAAGTTTTTTGCTCTTCGAATGTACACTCTAATAAATAAAATATTTTATCTCTCTTGAAGATTGAGTCACTCTGTGTCTCTGTGTGTGTTTAGAGAAGGTATAGAAATGTTGTATTTATAGAATTCGAAGACCCTGAGTGGTGCAGAACGTGGGATAATAGAACAAATAATTTCGGATCTGAGAAGGACCAATTCTGTGTATGGTCCAATCGATTGTATACTGAGTCCAATCGATTGGGGATAAGTGTCCAATCGATTAGGCTCAATAAGATTTCTATTCCGAAGGCACCAATCGATTACATAGGGTTCTCAATCGATTTGACTCAGATAAGTTTCTGTCCCGAAGGCTTCAATCAATTTCATAGAGTCTATAATCTATTTGACTCAAATAAGTTTCTGTCTCGAAGACTCCAATCGATTTCACAGAGTCTTCAATCGATTGGGCTGAAATAAGTTTCTGCTTCGTAGCTCCCAATCGATTACATAGAGTTTCCAATCGATTGGTCTATGTCTAATATCGATTGGGGACAAGTGTCTAATCGATTGGAACATCTCATTAGTCAATTTTATTGACTTAGATTCGGGTCAGTTCAATGACTAAGTTTGACCGTTATATTTTATTCATTTTAACCGACTACTATGGCCACTAAGTCACTTACCTTCGTAATCGAGCATACACGATTGTTAATTGACAAATCAGCAGTTACTCAGATTAACTTATGTCGTCAACTGTCTGATTCTTGCTGTCTCTGTCTTTCAGCCTTCACGTAGTTGGCGAAATATGTGTACCACGACATCTCCACACTACACTGCTCGTAGGAACGATTACAAGAATACTTTTATGTCAAACAGAATCTTTGCCAAATTGAATATGAGAATATTACTTACAGTGCAAGTCACTTACAACTGCTTGGTTCACACCTAGTAAATAGATGCAAACGAAGTTTAGTTGATTGGTTGGTAGTGCATTGCAAAAGAATGCAATTAATTATTTTATTTTTGACTTTATAAAAGAAAATGCACAATAAAATTATTATTTTTATCATGCATGTTGTTTTTATTATTATTATTACTATTTGAAGCGGAAAGCTTGGGGTTAGGCGGCCCGACCAACTATATAAAAAAAAATATAAAACTAAAATAAAAATAAAACATAAAAAGATAAAAAGATAGTAATAAAAAATAATCACAATTATTATTATTTTTTCGGAAGAAATAAAAGATGTTGAGCTAATACAATGCACCCACTTGTATCAGTTTTTGGGCTGCACTTGCTTGCATCTATTGTGTTATGGAGTTTGCAAGGGCTTGGAAACCACTTGCTTGGCAGTTCAATTGCATGCCTCAAACTAAGCATTTGCAATCCCAAAATTGTGGCAAATGAGTGCATTGCACCCAGTTTGCTGTGAACCACGCAGGCCCATCATTTCTTTTATTTTTACTTTGTTAAGTAAAGTCATTTCACTCAAGAAAGAACATTACCAACATTAGAGCATAAAATAAGGTTTAAAAGGGGCCGTTATAATGGTATAACGGACTGGAGGCATTACCATTTTTTCCCTAATAATGGAGTCGGATTTGGATTTGTGACTCCTGGAATCACAAATCTCCGCGTTTGGAGGGACTGAATTTCAAGAATTATATTTTCAATTCCTTGATTTTCCCGAATTAGAAGTTTTAGGGGGGAGAAGAAACTTCTAATTCCTGGAATCCTATTTCCGAGCGGGGATATTCAAGAAAATTTTTATTGGGCTCCAACTCTGACACTTATCCCTAGGTGCACTTATAAATCAAAAATCAACAAGATTAGTTATTTGCAACCGTTGGATTGGTGTATTTTTTTGGTTGATTTTTTACCGTATGATATCTAGCATTATTTGCGGTATTTAGATCCAAAGGTTAGAAAATTTTAATCAACCTGATTTTTAGCATTTAGGTCCACCTAGGGATGAGACAAAACATCTATATGGTCCGTGGTCTAGACTAATGTGCCACTTGGCTCATACTGTGGTCCATCATCAATGGATTACAAATTTGTAACCGTTTGATTGATATTTTTTATCGGTTGATTTTTAACCGTGGGATATATAGCATTAGTTAGGGTATCAAGATCCAACTTGAGAGATAACTAATCAGTCTGATTTTAGTTTGTAGGTCCACCAAGGGATGTAACTAACCATTGGATTTGTGACTTTTATGGGTTGAGTTTTCACCATAGGATCTCTAGCGTTAGTTAGGGTATAAAGATCCAAAGCTTATAAATAACCAATCAGCCTTATTTTTAGTATGTAGGCCCACCTAGGAATGTGACAAATATCCATACGGTATCAGTGATTTGTAAACATTGGATTCGTATCTTTTTATGGGTTGATTTTTAAATATGGGATATCTAGCATTATTTGGGGTACTCAAATCTAAAGGTTAGATGTATGATTTTTAATATGTAGGTCCACCTATGGATGGGACAAACATCAATACGGTCTATTGTCTCTAATAATATTGCACATGGCGTGCACCATAATGTGGTCCATCATTAGTGTTGATGATGGATATCTGTATTATTGCATAATATTCCACTTAGGCTTTAATCATTGAGATTTTGGCATTGATTAATTATAGTAAAAAAAATTATCAAAAAAAATTTATTTATTATTTTTAATTTTTTTAAATTAACATCGATAACAGTAAATTGACGGATGACAAAAAAAATAATAGTTGTTATAATATAAAGTTCATGAGATGATATTTCTCTTATGTAGATAGATAGAAAATTCAATTCTCTTAGATGTCCAAACAATTAAAGTTAGAATTCATTAAGAATTCCAAGTAATTTTCACAGTGCAACCAAACACAAGAAATTTTAATTCTTAAAAATCACAAATCCTAGAATTCTAATTTCAATTCCACATCCGTGTTTAGTTGCCAAACAGACCTGTAAGGGCAAAAATGGAGAAAAAAAGGAAAGAAAAATAACGTTAAAAATGGCGCTAAAATTCAAAATTTCAATAAAATTTATAATGGAAAATAACGAGGTTCTATTGAACAATTTTTTCCAAAAATAACGAGGTTTTATTTAACAATTTTTTTCAAAAATAACGGTCGCTATTTTTTGGGCGTTAAAATGGTATATAACGTAACAGGTGGGGTCCAATAATGGCAGTTATTTTTTGGGCGTTAAAACGGTACACAACGACTGTTTTTTTTAACAAAGGTTTAAACTGCCCCTTGTGCAGCAGAATCGTACTTTTGGAAATCTAATAGATATATATTGGTTCTCGAAAAGACGAAGGGAGGCTCTTAAATTCTCTTTCCGCTGGGATGCCTCTGGCATTGCGGCGGAGCCAAGAATTTGTTCAAGAAGGGCACAATCCTTGTAGTATATGGTGGGTGTCTTAGATTTTAAAGGTTTAAAATTCGTTTGGTGGGTTGGGTGGTAGGACTTAACTTTGATCCTACTACCCATCTTTAAACGCCATTTACACATTGGCGGGGGCCAATATATAAATTAGAAATTATGGAATGGGATGATTTTTGGTGAGGACGGTCTCTATGTTGAGAAGATAGTTATAGCTTGGTTTACAAGTTGAAGAATTATGGACTTTCTATTTTTTACGCTTAACATGAAACCCACATTTGATGGGGATAGAAATTTCAGAATGGGCCGTTTTGGTGTTAAATTGTGTCCCCTGATCCTAACCCTCTTTGTATTTAGGGTCGGGCTCGGGGGACCCCCATTTTGGCTTACCCACATATAAGATGAAACAATGGCTGATTTTTGGTGAGGATGATCTCTATGGTGAGGAGATCATCTTCAAAAAAATTCAAATCATTCCGATATTCGTAGACTGGTTTAGAAGTTGAGAAATTATGGACCGTCGATTTTTACTGTGTAACTTGAAAACCACATTTGATGGGGTTAGAAATTTCAGAATGGGATGACTTTTTGTTGGGGCGATCTATATGGTGAGAAGATCATCCTCACCAAAAATCAGCCATTGATTCATCTTCTACGTGGGTACTCCAAAATGGGTGTCAAAAATGGGGGTCCCCCGAGCCTGACCCTTGTAGTGACATCCCACGTGGACGTTTAATTGCTCACATAAATGAGAGGTGTGAGAAATGAAGACGTGGAATTCATTTGTTGATTTTTAATTTGAATTATACAAAACTGACGGATATAACGGAACACGTTATAACGTTTGAGGTTAGGAATAGATGAAAAGGTATGAAGAGGACATTGGCTCTTGCAGATTGGGACCCATGGGACCAAAATTTCCATAAAATCCGAAGGCAGCTCACATGAATCTCGGAAGGGAGGTGGAGGTGTTGGTCAGTGGACCCACCCTATCGTTTTCCTTATCTCCAATTCCACATAAATGGAGCGCCGCGTGGAGCCAATATGTATGGTGACGAGGGGGGGGACACACTTTCGGTTAACATGATCTTTAGTCGGTTGGAAGGTCCACGTCATGTGTCAGGCTCCCACGCTCTAACTGTAGATATAGTCGACTAGGTTAATAATATGTATGTTGGATCATTCTACCATCATGTGTCCCTTAGAAGGCTCTGACACCTCTCTCGTAATAAATTTACTTTCAGACTGCTTACCAACTTTTAAAAGAGCCGTTATAACTGTATAACAGACCGGTGGCGTTACTGTTATTTCCGTTGTAACGACTTCTAAAGAATAGGGGAAAAATTGCAAAAATATTGAAAAACATTTCAATAAAAATTTATAACGGAAATAATGGAAATAACAGACGTTATTTTAACATTTTTTCAGGAATTAATAGTCGTTATTTTCATTATAACGGAAAAATAATAGTCATTATAACAAAAATAAGGGTCGTTATTTTTTGAGCGCTAGGTTCGACTCCGTTATAACTGCCGTTTTTTAAACTACGTCGGCTACTAAATATTGGAACTTGGAAGATAAAAGAACTTGTGAATGGGCGCTAGACACGGCTCGTGGGTCTCCCCCCTTCATTACTTTGCATGGTCCCCACAATATGGGATACAATTTAGAAGTGTTTTAGCATGGAATGTTTTTTTCTAGGTGGGGCTCTCTAGTTGGAACTGTGCCATGTGACACGTTCTTGCGGATAAACTATTTTTGAAGGCCATCACCATCGTAATCTTGTCGGCGCTTGAGATGGCCGCAGAAAATAACGTGGTTGTGCGCCCACAGCGCCATGGTTTGCTAGTAATGAAGCAAGTGTTCAGATGGGTCCGCGTTATCCTCAAACATAATGAACTTTGGGATATTGAGGCTAGTCGGTAGGTCGATCTGCTTCGAGGATGACAGGAACACACGGTCGAATGTTGGATATTCTCCTTAGCAGTGAGTTGCGTGGAGCCTAAGGAAATCAACTGATCAGACCTTTCTAGTCCTTCTTGACTATGAAGGAGCAGCACAGCATCGGCCCGGCCGAGGTGGTTGAACTCTTGCACCCTAGCAGCCTCATATCGCTACGGCTGATGGCGGAACCTGCCCTATGGCCAAGAGGAAGAACCATACGTTCACGACTTGAAGGGCCATATTTCGACTGATCTTGCCCTTCTACTTCTACTTACCATGCCTAGGATGGAGGTAGGAACAACTGGCGCTGCGTTGTTTCCACAGTTAGCGCTAAAGAATGTGGAGTCAATTTTTTGATCTAAGGGGTAAACCCGACTCTACACCTCAAATATTTGACTCGAGCGTCCAACTAACAACTCGATTGACTTGAGCTAGGGAATCGAGTTAGGGGGTCGGGTGGAAGACAGGGAGAGAGAGAGACACATAGATAGAGCTTCCGCTTCAAATGAGGCCACTATTTATAGTGGAGGTTGAAGGCTTGAGATCTTACATCTTCGAATGCCTTGTAATGATGGCGGTATGGTAGCCTATGGAAGTTATAATCATCTCATTTTTTATCATTTCCATTTTAGGTAATTTCCAAGGTCAACTTGCACGGACATTAGAAATCCCATCCTTAATGGGTATTGAACATCCCATCGGTCAGGGGTTAGGTAGAGATGTAGATACATAAAATTAGTAAAATTGTATGTATCACGACTGATACACCCACGAAGTATTATATCACTCCCCAAACCCTTAGAGGCCCTCTTTGGTCGACATGTGGCGGAGGGGAAAACATATAAAAAGAAGAATTTACAGAAATAGAGGAGGGAGGAGGCTGATCAATGTATAGAAGGGGAATGCTCTGTAATGTCTAAAGATTGGTGGATAATGAAAAGTTGGACATAGTCACCGGCAAGAGACCGACGATGAACCACGTAAGTATGATGTTGTTTGTTTTCTATTCATGCTTTAATTTTACTGTACTTATTTTTTATTAATTGGTGATTATTACTTGTGGAGGGTTGATCGGATCATCAGACAGCAAATCCGATATTAGCCCTTACAATTTGGCGTCGTCTGTGGGAATCGAGGGGAAGAAAGAATGAGAAATATTAATGGCGGATGAGACAGAGAAGGTAGCAAGGAATGGAGAAGAAGAAAGAGGGATATGGGTGAAACACTATTGCTCGCTTCATAAAATTCTCCTAGTGGGTGAATGGGACTTCTCATTCTCTCTGTGTTTGGTTCAATCTTTCAGTTCAACTTAAAACATTGTCGCTACTTCTCTCAACCGATATGATACTGTGATGAAGAAGTTCAGAAAAGAAAAATCAAATGGGGAAAATTTAGAGAAGCTTGGAGCAACACTTTTACATGGGGTTGATGCAACAAAAATGAAACGACATACTGATCTGCATATCCGAAAATGTGATCAGATTATCTTTAACTTCCCTCATGCACGCTTCCATGGAATGGAAGATCAGGTTCACTTGATCAAGATGCACAAAAATCTAGCGCAGGGCAACAATGGGCTTGGGTTATACTTAACGAAGATCTCTCCAAGTTCAACAAATACTATCCCAACTTTACCGACCCACTTCATTTGCACAACCGAAAAGAAGATGAAGAAAGGGGGTTCTATTACTTGCGCCACATGTAGAGTGGGCTCGTATTTTTGTAAAATCGGGGGGAACCACTGGAGGTTCGTTTTCTCTTTGAAGGGTATGTTTACAGGTGAAGGTCTGGTCGGAGATGATGCCGGTAATGATTGATGCTGATCAAAGATCAACAATGGCAGGCTACAGACTCCAAGGGTAGAATGAGGTGGCTCAGTGCATGTTTGATGAAATGTCCGAGAGGAATTAGTTTACATGGAATCTGTTGATGTCCGGATATTTGAGATGTGGTCATGTGGAAGTAGCTTAGAACTTTTTGATCGATTGGCGAAGAGAGATATAATTGCTTGGACGATTATGATATCAGGGTACACCCAAAGTTGCTGGTTTAAGAAAGTGTTAGAACTTTTTCTTCAAATGCAAAAATCAGGTGTGTCACGGAACATAATTACGCTTATCAGCATTCTCCTAGCCATTACTCAGTTGGGCCCCCTTACCTAAGGAAGGTGGATTCATGCTTATGTGGACAAGGAAGGGATAGAATTGGATGATGTTACTATTGCCAAGTTTTGTCAGCAATGACACTCTACTAAGCGCATCTTTTGGTAAGTTATAGTTAAGGATTTGAAGACCTCGATGCCACCCTCGTCATTACTTGAATCCTAGACCGAGCACCCTAGTGAATAATCCTTGTCATCACTCTAAGGGGCTTGGTTTGCACTTCTTCCTCGAGGTTGACTGTGTTCATTTGGACCACACCATCAGGTTTTATTTATAAACTAACTGCGTCACAAGCGAAGTAACGAGCATGTGGAACTAGGTAAATGTATCTTACATGAATGGTGCAACTGCTAGTGAAGGGGAAGATTTAAACAACTCTTGGAAGCAGATGGAAGTTTGCAGGCCTATCAATTCAGATGATCATCTAAAGCACTGTCCTTTAACTCCTGTTAGGGTGATAAGGGTTAATTTATTGTGTTTACTGGTTCTACTTTCAACAACATTCATGATGATAGTTTATGTTGGTCCAGTGACTATTGTTTTGTTGTGACTTTTCAGCACACACTGTAGCAAGAAGCATACACTATAGCAAGAAGGCGACATCACTCTTTTTTGGCACCTTGGACCAACGCGGCCATCTCAACTTGGTCAAGGTCAAGTTATCTAAATCAATGCATAGAGGGATGCTGAAAAGAAAAGGCAAAGGAAACTCATAGAAAGGTTAGTTGAAGTTAAAATTTGTTTTGGGATACATTATGATGTTTGCATGCAAGATAGTAGCCCCAAGGCAAGGTGACATGGGAGAAAAAAGTTGCTTTTGGGGGCACGATTTGGTCTATGCCACATATCAGTGGCTCCAAAAGGCTAAAGCACACCTGTGAAAGAAAGCTAAAGTTGAATAGAAAATAGATAAAAGAATAAAGTAAAGAAAGTTGAAAGTGTCAATGGATTTAGGATGCATTGCTGTGTGTGACACGCACAGTAGAAACCCCAACATCAATTTTTTTTGCACCCACATAATTTGTTGCTTATGTACACTGCCACAGTGTTTGATATATGTCACGTCAGATGGAACACATGCACAACCCCTTCTCTTTTCTTGATAAATGCATACGAATCTACGGATGAAAAAAAGTTGTGGAAAAAGATTAAGTCTACAACAACAAGATAAGTAGACACGATTAGGATTGTTGTTATTGCAAAGTGAGAGATGAAGATTTTTGTATGAATAACAGAGTTATATATAATGACTAAGAGCAACAGGATAATTAATTATTTAAGCAATATTGTCCATATTATGTGATGTATATGTATATAACAATGGTATAGAAAGTAGTTAATACAATGCTTGAATAAATTGTTAATGGTTTTATTATTTGCATTAGGATAATGTGATGAAGTATTTGGAAAGATTATATGTTAGAAGGTAACACTTATATAAGTGGGGCAGCATGCACAAGTCGGCTTTGTAGATTCTAAACATAAGTATTAAACCTAATGGAGGCCTAATCGGTTCAAAAAGAGTAAGGCCCGAACTAATCCATGAGAATGAAAAAATTGGTGGGCCATGGAATCGGCTCATTCAAGTGGCTAATCCAAGAACACTTGGATCAAAACATAATGTCGACCCAGACCAATCTATATTGACACCATTCGGGTGGGCCATATAATAAGCCCACCCAAGCATGATTCAATGCAAGAATAATTTTATAGACCCTGACCAGCCAGCATGTGAGATAAAAGTGTTTAAACCACACAGTTGGCCAACTTAAACTTGATCGGACCTAGAAAGTTCAGATTTAGTATGAGCATTGCCCTTTGGGTCACGAAGGCCCGACCATCAGACTTGGGGGCTTAATAAAGTTGAGCCAAGCCCAACCCTCCAACTTGGGAGCTTGTTAAAGGAGGGGTGACGAAAAGAAGAGTAGTGGAGCCCGAGCTCCCTTGAGACCATGAGAATTTGATTAAATATTGAATTTCTATTATGTTTCTAACTTTTAATGTGAAAAAGCAGGTTAAGAGAATGTATAGAGAAATGATGGCCCAAATCTCGGCACGATATCCGGACGATAGAAGTTTTCGATTGATTCTGATTTCAATTGAGCTGGTCCTCTGAAATTACGTGCTTGTAACGAATGAATGAACTTATGGAGCTTTACTGGAGATTGGGCTCAGCCAGCAGACACAGGTATGCAAATGAATGGGTTCGGCTTCGGCCATCCCAATATGAATGAGATCGGCTTCAGCCATCCAAAAATGAACGAATGGAATTGGCTTCGGCCATCCCAATATAAACAGGACTGGCTTCGGTCGTCCAAAATGAACAGATCGGCTTTGGCCATCCAAAATGAACGGGATTGGCTTCGCCACCCAAAAATTAACGGGATCGGTTTCGGCCATCCAAAATGAACGTCTATTATTGTTCTCAGCCATTGTTATTCTCGGTTATGGAATTATTCTCAGATATCGGCTATCACAGTTCAGCTATCGCAATATTGTTCTCGGTTATTATTCTCAGCAAGTATTATTCTCGACTATCGCAGTATTATTTTCGGTTTTCTCTCTCTCAGATATCAGCTATCGCAGTTTAGCTATCGAAGTATTATTCTCGACTATTGCAGTATTATTTTCGGAGCTCTACATGACGTTATTCTCAAATATCAACTATCGCAGTTCGACTAATGAAGTATTATTCTCGGCTATATTTCTTGGATATGTCTTATTTTTGGATATCGGTAATCACAACATTATTCTCGACTATCGCATATTATTCTCAGATATCGTTTTCGAACACAACATTGTTCTCGACATTATTCAGAGGCATCAGTTATAGTATTATTATTGGCTATCGCTCTCGGATATGGCATCATTCTTGATTATTATATTCTTGGCTTTCAGAATATTTATTCACAAGTATGTAAAAGCAAATGCGAAGATGAAGGAGATGTAAACATTTTGAGTATTGATTTATTTTCTCGGAGGCGGACCATCACTTTTGAGCTCCACCTCCGAGAGGGGGCTTATTGTAGATACATAAAAATAGTAAAATTGTATGTATCACGACTGATACACCCACAAAGTATTATATCACTCCCCAAACCCCTAGATGCCCTCTTTGATCGACATGTGGCGGAGGAGAAAACATATAAAAAGAAGAATTTACAGAAATAGAGGAGGGAGGAGGCTGATCAATGTATAGAAGGGGAATGCTCTGTAATGTCTAAAGAATGGTGGATAATGAAAAGTTGGCCAGAGATTGGCTTCCCGTTAACGAAGTCATCAGCAAGAGACCAGCAACGAACCACGTACGTATGGTGTTGTTTGTTTTCTATTTATGCTTTAATTTTACTGTATTTATTTTTTATTAATTGGTGATTATTACTTGTGGAGGGTTGATCGGATCATTGGACGGCAAATCCGATTTTAGCCCTTACAAGAGACCCTTGGGAATGATGCTAACTGATTGAGATGAACCGACTCTTTTGCCTAAGTTGGTTCTTCTTGGGCAGTTGGCTCTCCCCTCCACCAAACCAACCTCCGAGTCAGGTAAGTCGACGAAGCGGCTATGGGTCTTGGCTCGGCTCGTTTGTCTAAAAGCGATGACTCGGACATGTTGTTTGCTTGAACGATCTTGCTCTAGCTGCACAGATCTCGAGAAACACGTGACGACTGAGATGATGGGCACTTTTTCGGCACTTCCAGATCTCTATCTAATTGATGAAGTCCCCCAAAAAAATGTTGAATCCATCAGCTAGACACGATCTCATGAATAACGCTCAAATCCAATGGCTAGAGATCACCAACCAGGTTAAATCTTTGGCATGGAGGTCCATTAAGGGGTGAGCAATTTACTGAAACGAAAAGAGTGGTCCCGTGGCATGTTTTCAATGCCCCGCAACGTCCCCAACGGGAGAGACGGCAGTAAAAATTTAGGACCTGGCTCGAGGGATTCACCTTTTTGCGTTCATAATTTCACTCGTGGGATAAAACTTTGATGACCGGCCCTGTCATCCAAGGAGAAGACAGGGCAGCATATCTCAGCACGTGGATTTGTACAGACTGACCACCTCGGCCTCACCACACACGTACCCAGGTGAGTACTCAAGTGCTTTTTTTGCCAAAACACTCACCAGTGTACGTGGGCGATGAGGCCGAGGTGGTCAGTCCATACAAATCCACGTGCCATCATCTGCTGCCCTGTCTTCTCCTTTGATGACAGGCCCCTCGAAGTTTTACTCTCACTCGTGCTATCCGGTGTGGATTCCAAGAATTCAATGGTGGTTTTCCTAGGCAAAAAGTGAATGCCAGCTCAGCACATCAACCACACGTGGATCCTCTGATCCAGGCCTAAGAGTACGAGTGAAATTATGAGTGCAAAAGGTGAGTCCCAGGATCCCGACCCAATTTTTTATTGTTTGTTCAAGTTGTAAGCGACAAATGTGAAAGCGCATTAGGTTATGTGCTCCAGCAATGAGTGGAACAATGAAAATTTCAATTTAGCCAGTTTTCCTTTGGAGCGCACAAAAGAGAACCACTTGAGAGACTCTTTCGGGCCCACAGACCCATTAACGATTAGACCATCACTTGATTGACCTACATATGTAAAGCATCCTGATTGATGATCTCTAGCCATTCAATCTGAGTATTAAAAAAATTCAAGATCGTAACGGCTTGAAATCACCCCACGAAAAAATGATTTAAATCGAATGGCCCGTGATCACCAATCAGATTGATTGTTATTATGTAAGTCCATCAACTGGTGTCCAATCATTCATGAGCCAGTGCATGTACTATTTTAAGGGATAAGGATGAACCTTGTCTCTGTCTTTGGATGAACTGGCAATGCAGCCAAACACAACTGCCGATTTGGTTCGGTTCCTGTGGCCAGTAGCTTTTGTTTTATGTCGCCTTATTTATTTGTGGTCTACCACCGAACCGGGCTTAGAATAATTTTGTATTTAGCGAACAATGAAATCTCCTATCCATAAAACTAACACATAAGAAGCGAGTAATCCTTTGATGACAGCGGGCTGTCAGCGAATCCACTGACTTCCAATGAATCTCAACACGTACCTTTGAGTGCTTTTGGCAACGTACCCGAGTGTTTTTAATATTTATTTTTTAATTTTTATTACAAAAGCAAATAAAGTTAGGTATGCGGCAAAAAAAAAACACTCGGGGTATGTGCCGAGAACTCTGGTAATCATGCAGGGACTTCGTTGACAGCCCGCAAAGGATTACTCATGAGAAGCCCCATTGTAATGTGCCAGGGAAAGAAAATGTGAAGACACTACTCTAACATGTTTGTCGAGGAATATGATGTCAAGTTTCTTTTGAATTTGATGAGTTGTGCTTTTCTTCTTCCTCTATTTATTTACTTGTGGGAGGCCCGTGCCCACGGCACTCCCAGACAAAGAATTTGCCAAAATCACGTGTAAATGGTTGAGATCCACCGACTAGTTAGGTGATAAGATCTCAGCCCTTCTTTATTTAAGCCTATAAAAGAGGGATACAACTGAGCTCCCTTATTATATAAATATATATTTATTTATTTATTTTTAATATTTTTTTTTTTTTTTTTTGCATTTTATGTACCTCATATGGGTTCAAAAAAAGTTGGGTATTTTCCTTTCTCAATTTGAGGACCAGTTGTTTCAGTACCGAAACGAAACGAAGATACGAAACAATACGTAATAACTTCTTTTTCGATTTCAGGACCACTTATTTAAATAATTTTATTTCTAAATCTAGATGAATCAAAAGAACCTTGAGGGGTTTCATATGTGGTCCATTCTTGTGATTGAAACTTCAATTGTTCTTAGATAACACTAATACCCATGTAGGGTGCCTTCCAAATTCCTTAAAGATTAGTGGTGATTCCCAATATATTATAGTGATGGGTTCCTATTCCCATAGTTATTCCAATCATGATTCTAGTGTCGATATTCATCATCAATCTCCTCCTTCATGAAACACGGGTTGATTTTGTCGCTAAATCATAGTCATCAAGGCGGCCATCAATTGGGTACGTCATCCTCTCAACCTGATGCACAAGTCTTGCTACTTTAACACCCATTCATTTCGTCCAACAAAATATCTTGCCCAACACGTCTTCTCGTAGATATGTTGTTAAAACGATGCAAGTTCTGATACCAACTGATGTAGAGTGATTTTCAAACCCAACGTAGATCACAAAGGAGGGAGAAGTAAGACGTCAACGAATTTAGCTATAGATGAGAATCACGACCTTCCACGGATGTTGGTTGAATTCACAAAAAAGAAAATTAAAAAACTATGAGAAAATATACGAGAAATCTCTTTCAAATTCAACTCAAAATCAATCAATAATCAAAAGTCATTTTACAATATGATCTTTAACAACTATTTTTAAGAAAATAAACCATAAAAGTAACTTCAGGACTAAGAAGCTAATCTGAATAACTAATTTAAAATAACGTAAATTTAAGTTTGAAAACGAGTAAAATACTTCTAAATCTCGTCATTACTCTTACACCCGGATTTAAAATACAGTTTTGAAGTCTCAAATTTCAATTGCTCAACAAAACTTATGAAATAGTTTTGGTACATTTTTAGTAAATAGATTCTTAATTGGATATCTGAGTAAAAAGTTATGCTTCTCAAAAGGTGATACATGTGCACACCATCTATGTGGCACAAGTGTGTGTCGAATGTCACGATTTCATGTATCTGCCTATCATAAGAGAAAAAAAAAAAAACCAGGGCGTATCTGTGCTAAGGCCCGCTTTGTAGGACAGCATTTCACATCATGGAGGGGTGTAAACGGGTTCAACTCCGTGCAATGGCAGGTCAAAAGGCACAAGGCCAAGCCCAAGCCCGAGACATAATTCCAAACAAACATCCCATTGCTTTCCTTCATTTCACAAATTTTAAGGCATAGACAAGGACCACTATTCTAGGGCAGCAGATGGCTCTACTTAGTTGCTCCATATCTTTCTGTTCACACGTGGTCTGGACCAAGGTTTAAAAGGGGCCGTTATAAAGGTATAACAGAATGCGGCCATTACCTTTTTTTTTTCCGTTATAACAAATTGTAACACTCGGGCAAAAATCAAAATTAATGGAAAATGGAATATAATGGTGCCAAAATTCAAAATTTGAATAAAAAATAACGGAAATAACTGGTGTTTTTTCACAAATTTTTTCCGAAAATAATGGTTGTAAACCTCAATTCGATTATGTCGAGAGTCAACTTCAACTCTTGATATGTAGCCTGTGTGGTCGGTTTCGGTTTGGTCGGATCAGAGTTCTAGGGGTGATGTGAATGTAATTAGAATTAGCTTAGTTGCATGTGTCCATGTAAACTGTAACGCCCCGAATTCGGACCACACGAATCTCGAGGTGTTACAGACTTGGATCTCGAGGTGTTACATAAACAAATTAAGGAAAAAGAACAAAAAAAAAACAAAGAAACTGTAGCTGATTAATTGAAGCCATGGACATGAAATATTCATTAGCAATGACTCACTAAGAAACATTACTAAACAAAACTAGAAACCCATACCCAATTCGTACCAAAATGGGCCTTAAGGCCCAACAAATATTCTTTAAATGGGCTTATAAATTAAAGTTAGTGATACATACCCATGAGCCATATAGGAGGCCCAGCCCTCTCTATGGTTATATTTGGTCTCAAAAGCCCAGTGGGTTTTCTAGGCCATTGATTTAAATTTCTTGAAGATGACAACGATGGGAAGGCAGCCCAATTCAAAACCTACATGAAAAGAAAGTCTAGAATTGCAACCAAAGTGGTCCAAATTCGCCTACCAAAACAAAATTGACAAATTTGAAACTCAACTTTGAAAACTAAATTCTTCAAATATACATAGATACACATTTGCAGGGAAGTAGAACACGTAAAGTTCTGGTTGTAGATCAATGGACTTTTCGTCATTTAAATTCAGGACTTTTGAGAGTACTTCGATAGTCACATATGGGTACAATGTGGGTTCTTTACATTGTCTGGGTAAATATTATTTATACAATGTATGGAAAATCTAAATCTTACCTTTGGCACCGAGACTGCACGTGTTCTTATATTGTGTGGTGCATGTACTCAATTATGGGAGTCAGGAACATGGCCTTTGCACTTGTAGACGAGGCAACAATTCTGGAACTATTTGTTGATTGAGAAATTGCATTTGTTGCGGCTTGAATCATCTTGGAAATCGTTGGAATATAGTAGCTGAATGATAGTTCTTTGCCTTGTTTGTATAAAACCTGTTTGTTAGTTCATATAAAATAAAAAATAGGGAAATGCTATTTGCACTCCACAAATTCCATAAGCACCCCATTTGGGTGCTTTTCAGCCGAAAATGCCCTTAGACTCAAAAAAAAAAAAAAAACAAACAAACCCAAGCTCTCTCTCTCTCTCAGGCTCGGGACTATGTAGCCCACGGCACTAACTACTGTGGGGCCTGAGAGAGAGAGAGAGAGATACTTGTGGTAGTGGTGGCGGCGACGGCATCCTCTTCCTCCTATGTTTTTTTTTTTTTTTTTCCCTCTGTTTTGGATTTTTTTTCGGGGTGAGAGAAAGAGACAAAGGTGGAGAGGGAGAGAGGATGGTGAGAGGCGGAGGGAGGGACGAAGAGGGGTGCTGTTTTTTTTTTTTTGTTTAAGGCCATTTTCGGCCAAAAAGCACCCAAATGGGGGGTACAAATAGAATTTCTCTAAAAAATATTACTGCAATGTTGTAACTCCTTTTATTTTGAGTATTATTTTTTAGTTGTAGATGCTCTTCCTCTACTTTGTTTTTTCTCGTATCATCTTGATGGCCAAAATCAAGAACTTGAAATGGGTTCCAACTTTCAAGAGGTACTTGAGACCAGAGGGATGGGTTGCTCCACATCTATTCATGTGAGTCCCACACATGTTTGGAACGTCTGTTGGACCTATTTTGTCCATTTAACTTTGAATTTTTATTATTTTTTCCATTGTTGCGGCTTGAATCGTCACGTACCCATCTTATTGGTGGTTATTGGCTATGTGGATGGTGCCGTTGTCCACTTATTGCCATACTTGGTGTCATACCCTAGCAGGTATGGATCAGGTTTGATCTTGGATATGGTCTACTCCATTTCATCCCAACCCTACCAAGCCCATGGCTTTCCCTAGTAAAGAAAATCCTTCAGATTTGACCTAGTGAATGTCATCAATGAAGCCAACGACATAACAAATTGAATTTGGATGTGTGGTATATTGCAAGGGAAATTTCAGCATCGTCTTTCAAATGATACTGTACCATTGCCATCCTAAGGATGGTCTTTGGAATTTGAGTGATGATCTTCAGGATTTGTGTGGTTGGAATCTTGATGACTGACCATCAATGGTCTAAACCTTAGGACGACAATGGTATCTCAGGGACTATTCTAACACTACCAATGTGCATTGTTTTAAAACTCGAACTAGCTATTGACTTAATGGTTGCCCGGTTCATGGATCACTGGTTCAAACCAGTTGATAACCAGGATGGGAAGTGCAAACTGGTGTCAAACGTTTTCAATATCCCAACAGTACTCATACAGAATGGGAAGAAGTTTCAATGAGATCGCTACCAGTCTACTTAGGGCCTCGACAATGACTTTTGTATCTCTTTCAATGATGATTCTGCGGATCCCCGGCCATGTCCCTAGCCTTTAAGTTCAAATGAGCTTATTTCTCAGTCACTTTCCTCGTATGATTTTTGTCAGAATTAACTCTTAATACACAGATCTTAACCTATAAGCACAAGAAGATTCTTGAACATAAAAAAATATTGGGTAATTTAGTATTGCCCCCCTGAAATGCCAAAGTAATTCGTATAACCCCCTGCACTTTTCACTTGCCGGCATTACCCCCTTTGACGGAATTCCATCTTTGTTGACTCACACCAAAACACACGGGTCCATTATTGTAAGATTACAATGATCGTTTTGCCCTTCCATTGAGTCTAGAGTAAAAAAAATTTGTTGTGTTTGTCGTCCATGTTCAACACTGTGCCCAGCAAGAACATCGTTGCCTTCGAGGGCTCCGGGGAGACGGCGGTGATCAACGTGTGCCACAGGGGTACAAGGCGTGGCTGTCAATCTACGATCCGCGAGTGATGGAGGAGCAGATCCGGAGGGAGCCACAAACAAGTTTCACTTGAACCACCAACAACACCTGGTGTTCAGCAGCCCCACCACCGGTTGCCAAGAGCGTGAGCGTGACCTGGGGTCCTACGAGGCGGCCAAGGGAGCCCATGGGATGTGCATACTAACGGAGTGGGACCGACGCAATGGAGAAGCCGACCTTCATCTTTGCTTAAAGGAACGTGGTACAGTGAATGCAGAGCAGCCAAGGAAGATCAAATTCAGAATGAGTCCAATCGATGGAATTTTCCAAACACAGCAAAAAATTGTTTGGTTGTTGCCTAATCGATTGGACATACATGAAAATTATTTTTTAAATTCCAAAAGAGTTCTAATTGCTCTCAAACACTTGCTAATTTGATGAGAACTTTGTTCTTCCTATATATAGACTGTTCTTAAACTTCCAAACATAATGATCTTAACTTAAAATTTTAGAGAATCAATCTAAAGCAAATGAACTTCCCAAAACTCAAGAAGAAGTATTGTTCTGTAGTGATTTTACTGTTCATTAAATCACAACTCACCGCCATGATATTTTTTGTATGTATAATTTGTGTTAAGAGTACAACTTGCATTAGGGGCCATTTCATTGTATAAGAGAATTTTATATATTCTCTAAACGGGTGTTGTGGTTTCATTTATACATTGAGAGGGGTAATTATTGTAACCCAAATTCTTTAGAGATGGTGAAAAGGCTCTTCTCACCCGTGGATGTAGGCACACCGCTGAACCACGTAAATTTGTTCTATCTGTGTGATTGATTTTTTCGATTATCTTTATTTTTGTTGGTTCGTGAAAAGTCAATTTTCAATATCAAGGACAAATAGCACAACTGTTTTTCTGCAATTGGATAGAAGTTCAATGAAATCACTCCGTCGGATGAAAAATTCATTACTTCGAAGGAAGAACTACTCACACTATATGATTTTTTGGAAACCACTCTCTAAACGACATTCTACATTCAATTATTCAAATCTTCATATGAAAAATCAAAGACTGCACATCTATATAACAAAACAGGGAAGTTTTCTCCCCACTTATACCCCCTCTTATCTATTTAGACAAAGAAGGGCTGAGATCTTATCCCCCAAATAGATGGTGGATCTCAGCCATTCACACCCAATTTTGACAAAGGCTTTGTTGGAGAGTGCCGTGGGCACGGGCCACCCACTATCTATATAACAAGTGACAGTACGTAGTTGTGTTATACCCTCTCTTATCTTATATGGCTTCAATACTGAGTGGCTGAGATTGACTATGCTTCATATCGATGGCTGAAATTAACTCCCATCCGATTTTGACAAACACTTTGTCGACGCCGCTGGCATGGGCCACCCACGCAACTCAGTTGTATTCTCTTATCTTATACATCTATCTAATGTGGACGGTTAGATAAAGAGTGGTTGAGATCAAATCCATTGATCTAATATGGACGGTTAGATTTCAGCCACTCAATCCGCCTCATTTGACCTTAATTTATTCAAAATTTAAATTTCAACACAGTTATTTTTTGTTATTTCTGTTATTTTCCCATTTCTCCCTATGTGAGTTCCGTTATAACAGCCGTTATAATGAAAAAATCGATAACGCCCCAATCCGTTATACCGTTTGCGTGCCGAAGGCACCCAATTTTTGCAAACGCTTTTGTCGGAGAGTGCCATGGGCATGGGCCATTTACTATCTATTTAATAGAATAGGACGGTTGTCTCCCCCTCTTATCTGGCTTCATAAAGGATGGTCGAGATCTTATCACACCAAATGGACAGTGGATCTCAGCTACTCACACCCAATTTTGACAAACACTTTGTCGATGAGTGCCGTGGGCAGAGGTCACCTACTATTTACCTACATAGAAGGATGAAATGGGTTGGATTTATATATAGCCCAAGGGTCATGCTTAGGAGCCCCACTTTTTATGCCTCGAGAGGGGTGTTACCGTTAAAACGGCCTTTAAAACGGATTGAAACCGTCAGGGGCAAAAATGAAAAAAATAGATTTTAATGATTTAACGGAAAAAAGTGGTGTTGAAATTCAAAATTCAAAAATTGAAAATTAAAAAAAATAATAGAATTTTACAGAAATTTAATGATTTTCTTATACCCCTCTTATCTTATATGACTTCAATAATGAGTGGCTGAGAGCCGCTATGCTTCATATCTATGGTTGAGATTAACTCTCACCCGATTTTTACAAACACTTTGTTGGAAAGTGTCGCAGGCACGGGCCACCCATGCATATATCAAGACAACTCAGTTGTATTCTCTTATCTTATCCATCCATCTAATGTGGACGGTTAGATAAAGAGTAGTTGAGATCAAATCCATCAATCTAATGTGGACGATTAGATTTCAGCCACTCAATCAGCCTCATTTGACCTCAATTTATTCAAAATTTAAATTTCAACACCGTTATCTCTATTATTTACCCATTTCTCCCTCTGTGCGTGACAATTTATAACAGCTGTTATAATGGGAAAAACGTCCGTTATACCTTTTGAGGGCCGAAGGCACTTTTTGCAAATGCTTTTGTTGGAGAGTGCTGTGGGCATGGGCCATTTACTATTTTATATAACAAAACACATTGGTTGTCTCCCTACTTATACCTCCTCTTATAAGCATGAACAAAGAAGGGTCGAGATCTAATCCTCCCCAAAATGGACAGTGGATCTCCGCCACTCACCTGATTTTGGCAAATTCTTTGTCGAGGAGTGCCGATGGCACGGGGCACCCCCTAGTCTATATAATAAAACAGGGAAGTTGTCTCCTCCTCTTATAGACTTCGTAAAGAAGGGCCAAGATCTTATCCTCAATTGGATGGTGGATCTCAGACACTCATACCCAATTTTGACAAAAGCTTTGTCGAGGAGTGTCGTGGGCACGTGCCACCTACTAGGCTATATAACAAAACATGGAAATTGTCTCCCCACTTATACCCCATCTTATCTGTTTCAAAAAGAAGGGCCGAGATCTTATCCCCAAATGGACGGTGGATCTCAGCCACTCAAACTTGATTTTGGCAAATGCTTTGTCGGGGAGTGCCGAGGGCATGGACCACCCACTAGTATTTTTATAAAACTCCCTAATCTAACTTCCCTATTACATCTTAACTACTTTTCTCAATCTCAAACTAAAATATCCTATTTTAAAGCAAATCTTATCTATAATTAACAGAAATCTTAATTAAAATAAAACAAATCTTTTTGGGTCCACTTGCTAGGTTGTAGCAATGATTCGGTGTAGCTCAGGATTAATCCAGTAGGATGCTCTTCCTGGTTTGCAAATGGAACAGATAGGATCGACTTCAAGATTTCTTTTATGATTCTTAGTACGAACTGGATCTACATCGTTCAGACATTTCTAAAGCATAGTATAGATCTAAGCAAAGACCATGATATGGCCCAACCAATTATTGTAATGGGCTTATAAATGAATGTTAGTAATACATTTCCATAGGCAATATATGGACCTCAGCCCATCTATGTTTAGACTGGGCCTCAAAAGCCTAGTGGGTATTCTAGGGCATTGATTTTACATTTTGAAGAAGAAAACGATGGAAATGGAACCATATATCAAAACCTACATGCAAAGAAAGTCAAGAATTGCAACACACCGTAACTGGTCCAGCTTCCTCTACTATTAACTGCTAACGTGTTCCACTCAAACACCATTGATTGAAATTTGAATCTCAAATAAATTCTTCATTGTGACAAGGACCATCTTCATTGTTTTCTAAGGGCGTGCTTGGCGGCCAAGTGGGAAAATTGCATTTTCATGGAAAAAACAACTGTCCGGCGTTAGATAGCCATTTTAAATCTATATAATTTTTCCTACCAACTCATTTAATTCTGGATAATTTTTCCTACTAAGCCCGGAATTCATTTCCCATATAGATAGGTGAGAATTCATTTCCACCTGAAAATACCACTTTATTTTCTCACATGATCGTAATATGTGCTCTCGGTTGCAATCAATCAGCCATTTAAGGCATTTCCGAAATGTATTTTTTTGGGATAATTTTCTGCGCAATCAAACACGCCCCAAGCATCTTATTTTAGGACTAAGAACAAAAAAAAAAAAAAACCCTAAAATCGAGTGATCAGGATTGTCTGACAATTACAATTTTGGGGCGTTTGGGATTGCAATTTTTGGTCAAAAAAGACTTGCTCAATGCTTGAATGGTCGAAATTGATAAGCACGTATGCCACGTGTATGACGGGCTTTATTTTGTTAGGCCTGATGTCAAATTTGGTATAATTGCTTGCAACGCTTTTATTTGAGCATTACATGTCAGGGGTCCCATTATTCTAACACGCCTAAAATGACACGCTTTGTAGGGCCCACATAAGTTATGTACTGACTTTTGGAATCATGTTTACAAAAAGAAAAAAAATCAGTCCATTTTGAAACTTCTAATCTTATATAAAATAAAAGGGTATGTTACTAACAGCCCCCTGAAATTTGAAAATAATTAGTAATACCCCCTTATACTCTCAAACTATATGAATAACCCCCTTGATCTACTTTAACTATCATTTGACTAACGTTAAAACATGACATGCATCATGCCCCTGTTAACGCACCTATGAAATGACCATAATATTGCAAGTACAATGCTAACGACGTTTGATTCAAGGTAGTTTTAACCCAAGTCAACCACTGTTAAACGAGGTCAAGAGGGTAATCGTAAAGTTCGAAAGTATATAGGGGTGTTTACTAATTACTTTCAAATTTCATGCGGCTTTTACTAAAATACCCTATATAAAATGTACTTAATATTAACTTAAAATAACCTGACCCTACATACCATCCACTAACCCAGGTGGCTCACTCATGGCAAGTTTTCCTTTGACGGTCATTATGGCTTGGGTATCCAATGAAAATTAGACACGAGGGGTACTGTTTGATGACCGCACTCATAGAGACCACTGACCGTGTCGATGTTTGGACCATCCCTAGGTGAACCTGCATGCCAAAAATTACCGGGATAGGTAATCTTTAGCCATTAGATTTTAGTACTTTTTAAGGCATGATTCTAAGAATTGGATTCAACAAATTTTTTGGGTACTAAATCCAAACGGCTAAAAATCATTAAACAAGTTGATTTTTGGTGTGAATGTCTGGCAAAAGGTGGGCTAAACATCCAAATCAATGGGCCCATATGACAGCGGTATACTTGAAGACCTTGTTACATCACGACCATTCCAAAATTACTCATTTAACCTATAGCTAAAGGAAGAATGACCACCCTCTCTCGAATCTCGTGGGCGACCTTCCCCCCCTTATGGTCTTGGATGCTTGCAGCCGCCTGCTGAGAAAAATTGTGATCCTGACATTTTTTGATAAAGGCATCCAGGCAACACCTAAAAAAACACGTGGCATACTCTCAAGAGCAATGACCATATGTTTGGCCCATCTGGCCATCCCTGTATGGACCTACAAACCAAAAATCATCCAGATCGGTGGTTTATAACCATTTGAATATATCTTTTTCATGATTTGATTTTTAATTATGAGATTCGAGCATTATTTCGATGTAGTCGGATTCAATGGCTAGAAATTACCAATTAGGCTGAATTTTGGTACGTAGGTCCATCTAGGGATGGGTCAAACATCCATATGTTCATTAATCTCTAAGCGCGTGTCACGTAGTATTTTTAGGTGGTGCATGGATCAAAGTTTTTATCACCCCTGCCCCACTCCCCCCCTCCGCCCCATGTGGAGTAATCTTTAGGGCCCATTTACCTAATGGATGTTTGGTCCACCTCTTGATGAATCTACACATCATAAATCAATATAATTAGTGATTTATAGCAGTCGGATTTAATATGTTAACAATGTGATTTTGGGCCGTTGAATTTGAGCTTGTTTTTTTAGGATGCTAAAATATAACTGTTAGACATCACCGATCAATCTGATATTTTGCATGTAGGTCTCCCACGAGGTGCTCCAAACATCCATAAGGTCAGCAGGCCCTAAACAAAGCTCCATATGGCATTTTTGGGAGGGGAGACTTCAAATTTTAAAGTCTCCTACAGACGGCAAATATTTTCTCGTCCCGACTTACCATACGTAAGATCATTAATACTAGGTAGGGTCGTGATGTAACAAGGTATACCTGAGATCTTTTCATTTGCGGAAGCGGCATTTTTAGTAGTCAGCACTGCCATCTGGGCCACTGATCGCATGGATGTTTAGCCCACCCCTTAATAGATATTCAAACAAAAAATAAGATTGTTTAATGATTTTTAGCCGTTGGTTTTAGTACTCAAAAAATGGTTGCATTTAACGGCTATAAGAACGCCTTAAAAGTGCTAAAAAGTGTTAAAATCTAATGGTTATAGATTACCAATCAAGGTGATTTTTGGTCTGTATATCCACCAAGGGGTGGGATAAACATCCATGCGGTCAGTGGACCCAGATGGCAGTTGTGACTACCAAAAATGCCGCCTCCGCAAATGAAACAGTATCAGGCATACATTGTTACGGGCTCACTTAGTATGCAAACAGTGTCAGTACGGTTGGATGTCCCTTGGAAAATGTGTTATTTCAATATTTTTAAAAGAAAATATTTTATAAATTAAAAACACATTTTTCAAGGAGCATTCAATGGTGGATACAGTGTTTACGTACTTAAAAGTATGCAAACAGTTGCATACTAGATTTGTCCCCTTGTTACATCTTTTTCATACTAGGTACCACCATTGATGGACATTCTAGGTATATTCTCTGCACGCACATTAATACTAGGTACAATGGGGACAATGGATTGAAAATCACACAATCACAAGCCAATGAGTTCTCGGCTCGTACCCAAGTGCTTTCGCTTCGAGGTGTACGTGCCATTAACTCATTGGCTTGTGATTGTGTGATTTGAAATCCGTTGACAGAAGTTTTACTCTCTTCTTTGCACCCACAGGGTCTCCTTACATGTGGCGGTCATCGATTCAAACATTCTAACCCTGGTATTGGCTAATGCCTAATGGTTCTAATTTGCCATCAACTGGTGGGGCGTCCTACGCCCAGTCGCCCACGGCACTCGCCGCACTCCCCGACAAAGCAGGCTGATTTTTTGTACGAATGTCTACCAAGGGGTAGGCTAATGAACATCCATATGGTCAGTGGGTCACAGATGGCAGCGGTGAGTAACACAAAGGTGCTAACTGAGTAAACCTCCGATGATGCCGCTGTCTGTAGCCAATATAAGCCACGTGGCACAATCTTTAGAGGACACTGACCGTATGGATGTTTGGCCAATCACTAGGTGGACCTGCAAAAGCCTGAGCAGTGATTTTTAAGCGTTGGCTTGAAGCTATTCTCATGGGTTGATATTAACCGTAGGAATTTGAGCATTATTCGGGTTCAAAGATCCAAAGGTTTAAAAGTTTTAAATCACTAACGAGGCTGATATTTACTTTTGTAGGTTCACCTAGTGATTGGCCAAACATCTTTACGATCAGTGTCCTCTTAAAAATGTGCCACGTGGCTCATATTGGCTGCAGTCAGCAGCATGGCTGACTGCAATTCTCATCGAAGGTTAACTCAGCTGACGCTACATCGCGACCCTTGTATATAGGAGAGACACTGGAGAGGAGAGAGAGAGAGAGAGAGCTCACTAATCTCCATTAATGGTGGTACTGAAAGCTGGGAGCAGACCTCCATGGGTGGGTCTTGGAGCTGCGGTTTGGGTTCAGATAGCATCTGGGAATGCTGCCAACTTCACTCTCTACTCGCATTCTCTGAAATCTGTTCTGGGTTTCAATCAGCAGCAGCTAACGATTCTTGGAGTTGCGAACGATATCGGTGAAAACGTCGGTCTTCTTCCTGGCATAGTCTGCAACAAATTCCCACCTTGGGTTGTTCTCTTGATTGGAGCTTTTACATGCTTCTTGGGCTATGGAGTCGTCTGGCTCGCTGTAAGCCAGACTGTTGAATCCTTGCCTTACTGGCTGGTGAGTTCATTATTTTATTTTATTTTTTTGCATACCTATTTGTGGATTTAATTGGTTGAATGTGCTTTTGTGTGATTTTGATGGATTAATTTTGGTGGGTTTTCTTTCCATGGATTTTTATGCTAAGCATAAGATGGCGATATCACTGAATCTGGATTGAATCAAGTTGTTGTGTAAATGGGTTTGCTTGTTCCTGGATTAGATTGTGATGGGCTTTTGTTGATTGAAATATCTTGCATGTTAGCGCAATCTTATGGGTTTTCTGCAAATCAGAGTTTTCTTTTTGGATCGATTTGAAAGGTTGTTTATTAATATATTTCTTGAGGAAATGGGTGATCTAATTTGGTAAAGTTGTATCTTGTATGTGATCTAGCCTTACTAGTTGCTTAGCATACACAGATCAGTAGGAATTGAAGCTTCTTTTATGCTGCAAACAGGCATAGACCATCAAAAGCTTCTGTGTTGTAGTTTTCTGTATAATGCATTTGAACACTAGCAAATGAATCAAACTCAATTTTGTGTATGTAATTCTCATTTGGGTTTGCTTTATTAACTAAATCATTTCTGCTCTGAACTTTTAACCAAGCCTAAGGTTGTCTTATTCTAAAACACTCAATCTTGTCCATCACTCGTTCTGATATGTGCAAGTGCTGTCTTGTCTACTTTTGGACTTACCATGCATTTCCTTCTAGTTATGATCCCAACTTAGGCTTGTTTGCCAAATGAGCTTTTGTGTTTCTTGTATCTCTTCATAGTCATTGTTGGATATATTTATGAATAAAAAAGGTGTTTTTGAAAAGGCAAGTATCCTAAGAGGTTTTGATTCTTTTGACCCTGGGGCCTTTTTCCTTTTTGGCTTTAGAACTACTAATCCAAGAGTCTAAACTTGGACTTCGCCTTAAACTTCAGTCAGTCAAAATTCAGAATTAATTTGGGGAAGTTCAATTCGAATTAGAGAATTTTTGTAAAAATTTGCTAACTTATAGAAACTTGGAGAATTTTTTACAAAATGAGTGAAATGATATTAATCTTGCTTAGGTTGCTCTAAATAGTTGTTTTTATGATATAATGAGTTAGAAGTGTTTTATCATGCTCGTTTTTATCATATCCTTGATATCAGCGTGTTACCAACGTTTTGGCAAAAAATCTCCAAACTTCTCTAAGTTTACTGTTTACTTCGAATTCAGCAATTTTTTGCAATTTTTGTAGTAAAAAAGGCTAAACTTCGAGAAATTAACCGAATGTTTACTATTTAATTCAAATTAAACGAATTAATACGGTAAATTTTTGTAATTTTTTTAATACATGTACACTTTAATTTGGTAATTCAAAATTTGGAATTAATTCGGCTAATTTTGTCGAATTTTAAATATGAATACAAAAGGTGTTTTTGAAAACGTTGGGTTTTTCAAAATTTCTATTTTTGGGTGGGTTTATTAAAAAAGTGGGTGTTTTATAAGAAAAGCTGAGAGCAAATAATGCTACCCAATATTTATCTTTTTCTTTCTAATAGGCCATTTTAGTGTTGGTTAACGTGTGTAAGAAATAAAAATGTTTCCCTTTTGTTCTTAGACTAATAGTATTCGTTTATTTTGTTTGAATGCATGACCATATTTTTTTTCGGTTTGGCAGTTATGGCTCTCACTATGTGTTGCTGCTAATAGCAATGCATGGTTGGGCACCGGCGTCCTTGTGACCAACATGAGGAACTTCCCTCTCAGTAGGGGCACTGTTGCTGGTATTCTCAAAGGTTATGTTGGGCTTAGTGCTGCAGTTTTTACAGAGATCTACACAACAATGCTTAATAATTCCTCTTCAAACCTCTTGTTGTTCTTGACACTGGGGGTTCCTGTTCTTTGTTTCATGATGATGTATTTTATTAGGCCTTGTACCCCTGCTTCTGGAGATGACTCTGCCGAACATGGCCATTTTCTCTTCACTCAAGTTGCCAGTGTTGCTCTCGGCATATATCTTCTCACAACAACAGTGTTGAATGATATGCTCTCTTTAAGTGCTCAATTTTCCTACACTTTTGTCGCTATAATGGTTCTCCTTCTCATGGCTCCACTTGCAATCCCTATAAAGATGACATTGTATCCGGCTAGTAACAAGAAATCAGGCATACTTGGCCGACCAGATGGTTCTTCAGGCCATCTGATTCCTGGAGAAGGCAATCTTGAGAAAACAGAGCCGTTACTGACTCCATCTTCATCGTCAACATATCTTGGAAGTTTTCAGGAGGGTGATGATGTATCAGACGTGTATATACTTCTCGCTGAGGGGGAGGGGGCAATAAAAAAGAAGAGGAAACCCAAAAGGGGCGAGGACTTCAAGTTCTGTGAAGCTTTTATCAAGGCTGATTTCTGGCTTCTGTTCTTGGTATACTTTCTTGGGGTTGGTTCTGGTGTAACTGTTCTCAATAATTTGGCACAGATTGGGATTGCACAAGGAGCGAATGATACGACAATCCTGTTATCTCTCTTTAGCTTTTGCAATTTCGTCGGCCGTCTAGGTGGGGGTGCTGTTTCTGAACACTTTGTCAGGTTGGTATCATTTCTTCCTGGTTGGTTAGTAAGACATTTGATTACTATAACTCACCATTGATGGTGGAGCCTTGCCCCTTGATGTGCTAATCGGTTTATGTAATCATCTTTCTGAACATTGTCGTGGGTCATGCAACAGAAACGCCAAGTAGGGTGGTAAGGCAATGAGCCCGAGTTTGCTGCCCCTTGGTTTGAAGCCCCCCTCCCAAAATGCCACTTGGAGCACTCTTTCTGGTCCATTGACCATATGGATCTTTGGTCCACCTCTTGATGGATCTACAAATCAAAATCAATTTAATGGTTGATTTCTAGCCATTGGGTTTTAGTATTTAATAGGGTGATTTCTGGCCATTGAATTTGAACAATTTATTCGATGCTAAAATCTAACTGCTAGAAATCATTGATCAACCTGCTTTTTGGTGTGTAGGTGCACCAAGAGGTGGACCAAACATCCATAAGCTGAGTGGCCCAAAAGAGTGGCATCTTGTGAGGGCGGAGACATCAAATTTTGAAGTCCTTGGAAGTCCCTAGGGGACATGCATGGAGCACACCTTGGATGGGCCATTATTGCCCATAAATCATGCTGACCATCCTAACATCCAACCATTTGGATTTGTTGTTCACTCTAAATATATTTTTATTAATGTCCAAAAGAATGCCAATGATCAGATGGTTAGCATTGTTCAATTGGTTCGAAATTTGGGCTATGACCCATCGGAGAGGTGTTCCAAACAATGCATATTCTGCTTTGATGAACTATTACACCAGGTGAGGCGGCACCACCCAAGGTGGCCTACAATCCTACAGTATATTTCCTTTTAATCCTAGATAGGCTTCATGTGTCATGAGGTTTTGTTCCTTGCAGGTCAAAAACAATCCCTCGGACAATTTGGATGACATGCACACAAGTAATCATGGTCATAACGTACCTTTTGTTTGCTTCAGCTCTGAGTGGCACCCTTTATGCTTCCACCGCTTTACTTGGGATCTGCTATGGGGTTCAATTCTCTATCATGGTCCCAACTGCCTCCGAGCTTTTTGGGTTGAAACACTTTGGTATAATTTATAATTTCATGTCACTAGGCAATCCTCTAGGTGCACTTCTCTTCTCAGGTCTGCTTGCTGGGTATGTTTACGATAAGGAGGCAGCGAAGCAACAAGGATTTAATCCGCTTGGTTCAAGTGTCTCCTGTTTGGGTCCTAATTGCTTTAGGCTCACATTCCTGGTTCTAGCTGGTGCCTGTGGTTTGGGCTCCGTGTTGAGCATAATTCTGACTCTGAGAATAAGATCGGTATACCAAATGCTTTATTCTGGTGGTTCATTCCGGCTGCCTGAAAGTTCAAATCATTGAGACGATCTGAATGGAGAGTCAGGAGTTCAGGATCATCTTGGAATATGAATATTAAGGTAAAACCATTTTACGCAGGCCATGTTTCAACCTAGCGACTTCATCTCTAGCCCAATGCTTGTTCCGGAGAATTGTAGAGCTCCAGTTTGCCTCAAGAAGGGATTTTGCTAGTCTTTGGTTTCTGACTGGCAGTTCGGTCAAGCTTCTTTGTGCGTCCATTGTAATTTTACATATCTTCGTGCTAGTCAGGAAATATTACAGATTGGAAGTTACCATGCTTGAAGAGATGGAAAACTCTTTTGGATAAAGAATCAATTGTTCAGAGACAAGGTTTTGGAGGATTGGATCTGTGTACAAGCAATGTCACATCCAAAAGAGATGGAAAACTCTTTTGGTTAAAGAATCAATTTTCAGAGACAAGGTTTTGGAGGCTTGGTATCTGTGTACAAACAATGTCACATTCCAAGTTTATATGTTGATCAAGATATGGTTCTTCCAAACTAAAAGATGTTGGTTCCATTATTGAAAGCGAAACAGCTATTTTATGTATGTGATTTATGTAGATACTGGAATTTAGTGTGATTCTATGCAGATTACAGGTAATTTAATCTGGTTTCTTGTTTTCTCGTAGATCTTGTAATCTAGGAACTATGTTGCATTATGAAAATGGCCTCTCTCTCTCTCTCCCTCTCTCTCTCTCTCTCTCTCTCTCTCTCTCTTTTTCATTCTATGAATGGTAACTGAGTTACATTAACTGTCCATCTTTATTCCCTATCCATCTTTGATCTTCACGTGATTACTTCAAAATTCCTTTTGAGCATCTGTAAATTGTAATGTCAGCCTACTTAAATAAGTTCCTGAGACTTCCTCTGCAGTCTAAGAGCATCTGACATCACCCACTCTCCCTCTAGAACAAATTCCTCTTGTAAGAGGATTTCTTCATATCTTGAAGATTTATTCTTATCTTGGCAACTAATTAATGCTTTCCTTGTTTATGACCTTCTTTGTTTGGTGTATTGTAGGTACATGGTAAACTTTATTTTCTTGTCTTATTCTATTGTATAGCAATCTCTGTTTTTGGTTACTTTCAGTACATAGCTTTTGCTAAAAAGGCTATATATAAGAACCTCCATGTGTAGATACAAAAACATAGAATATGATTACTACATTCAAGTAGAGAATTCTTTAAAATTGTTCTTTGCTTTCATTGTTCTTTGATAATATGGTATCAAAGCCTTAAGGCCTGAGAGGTCGCCAGTTCCAGTCTCCATTGGAATGTATTCCCGCTGAGAGGGTGTGTTAGCTGAGAGTGTGTTCCCATGCACGTGTTGTGTTGGCGCGATGACCCGTTGATATACATAGTTGTTTCGCCTTTCCCCAATAAGATGATCTTTCGGGGTAAATAGTTGTTTAATATAGAGGTAAATGTGTATTTTTGGGATATGAAATTCATCACAAATGATACAGATGATATGATCCTATTAGCAAGAAATTGCGTATTTCAAGAAATGTTATTTTTTGGAGCATCTTCCTTTTTTACTTGTCTCCTCAATATTCCTCTACTCCACAGTTGTCTAGAAGGAGGAGGTTGAATAGGTATTTAAATTATTTGGCTATTGCCAACAATTTAATTCAATTGCTGGTTTGGGTAGGTAAAAATCACGTACAATTGCAAGTGACTATTTAAACAAATTGGTTATCGATCACAACCTATTCAGATCAACTATATCTCCATGATATATTATTTCTGATTCATTTTTTATAATCTAAACAGAGTGCAGAATATAAATAATCAAACCATTACGCATAAGCAATTTTATATATGGACCTCTTTTTCAAGAAAAACCACGGGACCACGTTTAGACGTTAAAATATCATTAACAAAAGGTTACCTACGCAATATCGTTTACCGCAGCATACAACCCAAGGCTAACTGTCGTTGTGTCCACGTCTTCTGGCTACCACACACGAGTCTGCGGGAGCCTTTTTTGTCATGATTTCCTCACCAGTGTTCAGTTTGATATACCCAAACCCACCATTCGATCGGTACACTCCAATCTTATTTACACTCTTTGGTCTAACCCAAGAAGTGAAAGATTCAATACACCCCAGTGGACGGTGATCGTACAAGTTAGATGGAGTTTAATTGAACTTTTCGATGTTCGTTAAATTATATAAGATCGACATTAGGTGGCTTTTGATCTTGATTGTAGGTTTCAGTTATGTACCCCCAGTGGTGCTTTTTGACATCAATGCTCACGGTGGATGACTGTAATTATATGGGTAGTTTCGGCCCTACGACAACATGGACCAGTCCTAAGTTATCTTTTCAAACTTTGTTGTATATTCCTTTCTTAACCAAGATGGGTGTTGGTGACAATATATAAAACTAGATGATGAATTTCCGCTAAGAACATTAGGCACAATCATAACACACCACGAAAAGGGCGTTTAGACGACAAACACGTGTTAAAGGCACGATCAGAACATACCAAGTATTGCTTTAGTGTCTATTATTTTATAAGAAGTATTATTCTACGGTGATTTTACTGTTCATTAAGCCACAACTTGCAGCCAGAACCAGTGGTAATTTTTGTCTATACAATTTCGTTTAATTTGTGTTAGTACAACTTGTATTAGAGGTATTTCATTATATCAAAGATTTTTATATATTATCTAAAGGTGTGTCGTGGTTTCATTTCTACATTGAGAGAGTGAGAGAGAATAAACTATTGTAACCCAAATTCTTTAGACATAGTGAAAAAGCTCTTATCACCCGTGGACGTAGGCACACTGCTGAACTACATAAATTTGTTGTATATCTGTGTGATTGAATATTTTGGTTACCTATTTTTGCTGGTTTGTAGAAAGTTGATTTTCAACAACAGGGACAAGTAGCACATCAACCATTCTACTGCAATTGGATAGAGGTCTGATGAAATCACAACTAAGTAGTATGAAAAAATCACTACTTTTTTGAGCATTACGTGGTATGTCAAAAATTTCCTAATTCTTTTAGTCGGAGATGTCAAATTTTGGTATCATAGCTTTCTTACCTACTTCCTAGTAAATGGTGGATCAACCCCAAGAGTGACAACACGTGTGGTATAATTGTAATGCTTTTATTTGAGCTTTATGTGTCATGGGTCCCACTATTATGACACACTAAAGTGACATGTCCTTTAGCAACCAAACATACGTTTTTTTTGTCAAGGTGTGCATATCGGCACGAACACGCACACATTTGTATAAAAAAATATAGCCTTAAATCTTTTTGTAATTTTAAAAGATATCTTAAATAAACGAAATAGTATCCCACAGGCGATGTTAGATGTTGGACCATAGATTAGTCACATGGCACATTCTTAGTGGCCACACACCATATGGATGTTTTGCGCATCCTTAGGTGGGCCTACAAAAAAAAAAAATCAGCCTGATTAGTGACCAAACATCCATATATTCAATGGTCTGTAAGTAGGGGTGTCAACTTTACCAGTTTAACCGGAACCGAATCAGAATCGGAACCGAAAACACCGGTTCCGGTTCCACATTTTTGGGAACTGATTAAAAAGTAACCAGAATCGGAACCGAACCGACAATAATGGGTCCGGTTCTGGGTAGCCTAATATGGAACTGGAACTAGAACCGAACCGATAAGAACCAGTACCAATAAATAAATGTAGTGTAAATATTCTAATATTCTCAAGATTTAGCCCAATATACCCGGAACCGGAACCGGAACCGGAACCGAAATCAACATAAATACATAATCGGTTCTGGTTCCGGATCCATCACTTTGAGAACCGGAACTGTTAAAAAGCCGAACTGATAAGAACCGGAACCAATTATTCCGGTTCTGGTCACCTTAGGAACCGAACCGGAACCGACCCGTTGACACCCCTATCTCTAAGATGGCTCAGACCTGATCATGTCTGTGGCCACACATTACTCACTACTGCCATCTGGGCCCATTGACCGCATGGTGGATTTACACACCACGACACACCCACGGCATTTACAACATTGAAACGTCTCACGCGTCTCCCCACTAAATAAACATAAAGGCTAATAATGGCCACGTACATGGTTGGAAACTTGGAATCACTGGGAGAGCTACTATATGTACGATCATTAATACTAGGTACCATACGAGAAATTTTTTGAAGCGGCGGGATTTTTTAAACTTAAAAAATCCAGCCGCTTCGAAAGTTTTTCTCGTACCATAGATAGACAGTCTAGGCTCCTCTAAGAGTATGCCACGTGGCTCTTATTGCACCGGCCTTGATGACAGGGCCTGTCATCAAAGTCTTACTCCTTAGCATGCATAGGGATTCCTTACATGTGGTACACATAGTCATCAATCCAAACATTCTAGTCTTTGTATTGGCTATATATGACCATTGCTCATACAATTCTCTAATGAACGTTCCTGATCAAATGGTTAGAGATTATCCTAATAATGTGAGTTTTAGTTTATGCCTAATCTTAGGGTTGGTCCAACATTTTGATGGTCCAGATTGATAATCACGTGTGCCACTTATATGAAATAGTGGTGATTTATAGACAATGTTTTTCGTGTTATTTTATTATGTAAGTAATTACGAATAGAAACATTTGCTGACGGACCACAATATGAGTGGATGCTGATCGTATGGATATTTGGCCAAGGTGGACCTACAAACCAAAAATAAACCTGAGCAGTGATTTCTAAGCGTTGGATTGGGTGCAAAGATCCAAAGGTTGTAAATCACTATTCAGGCTGGTTTTTGGTTTGCAGGTACACCGAGGGACTGGCCCAACATCCAGATTGATAATCAGGTGTGCCACTTATATGATGAAATAGTGCTGATCATATGATCCGGGGTCCATGTGGTGCCCAATTGCTGGCCACATTTTGATTGATACTCTACTAATGTTTTATTATATTTTAGTAGCACGAGGTATGCAACTCCAATCAAAATGTGCTAAACAGTTGGACACCAGGTGGACCCCGGATCATATGATCAACACTCAATAAGAAATCTCCATGGTCGAGCAAAGAAAAATCATCTGGTCCAGGAAACTAAGCCCCATCCATATAACAATGTAAGCCACGTGTAGTGACGGACCACAGTATAAGCCACGTGGCACATTCTTATAGGACACTGACCGTATGCATGTTTGGCTCATCCTTCAAATCCACTCACTACTAAATATCAGCCTGATTAGTGATTTAAAACCTTTGAATCTTTGTACCCCAAATGATGCTCAAATAATACGGTTAAAATTCAACCTATGAAAAAGACTCCAATCCGACGCTCAGAAATAATTAATCAGGCTAATTTTTGCGCTGTAGGTACACCTAAGATTCGGCCAAACATCCGTGCGGTCAGAAGTTTCTCCAATATGCCACATGGCTCATATTGTGGTCCGTCAGCAAAGTTCTACGCGTACGTTAATACCCCTTAAGCAGACCAGCGTAAGTTAGCATCCCATGGTCTGAGCAGAGATTCAGAATTTCAGACCTACCACACTGTCATAGGCATTATTACCACTTACCACTAATAATTTTTAGATATGCCGTATCTGGCACACTAATTCATCGATCTTGACCGTTCAGTTGGTGCTTACAGGTCATGTCCCAAAATTTGATTTAAATTGAACTGTTTCACGCTTTTTGAATGATGCCACACCAAAGGGTGGTCCACAAATTTATCTATCAAAGAGATGTGTCGATTCATAGCCATGTGATTACGAAAAAAAAAAAAAATTCATAGCCATGTGTCTGGCGGAGGTTAAGGTCCATGGGAGATGAGAAAAAATTCGCGGGTCCAGGATCCTTCAAACTTTGAAGGTCCCCTCCTAAAATGTTTGACACGTACCTTTTGTTAACTATCCTTAACTAACCAAGGTTTTAACGTTGGTTGGGTTTAGGCCTTGAGGTACGTGTCAGACATTTTTGGCTGGGGGCCTTCAAAGTTTGAAGGACCCCGGGACCCGCGAATTGTAACTCCATGGGAAACATAGACCTCAGTCCATTCTAAAATAACGGGGTTATTGAGCATTATTGAGCGTTATTTGGGTGCAAAGATCCAAAGGTTGTGGATCCCTAATCAGGCTGATGTTTTGTTTATAGCTCCACCGAAGGACTGGCCAAACATCCATACTGTCCACGTTTACTAAGAGTGTGCCACGGGGCTCGTATTTTGCAAGTAAAACTTCTGTCACAATGGGATTGCAAATCACACAAACACAGCCAATGAGTTCTCGGCACGTAACCTAAAAAGCAAAAGCCCATTGGTACGTTGCAAAGCACATGTGTACGTGCCGAGAACTCATTGGCTTGTGATTGTGTGATTTACAATTTCGTGTGATAGAAGTTTTACTCGTATTTTGCGCTGTGACACAAGTTTCTGTCGTTAAACGCTATGACAGAAGTTTTACTCCTCTCCATCATTCATGAGGTTAAGACAAGTAGATTATATATAGGGGAGACACCGGAGAAAGAGAGAGAATTAAGAATTTAAGAGTGCTAGAACTAGAAGTGAAGGAGAAACGCAGAGGAAACACGGAGGGTGAGAGAGAGAGAGAGAGAGAGAGAGAGAGAGGAGCTGAAGCTCTCATTGATCTCCATTAATGGCGGTACTGAAAGCTGGGAGCAGACCTCCGTGGGTGGGTCTTGGAGCTGCAGTTTGGGTTCAGATAGCAGCTGGGAATGCTTACAACTTCCCTCTCTACTCGCATTCTCTGAAATCTGTTCTGGGTTTCACTCAGCAGCAGCTAACGATGCTTGGAGTTGCGAACGATATCGGTGAAAACGTCGGTATTCTTCCGGGCATAGTCTGCAACAAATTTCCACCTTGGGTTGTTCTCTTGATTGGAGCTTTTGCATGCTTCTTCGGCTATGGAGTTCTCTGGCTCGCTATAAGCGAGACTGTTCAATCCTTGCCTTATTGGCTGGTGAGTTCATTAATTATTTTTTAGTTTCTTTAAGTTTTTTCGCATACCCATTTGTGGATTTGATTGGTTGAATATGCTTTTGTTTGATTAATTTTGGTGGGTTTTCTTTCCATGCATTTTGATGATAGGCGTAAGATGGCGATATCACTAAATCTGGATTGACTGAAGTTTTTGTGTAAATGGGTTTGGCTGTTCCTGGATTAGATTGTGAGGGGTTTTTGTTGATTGAAATTTCTTGCATGTTAGCGCGATCTTATGGGTAATATGCAAAGCAGAGTTTTCTTTTGGATCGAATTGAAAGGTTGTTTATTAATAAATTTCTCGAGGAAATGGGTGGTCTAATTTGGTAAAGTTGTATGTGATCTAGCCTTACTGGTTGGTTAGTTTCTGGAGATGCTTGATACTGTAGTATACACTATACACAGATCAGTAGGAACCTTAAGTACCCTCAATACAACATTAAATAGAATAAGCAAGTACAGCCTTTAAAGTTTAACCTGATTAATAAGGCGCCAATTCAAAGAAAATGATAAACTGAAGCTTCTTTTATGCTGCAAACAGGCATAGACCATCAAAAGCTTTTGTGTTGTAGTTTTCTGTTCTTCGATGGGTTAGCTTTCGTTTTAGGGTCGACCCAGATTTTCTATACTAGATTCTGCAATATAATCTATACAAGGTAGGGCTCTTTTAATTATACAACATCTATTTTTTTCAGTCCCATAATTTGCATCTACTTGTGGGTTATTGTCCAATTCACGGAATTTCCTAATGAGACCTCTGTTTGAACTTTAGTGAATCTGAAGGTCTTGAAGGAATCTCAAAATCATGCATAATGCATTTGAACACTAGCAAAGGAATCCTACTCAATTTTGTGTATGTGATTGTCATTTGGGCTTGCTTTATAAATTAAATAATTTCTGCTTTGAACTTTTGGCCAAGCCTAAGGTTGGTTCCTCCAAATATCATACTAAAACATTCAATCTAGCTTTTTTTTTTTCAATTTAAGAGACCAATTCGTACCGAGTTTGGTCCTGTCCATCACTCATTCTGGTAAGTGCAAGTGCAGTCTTGTCTACTTTTGAACTTAGGATGCATTTCCTTGTAGCCATGATCCCAACTTAGGCTTGTTTGCTGATATGAGCTTTTGTGCTTCTTGTATCTCTTCATTGCCACCTTTTCTGCAAGTTTTGTAATCAACACATATGCATAATGCAAATATGTATAGGACCACTGGTCATATATTGGGCATCTATGGAATCTGATTTCGATGGTGACTCTACTTGAAGTTATTGAAAAACTATTGAGATGCTTGTTTAGCTCATTAAGAATATAAAACCTTAAATCCTTGTGAAATGTCAGTCTGTACAAAATTGCTCCTAAACTGGTTAGAATTGAAATATATGCTCAACGTGGTGATGTATGGAAATATAATTGTAATCTACAAGGATCCTCATGCATAGACATGTCGTTCAGGAAATTATGGACATCGAGAGTTTGTGAGATGTGACTTTCACAAAAAAATGAGCTTAACTTTCTCCTACAAATTCCGATTGAAGTGATCCAGGAATCCTTGGAAAGCAGAGGAGAAGATCTACGAGGTCATCTGACTAGATCAACCTTTCAATAGTGTTTTGTGGAAATGGAAATATTCCAATAATGTTTTGTTTTGGGTCCTTGTAGAAATGGAAATATTTGAATGTATTTTTTTTTGGAAATATGTTGGTATTTAATACCATGCTATTAGCTATTTCCTATACGATTGATTGTTTTGCCTTTTTTTTCCTTTGATCGTGAATCAGTTTCCCTCTATATAAGAGCTTTGACCTACTCAAAGCTCTTATATAGAGCATTACAAGAGTCTAACAGAGGAAATAAATCATAATCAAATCTAATCTAATCTTAATCAAATCAAATCTAATCCTAATCAAATCAAAACTAATCCTAATTGATACTTATCAACTTTGGTAAAGATATAGTGCATCTCGTGCACCTTACTATATTCTAATACCCTCCCACAATCGCATGTCTCTTTGAAGAAGAAACATGTGACTGGTTACAAGATATATGAGCCCTTGATCATCATATGATGAATGACCGAAACGTCCGTTCGTGTGCTTGATGGTGGTCATCTTCTGTCTGTGAATTGCATCACTATCGCATCCCGCTTATCTTGGAGTCTGTCGGAGCCAGTGGCTCACTAGATTAGGTCAGTCATGATCTCTTCCAGAAGCTTTCAAAGACGGAGTGTACGACTAAAAATCATTGGAGATATTTTATTTTTTTGTTATGATGGGTGGAGGTTTTATGATCTATGATTGATGGTTGGATATTAGAAAGGCAATTGATAAACGTAGGCTGCAGAAGGTGATGGTAGTTGGAGATTTGGGATGGGCTGATAGTGAATCATATGTGGTCAAGCTCGACGGGCAAGGATGATGCTGCTTGTTGGAAGAATGACGAGCCAAATAAAAAAGATTAGTGGAACACAGGTCGTTGGATGACTTGCTTTGATACCATGATTAGCAATGAAATTATTGATAAGCTTGGATGATTACATTGGCCTACTCAAAGCTCTTATATAGAGCATTACAAGAGTCTAACAAAGGAAAGAAATCATAATCAAATCTAATCTAATCTAATCTTAATCAAATCAAATCTAATCCCAATCAAATCAAATCTAATTCTAATTGATACTTATCAACTTTGGTAAAGATACGGTACACATCTCGTGCACCTTACTATATTCATAGAGGTGTAGCGGACCTTCTCTCTCTTTGGAGTTGATTTTTTGGTTCTAGAGCATGTGGACAATTGATACTTGGCAGTTCGTTGGTATTTTTTTCGTGGAAAGGGCGGTTTCTGTGGCAACTCCTCCCATTCACTTTGTGGTGGGCAGTTTGGAAGGAGAAGAATTCAAGGATATTTGAGGGAAAAGAAGCCTCTATTCAAGAGCTGATTCTGAATATCAAAGCTTTGATGTTCCTATGGTCTTCCATATCTCCCGAATTTGCATGCTGTTTTTTTGACTATTTTGTATTTAGATGGGATGATATTTTAGGGGAGAATGGGATCTGCCTTCTTTTGTTTTCTTTTCAAATTAGACCTCTAACAAAAGAGGTTGGCTTACAAGAGAAGAAAGAAGAGGAGTGCTATAAGCAGAGTTGAACAATGAAAGATTAGAAATAATTACATGTTATAAGGTTGTTAAGGGCGCAAGGCATTAGGACCCCTAGAGCCTGAGGCGCAAGGCGCGCGCCTGACTGAAGCGAGGCGCAATATTAAAAATTATAATAAAAAATATTAAAAAATTAAGAAAAATAACATCATTAAATAACAAAATAAGTAATCATTAGGCCACATAAATATAATATAAAGAACTTGTCATTTTTTCTATTTTTTCAAAAATTTACCAGAAAACGATGCACTTGGTGCGTCATTTATTACTTAAATTTTATTTTTTAAGAAATATCAGCATATATGATGGATATGTCCAGGATACGTGTCGGTACCGTGTCCCATACATGTATCCGGGTTGACATCGCTACGATGGGGGGTACATGTATTCAAGTATGATAGGTTCTAGTTAACATTGTCATTATCTAAATACAAAAAGAGTAATCAAAAAGCCATAAAATTTGTCCATCCCTAGTTGGACCTACATACCAAAATCCGTCCTGATTAGTAATTTATGTTCGTTGTATTAATCTTTTTTCATAGATTATTTTCAACTGTGGATTTCTAGCATTATTGGGGTACTCAAATTCAAAGGTTAGGAATCACTAATCAGACCCATTTTTGTCTTGTAAGCCCATCTAGGGATAGGCTAAACATCCATACGGTCAATAGCCTTTAATAGTATGCCATGTGACTCACATTGTTGTTCCGTCATCAACTTTTATTATGTACACCATCATCAATTTTTTTCTTTCACAAGTTGAAATGTTAAAATGTTGAATGACCAAAATACCCCTATAAAGTAAAACAATTTCAAAAAATAAAAGAAGCAATGTTTGTAAATTTAAGGGATTTGGGGGCCATATTAGGAACAAGGATTCTTTTATTTTTAACATTTTGTTAAAAAAAAATTGTTATTTTAGTGAGGTGCACGCCTTGATCTTAAGGGGCGCGCCTTTAGATCAAGGCGCGCGTCTTAATAAAGGCGCCTCGCCTTGATCATTTCAAGGCGCCTTAGGTGCACCTTGCTGCGCCTTGTGCCTCAGTGCGCCTCGACTTCAGAGACTTTATCTATAGGATAAACTATATTTTATACATTGTATTTAGTCTATATTTTAATTAGGGATTAAAAGGGGAGAGAAAATAATCTCTCATCTTAAATTAAAGAGAGGAAATTGGTGGCGGTAACCATGACCTTTTCCATTTTAAATTGGTGGAGGAAATTTGACCTACTACAGATTCGTTAACTGATGTTTTCTTGTTTCCTTTTCTGTTATTTTCTTTTTCGTTATGTGGCTAGCTTGTGTTGGCCTCTTCTTTTCTTCTTTTCCCTTCTTCCTTTTGTAGCCTTTTCTTTTCTCTAATATATTTCTCCATTTAACAATAAAAGGAAAGTATGGGTACATCCAAGGAGGCAGATAACATTGAAAAATATCGGACCCTTCCCTGTGCCCATGCATCTCCTGACATAGTCTCCAACCAAAATATAAATCAACATGAATAATAAAGAGATGCATGCAATCAACTATCCATGATAAAAACATGCTCAAAATCCACCAAACATACTACATTCTTTTCTAAAAATTCAATGATAGTGTGAAGCAAACTAAGAGATTTTTTAGCATAAAATCATACATGATTTAATTTCAAAACTAACATAGATATCATAGATTTTAAGGAAAAACATCCATGGAGTATAGGGATGAGAGAAAAGCCTACCTTAAGCAATAAAAAAATCGGATCTTCAATGTAGATCAAACATTCTCTTCTTTCTTCTTTGATCACCTTTTTCTCTTCTTGATGTAATCAACGTTACTAAGGGCCACGCATATATCATGTCTATAATAGTACAGTCTGTGTGAACATCTGAAGATGTTGGTGCCATTTGATCACTCTGGTAACCACCTCATTGTGATTTTCTTTCGAAATCCACCACAATTGTGGATGATCCTTCTGTTTCTGTTATTGCTCGATTTCCATTTTTTAGCCACCCCTTGTGCTATTAAAACTGTTGCCAGAGATCAATAAGATAGGACCACGTTGCCAGAGTTATTGTCTTGCGCAAAACCTATTAATGTAGTGTTTTCTTGGTAGACATTTTAGAAATTTGGGTCCCCAAATCTTGGTTGATTGAATTACAAATAATCCCACCTCATCACTGAACATCGACGTTGTCGGAGCTCTCACCATTCACTTCAAATCAGTCCGATCATCGTTGTTGGATGTGCTTCACCGGTAAGATTCAAGAAAACTAAGGTTTCCTCAGACCTTAAAACTCTTACCCTTGTCTTGAGGTTGAGGACCTCTTTGGGGGGGTTTTCAAACAAGGTAATCGGGCCCAACCTTATTTTTTGTGGGTTTAAATGAGTTAAATCCAAGACCCTCATTTATTACCTGGTCCATATACAAGGCTCAGCCCAACTCATATTAAGAACTCATTAGGCTTTAAGATTAAACCATAAGCCCAGGCCAGAGACCATTCCACCCAAACCCAGGTCCAATCCATCCAGTCCTAACCAACCCAAAAAAAAAATTAAAATAAATCAAAACCAATAGCCAAGCCCACTAAACTGTGCTTAGAGCGAAAATGGAGAATGACAATGAAATTATGAGGAAAGAATTGATGTTGCCATAGCGAAAATTCATGAAAATTGGTTCTAATCTTTCACTGATTAGATTCACATGAAGCCTAAATACAAGAAATGAAAAAGGGAGAATATTTTGAAGGAGGAGGGTCCAATACTATGGTGGAAGTAGTTATCAAGTCAACAAGCTACAACAACACAACAACTCTTGCTAATGCAAAGTTAGTTACAATGCAAATACATCATGATTTTATCTTCCATAAACATCAGATTATGGAAAAGAATGTGGAAGTGAATCCTTGTCATCAACAACCATTCTACATGATACAACCCCTATAATACAAGAAGTCTTGATATACAATTCTGAGGACAAAATTTGAACTTCTTGAACTCGAGGTCATGTTCTTTCAAACCTGAGGCATTTGATGCATGGGCATCATTCCCTTGATGCAACCGAGCTACATTGATTCAGGCGTTTCCATAGAAGAGGTGGTCTTACAAGAGAAGAAAGAAGAAGAATGCTACAAGGAGACTGCAACTCTAATAGATTAGGATTTAATCAGCTGTTATGTTTATCAATAGGATAAATTAAATTTTATACATTGTTATTGATTAGGGTTTAAGTTAGGATTATCTGTTTGAGTTTTAATTTTTATAGGAAATCAGGTTAGGAAAATCTATAAATACAGATTCTCATTGACCTAAAGATTATGTTATTTTGATTAATGAAACTTTGAGTTTAGAGTTGAGAGTGTTCTTTCTTTGGTTGAGCCTTCGTTTAGGGATGTAGCTGACCCTCCTTGAGACTTGTGTAGATCGATTTATTTTCCTACATCACTCTCTCTCTCTCTCACACACACACACACACATGCGCGCGCGCGCAATACAGATTCTCATTGACCTAAAGATTATGTTATTTTGATTAATGAAATTTTGAGTTTAGAGTTGAGAGTGTTCTTTCTTGGTTGAGCCTTTGTTTAGGGATGTAGCTGGACCCTCGTTGAGACTGGGAGTATCCAATTTGGAGAACTTTGAAAAATAGGATTTGTGGGCTGCAGTATACTTTAAATAATGCGAAACAAAGTAATTGTTTTCTTTTTATATGATAATAAGGATAATAGTTGATAATTCGATACGTTATCGTAAGGTTTGTTTCATATATTTATAGATGAAGATATATATATGTACTATTACGTTTGTTGCATAGAAAACTTCAATTGTAAAAGGTAGAACTCATAGCCTATGGAAAATGCTAATTAGTATCTTGCAAGTAAGGAACGAAAGCAGCAAAATAGAATTTTGATGTGTTGCTCCAGAATCATTATCATGTCAAACTCCGACATGGGTACTTTGCCTGTTTAGAAAAATCCATGCAACATAGGTTAGAATCAAAGTGTGTTTTCTTTGCGAAATGAAGATATATAATTAATGGATGCTTATACATCCAAATGGGAATTCAGCATGTGTAATGAAACTCATACATTCTGTGATTGAATTGTTTTTATGTGAATAAGAGTTCATTTTACATTTCCATGTGAGCATAGCCATACCTTGGATAAGTGGTCCTTGGAACTGAGCTTTGGAACCAGATTTTTGCCATGAATGAAATCTTTTTCTTCTTCTTTCTAATAGTCTTTTTAATGCAATTATTACTTATTTTCTCTATTGCCATTTTAGTCTTGGTTAACATGTCTAAGAAATAAAACTTTGTCTCCCTTTGGTTCTTAGACTAATAGTATTTGTTTATTTTGTATGCATGTATGGCTAATTATGGTTTGGCAGTTATGGCTCTCACTATGTGTTGCTACTAATAGTAGTGCTTGGTTGGGCACTAGCGTCCTTGTGACCAACATGAGGAATTTCCCTCTCAGTAGGGGCACTGTTGCTGGCATTCTAAAAGGTTATGTTGGGCTTAGTGCTGCAGTTTATACAGAGATCTACACAGCAGTGCTTAATAATTCCTCTTCGAAGCTCTTGCTGTTCCTGACACTGGGGGTTCCTGTTCTTTGTTTCATGATGATGTATTTTATTAGGCCTTGCACTCCTACTTCTGGAGAGGACTCTGCAGAACATGGCCATTTTCTCTTCACTCAAGTTGCCAGTGTTGCTCTCGGCATATATCTCCTCACAACAACAGTGTTGAATGATATGTTCTCATTAAGTGCTCCATTTTCCTACACTTTTATTGCTATAATGGTTCTCCTTCTCATGGCTCCACTTGCAATCCCCATAAAGATGACATTGTATCCAGCTAGTAACAAGAAATCAGGCATACTTGGCCGACCAGATGGTTCTTCAGGCCATCTGATTCCTGGAGAAGGCAATCTTGATAAAACAGAGCCATTACTGACTCCATCTTCATCGTCGACATATCTTGGAAGTTTTCAGGAGGGTGATGATGTATCAGATGTGGATCTACTTCTCGCCGAGGGGGAGGGGGCAGTAAAGAAGAAGAGGAAACCCAAAAGGGGCGAGGATTTCAAGTTCTGTGAAGCTTTTATCAAGGCTGATTTCTGGCTTCTGTTCTTGGTATACTTTCTTGGGGTTGGTTCTGGTGTAACTGTTCTCAATAATCTGGCACAGATTGGGATTGCACAAGGTGTGAATGATACGATGATCCTGTTATCTCTCTTCAGTTTTTGCAATTTCGTGGGCCGTCTGGGTGGGGGTGCTGTTTCTGAACACTTTGTCAGGTCGGTATCATTTCTCCCTGGTTGGTTAGTTTGGTTAGTAAGACATTTGATTACTAAAACCCACAATGGATGGGGGAGCATTGCCTCTTGATGTGCTAATCGGTTTATTTAATCATTTTTCTGAACATTGTTGTGAGTCATGCAATGGAAACTCTAGGACTTTGATCGAAATAAAACAAGAGAAAATAAAATAAAATCACACATCCAGAGAACTCACTGATTTAATGTGGAAAAACTCCAATGGGAAAAAACCACGGTGAAGCAACAGGAGATCATTATGAATAAATCAAGTGTACAAGGATTCAAACAGCTCACAAATAGAATCCCTACTTTTCTCTCAACCTTTGAAACTTCTAGGGTTCTCTAAAATTCTTCCCAGCCCAAAAGTAGGACCACACTTGACTTCACTAGTTCTCTCTACATTTTCTAGGATGGTAAGGCAACAAGCCTGAGTTTGATGTACCCTGTTTGAAGTCCCCCTCCCAAAATGCCATGTGTTAAGGCCCACTGACATTATGGATGTTTGGTCTACCTCTTGATGGATCTACACAAAAAATCAGTTAATTGGTGATTTCTAGCTGTTGTATTTGAGCATTTTAATAGCATGTTTCATGCTGTTGGATTTGAACTTTTTTTTTTGATGCTAAAGTATAACTTTTAGAAATCGTCGAACAAGCTGATTTTTGGTATGTAGGTCCACCAAGAGGTGGACCAAACATCCAGCAGGTCTCTGGGCCATAAAGGGTAACTCCATGTGTCATTTTTGGGAGGGGGAGACTTCAAATTTTGAAGTCCCAAGGGGGCAGCAAATATTTTCTCATAAGGCAACAAGCCCAATTTTGCTGTCCCGTGGTTTGAAATCCCCTTCCCAAAATGCCACTTGGAGCACTATTTCTGGTCCACTGATCAAATGGATGTTTGGTTCTCTTGGTGGATCTACACATCAAAATCAGTTTAATTGTTGATTTCTAGCCATTGGATTTTAGCATTTTAATAGGGTGATTTCTGGCTGTTGAATTCGAACAATTTTTTGGATGCTAAAATCTAAGTGCTAGAAATCATTGATCAAGGGATTTTTGGTGTAGGGACCAACACATTCATAAGCTCAGTGGGCCCGAAAGAGTGCTCCACATGGCATATTGGGAGGGGGGAGACTTCAAAATTTGAAGTCTCCAGGGGCAGCAAAATTTTCTCTTAACCACCATCCTCAACCCTATTAAGAAGAGGTCTAACCAAGATAGGAAACTTGCAAAAACAGAAACCCAACCCAGAACTGAAAACTTCTTAAAAATAAACCCAGAAAGGAAGTTAGCATATTCAACAAACATCCAATGCATGGAGCACATCTTGGATGGCCCATTGCCCATAAATCATGCTGACCATACAATCCTAACTTCCAATCATTTGGATTTGTTGTTAACACTAAATATAGTTTTATTTAATGTCCAAAAGTATGCAAACGATCAGATGGTTAGCATTGTACATCAAAGAGGTGCTCCAAACAATGTGTATTCTGCTTTGATGAATATATACACCAGGCAAGGCGGCACTGCCCAAGGTGGCCCACAATCCTGCTGCATATTTCCTTTTAATCCTAGATAGGCTTCATACTGGTGTTATGAGGTTTTGTTCCTTGCAGGTCAAAAACAATCCCTCGGACAATTTGGATGACATGCACACAAGCAATCATGGTCTTAACGTACCTTCTGTTTGCTTCGGCTCTGAGTGGCACCCTCTATGCTTCCACTGCTTTACTTGGGATCTGCTACGGGGTTCAGTTCTCTGTCATGGTCCCAACTGCCTCTGAGCTTTTTGGGTTGAAACACTTTGGTGTAATTTATAATTTCATGTCACTAGGCAATCCTCTAGGTGCACTTCTCTTCTCAGGTCTGCTTGCTGGGTATGTTTACGATAAGGAGGCAGCGAAGCAACAAGGATTTAATCTGCTTGGTTCAAGTGTCTCCTGTTTGGGTCCTAATTGCTTTAGGCTCACATTCCTGGTTCTAGCTGGTGCCTCTGGTTTGGGCTCTGTGTTGAGCATAATTCTGACTCTCAGAATAAGACCCGTTTACCAAATGCTTTATTCTGGTGGTTCATTCCGGCTGCCTCAAAACTCAAATCATTGAGATGATCTGAATGGAGGGTCAGGAGTTTTCTTCTTAGAATATGAAAATTAAGGTAAATCATTCTACACAGGCCATGTTTCAAACCTAGCTACTTCATCTCTAGCCCAATGCTTTTTCCCATTTACTATATATAGTTGTGCTGGAAAATTGTAGAGCTCCAGTTCTTTCTCAAGAAGGGATTTTTGCTAGTTTTTGGTTTCTTAGGGGCAGTCCGATCAGGCTTCTTTGTGTGTCTATTGTAATTTAACATATCTTCATGCTAGTCAGGAAAGATTACAGTTTAGAAGTTACTATGCTTGAAGAGATGGAAAACTCTTTTTGTCAAAGAATCAATTTTGCAGAGACAAGGCGGCTTTGGAGGATTGGTATCCTGTGTACAAACAGTCTCACATCCCTAGTTTATAAATTGATCAAGATATGATTTTTCCAAACAAAAATAGGTTGATTCCATTGTTGAAACAGCTATTTTACGTATGTGATTTATGTAGATACTGGAACTTAGTGTGATTCTATGCAAGATTACAGGTAATTTAGTCTGATTTCTTGTTTTCTCGTAGATCTTGTAATCCAGGAACTATGTTGCATTATGAAAATGGCCTCATTATTACTTCCAAAAGTCTTTTGAACATCTGTAAATTGTAATGTTAGCCTACTTTAAGAAGTTCCCGAGACTTCGTCTGAAGTCTAAGAGCATCCGACATCACCCACTCTCCCTATAGAACAAATTCCTCTCCTTTCTCAGCACAATTGAGCTGTGGGAAATGGTTTAGACATGTAATGAGACTGAAGTTCGTATATGTGAAAATATTTTCTCTACACTTAGCTTTATTAGTGATTTCTAAGCATCATTGGATTGAAGTCGTTTTCATGGGTTGATTTTTAACCATGGAGTTGCATTATTGACCATTGTTTGGGGGTACAAAGATCCAAAGGTTTGAAATCACTAATCAGGCTGATTTATGGTATGTAGGTCCACCCATTGGCGGAGCATACATCAGCGGTCAATAAGAGTATGACACGTCTCGGAGCATACATCAGCGGTCAATAAGAGTATGACACATCTCTTATATTGTGATCGGTCATCAAAGTTCTCATTTTTTGAAATGCTTTGGAAGGAAACAGTCAACAAAGGGAAAAGGTTTTCTGCAGCTGCAATCTAGTCTTAGTAGTGGCGAGGTTTTCTTACATGTTGCAGTTGAAGTAGCGGGCCCTTCGGAGTAGCAGTGTTTCTTTGTACGTGGCAGTTGACGTGGTGGGCACAAAGGGACCAGGGTTTTGCCACCTCAGCATCTCCTTATGTGACAAGTTTCAGCTTAATACCATTCTGCTACGAAGCAAAATAAGCATATTTCTTGTCTTTCTCTATTAGAAAAACTTTTAAAATTCCATGGCGGCAATTCAGAAGGGAAATATGAACAGGGATTTTTTTTTGCTGCAATTCGGCCGTTGCAGGTTGTGGAGTGCTTGAAAATGCCATGTGGCATACTCTTTTCAGGCCCACTGACCCCATGAATGATTGGCTCAGCCCCTTAACCCTAGGACAGTTGGCGCTTAACTATGTGTTGCTGGATCATTGAGTAAAAAAGCTGCAGGATAAAATATTTTCTCCTTAATGGACACCAAGAGTTAGGCTGATTGGTGATCATTGGCCCTTCGATCTGTGTACCCAAAGAAATTCTTGAATCTGATGGCTAGAAATTACTCCATAAAAAAATATTCAATCGAATGACTAGAGATGATCAATCAGGATGATTTTCCTTGTCTAGGTCCATCAAGGGGTGCACCAATCATTTAGGGTTCAGTACCTCAAAAGAGCACATATTCAAGCACCACACAAAGCTGTCGCAAGTGCCAATTGTAGCAAAAAAAATTTCTAGGTAAGGTGTAGGGGTTTTAAAAAACGTTATAACCCTGGTAATAACGGTAATGCTCCAACCCCGTACGTTATACACTGTTTAACATTATTGTATTTAATGCCCATCATAACAAAAATAATGGCAGTTAGATTTTTTCTTAAAAAAAAATAATAGGCGAATTTTGGATAACCCATCAATTTCTCTTCTTATCTCCTACTTAAATTATAATTAAAATGACTTCTATATCTCCTTATCTCCTACTTAAATTATAATTAAAATGACTTCTATATCTCCTGTGTTTTCTCTTATCTTCCCCTTTACAAGATATATAAAATACCAACTTTACCCCCTTGTTTCTCTAATTAACCCCTTTCCATTTCTACTCATCCCCTCTAAAATTCAAAACCGAGAAAGGAAGGGATACTATTGAAAAAGCAAAAGGAGAATAAATAAAAGATTCTAAGGTTGTATTCTACATCTTTTACAACTCTCATTGGGAATTTTTGAGTAAAATAATCAATGGATGTATGTATTTGAATTCAATTTTTTATAATCAACAAAATCATTCTAACTTCATTTTGGAAACCATTATAACAAGAATTTCTAGTAATCTTACCAGAACGATACATTAGTTTTTTTTTTCTTTTTTTCTTGTGCAGTCTAAGTCATGGTCTTTGAATTGATTGTTAGTTTTTTTTTTCTTTTTTTCTTGTGCAGTCTAAGTCATGGTCTTTGAATTGATTGTTCGGACTGTTAAGAGTGTTGGGGGTGATAAAAGATTTCGATGGGCCCACGGGTCAATTTCAGAAATTGTAGAGGGGAAATAAGAGAAAGGGGGGGAGAGGAGAAATTGACGGGTATAAAAAATTCTCCAAAATAATAATATTCTCTCTCTCTCTTATTAAATATGAAAAGTGAAAACTATTAGTGATACAAATATTAGTAGTAAATTAATTATGATGTGACTTTTTTTTATTAGTTATGAAATTATAATTATAATTATACCATAATTACATTTTTATGTAGATTTTTATATTAAAATTACATAGAAATATTTTTAACCAAATAGATCAAGGTTATTAAAAATATTGAAAATTAAATCCATTATATATCCGTTATAACATTAGTAATGGTCGTTTTTAAAAATAATGGCAGTTAAATCCATTATAACGCTGTTATAATTGTCGTAACAACCGTAATTTTTGAATATTACAGAAAAATTTAGTTAATATAAATTCTTGTTATTTTTTATTATTTCTATTTTACTAGTAATGAAAGCTCGTGCTAAAGCACGGGTGGAAATAGAAAATACAAACTAACAATAATTAATTTTTATATCTACATCTAATTGTAGTAGAAAATAATACAGAAAAATTGCTTAACTATTTTCTTTCCTTTCATCCTCTCTAAACATGATAAGAAAATGAAAAAAATTGCTAACACCAAAAGAAAATAAAAAATAAGTTTTTATATCTTCATTTTTACATTCAAGCATCACACAACAGCACATCCACTATGTTCATAATAGTGACGACCCTTTCATCAGTTCTCCCAATCTTCATATTATTTTTATTCGCAATCCTCTCTTCGTTATCTTCAACAACATCCCCTTAGCCTGTAAAACATGATAAGAAAATAAAAAAAGGACTAACAATGGAAGAAATAAAAAAAACTCATAATCTTCGTTTTTACCTTCAAAGATTTATACAATCTTAAAAAATTGAAACCCTACAAATAAACAAACAATCATTCTAGAGTCTAAACATAAACATGAATGTAATTAATTGAATAACTATTTTTTTAGAGGCCCAAATCAAGTATTCAGCAGAGACGACTCATTGAAGGAAAAAAAAGTTTTAGAAGAGATGGTAAAGATATCGAACCATATTGATTTTTTTCCTGCTTTTGTGTCTTCATCATTCGAAGAAACTTAGTCGGTGAGAGAAAATGTGAAAACCCTGCCTAAACCCTAATATTTATATATGACCGAATTAATGGCTAATTAAATAGATATTTATTTATTAATGAAATATGGAGAGACATTAGATGTTAATAATGGAAGTGATGTTAATGGGAAAAACGTTTCAATTGAAACAAAAATAGAACGTTGTGAAAATTGAAGAAAGGATATGGAAAGCCATTAGAAGGCCATAATGGAAGCGGTAATAATGGGATATACGTTTTGATTGAAACATAAACAAAAGGTTGTGAATGTTATACTTTGGAAAATAAAAGGGTGTTAAGAGACGTTGAGAAAGACGAATTTAAGAACGAAAGAATAAATAATTTAAGAATGAAAGAGAGAATTAATGAGTAAATAATTGAGATTTTAAAGAAAAATAAATTGAGTTGGTTAGAAAGTATAAAAAGTCCTTAATGTTTGAGGTGCATTACTTAAAGTGTCAAGGGGTATTTTTGGAAAAGACAAAAAAGATAGGGTAGAGTCAAGTGGATGAGAGAGGAAAGATAATTTTACATTGTTGACATGGCACTCTCCCCACGTCAACTTGATGTGGAAGAGAGAGAACGACACTGCTCGCTTCTCTACTATAGTATAGATATATAAATTCCATAAACACCGAAGGCGTCAGGTATAGCAATTTTTGTTACACACTACGGCCCTCTGGGCCCACCGACCACATGGATGTTAAGCCCATCGCTTGGTCGATATACACACCAGAAATCACTTTGATTGGTAATCTATAGCCATGGATTCAACCATTTTTTTGGGTGCTAAAACCAACGGGTAGAAATCATAAAAAAAAAAAGCTGATTTTTGGTCAGTGGACCCAGGGGCAGAGGTGACGCCTTGATGCATCTTGCCAAGAGTGTTTGCAAAAGCATGCTGCTTGCAAACATGCTCGGGTCATAGTGTGAATGCAAAAGCAGGAAAAAATAGGCAGAGATTGGGGATAATGGTTATTCCTTATTCTTTGACTACCAAAAATTAAATTTTGGGTTGAGAAAGTGTAAACCATTTGACAAAGTGGAGGCAATGAGGTTTAGAAGGAGAAGGCAACAAGAGTATTCGAGTTTCCCTAGTCCAGCTGGTCCTGTGATCCTGTCACGCCTCGAATCTAGGCACTTGGACCCAATCCAGAAATCTATGGGTCGACCCATACCCAAACTCTAGTGTGAATATTGAGTCTCTAAATGTCATCCAATCACGTGATTATAAGATAAATTTTTTAACTAATATCCTAATTATTAAACCCATATGCGCATTTAGCTTACTCAAGTGTCATTATTGTGAGCGGAAGCAAATGTATTTAGTCCCTTTATAATTCATTTGTTTGTACGTATCATTCTAATTCAAGTTATGTATCCTTATGAATCATCAAAGTAGGGTCCATAAATCCGTTAGTTCAAACTAGTAATCCTCATAGGATTCCGAGTACCTAGTCAAATGTAGGACTGGCAATAGATCGGGTCCGAGTCGGATTAATACTGATTTGGTACCGATCCCATAAGAAATCTAATTGATCCGGACCCGATCGAATCAATAAAATTCAGTTCTAGAACCGATTCGATATGATTAGATTGGTTTCAGGTCCAATCCGATCCGATAGGCCATATATATAAAAACAAATATACAAAAAAAATGTATTTAACAATAAGAATACGAAAAAAGACCACCTATATACAAGCATATATTATATGTAGTTTATATATAGGGTACATATCGAATCAGTATAGGGTTGATCTGGTACCGATCTGATAAGAGATCGGATCAACAATCTTTGATCCGGTACCGATCCAATAAGTAAAAATAAAGTTCTGGAACAAGATTTTTTGGATCGGATCGGATAGGATCTTCTGATCGATCCGTTCCGGTGCCAGCCCTAGTCAAATGTTTAACTTAATACATCAAAAAATTCAATGAGCAAATGTGAATGAGATAATCAAAACAAAAGACGCCTAAGCTCCATCTCCGACCTCATCGGCACCCTCGAGTGCCTCTTCGGTCACCTCCTTCCCGTGGCTGCCATGCCACGCATATACGCCCGTAATCAAGTCATCGTCTACAAAACTTGAAGGATACGTGAGCTAATTAATGCCCAGTAGAATAACAACTGTACACTCCTCAAGTTCAACATATGATCCATCATTTTATGCTTTATAATCATGTCATTATGATGGTGGATAATACAAAAGTAAGAATACCCACATGTTCATAAGCATAGATCATTTATAATCTTAACAAATATGTGCGTGGGCAATTCAAATCATGCACAATCCGAATCATCACGGGTTTCCTTCTCCTTCCCACGCCGGGAGTGGCTAGAGGGATTAGGGTTTTTCACCCAAGGGCACTGGGCCCTACTTGCTTTCCAATTTCCAAAGCACTTCTATGATATACTTGTATGCTCAACACAACATTCAAGTTAATAGTCTCTTTTTCATATTTTTTGTATTCAAGAAATGGCCTCCATGACTACCAAACCCAGATCTGTATCATAAGTATTTCCGAAGAGAGTCTAGAAGGTGGCTCTTAAACCGCCATCATTTCCCTCTCTTGGGAAATCTCTCTGAGGCAAGATCATCATCCAATTTTTCCATACCAATCCCAAAGGTAGTAAGTATAATCACATCCAAGTCACATCGGCGTTTCGAGAGACAACAAGAGTAACTTCACCAAACAAGTACAACATCAGGATTCATAACATGATAAGTAGTTAAGTACTGTATGATCATGATATCAGAATTTCCGACGGTAACCATAGCATTATGAAGTATTCATGATATCAAAACTTTTAAGATCACTTTCTAGGATTCCTAGTACGTTACCCTTAGATCTAGCTTATCAGGAAGGCATGGTGAGGAAGAATAAAATGACGGATTATATATACATCAATGTTGGCAGGTGTACCTACATCTCTTAAACGTTGCTCTCTAAGTTGTAGATATGGATAGAAGCTTTCGATGTCTCTAAGGATTTGCCGCCATGTGTCTAGATGTTGATCGGAGGTTGAAATGCTATGTTTTCCACGATCTTTCAAGGGTTAGGAGGGTTGAGAAAGACAGTTTCCTTGGTGGAAATTAAACCTACCCTTCACAAGTTGCCATATTGGCGTCAATCCCATAGGGAATAGATGGAAATGTTCTTAGAGGTTCTATGAGATATTCTCTCCAGGTTAGTTGCCGTTCCTAGTTTCCTACCAAGATTTTCTTGTATCTATGACGTGTTTCATATTTTGTTGGTTTGTTAGTCAAGTGTTAGGGTTGTATTTCCTAGTAGGGTGACGACCTTAATGAGTATATTTTCTTCTGTGATATTCCATGTTAACACGTTGAATTGTGGAGAAAATGTCTCCATGGATCCCCAAATCCTAGAGGATCTCATGTCAATCAAAGGAACCCAGAAATCTGGATATTTTCAACTAGGATCAAACGTCTAGGTGTTGATTGGTTGATGCCTAAGATGGAAAGAGCTCTTGCAGCTCTATAGCCATGACTCCACGGTTTCTCCGATCCTTATGAGATCAATGCTTGACTTACCAATATATCTCACTTGGTTACCTTATATCTTGTTTTTTGAAGATTGTTTAGGATTCTATGTGGGCCCTACTAGGTTCCACTTTTCCCACCAACTCTCTTAGCTTCTTAAGAGTCTAGATTTCTAACCAATAGTCGGGTACCTAGTTTGGTATTGTGGGTCCATCTTTTAACCACCTTTCAACTTTCAAGTGTCGGGGCATGGATTGTAGTAAGTTCTAGATTCTCCTAAAGTCGACGCTGTTCGTACCAATTATGTCTTTGTTTATTTTATATTGGATGTTAGTGAATTGAGGGATTATAGTGAGCTAGTTAAATTCATAATTCCTAAAGTAGCGTTGTTGCGATTTATTATCCAAATTATCATACGTAACATGAAATTTGGTTCTTGGCTAAATTATATCAAGTATAGTAAGTGTTAGGATTTTCATTGTCAAAAATTATCCTTTTAAAGGTAATTTACACTAATACTCCTGAACGAAAGTTCAGGGTATTACAGGTCCGAAAAGAAGGAACATATTTTTCTGCCTATATTTTGTGTCATGCCCCGATACTAGGGTTTAGGACCCGATCCGCGACTGTGACCTGACACCTCCTCACTGTTCCTTATAAATCCTCTTTGTTTTCTCTCCAACATGTGTGAGTTAATCCACGTTGGTTGATGATGATGGTCGTCCAGTGGACAAGTGGTTTGATCTTCAATGTGACTATGGGAAAAAATAAAAGGAATAAGTCTTCCTTTCAAAAGGGGTGTGTGGATTTGGGGCTACCTGCATTCCAAGGTAGGATTAATTGAGGAATTTATCACAATTTTAAAGAAAATTTACATCCTCCCTCTAAATGTGGCAAAGCCGACTTTTATCTAATACCGGCCAAGAAAACAACTCTCTTTTAACCAATATATATCGATTAAGCCCTTGCTTGCACTTTGATTAATGTTTTGAAGTTTTTTAGGGGTATGGTTTCTTATGTTGGCCACTCTTTTTTCTTATAAATTTACTTCTATGCGTAATAAACTGGTAATGATCCTACAAAACCACCTTATAATGAGGCTTTTTCATAAAAAAAAATATTAGTTTGTGTGTGTGTGTGTGTTATATTACAATGGAAAACAAATATAATTGGACTTCAATCAAAATTTTATGCATCTTACCAAAAAATATAATCTAATAATGAACTACAAATATTAATAATGATAAATATAATCTTACCAAAAAATATTAATTAAAATATATGTAAAAGGAATTATGATTTTAAGTAGAATTATTAAAACTGTCACGTAGAGATATTACTACGTATAGGACTATAATTATTAAGTAGAACTCTAAAATACAAAGTCTAAATATTAATTTAAAATTACTAAATAGATTTATAAGTTATAATAAGTCACTTAGTAGATTTGAAATGTGAAAACTATTAGTGTTATACAAATATTAGTAATAAATTAATAATGACTCATTTTTTATACCATAATTAAATTTTTATGTTGCTTTTTCTATAAATAAATTTACAGGCGTTACGTAAAAATAATGGTAGTTAAATCCATTCTATATCGGTTATAATGGTCATAATGGATGTTATTTAAAAATAACAACAGTTAAATCCGTTATAATGTCATTATAATAGGTGTTATGTATGAATATTATAAACATTTAATATCAATTCCTATTATTACCTTTTTTCGTTAAAACATGAAATGAAAATAAAGGTAACTTTAACATTACAATGTTCTCCTTTAGACCTTGGTCAGTAAATAAGAAGTAAAAGATGATTAAGGTGATGAGGAGGTTGTTTAATTTTTTCTCTAATGTGAAAGAATAGACTTCTAACACTAAAAAAATTTAAGTCTATACCGACACACATTTTGCACAAGAGGAGTATTGGTAGTTTAAGGACTGAGTATACCCTTATTATAGGCTTACAGGCTCCCGTAATAAGGGTTATAACGTTCATTATTTGTTAATATTATAAAAATAATTTAATAATGTCAATTCCAATTATTCTATAATATTTTGATTTTTCCATTAAAATAAGAAACATATGGTAATGTTAACATTACAACGTTCCTCTTTAAACCTTGGCCAAGTCAACAAGTAGTAAAAGAAATGGTATCATGATGATAAGGTAGTTTTCTTCTCCAATAAGGAAGAATAGATACTTCGGATTAAGAGAAGTCAAGTCTAGATCGATATTTTGCACAAGAGGACTAGCAGTATAGGGGTTGAGTAAACCCATTTACGGGCTCCCAATCTCTTGTAAAAAGGGTCATAATTAATGGCCCTTATTTGTGATTATTATAAAAAAATATTTTTAATGAATAATATTAGTTCCTATTATTTCAATTTTTTTTTTCTTTTTTCAGTTAAAAGCATGAAAACATAAATAATGATAACATTAATATTACGGCATTCTCCTTTAAACGCTGGTCATGTCAACAAAAAGTAAAGGAAATGTTGATGCCATGATGATAATGTTATTTTTTTCTCCAACGTAAAAGAATAAATTTGTGGCACTAAGAGAGGTCAAGTCTACACCAACCCAGATTGACATTTTTCACAAAAAAAAAAGCACTAATGGTATAAGGATTAGGTAAGCACTTACGTTGGGCTTGCATCCTCTTGTAATAAAGGTCATAATTTTCTTAAAACATAAAACAAAAATAATGGTGGTGTTAATAGCACGATGTTCCCTTTAAACCTTTGTCAAGTCTTCGAAAAAGTAAAAGAAATAGTGATGTCATGATGATGAGGTTGTTTTATTCTCTAATGTGGAAGAATAGATTCCTAGCATCAAGAGAAATTAAGTCTACACCAACATGTTGTATAAGAGGACATATGGTATAAGGATTGATAAAACCTTTTTAAGGGTAGCTTCCCGTTATAAGGGTCGTAACGATTGTCATTAGTCAATATTTACAAAATTGTTTACAATTAATATTAATTCTTGTTATTTTCTATTATTTATTTTTTTCGCTAAAACATAAAACAAAGAGAATGGTATCGTTAACATTACTGTGTTCCAAAAAAAAAACATTCCCAGTGTTCCTTTTTAAACTTTTCTCAAGTTTACAAAAAATTTAAAAATGGTGATGTCATGATGATGTAGTTGTTTTCTTATTTAGAAGAATTGATTCTTTGCATGTTGATAAGTCAAGTCTACACTGACACGGACATGCATTTTACAGAAGAGGACAATTGATTTTATAGGGATACGAGCTTGCAACCTCCCATAACAAAAGGTCATAATGAGGGTTACTTGTGGATATTATAAAACAATTGTTTAATATATATATTTATGTCATTTCCTACTATTTCTATTTTTCTGTTAAAACATGAAACAAAACTAATAGCAATGTGAGAACATGATTTAATGATAATGATGTTTTCTTCTTGAATGTTGAAGAATAAATTCCTAGCATTGAGAGAAGTCAAATCTCTATCAACACATATTGATATTTTGCACAAGAGGAGGACTAACGGCATGGGCATTGTGGAAGAGTATTTTTTTTATAATTTTGAGGGCAGTTAAAAAATGTGGAAATTCAAGAAGCAATTTTAAAACTTTGTATTGATTGGGTGTAATTTAAAAAAAAAAAAACCATGATGCGGATGTTTAAAAGTCTAAAAATACCCTAAATGCATAATAATAATTAGTATGGAGATTGTAGTAGTATTTTAGGAATAAAGTGGCAAAAGAACATAGATTTGCGCAATCGGCTCTCTTTCGTTAGTTATTAAGTAGTAGAAATAAGGCTGATAGCCTTTAGATCATTGATATGGATTTTGGTTCTTATGAATTGCTCATGAACGTTGATATGAACCAGTGATAAAGTATACTCCTTGTGTTATCAATTTCAGTACAGCCCTAGGTGTTTATGTAACCGCCATTAATCAACTACCATGGAGTTTGTGAAGCACGCCATAAGATTCAGAGAAATGCTATAAGACAATCCTTTATACAAAGCAAGGAATATTAAAAGATCAAGAACTTGAAGAAACCCTTGGAAAATCCACTTGGGTAGAATCAGAACCCCCATAGCCTATTGTATGAAAAACCCATTTGAAAGAGCCCTAAGTATGGAAAATACTTATAGGGGTTGATTGGGCTAAGGAGATGAGGCGACCGGAGTCAAATAGACCCCCGGTCGATTGTCTTGATAGACTGGGCGGCCGCTTAGATCGATCGACCGATTTTGGTAGAACCTTGATTCTCGAGTGCGCTCTCCCCCTCCCCATTCGCTACAAATACCCCATCCCCCCTTCACTAAGATGTTCCAATTCACTCTACTATTTCTTGAGTTCTTTACTTTCAAGAGATTTGATATTTGCCTCCTTGCCTTCATGCTTGCTTCGGTGTTCTTGTTTTGGGGATCTAGCCTTGTTTGACTTGTGGAAGATACACTTTGGTGCTTGGTGCTCTTCGTGTGAGAGCGATTCAGTAATTGGTCTAGGCGGCAGTTTTGTGCAGTGCCTTTGATTCAGCTTCAGCATCATTGAAGCTTCGTTCTTCGTCAATCTCGGTTGAGAGGTAACTTAGTTGTTCTTGTGGTTAATAAATCATCATTTATACTGTTGTGCTGCTCGAGTCAAGAAAGTTCTTGACTGAGCGGGAGTTTCAGTTGTGACCGTACTCCATTAATATCAAATTGAGACTAGGTTCTTTACCCTATTCAATATTGTAACTGTGCTTAAACATTAAATTAAGAAGGTGCTAAGCTCAGTGGAGTTTATTGGCGAATGGACATAGGTGTTGATACACCGAACCACTATAATACTCTTGTTGTAGATTGCTGTCTATTTACTTATTACTTTGATTGATTAAATTGTTCTAGCATATTAATAATCAACTTAAGTCAAAATTAATAGACCTATTCACCTCTAAGTCTCTTCTATACATATCAAGGTAACTTCAATTGGTATTAGAGCCTAATACTTGTGTAAAGGTTTAATCACCTAAGTGAGATCCTTTCCTTGATATGGCTATGAGAGTAGAGGGCAATTCTATTTCTCGACCACTCTTATTTGATAGATTAAACTATGCCTATTGGAAGGCTAGGATGAGTATCTTCCTAAAATCCCTTAATGGAAACGTTTGGAAGACTATCGAAGTGGGCTGAAATTGGCCCGCGGATACTATCACTGTTGGTGAAGTCACCACTATGAATTTGAAAGATAAATCTGCTTGGAGTATTTTGGATAATGATGCATATAATGTTAACAATAAGGCTATAAATGCCATTTATTTCTCTTTATCTTCTGATAAATTCAAAAGGATAATTGCTTGTAAAACTGCTAAACAAGCCTGGGATATCTTAGAAACTGCACACGAAGGAACAAATGCTATAAAAATCTTAAAACTACAAATGCTTACCATACAATTTGAATTACTTAGAATAAATGATAATGAAACTTTCACTTATTTTTACACCAAACTTAGTGACAGTGTTAACTCCATGTGGGGCTTAGGAGAAGAAATCCTTGAACCTAAAATTGTTAGAAAATCTAAGATCTCTTCCCGATAGATTTCATCTTAAAATAACTGTCATAGAGGAAAGCAAAGATATTGACATTATAAAACTAGAAGAACTGGAGGATCTATTCAAACCTTCGAACTAAAACTTCAACCGATAAAAGGAAAATGAATTGCTCTAAAAACTTCAAATAAAGACATTGACCTAGAAGTAGCCTTAATTGCCAAAAAGTTTAAAAAATTCTTTAATAAAAAAAACTTTGATCAGAAAAGAAAGAAAAATTTAGAAAAATCTAAAAATGAAGAAAACATTAATAATGAAATACAATGTTACAAATGTAGAGGTTACGGCCACGTAGCTAAAGAATATGCAACAAAATTTAAAATAGATAAAAACAAGGCTATGACAACCACATGATATAATAAATTTGATAATAAAATTGAAACCTCTAGTAATAATGATGAAACTGATAATCCTATAGTTTTAATGGTTTTTGCTGACAATAAAGAAAAAAATACAAATGGCTTATGATTATTTACTTAAGGATAGGGTTAATCTTGCCAACATTTGTGATGAACAATATTTTAATATGATCAATGTAAAAAATGAAAAATTGTCTTTATATTCAAGAACAATAAATTAAAAACCGATAATGAAAAATTAATATCAGAAAACCTTAATTTATAACAAGAAAGCCACAAACTTAAGAACATGTTGAGAACTGATCCTAAAAATATTAATTTCAACCCTAGAACATCAACCTTGAAATATATAACTTCAACTGTTAAAATCTTTCTTAGATAAACTATTGAGATCTGCCACTACTGTAAGAAATTAGGACACTCAAAAATTAACTGTGAAAATTTGAAAAGAAAAATTCAAGATCAACAAAAAATTGAGAAAATTAATAGAAAAAAAATTATTTAAACAAATAGCCATCTTAAATAGTAAAGCTAAAATTATTCACAAACAAATAAAGTTCTTCGACTCCTCTAAAACAAGAAAAAAAAACATAAAATGCCTTGTTATACAAGCTACTCTATAGATGGTATCTGGACAGTTGCTCCAGACATATGACTAGTGATAGAAGTCAACCATCTGTAGTGACTTTCTTAAAGGGAAACATGTTAGGAGTACCCATAAGAAGATTAGTAACATAGCTACCTATAGAATCCTTGAACTCGTACACGTGAATCTTGTAGCTAGGACCCAACAGAATTGAAAGCATAGGAGGGACGAAATACTTTTTAACCCTAGTTGATGACTATTTTAGATTTACCTGGGTAGCCTTTATTAGAGAAAAATTAGAGACCTTTGAAGAATTTAGAAAAAAATTATAAAGGAGTCCAAAATGAGAAGAGTCTCACCATCATTAGAATAAGGAGTGGTCATGGAGGAGAATTTGAAAATAGTAAATACTCAGAATTTTGTAATGAATTTGGAATCAAACATGAGTTCTCAGCCCTTAAGACTCCTCAACAGAATGGAGTTGCTAAAAGAAAAAATAGTACCTTAGAAGAAATGGGATGTGTCCTCCTAACAAGCTAGAACCTACCTAGCAACCTTTGAGCCGAGGTCGTAGACACATTCTGCTACATTATCAATAGGGTCTACCTTAGATATGGAACCTCTCAAACTGCCTATGAGTTATGGAATTGCACTAAACCTAATGTTAAATACTTCAAGATTTTTAGAAGTAGTGCTTTATTCTTAGAGATAGAGAGAACCTAGGAAAGTTCAAACCAAAGAGTGATGAAAGAATCTTTTTGGGATATTCTACAGGGAGTAAAGCTTATAGTCTTCAATAGAGAACCCTAACCGTAGAAGACTCTATAAATGTGGTGATAAATAATGTAGATCAAAACCTCATTATCATTGAAGATGAAGAAGAAATTAAAAAATGTGAGAAACAAATATAAGACATCAAGATTGAGGAACCAATTAAAGGGACTAGGTTGTTAAGAGATCATCTTACCACCGAGGTTATATGAAACTTAGACACTGGGGTTAGAACTAGAAGACAACTAGAAAACCTTACTAGTCTTTTCTGTTTCATTTCCTAAATTGAACCAAAAGACATAATAGAAGCCTTAAAAGATAATAACTGGATTGACGCCATGCAAGAAGAACTTAATTAATTTAAAAGAAATGATGTTTGGACACTGGTTAAGAAACCTAACAACATAAACATAATTGGCACAAAATGGGTATTACAAAATAAACTTGATGAAAATGAAAAAAAATTGTTAGAAACAAAGCTAGCTTAGTAGCTAAAGGCTACACACAAATAGAAAGAATAGATTTTGATCAAACTTTTGCCCTAGTTTCTAGACTAGAATCCATCAGAATTCTCCTAGCCTTAGCTTGTCATCTTAACTTCAAATTATATCAAATGGATGTCAAGAGTGCCTTGCTAAATGGAGTCATAAAAGAAGAAGTATATGTCGAACAACCATAGGCTTTGAGGATCTTAACTTTTCAAACCATGTGCTTAGACTTAAGAAAGCCCTTTATGGTCTAAAATAATCCCCTAGAGCCTGGTACGAAAGACTCACCATTTTCTTATTAGAAAATAACTTTACCAGAGGAAATGTTGATAAAACCCTCTTTGTCAAAAATCAAGGGAAAGCCTTGATAATTGCCTAGATCTATCTAGATGACATAGTGTTTGGTTCCACCATAGAGGAATATGCCTTAGAATTCTCTAAAATCATGAAATCTAAATTTGAAATAAGTCTAGAAGGTGATTTGAGTTCATTTTTAGGTCTCCAAATCACAGAATTAAAAAATAGAATTTCAATTTCTACATCTAAATACTCTAAAGAATTAATTAAAAAATTTCATTTAATAAATGGTAAACCAACTAAGTCTAAAAATCAATAACAATGCCTCTAGAAAACCTGTTGATTCCAAACTCTATAGATGTATGATAAGAAGCCTCTTGTATCTCACCTGCAACCAGAGCTGACATAGCCTACAGTGTAAGAGCTTGTGCTCGATATCGATTTTGTCCCAAGAATCTCATTTAACTGCGGTAAAAAGAATACTAAGATATGTTAGTGTGACTATTGAATATGGTCTCTCTCTGGTATCAACTTGAGACAAATAGTATCATTGCCAGCTTCACGGAGGCATATTGGATAGGTAATGCAGATGATAGGAAGAACATTAGTGGTGGGCGTTTCTATATTGGAAACTGCTTAGTCTCATGGCATAGCAAATAACAGAACTCAATATCATTATCTACTACTGAAGCAAAGTATATTGCTGTTGGTAGCTATTGTGCTCAAATGTTATGGATGAAACAAATGATTCTTGATTATGAGATTACTCAGGAAACCATGAGTATATATATTGTGATAATACTAGTACAATTAGCATCTCTAAAAATCATGTTTTGTACTCTCGAACCAAGCGTATTGATATTAGATATCATTATATTAGAGATTTAGTTGAAGATAATATTATTTATGTTGAATATATTGCAACTGACAATTAACTGGCTAATATCTTCATTAAACCTTTGGACTCACAATGCTTCGCAAGCTTACAAAATTCCTTGATCATGATTGATCTTGTCTCTCCTTTGTCAACTTCTGACTAAAATGGGGAGAATTTTAGAGGAACAATTGTTATGGATCGATGTATAAATTATATATTAACAAATACTTGTAAAATACTTTTTAATAAATTGAAAACAGATGGTTACTCTATTAAAGGAGTGAATTTGTATGATTCAACATCGATAATGATTATAAGTCATGACTTCGTAGTCACTCCAGTGAGCTCTTTTCACATTGACATTAAGGATATTCTCTGTCTAAAGAAAGAAGGATGTACTGTCATTAACTAGGCCAAGGGCCTCTCCTTCTTACCTGAAAGAACTACTTATTGTTATTCTAACATAACTCAACTGGTAATCTCTTTGGACTAAGACAAATCATTGAACCTTGTTGAATCTGGTTTTTGATAAAACTTAATCTCTCCTAAAATTCAACTAACCACATACTAACAGGGAGTAAAAACCTATCTGTATTTGTCGTCTTTGTCTGTGATAAGAAGGACCTAAACAAAGAAATATTGGAGCCTCTTACTGCAACTTCTTACAATTTATGTTGGATGGGTTAGGCTCATTGTTAGAGGGAGAACCATTGTATATTTTGTAATAGAATTGACAAATGGGGAGATTGATAAAGTATACTCATTGTATTGTCTATTCTAGTACAACCTTGGGTATTTATGTAATCGCCATTGATCGAATGCCATGAAGTTTGGGAAGCATATCATAAGATTCAGATAAATGTCATAAGGTAATCCTTTATATATAGCAAGGAATAAAGGATCAAGGACTTGAAGAAACCCTTAGAAAGTCCACTTGGACAGAATCAGAACCCCACAGCCTATTGTATGAAAACCCCTTTGAAAGAGCCCTAAGTATGGGAAATATTTATACGGGTCAATCGGGCAAAGGAGATGGGGCGACCTTAGTCAAATAGATCCCCAGTCGACCAGCCTGACAAATTGGCGATCTGTCTCGATAGAACCTCGATTCTCAAGTGCGCTCTCCCCCTCACATTCACTATAAATACCCCCTTTCACTATTACCTACCAATTCACTCTACTATTTCTTGAGTTTTTCACCTTCGAGAGATTTGGTCTTTGCTCCCTTGCCTCCTTGCCTGTTTCGGTGATCTAGCCTTGTTCGACTTGTGGGAGATACGCTTCGGCTCTTGGTGCTCTTTGTGTGAGAGCCATTCAGTAATTGGTCTAGGTGACGGTTCTGCGCAGTGCCTTTGATTCAGGTTTAGTAACATCGAAGCTTCTTTCCTCATCAATCTCAGTTGAGAGATAACTTAGTTGTTAGCAATAGAGTTTTTACTAGAAAAACTCCCGTGATTGATAAATCATCTTTTATACTGTTGTGTTGCTCATGTCAAGAAAGTTCTTGACTGAACAAGAGTTTCGGTTGCGGCCGTACTACATTAATATCGATTACGATTGAGATCAGATTCTTTACCCTATTCAATATTGTAACTATGCTTAAATATTGAATTCAAATGTGCTAAGCTCAGTGGAGCTATTTGGAGAGTGAACATAGGTGTTGATATACCAAACCACTATAAATACTCTTATTGTAGATTGTTGTCTATTTAATTATTGCTTTAGTTGATTAAATTGTTATAGCATATTAGGAGTCAACTTAGGTTAAAATTAATAGACCTATTCACCCCCACTCTAGGTCTCTTCTATACATATCAAGGGAACTTTAGCCAGGTGGCACAATACTCTTATCATCCTTAGGTGGATAAGAGTCATTGGTAAGCCTCATTGGAATTTAGCCTTTATCAGGTGTTGCTTTTCAACAATAGGATTCAAGAATTATTTCATTTGTGCATTATTTGGGTACTTAAATCAAACAACTAGAAATCTCAAATAGGGCTAAAGTTTGATTTGTAGGTCCACCTATGGATGGGCTAAACACCAATACGGTCAATGGCAACTAAGAGAGAGCCATAATCATTCATGACCAAGGGCGTTCCTAGCCAAAACTGGATTCTTCCCATGTTACACCAAATGGCCCCATTTCCTCAACTCTTTCTATAATGCATTGCCTTCTTGTTATAACAGTCATGTTATCACAAACTCGAGCATGGGGAGGGACAAGAGTAGTTGAACCCGTGGACCGCAACGAAACACAAATGACTTTTTCAAATTTAGCAACAGAAACATAGAAAAATGCATAGGACTCAAACATTCCAAAAAAGATTATCTATGCCATTACTCGTTGAAACAAAAGTTATAGGTGACAATGGGATCCAGATCCTTCAAATTAATCTTGGGGTACTCATATTTCAGATTATCAAAGAATATAGTATGGAATCCATGTAAGGATATGGCTCAGCCCTGCATGAGTATTTTATACTTAATAAAATTTAACAAAAACTGAGAAGATTATTAAAAATATTATAATACAATAAAAAAGTATTTAGTTAATCCAGTTCATCAGTGTTCTTTGAAGTGGTGGCCAAAGTGTGAGCATTATGATGATAAGCATAGTAAAATCTATATAAGCTTGTCTTTTAATCCTCTTTTCATTTTTCAAACAATATGTTTTAGATATAGCCAGGCACTTCCATTGATTCGATAAACCCAAGGTTTTCTCGACATAGTCCCCTAGCCTGACAAGAACATTAACACAAAAGAATGGCTATGTTCAAACATGGTCCTGTGAATATCATTGCATCATCCGCAAATTTGATGAGTGATGGAACAACTAAATACTTATTTATTTCTGTAAGCTAATTACAATTTTGAATATACCCAAACCAACATTTACAAGATTATGTTATTTGTCAATATTATAACTTCATCTATTGTGTTAGCAACACCACCCAAGATTTGGATTATGAGATTTTAAGTAAGGATTAATAGTTTTGCATATGAATTCAAATATCCAATGATTAGATTTCGAATGTAATCATTGGCCAATTGTCACCCTTTACAAAGTCCTATCCATCTTCTTGATTCTACAATTGTCAAAAATACTAATGAAATAAACCATAAACTATTACAAGCTCAATCCAAATGATTTGCAAAATAAATTCTTGGTGGAAAGAATAGCACATACCATGACTTTAAAAAAAAAAACATATTGTTGCATCTGGATATCACCTTAGTTCTACAATTGTCAAAAACCCATATTGTTGCATCCTTATCCTTAAATGTCACCTAAGAAATAAAAAATTTCTATTAATAATTTTCAAAGAAACACAAAAGTATGAATGAAAGCATCATACAAAGAAAGTTAAGAAGAGGGCTTATAAAATTATATCCTATAGATCTCCTAATACTCTTATCAATGATCACCAAAAGCTTGCTCTTTTACAAAATCATATCTTTTGAAACATGTTTCTATTGTAGAGCTGGTTTGTGACCTGATCTCGCAAATTAATCATATAATTTTGTTCAGACTGTCCAAACAATTCATCTATGTTGGATGTATCACCATTCTGTATACTAAGACCTTCAAGCTGAACATCTTCATCATCATATTGATAGAATAAATCATCTGCAATTATTGCTTTTCGAAGATAGTTGTGTACCGCTATGCATGCAATGACTATGTTCCGTTGTTATGGAAAGAATAAGGCGCCATCCTTTTTAATATTGAGAAGCGTGTCTTTAACACATCAAAACCTTATTCAATTACATTTCTCATTTTCACGCCCATGTGCACAGTTGAAGGTTTCTTCTCTACCTCTAGAGCGACCACCACTTTGAAAGTCGGGCAACCAATACTACACGTTGTGGTATGGTGCCATGAAACCTCTCGTATGGGTGTAGGCGACATCTACAAAATAATATTTTTGTGTAAAAATAAAAAATGCATTTAGCATAAAATTAAATAATGTGACTATTAAATTTATGTAAACAAATTTTATTTAAAATTACCATGAGGGGGAATTGAAAATTTGTGGATGGCTCACAGACTGTTTCACTTAAAATCCATGAATCATGTGCAGCTCCTTCCCATCCAGCCACCATATAAGTAAAAACCATATTGAAGTCACAAATGACCATGACATTTTGGTAGAATTCTCCCCCTTTTCTACCCCTATATGGCACTTGTTTATCTTTTCGAATGCATGCATGGATGAGAGTTCATCTATTACACCAACGACACCCTACATAATAAAAATGAAAGGCAAGATATTAATGTGTATGAGGAAAATAATTAATACTTGGATATTTATAATATTTTTCAATGAAGTTATACGTTAAATGTTTGTCTAAGTCGATCATGAATCCGTATCATATTCACATGTTCATCGAAGGATGGAGGAACAATCATCTCCTTGGAGCCACCAAGACTTCGTGAAATTTCATGTGCACTATGTGCCCTGAGTGTTGAAACTAATATTTTATGAATCTATTTCGGAGGTTATGACTCACTATCATAAGAAACAATGTCATTTTCTCCTCGACGGTCAAATATCTACTATTTGCAGGCCATCCTTTCTCTTGAAAGTGATTACATAAATTAATGAAGGCATATGTTCATATCATACCGTTGAAGAGCTATTTAAGAGCTCTTCAACAAATTTTGCACCTGAAAGAGATGATGAACTAGCTAGTTCCCTAGTTATGAATTTTTTATCATAATATTTGCGTAATAACTTCAAAAATATGACAAAATCTTTAATAACCTTTTTTTGCTCTAGCATCATAGATGATGTTAATAGAATCAATAACTACAACCATATGTCATTATATTTAGTATAAACATTTCACCATGTTTAAACCTACTAATAATATTTAGATTATAGTCTAAGCAAAACACACCATAGTCAAACATAAAGAAATATTTGATGTCCAAAAAAACACAAAATGATGTAAAAATGCAACATGTCTTCCTAACATATTAATAAACACAAAACAACTCTCATCACTTTCATGCAATGTATACAAGCCACCCTTTTTGTGCCTCTTCACCCTCTAAATTCATCCATGCTTGCCTATATTCTTTCTTATCACAGAAAGCGGTAACTACAACAAAATGCAAGTAGTATGTTAAACTCTTTCTAAGACGGATGAAGTTTTTTAATAATTTCTCCTATCTGAAATCCTCGACTGATAATCATCCTTTCAGTGTAAATTTCATGTATGATAAACTGAATACCTTAAAGTTGTGACATAACGGATTTATTATCCTCCATCTTGTAATCAAGAAATTGTCCGATGACAAATTTCTTGGTTCTAGAATCATTTGTCTTGTACTTCTTATCAAACAAAATCCATAGTTCTTTTTTTGACTTGATGTTCATCTTAATATACACATCATAAATAGTGTTAATGAACCCATTGATAATATGGTTCCGGCACAGATAACCATCTTTCTCAAATTGATCAATCCGAAGCACGTGATTCTACATTGCCCTAAGGTGAAATTTGCCCCCCATAATTATCGGTGATGCTGCTGGTGTCACAGAAAATCATCCATATGATGCTACAACTCTGATAAAGCAGCACAACAAGTATCGAAGTTCTGACGAGCTCAAGCAAGCAACCGTCCTCAATAAAACAAGAGGGAAAATGTTTGTATTTGTGTACAAAGGGAAGGGGCGTCCTTTTATTGAGAGTGGGAGGCCAACGGTCACCTTTACTCCATTAAGAACGCATCATATACAAAAAATAAATGACACATGCATTTTTGACTCAATAGTCAAAAGCAACTAATTAAATTAAAAGAGATCTGTCAGTTACAAAATTTATTAATCCGACGATTATAAAATGAATTAAATAGGCAAAATAAAATTTAACGAAATTTTGACTAAAAAGTACATAGGCCAATAGCCCCCCAAACCGAGGCGGTATTCGTGTTCGCAGGTGCGGGCATACGAGTGCGCCCGTCCTATCCCGAACCTGAACCCAAGCTCGGCCCGGCGTGGCGTTAGTGCACGCGTGTTTGGTATCGTATCACCTCTACCATCTAAGTTTTTACAAAGCAATGAGACAAGGATTACTTATATATTGAGTGACATTTTTCTCTTTTTCCCATGCGGGACTGTTAAAAAGGTTCACATACAAAACCACAACTCTCCAAAAGTGTAAAATAACAATTGTGGTACAATATATGTACTTGATGTTTAAACAAATAAAACGCAAAATACATAACAAGAAACAAAACAAATCCTTATATGTTTGTTTGGGCAACCTACCTTGCATTAGTAGAACTTGGGGGTGTTAGGCCAAACTTCTAAAAAGACAGTCGTTTTCAATAAAATGCCTACTCGGTGGTTGTTTTGGGCCATAAATACAGATTTACAACCCGTGGTATATAAAGTAGTAAAGTCCTTTATTTTCAAAAATATTAAGCTACATAACGTTTGAAAAATAAACCATATATAACGTCCATCATATTAAAAAAAAAGGCATTATTTTAAAAAGGCTCAGGCTCCGAGGACCCCCTTTTTCTGACCCCTCTCGGTGTTCGTGCGCTCAGCCGTGGATTTCACGAGTCCAACTGTGGAATTTTGTCAGCTCGACACTGACAACCACCATTGGATTTTTGGAATCCAACGGCCGAGCACACGAACACGAGAGGGGTCAGAAAAAAGGGGGTCCCCTGAGCCCGACCCTTTATAAAAATAGACATTTTACTTTTTATAGCATTTTATAACAAATAACATAATGGATTAGGTGTAACGGCTGTTGTAACGATTTTTTTTTTTTTTTGAAGTGGTGAGCCAGTTCAATTACACTATCATAAGTAGGACCCACACTCGTGTTGAAAAAATTGTCTGCAAATAAGCCATGGTTATGATGTGAATGCAGAAGTAGGAAAATCTACGGTCTGGGCCTAGGATGACGGTCACTAAGGATGATGGTTAGCTCCAGATCATTGGATGGTCTTCAAGGTTCGTATGGTGAAGATCTCGAGGACAATCTACGGTCTGGGCCTAGGATGACGGTCACTAAGGATAATGGATACACTCTAAACAAATCCCCTAATTCAAAGATTTCAAAGAAATAAGGAATTGACGATTCACGTTCATCATCAACCTTGATGATCCGTAGTCTTAGTTACGTGGCAAATTCTTAGATACCACTGACCTTATGGATGTTTGGCCAATCATAGGTGGACACAATACCAATCATCACCTAATCATTAAACTTTTTCAAATAAAATAATTCACGTTAACCTCGTTATCTAGTAAAATTTTGATGACAGTGGGCTGTCATCGAAGTCCCTGAGAGCCATGCATGGATTTCTCGGCACTACCCTAGTGCTTTTTGCCACGTACCCATGTGAGTGCTTTTTAAGATTTCTTTTTAATTATTTATTCCAAAAGCAAAAAGCACTTGAGTACGTGCTGAGAACTCCGTCGCTGTCACAGGCTTCAATGACAGCTCACTGTCATCAAAGGTTTACTCCGTGTTAGTTGTATCCGTTAGTCCAATGTGTGGGCCATCCTAACTTTTTCTGCTATTTAAATCGAAGCCACTTGGGTTGCAAACTGCGAAGAAATAGAAGTAGATGAGAAATCAAGTGATGGAGTGGTGTTTATGGTTGAGCCTTTTGTTGGTTTCGGTTCAGTTTCAAGTGTATAGGTGTTTGGGGTGTGTGGAGGAAGAAAGGATCGGTCTCTTAGAACTCAAAGCTTCGTTCAATCACCCAAATGGCTCTTCTCTCCCATCTTGGGATGCTAATGATCACAGTAACTGCTGTGCTTGGGAAAACATTAAGTGTGACAACACCACGAGTCAAGTCATCCAACTTTCTCTTAATTCTAGACGGGAATGGGCCCAGGGAGATTGGTATCTAAACACCTCTTTATTTCTTCCATTTGAAGAGCTGCAAAGTCTCGAATTAACTGGAAATAATCTAGTTGGTTGTGTTGATGAGGAAGGTACGTACACTTCTCTCCTATTACAAGTAATTAAATGTTTAGTGTAATTGCTTCCAATTTTATTTGATGGATTAGTCATTAACTTTTCATAATTTTCAATATTCAACAGGTTTTGAAAGATTGTCCAGTTTGAGAAAGCTGGAGGTCCTAGATTTAAGTTATAATAGGCTCAACAACAGCATCCTACCATCTCTTTCTACACTTTCATCCCTTAAGAAATTGTCTTTAATGGAAAATAACATTGAGGGATCAATTCATATTCAAGGTATATATGTTTTGTTCTGTTTTACCGCTCTTAACTATGTATATATTGACTTGTAGTCTAGTTTTTATGGTGCCACCGCCATTTCTCTATAAAATGGGGGATCCTTTCTCTTCTTATTTTAGATTTGACTGACTTGCCTCTTCTCCTAAAGTCCAGTTTCATTGCCCCCAGGGAGCCAACCTAGTTGGGTTGCTGATGGGTCGTGTGAACCGTACCCCAACCTTTGGGCTTTCTGTATAGTTTTTTTTTTTTTTTTTCCTTCAATACAACTTTTACTTGGCAAAAAAAAAAGAGTAGTTTTAGTTCTTATTTTGATGTTTCTTTCTTATTGCTTGTCCTAATCAGAATTGGATTCTTTAAGCAACTTGAAGGAGTTGGAATTAAATTACAATTCCATCGACAGCTTCATAACCATCCAAGGTATAAAACAGAAATATCAAATTGTCCACTTTTCTTGTATTAGATATGAAGTATTTTGCAGAAATTAATATGGATTAATGGCATATGTATAATAGCAAAATTTGATCCATCCCCATCAAAAATACCACTTGGCACTCTTCGGGGCCCAGTTACCCATGAATGTTATCTCAACTCCTTGTGCTCCCTACACACCAAAAATAAGTCTGATGGGTGATTTCTAGCCATTAGATCCTAGTACATACTTGAAAAAATGTTCGAATCTAATGGCTAGAAAATGACCCGTGAAAAATGCAAGAATCCGAATACTAGAAGTCAACAATCCGATTGATTTTTTGTGTGTAGGTCCATCAAGGAATAGGGCCAAACGTTCATAGGTCAGTGGGCTCAAAACGTCAGTGTCATTTTTTCATTGCTTATTAATAATTTGAAGATCATTCGAGTTAACCATAATCGTATTTAGGTCTTAAAAAGTTGAGCAAGTTGCAGATCCTAGACCTACGTGGCAATAGGTTCAACAGAAGTATTCTACAGTCTTTGGGTGCACTCTCATCTCTTAAGACACTGTATCTCAATCGAAATGAATTGGAAGGATCAATTACTATTCGAGGTAACTTTAGTTGTAAACGTCTAGAGAACGATTGGGTTCAATTTCGTTACTCATCTATATGTCTTTTCCTTTTCTCCTTTCATGATTTCTTTCCTTTAATTGTTTTGCCTTTTTGTAGAGTTGGATGCTTTGAGCAACTTGGAAGTCCTGGATTTATCTTATAATTCTCTCAATCAGAGCTTTCTTCCATACCTAGGAGTTATGACTTCTCTTAAGGCCTTATCTTTGCGTGGTAATGGACTTAATGGCAGCTTACCAGTTGAAGGTAAAAATGATGTCTATTTGGCTAAAAAATAACTTGATATCTATAGAACAAGTGATAGTGGTTGTCTCCTCACTTATACCCCCTCTTATAGGTTTCAACAAAAAGGGGCGGAGATCTTATCCTCCAACTGAATGGTCGATCTCAGCTATTCACACCCGATTTTGGCAAACACTAAGTCGGGGAGTAGCATGGGAACGGACCACCCACTAGTAGTAAACAAGGGAGAACATTTCTTACATTTATTTATTTAAGTATTAACCATTTTGCAGGGTTGTGTAAACTGAAGAACCTCCAAGAGTTAGATCTCAGCAGCAACCATTTTGAAGGAAGCTTACCTTCATGTTTGGAAAACTTGACATCCCTTCAGTTTTTGGATCTCACTTACAATCAATTTGATGGAAACATAAGTTCATCTCCCATTACTAGTCTCACATCACTTGAATACCTTTCTCTTTCCTATAATCGCTTTGAAAGCTCATTTTCATTTAGCTCCTTTGCTAACCATTCCAAACTTGAGATATTCAACCTTAAGAGTGGTAGCAACAAATTAGTTGTGGAAACTGAATATCCAGCCTGGGTTCCAAAATTCCAATTAAAGTCCCTCCATTTGTCAAATTGTATATTCAACAAACCCGTTGGTGTCATCCCGAACTTTCTCTACCATCAATATGACTTGAGAACACTAGACCTCTCCCATAACAATTTGGGGGGAAGGTTTCCCACTTGGTTGCTAGAGAACAATTCAAGATTAGAAGTCCTATATCTGAGGAACAATTCTTTCACAGGCCCTTTTGATCTTTCATCGTATCCTAACTTATCTGCACTAGATGTTTCAACTAACCACATCCATGGCCAAATCCCAACAAATATTGGTAATATTTTTCCAAATTTAATTGTCTTGAATGTGTCAAAAAATGCCTTTGAAGGTAACATTCCTTCTTCGTTGGGTGATATGAAACAATTATGGAGTTTAGACATGTCTAACAATTATTTGTCAGGAGGACCAGAGCACTTAGGCACAGGTTGCACCTCATTGAGGATTTTGAAACTGTCAAATAATAATTTGCATGGCCAAATATTTCCTACATTTTCTAACCTGACTAAGTTGTCCTCTTTATATTTGGACGGCAACCACTTTACTGGAGCAATCCCAGATGGCTTGTCCAATTGCTCCGGTTTAGAAATATTGGTTATAAGTAACAACTATGTATCAGGTAGGATTCCATTTGATTTTTGCAAACTTGACAAACTTCTCCTTTTGGACCTTTCGGAGAACAATATTTCTGGATCCATACCATCTTGCTTCAACCCACCGGACTTACAATATGTACATCTAGAAAAAAATGGGTTCACAGGACCAATGACAAATGCTTTCTCAAGAAGTTCCAAGTTGGTGATATTAGATATGAGAGATAACTACCTAACCGGAAATATTCCAAATTGGATTGGAGGATCTTCGGACTTAAGCATTCTTCTCTTAAAAGGAAATCATTTTGAAGGTAGCATTCCCATTCAATTTTGTGAGTTGTCCAATATAAGCATAATGGACCTTTCCCACAACAATCTTTCTGGTCAAATACCTTCTTGCTTGAGTAATTTTACCTTTAAAAAGATTGGAGATGCATATGACAAATTTGTTTTAACTCGCTTTTCTACTCTCTATTTTGTTCCAACCATTTCATACATAAGTCGAACAATGCAGACTAAGATTGGATCTCGATACGTTTATTATCATCTTACATTAGACAAACAAGAACATGTGGAGTTCACAACAAAGAGTAGGTACTACTCTTATGAGGGTCTCATTCTTGGTTTAATGTCTGGAATTGATTTCTCATGCAACCAATTAACGGGTCACATCCCACCTGAAATTGGAAACCTACGCGAGATTCATTCATTGAACCTATCCCACAACTGCTTAATTGGACCAATCCCAACAACATTCTCAAACCTGAAGCAGATAGAGAGTTTGGACATTTCTTACAACAATTTGAGTGGGACAATCCCTTCACAACTAATTGAGCTATACAATCTGGCAGTCTTCACCGTGGCTCACAACAACTTATCCGGTAAGACTCCTGAAATGAAAGCACAATTTGCAACTTTCGAAGAAAGCAGCTACGAGGGCAACCCTCTTCTTTGCGGACCACCTTTAGAGAAAAATTGCACCACAACAGCAGGGACACCATCATCGATGCCAACAGTTGGAGAAGACAATAATTCGATTGATCTTGGGATTTTCCTGGTGAGTTTCATAGTGTCATACATAATGGGGTTGTTAGGAGTCATTGCAGTTCTCTACAGAAACCCTTATTGGCGGCAGGTGTGGTTTCGTCTCGTTGATGTATGGATCATCTCTCCTTACTACTATGTTGTAGACAATCTACATAAGCTGTCTATCCTTGTGTAGCTTTCAAATTTTGTTTTGATTGTATCTCCTTCAGTTGTCTACTCATGAACTCTTTGATCTGCTCTTATATGTATATAATGACTAATGTTTTGCTAATTTCCGAAGAAGAGAACAGATTGTCAATTTTGTTGTATTGCTTATTCAATTTATGATAAGCTACTTAATTTAAATCTCATAATAATAAGATGAAAAGTGCTAAAATTCAACAGCTAGAAAATCTCCAATCAAGGTCCACCAAGGTGTAGGATACGTGTCTGAATGAGTTGACTTGGTCTCGAGTCACCCACTTAGTTGAACAGGCAAAGCAAATTTTGGCTGCCGCCAACAGATTTGGACACATGCTAACAAAGGAATGGATCAAGAGAACCCAGTGAATGACCTGAAAATAAGGACCACCACAACTAGAGTGGCAGCAACAACGTAAGAAATCATGGAGTGCAAGTTTGAAGTCCCCATCTATTCCACTGACCCATGGATGTTTAATCGTATCACCTCTTGGTGGACCTACGTACCAAAAATCATCTTGATTGATGATTTCTAGCCATTGGCATTGAGCATTTTATTGGCGTGATTTCTAACCGTTGCATTTGAGGTGTTTTTTTCGTACTCAAATATATTGGCTATGTTGTGCAAACGATCACAGAGATAACCGATGCACACAAGATTGAGTCAGATACAAAGATCAAGGACCATATAAATGAGAAAGAAGTTCAGAAAATAAACACAGAACACAAAGTTTTAACGTAGTTCAGCTTAGCCTACATCCATAGGCAGCAAAACTATCCTCTGTTTTCAATTCAAAAGAACAACTATTTTTACAATACACGTCAATCCCTTTTATGGGTATTGACTCCCTCTTATTTTCAAACTCTCTCACCGTACACAATTAGAATCTCTCTTGTTTCCTAACTCTCTCACCACACACGATTAGACAACTCCTAATTGTTATGACTCCCTAAAAGGAAACTGCTGCACGGGAGAGATCCGCACCAAATCGAGCCAAAAAACTTGGGGAGATTTGTAGGCCACATACCAATGCTTGCCCAATCCAACCATCTCCACCTTGGCATGAAATCTCACGCCATCCACAAACAAAGAGAACAAACCTTGTTGCCTTCAAATGCGCCCATAGGCGCCAAGCACCCAAAGGTGCCACACACCCGAAGGTGCTCAAACTCGCAGGATTTTGATCAAGTCCAAGCAGTATTTGAACTTGACAGCTGTCACTATCTTAGTCAACATATCTGTAGGGTTATCATTAGTTCCAATCTTCTGTAGAAGTATATCACCCTAGTCAACAATCTCTCGCACAAAATGGAAACGGACGTCGATGTGCTTAGTTCGAGAATGATGGACCTGGTTCTTTGCTAAATGAATGGCACTTTGACTGTCACAATAGACATCCACGTGCTCCTGAATAATCCCCAAGTCATCAAGCAACCCTTGAAGCCAAATTGCCTCCTTAACGGCCTCTGGTACGACCATGTACTCTGCCTCAGTAGTTGACAAAGCAACTGTAGAAATGTCAACCTTCAACGTACCGGTCCTCTAGCAAGTGTAAACACATATCCACTAGTAGACTGATGCTTATCCAGATCATCGGCGTACTCTGAGTCCATATATCCAACTACATGCTGACCAGTACTATCATCCCGCTGAAATACCAAACCAAAATCCATGGTACCCAGAATATACTGTAGAATCAACTTCACAACCTGCCAGTGCCCTTTTCCTGGATCATGCATGTACCTACTCACCATACTGACAGCCTGTGCAATGTCAGGCCTGGTACACACCATTGCATACATCAAGCTACCCACAACACTAGCATATGGAACTTGAGTCATATACTGACACTCTTCATCTGTGCGATGAGAGACAAAGAAGCACTAAGCTTGAAGTGAGGAGCAAGAGGTGTACTTACAGGTTCAGATTTTTCAACCATACCAAACCTCTATAGTACCTTCTTCCAATACTATTTCTGTGACAAACTAATCTTGCCCTTCAGCCTGTCTCTCTCAATTTCCATAGTATCTTCTTGGCTTCCCCCAGATTCTTCATTTCAAATTCATACTCAACTGAGGCTTCAACCGATCTATATCTACTTTGGTCTTTCAAGCAATGAGCATATCATCCACATATAATAGCAAATATAGAAAGGATCTGTCACTAAATTTATGAAAATACACACAATGGTCATATTAGCATCTGGTGTATTGCTGCCCTATCATAAATTGATCAAATCGCTAGTACCACTGCCTTGGAGACTATTTCAAACCATACAACAATTTTCTCAGTTTGCAAACCCAATTCTCTTTTCCGGCAATCTTAAGCCCTTCTGGCTGAGTCATATAGATTTCCTCCTCCAAATCACCATGCAAGAACATCGTTTTGACATTGAATTGTACCAACTCAAGATCAAACTGTGCAACCAGGGCTAACAAGATACGAATAGAGGAATGCTTCACAACTGGAGAAAATACCTCATTGTAATCAATGCCTTCCTTCTGTGCGCAGCCTTTAACCACCAATCTAGCCTTGTACCGTACATTGTCCTGGCCTGGAGACCCTTGCTTTTTGGTGTAAACCCATTTGCACCTGATTGCTTTCTTCCCTTTTGGTAACTGTGTCAAATCCAAGTTTCATTCTTCTGAAGAGAGTGCACCTCTTCCCATTGCTCTCTTCCACTCTACACTTTCTGAACTTCTCATAGTTTCTTTGTAGGTGGAAGGAATATGATCCTCAACAATTGTAAGTGCATATGCCACCAAGTCAATAAACCGAGTAGGTTTTCGAATCTCTCTTCTCAGTTTACAGGCTGCAATAGAATCCTGTTGCTGTGAAGACACCTGGGCTGGAACCTCTTCTTCATCATCTGTGTCCTCACCCTCTAGTTCAACTGTGGGACCATTATAAGTTTTCACTGAAACCAATGGAGACTCAAACTCCACTTGCTGCGAAGCACCCCTGGTCATGCTTTCCTCCTGAGAGCTATTCTGCTTGTTCTGTGTGAACATAGCAGTTTCATCAAAAGTCATATCCCTGCTCAGAATAAATTTCTTCAAATCTGGACACCATAGCCTATATCCCTTCACACCAGTGCTAAAACCCAAGAATATAGCTTTCTTGGCCCTTGGATCCAACTCACTTTCTTTAACATGAAAATAAGCTAGACAACCAAAAATATGCAACTAATCATAATCTGTAGTGGGTTTCCCAGACTATACCTCAATGGAAGTTTTGCCTTGATTTGCAACAATAGGCAACATGTTGATGAGATGGCATGCATACGTCACTGCCTTAGCCCAAAACGATTTGCCGAACCCAGCATTGGACAACATACATCGAACTTTCTCCAGTAAAGTACGGTTCATGCGCTCTACCACCACATTCTATTGCGGTGTGTCCCTAACTATAAAGTATCTCACAATGCCCTCATTCTCACATACTTGCAAGAACGGATCGAACTTATACTCTCCACCATTATCTGACTTGAGTCTTCTGATCTTTCTGGCGGTATGAGTCTCGATCATTTTCTTCCACGTTAGGAACACAACCAAGACTTCATCCTTATGTTTCATGTTGTACACCCATACTAGCCTTGAGAAGTCATCCATAAAAGTAACGAACCAATGCTTACCTCTTAAAGATGCAACTCTAGAAGGCTCCCATACATCTGAGTGAACATAATCAAGAGTACCTTTAGTACGATGAATTGCGGTATCAAATTTCACTCTAGTCTGCTTGCCCAGAACACAATGTTCACAAAATCCTAACTTGCAGGTCTTCGCACCTTTCAACAAGCCTTGCTTCACCAGTCCTTGCAAAGCTTTCTCTCTAGCATGACCTAAACGCATTTGCCACAATTTAGTAGTGTCTAGAACAGCCTTCTCTGAGCTATCATAAGCTGTTGCTACTCTACCTGTAATTGTACTTCCCTGCAAGAAATACAAATTGCCTCATCGAGTACCCTTTATCACCACAAGTGCACAGTAAACAACCTTTAGAACTCCACCTTCCATAGTAATCTTTGAACCCTTGGATTCTAAAGCACCCAAGGAGATGAGATCTTTCTTCAAATCCGGTACATACCGAACATCTGTATGCACTCTAACTGCCCCATCAGCCAACTTCAGACAAATTTTACCTATCCCTTCCATCTTACAGGCATTATCATTACCCATAAGCACTGATCCACCATCCAACTCCCTAAAGTTAGAAAATCAATCCCTGTTGGGACACATGATAAGTACAACCTGAGTCTAAGATCCATTCCTCAGAATGGCACACCAACGATGAACCAGTTAGTGCAAATTCAGAATCATCATCGTCAATATGTGCAACGTTCACATCTGAACCTTTCTTATCCTTGTTTTTCAACTTCGGAATCCTTCTTCCAGTGCCCCTTTTGGTGACAAAATGCACAACTCGTCCTTAGCAGGAATTTTCTTATCATCGTACCTTCCTCTTGTCTTAGAATGAGATTTATCTCATTTACCAGATTTTCTATCATCTGACCTGCCTCTTACTATCAGTGCCTCAGATGTTGACTCTCTATGAACCTGTTGGTCCTTCTTTCTGTACTCATTATTCATTAATATTGTAGACACTTCATCATATTTCACCTCATCTTTCCCATATAATAAGGTGGTTGTTAGATAATCATGTACATCAGGATGTGAATTCAAAAGACATAATGCCTTATCCTCATCATCAATTTTCACATCAAGATTCAATAAGTCAAGAAGAATTTTATTGTAATCATTGAGGTGTTCAGACAGAGTGTTACCTGGCCGATACTGGAAACGAAAAAAGTTTGTTCTTCTAATGGAGATGATTCACCATACTCGTTGTCATATACTTGTCTTCCAATTTCTTTCACAACTGCTTTGCACATGTATCCTTCATAACAAAATACTTTTGATCCTTGGCAAGACAAAGCCTGATGGTGCCACAAACCTGTCGATTGATTTTCAGCCAATCCTTTTCTTTCATCTCTTTGGGTTTATCCTCCAAAGAAATTTCCAACTCTTGTTGAGTCAGAACGTCCAAAACTTCGCATTGCCACATGCTGAAGTTATTCGTTCCATCGAACTTTTCAACTTCAAACTTTGCATTTGAGACCATAGTCCTTACCGCTGACGAAGATGTTGACGGCGAATCATTTGACATCTTCTCGTTCAGTGATCAAATAGACTCAATCCCCATTCCATAGATATTTTTCCACTAAGTTCTGAACCAATGGCTTTGATACTAGTTTGTTGTGCAAACGATGATGCACACAAGATTGAGTCAGATACAAAAATCAAGGAACATATATATAAAAGAGAAAGAAGTTCAGAAAATAAATGTAGAACACAAAGTTTTAACATGGTTCGGCTTAGCCTATATCCACGGGCAGCAAAACTATCCTCTGTTTTCAATTCAAAACAACAACTATTTTTACAATACGTGTCAATCCCTTTTATGGGTACTGACTCCCTCTTATTTCCAAACTCTCTCGCCGTACACAATTAGAATCCCTCTTGTTTCCAAACTCTCTCACCACACACAATTAGAAAACTCCTAATTGTTAGGACTCCCTAAAAGGAAAATGTTGCTACGGGAGAGATCCGCACCAAATTGAGCAAAAAAACTACAGGCTAGAAATCACTAGTCAAGCTGATTTTTGTTGTGGACGGTACTATTATGCCACAACGCACCAAACACCAGGAGGCGTTGTGTTAGCTGTCTCCAAACATCATCCAATGGGGCCCAGGCTGCCTACTGCCTAGCTGCAGCCGTCAATGCGAGATACTCATCTTTTTTGGACCTTCAATAAATGAAGCATAATTATTATGTTGTTGCCATATTCAATCGTAAACAGTTGTGATCCAGATCATCCAAATAGGACACATCCCTTAGATAGGCTAAGGTCTAAAAGGTGCATGCCATTGAAGGAATCCCAGTTGTTATAAGACTCCTAAAATTGCATAAACGGAAGTTCATCAAAACCAACGAATGCCAACAAAAAAAAAAAAAAAAAGTTAAGATCAGACGGGTTAGAATCATTTCATAAAATATCCACTTAACTCTACAAGCTACCATAATAAATTGTCTAGTTTGCTCTAAAACCATGGATTTTATCATGAACCTCCTGTCATTTGGTTTACGAGATGCCTCAACCTCCTCTCATGTTGTTACATATGGAGAGGAGGTGACCTCCTATGATGTTGTGACATGTATTGGAGAGGAGGTGAAGGGTAACCGGAAGAATTAGTTTTGGTTCAAGCTATTTTTTTTGTAGTAACCTACTCTTTAGGTAGCCCTTGTCAAGATATTCTGATGTGAACTTTGACATGACTCTATATGACCCACATGGAAATGCATCAATGGTTAATTTTTCATTAGGATGATCTCCCTGGTTGGTGAGGATGATATCCTTACCATGGAGATCATGCAACTCGCATGGAGATGAGTAAAGGGCTGATTTTTGTTCATCTTCTCACCATAGACATCATTCTCAAAAATATATGTTCCCCCTGATAGTGTCATTTTATGTGTCGAAAAAGTATGGCTCACATGTAGATGACTTAATAAGGGCTAATTTTTTTTTTTTAATATTCTATTGGAGTAATTGATCTCCTCACCCTCAAGAATAATCTCCACAAAAAAATCAGCCAATTTTGAATCATTTAACCTTATCAAAGGTGGACCTAAAGTTAAGGGGGAAGTGGACGGTCTAGAATTTTTTAACTTGTGATCTACTTTTCATAAAGCTATTTGTGCTAATAATTCTTTCCTCGGACATGTCAAAATAACCTGACATATATATACGATTGGGATACCTATTTTTTTATACATGATCATGGGGTCAATGACCTTTCCAATCCTTACCAAGGAGATCATCCATGGGATTCACATAGAGATGAGTCAAGGGCATATTTTTGGTATGATGACCTCTTCACCATAGAAGTCATCCTCTCAAACAATTAGGTAGCGTTTTGTAAAACTTATTTTATGGTCTAATATCTTAAAGTGCTGAATATGAGATCTGAAATCTTAAAGTGCTGAATATAAGGTCTGAAAATACTGTTTGGTAAACTGTTTGAAAAAATTGTTGAAATCTGAAAATAAGTGTTAAATATGTTTGGTAAACACAACCAGAAATGTCTAAAATTGACATTTTGTCGTATTTACCCTTGTTAAGTGTTAAGTCTATTTGGTAAATACAACAAAATAATGTCTAAAAATTGGTTATTTGCCACCATGCACCTCCAGAGAGCAAAAAGCACCACCCCCATCACCATCCATGCCTAACTACTAGCTAGAACATGTCTCCATCGGCATTTCTCTAGACCATAAATCAACTAGCTCAAGCATGAGTTAGAGTTGACTAGTAAATTTTGCTCCACGTTTGAAGTTGTAGTTGCCAGTATTTAGAGCTTTCGGACCCGAGCAATAAACTTGAAGAAAGATACCAATGTCAAGCTCGTATTCTTCACTAATACACGTCGCCTTTGGCACCCACCATTGCCATAAGATTTCTACGGCAACTGCTTCTTCCGAATGACAATTACCATCTCAAGTGGTTGGCTTGTAGATGCATCAAATGCCAATGTGGTGAAAGGTATTCAAGATGCAAAGGTGAGGCTTTCGATCCAATTTACAAAGTGGATGGAGGGTGATGAGTTGGATGATGGTGATGACCCATTTCCTCCCCTACTTAACTACACCACATTAAGCTACAATTGAAAATGACTTAAGAAATGCCTATGATTCTGTACATTGAGACTTCATTTTTTAACAAAATGGGATCCCACTTGTTACGAAAGGCCGGATCATGTCATGCATTACTACTCTGAAATTTTCAATCCTTTTAAAAGGCACTCGGGCAAGGTATTTCAAAAGCGACAAAGGTTTGAGGCCTATCTCCTTGAGTATTTGTCATGGACTCACGGTGATGGAAGCCCTTCTCTTATCTTCTGAAGAAAGGTAGTGATTCCTAGAGTTCAAAATTTTAAATCATACCATACGGAGGATGAGAGAAATCAACAATAAAATGCCAATACTAAGGATAAGGATGACACAAACCAGCTTTAAAACCAAAAGTATTATTAATCATTATAACTTATTTTACAATGATATTATTATGGGCTAGACAGGCGTGTGAGCCAATCTATGCTCAATAGAAAAGGCAAGATGCATAGACCATATAATAGCAGTTGCAACTGTGGGCTGGATTTTTACAAGTACAGAGGGCACAATTGAGCCAATCTATGCTCACATCAATCATCTTCGCAACAGAAAAAAATCCCGAGATAGTGAGAGAGAATAGATCAAGAGATTGAAAAGAGGCGAGAGAGATACGAGATTAGGTGAGAACATTACCTGAAAGTGGCACACAATAGTGGCAGACAACGATGGTGGCTCATGGTGGTGATGGATGGCGAGGTGGCTCACGGTGGTGGTGGACGACGATGGTGGACCACGGTGGTGGTGGATGGAGATTGGATGCAAGAAGCTAGGATTTGAGAGGAGATGAATGAGGGAAGTCGAATGGGTTTGTTTGAATTGAGGGTAAAAAAGGTATTATATGTTGATAAGGGTACGATAGGCATTTTAGCGATAGAATATCACTTACTGCATTAAGTGGTTTTCCACTGAAACGAAAAAGTGACATTGTGATGACTTAAAAAAGAGTTTGATTTTAAGTGAGTTCTAGAAAATAAGCACTGGTTTTTTTTTTTTTTTTACCAAACACTATCAATTTGCAAAAACCATTGAAAATAATCTGAAAAAATGCTCTTACTTTGTATTCAACATGTTTTGGGTATTTTGGGGGCATTTTTGGAGAAAAATGGATTTGTCACAAATGTCCATATGAGCCATGTGGCATACTCTTAGAGACCCCTGATGTATGGATGTTAGGATCATCCCTAAGTGCACCTACAGACCAAAGATAAGCCTGATTGGTGAGTTCTAACTGTTTGATTTTAGTCTTTTTTCGTGGGTTGATTTTCATCTGTAGGATTCGAGCATTATTTGGGTACCCAAATGAAATAGCTAGAAATCAACAATCAAACTAATTATTAACCATTTTGCAGGCGGTTGTGTGAACGGAAGAACCCCCAAGTGTTAGATCTTAATTGGAACAATTTTGAAGGGAACTTACCTTCATGTTAGGGAAACTTGATGTTCCTTCAGCTTTTGGATCTCTTTCAATCAATTTGGTGGAAACATAGGATCATCTCGCATTACTAATCTCATATCACTTGAATTCCTTTCTCTTTCACATAATCTCTTTGAAGGCTCTTTCTCATTTAGTTCATTTTCTAATCATTCGATGTATCAGGTAGGCTTCCAAATTGGATGGGAAATATGTCGTCTTTGATCGAAGTTATCGCGTCAAAAAATCATCTTCTGGGATATCCATTTCATTTGATTTTTGCAAACTTACAAACGGTGTAGAGAAAGAACAAAATGACACATAACTAAGCTGTAGGACAAGTCACCCACAGAGTGGGTAAAGCAAATTTCGGCTGCTTTCTTTTTCACAGTGCTCAAATCATCACACCGCTAGAAATCATCAGTCAAGCTGATTTTTCATCAGTTGGTCTCTCCAAGAGCTGGACCAATCACCTATGGGGTCAACGGGTCCGAAAGAGTGACGCCCACATGACATTTTGGAAGAGCTGTGGAACAGGAAATTATTTCTCTCTAAGTCTGAGAGTAGTGTATGATGACATGACTCTATAGGACCCACATGGGGTCAATTATTTCTCTCTATTGAGCATTGTATGAACCAGTTCATTTACGCTAGCACAGGTAGGACCCAGGAACCAATTCATTTACACTAGTACAGGCAGGACCCGAGATTGAAGTCTACCCCTTCCCAAAATGCCACTTGGAGCACCCTTTCAGGGCTACTAACTTTATGGATTTTTTTGGGCCACCTATTGGTGGACTTGCACCCAAAAAAATTCCCAATTAAAATGCCCAGATATATATCAACGGCTTGAAATCACCAATTGAGTTGATATGTAGATCCACGAAGAGGTGAACGAAACATCCATGGTTCTGTGGGCCGGACAGAGTATGGGAAGTGGCACAAGCATAATAGGGTGCGTTTTGATCTCTAGCAAGTCATAAAGGGGGCCATTATAATATTACAACAGACAGGTAACGTTACCGTTATTTTTTTTTTATAAAAAAAAGGCTGTTATAAAGAAATTAAAGCATACCATAGTCAAAAAACAGAATAATTTCTTTTATTTTTAATTTTTTGAATATAATTTTTAGAAAAAATAATAATAGTTAAGTAAGCGATAAGGAGACAAAATAAGGGCCATTATTTTTTATGGATCTTATAATAAATCCGTATTTTTAATGTTTTTTAAAATAATGTAACGGTGTTCGTATGTTATCCTTATAATGTAACGGGGTTCGTATTTTCATCAAATAATTCTATCCGTCTTATTATTGGACTAACTCTTTGAATCAAATATCGTGAATCCAAACCAGTTGCATTGCAAATTGGGAAGAAATAGAAATAGACGAGAAATTGAGCCTTCTAAGAAACTGAGCTGGCATTTATTTTTCACATTTTGCCGGCGCTTAACCACCATTGGATCCATGAAATCCATGGCCTAGCACATGACTTGCATATAAAATTTTACCCTGATTAGTAATTTATATCCATTTTTTTTTCTTGCTTTATTTTTAACCATTGATTTTGATCATTATGATCCAAAGGTTAGAAATCACTAAATCAGGATTATTTTTGTTGCATAAGTCCATCACATCCATACAATAAGTAGCCTCTAATAATGTGCTACATGTATCATATTGTGGGTTTATCATCAGCTTTGATGATTGACATCCTCTTGCTTTAATGAAGAACATCTTCATTTAAAGTTTTCTAGCCACACAATTTAAGTGCCACGTTAGGATGCAATAATTGCTTGCACAATTAAATTGATATGTGAAAGTGTCGAACGACCGAATCACCCATTCAAATTAAAAAAAAAATTCAAAAATCAAAAGAAACAACTTTAGTCATTTTAATGAACTTGAGGGCATATTAGGAATAACATTTTTAAAAATTTTTAGTCTTTGAATGAGCCACAGGGTGACGTATACTTGCGGATTAACGTGTTATTTGAGAACAAAAAGATCGAAATGCCCCTACTATGTAAATAAATTGAAAGTAAGAAAAGAACATAAAATAAGGGCATTTGTGGGATTTTAATGTGAGGCACGCAAGAAGGGCTTTCATCCGTTAATAATAGAATAGATATTATATATATATAACATTATCGATCAGTTCCGGTTCGGTTCCAATTCCGAACAGTTCAGTTCCAATATCACTATCCAAAATTGATACCCCTAGTTCGGATACATACTATCACAAAGGAATGGATCAGTTGTCTTGTTCTGAAGTACTACCATCTGTTCATGGCAGAGTGAAATATTCTCACATTTTTCACATGGCACAACTCCACGTAAAAGACAAGTGGATCGTTCCTATCTCTCTGCGTTTACCTGGTCAGTGAGCACCACCACAAAAAAATTTCTACCGACCCACTCACGTCTTTTTCACATATAATATAGGAAGAAAAATTTCCACTTATAAGAGAAGTTTTGCTTTGGGCATTGTATGACAAAATTAGAGACCACTGGCCATATGTATGTTTGATCAATTCCTAGGTGGACCTACATATCAAAAATATCCTGATTAGTGATATCTAAGAGTTGGATTAGAGTCTTTTTCACGATTTATTTTTTAAGTATAGGATTTCAAGCATTATTTGTGGTACTCATATCCAAAGGTTAGAAATCATCAATCAAGCTAATTAATTTTGGTATGTAGGTCCACCTAGGAAGGGGCCAAACATCCGAACACTCAATGGTCTCTAGCTCTCTGTGTCTCGTACTCGATCTAAAGGTCATAACAACCATTATATGTTACTATTATTAAAACGTTCCTGTTATTTCTTATTATTTTTACTTTTTACCGCAAAACATGAAACATAAATAATGGTAACGTTAACATTACGAAGTTTCCTTTAAACCTTGGTCAACTCAACAAAAGTAAGAGAAATAGTTATGTCATGACGATGAGATTGTTTTCTTCACGATCCCATGCATGTGGAAGAATAGATTCCTAGCACGGAGTGAAATCAACTCTACGTCATTATGTCTCACAAGATGACTGAATAGTATAGGGAATTAGGTAAGCCCTTATAATTACTGGTTTGTAGCTTCCCGTAATAAAGGTTGTAACAGTCGTTATTTGTTTTTATAAAAAATCTTTCAAAATAAATATCAATTCTTGTTATTTCCTATTGTTTCTATTTTTTTCATAAAATATGAAATCTATACTATTGTAAAGACAAAACCGAAGTTGACGTCCACACGGGCTTCAATTAAATGTCTCTCTACTTTAAAGGAAAAACCTTGTCTCATACATGCCTCTCTACTTTAAAGCCACAACCTGGATTGGCATACTTTTAAGTCTGCAAGCGTATGCATGCTAGATTTGTACCCTTTGAACCTTAATCAAATCACCAAAAAGTAAAAAAAAAAGTGGTGATGCCGGGGTGATGAGGTGGTTTGTTTGCTTGTTTATTTTTTTTTTCCAACACAGAAGAATAGATTTTTAACACAGAGAGAAGTTAAGTCTATATCGACATAAACTAAAATTTTCCACAAGAGAAGGATTGATGGTACAGATTAGTTTGTTTGATTTTTTCCAATGGAAGAATAGATTTTTAGCACTGAGAGAAGTCAAGTCAATATCGACATAGACTAAAATTTTCGACGAGAGAAGGATTGATGGTACAGAGATTAGTTTGTTTGAATTTTTCCAATGGAAGAATAGATTTTTAGCACTGAGAAGTCAAGTCTATATCGACATAGACTAAAATTTTCCACAAGAAAAGGATTGATGGTATAGAGATTAGTTTGTTTGATTATTTCCAATGAAAGAATAGATTTTTAGCACTGAGAGAAGTCAAGTCTATATCGACGTAGATTAAAATTTTTCACAAGAGAAGGATTGATGGTACAGAGATTAGTTTGTTTGATTTTTTCCAATGGAAGAATAGATTTTTAGCACTGAGAGAAGGATTGATGGTACAGAGATTAGTTTGTTTGATTTTTTCTAATGGAAGAATAGATTTTTAGCACCTGAGAAGTCAAGTCTATATCGACATAGACTAAAATTTTGCACAAGAGAAGGATTGATGGTATAGAGATTAGTTTGTTTGATTTTTTCCAATGGAAGAATAGATTTTTAGCACTGAGAGAAGTCAAGTCTATATCGACATAGACTAAAATTTTCCACAAGAGAAGGATTGGTAGTATAAAGATTAGGTAACGCCTTATTTACGGGCTCGCAATATCTTGACCATTGCATTGACTAGTGGAGAGGCACACACAACATATATATGCAATTAATCAAGTCACCAAAAAGTAAAAGAATTGGTAATGTCGTGTTGATGAGGTGGTTTGTTTGTTTGTTTGTTTGTTTGTTTGTTTTTCCAACACAGAAGAATAGATTTTTAGCACTGAGAGAAGTTAAGTCTATATCAACGTAAACTAAAATTTTTCACAGGAGAATGATTGGTGGTATAGAGATTGGGTAACGTCTTATTTACCGGCTAGCAGTATCTTGACCATTGCGTTGACCAGAGGAGAGGCACACGCAACATACATGCAATTAAAAAGAAAAATAGGAGAAACGTTTTTGACGGAAACGAGTCTATAGTAATCAAAATGCTCTTATTTCTTATTCAGCATGTTTTGGATATATATTGCGGGGCATTTTTTGAGAAAAATGAAAATTTTGGCAAAGTAAGAGTAGTTTCGCGATAATTGACTTATTTAAATACATGAAGGCAGCATTTTTAATGGTAGATATGTAGAATTGCAACTATTTTTATATTCTCTTCTCAAAATTTAAAACATGGTAGATATTATATGAAAAGTGAAGGGGTTTTTAAGGAATAAAGTGGCAAAAGAACATGGGTCTCCACAAATGGTCTACAAGTATACTCGGGACCATTGATGGAATTCAATTCCGTGATTTAAAATAACGTGGTTTCCCACGGAAAATATGATAGTAATAGTAGCCACGGATATATACATTTACCAACGGCTATAACCATCGTTGTATGGAAAAAAATTAGCACCTTCAAACACGTCATATAAAATAGGAGTAAATCATTGATGAAGGACCATTGTATGGAAAAAAATTTAGATGCAGTCGATGCAGAGGAGTCTCGTAGCCCTATCTAGCTCATTTTGTTGGGCCCACTGACCGCATGGATGTTTAACCTAACCCATGGTGGATATGCAAACCAAAAATCAATCTCATTTGATAATTTCTAGCCAGTTGGATTAATTTCTAGCCCTATCTAGCACGTTGATGAAGCAACGAAGATGTTGTATTACTTGTGTCACTGTCGATTGTGAGGTCATCATAGACCTCATCTTACCTAGAATTGGAGAGAAGTCATGATTGTAATCTGGACTCTGAGAGAAGAAAGTTGAAAATTCTTGCTCCGGAATTAATGTGAAGTTGTGAACCACGTTATCTGTATCCGTCAGTCCAATATGTGGGCCATCCTAACTTTTTCTGCTATTTAAATCCAAACCACTTAGGTTGCAAACTGGGAAGAAATAGAAGTAGATGAGAGATCGAGTGATGGAGTGGTGTTTGTGGTTTTGCCTTCTGTTGGTTTTGGTTCAGTTTCAAGTGTATGGGTGTTTGGGGTGTGTGGAGGAAGAAAGGATCGCTCTCTTAGAACTCAAATCTTCCTTCAATCACCCCAATGGTTCTTCTCTCCCGTCTTGGGATGCTAATGATAACAGTAATTGCTGTGCTTGGGAGAATATCAAGTGTAACGACACCACAACACGAGTCATTCAACTTTCTCTTAATTATAGATGGGCTTGGACCGTAGAAGATTGGTATCTAAACACCTCTTTATTTCTTCCATTTGAAGAGCTGCAAAGTCTCGACTTAAGTTGGAATGGAATAGTTGGTTGTGTTGATGAGGAAGGTATACTTCTCTCTTATTACTAGTAAATGTTTTTTGCAATTTCTTCTAATATTATTTGATTAGTCATTAACTCGTCATAATTTTCAATACTGAACAGGTTTTGAAAGATTGTCCAGTTTGAGAAAGCTGGAGGTCCTAGATTTAAGTTTCAATAGTCTCAACAACAGCATCCTACCTTCTCTTTCTACGCTCTCATCCCTTAAGAATTTGTCTTTAAAGGGAATTAACAAGGGAAGACCGATTCATATTGAAGGTATGTTTAGTTGTTTCACCGTAGTGTAATTTTAACTTCAATTTTCATGTTTCTTTGGTTTCTTTCTTGCTTGTCATAATAAGAATTGGCTTCTTTAAGAAACTTGAAAGAGTTGGCAGATTTAAGCTGCCCACACAGTACACACCAAAACTAATCCTGATAGGTGATTTCTAGCCATTGGATCCGAGTATTTGAAAATTTGTTTGAATCTAATGTCTAGAAATGACCCAAGCCCATTACGTTAAGAACCATTTTGACGCGAAAATAATTGTGAAATAACAGCCGTTTCTTTTCATTAAATACAGTTATTTTTTCCTTTTTCAAATTTTTTCATTTTTTCCGTATTCAATTTCGGCCCCATTTTTTCTGTTATTTCCGTTAAATTCCATTTTTTTTCTATTTTTTCCCATTTTTACCCGTCCGTTACAATTCTTTTTACCGGTAACGCCCCGGTCCGTTATACGGATAAAATGGCCTTTGTTAAAACTTGGGCTAAACATCTGTGCGGTTAGTGGGCCCCCAAAAAATGAACTATGTAGGGCCAGAAGAGCCCTCTGCTTCGACTGCATCTAAAAGTTTTCCCTAGATTACGTACCAAAGATGGGTTGAAATTAAAAAATTTCCATCATTATAGACATTTTTCTATTTGACTTGTTAACTCAACCAAGGTTTAAAGGGGACCGTTATAACAGTATAACAGACTGGGGGTGTTACCGTTTTTTCCGTTATAACGAAAAAAAAAACGCTCAGGGGCAAAAATGGAAAAAAAATGGGGAAAAAATGGAAAATAACGGAAAAAATGGCGCTGAAATTCAAATTTTGAATTTTAAAATTTAAATTTCAAAATTTCAAAAATGGGAAAAAAAAACGAAATATAATGGAAAATAACGACCGTTTTTTCACAAAATTTTCGAAAAAATAAGTCGTTATTTTAATTATAATGGCCGTTATTTTTTGGGCTTTTTAACAGTCCATAACGTAACGGGGTAGGCCCGAATCGGTTATAACGGCCATTATTTCGTTATAACGGCTGTTTTTTAAACCTTGAACTCAACTACAGGAGCATTAATATATCTTTATAATTAACTAACGAGAATATAAGCGGCCCTAGATCTAGATCGTCGGATGGTCTTCAAGGCTTGTGTGGTATGGATCGTGAGGAACATCTGCGTTGTGGGCCTAGGAGGACGGTCACTAGGGATAATGGTTACACTCTAAACAAAATTAGCACCATCAAAGAGGTTAAAGAAAAAGAATGGTCAACAGTTGTTCGTATGGGAGCGGGGAGCAAGAACACGCTGATGTAGCGACCAAGATATTTTTATGGCTTTAGCCTTTAGAGGAGTAGAAGTTAGCTGAAGGGCCACATTATGGGCCATGCAGGTCACTCTTAGAGATCACGGTATGGATGTTTGGCCCATTCTTAGGTGTACCCTACGTACCAAAAATCAGCCTAATTAATAATGTTAAACCTTTGGACCTTTGTACCCCCAATAATGCCTGAATTCCATGGTTAAAATTGAACCCATGAAAACGACTCCAATCCTATTACTGGTAAAAATGTTTAATGTAATTCCTTCTAATTTTATTTGATGAGTCATCAATTCATGTTTTGCAATACAGGTTTTGAAAGATTGTCCAGTTTGAGAAAGCTGGAGGTCCTAGATTTAAGTTCCAATGGGCTCAACAACAGCATCCTACCGTCTCTTTCTACACTCTCATCATCCCTTAAGAAGTTGTCCTTATGGGGAAATAAGTTAGAAGGATCAATTCATATTGAAGGTATGTTTAGTTGTTTTACCTCTTAACAATATATTGACTTGTAGTGTAGTACTTCAGCTCCTATTTTCATGTTTCTTTGGTTTCTTTCTTGCTTCTCCTGATCAGAATTTGCTTCTTTAAGCAACTTGAAGGAGTTGGATTTAAGATACAATTCAATCAAAAGCTTCGTAATCCAAGGTATAAAACAAAAATATTAAATTGTGTTTCCTTATGTCTAACACTCAATGAAGTATTATATATAACCGTTTTGACGCGAAAATAATTTGGAAAAAACAGCTGTTTATTTTCGTTCAATACAGTTATTTTTCCATTTTTCGAAATTTTTCATTTTTTCCGTATTCAATTTTGGTGCCATTTTTTCTGTTATTTCCGTTAAATTTCATTTTTTTCTATTTTTTCCCATTTTTTGCCCATCCGTTACAATTCTTTTTAACGGTAACGCTCCGGTCCGTTATACCATTAACATGGCCTTTGTTAAAACTTGGGCTAAACATCTATGCGGTTCATGGGCCCCCAAAAAATGAACTATGTAGGGCCAGAAGAGCCCTCTGCATCGACTGCATCTAAAAGTTTTCCCTAGATTACGTACCAAAGATGGGTTGAAATTAAAAAAATTCGATCATTATATACATTTTTCTATTTGACTTGGTAACTCAACTAAGGTTTAAAGGGGACCGTTATAACAGTATAACAGACTGGGGGCGTTACCGTTTTTTCCGTTATAACGAACAAAAAACGCTTGGGGCAAAAATGAAAAAAAAATGGGGAAAAAATTGAAAATAACGGAAAAAATGGCGCTGAAATTCAAATTTTGAATTTCAAAATTTGAATTTCAAAAATGGGAAAAAAAACAAAATATAATGGAAAATAACGGAAAATAACAAAAATAACGGCCATTTTTTTCACAAAATTTTCCAAAAAATAACGATTGTTATTTTCATTATAACGGCCATTATTTTTTGGGCGTTTTAACGGTCCATAACGTAACGGGGTAGGCCCGAATCCGTTATAACGGCCGTTATTTTCGTTATAACGGCTGTTTTTTAAACCTTGAACTCAAGTACAGGAGCATTAATATATCTTTATAATTAACTAACGAGAATATAAGCGGCCCTAGTGTAAATAACTGCTTGGAAAAACTTTGTCAAAATAATAGTATCCTCCCGATGATGAGACTATATATATCGTCATCCCTAGGTCCAGATCGTTCGGATGGTCTTCAAGGCTTGTGTGGTATGGATCTTGAGGAACATCTGCATTGTGGGCCTAGGAGGACGGTCACTAGGGATAATGGTTACACTCTAAACAAAATTAGAACCATCAAAGAGGTCAAAGAAAAGAGTGGTCAACAGTTGTTCCTACTCGGAGCCAGAACACGTTGATATACCAACCAAGATGTTGTATTACTGCCAAGTTGGGGACATCCACTCCTTACTCCGAATACAGTCGGGTAATCGCTTCCGAGTTGACACCGTTCAATTTTTATGGCTTTAGAGGATGAGTAGAAGTTTGCTGAATGACCATATTATGCGCCATGTGGCTCACTCTTAGAGATCACGGTATGGATGTTTGGCCCATTCTTAGGTGTACCCTGCGTACCAAAAATCACCCTAATTAGTAATTTTAAACCTTTGGACCTTTGTACCCCCAATAATGCCTGAATTCCATGGTTAAAATTGAACCAATGAAAGCGACTCCAATCGTATTACTAGCGGTAAACTTTTTTAGTGTAATTCCTTCTAATTTTATTTGATGAGTCATCAATTCATATTTTGCAATAATCTACAGGTTTTGAAAGCTTGTCCAGTTTGAGAAAGCTGGAGGTCCTAGATTTAAGTTGGAATAATCTCAACAACAGCATCCTACCGTCTCTTTCTACACTCTCATCATCCCTAAAGAAGTTGTCCTTACGGGACAATAAGTTAGAAGGATCAATTCATATTGAAGGTATGTTTAGTTGTTTTACCTCTTAACAATATATTGACTTGTAGTACTTTAGCTCCTATTTTCATGTTTCTTTGGTTTCTTTCTTGCTTCTCCTGATCAGAATTTGCTTCTTTAAGCAACTTGAAGGAGTTGGATTTAAGATACAATTCAATCAAAAGCTTCGTAATCCAAGGTATAAAACAAAAATATTAAATTGTGTTTTCTTATGTATAACACTCAATGAAGTGTTATGCAGAAATATGGATTAATCGCATGTGCATAATGTTTATCTCATGAATGTTTATCTCACCTCTTGGTGGTCTTCCACACGAAAAAATAAGTCTGATAGGTGATTTCTAGCCATTGGATCCGAGTACCTGAAAATTTGTTTGAATCCAAAGGTTAGAAATCAGCAGTCAGATTGATTTTTTGTGTGTAGGTCCACCAAGGAGTAGGTTGAATAGATTTTCCATCATTATATACATTTTCTATTAAATTGATTTTGTATAAGTTACTATTTTTGAAGATCATTCAAGTTATCCATTTTCACATTTAGGTCTCAAAAAGTTGAACAAGTTGCAGATCTTAGACCTACATCTTAATATGTTCAAAAGAAGTAGTATATTTACAATCTTTGGGTGCACTCTCATTGCTTAAGATACTCTATCTCATTTATGTGTTTTCCTTTTCTTCATTCATGATTCATTTCTTTCAATTGTTTTGCTTTTTTTTAGATTTGGATGCTTTGAGCAACTTGGAAGTCTTGGATTTATCTTATAATTCCCTCAACGAGAGCTTTCTTCCATACGTAGGAGTTATGGCTTCTCTAAAGGCCTTAGCTTTGGTTGGTATTGGACTTAATGGCACCTTACCGGTTCAAGGTAAAAATGATGTCTATTTGGCTAAAAAAATAACTTGATATAGTAAACAAGGCAAAACATTACGGACATTTATTTATTTAATTATTAACTATTTTTGCAGGGTTGTGTGCACTGAAGAACCTCCAAGAGTTAGATCTCAGTAGGAACAATTTTGAAGGGAGCTTACCTTCATGTTTGGAAAACTTGACGTCCCTTCAGATTTTGGATCTCTCTTACAATCAATTTGGTGGAAACATAGGCTCATCTCCCATTACTAATCTCACTTCACTTGAATACCTTTCTCTTTCGTATAATCGCTTTGAAAGCCCTTTCTTATTTAGTTCAATTGCTAATCATTCCAAACTTGAGGTCTTCAACCTTAAGAGTGATAGCAACCAATTAGTTGTGGAAACTGAATATCCAGCTTGGGTTCCAACTTTCCAATTAAAGTTCCTCCGTTTGTCAAATTGTATAATTAACAAACCTGTTGGTGTCATCCCCACTTTTCTATACCATCAATATGACTTGAGAACAGTCGACCTCTCCCATAACAATTTGGAGGGAAAGTTCCCCACCTGGTTGCTAGAGAACAATTCAAGATTAGAATTCCTACGACTGAGGAACAACTCTTTCACAGGTCCTTTTGGTCTTTCTTCGTGTCTTAACTTATCCATGCTAGATGTTTCCAATAACCACATCAATGGTCAATTCCCAACAGATATTGGTATTAGTTTTCCAAATTTACGTTGGTTGAACATATCAGAAAATGCCTTTCAAGGTAGCATTCCTTCTTCTTTGGGAGATTTGAGAAACTTACAGATTTTAGACATGTCCAGCAATCATTTCTCAGGAGGAATACCAGAGTACTTGGCCACAGGGTGCACCTCATTGGGGATGTTGAAACTATCAAATAATAGTTTGTATGGCCAAATATTTCCAACATTTGTTAACCTTACTGAATTGTTCTCTTTACAATTGGATGGCAACCACTTTACAGGAAAAATCCCAAATAGCTTGTTCAATTGCTCGGGGTTAGAGATGTTGGATATAAGTAACAACCATGTATCAGGAAGGCTTCCAAGTTGGATGGGAAATATGTCGTCTTTGGAAGCACTTGTCATGCCGAAAAATCATCTTCAAGGATCCATTCCATTTGATTTTTGCAAACTTGATCGACTCCTCCTTTTGGACCTTTCTGAGAACAATATTTCTGGATCTATACCATCTTGCTTTAGCCCACGAGACATACAATATATACATTTGGAAAAAAATGGGCTCACAGGACCAATGACAAATGCTTTCTCTAGAAGTTCCAAGTTAGTGACATTAGATACGAGAGATAACTACCTAACTGGAAATATTCCAAATTGGATTGGAGCATTATCGGATCTGAGCATTCTTCTCTTAAAAGGAAATCATTTTGAAGGTAGTATTCCCATGCAACTTTGTCAGTTGTCCGATATAAGCATAATGGACCTTTCCCACAACAATCTTTCTGGTCAAATACCTTCTTGCTTAAGTAGTTTTACTTTTAAGAGGATAGGAGATGCATATGACAAATTTGTTATGGATGGAGTGTCTTTTGTCTATTCTGTTCCAGTTTCATATATAGGGGGGACGTTTACAATGGAGAGGGAGATTGGATTTCAAGACGGGGAATATTATCAACCACTTTACAAAAAGGAACAAGCGCAGTTCACAACGAAGAGTAGGTCCTACTCTTATGAAGGTCTCATTCTAGGTTTAATGTCTGGAATTGATTTCTCATGGAACCAATTAACGGGTGACATCCCACCTGAAATTGGGAACCTAAGTGAGCTTCATTCATTGAACTTGTCCCACAACTACTTGACTGGACCAATCCCATCAACTCTATCAAACCTAAAGCAAATAGAGAGCTTGGACCTTTCTTACAATAATTTGAGTGGGACAATCCCTTCACAACTAATTGAGCTATACAATCTGGCAGTCTTCTCCCTGGCTCACAACAACTTATCTGGTAGAGTGCCTGATTCGAAACAATTTGCGACATTCGGAGAAAGCAGCTATGAGGGCAACCCTCTTCTCTGTGGATCACTGTTGAAGAACAATTGCTCTACAACTGGGACATTATCATCGTCGCCAACAGTTGGAGAAGACAAGCCGATCGACCTCGTCATTTTCCTGGTGAGTTTCATAGTCGCATACATAATGGGGTTGTTAGGAGTCATTGCAGTTCTCTACATCAATCCCTATTGGCGACAGGTGTGGTTTCATCTCGTTGATGTATGGATCACCTCTTCTTACTATTATGTTGTAGACAATCTCCATAAGCTGTCTACCCATGTAATTATCTACTCATGAACCCTTTGATTTGCTCTTATATTTATATATAAAACTTATGGTTTGCCAATTTCTGATTGTCAATTTTGTTGGATTGCTCATTCAATTGATGATAACGTACTAAATTTAATTCTTATATTTAGTCAATTACCAATCAGCTTGATTTTTGTTATGTATGTTTGCCAAGGGGCAGGCTAAATGATCATGGGGTCAGTGGACCCCAAAGATTGAGCCACGTAGTATTTTATAAGATATTTTTGGTATGTACGTCTAGCAAGAGGTGCATTTTTGGGAGGGGGAGACTTGAAATAGAGAGCCTGGAATTCTCATTCAATTTATGATAACGTACTAAATTTAAATCTCGTAAAAATAAGATAAAAACTGCTCAAATATAATTCGACAAGAAGAAAATCACCCATCAGGTTGATTTTTGGTATGGAAGTTCGCCAAGGGGAGCTAAATGATCTTGGGATCAGTGGACCTTAAATAAGGAGCCACGTAGCATTAATTTATTCAGATTTTTCTGAAACATAATTTTGGAGCCTGAGTTTGATGCCCCCTGACCGTTGGATTAATGATTTTTTGTTGGATGCTAAAATATAACTGTTAGAATCATCAATCAAGCGTATTTTTGGTATGTAGCTCCAGCAAGGGGTGGAACAAACATCCATAAGGCCAGTGGGCTCTACAGATGCTGAACTTGGCACTTTTGGGAAGGGATCGAAGACTGCAAATTTTGAATTCCACAGAGGACGGCAAATATTTTCTGCACATTTTTGTTTTTGTTTTTTTTTTCAAAAAAGGGCAAGGTACGTAGATGGTCATCAAGAGAACCCGGTGAATAACCTAGAAACAAACAACGTAAGAGATGATGTAGCACAAAGTTTCAGTAATCCCTCCCAAAATCTCATGTGGGATACTTTTTGGGGCCCACTGACCAATGGATGTTTGCATCACCTCTTGGTGAACCTACATACCAAAATTCAGCTCGGTAGGTGATTTCTAGCCATTGGCTTTGAGCATTTCATTGGGGTGATTTGTAACCGTTGGATTTGAGGTTTTTTGGGTCTCAAATCTTTTGGCTAGAATTCGCCAATCAAACTTTGTGGACGGGAATAGTATTCGCACAGACAAAAACCAACGGGCATCGGGTTGGCTGTCTCAAAACAACATTCAATGGGGCCCAGGTCCAGACCGTCCAAATATTACACATCCCTTGATCGGTTAAGGTCGAGGTATATGCCATTGAACTGATCCTGATTGTTTTAAAACTCCTAACAAGAGCTCTAAATCGACTCGCAATGGTAGAGAGTTCGTTGGCTACAAAACTAGCTCCAACAGCTTCGTTAGTTGACTTGCCACTTTAGGGGCTCCTCAACCAACTCGGTACTTGTTGGGAGCGAAGAGACTCGCCAAACTACTGACAAGGTCCCACTATTGCTTTTTCCCCCTTTTACTTTTCAACTCTTTTTCAAAAATCAGCTTGATTAGTAATTTCTAAGCGTTGGATTGGAGTCGTTCTCTTGGGTTGATTTCAACTGAGTGAAAATCAGTAATCGGGCTGATTTTTGGTTTGTAGGCCCATCTAGGGATTGGCCAAACATCCCTACAGTTAGCGTCCTCTAAAAGTGTGCCACATGGCTCATATTGTGGGCGATCATCTTCGGTGGTTAGTGAAGTTTTACTCCTAGGGAGTGTAGAGAGCCTGTTGGAGTTATGATCCAATGGCTCCCTACCTTAAAATAACATTCACTACTTTTCCCTAAAATATACGAAAAAAATAGGGAGCCATCTTGGAGATGCTCTTAGGCATTGGCGTTCTGGCTCTAGAGATTAGAGTGATTTCTCCTTTGCCTTTTGGCTTGGTTTCCACTTTTGGCTCTTTCTCTCTATCTCCCCTCCTCCCTTGACCCCTCTTTATTATTCTTGTTCTCTCTTTGGGGAGTAAAGTTCGGTCACAACCCACAATACGAACCACATGGCACATTATTAGAAGGCGTTGAGTGTATGGATGTTTGGCCAGTCCCTTGGTGGAGCTGCAAACCAAAAATCGGCCTGATTAGTCATTGACAACCTTTGGATCTTTTCACCGGAATAACGCTCAATAATGCTCAAGTTCATACAGTTAAAATCAACCCATGAAAATAACTTCAATCCAACGCTTAGAAAGTAATGGCGAATTTCTCCTACCATAGAGAAAAGTCGCCATTATTTCTTCCATTTTCTTACAAGGGCCTATCACGCTTGATACACCAACATTTTTCCAAACCACTTGTGCAAACTGGGAATAAGAAATAGAAGTAGATGTGAAATTGTTTGATGGAGTGTTTGTTGGTTTTGGTTCAATTTCAAGTGCAAGGGTGTTGGGGTACGTACCCTAGTGATATATAACTAAGTGGTAGGACACGCATATGAGTGACTTGACTCAGTTGAGCAGGCAAAGCAAATTCTGGCTGCCGCCAATAGGTTCAGACTAGGGGTGTCAACTGGTCAGTTCCGGTTCGGTTTCTAAGGCACTCATAACCGGAACTAAAATGGTTGATTCTTATCATTCTGGTTCCTATCGGTTTTGGTTCTCAAAATGATGGATCAGAAGCAGCAATGTTTGTTTGGTTCTAGTCGGTTCCGGTTCTGGTTCTGGGTGCATCGGTTGCAATCTCGATAATATGACAATTTTAATATTATATTTATATATTTAACATTATCTTAATATATCAGTTACGGTTCGGTTCCAAATCCTATCAGTTTGGTTCCAATATCACTCTCCAAAAGCAGATTCCAATTATTTTTAATCGGTTCCCAAAAAAGTGAACCGGAACTACGATTTTCAGTTCTGGTTCTGATTTGGTTCGGGGTAAACAGGTAAAAATTGACACCCCTAATTCGGACACATACTATCACAGAGGAATAGATGGATTGTCTCATTTGCTTGTGTCATGAGTAAATTTTCATGTGGAGCCCTTCTATGTGGAGCTGTGAGTGCTGCCTTCTGTTCATGGCAGTGAAATATTCTCACATTTTTCACATGGGTACCACTCTATCATTTACATAGGTCCTACTCTTATGAGGGTCTCATTCTTGGTTTAATGTCTGGAATTGATTTCTCATGCAACCAATTAACTGGTGACATCTCCCTGAAATTGGAAAACTAGGCGAGATTCTTTCATTGAACCTCTCCCACAACTACTTAACTGGACCAATCCCATCAACTCTATCATACCTAAAGAAAATAGAGAGCTTGGACCTTTCTTACTTGTCTTTATTAAAAAATCTTTCAAAATCAAAATATCAATTATTGTTATTTCCTATTATTTCTTTTTTTTTTTTCATAAAATATAAAATCTATACTATTATAAAGACAAAATCGAAGTTGACGTTCACGCGGAATTCAATTAAATGCCTCTCTACTTTAAATGCAAAACCTTGCCTAGCTCATACATGCCTCTCTAGTTTAAACCCAAAACTTGGGTCGGCATACTTTTACTTCTGCAAATGTATGCAGACTAGATTTGTCCCCTTTGAACCTTAATTAAATCATCAAAAAATAAAAGTATTGACGATGTGGTGCAGATGAGGTGGTTTGTTTTTTTTCCAACACAGAAGAATAGATATTTTTAACACTGAGACAAGTCAAGTCTATATCGACATAAACTAGAATTTTCCACAAGAGAAGGATTAATGGTATAGAGTTTGGTTTGTTTATTGTTTTTTTTTTTCCAATGTGGAAGAACAAATTCTTAGCATCGAGAGAGAAGTCAAATCTATATAGACAGAGACTAAAATTTTCCACAAGAAAAGGATTGATGGTATAGAGATTGGGTAACGCCTTATTTACGGGGTCGCAGCGTCTTGACCATTGCGTTGACTAGTGGAGAGGCACACGAAACATACATATCCAATTAGAAAGAAGAAAAGGAGAAACTTTGTTGGCAGAAAAGAGTCTATAGTGATCACTTCTTGGTAGACCTACAAACCAAGTTTCTACTTAATTGATAATCTCTAGACATTGAAACCAAGTATACTCGGGACCATTGATGGAATTCAATTCCATGGTTTAAAATAACGTTGTTTTAATGGCCGTTAAAACAGTAACGCCCCTAAACCGCTATTAAAATCGTTTTAAACGGCCATTAAAAGTGTTTAACAGCCCATATTTTCTGAAAAAATTTGTGGAAAAAAACTATCGTTATTACTTTAAATTTCATTTTTGCCCATCCTTTATAATTCATTTTAACGGTAACGCCCCCAGTCCGTTATACCGTTACAACAGCCTCTTTTAAACCTTGTTCATTTCTACTAGTATACTTTTTTTAAATGTTCTCATGTTGAGTTCGTTTCAGCCATATGAGCCATGCGGCACACTGTTAGAGACCATTGACGTATATGGATGTTTGGACCATCCCTAAGTGGACCTACAGACCAAAGATAAGCCTGATTGGTGAGTTTTAACCATTAGATTTAGTCTTTTTCATGGGTTGATTTTCAGCCATAGGATTAGAGCACATTTGGGTAATCATATCAAACAGCTAGAAATCACCAATCATTCTAATTTTTGGTCTGTAGGTCCACCTAGTGATGGTCAAAACATCCATACAGTCAATGGTCTCTAAGAGTATGCCATAGTCATTTTTATAGGATTCTTGTAATGCTTTATTCAAGAACTTAATTGAGGTTGATTTAATCACCGATTATTCAATAAAAATATATTTCTTAACAGACGAATTTCAGATTCAATAAAAAAAAAATCTGAATGAATTTGTTTGGAAAACTTACCTTGCACGGTAAAATTGGGGTGCTACGCCAAACTTTAAAAAAGTGGGGCCCCCTTTTTCAACGAAATGCCTGCTGGATCCTGGATGGGGTGGTTGCTTGTTTTGGGCGGTAGATACAGATTTATGACCCAAGGTAACATCCCGAATGCAAAATTAAAGTATCGCCTTGAGGAAGAAACAATAGTATCATCGTCCATAGGTCCTGATCGTTGGATGGTCTTTAAGGTTTGTGTGGTGTGGATCTCGAGGACCATCAACTATTTGGGCCTAGGATGACAATCACTTAGCTACAGGAAAAAAGACTTTAAGTATAGGTTCCAAAATCGTCGCTAAACATTATAGCGAAGGCCAGTCCTACCATCGCTACCCGTCGCAAAAAAATCATTTCTCCTGAAAAATATGATAGTAGTAGAGATGGATATATACATTTACCAACGGCTATAACCGTCGTTGTATGGCCTATATACAGAATTAGCACCTTCAAACACGTCATAGAAAAGAGGAGTAAATCATTGATGAAGGACCATTGTATGAGTCACGTGGACCGTTGAAGGACCATTGCTGGATGCTCTTTTAAGGTTTGTGTGGTGCGGATCTTGGGGACCATCAACTTTCTGGGCCTATTAATTAGCACCTTCAAAGACGTCCAAGAAAGAGTAAAATTTTCCACAAGAGAAGTCAAGTTATAGACTAAAATTTTCCACGGATTGATGGTATAGAGATTGGGCAACGCCTTATTTACGGGCTAGTAGCATCTTGACCATTGCGTTGACTAGTGGAGAGGCACACGAATTGAGGACCATCGACTTTTTGGGCCTAGGATGACGGTCACTAGAGTTAATGTTTGCTGATTTTTGGTGTAAATATCCACCAAGGGGTGGGCTAAAACATCCATGTGGTTAGTGGGTAAGAGAGCAGCTGTGAGATTGAGGAGGGGGGGGCAACATGGTGCATCTCTACCTTGTTGCAGCATTTTTCCTCTGGATTTTTTATTTTTGTTGTCAATTTTAAAGTTGACGGGGGGGGGGGGGGGGGGGCAACTGCCCCCTCTCGCCCCCCTTGGCTCCGCCACTGACAACTATGTATCAGGTAGGCTTCCAAATTGGATGGGAAATATGTCGTCTTTGATCTTGTCGCGTCTAAAAATCATCTTCAAAGATCCATTTCATTTGATTTTTGCAAACTTACAAACAGTGTAGAGAAAGAACATAATGACACATAACTTAGCTGTAGGACAAGTCACCCATGGAGCTGGTAAAGCAAATTCCGGCTGCTTTCTCTTTCACAGTGCTCAAATCGAACTGTTAGAAATCATCAGTCAAGCTGATTTTTCATCAGTTGGTCTCACCAAGAGCTGGATCAATCACCTATGGGGTCAATGGGTCCGAAAGAGTGACGCCCACGTGACATTCTGGAAGAGCTAGCTGTGGAACGGGAAATTATTTCTCTCTAAGTCTGAGAGTAGTGTATGATGGCATGACTCTATAGGACCCACATGGGGTCAATATATTCTAACAGACATTTTGCTATTGAGCATTGTATGAGCCAGTTCATTTACGCTAGCACAGGTAGGACCCATGAATCAATTCATTTACACTAGTACAGGCAGGACCCGAGATTGAAGTCTACCCCTTCCCAAAATGACACTTGAATGTTGCTTGACCGCTTTATGGTTTAATAGTGGGAGAGCAAAACTTTTCTCCAGAGAAAGTTCATCATTATACCGTGGGTATCCGGGCCTCTTAGAGCTCCCGACTAGCCCCCTGGGGCATGATAGTCAGCCCTTCCACAACCAAAGTGTACTGGGAGAGTTAATGTGGACTAAGCCACTTATTACCTTACCCATTCGAGGGGTCGCCCCAAGGAGAGTTGAACTCAGAACCTCCTACTTTATGGAGTGTCCTGGCCACCCACACTCAGAACCTCTTACTTTTGTTTATTTTTTTTCCAACACGAAAGAATAGATTATTAGCATTGAGAGAAGTCAAGTCTATTTCAACATGGACTAAAATTTTCCTCTGACTGATCGGAGGCAAACGTCCAATCATTCGGAGACCACCAATCGATAATAAATTTTGAAAATAAAACATTATATGAGAGATGTTATGCTTTGGGCATCGTATGACAAAATTAGAGACTACTGGCCGTATGTGTGTTTGACCAATCCCTAGGTGGACCTACATATAAAAAATATCCTGATTAGTGATATCTACGAGTTGGATTAGAGTCTTTTTCTTGATTTATTTTTAAGTATAGGATTTCAAGCATTATTTGGGGTACTCATATCCAAAGGTTAGAAATCAGCAATCAAGCTAATTTTGTATATAGGTCCACCTAGGAAGGGGCCAAACATCCGAACAGTCAATGGTCTCCAACTCTATGTGTTTCATACTCGATCTAAAGGTCATAACAACCATTATATGTTACTATTATTAAAACGTTCCTGTTATTTCTTATTATTTTTATTTTTTCCCGCAAAACATGAAACATAAATAATGGTAACGTTAACATTACGAAGTTTCCTTTAAACCTTGGTCAACTCAACAAAAGTAAGAGAAATAGTTATGTCATGACGATAAGATTGTTTTCTTCTCGTTCCCATGCATGTGGAAGAATAGACTCCTAGCACCGAGTGAAATCAACTCTACATCATTATGTCTCACAAGATGACTGAATAGTATAGGGAATTAGGTAAGCCCTTATAATTACTGGTTTGTAGCTTCCCGTAATAAAGGTTGTAACAGTCGTTATTTATTTTTATAAAAAATCTTTCAAAATAAATATCAATTTTTGTTATTTCTTATTGTTTCTATTTTTTTTCATAAAATATGAAATCTATACTATTATAAAGACAAAACCGATGTTGACATCCACACGGGCTTCAATTAAATGTCTCTCTACTTTAAAGGAAAAACCTTGTCTCATACATGTCTCTCTACTTTAAAGCCACAACCCGGATTGGCATACTTTTAAGTCTGCAAACGTATGCAGGCTAGATTTGTACCCTTTGAACCTTAATCAAATCACCAAAAAGTAAAAAAAAAAGTGGTGATGCCGGGGTGATGAGGTGGTTTGTTTGCTTATTTATTTTTTTTTTCCAACACAGAAGAATAGATTTTTAACACAGAGAGAAGTTAAGTCTATATCGACATAAACTAAAATTTTCCACAAGAGAAGGATTGATGGTACAGATTAGTTTGTTTGATTTTTTCCAATGGAAGAATAGATTTTTAGCACTGAGAGAAGTCAAGTCAATATCGACATAGACTAAAATTTTCGACGAGAGAAGGATTGATGGTACAGAGATTAGTTTGTTTGAATTTTTCCAATGGAAGAATAGATTTTTAACACTGAGAAGTCAAGTCTATATCGACATAGACTAAAATTTTCCACAAGAAAAGGATTGATGGTATAGAGATTAGTTTGTTTGATTATTTCCAATGAAAGAATAGATTTTTAGCACTGAGAGAAGTCAAGTCTATATCGACATAGACTAAAATTTTCCACAAGATAAGGATTGATGGTACAGAGATTAGTTTGTGTGATTTTTTCCAATGGAAGAATAGGTTTTTAGCACTGAGAGAAGTCAAGTCTATATCGACATAGACTAAAATTTTCCACAAGAGAAGGAGTGGTGGTATAGAGATTGGGTAACGCCTTATTTACAGGCTCGCAGTATCTTGACCATTGCATTGACTAGTGGAGAGGCACACACAACATATATATGCAATTAATCAAGTCACCAAAAAGTAAAAGAATTGGCAATGTTGTGTTGATGAGGTGGTTTGTTTGTTTGTTTGTTTGTTTTTCCAACACTGGAAGAAAAGATTTTTAGCACTGAGAGAAGTTAAGTCTATATCAACGTAAACTAAAATTTTCCACAAGAGAAGGATTGGTGGTATAGAGATTGGGTAAAGTCTTATTTACGGGCTAGCAGTATCTTGACCATTGCGTTGACCAGAGGAGAGGCACACGCAACATACATGCAATTAAAAAGAAAAATAGGAGAAACGTTTTTGACGGAAACGAGTCTATAGTAATCAAAATGCTCTTATTTCTTATTCAGCATGTTTTGGATATATATTGCGGGGCATTTTTTGAGAAAAATGAAAATTTTGGCAAAGTAAGAGTAGTTTCGCGATAATTGACTTATTTAAATACATGAAGGCAGCATTTTTAATGGTAGATATGTAGAATTGCAACTATTTTTATATTCTCTTCTCAAAATTTAAAACATGGTAGATATTATATGAAAAGTGAAGGGGTTTTTAAGGAATAAAGTGGCAAAAGAACATGGGTCTCCACAAATGGTCTACAAGTATACTCGGGACCATTGATGGAATTCAATTCCGTGATTTAAAATAACGTGGTTTCCCACGGAAAATATGATAGTAATAGTAGCCACGGATATATACATTTACCAACGGCTATAACCATCGTTGTATGGAAAAAAATTAGCACCTTCAAACACGTCATATAAAATAGGAGTAAATCATTGATGAAGGACCATTGTATGGAAAAAAATTTAGATGCAGTCGATGCAGAGGAGTCTCGTAGCCCTATCTAGCTCATTTTGTTGGGCCCACTGACCGCATGGATGTTTAACCTAACCCATGGTGGATATGCAAACCAAAAATCAATCTCATTTGATAATTTCTAGCCAGTTGGATTAATTTCTAGCCCTATCTAGCACGTTGATGAAGCAACGAAGATGTTGTATTACTTGTGTCACTGTCGATTGTGAGGTCATCATAGACCTCATCTTACCAGAATTGGAGAGAAGTCATGATTGTAATCTGGACTCTGAGAGAAGAAAGTTGAAAATTCTTGCTCCGGAATTAATGTGAAGTTGTGAACCACGTTATCTGTATCCGTCAGTCCAATATGTGGGCCATCCTAACTTTTTCTGCTATTTAAATCCAAACCACTTAGGTTGCAAACTGGGAAGAAATAGAAGTAGATGAGAGATCGAGTGATGGAGTGGTGTTTGTGGTTTTGCCTTTTGTTGGTTTTGGTTCAGTTTCAAGTGTATGGGTGTTTGGGGTGTGTGGAGGAAGAAAGGATCGCTCTCTTAGAACTCAAATCTTCCTTCAATCACCCAAATGGCTCTTTTCTCCCATCTTGGGATGCTAATGATCACAGTAACTGCTGTGCTTGGGAAAATATTAAGTGTAACGACACCACAACACGAGTCATTCAACTTTCTCTTAATTCTAGAAGGTACCACTGGACCCAAGAAGATTTGTATCTAAACACCTCTTTATTTCTTCCATTTGAAGAGCTGCAAAGTCTCGACTTAAGTTCGAATGAAATAGTTGATTGTGTTGATGAGGAAGGTATACTTCTCTCTTATTACTAGTAAATGTTTTTTGCAATTTCTTCTAATATTATTTGATTAGTCATTAACTCGTCATAATTTTCAATACTGAACAGGTTTTGAAAGATTGTCCAGTTTGAGAAAGCTGGAGGTCCTACATTTAAGTTTCAATAAGCTCAACGACAGCATCCTACCGTCTCTTTCTACACTCTCATCCCTTAAGAATTTGTCCTTACAGGGAAATAACTTGGGAGGATCGATTCATATTGAAGGTATGTTTAGTTGTTTCACCTGTTAACGATATATTGACCGTAGTGTAATTTTAACTTCAGTTTTCATGTTTCTTTGGTTTCTTTCTTGCTTGTCATAATAAGAATTGGCTTCTTTAAGAAACTTGAAGGAGTTGGCGGATTTAAGCTGCCCACACAGTACACACCAAAACTAATCCTGATAGGTGATTTCTAGCCATTGGATCCAAGTATTTGAAAATTTGTTTGAATCTAATGTCAAGAAATGACCCAAGCCCATTACGTTAAGAACCGTTTTGACGCGAAAATAATTGTGAAAAAACAGCCGTTTAATTTCGTTAAATACAGTTATTTTTTCATTTTTCAAATTTTTTCATTTTTTCTCTATTCAATTTCGGCTCCATTTTTTCTGTTATTTTCGTTATATTCCATTTTTTTCTATTTTTTTTAATTTTTTGCCCGTGACAATTCCTTTTAACGGTGACGCCCCCGGTCCATTATACCGTTAAAATGGCCTTTGTTAAAACTTGGGCTAATCTATGCCGTTAGTGGGCCCCCAAAAACTGAACAATGTAGGGCCAGTAGAGCCCTCTGCATCGCCTGCATCTAAAAGTGTTCCCTAGAATACGTACCAAAAGATGGGTTGAAATTAAAAAATTTCCATCATTATAGACATTTTTCTATTTGACTTGTTAACTCAACCAAGGTTTAAAGGGGACCGTTATAACAGTATAACGGACTGGGGGTGTTACCGTTTTTTCCGTTATAACGAGAAAAAAAACGCTCAGGGGCAAAAATGGAAAAAAAATGGGGAAAAAATGGAAAATAACGGAAAAAATGGCGCTGAAATTCAAATTTTGAATTTTAAAATTTAAATTTCAAAATTTCAAAAATGGGAAAAAAAAAAAGAAATATAATGGAAAATAACGAAAATAACGACTGTTTTTTCACAAAATTTTCGAAAAAATAACAGTCGTTATTTTAATTATAATGGCCGTTATTTTTTGGGCTTTTTAACAGTCCATAACGTAACGGGGTAGGCCCGAATCGGTTATAACGGCCGTTATTTCGTTATAACGGCTGTTTTTTAAACCTTGAACTCAACTACAGGAGCATTAATATATCTTTATAATTAACTAACGAGAATATAAGCGGCCCTAGGTCTAGATCGTCGGATGGTCTTCAAGGCTTGTGTGGTATGGATCGTGAGGAACATCTGCGTTGTGGGCCTAGGAGGACGGTCACTAGGGATAATGGTTACACTCTAAACAAAATTAGCACCATCAAAGAGGTTAAAGAAAAAGAATGGTCAACAGTTGTTCGTATGGGAGCGGGGAGCAAGAACACGCTGATGTAGCGACCAAGATGTTGTATTAGTGCCGAGGTGGGGACATCCACTCCTTACTCCGGAAACAGTCGAGTAATTGCTTCCGAGTTGACACCGTTCCATTTTTATGGCTTTAGCCTTTAGAGGATTAGAAGTTAGCTGAAGGGCCACATTATGGGCCATGCAGGTCACTCTTAGAGATCACGGTATGGATGTTTGGCCCATTCTTAGGTGTACCCTACGTACCAAAAATCAGCCTAATTAATAATGTTAAACCTTTGGACCTTTGTACCCCCAATAATGCCTGAATTCCATGGTTAAAATTGAACCAATGAAAGCGACTCCAATCGTATTACTAGCGGTAAACTTTTTTAGTGTAATTCCTTCTAATTTTATTTGATGAGTCATCAACTTATATTTTGCAATAATCTACAGGTTTTGAAAGGTTGTCCAGTTTGAGAAAGCTAGAGGTCCTAGATTTAAGTTACAATTCGTTCAACAATAGCGTCCTACCGTCTCTTTCTACAATCTCATCATCTCTTGAGAAGTTGTCCTTACGGCAAAATTTGTTAGAAGGATCAATTCATAGTGAAGGTATGTTTAGTTGTTTTACCTCTTAACAATATATTGACTTGTAGTGTAGTACTTTAGCTCCTATTTTCATGTTTCTTTGGTTTCTTTCTTGCTTCTCCTGATCAGAATTTGCTTCTTTAAGCAACTTGAAGGAGTTGGATTTAAGTCACAATTCAATCAAAAGCTTCGTAATCCAAGGTATAAAACAAAAATATTAAATTGTGTTTTCTTATGTATAACACTCAATGAAGTGTTATGCAGAAATATGGATTAATCGCATGTGCATAATGCATGTTTATCTCATGAATGTTTATCTCACCTCTTGGTGGTCTTCCACACGAAAAAATAAGTCTGATAGGTGATTTCTAGCCATTGGATCCGAGTACCTGAAAATTTGTTTGAATCTAACGTCTACATATGATGCCGTGAAAAATGCTATAATCCAAAGGTTAGAAATCAGCAGTCAGATTGATTTTTTGTGTGTAGGTCCACCAAGGAGTAGGTTGAATAGATTTTCCATCATTATATACATTTTCTATTAAATTGATTTTGTATAAGTTACTATTTTTGAAGATCATTCAAGTTATCCATTTTCACATTCTGGTCAACAAGTTGCAGATCCTAGACCTACATCTTAATATGTTCAAAAGAATTATATTTACAATCTTTGGGTGCACTCTCATTGCTTAAGATACTCTTATCTCATTTATGTGTTTTCCCTTTCTTCATTCATGATTTATTTCCTTCAATTGTTTTGATTTTTTTTAGATTTGGATGCTTTGAGCAACTTGGAAGTCTTGGATTTATCTTATAATTCCCTCAACGAGAGCTTTCTTCCATACGTAGGAGTTATGGCTTCTCTAAAGGCCTTATCTTTGGTTGGTAATGGACTTAATGGCACCTTACCGGTTCAAGGTAAAAATGATGTCTATTTGGCTAAAAAAATAACTTGATATAGTAAACAAGGCAAAACATTACGGACATTTATTTATTTAATTATTAACTATTTTTGCAGGGTTGTGTGCACTGAAGAACCTCCAAGAGTTAGATCTCAGTTGGAACAATTTTGAAGGGAGCTTACCTTCATGTTTGGAAAACTTGACGTCCCTTCAGATTTTGGATCTCTCTTACAATCAATTTGGTGGAAACATAGGCTCATCTCCCATTACTAATCTCACATCACTTGAATACCTTTCTCTTTCGTATAATCGCTTCGAAAGCCCTTTCTTATTTAGTTCAATTGCTAATCATTCCAAACTTGAGGTCTTCAACCTTAAGAGTGATAGCAACCAATTAGTTGTGGAAACTGAATATCCAGCTTGGGTTCCAACTTTCCAATTAAAGTTCCTCCGTTTGTCAAATTGTATAATTAACAAACCTGTTGGTGTCATCCCCACTTTTCTATACCATCAATATGACTTGAGAAGAGTCGACCTCTCCCATAACAATTTGGAGGGAAAGTTCCCCACCTGGTTGCTAGAGAACAATTCAAGATTAGAATTCCTACAACTGAGGAACAACTCTTTCACAGGTCCTTTTGGTCTTTCTTCGTGTCTTAACTTATCCGTGCTAGATGTTTCCAATAACCACATCCATGGTCAATTCCCAACAGATATTGGTATTAGTTTTCCAAATTTAAGTTGGTTGAACATATCAGAAAATGACTTTCAAGGTAGCATTCCTTCTTCTTTGGGAGATTTGAGAAACTTACGGATTTTAGACATGTCCAACAATTATTTCTCAGGAGGAATACCAGAGTACTTGGCCACAGGGTGCACCTCATTGGGGATGTTGAAACTATCAAATAATAGTTTGTATGGCCAAATATTTCGAACATTTGTTAACCTTACTGAATTGTTCTCTTTACAATTGGATGGCAACCACTTTACAGGAAAAATCCCAAATAGCTTGTTCAATTGCTCGGGGTTAGAGATGTTGGATATAAGTAACAACCATGTATCAGGAAGGCTTCCAAGTTGGATGGGAAATATGTCGTCTTTGAAAGCACTTGTCATGCCGAAAAATGATCTTCAAGGATCCATTCCATTTGATTTTTGCAAACTTGATCAACTCCTCCTTTTGGACCTTTCTGAGAACAATATTTCTGGATCTATACCATCTTGCTTTAGCCCACAAGACATACAATATATACATTTGGAAAAAAATGGGCTCACAGGACCAATGACAAATGCTTTCTCTAGAAGTTCCAAGTTAGTGACATTAGATATGAGAGATAACTACCTAACTGGAAATATTCCAAATTGGATTGGAGCATTATCGGATCTGAGCATTCTTCTCTTAAAAGGAAATCATTTTGAAGGTAGTATTCCCATGCAACTTTGTCAGTTGTCCGATATAAGAATAATGGACCTTTCCCACAACAATCTTTCTGGTCAAATACCTTCTTGCTTAAGTAGTTTTACTTTTAAGAGGATAGGAGATGCATATGACAAATTTGTTATGGATGATGGAACGTCTATTTCCTATTCTGTTCCTATTTCGTATATAGGGGGGACGTTTACAATGGAGAGGGAGATTGAATTTCAAGACTCGGAATATTATCAACTACTTTACAAAAAGGAACAAGCGCAGTTCACAACGAAGAGTAGGTCCTACTCTTATGAAGGTCTCATTCTTGGTTTAATGTCTGGAATTGATTTATCATGGAACCAATTAACGGGTAACATACCACCTGAAATTGGGAACCTAAGCGAGCTTCATTCATTGAACTTGTCCCACAACTACTTAACTGGACCAATCCCATCAACTCTATCAAACTTAAAGCAAATAGAGAGCTTGGACCTTTCTTACAACAATTTGAGTGGGACAATCCCTTCACAATTAATTGAGCTATACAATCTGGCAGTCTTCTCCCTGGCTCACAACAACTTATCTGGTAGAGTGCCTGATTCGAAACAATTTGCGACATTCGGAGAAAGCAGCTACGAGGGCAACCCTCTTCTCTGTGGATCACTGTTGAAGAACAATTGCTCTACAACTGGGACCCTATCATCGACCCCAATAGTTGGAGAAGACAAGTCGATCGACCTCGTCATTTTCCTGGTGAGTTACATAGTCGCATACATAATGGGGTTCTTAGGAGTCAATGCAGTTCTCTACATCAATCCCTATTGGCGACAGGTGTGGTTTCATCTCGTTGATGTATGGATCATCTCTTCTTACTATTATGTTGTAGACAATTTCCATAAGCTGTCTACCCATGTAATTATCTACTCATGAACCCTTTGATTTGCTCTTATATTTATATATAAAACTTATGGTTTGCCAATTTCTGATTGACCCCAAAGATTGAGCCACGTAGTATTTTATAAGATATTTTTGGTATGTACGTCTAGCAAGAGGTGCATTTTTGGGAGGGGGAGACTTGAAATAGAGAGCCTGGAATTCTCATTCAATTTATGATAACGTACTAAATTTAAATCTCGTAAAAATAAGATAAAAACTGCTCAAATATAATTCGACAACAAGAAAATCACTCATCAGGTTGATTTTTGGTATGGAAGTTCGCCAAGGGGAGCTAAATAATCTTGGGATCAGTGGACCTTAAATAAGGAGCCACGTAGCATTAATTTATTCAGATTTTTCTGAAACATAATTTTGGAGCCCGAGTTTGATGCCCCCTGACCGTTGGATTAATGATTTTTTGTTGGATGCTAAAATATAACTGTTAGAAATCATCAATCAAGCGTATTTTTGGTATGTAGCTCCAGCAAGGGGTGGAACAAACATCCATAAGGCCAGTGGGCTCTACAGATGCTGAACTTGGCACTTTTGGGAAGGGATCGAAGACTGCAAATTTTGAATTCCACAGAGGACGGCAAATATTTTCTGCACATTTTTGTTTTTGTTTTTTTTTTCAAAAAAGGGCAAGGTACGTAGATGGTCATCAAGGAATGGATCAAGAGAACCCGGTGAATAACCTAGAAACAAACAACGTAAGAGATGATGTAGCACAAAGTTTCAGTAATCCCTCCCAAAATCTCATGTGGGATACTTTTTGGGGCCCACTGACCAATGGATGTTTGCATCACCTCTTGGTGAACCTACATACCAAAATTCAGCTCGGTAGGTGATTTCTAGCCATTGGCTTTGAGCATTTCATTGGGGTGATTTGTAACCGTTGGATTTGAGGTTTTTTGGGTCTCAAATCTTTTGGCTAGAATTCGCCGATCAAGCTTTGTGGACGGGAATAGTATTCGCACAGACAAAAACCAACGGGCATCGGGTTGGCTGTCTCAAAATAACATTCAATGGGGCCCAGGTCCAGACCGTCCAAATATTACACATCCCTTGATCGGGTAAGGTACTAAGGTCTAAGGTATATGCCATTGAACGGATCCTGATTGTTTTAAAACTCCTAACAAGAGCTCTAAATTGACTCGCAATGGTAGAGAGTTCGTTGGCTACAAAACTAGCTCCAACAGCTTCGTTAGTTGACTTGCCACTCTAGGGGCTCCTCAACCAACTCGGTACATGTTGGGAGCGAAGAGACTCGCCAAACTACTGACAAGGTCCCACTATTGTTTTTTCCCCCTTTTGAAAAATGAGCCTGATTAGTAATTTCTAAGCGTTGGATTGGAGTTGTTCTCTTGGGTTGATTTCAACTGAGTGAATTTGATGTACAAGGATCCAAAGGTTTGAAATCCGTAATCGGGCTGATTTTTGGTTTGTAGGCCCATCTAGGGATTGGCCAAACATCCCTACAGTTAGCGTCCTCTAAAAGCATGCCACATGGCTCATATTGTGGGCGATCATCTTCGGTGGTTAGTGAAGTTTTACTCCTAGGGAGTGTAGAGAGCCTGTTGGAGTTATGATCCAATGGCTCCCTACCCTAAAATAACATTCACTACTTTTCCCTAAAATATATGGAAAAAATAGGGAGCCATCTTGGAGATGCTCTTAGGCTTTGGCATTCTGGCTCTAGAGATTAGAGTGATTTCTCCTTTGCCTTTTGGCTTGGTTTCCACTTTTGGCTCTTTCTCTCTATCTCCTCTCCTCCCTTGACCCCTCTCTATTATTCTTGTTCTCTCTTTGGGGAGTAAAGTTCGGTCACAACCCACAATACGAACCACATGGCACATTATTAGAAGGCGTTGAGTGCATGGATGTTTGGCCAGTCCCTTTGTGGAGCTGCAAACCAAAAATCGGCCTGATTAGTCATTTACAGCCTTTGGATCTTTTCACCGGAATAACGCTCAATAATGCTCAAGTTCATACAGTTAAAATCAACCCATGAAAATAACCTCAATCCAACACTTAGAAAGTAATGGCGAATTTCTCCAACCATAGAGAAAAGTCGCCATTATTTCTTCCATTTTCTTACAAGGGCCTATCACGCTTGATACACCAACATTTTTCCAAACCACTTGTGCAAACTGGGAAGAAATAGAAGTAGATGAGAAACTGTTTGATGGAGTGTTTGTTGGTTTTGGTTCAATTACAAGTGCAAGGGTGTTGGGGTACGTACCCTAGTGATATATAACTAAGTGGTAGGACTCGCATATGAGTGACTTGACTCAGTTGAGCAGGCAAAGCAAATTCTGGCTGCCGCCAATAGGTTCAGACTAGGGGTGTCAACTGGTCAGTTCCGGTTCGGTTTCTAAGGCACTCATAACCGGAACTAAAATGGTTGATTCTTATCATTCTGGTTCCTATCGGTTTTGGTTCTCAAAATGATGGATCAGAACCAGCAATGTTTGTTTGGTTCTAGTCGGTTCCGGTTCTGGTTCTGGGTGCATCGGTTGCAATCTCGATAATATGACAATTTTAATATTATATTTATATATTTATCTTAATATATCAGTTACGGTTCGGTTCCAATTCCTATCAGTTTGGTTCCAATATCACTATCCAAAAACAGAACCGTTATTATCGGTTAATTAGGTTCCGATCCCATTATTTTTAATCGGTTCCCAAAAATGTGGAACCAGAAATATGATTTTCAAGTTCTGGTTCTGATTTGATTCCTGTTAAACAGGTCAAAATTGACACCCCTAATTTGGACACATACTATCACAAAGGAATGGATTAATTGTCTCATTCATGGTTTTAAAAAAGGCCGTTTAAACGTTAACGCACCAAGCCCATTTCCGTTTAAACCGTTAAAACACTAGTGGATCTCGGGGACCATCAACTTTCTGGGCCTATTAATTAGCACCTTCAAAGGCATCGAAGAAAAGAGGAGTAAATCTTTGATGACGGACCATTGTATGAGTCATGTGGACTGTTGAAGGCCATACTGGATGGTCTTTAAGGTTTGTGTGGTGTGGATCTCCGGGACCATCAACTTTCTGGGCCTATTAATTAGCACCTTCAAAGACGTCGAAGAAAGGAGTAAATCTTTGATGACGGACCATTATATGAGTCACGTGGCATGCTCTTAGACAGCCCATCCTTGTGTGGTTCTATAGACCAAAATTCAGACTGATTAGTGAATTTTAACCGTTGGAATGCTGTACGTCTTTTTCATGGATTTATTTTTAACCTTGTGATTCGAGCATTATTTTGAGTACTCAGATCCAGAGGTCAGAAATCAGTAATCACGTTTTGAATGTATAGGTCAAACTAGGGATGTACTAAACATCCATACAGTCGGTGGTCTCTAAAAATATGCCACGTGACTCATAATGTGACGAAGGACTCCGTCATCAAAGATTTAATCACAAAAGAGTGGTGATAGGAGTTTTGGTGTTCTCACATGTGGATCATTGGTAGGTAGGGCTGAGAGAGTCAAAGTCTATTAATCAAGTCATTCAACAATTGGTGGTAATTAACTAGGGAGTGAGAAGCACGTTGATGAAGCATCGAAGATGTTGTGTTACTTGTGTCACTGTCGATTGTGAGGTCATCATAAACCTCATCTTACAAAGAATTGGAGAGAAGTCATGATTGTAATCTGGACTCTGGAGAGAAGAAAGTGGAAAATTCTTATTCCAGAATTAATGTGAAGTTGTGAACCACGTTATCTGTATCCGTCAGTCCAATATGTGGGCCATCCTAACTTTTTCTGCTATTTAAATCCAAGAAACTTGGGTTGCAAACTGGGAAGAAATAGAAGTAGATGAGAGATCGAGTGATCGATGAAGTGGAGTTTGTGGTGTTGCCTTTTGTTGGTTTTGGTTCAGTTTCAAGTGTATGGGTGTTTGGGGTGTGTGGAGGAAGAAAGGATCGCTCTCTTAGAACTCAAATCTTTCTTCAATCACCTAAATGGCTCTTCTCTCCCATCTTGGGATGCTAATGATCACAGTAACTGCTGTGCATGGGAAAATATTAAGTGTAATGACACCACAACACAAGTCATTCAACTTTCTCTTAATTCTAGATGGGCATGGACCCAAAATATTGGTATCTAAACACCTCTTTATTTCTTCCATTTGAAGAGCTGCAAAGTCTCAACTTAAGTTGGAATGGAATAGTTGGTTGTGTTGATGAGGAAGGTATAATTCTCTCTTATTACTAGTAAATGTTTTTTTGCAATTTCTTCTAATATTATTTGATTAGTCATTAACTCGTCATAATTTTCAATACTGAACAGGTTTTGAAAGATTGTCCAGTTTGAGAAAGCTGGAGGTCCTACATTTAAGTCTCAATAGTCTCAACAACAACATCCTATACCGTCTCTTTCGACGCTCTCATTCCCTTAAGAATTTGTCCTTACTGGAAAATAATTTAGGAGGATCGATTCATAGTGAAGGTATGTTTAGTTGTTTCACCTGTTAACGATATATTGACCCTCGTGTAATTTTAACTTCAGTTTTCATATTTCTTTGGTTTCTTTCTTGCTTGTCATAATAAGAATTGGCTTCTTTAAGAAACTTGAAGGAGTTGGCGGATTTAAGCTGCCCACACAGTACACACCAAAACTAATCCTGATAGGTGATTTCTAGCCATTGGATCCGAGTATTTGAAAATTTGTTTGAATCTAATGTCTAGAAATGACCCAATCCCATTACGTTAAGAACCGTATTGACGCAAAAATAATTGTGAAAAAACAGCCATTTATTTTCGTTAAATACAATTATTTTTCCATTTTTCAAATTTTTTCATCTTTTCCGTATTCAATTTCGGCACCATTTTTTCTGTTATTTTCGTTAAATTCCAATTTTTTTCTATTTTTTGCCCGTCCGTTACAATTCTTTTTAACGGTAACTCCCCCAGTCCGTTATACCGTTAAAATGGCCTTCGTTAAAACTTGGGCTAAACATCTATGCGGTTGGTGGGCCCCCAAAAACTGAACCATGTAGGGCCAGAATAGCCCTATACATCGACTGCATCTAAAAGTTTTCCCTAGATTACGTACCAAAGATGGGTTGAAATTAAAAAATTTCCATCATTATAGACATTTTTCTATTTGACTTGTTAACTCAACCAAGGTTTAAAGGGGATCGTTATAACAACATTCGTGTGCTCGGCCGTGAACTTCGTGAATCCTAGAGTGTTTGTCAGGGCCAAACTGGTATCACTTTTTTCAATTTTTGGGGGCGCTGACAACCACAGTTGGATTCGTGAAATCCACGGCCGAGAACGCAAACACCCAGAGGGGTCAGAAAAAAGGGGTCCTCGGAGCCTGAGTCTTTATTATAATGTTGTTGCCATATTCACTCGTAAACAATTGTGGATCCAGACCATTAAACGGATCCCAGTTGATTTTTGTTGATCTCCTCACCATAGAGATCATTCTCACAAAATATATGATCTTTTTAAATTTTCTATCCCTATCAAATGTAGACTCGAGTTAATGGTGTAATGTCCATAACACCTAATTACTAATCCACTTTTCATAAGGCTAGAAAGGTTTGATCGGGCTGATTTTAGTAAGGAGATCCCCCTGACCGTGTCGTTTTATGTGCCAAAAAAGTATGACTCAAATGTAGATGATTTAAGGGCTAATTTTTTTTTATTTTTCATTTTGGATATTCTATTGGTGAGAATGATCTTCACGCTCAAGAATAATCATCAGTCAATTCAGGTGTGCAAATAAGTTTACGCATACAATCATTTCCCACGCATGTTTGGAACGTGTGCATTCGGCGATTTGCACATGCACACGGGCAAATGAGTGCTCTCCCACTTTAGCAATGAAAAACCTATCTCACCCCTTATGTAATGATTGCTTAAGAGACAAAAGCCAAAATTTTCTCAAATAAGTCCTATCATTCCTAAAGTAATGGAAATAACATAAAAAGTGGTACTGAAATTGAAATTTTCAAATTTGAATCTCAAATTTTCAGAAACAAAAAATAACGAAAATAAAATGAAAAAAAGACGGCCATTTTTTTTCTACAATTTTTCAGAAAATAACGGTCGTTATAAGGGGAAAATAACAGAAAATAACGAGCGTTTTAACAATACATAATGTAAACGGGGGAGGTCCGAATCTATTATAGCGGCCGTTATTTTTGTTATAATGGCTATTTTTTTTTTCTAAGTCCATGCACATATTTAAAAAGCGGAGATCGAGGAGATCTCAAAGTACAAATAGAGTATGGTGGTAACCAAAAAATATGAACAAATCAAAACAAAACCTGATCAAGCCCAAAGACCATTTCGCTAAAGAAGGTACTTGTCATCTCATGAGATACGCTTCCCCAACGGAATAAGAGGGCCTTGACACTTTGAATGACTTGGAACAACGAACTCTCCTTACCCTCAAAAGGTTCTCTTATTCCGCTCCAGCCAAACACCCTAGATAATTGTTAGCGGAAACAACATTCCCCTGGCCAACATTGGGATCTTAGGCCAACTCTCCACAAGTGCCCCTAGGCTTTCCAGAAAGACCCAAGCGACTCCCACGTGTGTTAGGAAGAGTAACCAAACCTATCTAGCAAACTCACAATGTACTAGAAGATGGTTAGTGCTCTCTCCACTGGACTTGCACATAACACAATAGTCGACTAAGATCTATTTTCTAATGATCAAATTTTCTATGGTATCTTATTCAGGGTAGCCACCCAAGTAAAAAAAATGAACTTTCAAGGGGGTTTTGGATTTCCAGTGTGGTTCATACCATGGGTGATTTCAAACATTTGGATCTATTAACCCAAATAATGCTTGAATCCCATGGTTGAAATAAAATCATGAAAATGATTGCATCCAATGGTTAAAATCACTAATGAGGCTGATTTTTCGGTCTGTACATCCTCCCAAGGCCAAACATTTATGCAGTCCATGCTCTTTAAGAGTGTGCCACATGGCTTATTGTGGCCCATCATCAACATTGCTGAACTGAACAAAGAAAGAAAAAAATAAAATAAAATAATTTCCTACTAGTAATTCTGTTTGAAAAAATGTAGGCCCCACACGTGTTTGGGAAGTTCGTGGGACCTATTTTGTTCTTTTAATATGTGGGGCTCACATATTTTGTACTTTCCTAAGTGAGCATGTCTTAATACATGTTCATATGAAAATTTTCCATTTGCACATGCCTGCGAACCAAGTGGTGGTAAATATGAAGTGCGTAAATTTTGAAATTTGCGTATGCAAAGTTAGTGCGAACCAAACGCATGAAAAGAGTGTGGGTGCGAAAACCATTGCGCGTGTAATAGTTTGTGTGCATAACAAAGAGACCCTTAACCTTATCAAAACTAGACCTAAAGTTAACGGTGAAATGGATGGTCCAGAATATTTCCAGAATATTTTAACTTCTGATCTACTTTTCATAGGACTAAAAATGTTGACATTGTCTGTTTTAATTTGCTTAGAATTATTTTCTCAGACATGTTAAAATAACCTGACTACTAAAATTGGTAGAAGTATCCATTGACTGTGTCTTGGGATGAGAGTTTACTAGTGCTCTCAAACAATTTAGAATTTTTCGACATCTAATCTGCTTTTCATAAGGCTAGAGAAGTATCAAAAATGAGATTTTTTTTATGAGGAAACCTCCTTCACTCTGTCATGGGAAGTTAATTGTGTCCGCGGTTAGGCCTGACATCCAGAGGAGATGGACGTCGTTCTGGGGGGTGTGTGTGTGTTTGGAGGGGAGGGGGGCAAAAACGACATGCCAATTGACACGCCCTTGTGGGGCCAACGTAAAAATGAGCGATTGGATGATTTTTGGTGGGGAGATCTTCTCATCATGGATAATGTATTAACAAATTCAGCCAATTCTGAAACTTGCAACCCTACCAAATGTGGAACTTAAAATTTATAGTAAAATTGACAGTTTGTATTTTCCAACATGTAACCCATTTTTCACATGGCTAGAAACCTTGAAAGAACTCATTTTTAGTGAGGACGATCTACGTGGTGATAATCATCCTCAGCAAAATAATAGTCCTTAACTCATTTCCATGTGGGCCCCACAAAGGTCTGTCAAAACGGAGTGCCATTTTTGGCATGTCAAAATAACCTAATTCTATAATATACGTAATATTATATACTCAGTTTTCAGGAATTTTTAGCAGATGCTATGAATCAAGATGGTTTCAGAGATGCTATTCCTATTAGAATTCAACTAGTATAAATAAAAATATAATTACCTTATGCATCTTCTAAACGAAAATGCAAAACCACGGATGATGATCCAGCCCATCACAAGACAGCATAAAATTTCACATCATATACAGAAAGTCTATTGACAATTAAATCCACAAAACCACAAAATCATGTATATCATCACCACCACAAAAAAAAGTGATCTTCCCTACCATCAACATCCCGTCATTTAAAATCACATAATTTCCATTCGTCAATTCCAAAGCTAGTACTCTATTCATGTACGTTGGTTTCAAGATATCTGTAGTCCACAGGGTAAACATGTAAAATGACTAGTTTACCCTTTTCAATTGTTACCTCTTAACCATGAATCTCTTGAATCCAACAATCAACGGCTTCAATAGCACAACCTTTCTTGCGGTTAAATGTAGGGTAGCATTATTCTCAAATAACAAATATAAAAATAGCAAAATGCCCAAAATTAAACCATACGTTTGTGTAATTCTACCCCAAAAAATTAAATATATAACATAATTATACCTGTTGGTGAGCAAAGTGCAGCCAGGAGGTGCCAGTGAGAGTGAGGCCCCAGGAATAGTTGGGGAAAGAATTTTGTTAAAAGAAGAAGGTTTTCTGTTTTAACTAGATCGCAGGAAAAACAATGGTCATAAGCCATTGTTTTGTTTTGTCACTAATAATAACAACGGCTTCAATCCATTGTTTTTAGTACAAAACTATTTTTTTTTTTTTTGTGGTTTCTCTAGTGGAAACTTTTGGTGCATTTGGATGTAAGATGAAATCATAGTCTAGAATCCTAGGATGTAATTTATATGGGCTTTCTAGTTATAATAGTTTATATTATTCAGGGATTCAAACATAGTCAAATGTTGTAATTGCAGAGACGAATAGTTAATTTGCAAGCACGGGAGACATGAACCCGATGACAAGCAATGTTAGAGATTATGACTTATAACAAATTTTTTAAATCAAAGATATCACCAACGATAATTGACGCGTCACAATAATGATAATTACGGAACATATACGATGTGGAGTTGACAATGAGCTAAAAGATGAGCCTTTTCAAGAAAATGAGTTTGGATTGCACCAAGATTTAACCAACACCAAAGAAGAGTTGTCACATAGACTAAGCATGATATCGATGACATTTTGTTAAAGGTTGTGAAGGAGATCAAGTCTTTATTACTAATGGAGATGATTGTATTTAGTAGAGTTGAATATTCTTTTACTGTAATATTTTTTTTGTAATGACTAATAAAATTGAGTATTAGAATCTCTTTTCTACATTTATTTATTACTTCTCTTTTATGCATTTATTGGGATCTCTCATCAACATTTACGTATTCTTCTCATTCTTTGTTTATCTTGTTGACGAAGGCATATATATAATTCATGATTCATGCATGAATTTAGAAATGTCTAATCGACCACAAAAGTCTGGGGTTAGGGTAAAAATACTCCTTCGGCGCAATAAGGGGAAAATGCCCCTTCCACTTCGGCACAACAACATGAGAGGTAAAATACCCTCTCTATTCAATAGTTTTACTAGCGACACTAGTATAATAAGTTGTTTGTTACTGTATGTAGTTGTAAATCATGTATACTCGTTGTCGTATTTTTTATGTTCTTGTTTTTTTATTCTTTAAATAGCTTTGAGCTGCGTCAGGAGGAGATGGCTCACGCGAGGCATGGGTAATTTTGGTGTTGTGTCTGGGGGCAAAATTTTTAGTATATTAGAATGAATTAGGCCAACCCGTAAGTGATACGACATCCTTATTTGCCAATCAAACGGGGGTCATTCGCACTGTGGTCATATCTAGTTATAAGTTAAAAAATGGGCAGACATTTGTTCGCAGCACAATGACAAGTTGTGGCAAGAAGTCAAGGTAAATTTGTCTAATACATGAGATTCTTCCATTTGAAGGGTTATTTTTATTCTTAGATTTTTGAATAATGCATGTTTTCACTATAAATAATACATGTTTTTTTTTTATATTTTGTTAACTCGTCAGAATAAAGTTGAACTAGATGATAACAAGAAAGAATGAGTCATGCAACCAATGAGAGTAAGAGATTTAGAGAATGGCAAAATGATTTGAAGAAAAATTACAATGTCAAGGAGATAGAAGAAGATAAACTCAACAATAAACCTAACGGCATCCCAGACGAGGATTAGGCTTAGATTGTCAGATACTAGAGTAGTGTGAAATTTCAAATATGAAAAATTAAAGTTGATTAACCATTTTCTAATTTACTTTACTTTACCCCTTAGACCGCATTTGTCCTGGGTGGTGCGATTTCGCCGGAAATCGCTCCGCCTTCTTGCCTCCTGGTTTTATGCACCCCTCTCTGTCCTCCTTCAGGTTCACCCTTACCTATACCCTGCACCTCGAAGTACACCGGTTGTATTTCATTTATTACCCCATCATTCCATATACCCTTCTCAACCACGAGCCTCTATCCCACCCTCTAGCGATCCAATCTATTTGCAAAACTCCAGCCTTCCCATCCCATCCATCCTTACCTTTCTCCGCCACAAATCTCTGTTCATATCATTTCTTGACCACATATCTCCTCCCCTCCCACGTGCGACCCGTTCTTCAATAAAAGGTGCGACGCGATTCTTCGATCTGACGATTCTACACATGCCATGTGGCAAATCCTGTCACCCACTCACCTCACTTCATACGGCATCTCCCACCAACCCCGAATACATCATCTCCATTCACACACCAACCCTCCACCTCCTTCCTATAATCTTTCCGCTGCCCCCTTCCGATATATCCCTGAAATTCCTTCTTTCCTCACCAATGGCACAATCCAGCAACAACGAAGATCCAACAATGGATTCCCTCAGTGCGAAGTTATCTCGCCAACTCTGAATGAACTGTCGTACTGGACCAGTTGTATTACCGCGAGCAGAAGTAGCAACCAAAGCACTCCATGACTAGAGATTTGCTATCATTGGAAAGGTTTTGGCCGATACTCTTATCAAACCAGCAAAAGTGCAACTTAGTGTCAGCCCGTCATGGGATGTTGTCCGCCGTTTCAACTTTGTTGATATGGGGGGTAACTATTTTGGCTTCCTCTTTTTTAATCAACGCGATCAAGATTGGGTCATTGAAGGACCGTGGACAGTCCATACACATCTACTTCTGCTACAAAAACGTTCTGCATCCCTCCACCCTGAAGATATGATCTTTTGGCACTGCCCTTTTTGGGTTCAAGCCCACGGGGTCTTGGCAGAATTGTATGCTCCAAAAACAGCGAAGGATCTTGCTCTTCGAATCGGACCAGCGGATGATCTTGCTCCTCGAATCGGACCAGTTATCAAACTGGAACTCACAGACGATGAATCTTATTGAAGATGCAAATTTATTCGATTCCGAGTCTTTGTTGATCTTCGGAAAAGTTTATGTCCGGGAATTTGGATGCCATTTCGTGACTATTGGTATTGGATCACATTTAAGTATGAACGTCTTTCCTACTTCTGCTACAAATGTGGGAAAGTTGGCCATACTGAACTGAAATGCAAAGATGATAGCTCGATGGAAGACAATCCCAAAACAGATGATCTATGGCAAGACCCTTATTCAAAACAATATGGGGCATGGCTTCGAGCGGAATAAAAAACCGAGGAGGAAAATAGGATCAGACGAGAACTCTCCGGCTTTCCATCACATCTTCTACCACAAGGTTCAAATTCACGAACTCCCCTCCAAGATTTCAAGATTATGGAACAACTACCCATACGTCAAACCCGATTTCCCATTGCTGATGGTCTGCCTATTAACCTCCTCAAAATACCCAGCATCCACTCTCCTGCACCGACTCTCCCCCTCCCCGCGAACACATCCTTACCCCTCCCGCCTAACCTAACCCTGATCACAACCCCAGGAAATTCCCACCCTCCTCTTCCTACTCCATTCACCCTGCACGCCTCCAACAATCTAGAACATTTTTTTGAAAATGTAAAGAGCTTTATATAAAGCTTGGAGGCTGAGTAAGCCTACCAAAGCAAAGAGAAGAGAACTTACAACAACAAAGAGCTAAAAAGAAAGACGCTTGGAGGCTGAGTAAGCCTACCAAAGCAAAGAGAAGAGAACTTACAACAACAAAGAGCTAAAAAGAAAGACGCTTGGAGGCTGAGTAAGCCTACCAAAGCAAAGAGAAGAGAACTTACAACAACAAAGAGCTAAAAAGAAAGACGAAAAAAGAAAGAAAGAAACACCAACCACAAGGCAACTCAATTTCTCCCCAACAAAGACGACCACCCAAACACCAAATCCTCAAATCTAACACCCCTCCCTTCATCGTACAATCTAACCCAAGAAAAATAAGCCCTCAAATTTCTAGCAAAATCGCTTCAGGGGAAGAATTTCTACCCTCAAAGACCCTACAGTTACGCTCTCTCCAAATTCCCCATAAGATAGCTAGTGGGGTTAGAGCCCACAATCTCTTACCAACCCCTTCAAACTCTTTACATTGCCAAGCCGATAGCAAAGCTTTGAATGTCGACGGAATAGCCCAACTGTAGCCAAAAATCTCTACTAAACTCTGACTAGATCAGCCATGCCACTCTACAATGAAGGAAAATGTGATCACTGGATTCACCACTCTCTAAGCACATGGGGCAATGATCTACCACACCAATGCCTCTCCTCCATAAGAAGTCCATAGTCTAAACTCTACCATGGGCCACACACCGAGCCAAGAAACGGACTTTGGAGGGAGCTCTATTGCCCCATACCTTAGCCGCAGGGAAAGCTTCTATCTCACACTCTTCTAAAGCCTCGTAGAAGGACCGAATAGAGAAAATTCATTTATGATCATGATTCCACCATCCGACATCTTCTGCTTGGCTAAGGGAGGGTGCATTCCCCACTTTCTCGAGGAAATTCGCCACTTGGGACGATTCTCCATCGTTTAGGTTCCGACGAAAGCCGAAATCCCAAGCCGGTAAAACGTCACCTGCAACCTGCATCTCACATACAATAGCCAATTTTTTGCTAGAAATAGAATAAAGATCATTAAATTCAAATTCCAGCCTAACCTCAGGACACCAAATGTCTTTCCAGAATAAAATTCTATTGCCTTTTCCTACCTTGAAAACCACCCGTTCCTCGAATTTATGCAAACCTCTCATAATCCCTCTCCAAACCCCACACCCATAAGGACTTCTAGGAATCCTACTGACCCAGACTGTGATGCTCTCACCACACCTCCCGACTATAACATTACGCCATAAGCTATCTCTCTCTAGCCCAAATCCCCAAAGCCACTTACCTCTAAGAGCTTCACACATGCTTCTAAGTTTGCGAATTCCTAAGCCACCTTTCTCTCTGGATTTCATGACATGCCTCCAACCAACTAGACACAACTTTCGCCCTTCACCGGACCCACTCCAGAGAAAGTTCCTCATGATTCTAACTATCATCTTCTCCACACTCACAGGCATCGCAAAGAGGGACATATAATAAATCGGTAAGCTAGAAAGTGTGCTCTTGAAAAGCACCAATCTACCTCCTTTGGACAAGAATTTGGCTTTCTACTTAGACAGACAATTATTCAAGCGTTCTAACACTGGATCCCAAATGGCCTTGCTCCTATAACTAGCCCCTAATGGTAAACCCAGATATGTGGACGGCAAGGATCCAATCCGACATTGCAAAATGGAAGCGACATCCTCCACACCTTCTGCTCCACCAATCTCATAAACGTCAGACTTCATAAGATTAATGTAGAGGCCAGAAACAGCCTCAAAACAACAAATGAGACCTCTAAGATAAATTGTGTCCGCTATACCACCTTGGAGGAAAATAATAGTGTCATCGGCAAACTGAAGATGTGAAACAATTGGGCCTCTATCCCCGACGCTAAAACCTGTCAGGCAACCTTGCGCAACTGCACGCCTCATCATACGCCCAAAAACTTCAACCACAAGGACGAACAAAAAAGGGGATAGCGGATCACCCTGACATAACCCTCTAGTGCTCCTGAAGAAACCGGCTGGGGAACCGTTAACAAGCACCGAAAATGAAGCTGTCAAGATACATCTCATAATCCAACCCCTCCATTTACTTCCAAACCCCATTCGATCCATGACATAATCCAAAAATCCCTAATTCACATGATCAAATGCCTTCTCCATGTCCAACTTAAAAACAAACCCGGGTCTATTCTCTTTAGATCGTAAATCCAAACACTCATTGGCAACCAATACACAATCAAGAATCTGCCTCCCTGGGACGAAGGCACCCTGCTCGTTAGAAACAACCGAAGTCATAACATTGCGTAGCCTGAGAGCTAACACCTTGGCCACATTTTTATAAACACTCTCCACAAGACTGATGGGCCTATAATTGGAAATGCTCTCTGCCCCTTGCTTCTTAGGGACAATGGTGATAAATGTGCAGTTAGAAGCTTGATCCAAGAAATTATTTTCTTGAAAATCTTTCACCATGTTCATGAAGTCGGGCCCCACAATCTCCCAACAGGATTTCAAGAAGGCTAAAGTGAATCCATCTGGTCCAGGGGCCTTGTCACCTTCTAATGACTCTATAGCTCTAACCACCTCATCCTCGGAGATGTTCCTCTCCAACATCTCTCTCTGCCCTTGATCAATACTCAAAAATTCAAGACCGTCGCATCTAGGTCTAAAGTAGTGCCTTTCCCGATATAGCTCCGAGTAGAAACTACTGATACCACTTCTCATCTCTTCTTCATCCCTAAGTTCGCGATCTCCTATTTTGATAAAATCTAGGGAATTGACCCTTCTTCTAGCATTAGCGATCCTATGCAAGAATTTTGTATTGTTATCCCCTTCCTTTAACCACTTGACTCTCGATCTCTGCTTCCATCTGATCTCCTCTAATCTTAGAATCGATTGTAACCCCTCTCTCAACCTGCTCCTTTTACCTCTATCCACCAAGCTGATGTCTTCTTCCTCTTCCTTTTTATCCAAAGATAGAATTTCCTCTAAGAGATCATCCCTCTTCTTCTCTACCCTCTTAAACTCATCAATGCTCCATAACTTGATTTTCTTCTTTAGCTCTCTAAGCTTCTTCCTAAAAACTATGCCCGGTCTCCCATCTATCTCAAAACTCCCCCATCACTCCTTCACTTTATTACAGAAGTTCGGCTCTTTAAGCCACATATTCTCAAACCTAAACGGACGAGGTCTAAAAGAGACATCCCCCATCTGAAGCAAGATAGGTGAGTGATCTGAGGCTGGCTTGGGAAGAATGGACTGCCTGATGTTCGAGAAAAGATCTTCCCAAGAATCAGATATCAAAAACCTATCAAGTCTGCACATCACAACATGTTCTTGGTGGTTCGACCACGTGAATCTACCCCCTTGGAATGGAAGATCTATCGAGGAATAAGATTCCACAAACTCATTAAAATCTCTCATGCTCCTCGTGAAGGTACTACCTCCTCTCTTTTCGTCTCTAAATTTGATAACATTAAAATCACCACACACACACCAAGGGCCCTCCCATAAGCCCCTCACATCAATTAGCTCTACCCACATTTGATGTCTTTCTTGCCTAGAGTTGGGTCCACAGACCCCGGTGAAGATAAATATTGAACCAGTTGGCTTTAGGCGATAAAAAATAGAGATCGAAAATGCACCCACAAGACTATCTAGCACCTCCAATTCTTGATTATCCCAAATCACCAAAATACCTCCGGATAAACCGATCGCTAGAAGTTGACAATAATCACGGTCTCTAGACCCCCACATTTCCTTAACAACTCTCTCTTCAACCATCTCCATCTTAGTTTCTTGAAGGACCACAATTTTACACTTCCACTTTGAGATCAAACTTTTCACCAAAACTCTATGATTTCTAGAGTTTAGACTGCGTACATTCCATGATAGAAAGTTAAGCTGCATATCTAACTTTAGGGATCCTCCCTCTCTTTCCAAGCCTTGACACTTCACCTTCTCCACTCATAAGATCACAGCTAATACGGTGCAATTCCCTAGCTAGTCTCGAAGCACTTCGACCTGGAGAGGAAACTGTCTCTTGGACTAGCCTCCCTCCACCAACTTCCACCATGGGCCTCTCACTTTCCTCCTGCCTGGGAGGCTCAACATCCTGCTCAGAAATACAAATCTGTCTACCCTGATCAACTAGGCAGAAAGCTAGATCAACTGAAACGTCCCTGCTCATTTCATCTGCAATACTACTACCCTGCCTACCTCTGATAATGCTAGCAAGGAGCTCTTAAGCCTCTCTGTCGTGTCTTGTCCAAGAGAGACCTAGACTTGCCCCAATGCCCATGATATGACAAAGAAGCCAAGAGGTTGATTCAAATCTAATCCCTACCTCCTGCTCCACTAACTGAGAGTCTACTTTAATGTTTTCATTTCCAACTAACGGTAGGCCACTTTGATCCAAATCGACTTCAAACTTACTTGACTCACCCGGGCACTTGAGATTCCTAATTATTTGATTCCCTGAGTTTTTGGAAGGGGTCTGGAGTTCATTATTGCATAAATTGGCCAAAGCATGCACTAAAGAAGCAGAATTAACAATAAAAGACAAAGTACCGGCTTGACATACCTGTTCCGACGGCCTAGCTGGGAGAATGCAACCACCCTGAATCAATAGAACACAATCATCAGGTGATGGGTTAATCAATTCAGAAACCTCTGCTGGCTCTCTTTCAAAAACAATAGAAGACATGAGATTGTCTTCCTTCCCTGAAGCCGAGGATGTGATCTCAATGAGCGCCCCTTCCAAGGTAGAACCTCTCACCAAGCTCTGTCGTAGGTGAATTTCCTGATTGTAATTCTCATCACTTGCCTTTATCTGTTGAAGCTCCTGATTGAATATGCGGCACCTTTGGATTGAGGTTTGCTGTCCAATGTTGCATGGCACGGCAAGCTCACCAACCAATTGTTGATGCACCAACTGTTCTGTTGCCCTCTGACCCGTTGGTACCTCTTTAGTTAGCTTCCCAACCTCAAAAACAAAAGGCCTCCTCACGATCTCAACCTCCTCTACAATCTCAACGTCCCTAGCTTCAGTCACAATTCCTGTCTTAGAAACATTAGTAACACTAGCAGACACCCCTAACCCAGCCCTCCCCAAGGATGACACAACCCTTTCACTACCCTCACTCAACCCAAAACTTGTCACTAATACCCCCACCGGACTTGGAGGAATTAATGTCTTACCACCCATATACCTATTTGGGCCTGCTCCTCGGACGAATTGGCCAAAAAGCCGACAGACTCCCTACCCTCTGACTCATGGCACCCCGCTCTACTCAAACCCAAGTCCCGAATGCAACATTGATCGTCATTACTCAAGCCCAAATCAGAAGAGATAGGCTCACTACCCACTGACCCAACTTGACACAACTTCAGCAGGCCCACCCCTAAACCCAGCCCAGACCTCAAGCCCACAAAGGATTCATCCAATGGTAAATTAGAGATAGATGAGTTGTCATGCCCAACACCTTCAACACCCACCTTTTCTGCCACTTCACACTGATTGGATAGCTTATTTTGAAAAGAGTCATGCTCTAGTTGGTCACCTTCAACACCCACCTCTTTTGCCACTTCACTCTGATTTGATAGCTTATTTTGAAAAGAGTCATGCCCTAGTTGGCCATGCTCTAGGCTCCTTTTTCCTATGCACGACACAATATCCCTATCCTTGCTAACACCGTCAAAATTGACTCCATGCCCACTGCTACAAGTTTTTTGCTTGTCTAGCTTTGAAATAGGGTCAACCGCCGATCGTAGAATGGAGACGCCATCCCCACTGCTATTCCCAGCTATAAGCAAGCTACTGCCTTGGCCTACCTCCCTACTTTCTCTACCATTCTGATCACCCACTGTAACCTCAGCATAAGTCTTTTGCTTTCCTTCATCCACGCCACCTGGACACCTGTCAACATCATCCCTGACCTTATGCTCAAAGCCATTACCGATCCTCCTTGCCTCCAAGGTCGCTGCTACTTGACCTGCCTCCTTTGGCACTTCTGGAATCAATCTTACCTGGTATGTAGTGCCTTTATCACACACTCTAACCTCCTTTGGCACCTGAGATGCTTCTCCTTTGACTTTGATGCGAGAGGGGTGAACAAACTGTTGAGAATGTTATAACCATGGTCCCAGCCAAAAAACGCAGACTCTCTCCTTCCGACGAGGCAGCTGAACATGATTATGAACATATCTCCCAGGAGGCTGGTCAGGCTAGCGAGATTTCAGAAATGCATCACATCCGGGTAAGCTCTTTCCTTTGTCTATCAATTTCTTTAGTAACAATTTTCGTTTGGTGGACTCTATCTAAGTCCAACCCCTCTCTTTCACGGGCGTGGGTGGCAGGCCCTTATCCGTCCCCACGGACCAGATGTTGATTACGGCTTGGAATTGTTGAGGGAGTGGAAAACCCTTGACAATTCGGGCTTTGAAAACCCACATCCGTGAAAGAGACCCAGATCTTATCTCTCTCAGAAACGAAGACAAATATGGGAAATTGTGGCATTCTTGCCAAAAAGCTTGGTTTTGTTCAGTTTACAGTAGTGGAAGCGACTGGTTAGAATGGAGGGCTATTAGTTCTATGGAAATCCGGCATTCATGTGGATATTCTTTACAAGAATCAGTGGGGAATTCATTTAACTATCCGATCGGAACCATCTTACTCTCATTGGCTTCTTTCCCTCATCTATGGGGATCCTCGTTCTGCATACAGGAAAAATTTATGGAGAGACCTTAGTTCTCGAGCTCAACATCATGTGGGTCCTTGGGTTATCATTGGTGATTTTAATGAGCTATCATATGCCTGGGAAAAAAAGGCGAGTTCATCTACTACTCTCAGAACCAATCAGTACCACCTGGATTTCCTTCACCAATTCGATTTTTCTGACCTGGGTTTCGTGGGTACTCCGTTCACTTGGTCGAATAAAAGAGGAGACATAGCAAATATCAAAGAACGATTAGATAAAGCGTTTGCCAATTCCCAATGGAGATTTCTCTTCCTAGACGCGCAAGTAACTCATCTGTCCTCCCATACTTCTGACCACTGTCCAATCATGCTCAACACAAATCCAGATCCTATGAAATTGTCTCGCCCTTTCCACTTTTTTTTCCATGTGGGCAGATAATCCCAAATGCAGTCAAATCATTGAAGAATCTTGGCAAAAAGTTTTTCAAGGTCCTCTCCCTTATCAAATCCATCAGAAACTGGGGTACACCAAAAATAGCATCAAGAAGTGGAATTCCCAGAACCGCAGTCCCTTAAAACAACTGATCTAAAACTTTCAAGCCAACCTGGCCCAAATCCAGCCCAGTCCTCCCTCTCAGGCAAATCTTCACAAGGAGCACACTCTAGCCAAACAATTGGATACTGCGATGGCCAATGAAAAGAGATTCTGGCGAGACAAATCCAGGGAAAATTGGGTAAAACATGGGAATAAAAACACTAGATTTTTCCATCTATCCACCTTGATCAAAAGAAGAAAAAACAAATAGAGTGGATTAAAGATGCTACCGGCCATCATCGCCACACCAGATTGGAGATTGAAAAGACATTTGTCAATTACTTCAAGAATCTCTTCACCACATCTCAACCGTCAGAGTTTGCCTACCTTCAACACCTCAACCTTCCAACTCTGTCAGAAGAAGACAATCTTTGTCTTACTCGGCCGGTGATAATGGAGGAGGTCGAAGCGGCTGTTTTTGCGTTAGGTCCTACCAAAGCTCCCGGACCTGATGGTTTTACAGCCCTCTTTTATCAGAAGTTCTGGTCTATCATTCAAGATGACATCTTTAAATTGGTTCATGAAGTAATGTCAACCGATTGCCCCTTACAGGTGGTGAATCAAACTTCCATTGCTCTCGTCCCGAAAATTGAGGCACCCGAAACTCCCCACCATTTCCGTCCTATTAGTCTTCGTAACGTAAGTTACAAGGTCATTGCCAAACTCCTCACGGCCCGTCTTCGACTCATCCTTCCCCGCTTAATATCTGTTCATCAAGGAGCCTTTATAAAAGGTCGACAAATCTCCGACAATATTATCTTGGCACAAGAAATCATGAAGGTGATCTCAGCAAAAAGAAAGGGCAATCAGGATTCATGGCCATTAAACTTGATATGTCCAAGGGCTACGACCGCGTCGAATGGCCTTTTCTTATACAGGTCATGCACACGATGGGTTTTGCTAAATAATGGATCTCTCTTACCACCCGCTGTGTCACTTCTCCATCCTTCTCGATCAAACTCAATGGGTCTCCCTTTGGCTACTTCCATCCTTCACGTGGCCTACGCCAAGGAGATCCTCTCTCTCCTCTCCTATTCCTATTGTGTATGAATGTTTTCTCCCACATTCTGCTCCATGAAGAATTCAAAAATCATTTACATGGTTTGAAAATTGGTCGCTCATGCCCTCCCATCTCACACCTTCTATTTGCCGATGATTGTATGATATTTTGTAAAGCAAATCTGGTTGATGCTCGCTTTCTTAAAGATTGCATGACGCTCTTCTGCTCGATGTCGGGACAATAGGTCAACTTGGACAAATCCGAAATTACCTTCAGCCCAAACCTGCACCGACGACACCGGAAAGCTATTTCTCAAATCCTTCAAATCAAAAGGCTCCAAATAGCGGAAAAGTATCTGGGCACCCTCCTGTTTATTGGTAAATCCAAAACCAAAGCTCTACAAACATGTCTCTCTCGTCTTCAGTCTCCTACGGTTGGATGGAGAGAAAAATTTCTGTCTCAAGCGGGGAAATTGGTTATGATCAAGGCTGTAGCCAACTCCATTCCCACTTATCTCATGCAAACCTTTTTGTTTCCCAAGAAAACCTGTGCCCAGATGGATTCGACTATCAACAAATTCTGGTGGGGCGGTGAGAATCCAACAGCTACCCTTCGACTTACCAACTGGGGATCCATCTGCAAAGCTACCAACCTAGGAGGTCTTGGTTTTCGATGCTTCCGACAAGCTAATCTAGCACTCCTCTTCAAAACGATATGGCGCCTCATCCATCAGCCAGATTCTTCCCTCTCGTCAATGGGATCAGACAAAGCTGGACTCATTATTTGATCCGTCTATGGCGACATCTATAAAATCCATCCCTCTCCGACTTATCTGGGTCCCCCATACACAAGGTACCTTCACGACCAAATCAGCATACCATTCGCTAACAGCAGAATTTTCCATCCCCATTCCTCTCACTCTTCGCAACTTTCCTTGGAAGCAGATATGGAAACTTCAAATTCCCCGTCGTGCTCAATTCTTTATTTGGCGTCTGCTTCGTAATATTCTCCCGACAAAAGTTGCCCCCGACTCTAGAATCCCATCGATTTCCCCCCACTGTCCGCGCTGTCAACACCATTCTGAGATGGCCTTTCATGCTCTTTTCAACTGTCCTATAAGCGCCAAGGCATGGTATGCATCAAATCTATCCCTTCGTACGTCCCACCTTTCAAACCAAGATCTTGGGGAATGGTTAACCGGCATTTTAACGGTTTCATCAGAGGATAACGAAGGTGACAGCTTCAATCGCAATTATGTGTGCATTTTGCTTTGGAGATTATGGTATCTTCGAAACGACATTATTCATGGTCACATGCACAAGAACCCGTTTCAGATCCTCCAAACCATTTCAGTCTATATCACCCCTGCCACCATACAGTCTTCTCCAACCAAAGCTACGGCTAAAATGGTCCCCTCCGATTGGGACTCTCAAGTTAAACACAGATGCTTCTTGGAATTGCAACACCGGTGTCTCAGGCTTGGGTTTTATTCTAAGGAATCATTCTAATCATTGCATTCTGGCAGGCGGAACTAGAACCAAAGCACACTCAGAAGAAGAAGCTGAAACCAGAGCCATCAAATGGGCACTAAACGTGATATGGCCTCTTCAAGGCGGTTCTCTGATCGTAGAAGCCGATGCACAGAATGTTATCTCAAATCTGCACAACAGATCTTTTGACGTGGGTTGGTCATCCATAGCCCATCTGATGGATATTTTAGAACTTTATTCTCCTACTTCTTCTCTATCTTTTGTTTATACGCTGAGATCCGTTAATGGCTCGGCTCATACTATTGCCTCTAAGGCATCTTCTTTTTTGGACCCTTTTTTTTGGAGTTCTGACCTCCCCTCCTGGCTCTCAGAAGTCATTAAGGTCGATGGAGCTTGTTCCCGTTTTTAATATCTATATAGCTTGCTTACAAAAAAAAAAAACCATTTTCTATATGTCAAGAAATTGTTCAAAAGATCAATGAATTTGTTCAGACTATAGAGACAAGAAACAAAGTGAACCACGAGAATCAAAAAATAAACCATGTTGGACAGTCAGAACATGGCCACCACTAAAAAGATCTTTTAATGGCGGTCACTATCCATCGCTAAAAATAACCTGTAGCGACAGCCAAAGCTGCCCCCCGCTAAAAGTGCCATATAGCGACGATCACTAGCTGCCTATAAAAGTAACTTTTAGCGGCGGTCAATTTTGGCCGCCGTTGTACGACCATTAGCAACACAGCCAATGGCCGTCGGTGAATAAGGTATTAACCATATACGACTTGTTGGTCGTTGGAGAGGCACTTTTAGTCGTGGCCAGTTTTTGGTTTGGCCATCACTAAAACCTTTAGCGACGATATGATTAGCGGCGCCGGCATGCCCGGCGCTAAAAACCATAGCGACGGTTTTTTAAACCTATTGCAATGGTCATGGCCGTCAATAAAAGTCTTATTTCCTGTAGTGTGTTTTAAATTGCAACAACCAACATTTTATAAAGTGTTATGCTACATTAACATTTGAAAAAAGTGTGCATAATGGAAATAGCAGCAAATTAACAAAAGGAAAACGATGTATTGTACTACCTACTATAGCATTTTTCATCTTTAGGTCCAGAATGTTGGATGGTACTTGAGATTTGTGGTGTGAATCTCATGGACCATCTACAGTCTGAAGCTATGGACAACGGTCATTATGGATGATGGTTGCATCCCATACGAAATTAGGAATCATCAAAAAGTCAAAGAAATGGAAAAGAAAATCTCTCGCAGAGAAGTCACTCAAAGTTTGACATGGTGCACTCTTTCAAGAGTAAAACTTTGATAAAAGTGGACTATATTCGAGGCCGATGACAGCCTATATTATTAGCCACGTGGCACATTCCATCAATAAGAGCTTTCTCCGAAACGTAGGAGTTATGACTACTCTTAGGCCCTGCTTCACTGCTTGGTTCACTTGCCACGATTTTGGAACTACACGCGATTGGTTGGGGGCATGCAAATGAGCTGGGTGCAAGTGGTTGCCCAGCCCTTGCAACTCCATAAAGAAATGGATGCAAGCATGTGGCAAATGAGTGCATTGAGTTAGCTCAACTTGTTCTTCTCGAATAATAATAATAATAATAATAATAATAATAATAATAATAATAATAATAATAATAATTTATTTTTTATTTTTATTATCAGAAAAATAGAAAAATAAAGAAAACAGAACAATAAAATTAAAATAAAAATAAGGTGAAAAATAGAAAAAAAATTAATTAAAAAATTAATTAAATCATAAAAAGAGAAGTACAATCTATATAACAAAACAGGATGGTTGTCTCCCCCTCTTATCCGGCTTTATAAAGGATGGCCGAGATCTTATCACACCAAATGGATGGTGGATCTCAGCCACTCACACCCAATTTTGACAAATGCTTTGTTGATGAGTGCCGTGGGCACGGGTCACCGACTATTTACCTACATATAAGGAATTAAATGGGTTGGATTTACATATAGCCCAAGGGTCAGGCTCAGGAGCCCCACTTTTTATGCCTCGAGAGGGGTGTTACCGTTAAAACGGATTGAAACGGCTAGGGGCAAAAATGGAAAAAATAGATTTTAACGGAAAAAAGTGATGCTAAAATTCAAATTTTAAAATTTGAAAAAAATAAAATTTAACAGAAATTTAATGGTTTTCTTATACCCCTCTTATCTTATATGGCTTCAATAATAAGTGGCTGAGATCCACTATGCTTCATATCGATGGCTGAGATTAACTCCCACCCGATTTTGACAAACACTTTGTTGGAAAGTGCCACAGACACGGGTCACCCACGCATATATCAAGACAACTCAGTTGTATTCTCTTGTCTTATCCATCTATCTAATGTGGACGGTTAGATAAAGAGTGGTTGACGGATAGATTTCAGCCACTCAATCCGCTTCATTTGACCTCAATTTATTCAAAATTTAAATTTCAACACCGTTATTTTTTGTTATTTCTGTTATTTTATCATTTCTCCCTCTGTGCGTTACAATCCGTTATAACAGCCGTTATAATGGACAAAACGGTAACGGCCCAGTCCGTTATACCGTTTGAGTGCCGACGGCACCCAATTTTAGCAATTGTCGGAGAGTGCCGTGTGCATGGGCCATTTACTATTCTATATAACAAAACACATTGGTTGTCTACCTACTTATACCTTCTCTTATAAGCATCAACAAAGAAGGGCCGAGATCTAATCCTCCCCCAAATAGACGGTGGATCTCCACCACTCACCTGATTTTGGCAAATTCTTTGTCGAGGAGTGCCGATGGCATGGGGCAAGGCAGGCTCAGGAGCCCCACTTTTTATGCCTCGGGAGGGGTGTTACCGTTAAAACGGATTGAAATGGCCAAGGGTAAAAATGGAAAAATGGATTTTAATAGATTTTAATGATTTTAACGGAAAAAAGTGGTGCTGAAATTCAAAACTTAAAATTTAAAAATTGAAAATTGAAAATTAAAAATTAAAAAACAAATAGAATTTAAGGGAAATTTAATATATGGTTTTCTTATACCCCTCTTATCTTATATGGCTTCAATAATGAGTGGCTGAGATCCACTATGTTTCATATCGATGGCTGGGATTAACTCCCACCCGATTTTGACAAACACTTAGTTGGAAAGTGCCGCGGGCATGGGCCACCCACGCATATATCATGACAACTCAGTTGTATTCTCTTATTTTATCCATCAAATGTGGACGGTTAGATAAAGAGTGGTTGAGATCAAATCCATCGATCTAATGTGGACGGTTAGATTTCAGCCACTCAATCCGCCTCATTTGACCTCAATTTATTCAAAATTTAGATTTCAACACCATTATTTTTTGTTATTTCTGTTATTTTCCCATTTCTCCCTCTATGCGTTACAATCCGTTATAACAGCCGTTATAATGGAAAAAACAGTAATGCCCCAGTCCGTTATATTGTTTGAGTGCCGGAGGCACCCAATTTTTGCAAACGCTTTTGTCGAAGAGTGTTGCGGGCAGGGGCCATTTACTATTCTATATAGCAAAACACATTGGTTGTCTCCCTACTTATACATCCTCTTATAAGCATCAACAAAGAAGGACCGAGATCTAATCCTCCCCCAAATGAACGGTGGATCTCCCCCACTCACCTGATTTTGGCAAATTCTTTGTCGAGGAGTGCTAATGGCACGGGGCACCCACTAGTATGAAATAAAATAACTCATGCCACTTTTAAAAAATTAGAGAATATTGTGAGACCCATTTTTGGCATCTATTGATTGTGGGCTTACCATGCTTGTTGTAACCACATACGTGGGTTAATTAGTAAATAATGTCTTATACATGTTTTTCAATAAAATAAACCATTGCACTCATTTGCTTGCACTATCAACCAATCAGCTAAATTCTGTTTGCATCTATTAACAGGGTGTGAACCAAGCAGTTGTAGATGATTTGCATTACAATGAAAGCAATGCAACTCACTGCAATTGCACTGGAGTGCAAACTGCTTCCCAGTACAGCGAACCAAGCAGGGCCTTAAGGTCTTATATTTGAGTAGTAATGGACTCAATGGGCCTTGAGTATTTGAGTAGTAATGGACTCAAGGGGCAAGTATTCACTACCAAAAAAAAGGCTTTTCCCGACGGCTCTAAACCGCCGGTAAAGTATTCACCGGCGGTTTTTAACCGCCACACAAACCGCCGAAAATTTGCCGACGGTGTAGGAAATAGGTCAACACCGGCGGTTTTAAAACCGCCGCGGAAGTGATAATTCCGACGGTTATAAACCGTTGATGTTAGTTTTCCCCGGCGGTGATTTTGACCGCCGATGTTATCCTATTACGTATGCTGTCCCAAATTCCGGTGGTTGATAACCGTCGGTGTAAATACTTTGCCTGCGGTTTATAACTGCCGATGTTATTCTTCTCCGGCAGTTTGAGAAACCGCCAGTGTTATTCTTTTACCTATGCCGTCACATATTCCGTCGGTTGTAACCGCCGGTAAATCCAATCAATTTTTTTTTTTAAATCTAGTGCCTAGTCATTCATATCCATGACCTGATAGAATAAACAAAAAATCCAATAAAATAAAAAATAGAAGTTCAACATCACACTCCTAAACATGTTTTAAATCCAAGAGCACATCCAATGAAGAGACTTAATGTAAGTAACAAATACAATAAGGTTGCTATGCATCCACGCCCAATGGCCACACCTGCAAGCCCAAAATCATCACCCCAATAGGTACATGCACCTACAAGCCCAAAATCATATTATAGTTTTTGGCCCTAGGAGAAAACATTCGCTCACAGTGGGAGTAGCCGATCACATCCCATAGTACGCACCACGAGGCACACTCTTAGTGGATGCTAACCTTGATTGACCAATCACTAAGTGGACCTGCAAACCAAAAATAAACCTGATTAGTGATTTCAAAGCATTGGATTGAAGTTATTTTCACGGGTGATTTTAACCGTAGGAACTTGAGCATTATTGAACAATCTCAAATACAACAAGGATGCACTTAACCCTCATACAGTAAGTACACTAGCAAGACAAACACGTAAAAATATAAAACAATACCAAGAATTACTAATTAAAGACACTTGCAATATTATGTCCAACTCTCCAAGCTTTGAGAAAGTTTAACCAAAGCAAATTTCTTATGAAGCATTTGACAGGTTATTATTGTTATGTTCCTGAAGTCCATAAACTTGCATGTTTTCTTTTAAAGAGTTAATAAAAAAATAAAGAATGTCGATAATGATGGTAGCAAATAATAACAAATATAAGAACAAGATGTCGAAAGTAGAAACTTATTAGCTTTGATAGTTAGTACGGGTTTCAACATTGAATATTTTGTATGAAATTAACATCACACTAGAACTAAATTTCTAACTTCAACCCCCAGAATGAATAATCCCCAAAAATCTTCAAGTTGCTCCCTTTTAATTTAACTGTTTCCCTTTTATCGAGAACTTAAAGTAGTAAATTCATAAGATAATCTTATAATCTCTCTTAACATGACACTAAGGCCCTGCTTGGTTCACAGCAAATTGAGTGCAATGCACTCACTACAAGTTGGATTAAAAGTGATTGGTTGGAGGAGTGCAAATGACTACTGTGCAAGTGGTTAACAAGGACTTGCAAACTCGCCTTGCAGCCCAAAAACTGATGCAAACAAGTGCATCGTGTTAACTCAACATTTTTTTTTCTGAAAAACAACAACAATAATAATAACAACTGAGATTATTTTTATTATTATCTTTTTATTTTTATTTCGTTACTTTTTAGTTTTCTATTTTTTGATAGGGTCGGGATCGGGGGACAACTATTTGGCATACCCTCATAGAAGATGAATCAATGGCTGATTTTTGGTGAGGATGATCTCTATGGTGAGGAGATCATCCTCAAAAAAATTCAAATCATTCTGATATTCATAGACTGGTTTAGAAGTTGAAGAATTATGGACTGTCTATTTTTACCGTGTAACTTGAAACCCACATTTGAGGGGGTTAGAAATTTCAGAATGTGCTGATTTTTTGTGGGGGTGATCTATATGGTGAGGAGATCATCTTCGCCAAAAATCAGCCATTGATTTGTCTTCTATGTGGGTACGCCAAAATGGTTGTCAAAAGTGGTTGTCCCCGGACCCTTTTTGATATGCTGTTTGGGGTCTCCTAACCCCAAGCTTTCCCCTTCAAAACAACAATTCAATTCAAAATGGACCCAAGTGCCTACACTTCTTGACTTCTTGTATGTTTAGATCTCCCAATAACATTTTAATGCACTAACAAGGAGTCTTCTAATTCATAAATCCAAACATACTGAATAGAACCATGCCAAGCAAAGTTATAGTGGAGCAAGTGAAAGAATGTCGAGCTACCACACAGAAAAAGATATACACACCAAAATCAACAAATCTCATCATCTCTTTGTGATTGTCAAAATTTATTTCTTGCTGTTAGGACAACACCAACTAATATCTTGCAGTTTTTGTGAACAGAAAGCAAATACAGATTGCAAGTTGCCTTACCATGAGTAAAATTTCAATACATTTGGATGATTTAAGGAGTGAAGAATCGGAACCTGTGTGAATCACAACAACAATTTTAATTGCCTTTTAGTTGAGAAAAGAAAAAAAATGAAGATAACGATGAAAATAAATATAATATTTGCAGTTTTATCTTACTTAAGTGATGAACACCAAAAAAGATTTCATAGCTTTCAAATGTTAGATTCGTGCACACCAACCTTGGCTAGTTTTTGGCAACCTGAACACCAAATGAAACACAATTCAATTCAAATATTACTCATTCAATCAAAAGCCACCATTTCCTACCTCGATGAAGACATAACTATGGTGGAAGGTTGAAAAATAACCAAGTTATAAAATAAACCAAGTTCAACTCCAAGAGGATAGAAAACAACTATATACTGCAATATAACATAAGTATTTATCCAGAAAAATACAGGATGTGAGAATAAACAATTTGAACTCAAATCTAGTGTATCACAACTCACAAACTTTACCAACTTAGCACACTGACATCTTCATAGAACCAAGAGTCAGATAAACTCGTCCAATTTTCAAATCAATGATCTCAACCAAGAATGGTAGAAATTGCCACATGATTGCATATAGGTCCTACTAAGGAGAATTGCACATGGTAGCACATGGATACAACATGTCGATTATCTATTGCTAAATCAAATAGCCTTAGGTTAAGAATACAATATGTCGATTATATTGCTGGTCATTCGCATACAAGCATCTAGTGCTAGGAATCAATACTAACCAATGGTTTATAGGAAGAGGGAGAAGGCAGTAGGAGGACGCTTAGGCGTGTTGGGATCCTTCATTTTCTTACTCTTTTTTGTATGACATAACCTGAGATTCTGAATAAAAGAATAAAAATTAAAAAAGCAATTTAAGAAATGAAAGGAGATGCAATTACTGACAGGACAACTGAAGAAGTTCAAAAAGAAATAAAATATCACCTTGCTTATAGGATATGCAACAAGATAACAGATCCAAACAAGTACTACACGAACAAATGGCGTGTTGGAATCTCTTTTCTTTCTATAATCATCTCTCTTAATTCAACCCATAAACAAGAAAAAAATATCGATAAATCTTTGTTTTGCTCTGGATGTTTTTGGTTAAATGGGAACCATCTAATAAAAGAGATTTCACAAGTTGCTTTTGCCATCATGTAAATTGTGAATAAGGTTGGGATACTTAAATAACTGTTTTTATTTTTTTATTTTTTGGCTCCAGCCTCCCCAAGTATATGTGACAGCTTCCGAATCTAAGGGAAGCCATTTTTCTCCCTTAGCTAGATAATGTTCTTACTTTTGTCCCTATGTAAATTACCGAAACACTATTGCATGGACATGTGTCCAACAAAGAGGGCAAGTGCAAGTTTTTCTTTTATTTGACCTCATGAATAGCTACTCCAATGATAGGAAAACACAAGGTTGCAGTGGAAAAGAGATTGTATTATAAATCTCTAGTTCAGCAACCAAACCTAAACCCATGGAGGGAGGCATGGAACGCAACAGAAAAGTCTTCTTTCTAGATCACAATCGCTATTCTACCAGGGTTAGATAATAATAGTAAACCAACAAGAAAAAAGAGAGGAAAATAATAGTAAACCAACAAGAAAAAAGAGAGGATAGAATAGAGGGTGAGGCCAGACATTGATAATATTGGGTGAGGCCAAACATACATACAGTCTATGATATCTAAGAGTGTGCCACGTGGCTCATACTGTGGTCCGCCACATCCATCCTCAAAGTTCTACTCCATATTAAAGTGACTTTCTGATTACAAAAGGAAAAATCCTCCAAGGCCTTCAAAGTATCCCCTCCCAAAATGCCACATGGAGGGCCACTCTCCTTGTGGATATTTGGCTCACCTCTTGGTGGACCCATATACACCAAAAATCAGCTTGATTTTTATCACCCAAAAAAAGCTGAAAATTCAACAGTCAAAAATCTCCTTATTAAAATCCAATGGATAGAAATCACCGATATTTGGATGTGAGCATTTTAATATACGTGTTGGGGCCCGATGTAACAAGCTGTGGCTTAATCCAAAAGCGTAAGCTAGCACCATTTTTGTCACTCACTATTGTCATCTGGAACCCACTAACCAAATACAACACCATTTTCATTATGAAGTTGTAAACACTATAATTCTTACTAGAATTGACTATAACAAGTTCAAACACCCAAAGATTTAGATGAGATTTTAAATACAACATATTCTCAGGAATTGAAGACAAGATCTAATATTGTCTTCCATCTCAGAATAAGGAAGCAAATTAAATTTTGGAAATGAAGCATCATGATCCACTAGAATAGTAGAAACAATGGCAACAACAAAAATAAATTAACTTCTTGTTTGGAGATTGGCCATCTTTTAGAATGAAAAGAGATCAAATTTCCCAAATGACACTTAGAACTTGTTATGGTATCCAAATTATTGATGTTTCTTTTTTGCATCATATTGAAAATTCTAAAATTCTAAAAGTTAAGAGATTCAAGCAAATTTATTTACTTAGTTCCAGCAGGGTTAACAGCAACTAAAAAGGCAGCAGTGATTTCATCCACGGAATCATATATAAGCCCGGTAGGTGCAACGCAACTGTAGTAAGTAGAACCATTCAATTACCAGATATAACGATATCCAAACCACTACATAGCATAATATTCACTCGTGAACATCCAAGATAGCTGCAGAGTAGACCTTAAGAACAATGGCATAGCAGCACACATGGCACAATAAAGGGGGATGAGATCTTTTAGATATACTACATATAGATTGTACATAAGATATACTGTATATTAAACAGAACCCACCATTCAACAAGTCCACCTAGGAGATCTCCTACACCAAAAGTTGACACAGTTGGTTCAATGTAACTATCTGCTCAACACTCCTTTTCTAGGATGTCTGTCATATTCTTTTTTACCACCAAAAGAATGCAACAGAATGGATTGTTATAGCCATATGATAGGGGCCGATTACCAATTCCAAATATATATATATATATATATATATATATATATATATATATGATAGGGCTGATTTATCTCCTACGCGAAACCCATGGAGGGGTGAGCCCTTAATATGTGCAGTATTTCATCAAGAAACAATCAAGCGAAAGCATACAGATGGATTCACCACTCTATGATAAAGGAGCAACAAGTAACATAGCGTAAAGAGAATGATATTAAAGAGGACATTGCCTATAGAACACGAAAGCTAAGTTGCTAAAGTGGTGTTGCGCTTCCAAATGACCTAACACTAAAATAGAAAATGAATAGAAAATGACCCAAGCCTGTTTGATGGCATGTCTAACAAGATTAACGACATATCTGAGCTTTATAGCTATTGCCCAGCTTTACAGTTTACGCCACAAAAATGGGATGCTACAGCTCAATGTTATGGCAAACATATGAATTACAACAGAGTGAAAGTAAAAATCTATAAGAACAATTTTCAGAAACACATTATATTCCATCAAGGCCCAAGTTAGGCATAGAAAAGGCTTTATTGATGCTTTACTCCCAATGAAGAATATGTACGCCACCCTCCTGACAAAGGAAGCCAAATGTTAGTAACTTTGTCCATCATAACTTAAGGTCATTGTGCACTCATACCCTGCCCACAAATCTTTGTTGTCCTCCCTACTGGGACAAAAACGGGTCGGGCCATGCCTATTCTCTTGTTACTTTTTACACTACTACTACAAACATATACTCTATTTCGGTTTCTGTTTGCTGAACTGAAACAGAGCAGCACCTACTCCTTTCACTCATGGTCTGGCCCAATTCTAATCATATAGGGCCCACAACAATGACCCAAATCCCTGCCCTTTCATTCTCAACAACTAACCTAAAGCCCATGGAGTTTTTCCCAGATTTTGGAACAAAAAATGAAACAAAATGTTGTAGAAACATCAAGGAATATGACTCCAACTCAGACCTTCACCTGGCCATTAATGGCCATCATAAACCACTCAAAATCACTTTAAGAAAATCCTTTATTCCTTTTTATTTTTGTCCAACTTAAATATGTATTATGCCCAGATTTTTCAACTCACAAACCTTTTAATGGACTGGTTTGAACACACCAACACATCCAAAAATTTATACTTTCTTTTATATGAACAATGGGCATAATTCCTTGTTTTGAACCAAAAAAAAATGACTCAAACCAGATCCAGAACTGTAACCATTTTTCCTATCAAAAATGTCCTACAGAAAATCAATTTTTGGTATTCAAAAACATCTCCAAATGACTGTTGTTTTATCAATCAAACTCCTCCCAAAACAGTAGCTTGAAGCCATGTCGTTCTCCCATAAGAACGACCTGAAACTGAACCGTTTTCATATGAAAATAATACTTAAAATAGGGGCTCCGTCCCATGAAATGCATCACTACCATGACTGGCTGCCATGCCTAGTAATGGCTCACAAAACCACAAATATTTCTCATCCAGAACTGAAATTAATCCCAACAATTCCTCTCCATTTTGTTTCACCCAAAAATTTCAAATAAAAACCACTCAAAACAAACTGATTCTAAAAAAATATTTCATGAGAACATAATGACATTCAGGATTGAGTTTAAGCCATCAACCTTAAAGTTTTGGACTTGTTCTCCTTTTCCAATTCCTTCTTGCTCCTTCACTTTAATAGCTGAACAGCACTCTGTTTGCGTAAGACACCTACTGTTAGTGAAGACCTGGGTGACATGGATCCAAAGTGTGGTCCACATTTCTATCATGGCACTCTATAGAGGGTTTCTAGTTTGATGAGTTAGAGATAATCGAACCATGGTTAGCAAGAACAATTAAGAACCTAGAATAGGGATAGTTACGTGGAACAGTAGATGCTTGTCCAAAAGAATCCAGGATAGAAGCCCATTTCAAAACATATCAAAGGGATAAACTTACAAACGAGACATACCTGATTGCAGAACTAGGTGTACTTGGTTTAAGGAAATAGAGAACACAAAATGCAAGTACCCAGATATGCCCCAAACCAACCGGGAAAAAGCAAAGCTAGTCAACTAGGTCAGTCAAGGATTGCTACCACTACTAACTACTTCTCAAGCACAAAGAATGCAAGCAAACATCTTACCAATGTCTCTGACACAAGTAATGCAATCCCAGCTTATCAGTAATTTCAACAGCATTCATTGCATTTGGTAGATCTTACGAATTTGCAAAAACAAGCAACACAGCATCTCGTAACTCACTGCAACCACCCAAAAATAAATTTGTACTTAAATTAGATCACCTATGAACAATTTGTACTCAAGGACCACAAGTGGTCTATCTCAATATTTGTTAATATGTCATTTTAACATAAGGAAAAAGGATTAAGTTACAATAGGCAGCTACAAGCACTTCCCTTCTCAACAACAATATCTTAGATCCTAGAAACCACTCTTACAAACTCTAAAAGTTGTTGTTAAAGTCTCTGTTTCTTCTTTTTGGCAAGCAAGCAGTGTAGTTAGTAGGTTAGAGGGAGAAGGATTTTAAAACTTTATAAGAAGTTCCAACTACCACCCGGCTCACATCGGTGGATAGAAATCATAAAGCAAAATGCTTTTTTAACAAAGATTTACCTCATTCAGCATCCTGTGGAGCTCATCCCTTGCCTCAGCCACATGGTCCCTGTCATTGCTGTCAACAACAAAGATGAGACCTTGTGTATTTTGGAAAGTGCCTCCATAGTGGTTTGATCTGGCTTCAAACATTCATAGCCCATGGCAATTACCTAGAAAGGAAAAACAAGTAATGACAAATGCAATTGCAAACAAAGTCAGCATCTCCCAAGCTAAGTCCACCAAACTTGAAAGATTTTTTACATGGAGAAGTTCAGAAGATTATTCCAACAAACAAACTAAAGCATTTCTAATTACTTCAAAAGATTATTTGACAAAATGCTTGTGGCATGCCCAATGCTAATGCTTGTGGCATGCCACAAGCATTTGGAATGTACCATCTAGGAGGGCATGCCACAAGCATTTGAAATGTACCATCTAGGAGATTACTTCTTGCATATCCACAGCTAGACACTTAATTCATGAAGTGACAGTGTTCTTTAAACTTCCCAAAGTATGACAAGTTTGGGAGCCATTTCAGTTAAAATAAAACAAAAAAGTTAGCATCAAATTGGGACATTAACAGATCTATCTGACCATAAGAAAATAAGAATTCCAATTATCTTGCCACAAATAAAGAACTCCAATTAAGGTATAATGCCTTTTTTTCAGAACCTAGTTATCCCGGTGGGTCTCAGGATCTCATCCTAGAAATCCCTCAAAATTTTTCAATAGCTGAAATCTAAAAAGGACATGGAAGACTAGGGGGGCAAAACGGACATGAAACCCAACTATAAGCTACTACTCCCTAGATTTGAATCTAATCCTCTTTAAAATGGATGTGAAAGATAATGAAGTACTTCACTGATCACACACTATTTAACATGTGAGTTTTTGTCTCCTTTCAATCAAAAGGTTGTCCCTTTGTTCTTAGTTTAAAGTTAAAACATATTCCTTTCTGTTTTAGGGACTCCCTTTCTTTCATACTCTAAATTGGTTATAAAATGGGAACTACAGCACCATCTTAATGTTAAATATTTCTCATAAATTAAACTAAATGCCTGATTTCATAAATCAATAATGATGTAACTATCAGCCCTGTTCATAATGAATTTTTCCCCTAAATTTCTGTCCAATTAATAAGGTATTTTCCACTCTTTAGTTGCATAAAAATGGAGTTCATAGATAACCAACTAAAAGTTATCAATATAAAGATATTTGTGATCAATCAGTGGAATGATGTAGACCCTGCATAAGCATATTTTGACTAGTCATGAGAATCACTTTTTAGTGAGGGGAACTAAATCCAGGGCTTTCACAATGACAGACCAAGAATCTACATGCTGAGTTATAAATGCATGTACCTTCAATCTATCAAAACACCACCAGAATTATGCCAAAAAGTGAAAAACAAAAATGAATGTCAGACCCTATCCCTCAAAAGACCAATTTATGTTGTACTTATAAAAAAAAGACCAATTTATGTTGTTATTTCACTAACTCAAGGGCAGCTGAAATCCATCCCCTTAGTGTACGAGCATTCAACATAGTTTCCGTTGTTGTAAAAGTCTTTGAAACAACCACAATTGTATTTACCACAAGAAATAACAACAACTAGGATACAAAAGCCAGCAGATATTCTTCTCTCAGATGTCGATCCTATAATTGGAACACAAAAGCAATGGTTTTCTTTGGATCAATGCGTGAGATTTTAGTTGATGAGAAAATTTTAACATTTTTAACACTGAGCAAAAAAGAAATTAGTAGTAATAATTTGCCTGGAAGAAGAAAAGTAGCAATAATATTCCTCAAATATACAGTTTGCTAACATGCAGCCCTGTGTACTTCCATCTATCAAGAAATGGTAAGCTCATATTTACTAATAAATTCCACAAACAATTTTTGAAAACAAACAGCCAGTAGAGTTGCAACCAACAAACTAACTAGTACAAGATATTCCCATTTATGTTTTCTTTTTATTAGTAAATTTTAGATTTAATTGGCCTCCCCTTTTAAGTTTTTTGGCATACTGACCCATCTCCTTCTGTGGTTAACCTCCTTTGGCATATGAGAAATTCTGAAACTTTTTATGCATTGCTTCCAATTCTGAAACTTTGATATTCCAGTAGGTACAAAACCATTGTTAGATAGCTCAGGGTAGCTTGTCTATGACCTAGGTCCTAGAATCATCTAATCATTACCATTGGGGTAAGAAATCAATTAGGAACATTTATCCAATGATCAGGTTCATAATGCACAACAGCTTAATAAAGGCCTACCTGCAACTTTTTTTTGGGGGGGGGGATTGATGCTCATCCGGAAACACACCTAGCCTCAAACGCATTTTAGAAAGACAATCATCCACTGCAAAGAGATATCGATCTGCGGAATTGGAACGTAAGAGAAATTTTTTCTAAAGCCCATCAAATGTGAAACAAGCCAATGTGGAAAAACAACTCATGCAACCGTGCTCTAATTTACCAACAATCAGCGTGCAGTTCATACATACCATAGCAACATGGCCCATAGGCAAACCCAAGTCATATCTATCCATCAGAGGAGTGCCTCCATACATCCCACCTGAAAAGAAAATTAATCGAATTAGTGTAAAATGATAGGATCGTGATAAAAAAGAACTCAAATAAGCAAAATAACAATCATATTGCCCATAGTTAAAGATAGTTATTGAGGGACTATGGCAGCAATATTTCCCATAGTTAAAGAAGGTTTGGTTTCCTAGTAGTCAAAGAAGGCAGAAATTAACAAGAATTACATACGTGTAATCTTTGCTCTCCAAGATCCAATTTGGTATTTCTCTAGTCAGTGAAATGTTAGTGAAAAACCAACAACCAAAGATACACTACAGTCAAGTGTGTACCTCCAATCCAGCATAAACAACTACGCTGCTAGTAAACATTTTAGCACCGAATGGATGTTTAACCTATCCCTAGGTGGACACATCCAAAATAATCAACCCGATTGTCTTTTTCATGGATTATTTTCAACCATGGATTTTCAAACCATCAATCTAACCATGAATTAAAGTACTTCCTAAATATCATATTTGCTCAGTTGGAATTTATCTACTTCAGGCCATAAATGACGTGTTTGAGCCTTTGATTTTGTTTATCCTTTATAGCATGGATTTGATCCAGCCAAAGTACCAATTACTTTTTGAAAACCATTAATTACTTTTGTTGCATTCTTTTGTTCTCATACAGTTGCACCTTTCTACGGTCATCTTTGTGAAAAGAAGACACATTTATTTGAGAGTGAAATTGTGCATCTTCGCCCAATGCCCATGCTGACCAGTTGTAAAGGACACCCAAACCAAAAATTGAAAGACAAATTGTGCATCTTTTGCTCTGCTTGGTATGTTGTAAAATAGAAAGACAAAAATTGTGCATCTTTATAAGATGGACAATCTCACTTGGCCATACTACCCCTCAATCTAGATGGAACAACGATCCCGAATGTAACTCTTAAGAGAAACAATACAAATCCAAAATAGGAATAATAATTGGATTCAATTATCCCAACAATGCTAGAAATAACCATCATCATCATCATCCAAAGCAAGAAATGATTATACTATGAAGTGAGAAAACTAAAGATCCATTTTCACAATGCTAGAAATAATCATCATCATCATCATCCAAAGCCTTGTCCCAACTACTTCGTTAGACTTTGATCATTTCTCACAATTTCTGATAAAGCACCAAATATAAATCATGTTCTTTACTTATTAATTTGCATTAGTATATAAACATGCATATCTTCATCTGTAAATGCAATGCTAAACTCGGACTATTCTCATAACATGCCAGATGGCAATAACATGCTCCAAGATGGCACAAAGACCCCAACCAAAACACAAAAACAATAAAAAAATACATGAATCACATTATATCCAACCTATAAGCTTACCAAATAAAGAACCATCAGGGGCCCACATTATATGGTTCACTGATACATGTGTATCAAAATTGCCATTCCCTCGCATTCCTATTATGGCCATAACCTATATATCCACATGTTCAACAAATTCAGTCAACATTATAATATCCTCTCTAACATCCTTCTTCCCCATAAATTAATGCCAGTACAAAGAGGCAAAAAGGCAACAACATACACAAGAGAAATGTGCTGGTATATGTTCCTTGTGTATGCCGTTGGTAAGCAACATACCCAGTAAGCTCAATGCTTATCTAAAGTTAATTAAAATTTGTAAACCAAAACTAAACTGCTTAAACTATTTTTCTATTGGTAACTAAAAATTTATCAAGTCAATATTCATGTGAAATGATGTAACAATACTTTCCCCCACCTGCTAACCTGACACAACCCTCCTTTATTCAGGTATGGGATTGGAATCCTATGCTAAAGCTTGAAACTATCTGAATTTTAGCCAAAGCCACTAGTGTAGTCAAAAGAACAAATTATTTGGAATGGCTAAACAAGATTCATGCGAAACCCAAATAGTTAGATAAACACATCGTACAAACTCAAAGGAAAAAGGAAAATCTGAAGATAAACATTTTTTCCCTCTACAAAACATGGTTTAAAGTGTCAGCTGAAATAAAGAGAAGGAAAACATTAGAGCACCACTCTCTGTACCATCATAATAAAAAACCCATGAAACCAAAATGAAAATGAAGGAAAACATACGAGCACCATGAGGTAATATGCAAGCTCAAGAACCATAGGGGGGTATTTTCGCTCACTAAGGAATTTCATCGAGCATTGACGCTGCAGTCATAATATGCAGCCACACACGGCTGTGGTTTTTTTCAGAAACGTTTTGAAAGCAGCCAACCAACTAAAACCCTAATAAATTTTGAAACCCTAACCCAAACCAACTAAAACCTTAATCAAATTGGAAACCCTAACCCAAAAACCCGAATCAAATTTGAAACCCTAACCCCAAAACAAAAATAAAATGAAATAAATTAGAAAAAATAAAAAAAAATACATACCTAATAACAGTGGTGGTGAACGACGGTGTCAGGTAGCGATCAGGAGATGGTAGCATGCACGAACGAGAGAGATTGAGAGCTGATAGAGAGAGAGAGAGAGAGAGGAAACGATCATGAGAAAGATCTGAGAGTGAACGAGTAAGAGGGAGAGGGCAGTGATGGACTGCAGCGTCGGGTGGTGTTGCACGACGGCGTCGGGTGGCAGTTAGGAGGTGGTAGCAAACGAGAGAGAGAGAGAAGAGGAAGTGAAATCTGAGAAACCAAAGAGAGGGAGAGGGAGAGAACGAAAGAGGAAAGTGAGAGTCGAGAGGGCAATTAGGGCACGAATAAGTATTTGCGCACTAAATTTTTTTAATATATATACTAACATCCCAAGCGGTTAAAAGCAGCCGGGGAAACACTTTCCTCGAGAGTTTTAGACCGCCGGGTATGTCATTCCTAAAAAAATAAAAAAACAAAAGGTTTACGGCGGTTTTTTTCTCTTCCTCGGCGGATTTAAACCGCCCAAATGATCCAGTGGTTTATAGCCGCCGGTAAAACAAATGTTGTCTGCCGGAAAATGTCATTTTTTTGGTAGTGTATATTGCTTACATTTATTTATAGTACTTGATCATTATAACTTTACTTGGAATAATCATATTGCAGGCTTCTATAAACTGAAGAACCTTCAAGGGTTTGATCTCAGTGTGAACGATTTTAAACATAGTCTACCTTTCTGTTTGGGAAACTTTACTTCCCTTCTAACATATGGAAGCTCATATGAACAATGGAGAAGATCTTCGTCTCCTACCAAAACCACAACCTTGAATCCACAAGGAGAAAACACAGGCAAATTAACCCAAAGAGATTACTCAAAATTTCAGTATCCCTTCAATTCCTAACATAACCAAGCTTAAATAGAAAACCGAAACCCTAATTTGACTAATTAGAAAACTTACTAAAAATGACAAAAATCCTAATTTTGGCGAAACTATTGAATTAAACGTAATTTATTAAACTGAGACTTCCCAAAAACAAGGGGAAAATTATTAAAAATAGTTATTTTTTGCTAGAAACTGTGATTTGAACCCCAAAATGACCTCTGAAATGCGACAACGGATCTTTGGATTGATTGTCTAGCACGTAGATCTCCTCGAGACACCCCACAAACAAATGCTATTTTTTAGAAAACCAAGTACATGAGACCAAGTTATGATCATCTGAGATTGACATGTTTTCGACTTGATTTCTACCGATCTTCATGTTCTAGAAATTGGTCAGCAACCGTTCTACATCACCTTTAGTTGTTGGGTCATTCTTATAATAAATTTGTTGGATTTAAAACACTGATTCTGACTACGATCATCATCTTGAATTATATAACTTTAAGGGTATCCCCTAAGATGGCCATGTGCATGACATTGATTGTGTTGACCAGAAAAACAATAACGATCATCCTGAAACCCAATGAGTGATGATTTAAAATGTGATGATCAACATGTTAACAAGTGTTACCTTCAAGACCATGGTTCGAAGTCTCGGGATCGGAGGCCAGATCGGTGGGCTCCAATCCCGATCCTGAACGGTCTGATCCAGAATGGCATCGGTACATCTCGCTCGAGACAACGTGATTCTTCTTTAGGAAGCACTGATCTCGGGTGAGACGATCCATTATTTGCATCGGATCGGTGAACCCAATCCGAATCACCCGATTAAGACATTGAACCATGATTAAGACATAACATTTATGAGGGGGTTGTTGAAGTGTTTTTAGGAGACTCAAAAAAATAATGGAAAAGTGCTCTCTCTCTCTCTCTCTCTCTCTCTCTCTCTCTCTCTCAACTGATAACAACATATAATGGTGCATACTTTGGGTTTGCAGTTTGCAATTTGTGCATTTTGGGTGAATTAAAAGTTGATAAGTTTGCTTACGGCACAAAATGTGGAATGGGAAAAGTTAGGACAATAATTTTGGTCTGCTATTCCAAAATCCGTTTGAAATTTGGCAAAAAAAATAAAAAAAATTTTGTTTTCTTATAAATTTGGAATATTTGACCAACCCAAAATAGACAAAAAAATCGCAAAATTCTTCCCAACAATTGAAAGATTTGGTTATACTATATGTTTCTGACATTAACCGGGAATTGACCCACTTACCGTATGTGATGATTAAAAATGTGATTATCAACATGTTTACAAGTGTTACCTTCATTTCGACCATGGTTCGAACTATCAGGATCGGAGGCCAGATCGGTGGGCTCCAATCCCGATCCGGATCGGTTCGATCCAGAGCGGCATTGGCACATCTCACTCAAGATAACGTGAGACTTCTTTAGGAAGCAGTGATCTCGGGCGAGACGATCCATTATTTGGATCCAATCGGGGAATGCCAATCCCAATCCGGATCACGCTTCAGTCTCTCCCACTCCCTCTCTCTCTCTCTCTCTCTCTCTCTCTAAACTGACAACAACATATTGGGTGAATTCACAGTTGACAAGTTTGCTTACGGCACAAAATGTGGAATGGGAAAAGTTAGGACAATAATTTTGGTCTGTTATTCCAAAATCCATTTGTAATTTGGCAAAGAAAACAAAACAATTTTTGTTTTTATAAATTTGGAATATTTGACCAACCCAAAACAAACAAAAAAATCGCAAAATTCTTCCCACCAATTGAAAGATTTGGCTGTACTATACGTTTCTGACATTAACCAGGAACTGACCCACTTACCGTATGGATGTTTTTGCCCATCTTTAGGTGGACCTACATATAAAAAATCAGCCTGATTAGTAAATTCTAACTGTTGGATATGGGAGTCTTTTTCATGGGTATATTTTTAACCACAGTATTCGGGAATAATTTTTGGTATGTAGGTTAAACGAGGGATGGGCCAAACATCCATCACGGTCTGTAGTCTCTAAAACGGTGACACGGGGCTCATACTATGGTCCATCATCGTACCTCATCAATGATTTATCCAGAAACGAGTGGTGATAGGAGTTTTGGGATTCTGCGGTAGCGCCAAGGGAATCAAGTCTACGAATCAAGTCATTCAAATAAAGTAATTCAAGTGAACGACGTTAGCTGTATCCGTTATTCCAATGTGTGGGTCCTCCCAACATTTTCTGCTATATAAATCGAAAACGGTACTTGCATTACAAACTGCGAAGAAATAGAAGTAAATGAGAAATCGAGTGCTGGAGTTGCGTTTGTGGTTTTGCCTTCTGTTGGTTTTGGTTCAGTTTCAAGTGTATGGGTGTTTTGGGTGTGTGGAGGAAGAAAGAATCGCTCTCTTAGAACTCAAAGCTTCCTTCAATCACCCAAATGGCTTTTCTCTCGCATCTTGGGATGGTAAAGACAGTAACTGTTGTGCTTGGGAAAATATTAAGTGTAACAACACCACGAGTCGAATCATCCAACTTTCTCTTAATTCTATACGGGACTTGTCCCAAGGATATTGGTATTTAAACGCCTCTTTATTTCTTCCATTTGAAGAGCTGCAAAGTCTCGAATTAACTCGAAATTTTCTAGTTAATTCTGGTCGTGCCGAGGAAGGTATACTTATCTCTTATTACTAGCTAGTAAAAAGTTTAGTGCAATTCCTTCCAATTTTATACGATGAGTCGTTAACTCATCATACTGAACAGGTTTTGAAAGATTGTCTAGTTTGAGAAAGCTGGAGGTCCTAGATTTAACTTGGAATAATCTCAACAAAAGCATCCTACCGTCTCTTTCTACACTCTCATCCCTTCAGAATTTGTATTTAAAGGGAAATTGGTTCGAAGGATCAATTCATATTGAAGGTATGTTTAGTTGTTTTACCTCTTAACGATATATTGATTTCTATGTGTAATCTTAGCTCCTATTTTTATATTTCTTTTGGTTTCTTTCGTTCTGGTCCTAATCAGAATTGGCTTCTTTAAGAAACTTGAAGGAGTTGGATTTAAGTTACAATTCCATCGAAAGCTTCATAACCATCGAAGGTATAAAACATAAAATATTAAATTGTCTTTTCGATCATTATATACATTTTCTACTCAACTACACAAGTAGAAAATTTGTTTGATATGATTTGAAGATCATTCGATCGAGTTATCCATTTTCTTTTTTAGGTCTCAACAAGTTCACGAAGTTGCAGATTCTAGATCTACGTTTCAATAGCTTCAAAACAAGTATTCTACAGTCTTTGGGTGCACTCTCATCGCTTAAGACACTGTATCTCACTAAAAATAATTTGGAAGGATCAATTACGATTCAAGGTAATGCCGAGAGATCGATTTGGCTCAATTTCTTTCTCATTTATATCTATTCACTTTTTATTTTCATGATTTCTTTCCTTTAATCGCTTTGCCTTTTTGTAGAGTTTGATGCTCTCAGCAACTTGGAAGTCCTGGATTTATCGTATAATTCTCTCAATGGAAGCTTTCTTCGATACCTAGGAGTTATGACTTCTCTTAAGGTCTTATCCTTGCGTAATAATGGACTTGGTGGGAGCTTACCTGTTCAAGGTAAAAATGATGTCTATTTGGCTAAAAAGTAACATGATATAGTAAACAAGGGACAACATTACTTACATTTATTTATTTAATTATTAACCATTTTTGCAGGGTTGTGCAAACTGAAGAACCTCCAAGAGTTAGATCTCAGTTGGAACAATTTTGAAGGGAGCTTACCTTCATGTTTGGAAAACTTGACGTCCATGCAGCTTTTGGATCTCTCCAGAAATCAATTTGGTGGAAACATAGGTTCATCTCCCATTACCTGTCTCACATCACTTGAATACCTTTCCCTTTCTCATAATCGTTTCGAAGGCTCTTTCTCATTTAGCTCATTTGCTAACCATTCCAAACTTGAGGTATTTGATCTTATGAGTGGCAACAACAAATTAGTTGTGGAAACTGAATATCCAGCTTGGGTTCCAACATTCCAATTAAAGTTCATCCGTTTGTCAAATTGTATAATCAACAAACATGTTGGTGTCATCCCCAACTTTCTCTACCATCAATATGACTTGAGAACACTAGACCTGTCCCATACCAATTTGGTTGGAAAGTTTCCCACTTGGTTGCTTGAGAACAATTCAAGATTAGGAGTCCTATATTTGACGAACAACTCTTTCACAGGTCCGTTTGGTCTTTCTTCGTGTCTAAAGTTATCCACGCTAGATGTTTCAAATAACCAAATCCATGGCCAAATCCCAACAAATATTGGTATTATTTTTCCAAATTTAAAATTTTTGAACATGTCAAAAAATGTCTTTAACGGTAGCATTCCTCCTTCACTGGGTGATATGAGACAGTTATTGATTTTGGACATGTCTGACAATTATTTCTCAAAAGGAATACCAGAGTACTTGGCCACGAGTTGCACCTCATTGAATATTTTGAAACTATCAAATAATAATTTGCATGGCCAAATATTCCCAACATTTTTTAACTTGACTGCATTGTTGTCTTTACATTTGGACGGCAATCACTTTATAGGAAAAATCCCAAATAGCTTGTCTAATTGCTCACGTTTAAAAGTATTAGATATAAGTAACAACCATGTATCAGGTACGCTTCCATTTGATTTTTGCAAACTTGACACACTTCTCCTTTTGGACCTTTCTGAGAACAATATTTCTGGATCCATACCGTCTTGCTTCAACCCACCAAACTTAGAATTTGTACATTTGGAAAAAAATGGGCTCACAGGACCAATGACAAATGCTTTCTCTAGAAGCTCCAAGTTGGTGACATTAGATATGAGAGATAACTACCTAACTGGTAATATTCCAAATTGGATTGGAGAATTTCTGGATTTGAGCATTCTTCTCTTAAAAGGAAATCAGTTTGAAGGTAGCATTCCCATTCAATTTTGTCAGTTGTCCAAGATAAGCATAATGGACCTTTCCCGCAACAAATTGTCTGGTAAAATACCTTCTTGCTTGAATAATTTTACTTTTAAGAGGATTAATGGAGATGCAGATGATAAATTTGTTTTGCACCAACTTTCTTTTATATATTTTCTTCCAACCGTTCCTTATATAAGTCAGATAATGGAGACTAACATTGGATCTCTAGACGATTTTATTTATTTAGCATTATACGAACAAGAACAAGTGCAATTCACAACAAAGAGTAGGTACTACTCTTATGCGGGTCAAATTCTTGGCTTAATGTCTGGAATTGATTTCTCATCGAACCAATTAACGGGTGACATTCCACTTGAAATTGGCAACCTAAGTGAGATTCATTCGTTGAACCTGTCCCACAACTACTTCACTGGACCAATCCCATCAACCCTATCAAACCTAAAGCAAATAGAGAGCTTGGACCTTTCTTACAACAACTTGAGTGGGACAATCCCTTCACAACTAATTGAGATAACCACTCTAGCAGTTTTCACCGTGGCTTATAACAACTTATCCGGTAAGACTCCCGAAAAGAAAGCACAATTTGCAACATTCGAAGAAAGCAGCTATGAGGGAAACCCTCTTCTTTGTGGACCACCATTGGTGAAAAATTGCACCACAACTGGGACGCCATCATCGACGCCAACAATCGGAGAAGACAATAATTCGAACGATCGCATCATTTTCGTGGTGAGTTTTATAGTGTCATACATAATGGGGGTTTTAGGAGTCATTGTGGTTCTCTACATCAACCCCTATTGGCGACAGGTGTGGTTTCATCTCGTTGATGTATGGATCACCTCTTCTTACTACTTTGTTGTACACAATCTCCGTAAGCTGTCTACCCATGTATTGCATAAGTCCTATATTTGCCTTGTATAGGTTTCAAAATTTGTTTTGATTGTATCTCCTTCAGTTGTCTACTCATGAACCCTTTGGTCTGCTCTTATATATACGACTTATGGTTTGCCCATTTCTAAAGAAGAGAACCGATTATCAATTTTGTTGAATTGCTTTTTTTTTTTTTGAGGAGATCGAGAAGATCTCAAAGATACAAAATAAAGGGAAGTAAGCAAAAAAAAAAAAAAAAATGTCAACAAAGAATTTGATCCATCTTAAACACCATGTCACTAAAGAAAACGCCTCTCGACTCTTCAAAGATGCTACCCCAATTATAAAGGATTGCCTTAATGCTCACTATAACCTCTTGAAGTGTACTTTCTTTGCCTTGGAAAATTCTCATATTCCTTTCCTTCCACACTCCCCACATGATTGCTAGCGGCACCATTTTTCAAAGTAGCTTGCCTCTTGCCATCAGTTGAATTTGAGGCCAACTCTCTAAAACCACCCCCACCTCCTCCGTGAAGACCCAACTCATATGTATATAGGCTAGAGAGTGCATCCATACCTATCTGGCGAACTCACAATGTACAAGAAGATGGTTAGTGTTCTCCCCACTAGCTTTATACATAAGACAAAAGTCCACTAAAATCCACTTTCTAATGATCAAGTTTTCAACGGTAAGGATCTTATTTAAAGTGGCGAGCCAAGCGAAGAAGTGAATCTTTGATGGACTTTTGTTTTCCAAAGTTTAAAACATGAAGAGTTGTTAGGTGATGAGGTTGATGAAATTTCCAATGCTCCGTAAAACGTATGGACCGTGAAGTTACCCATTTTAGAATGATTCCAGACTAGATAGTCCTCTGAATTGTGTAATGTACGAATTTAAGCAGTCTAGCAACAAGCCAATCTGTTCCTTCTCCCACTCAAAAGGATTCCTTCTAAGATCTAAATCCCATCTAGCTCCTGACGAAGAAGTGGTCCAAAAATGATCAACCGTTTGACCTTTACGCTATGAGAGGGAGAACACCCTTGGAAAGGTTTCCTTGAGACAGAGGTCCCCCACCCACGTATCCTCCCAAAACCTAATCCTTGAACCATCACCTAGGGCTAGTCTAGATCCTTCTAACACGTTGTCTTTACCTTTCCATACTCCACAACCGTGTGAAAGTCTAAATGGTTTGGACACCCATCCCCCTATTTCCTCTCTGTAAATTTCGACTATCACCCTACGCCATTAGCTATTTCTTTCCTGGCTGAATCTCCTGATCCATTTCCCCAAGAGTGCCAAGTTCATGGTGCCAATCTTACTAAATCCTAGACCACCCTTCGACTTAGGTAAGCACTCCCGAGCCCAGCTAACCAAATGATATCGAAATGAATCCTCCTGGTCGTGCCACAGAAAATTCCTCATGAATATCTCAATTTTCTTTGCTATTGACACAGGTATCGAGAACAACGATAGAAAGTAAACCGGTAGGTTAAACAACGTACTCTTAATGAGTGTCATCTTACCCCCTTTAGAGAGGTATTTCCCATTTCACTTCGACAACCTTCTGCGAACCCTTTCCACTACCGGATCCCAAATCGACTTTCCCCTATATGATACCCCCAAAGGAAGACCAAGGTAGGAGGAAGGCAGAGAGCCAATAGAGCAACCTAAAGTCCTGGCCCGCTCTTCGATGCCGTCCACCTCTCATATGGCCAAAATTTCACTTTTTTTGAATTTAATCTTGAGACCCGAGCAGATTTCAAAGGAACATAGCAAACTGTACACGAAAGTCACTTGTTCTGATGTTCCTGTCAAGAACGGAAGTTTGTCGTCCCCAAATTGTAAATGAGAGATGGACACCCCTCTCCTACCTGCTTGGAAACCTGATAATTCCCCTAGTTCGACGCCTCTCATGATCATCCTACCCAAGGCCTCCGTAACCATGATGAACAAAAAGGGAGACAATGGGTCACCCTGTTTAAGACCCCTAGAACTCTCGAAGAAACCTGACGGTGACCCATTAATTAACACTGAGAATCTGGGAAACCTAAAGCATTTTTTCATCCATTCCTGCCATTTGGCCCCAAACCCCATTCTCCCTAACAAATAATCTAGAAAAGCCCAGTTTGTGTGGTTATAAGCCTTCTCCATATCTATCTTGCAAACCAGACCTGGCAACCTAAGGCGTCGTCTAGATTCGATGCACTCGTTTGCGATTAAGACTATGTCTAAAATTTGTCTCCTTGTTACAAAAGCTCCTTGCTCGCCTGAGATAATTTCCCCCATCACCTCTTTTAGCCTGGACGCTAGCACCTTAGCTACTATCTTGTATACACTCCTGAGCAGACTAATGGTCTGAAATCCGATCTTTTGCTCCTTTGGTCTTTGGGATCAGGGCAATGAATGTTTGATTATTCCCAAAATCTAAGAAATTCCTCCAGTAGAGCTCCTCAAAAACTCTCATTAGGTCCGGCTTGATTATGTCCCAACAAACTTGAAAAAAGGCAATCGTAAATCCATCTGGACCTAGGGCATTATCCGCTTACATTTCAGAAACCACCTTCCTGTTTCAATTGATGATAACATACTAAATTTAAATCTCATAAAAAGAAGATAAAAATTGCTCAAAACCAACAGCTAGAAAATCACCAATCGGGATGATTTTTGGAATATATACCGCTAAGGAATGGGCTAAACTATCATGGTGATAGTGGGCCCGAAAGAGTGAACCACGTAGCATTTTGGGAGATTTTTGTATTAAACTTGTGATACACAATTTTGTAGAAGTTTTTTTCCAAAAGGGGCAAGGCAATGGCTTAGCAAACAGAATTTGGAAAGACCAGCCACATAATAGCCAAAACAATATTACATATATCTAAGCTATAAGACACGGGTATAAGTGAGTTGGCTCGGTCTCCGAGATACCCACTCCACTAAGCAAGCAAAGCAAATTCTGGCTGCCGCCAATGAGGTTGGCATTAGCTTGATAGGTGATTTCTACCCATTGGCATTGAGCATTTTATTGGGCTGATTCTAACTGTTGGATTTGAGGTTTTTTTTGGTACTCAAATCAATTGGCTAGAAATCACTTATCAAGATAATTTTTATTTTGGACAGGACTAGTATGCCACACCACCAAACACCAATAGGCATCGGGTTGGCTATCTCCAAACAACATCAAATGGGACCCAGCTCCAGCCGTCGATGCGATACTTATCTTTTTGGACCTTTAAATGAAGCATTATTATTATGTCATTGCCATATTCTGTCATAAATAGTTGTGTATCTAGATTGTCCAAATATTACACATCCCTTGAATCGGCAAATGTCTAAGATTATCTCCAATAGGGTGTCTCAATCTTCATATTTGATGAAGTTTTTGAAAAATCCAGCTCCAACCAAGCTCTATATCTAGCTTCAAATTTGAAGTTGGGATTTATATCTCTATTCTTGGCTTCAAATATAGAGACCAACTTTCTAACTTCTTAATTCCCATTTTTATCCTTTTTATGACTTTTCGAAAAACTTTGATACCTTTTTTGAAAAAATTTGATATCATTTGTACCCTTTTGAAAAGCATCTACTTTTTACCAATAATTTTTAAATTCCTTTTGTGTCCTATTTTAAAAACTTTTAAAATCTACCTTTCATGTCCATTTTGAAAAAGATGCTTTTTTGAAGTCAGGGCTGATTCAAATTCAACACTTTTTGAATATGAACTCAAAAGAAAGGAAATAAGCAAAGTCTAAAAATAAATAAAAAACTATAGAGAAAACAAAATCCTAAACAAAACTACTCATCATCAATTCTCGAAGATATGAAATAAAAAGGCAAGAGTAATGATATAAGAGTACACAACTCTCAAGGGAATAGACATGGTACGGTACCCTTCAGATTTGGATCATAGGTACCACCTCGAGGAAGCTCGGTCACAGTATAGCAACTATCCCTATTTTTATCTCCCCCCATGACAGTTCTTCTAAACTTATTAAAAAGGTCGCGATCATATTCTGAAAATGTATATTATGTTCTTATGGTCGTAAATTTGACTAGTGCTCAAGATGTTTCCCTCAACACCTTCAAAAAAGAGCACTTCGCCAAGTATAGAAATACCGTTTGCTTTAATAATTCTCTTTTCCGTGATACGTCAACGAATGTCATCGACAAACGTTATCGTATTCTGTCTTAGGATTTCTTCAAAAGTACTAAACATACACTGTGCTAGGACTGGCAATGGATCGGATCAAACCCGAAATCCAATCCAAAAAAATTGGGTTCGAAACTTTATTTTTTGGTATCGAATTGGTACCGGATCACAGATTGTCGATCGGATAAGAACCGGATCGACCTTGTTCCGATCCAATATAGACCCGATATCTATACTATATAAAATATATATTATATAGATATATATTTAATTGCATAGAAGTGTTTAAATATATATTATTTAAATATATGCCCAATGGAATTATGAATGTATATAATATATATACATATGGGATCGGATCCGGATCGATTGGATTTCTTATCGGATCAGTACCAAATCAATACCAATCCAACTCGAACCCGATCCATTGTCAGCCCTCCTCTGTGCCCAGTGATATGTCTAGAACAACCACTACCTAGTAGCCATGTGCTACCTTTAGATATAATCATTTTGGCGGTGTTGACATTGTACCTCAATTCTTCTTTTCTCACCCAAACAGAATTGACTTTAGGCATCACGGGTGGTATAGGAGTAATAATTTTCTTTTTTCTTCCTCCTCTTTTGTTGAGTCCCCTAACTCTGAGTGCTCATTTGTTTCCTAAGGTTTGCAATTTCTTTACTCAAAGCTTCAGACGTTTTGAAAATGACTTCCATTTTGTAAAGTAGATTCACCTAGTTTCCACTCAGGTTGTTAGACCTAACAGAGTGTTAACCTACTTTGATACCAATTGAAAAACATAGGTTAATGATATTCATAGAACCTAAAAGGGGATGAATAGGTCTGATTCAAATTAATTAACACAAATTAAGAAATATATTCAAATCTATTCGGTCACTGATCTGGGATCTATCGCCTGCAATTTTTAAGCAGAAGCAAATAGATTGGTCTAACTAGATTTAATCTAAATCATTAAAAGTATATTTTTCATAAATTTGTTCAGCCAATAACATAATAAAATAAATCAAGCAATAGACACATGATTTTTACAAGAAAAATCCAATCGAAAAAACTTCATGACTACATCCAATCAAAATCACAACACTAATAGAAAACATAGATACAGAACTAAATCTAACTCCACACGAGCTCCAGTCGTTGATTTACCACGTTGCCTTATATCACACTCTGAACCACACGAAATGCCATCAGGGTTTTATTCCAAATCCAATCTGAAAGTACACAGAATCACAGCCAACTCGATCTACATACGAGTTCACACCGAATCCATATGGCAAGGTAACTAACAAAGAAGATAATAAAACAAACTGATGTATTTAATCTTTCATGGAAGAAATAGATTCAACCATTAAAAGATCAACACTCTCATTCACTCAAGGTCAAAAGAATAGGACTTACTTTAACAAGATCTTGACCATCCAAGAGCAAAAAATCAAGATTTCATCAACAATGGTGGCTCTTAGATAATTAGGGCTTCTTGGGAGCTTCTCTATGCTTTAGATTGGGTTATATGACTTAGGTTTTCAACCTAAAATGTTATATTTATTGTAAAGACCTTATAAAAACAGCAAGAGTTGGAGAGCAATTAGCTTTCAGAGTTTAAAAAATATTTCCTATGTCCGTCCAATAATCTATTAGGCAACAACCAAAATAATTTTGGTTATATCCGGGCAAGTCCAATAGATTGGACTCAAGTCCAATCGATTTTCAATCTATTGGACTCTCCAAAATTAGGGCAAATGCCCCTGCAAGCCCCTGAAACCTTTCTTTTGCAATAGTAACTTACTTCTAAGTGTTTAAAGGTTCTACCATCTATATTCTATGGCCTCTAAGTCACTTACTAACCTAATGGTGTATTGATCAATTGAAACTTTGAATCTTCTGATGAGCTTTAAATCTTTTGGTAGTCTTCAATGGTGAACAATAACCACAACCACTAGACTCCTAGTTACCCACACACTAGGAAGGTTACAAACAAATATTTTGTCGTACGGCCAACACTAAAATCTAGACCTTACAATCTTAACGTGGGTTTTGGTTGTAATTGCTGAAACTTAATTGAAAAATCTACAATTAAAGCTATTTGCTTTTATAATTAACAATCTAAATCGAAAAGAAGATGAAAATAGACTGCATCAAAAAGGAACTACTCTCCAATACTGAATAAACAATTCTAAAATAAACTAAGGTTTTTTAGTGAATTTTTAACTATTTCCATGAGAGTTTTATGGGTTCACCCTCCTGTAAACACCTGAATTAAAGAATAGGAAAAAAGAACAAAGAAAGAAAAAAGAGAACCATTAACCCATCAATTAAAACAAAAGTCGGCCAAAACCCACACATGTTTGTGTTTCAAAGTTGAAGAAAGGGGTAGTTTGGTCTTTCCAAAAAAATTATGTCAGTCAATTTGAGTCAACTATAGACAACAAAGGAGGACTAAGTCAGCTTTTTTAAATTGTGGGGGGTATGTCAAATTTTAAAGAAAACATGTGTGTGTGTGTGTGTGTGGGGGGGGGGGGGGGGGGGGGGGGGGGGGGGGGGGGGGGGGGGTGGTGGTGTGTGCTTAGTGGGCATAGAGATACGTAGGTGTAGAGAAAACAATTAAAATTTTAAAGTGGTGAAAAGAGCCCATGGGTGTAGAGGTGAAAAACGAGGGTCCAAATATCTCGTCCCTAAAAATAACATGTACATTGCATATATCAGAAATAGATCTAATCGTGTGGTTGTAGCAACCGATCTACAAACTTATTTGGGTCGTTATGATATCTAGTTAGGTTCTATATGGTTGCCTTGAATAAGTTTTCTAGAAATGTATTTTGCATATAATTGGCATTAAACGTTTTCTATATCAACACTTTTTAACATACAAATCCATTCTGTAAAACTCTGTTGATCACCATTCAGAGCCTTAAATTAAGGGCATGTTTGATTGCTCGGAAAATTTTCCAGAGAAAATACATCTGGGAGAGCGCCTTAAATGGCTGTTTGAAAAAATGGCGAAGGCATTTTTCAATTATATGAGAAAATCAAAGGCCTATTTTCATGTGGAAATGAAAATTCTTACCTATGTGTCCTAGAAATGAATTCCGGGCTTGGATGGGTAAGAGCAACAGAGAGGAAGGTAAGAGCTCTTTGCAAATGTAATGGCTAATCTAACAATGATAAGTTGTGTTTTCCCAAGGAAAATGCATTTTTCCCACTTGACAACCAAACACGACATAAAACACAATGCTCAAAGACTCCCATCAATCTTTGATGTCCTTTAAATTGACCAAGTATAGCCCTTTGATCTAATGAAATTTTTTAGGCTGCTCATAATATGTGACGAAGGATGCAACAATTTGCACTCTACCTACACAAAATCACATTGATCCTTGATCTTCAATTGATGAACCATCTGTTGACTTCTCTCGCCTAACAAAGGGTTCTTGATCGGTTGATAAGTGCTTGATTTTGATCTATGGCCCATAAAATGAGTACTAGAGTAAGTTTCTCCATAGAAGTTCCATGCTCTTTCAAATACCAAAGACAAATCCTATTTCTTACTTCAGTCAAGGAGAGGTTTTGAGCCTGTCAAAAACTTCTGTCACAAGATGCTGTGACCGAAGCGGGTCACAACCCACAATGCGAGCTATGTGGCACACCATTAGAGAGTTCTGACTGTTTGGATGTTTGGCCAGTCTCTCGGTGGACCTGCAAACTAAAAATCAGCCTGATTAGTGATTTACAACCTTTGGATCTTTGCACCCAAATAACACTCAAATTTCTACGGTTAAAATCAACCCAAGAAAATAACTTCAATCCAATGCTTAGAAATCACTAATAGGGTGATTTCTGGCCATTGAATTTGAACAATTTATTCGATGCTAAAATCTAACTGCTAGAAATCATTGATCAACCTGCTTTTTGGTGTGTAGGTGCACCAAGAGGTGGACCAAACATCCATAAGCTCAGTGGCCCAAAAGAGTGGCATCTTGTGAGGGCGGAGACATCAAATTTTGAAGTCCTTGGAAGTCCCTAGGGGACATGCATGGAGCACACCTTGGATGGGCCATTATTGCCCATAAATCATGCTGACCATCCTAACATCCAACCATTTGGATTTGTTGTTCACTCTAAATATATTTTTATTAATGTCCAAAAGAATGCGAATGATCAGATGGTTAGCATTGTTCAATTGGTTCGAAATTTGGGCTATGACCCATCGGAGAGGTGTTCCAAACAATGCATATTCTGCTTTGATGAACTATTACACCAGGTGAGGCGGCACCACCCAAGGTGGCCTACAATCCTACAGTATATTTCCTTTTAATCCTAGATAGGCTTCATGTGTCGTGAGGTTTTGTTCCTTGCAGGTCAAAAACAATCCCTCGGACAATTTGGATGACATGCACACCAGTAATCATGGTCATAACGTACCTTTTGTTTGCTTCGGCTCTGAGTGGCACCCTTTATGCTTCCACCGCTTTACTTGGGATCTGCTATGGGGTTCAATTCTCTATCATGGTCCCAACTGCCTCCGAGCTTTTTGGGTTGAAACACTTTGGTATAATTTATAATTTCATGTCACTAGGCAATCCTCTAGGTGCACTTCTCTTCTCAGGTCTGCTTGCTGGGTATGTTTACGATAAGGAGGCAGCGAAGCAACAAGGATTTAATCCGCTTGGTTCAAGTGTCTCCTGTTTGGGTCCTAATTGCTTTAGGCTCACATTCCTGGTTCTAGCTGGTGCCTGTGGTTTGGGCTCCGTGTTGAGCATAATTCTGACTCTGAGAATAAGATCGGTATACCAAATGCTTTATTCTGGTGGTTCATTCCGGCTGCCTGAAAGTTCAAATCATTGAGACGGTCTGAATGGAGAGTCAGGAGTTCAGGATCATCTTGGAATATGAATATTAAGGTAAAACCATTTTACGCAGGCCATGTTTCAACCTAGCGACTTCATCTCTAGCCCAATGCTTGTTCCGGAGAATTGTAGAGCTCCAGTTTGCCTCAAGAAGGGATTTTGCTAGTCTTTGGTTTCTGACTGGCAGTTCGGTCAAGCTTCTTTGTGCGTCCATTGTAATTTTACATATCTTCGTGCTAGTCAGGAAATATTACAGATTGGAAGTTACCATGCTTGAAGAGATGGAAAACTCTTTTGGATAAAGAATCAATTTTTCAGAGACAAGGTTTTGGAGGATTGGATCTGTGTACAAGCAATGTCACATCCAAAAGAGATGGAAAACTCTTTTGGTTAAAGAATCAATTTTCAGAGACAAGGTTTTGGAGGCTTGGTATCTGTGTACAAACAATGTCACATTCCAAGTTTATATGTTGATCAAGATATGGTTCTTCCAAACTAAAAGATGTTGGTTCCATTATTGAAAGTGAAACAGCTATTTTATGTATGTGATTTATGTAGATACTGGAATTTAGTGTGATTCTATGCAGATTACAGGTAATTTAATCTGGTTTCTTGTTTTCTCGTAGATCTTGTAATCTAGGAACTATGTTGCATTATGAAAATGGCCTCTCTCTCTCTCTCTCTCTCTCTCTCTCTCTCTTTTTCATTCTATGAATGGTAACTGAGTTACATTAACTGTCCATCTTTATTCCCTATCCATCTTTGATCTTCACGTGATTACTTCAAAATTCCTTTTGAGCATCTGTAAATTGTAATGTCAGCCTACTTAAATAAGTTCCTGAGACTTCCTCTGCAGTATAAGAGCATCTGACATCACCCACTCTCCCTCTAGAACAAATTCCTCTTGTAAGAGGATTTCTTCATATCTTGAAGATTTATTCTTATCTTGGCAACTAATTAATGCTTTCCTTGTTTAGGACCTTCTTTGTTTGGTGTATTGTAGGTACATGGTAAACTTTATTTTCTTGTCTTATTCTATTGTATAGCAATCTCTGTTTTTGGTTACTTTCAGTACATAGCTTTTGCTAAAAAGGCTATATATAAGAACCTCCATGTGTAGATACAAAAACATAGAATATGATTACTACATTCAAGTAGAGAATTCTTTAAAATTGTAATTTGCTTTCATTGTTCTTTGATAATATGGTATCAAAGCCTTAAGGCCTGAGAGGTCGCCAGTTCCAGTCTCCATTGGAGTGTATTCCCGCTGAGAGGGTGTGTTAGCTGAGAGTGTGTTCCCATGCACGTGTTGTGTTAGCCCGATGACCCGTTGATATACATAGTTGTTTCGCATTTCCCCAATAAGATGATCTTTTGGGGTAAGTGGTTGTTTAATATAGGGGTAAATGTGTATTTTTGGGATATGAAGTTCATCACAAATGATACAGATGATATGATCCTATTAGCAAGAAATTGCGTATTTCAAGAAATGTTATTTTTTGGAGCATCTTCCTTTTTTACTTGTCTCCTCAATATTCCTCTACTCCACAGTTGTCTAGAAGGAGGAGGTTGAATAGGTATTTAAATTATTTGGCTATTGCCAACAATTTAATTCAATTGCTGGTTTGGGTAGGTAAAAATCACGTACAATTGCAAGTGACTATTTAAACAAATTGGTTATCGATCACAACCTATTCAGATCAACTATATCTCCATGATATATTATTTCTAATTTATTTTTTATAATCTAAACAGAGTGCAGAATATAAATAATCAAACCATTACGCATAAGCAATTTTATACATGGATCTCTTTTCAAGAAAAACCACGGGAGCACGTTCAGACATTAAAGTATCATTAACAAAAGGTTACCTACGCAATACCGTTTACCGCAGCATACAACCCAAGGCTAACTGTCGTTGTGTCCACGTCTTCTGGCTGCCACACACGAGTCTGCGGGAGCCTTTTTTGTCATGATTTCCTCACCAGTGTTCAGTTTGATACACCCAAACCCACCATTCGATAGGTACACTCCAATCTTATTTACACTCTTTGGTCTAACCCAAGAAGTGAAAGATTCAATACACCCCAGTGGACGGTGATCGTACAAGCTAGATGGAGTTTAATTGGACTTTTCGATGTTCGTTAAATTATATAAGATCGACATTAGGTGGCTTTTGATCTTGATTATAGGTTTCAATTATGTACCCCCAATGGTGCTTTTTGACATCAATGCTCACGGTGGATGACTGTAATTATATGGGTAGTTTCGGCCCTACGACAACATGGACCAGTCCTAAGTTATCTTTTCAAACTTTGTTGTATATTCCTTTCTTAACCAAGATGGGTGTTGGTGACAATATATAAAACTAGATGATGAATTTTCGCTAAGAACATTAGGCACAATCATAACACACCACGAAAAGCGCGTGTAGACGACAAACACGCGTTAAAGGCACGATCAGAACATACCAAGTATTGCTTTAGTGTCTATTATTTTATAAGAAGTATTATTCTACGGTGATTTTACTGTTCATTAAGCCACAACTTGCAGCCAGAACCAGTGGTAATTTTTGTCTATACAATTTCGTTTAATTTGTGTTAGTACAACTTGTATTAGAGGTATTTCATTATATCAAAGATTTTTATATATTATCTAAAAGGGTGTCGTGGTTTCATTTCTACATTGAGAGAGTGAGAGAGAATAAACTATTGTAACCCAAATTCTTTAGACAGAGTGAAAAGGCTCTTATCACCCGTGGACGTAGGCACACTGTCGAACTACGTAAATTTGTTGTATATCTGTATGATTGATATTTTGGTTATCTATTTTTGCTGGTTCGTAGAAAGTTGATTTTCAACACCAGGGACAAGTAGCACATCAACCATTCTACTGCAATTGGATAGAGGTCTGATGAAATCACAACTTAGTATGAAAAAATCACTACTTTTTTGAACATTACATGGAATGTCAAAATTTTCCTAATTTTTTTAGGCCAAGATGTCAAATTTTGGTATCATAGCTTTCTTACCTACTTCCTAGTAAATGGTGGATCAACCCCAAGAGTGACAACACGTGTGGTATAAGTGTAATGCTTTTATTTGAGCTTTATGTGTCATGGGTCCCACTATTATGACACACTAAAGTGACACGTCCTTTAGCAACCAAACATATGTTTTTTTTTGTCAAGGTGTGCATATCGGCACGAACACGCGCGCATTTGTAAAAAAAAATATAGCCTTAAATCTTTTTGTAATTTTAAAAGATATCTTAAATAAACGAAATAGTATCCCACAGGCGATGTTAGATGACCATAGATTAGTCACATGGCACATTCTTAGTGACCACACACCATATGGATGTTTTGCGCATCCTTAGGTGGGCCTACAAAAAAAAAAATCAGCCTGATTAGTGACCAAACATCCATATATTCAATGGTCTGTAAGTAGGGGTGTCAATTTTACCAGTTTAACCGGAACCGAATCAGAATCGGAACCGAAAACACCGGTTTCGGTTCTACAATTTTGGGAACTGATTAAAAAGTAACCGGAATTGGAACCGAACCGACAATAATGATTCCGGTTCTGGGTAGCCTAATATGGAACTGAAACCGATAAGAACTAGAACCGAACCGATAAGAACCAGTACCAATAAATAAATGTAGTGTAAATATTCTAATATTCTCAAGATTTAGCCCAATATACCCGGAACCGGAACCGGAACCGGAATCAACATAAATACATAATCGGTTCTGGTTCCGGATCCATCACTTTGAGAACCGGAACTGTTAAGAAACCGAACCGATAAGAACCGGAACCAATTATTCCGGTTCTGGTCACCTTAGGAACCGAACCGGAACCGACCCGTTGACACCCCTATCTCTAAGATGGCTCAGACCTGATCATGTCTGTGGCCACACATTACTCACTACTGCCATCTGGGCCCATTGACCGCATGGTGGATTTACACACCACAACACACCCGCGGCATTTACACACAACATTGAAACGTCTCACGCGTCTCCCCACTAAATAAACATAAAGGCTAATAATGGCCACGTACATGGTTGGAAACTTGGAATCACTGGGAGAGCTACTATATGTACGATCATTAATACTAGGTACCATACGAGAAATTTTTTGAAGCGGCGGGATTTTTGAAACTTAAAAAATCCAGCCGCTTCAAAAGTTTTTCTCGTACCATAGATAGACAATCTAGGCTCCTCTAAGAGTATGCCACGTGGCTCTTATTGCACCGGCCTTGATGACAGGGCCTGTCATCAAAGTCTTACTCCTTAGCATGCACAGGGATTCCTTACATGTGGTACACATAGTCATCAATCCAAACATTCTAGTCTTTGTATTGGCTATATATGACCATTGCTTATACAATTCTCTAATGAACGTTCCTGATCAAATGGTTAGAGATTATCCTAATAATGTGAGTTTTAGTTTATGCCTAATCTTAGGGTTGGTCCAACATTTTGATGGTCCAGATTGATAATCACGTGTGCCACTTATATGAAATAGTGGTGATGATCATATGATCCCGGGTCCATCTGGTGCCCACTTATAGACAATGTTTTTCGTGTTATTTTATTATGTAAGTAATTACGAATAGAAACATTTGCTGACGGACCACAATATGAGTGGATGCTGATCGTATGGATATTTGGCCAAGGTGGACCTACAAACCAAAAATAAACCTGAGCAGTGATTTCTAAGCGTTGGATTGGGTGCAAAGATCCAAAGGTTGTAAATCACTATTCAGGCTGATTTTTGGTTTGCAGGTACACCGAGGGACTGGCCCAACATCCAGATTGATAATCAGGTGTGCCACTTATATGATGAAATAGTGCTGATCATATGATCCGGGGTCCATGTGGTGCCCAATTGCTGGCCACATTTTGATTGATACTCTACTAATGTTTTATTATATTTTAGTAGCCCGAGGTATGCAACTCCAATCAAAATGTGCTAAACAGTTGGACACCAGGTGGACCCCGGATCATATGATCAACACTCAATAAGAAATCTCCATGGTCGAGCAAAGAAAAATCATCTGGTCCAGGAAACTAAGCACCATCCATATAACAATGTAAGCCACGTGTAGTGACGGACCACAATATAAGCCACGTGGCACATTCTTATAGGACACTGACCGTATGCATGTTTGGCTCATCCTTCAAATCCACTCACTACTAAATATCAGCCTGATTAGTGATTTAAAACCTTTGAATCTTTGTACCCCAAATGATGCTCAAATTATACGGTTAAAATTCAACCTATGAAAAAGACTCCAATCCGACGCTCAGAAATAATTAATCAGGCTAATTTTTGCCCTGTAGGTACACCTAAGATTCGGCCAAACATCCGTGCGGTCAGAAGTTTCTCCAATATGCCACATGGCTCATATTGTGGTCCGTCAGCAAAGTTCTACGCGTACGTTAATACCCCTTAAGCATACCAGCGTAAGTTAGCATCCCATGGTCTGAGCAGAGATTCAGAATTTCAGACCTACCACACTGTCATAGGCATTATTACCACTTACCACTAATAATTTTTAGATATGCCGTATCTGGCCCACTAATTCATCGATCTTGACCGTTCAGTTGGTGCTTACAGGTCATGTCCCAAAATTTGATTTAAATTGAACTGTTTCACGCTTTTTGAATGATGCCACACCAAAGGGTGGTCCACAAATTTATCTATCAAAGAGATGTGTCGATTCATAGCCATGTGATTACAAAAAAAAAAAACATTCATAGCCATGTGTCTGGCGGAGGTTAAGGTCCATGGGAGATGAGAAAAAATTCGCGGGTCCAGGATCCTTCAAACTTTGAAGGTCCCCTCCTAAAATGTTTGACACGTACCTTTTGTTAACTATCCTTAACTAACTAACCAAGGTTTTAACGTTGGTTGGGTTTAGGCCTTGAGGTACGTGTCAGACATTTTTGGCGGGGGGGCCTTCAAAGTTGGACCCGCGAATTTTAACTCCATGGGAGACATAGACCTCAGTCCATTCTAAAATAACGGGGTTATTGAGCATTATTGAGCGTTATTTGGGTGCAAAGATCCAAAGGTTGTGGATCACTAATCAGGCTGATGTTTTGTTTATAGCTCCACCGAAGGACTGGCCAAACATCCATACTGTCCACGTTTACTAAGAGTGTGCCACGGGGCTCGTATTTTGCAAGTAAAACTTCTGTCACAATGGGATTGCAAATCACACAAACACAGCCAATGAGTTCTCGGCACGTAACCTAAAAATCAAAAGCCCATGGGTACGTTGCAAAGCACATGTGTACGTGCCGAGAACTCATTGGCTTGTGATTGTGTGATTTACAATTTCGTGTGATAGAAGTTTTACTCGTATTTTGCGCTGTGACACAAGTTTCTGTCATTAAACACTATGACAGAAGTTTTACTCCTCTCCATCATTCATGAGGTTAAGACAAGTAGATTATATATAGGGGAGACACCGGAGAAAGAGAGAGAGAATTAAGAATTTAAGAGTGCTAGAACTAGAAGTGAAGGAGAAACGCAGAGGAAACAAGGAGGGTGAGAGAGAGAGAGAGAGAGAGAGAGAGGAGCTGAAGCTCTCATTGATCTCCATTAATGGCGGTACTGAAAGCTGGGAGCAGACCTCCGTGGGTGGGTCTTGGAGCTGCAGTTTGGGTTCAGATAGCAGCTGGGAATGCTTACAACTTCCCTCTCTACTCGCATTCTCTGAAATCTGTTCTGGGTTTCACTCAGCAGCAGCTAACGATGCTTGGAGTTGCGAACGATATCGGTGAAAACGTCGGTATTCTTCCGGGCATAGTCTGCAACAAATTTCCACCTTGGGTTGTTCTCTTGATTGGAGCTTTTGCATGCTTCTTCGGCTATGGAGTTCTCTGGCTCGCTATAAGCGAGACTGTTCAATCTTTGCCTTATTGGCTGGTGAGTTCATTAATTATTTTTTAGTTTATTTAAGTTTTTTCGCATACCCATTTGTGGATTTGATTGGTTGAATATGCTTTTGTTTGATTAATTTTGGTGGGTTTTCTTTCCATGCATTTTGATGATAGGCGTAAGATGGCGATATCACTAAATCTGGATTGACTCAAGTTTTTGTGTAAATGGGTTTGGCTGTTCCTGGATTAGATTGTGAGGGGCTTTTGTTGATTGAAATTTCTTGCATGTTAGCGCGATCTTATGGGTAATATGCAAAGCAGAGTTTTCTTTTGGATCGAATTGAAAGGTTGTTTATTAATAAATTTCTTGAGGAAATGGGTGGTCTAATTTGGTAAAGTTGTATGTGATCTAGCCTTACTGGTTGGTTAGTTTCTGGAGATGCTTGATACTGTAGTATACACTATACACAGATCAGTAGGAACCTTAAGTACCCTCAATACAACATTAAATAGAATAAACAAGTACAGCCTTTAACCTGATTAATAAGGCGCCAATTCAAATAAACTGATAAACTGAAGCTTCTTTTATGCTGCAAACAGGCATAGACCATCAAAAGCTTTTGTGTTGTAGTTTTCTGTTCTTCGATGGGTTAGCTTTCGTTTTAGGGTCGACCCAGATTTTCTATACTAGATTCTGCAATATAATCTATACAAGGTAGGGCTCTTTTAATTATACAACATCTATTTTTTTCAGTCCCATAATTTGCATCTACTTGTGGGTTATTGTCCAATTCACGGAATTTCCTAATGAGACCCCTGTTTGAACTTTAGTGAATCTGAAGGTCTTGAAGGAATCTCAAAATCACGCATAATGCATTTGAACACTAGCAAAGGAATCCTACTCAATTTTGTGTATGTGATTGTCATTTGGGCTTGCTTTATAAATTAAATAATTTCTGCTTTGAACTTTTGGCCAAGCCTAAGGTTGGTTCCTCCAAATATCATACTAAAACATTCAATCTAGCTTTTTTGTTCAATTTAAGAGACCAATTCGTACCGAGTTTGGTCCTGTCCATCACTCATTCTGGTAAGTGCAAGTGCAGTCTTGTCTACTTTTGAACTTAGGATGCATTTCCTTGTAGCCATGATCCCAACTTAGGCTTGTTTGCTGATATGAGCTTTTGTGCTTCTTGTATCTCTTCATTGCCACCTTTTCTGCAAGTTTTGTAATCAACACATATGCATAATGCAAATATGTATAGGACCACTGGTCATATATTGGGCATCTATGGAATCTGATTTCGATGGTGACTCTACTTGAAGTTATTGAAAAACTATTGAGATGCTTGTTTTAGCTCATTAAGAATATAAAACCTTAAATCCTTGTGAAATGTCAGTCTGTACAAAATTGCTCCTAAACTGGTTAGAATTGAAATATATGCTCAACGTGGTGATGTATGGAAATATAATTGTAATCTACAAGGATCCTCATGCATAGACATGTCGTTCAGGAAATTATGGACATCGAGAGTTTGTGAGATGTGACTTTCACAAAAAAATGAGCTTAACTTTCTCATACAAATTCTGATTGAAGTGATCCAGGAATCCTTGGAAAGCAGAGGAGAAGATCTACGAGGTCATTTGACTAGATCAACCTTTCAATAGTGTTTTGTGGAAATGGAAATATTCCAATAATGTTTTGTTTTGGGTCCTTGTAGAAATGGAAATATTTGAATGTATTTTTTTTTGGAAATATGTTGGTATTTAATACCATGCCATTAGCTATTTCCTATACGATTGATTGTTTTGCTTTTTTTTTCTTTGATCGTGAATCAGTTTCCCTCTATATAAGAGCTTTGACCTACTCAAAGCTCTTATATAGAGCATTACAAGACTCTAACAGAGGAAATAAATCATAATCAAATCTAATCTAATCTTAATCAAATCAAATCTAATCCTAATCAAATCAAAACTAATCCTAATTGATACTTATCAACTTTGGTAAAGATATAGTGCATCTCGTGCACCTTACTATATTCTAATACCCTCCCACAATCGCATGTCTCTTTGAAGAAGAAACATGTGACTGGTTACAAGATATATGAGCCCTTGATCATCATATGATGAATGACCGAAACGTCCGTTCGTGTGCTTGATGGTGGTCATCTTCTGTCTGTGAATTGCATCACTATCGCATCCCGCTCATCTTGGAGTCTGTTGGAGCCAGTGGCTCACTAGATTAGGTCAGTCATGATCTCTTCCAGAAGCTTTCAAAGACGGAGTGTACGGCTAAAAATCATTGGAGATATTTTATTTTTTTGTTATGATGGGTGGAGGTTTTATGATCTATGATTGATGGTTGGATATTAGAAAGGCAATTGATAAACGTAGGCTGCAGAAGGTGATAGTAGTTGGAGATTTGGGATGGGCTGATAGTGAAGCATATGTGGTCAAGCTCGACGGGCAAGGATGATGCCGCCCGTTGGAAGAATGACGAGCCAAATAAAAAAGATTAGTGGAACACAGGTCGTTGGATGACTTGCTTTGATACCATGATTAGCAAAGAAATTATTGATAAGCTTGGATGATTACATTGGCCGACTCAAAGCTCTTATATAGAGCATTACAAGAGTCTAACAAAGGAAAGAAATCATAATCAAATCTAATCTAATCTAGTCTTAATCAAATCAAATCTAATCCCAATCAGATCAAATCTAATTCTAATTGATACTTATCAACTTTGGTAAAGATACGGTACACATCTCGTGCACCTTACTATATTCATAGAGGTGTAGCGGACCTTCTCTCTCTTTGGAGTTGATTTTTTGGTTCTAGAGCATGTGGAGAATTGATACTTGGCAGTTCGTTGGTATTTTTTTCGTGGAAAGGGCGGTTTCTGTGGCAACTCCTCCCATTTACTTTGTGGTGGGCAGTTTGGAAGGAGAAGAATTCAAGGATATTTGAGGGAAAAGAAGCCTCTATTCACGAGCTGATTCTGAATATCAAAGCTTTGATGTTCCTATGGTCTTCCATATCTCCCGAATTTGCATGCTGTTTTTTCGACTATTTTGTATTTAGATGGGATGATATTTTAGTGGAGAATGGGATCTGCCTTCTTTTGTTTTCTTTTCAAATTAGACCTCTAACAAAAGAGGTTGGCTTACAAGAGAAGAAAGAAGAGGAGTGCTATAAGCAGATTTGAACAATGAAAGATTAGAAATAATTACATGTTATAAGGTTGTTAAGGGCGCAAGGCGTTAGGACCCCTAGAGCCTGAGGTGCAAGGCGCGCGCCTGACGAGGCGCAATATTAAAAATTATAATAAAAAATATTAAAAAATTAAGAAAAATAACATCATTAAATAACAAAATAAGTAATCATTAGGCCACATAAATATAATATAAAGAACTTGTCATTTTTTCTATTTTTTCAAAAATTTACTAGAAAACGATGCACTTGGTGCGTCATTTATTACTTAAATTTTATTTTTTAAGAAATATCAGCATATATGATGGATATGTCCAGGATACGTGTTGGTACCATGTCCCATACATGTATCCGGGTTGACATTGCTACGATGGGGGGTACATGTATTCAAGTATGATAGGTTCTAGTTAACATTGTCATTATCTAAATACAAAACAAGTAATCAAAAAGCCATAAAATTTGTCCATCCCTAGTTGGACCTACATACCAAAATCCGTCATGATTAGTAATTTATGTTCGTTGTATTAATATTTTTTCATAGATTATTTTCAACTGTGGATTTCTAGCATTATTGGGGTACTCAAATTCAAAGGTTAGGAATCACTAATCAGACCCATTTTTGTCTTGTAAGCCCATCTAGGGATAGGCTAAACATCCATACGGTCAATAGCCTTTAATAGTATGCCATGTGGCTCACATTGTTGTTCCGTCATCAACTTTTATTATGTACACCATCATCAATTTTTTCTTTCACAAGTTGAAATGTTAAAATGTTGAATGACCAAAATACCCCTTTAAAGTAAAACAATTTCAAAAAATAAAAGAAGCAATGTTTGTAAATTTAAGGGATTTGGGGGCCATATTAGGAACAAGGATTCTTTTATTTTTAACATTTTGTTAAAAAAAAATTGTTATTTTAGTGAGGTGCGTGCCTTGTTCTTAAGGGGCGTGCCTTTAGATCAAGGCGCGCGCCTTACTAAAGGCGCCTCGCCTTGATCATTTCAAGGCGCCTTAGGTGCACCTTGCTGCGCCTTGTGCCTCAGTGCGCCTTGACTTCAGAGACTTTATCTATAGGATAAATTATATTTTATACATTGTATTAGGCTATATTTTAATTAGGGATTAAAAGGGGAGAGAAAATAATCTCTCATCTTAAATTAAAGAGAGGAAATTGGTGGCGGTAACCATGACCTTTTCCATTTTAAATTGGTGGAGGAAATTTGACCTACTACAGATTCGTTAACTGATGTTTTCTTGTTTCTTTTTCTGTTATTTTCTTTTTCGTTATGTGGCTAGCTTGTGTTGGCCTCTTCTTTTCTTCTTTTCCCTTCTTCCTTTTGTAGCCTTTTCTTTTCTCTAATATATTTCTCCATTTAACAATAAAAGGAAAGTATGGGTACATCCAAGGGGGCAGATAACATTGAAAAATATTGGACCCTTCCCTGTGCCCATGCATCTCCTGACATAGTCTCCAACCAAAATATAAATCAACATGAATAATAAAGAGATGCATGCAATCAACTATCCATGATAAAAACATGCTCAAAATCCACCAAACATACTACATTCTTTTCTAAAAATTCAATGATAGTGTGAAGCAAACTAAGAGATTTTTTAGCATAAAATCATACATGATTTAATTTCAAAACTAACATAGATATCATAGATTTTAAGGAAAAACATCCATGGAGTATAGGGATGAGAGAAAAGCCTACCTTAAGCAATAAAAAAATCGGATCTTCAATGTAGATCAAACATTCTCTTCTTTCTTCTTTGATCACCTTTTTCTCTTCTTGATGTAATCAACGTTACTAAAGGCCACGCATATATCATGTCTATAATAGTACAGTCTCTGTGAACATCTGAAGATGTTGGTGCCATTTGATCACTCTGGTAACCACCTCATTGTGATTTTCTTTCGAAATCCACCACAATTGTGGATGATCCTTCTGTTTCTGTTATTGCTCGATTTCCATTTTTTAGCCACCCCTTGTGCCATTAAAACTGTTGCCAGAGATCAATAAGATAGGACCACGTTGCCAGAGTTATTGTCTTGCGCAAAACCTATTAATGTAGTGTTTTCTTGGTAGACATTTTAGAAATTTGGGTCCCCAAATCTTGGTTGATTGAATTACAAATAATCCCACCTCATCACTGAACATCGACGTTGTCGGAGCTCTCACCATTCACTTCAAATAAGTCCGATCATCGTTGTTGGATGTGCTTCACCGGTAAGATTCAAGAAAACTAAGGTTTCCTCAGACCTTAAAACTCTTACCCTTGTCTTGAGGTTGAGGACCTCTTTGGGGGGGTTTTCAAACAACGTAATCGGGCCCAACCTTATATTTTGTGGGTTTAAATGAGTTAAATCCAAGACCCTCATTTATTACCTGGTCCATATACAAGGCTCAGCCCAACTCATATTAAGAACTCATTAGGCTTTAAGATTAAACCATAAGCCCAGGCCAGAGACCATTCCACCCAAACCCAGGTCCAATCCATCCAGTCCTAACCAACCCAAAAAAAAAATTAAAATAAATCAAAACCAATAGCCAAGCCCACTAAACTGTGCTTAGAGCGAAAATGGAGAATGACAATGAAATTATGAGGAAAGAATTGATGTTGCCATAGCTAAAATTCATGAAAATTGGGTCTAATCTTTCACTGATTAGATTCACATGAAGCCTAAATACAAGAAATGAAGAAGGGAGAATATTTTGAAGGAGGAGGGTCCAATACTATGGTGGAAGTAGTTATCAAGTCAACAAGCTACAACAACACAACAACTCTTGCTAATGCAAAGTTAGTTACAATGCAAATACATCATGATTTTATCTTCCATAAACATCAGATTATGGAAAAGAATGTGGAAGTGAATCCTTGTCATCAACAACCATTCTACATGATACAACCCCTATAATACAAGAAGTCTTGATATACAATTTTGAGGACAAAATTTGAACTTCTTGAACTCGAGGTCATGTTCTTTCAAACCTGAGGCATTTGATGCATGGGCATCATTCCCTTGATGCAACCGAGCTACATTGATTCAGGCGTTTCCATAGAAGATGTGGTCTTACAAGAGAAGAAAGAAGAAGAATGCTACAAGGAGACTGCAACTCTAATAGATTAGGATTTAATCAGCTGTTATGTTTATCAATAGGATAAATTAAATTTTATACATTGTTATTGATTAGGGTTTAAGTTAGGATTATCTGTTTGAGTTTTAATTTTTATAGGAAATCAGGTTAGGAAAATCTATAAATACAGATTCTCATTGACCTAAAGATTATGTTATTTTGATTAATGAAACTTTGAGTTTAGAGTTGAGAGTGTTCTTTCTTTGGTTGAGCCTTCGTTTAGGGATGTAGCTGACCCTCCTTGAGACTTGTGTAGATCGATTTATTTTCCTACATCACTCTCTCTCTCTCTCTCTCTCTCTCTCACACACACACACACATGCGCGCGCGCGCAATACAGATTCTCATTGACCTAAAGATTATTTTATTTTGATTAATGAAATTTTGAGTTTAGAGTTGAGAGTGTTCTTTCTTGGTTGAGCCTTTGTTTAGGGATGTAGCTGGACCCTCGTTGAGACTCGGAGTATCCAATTTGGAGAACTTTGAAAAATAGGATTTGTGGGCTGCAGTATACTTTAAATAATGCGAAACAAAGTAATCGTTTTCTTTTTATATGATAATAAGGATAATAGTTGATAATTCGATACGTTATCGTAAGGTTTGTTTCATATATTTATAGATGAAGATATATATATATATATATGTACTGTTACGTTTGTTGCATAGAAAACTTCAATTGTAAAAGGTATAATTAGCCATACATGCATACAAAATAAACAAATACTATTAGTCTAAGAACCAAAGGGAGACAAAAGTTTTATTTCTTAGACATGTTAACCAAGACTAAAATGGCAATAGAGAAAATAAGTAATAATTGCATTAAAAAGACTATTAGAAAGAAGAAGAAAAAGATTTCATTCATGGCAAAAATCTGGTTCCAAAGCTCAGTTCCAAGGACCACTTATCCAAGGTATGGCTATGCTCACATGGAAGTGTAAAATGAACTCTTATTCACATAAAAACAATTCAATCACAGAATGTATGAGTTTCATTACACATGCTGAATTCCCATTTGGATGTATAAGCATCCATTAATTATATATCTTCATTTCGCAAAGAAAACACACTTTGATTCTAACCTATGTTGCATGGATTTTTCTAAACAGGCAAAGTACCCATGTCGGAGTTTGACACGATAATGATTCTGGAGCAACACATCAAAATTCTATTTTGCTGCTTTCGTTCCTTACTTGCAAGATACTAATTAGCATTTTCCATAGGCTATGGTGGTTTGGCAGTTATGGCTCTCACTATGTGTCGCTACTAATAGTAGTGCTTGGTTGGGCACTAGCGTCCTTGTGACCAACATGAGGAATTTCCCTCTCAGTAGGGGCACTGTTGCTGGCATTCTAAAAGGTTATGTTGGGCTTAGCGCTGCAGTTTATACAGAGATCTACACAGCAGTGCTTAATAATTCCTCTTCGAAGCTCTTGCTGTTCCTGACACTGGGGGTTCCTGTTCTTTGTTTCATGATGATGTATTTTATTAGGCCTTGCACTCCTACTTCTGGAGAGGACTCTGCAGAACATGGCCATTTTCTCTTCACTCAAGTTGCCAGTGTTGCTCTCGGCATATATCTCCTCACAACAACAGTGTTGAATGATATGTTCTCATTAAGTGCTCCATTTTCCTACACTTTTATTGCTATAATGGTTCTCCTTCTCATGGCTCCACTTGCAATCCCCATAAAGATGACATTGTATCCAGCTAGTAACAAGAAATCAGGCATACTTGGCCGACCAGATGGTTCTTCAGGCCATCTAATTCCTGGAGAAGGCAATCTTGATAAAACAGAGCCATTACTGACTCCATCTTCATCGTCGACATATCTTGGAAGTTTTCAGGAGGGTGATGATGTATCAGATGTGGATCTACTTCTCGCCGAGGGGGAGGGGGCAGTAAAGAAGAAGAGGAAACCCAAAAGGGGCGAGGATTTCAAGTTCTGTGAAGCTTTTATCAAGGCTGATTTCTGGCTTCTGTTCTTGGTATACTTTCTTGGGGTTGGTTCTGGTGTAACTGTTCTCAATAATCTGGCACAGATTGGGATTGCACAAGGTGTGAATGATACGACGATCCTGTTATCTCTCTTCAGTTTTTGCAATTTCGTGGGCCGTCTGGGTGGGGGTGCTGTTTCTGAACACTTTGTCAGGTCGGTATCATTTCTCCCTGGTTGGTTAGTTTGGTTAGTAAGACATTTGATTACTAAAACCCACAATGGATGGGGGAGCATTGCCTCTTGATGTGCTAATCGGTTTATTTAATCATTTTTCTGAACATTGTTGTGAGTCATGCAATGGAAACTCTAGGACTTTGATCGAAATAAAACAAGAGAAAATAAAATAAAATCACACCACCAGAGAACTCACTGATTTAATGTGGAAAAACTCCAATGGGAAAAAACCACGGTGAAGCAACAGGAGATCATTATGAATAAATCAAGTGTACAAGGATTCAAACAGCTCACAAATAGAATCCCTACTTTTCTCTCAACCTTTGAAACTTCTAGGGTTCTCTAAAATTCTTCCCAGCCCAAAAGTAGGACCACACTTGACTTCACTAGTTCTCTCTACATTTTCTAGTATGGTAAGGCAACAAGCCTGAGTTTGATGTACCCTGTTTGAAGTCCCCCTCCCAAAATGCCATGTGTTAAGGCCCACTGACATTATGGATGTTTGGTCTACCTCTTGATGGATCTACACAAAAAATCAGTTAATTGGTGATTTCTAGCTGTTGTATTTGAGCATTTTAATAGCATGTTTCTTGCTGTTGGATTTGAACTTTTTTTTTTGATGCTAAAGTATAACTTTTAGAAATCGTCGAACAAGCTGATTTTTGGTATGTAGGTCCACCAAGAGGTGGACCAAACATCCAGCAGGTCTCTGGGCCATAAAGGGTAACTCCATGTGTCATTTTTGGGAGGGGGAGACTTCAAATTTTGAAGTCCCAAGGGGGCAGCAAATATTTTCTCATAAGGCAACAAGCCCAAGTTTGCTGTCCCGTGGTTTGAAATCCCCTTCCCAAAATGCCACTTGGAGCACTATTTCTGGTCCACTGATCAAATGGATGTTTGGTTCTCTTGGTGGATCTACACATCAAAATCAGTTTAATTGTTGATTTCTAGCCATTGGATTTTAGCATTTTAATAGGGTGATTTCTGGCTGTTGAATTCGAACAATTTTTTGGATGCTAAAATCTAATTGCTAGAAATCATTGATCAAGCGGATTTTTGGTGTAGGGACCAACACATTCATAAGCTCAGTGGGCCCGAAAGAGTGCTCCACATGGCATATTGGGAGGGGGGAGACTTCAAAATTTGAAGTCTCCAGGGGCAGCAAAATTTTCTCTTAACCACCATCCTCAACCCTATTAAGAAGAGGTCTAACCAAGATAGGAAACTTGCAAAAACAGAAACCCAACCCAGAACTGAAAACTTCTTAAAAATAAACCCAGAAAGGAAGTTAGCATATTCAACAAACATCCAATGCATGGAGCACATCTTGGATGGCCCATTGCCCATAAATCATGCTGACCATACAATCCTAACTTCCAATCATTTGGATTTGTTGTTAACACTAAATATAGTTTTATTTAATGTCCAAAAGTATGCAAACGATCAGATGGTTAGCATTGTACATCAAAGAGGTGCTCCAAACAATGTGTATTCTGCTTTGATGAATATATACACCAGGCAAGGCGGCACTGCCCAAGGTGGCCCACAATCCTGCTGCATATTTCCTTTTAATCCTAGATAGGCTTCATACTGGTGTTATGAGGTTTTGTTCCTTGCAGGTCAAAAACAATCCCTCGGACAATTTGGATGACATGCACACAAGCAATCATGGTCTTAACGTACCTTCTGTTTGCTTCGGCTCTGAGTGGCACCCTCTATGCTTCCACTGCTTTACTTGGGATCTGCTACGGGGTTCAGTTCTCTGTCATGGTCCCAACTGCCTCTGAGCTTTTTGGGTTGAAACACTTTGGTGTAATTTATAATTTCATGTCACTAGGCAATCCTCTAGGTGCACTTCTCTTCTCAGGTCTGCTTGCTGGGTATGTTTACGATAAGGAGGCAGCGAAGCAACAAGGATTTAATCTGCTTGGTTCAAGTGTCTCCTGTTTGGGTCCTAATTGCTTTAGGCTCACATTCCTGGTTCTAGCTGGTGCCTCTGGTTTGGGCTCTGTGTTGAGCATAATTCTGTCTCTCAGAATAAGACCCGTTTACCAAATGCTTTATTCTGGTGGTTCATTCCGGCTGCCTCAAAACTCAAATCATTGAGATGATCTGAATGGAGGGTCAGGAGTTTCAGGATCTTCTTAGAATATGAAAATTAAGGTAAAATCATTCTACACAGGCCATGTTTCAAACCTAGCTACTTCATCTCTAGCCCAATGCTTTTTCCCATTTACTATATATAGTTGTGCTGGAAAATTGTAGAGCTCCAGTTCTTTCTCAAGAAGGGATTTTTGCTAGTTTTTGGTTTCTTAGGGGCAGTCCGATCAGGCTTCTTTGTGTGTCTATTGTAATTTAACATATCTTCATGCTAGTCAGGAAAGATTACAGTTTAGAAGTTACTATGCTTGAAGAGATGGAAAACTCTTTTTGTCAAAGAATCAATTTTGCAGAGACAAGGCGCTTTGGAGGATTGGTATCCTGTGTACAAACAGTCTCACATCCCAAGTTTATAAATTGATCAAGATATGATTTTTCCAAACAAAAATAGGTTGATTCCATTGTTGAAACAGCTATTTTACGTATGCGATTTATGTAGATACTGGAACTTAGTGTGATTTTATGCAAAATTACAGGTAGTTTAGTCTGATTTCTTGTTTTCCTGTTGATCTTGTAATCCAGGAACTATGTTGCATTATGAAAATGGCCTCATTATTACTTCCAAAAGTCTTTTGAACATCTGTAAATTGTAATGTTAGCCTACTTAAGAAGTTCCCGAGACTTTGTCTGAAGTCTAAGAGCATCTGAGATCACCCACTCTCCCTCTAGAACAAATTCCTCTCCTTCCTCGGCACAATTGAGCTGTGGCAACTGGTTTAGACATGTAATGAGACTGAAGTTCGTATATGTGAAAATATTTTCTCTACGCTTAGCTTTATTAGTGATTTCTAAGCATTGGATTGAAGTCGTTTTCATGGGTTGATTTTTAACCATGGAGTTGCATTATTGACCATTGTTTGGGGGTACAAAGATCCAAAGGTTTGAAATCACTAATCAGGCTGATTTATGGTATGTAGGTCCACCCATTGGCGGAGCATACATCAGCGGTCAATAAGAGTATGACACGTCTCGGAGCATACATCAGCGGTCAATAAGAGTATGACACGTCTCTTATATTGTGATCGGTCATCAAAGTTCTCATTTTTTGAAATGCTTTGGAAGGAAACAGTCAACAAAGGGAAAATGTTTTCTGCAGCTGCAATCTAGTCTTAGTAGTGGCGAGGTTTTCTTACATGTTGCAGTTGAAGTAGCGGGCCCTTCGGAGTAGCAGTGTTTCTTTGTACGTGGCAGTTGACGTGGTGGGCACAAAGGGACCAGGGTTTTGCCACCTCAGCATCTCCTTATGTGACAAGTTTCAGCTTAATACCATTCTGCTACGAAGCAAAATAAGCATATTTCTTGTCTTTCTCTATTAGAAAAACTTTTAAAATTCCATGGCGGCAATTCAGAAGGGAAATATGAACAGGGATTTTTTTTTGCTGCAATTCGGCCGTTGCAGGTTGTGGAGTGCTTGAAAATGCCATGTGGCATACTCTTTTCAGGCCCACTGACCCCATGAATGATTGGCTCAGCCCCTTAACCCTAGGACAGTTGGCGCTTAACAACTCTCATTGGGAATTTTTGAGTAAAATAATCAATGGATGTATGTATTTGAATTCAATTTTTTATAATCAACAAAATCATTCTAACTTCATTTTGGAAACCATTATAACAAGAATTTCTAGTAATCTTACCAGAACGATACATTAGTTTTTTTTTTCTTTTTTTCTTGTGCAGTCTAAGTCATGGTCTTTGAATTGATTGTTAGGACTGTTAAGAGTGTTGGGGGTGATAAAAGATTTCGATGGGCCCACGGGTCAATTTCAGAAATTGTAGAGGGGAAATAAGAGAAAGGGGGGGAGAGGAGAAATTGACGGGTATAAAAAATTCTCCAAAATAATAATATTCTCTCTCTCTCTTATTAAATATGAAAAGTGAAAACTATTAGTGATACAAATATTAGTAGTAAATTAATTATGATGTGACTTTTTTTATTAGTTATGAAATTATAATTATAATTATACCATAATTACATTTTTATGTGGATTTTTATATTAAAATTACATAGAAATATTTTTAACCAAATAGATCAAGGTTATTAAAAATATTGAAAATTAAATCCATTATATATCCGTTATAACATTAGTAATGGTCGTTTTTAAAAATAATGGCAGTTAAATCCATTATAACGTTGTTATAATTGTCGTAACAACCGTAATTTTTGAATATTACAGAAAAATTTAGTTAATATAAATTCTTGTTATTTTTTATTATTGCTATTTTACTAGTAATGAAAGCCCGTGCTAAAGCACGGGTGGAAATAGAAAATACAAACTAACAATAATTAATTTTTATATCTACATCTAATTGTAGTAGAAAATAATACAGAAAAATTGCTTAACTATTTTCTTTCCTTTCATCCTCTCTAAACATGATAAGAAAATGAAAAAAATTGCTAACACCAAAAGAAAATAAAAAATAAGTTTTTATAATCTTCATTTTTACATTCAAGCATCACACAACAGCACATCCACTATGTTCATAATAGTGACGACCCTTTCATCAGTTCTCCCAATCTTCATATTATTTTTATTCACAATCCTCTCTTCGTTATCTTCAACAACATCCCCTTAGCCTGTAAAACATGATAAGAAAATAAAAAAAGGGCTAACAATGGAAGAAATAAAAAAAACTCATAATCTTCGTTTTTACCTTCAAAGATTTATACAATCCTAAAAAATTGAAACCCTACAAATAAACAAACAATCATTCTAGAGTCTAAACATAAACATGAATGTAATTAATTGAATAACAATTTTTTTAGAGGCCCAAATCAAGTATTCAGCAGAGACGACTCATTGAAGGAAAAAAAAAGTTTTAGAAGAGATGGTAAAGATATCGAACCATATTGACTTTTTTCCTGCTTTTGTGTCTTCATCATTCGAAGAAACTTAGTCGGTGAGAGAAAATGTGAAAACCCTGCCTAAACCCTAATATTTATATATGACCAAATTAATGGCTAATTAAATAGATATTTATTTATTAATGAAATATGGAGAGACATTAGATGTTAATAATGGAAGTGATGTTAATGGGAAAAACGTTTCAATTGAAACAAAAATAGAACGTTGTGAAAATTGAAAAAAGGAGATGGAAAGCCATTAGAAGGCAATAATGGAAGCGGTAATAATGGGATATACGTTTTGATTGAAACATAAACAAAAGGTTGTGAATGTTATGCTTTGGAAAATAAAAGGGTGTTAAGAGACGTTGAGAAAGACGAATTTAAGAACGAAAGAATAAATAATTTAAGAATGAAAGAGAGAATTAAGGAGTAAATAATTGAGATTTTAAAGAAAAATAAATTGAGTTGGTTAGAAAGTATAAAAAGTCCTTAATGTTTGAGGTGCATTACTTAAAGTGTCAAGGGGTGTTTTTGGAAAAGACAAAAAAGATAGGGTAGAGTCAAGTGGATGAGAGAGGAAAGATAATTTTACATTGTTGACATGGCACTCTCCCCACGTCAACTTGATGTGGAAGAGAGAGAACGACACTGCTCGCTTCTCTACTATAGTATAGATATATAAATTCCATCAACACCGAAGGAGTCAGGTATAGCAATTTTTGTTACACACTACGGCCCTCTGGGCCCACCGACCACATGGATGTTAAGCCCATCGCTTGGTCGATATACACACCAGAAATCACTCTGATTGGTAATCTATAGCCATGGATTCAACCATTTTTTTGGGTGCTAAAACCAACGGGTAGAAATCATAAAAAAAAAATAGCTGATTTTTGGTCAGTGGACCCAGGGGCAGAGGTGACGCCTTGATGCATCTTGCCAAGAGTGTTTGCAAAAGCATGCTGCTTGCAAACATGCTCGGGTCATAGTGTGAATGCAAAAGCAAGAAAAAATAGGCAGAGATTGGGGATAATGGTTATTCCTTATTCTTTGACTACCAAAAATTAAATTTTGGGTTGAGAAAGTGTAAACCATTTGACAAAGTGGAGGCAATGAGGTTTAGAAGGAGAAGGAAACAAGAGTATTCGAGTTTCGCTAGTCCAACTGGTCCTGTGATCCTGTCACGCCTCGAATCTAGGCACTTGGACCCAATCCATAAATCTATGGGTCGACCCATACCCAAACCCTAGTGTGAATATTGAGTCTCTAAATGTCATCCAATCACGTGATTATAAGATAAATTTTTTAACTAATATCCTAATTATTAAACCCATATGCACATTTAGCTTACTCAAGTGTCATTATTGTGAGCGGAAGCAAATGTATTTAGTCCCTTTATAATTCATTTGTTTGTACGTATCATTCTAATTCAAGTTATGTATCCTTATGAATCATCAAAGTAGGGTCCATAAATCCGTTAGTTCAAACTAGTAATCCTCATAGGATTCCGAGTACCTAGTCAAATGTAGGACTGGCAATAGATCGGGTCCGAGTCGGATTAATACTGATTTGGTACCGATCCCATAAGAAATCTAATTGATCCGGACCCGATCGAATCAATAAAATTCAGTTCTAGAACCGATTCGATATGATTAGATTGGTTTTAGGTCCAATCCGGTCCGATAGGCCATATATATAAAAACAAATATACAAAAAAAATGTATTTAACAATAAGAATACGAAAAAAGACCACCTATATACAAGCATATATTATATGTAGTTTATATATAGGGTACATATCGAATCAGTATAGGGTTGATCTGGTACCGATCTGATAAGAGATCGGATCAACAATCTTTGATCCGGTACCAATCCAATAAGTAAAAATAAAGTTCTGGAACAAGATTTTTTGGATCGGATCGGATAGGATCTTCGGATCGATCCGTTCCGGTGCCAGCCCTAGTCAAATGTTTAACTTAATACATCAAAAAATTCAATGAGCAAATGTGAATGAGATAATCAAAACAAAAGACGCCTAAGCTCCATCTCCGACCTCATCGGCACCCTCGAGTGCCTCTTCGGTCACCTCCTTCCCGTGGCTGCCATGCCACGCATATACGCCCGTAATCAAGTCATCGTCTACAAAACTTGAAGGATACGTGAGCTAATTAATGCCCAGTAGAATAACAACTGTACACTCCTCAAGTTCAACATATGATCCATCATTTTATGCTTTATAATCATGTCATTATGATGGTGGATAATACAAAAGTAAGAATACCCACATGTTCATAAGCATAGATCATTTATAATCTTAACAAATATGTGCGTGGGCAATTCAAATCATGCACAATCCGAATCATCACGGGTTTCCTTCTCCTTCCCACGCCGGGAGTGGCTCGAGGGATTAGGGTTTTTCACCCAAGGGCACTGGGCCCTACTTGCTTTCCAATTTCCAAAGCACTTCTATGATATACTTGTATGCTCAACACAACATTCAAGTTAATAGTCTCTTTTTCATATTTTTTTGTATTCAAGAAATGGCCTCCATGACTACCAAACCCAGATCTGTATCATAAGTATTTCCGAAGAGAGTCTAGAAGGTGGCTCTTAAACCGCCATCATTTCCCTCTCTTGGGAAATCTCTACGAGGCAAGATCATCATCCAATTTTTCCATACCAATCCCAAAGGTAGTAAGTATAATCACATCCAAGTCACATCGGCGTTTCGAGAGACAACAAGAGTAACTTCACCAAACAAGTACAACATCAGGATTCATAACATGATAAGTAGTTAAGTACTGTATGATCATGATATCAGAATTTCTGACGGTAACCATAGCATTATGAAGTATTCATGATATCAAAACTTTTAAGATCACTTTCTAGGATTCCTAGTACGTTACCCTTAGATCTAGCTTATCAGGAAGGCATGGTGAGGAAGAATAAAATGACGGATTATAGATACATCAATGTTGGCAGGTGTACCTACATCTCTTAAACGTTGCTCTCTAAGTTGTAGATATGGATAGAAGCTTTCGATGTCTCTAAGGATTTGCCGCCATGTGTCTAGATGTTGATCGGAGGTTGAAATGCTATGTTTTCCACGATCTTTCAAGGGTTAGGAGGGTTGAGAAAGACAGTTTCCTTGGTGGAAATTAAACCTACCCTTCACAAGTTGCCATATTGGCGTCAATCCCATAGGGAATAGATGGAAATGTTCTTAGAGGTTCTATGAGATATTCTCTCCAGGTTAGTTGCCGTTCCTAGTTTCCTACCAAGATTTTCTTGTATCTATGACGTGTTTCATATTTTGTTGGTTTGTTAGTCAAGTGTTAGGGTTGTATTTCCTAGTAGGGTGACGACCTTAATGAGTATATTTTCTTCTGTGATATTCCATGTTAACACGTTGAGGATTTGTGGAGAAAATGTCTCCATGGATCCCCAAATCCTAGAGGATCTCATGTCAATCAAAGGAACCCAGAAATCTGGATATTTTCAACTAGGATCAAACGTCTAGGTGTTGATTGGTTGATGCCTAAGATGGAAAGAGCTCTTGCAGCTCTATAGTCATGACTCCACGGTTTGTCCGATCCTTACGAGATCAATGCTTGACTTCTCAGTATATCTCACTTGGTTACCTTATATCTTGTTTTTGAAGATTGTTTAGGATTCTATGTGGGCCCTACTAGGTTCCACATTTCCCACCAACTCTCTTAGCTTCCTTAAGAGTCTAGATTTCTAACCAATAGTCGGGTACCTAGTTTGGTATTGTGGGTCCATCTTTTATCCACCTTTCAACTTTCAAGTGTCGGGGCATGGATTGAAGTAAGTTCTAGATTCTCCTAAAGTCGACGCTGTTCGTACCAATTATGTCTTTGTTTATTTTATATTGGATGTTAGTGAATTGAGGGATTATAGTGAGCTAGTTAAATTCATAATTCCTAAGTAGCGTTGTTGCGATTTATTATCCAAATTATCATACGTAACATGAAATTTGGTTCTTGGCTAAATTATATCAAGTATAGTAAGTGTTAGAATTTTCATTGTCAAAAATTATCCTTTCAAAGGCAATTTACACTAATACTCCTGAACGAAAGTTCAGGGTATTACAGGTCCGAAAAGAAGGAACTTATTTTTCTGCCCATATTTTGTGTCATGCCCCGATACTACGGTTTAGGACCCGATCCGCGACCCTGACCTGACACCTCCTCATTGTTCCTTATAAATCCTCTTTGTTTTTTCTCTTACATGTGTGAGTTTATCCACGTGGGTTGATGATGGTGGTCTCAATGGACAAGTGGTTTGATCTTCAATGTGATTATGGGGAAAAATAAAAGGAATAAGTCTTCCTTTCAAAAGGGGTGTGTGGATTTGGGGCTACCCGCATTCCAAGGTAGGATTAATTGAGGAATTTATCATAATTTTAAGGAAAATTTACATCCTCTATCTAAACGTGGCAAAGCCGACTTCTATCTCATACCAAGAAAACAACTCTCTTTTAACCAATATATATCGATTAAGCCCTTGCTTGCACTTTGATTAATGTTTTGAAGTTTTTTAGGCGTATGGTTTCTTATGTTGGCCACTCTTTTTTCTTATAAATTTGTTTCTATGTGTAATAAACTAGTAATGATCCTACAAAACCACCTTATAATGAGGCTTTTTCATGAAAAAAATATTAGTCCTCTCTCTCTCTCTAATCAAAATTTTATGCATCTTACCAAAAATATAATCTAATAATGAACTAAAAATATTAATAATAGTGATAAAAATATAATCTTACCAAAAATATTAATTAAAATATCTGTAAAAAGAATTATGATTTTAAGTAGAATTATTAAAAATGTCACGTAGAGATAATACTACGTAGAGGACTATAATTATTAAGTAGAACTCTAAAATACAAAGTCTAAATATTAATTTAAAATTACTAAATAGATTTATAAGTTATAATAAGTCACTAATTAGATTTGAAATGTAAAAACTATTAGTGTTATACAAATATTAGTAATAAATTAATAATGACTATTTTTTTTATAAGTAATTAGGGATATTGTTATTACACTAATACCATAATTAAATTTTTATGTTGCTTTTTCTATTAAATAAATTTACAGGCGTTACGTAAAAATAATGGTAGTTAAAACCAGTCTATATCTGTTATAATGGTCATAATGGACGTTATTTAAAAATAACAACAGTTAAATCCGTTATAATGTTATTATAACGGCTGTTATGTATGAATATTATAAAAATTTAATATCGATTCCTATTATTACCTTCTTATAAAACATGAAATGAAAATAAAGGTAACTTTAACATTACAATGTTCTCCTTTAGACCTTGGTCAGTAATAAGTAAAAGAAACGATGATCAATGTGATGAGGAGGTTGTTTAATTTTTTCTCGAATGTGAAAGAATAGACTTCTAACACTAAAAAAATTTAAGTCTATACCGACACACATTTTGCACAAGAGGAGGATTGGTAGTTTAAGGACTGAGTATACCCTTATTATAGGCTTACAGGCTCCCGTAAGTCAAATAATGAACGATTGTCATTAGTCCTTAAACTACCTGTAATAAGGACTGAGTATACCCTTATTAAATTATTTCTATAATATTAACAAATAATGAACGATTGTCATTAGTCAATATTTACAAAATTGTTTACAATTAATATTAATTCTTGTTATTTTCTATTATTTGTTTTTTTTCGCTAAAACATAAAACAAAGAGAATGGTATCGTTAACATTACTGTGTTCCAAAAAAAAACATTACAGTGTTCCTTTTTAAACTTTTCTCAAGTCTACAAAAAATTTAAAAATGGTGATGTCATGATGATGTAGTTGTTTTCTTCTCCAATTTAGAAGAATTGATTTTTTGCATGTTGATAAGTCAAGTCTACACTGGCACGGACATGCATTTTACACAAGAGGACAATTGATTTTATAGGGATACGAGCTTGCAACCTCCCATAACAAAAGGTCATAATGAGCGTTACTCGTGAATATTATAAAACAATTGTTTAATATATATATTTATGTCATTTCCTACTATTTCTATTTTTCTGTTAAAACATGAAACAAAAATAATAGCAATGTGAGAACATGATTTCGTGATAATGATGTTTTCTTCTTGAATGTTGAAGAATAAATTCCTAGCATTGAGAGAAGTCAAATCTCCATCAACACATATTGATATTTTGCACAAGAGGAGAACTAACGGTATGGGCATTGTGGAAGAGTATTTTTTGTATAATTTTGAGGGCAGTTAAAAAATGTTGAAATTCAAGAAGTAATTTTAAAACTTTATATTGATTGGGTCTAATTTAAAAAAAAAAAACCATGATGTAGATGTTTAAAAGTCTAAAAATACCCTAAATGCATAATAATAATTAGTATGGAGATTGTAGTAGTATTTTAGGAATAAAGTGGCAAAAGAACATAGATTTGCGCAATCGGCTCTCTTTCGTTAGTTATTAAGTAGTAGAAATAAGGCTGATAGCCTTTAGATCATTGATATGGATTTTGGTTCTTATGAATTGCTCATGAACATTGATATGAACCAATGATAAAGTATACTCCTTGTGTTATCAATTTCAGTACAGCCCTAGGTGTTTATGTAACCGCCATTAATCGACTACCATGGAGTTTGTGAAGCACACTATAAGATTCAGAGAAATGCTATAAGACAATCCTTTATACAAAGCAAGGAATATTAAAGGATCAAGGACTAGAAGAAACCCTTGGAAAATCCACTTGGGCAGAATCAGAACCCCCATAGCCTATTGTATGAAAAACCCATTTGAAAGAGCCCTAAGTATGGAAAATACTTATAGGGGTTGATTGGGCTAAGGAGATGGGGCGACCGGAGTCAAATAGAACCCCGGTCGATTGTCTTGATAGACTGGGCGGCCGCTTAGATTGATCGACCAATTTTGGTAGAACCTTGATTCTCGAGTGCGCTCTCCCCCTCCCCATTCGCTACAAATACCCCCTCCCCCTTCACTGTGACGTTCCAATTCACTCTGCTATTTCTTGAGTTCTTTACCTTCAAGAGATTTGATCTTTGCCTCCTTGCCTCCATGCTTGCTTCGGTGTTCTTGCTTTGGGGATCTAGCCTTGCTTGACTTGTGGAAGATACACTTTGGTGCTTGGTGCTCTTTGTGTGAGAGCGATTCAGTAATTGGTTTAGGCGGCAGTTTTGTGTAGTGCCTTTGATTCAGCTTCAGCATCATTGAAGCTTCGTTCCTCGTCAATCTCGGTTGAGAGGTAACTTAGTTGTTCTTGTGATTAATAAATCATCATTTATACTGTTGTGCTGCTTGAGTCAAGAAAGTTCTTGACTGAGCGGGAGTTTCAGTTGTGACCGTACTCCATTAATATCAATTGTGATCGAGATCAGGTTCTTTACCTTATTCAATATTGTAACTGTGCTTAAACATTAAATTAAGAAGGTGCTAAGCTCAGTGGAGTTTATTGGCGAGTGGACATAAGTGTTGATACACCGAACCACTATAATACTCTTGTTGTAGATTGTTGTCTGTTTACTTATTGCTTTGGTTGATTAAATTGTTATAGCATATTAATAATCAACTTAAGTCAAAATTAATAGACCTATTCACCTCTAAGTCTCTTCTATACATATCAAGGTAACTTCAATTGGTATCAGAGCCTAATACTTGTGTAAAAGTTTAATCACCTAAGTGAGATCTTTTCTTTGATATGGCTATGAGAGTAGAGGGCAATTCTATTTCTCGACCACTCTTATTTGATAGATCAAACTATGCCTATTGGAAGGCCAGGATGAGTATCTTCTTAAAATCCCTTAATGGAAACGTTTGGTAGACTATCAAGTGGGCTGAAGTTGGCCCACGGATACTATCACTGTTGGTGAAGTCACCACTATGAATTTGAAAGATAAATCTGCTTGGAGTATTTTGGATAATGATGCATATAATGTTAACAATAAGGCTATAAATGCCATTTATTTATCTTTATCTTCTATAAATTTAAAAGGATAATTGTTTGTAAAACTGCTAAACAAGCCTGGGATATCTTAGAAACTGCACACGAAGGAACAAATGCTATAAAAATCTTAAAACTACAAATGCTTACTACACAATTTGAATTAATTAGAATGGATGATAATGAAACTTTCACTTATTTTTACACCAAACTTAGTGACAGTGTTAACTCCATGTGGGGCTTAGGAGAAGAAATCCTTGAACCTAAAATTGTTAGAAAATCTAAGATCTCTTCCCGATAGATTTCATCCTAAAATAACTGCCATAGAGGAAAGCAAAGATATTGACATTATAAAACTAGAAGAACTGGAGGATCTATTCAAACCTTCGAACTAAAACTTTAACCGATAAAAGGAAAATGAATTGCTCTAAAAACTTCAAATAAAGACATTGACCTAGAAGTAGCCTTAATTGCCAAAAAGTTTAAAAAATTCTTTAATAAAAAAAATTTTGATCAGAAAGGAAAGAAAAATTTAGAAAAATCTAAAAATGAAGAAAACATTAATAATGAAATACAATGTTACAAATGTAGAGGTTACGGCCACGTAGCTAAAGAATATGCAACAAAATTTAATATAGATAAAAACAAGGTTATGACAACCACATGAGATAATGAATCTGATAATAAAATTGAAACCTCTAGTAATAATGATGAAACTGATAATCCTATAGCTTTAATGGTTTTGCTGAGAATAAAGAAAAAAATACAGATGGCTTACGATTATTTACTTAAGGATAGGGTTAATCTTGCTAACATTTGTGATGAACAATATTTTAATATGATCAATGTAAAAAATGAAAACATTGTCTTTATATTCAAGAACAATAAATTAAAAACTGATAATGAAAAATTAATATCAGAAAACCTTAATTTATAACAAGAAAACCACAAACTTAATAACATGTTGAGAACTGATCCTAAAAATATTAATTTCAACCCTAGAACATCAACCTTTAAATATATACCTTCAACTATTAAAATCTTTCTTAGATAAACTATTGAGATCTACCACTACTGTAAGAAATTAGGACACTCGAAAATTAACTGTGAAAATTTGAAAAGAAAAATTCAAGATCAACAAAAAATTGAGAAAATTAACAGAAAAAAAATTATTTAAACAAATAGCCATCTTAAATAGTAAAGCTAAAATTTTTCACAAACAAATAAAGTTCTTCGACTCCTCTAAAACAAGAAAAAAAAACATAAAATGCCTTGTTATACAAATTGCTCTATAGATGGTATCTGGACAGTTGTTGCTCCAGACATATGACTAGTGATAGAAGTCAACCATCCGTAGTGACTTTCTTAAAGGGAAACATGTTAGGAGTACCCATAAGAAGATTAGTAACATAGCTACTTATAGAATCCTTGAACTCGTACAAATGGATCTTGTAGCTAGGACCCAACATAATTGAAAGCATAGGAGGGACGAAATACTTTTTAACCCTAGTTGATGACTATTTTAGATTTATCTGGGTAGCCTTTATTAGAGAAAAATCAGAGACCTTTGAAGAATTTAGAAAAAAATTGTAAAAGAGTCCAAAATGAGAAGAGTCTCACCATTATTAGAATAAGGAGTGGTCATGGAGGAGAATTTGAAAATAGTAAATACTCAGAATTTTGTAATGAATTTGGAATCAAACATGAGTTCTCAGCCCTTAAGACTCCTCAACAGAATGGAGTTACTAAAAGAAAAAATAGTATGTCCTCCTAACAAGCTAGAACCTACCTAGCAACCTTTGGGCCGAGGCCGTAGACACATTTTGCTACATTATCAATAGGGTCTACCTTAGATATGGAACCTCTCAAATTGCCTATGAGTTATGGAATGGCACTAAACCTAATGTTAAATACTTCAAAATTTTTGGAAGCAAGTGCTTTATTCTTAGAGATAGAGAGAACCTAGGAAAGTTCAAACCGAAGAGTGATGAAAGAATCTTTTTGGGATATTCTACCGGGAGTAGAGCTTATAGTCTTTAATAGGAGAACCCTAACCGTAGAAGAATCTATAAATGTGGTGATAAATAATGTAGATCAAAACCCCATTATCATTGAAGATGAAGAAGAAATTAAAAAATATGAGAAACAAATATAAGACATCAAGATTGAGGAACCAATTAAAGGGACTAGGTTGTTAAGAGATCATCTTACCACCGAGGTTATATGAAACTTAGACACTGGGGTTAGAACTAGAAGACAACTAGAAAACCTCACTAGAAGAACTAAATTGAACCAAAAGACATAATAGAAGCCTTAAAAGATAATAACTGGATTGACGCCATGCAAGAAGAACTTAATTAATTTAAAAGAAATGATGTTTGGACATTGGTTAAGAAACCTAACAACATAAACATAATTGGCACAAAATGAGTATTCAAAAATAAACTTGATGAAAATGGAAAAAATTGTTAGAAACAAAGCTAACTTAGTAGCTAAAGGCTACACACAAATAGAAAGAATAGATTTTGATCAAACTTTTGCCCCAGTTTCTAGACTAGAATCCATCAGAATTCTCCTAGCCTTAGCTTGTCATCTTAACTTCAAATTATATCAAATGGATGTCAAGAGTGCCTTGCTAAATGGAGTCATAAAAGAAGAAGTATATGTCGAACAACCATAGGCTTTGAGGATCTTAACTTTTCAAACCATGTGCTTAGACTTAAGAAAGCCCTTTATGGTCTAAAATAATCCCCTAGAGCCTGGTACGAAAGACTAATCCTTTTCTTATTAGAAAATAACTTTACCAGAGGAAATGTTGATAAAACCCTCTTTGTCAAAAATCAAGAGAAAGCCTTGATAATTGCCTAGATCTATCTAGATGACATAGTGTTTGGTTCCACCATAGAGGAATATGCCTTAGAATTCTCTAAAATCATGAAATCTAAATTTGAAATAAGTCTAGAAGGTGATTTGAGTTCATTTTTAGGCCTCCAAATCAAACAATTAAAAAATAGAATTTCAATTTCTACATCTAAATACTCTAAAGAATTAATTAAAAAATTTCATTTAATAAATGGTAAACCAACTAATTCTAAAAATCAATAACAATGCCTCTAGAAAACCTGTTGATTCCAAACTCTATAGATGTATGATAAGAGCCTCTTGTATCTCACCGCAACTAGAGCTGACATAGCTTACAGTGTAAGAGCTTGTGCTCGATATCGGTTTTGTCCCAAGAATCTCATTTAACTGCGGTAAAAAGAATACTAAGATATGTTAGTGTGACTATTGAATATGGTCTCTCTCTGATATCAACTTGAGACAAATAGTATCATTGCCAGCTTCACGGAGGCATATTGGATAGGTAATGCAGATGATAGGAAGAACACCAGTAGTGGGCATTTCTATATTGCAAACTACTTAGTCTCATGGCATAGCAAATAACAGAACTCGATATCATTATCTACTACTAAAGCAAAGTATATTGCTGTTGGTAGCTATTGTGCTCAAATGTTATGGATGAAACAAATGATTCTTGATTATGAGATTACTCAGGAAACCATGAGTATATATTGTGTACAATTAGCTTCTCTAAAAATCATGTTTTGTACTCTCGAACCAAGCGTATTGATATTAGATATCATTATATTAGAGATTTAGTTGAAGATAATATTATTTATGTTGAATATATTGCAACTGACAATTAACTGGCTAATATCTTCATTAAACCTTTGGACTCACAATGCTTCGCAAGCTTACAAAATTCCTTGAGGGTTTACATTCATGATTGATCTTGTCTCTCCTTTGTCAACTTCTGACTAAAATGGGGAGAATTTTGGAGGAACAATTGTTATGGATCGATGTATAAATTATATATTAACAAATACTTGTAAAATACTTTTTAATAAATTGAAAACAGATGGTTACTCTATTAAAGGAGTGAATTTGTATGATTCAACATCGATAATGATTATAAGTCATGACTTCGTAGTCACTCCAGTGAGCTTTTTTTACATTGACATTAAGGATATTCTCTGTCTAAAGAAAGAATGATGTACCGTCATTAACTAGGCCAAGGGCCTCTCCTTCTTACCTGAAAGAACTACTTATTGTTATTCTAACATAACTTAACTGGTAATCTCTTTGGACTAAGACAAATCATTGAACCTTGTTGAATCTGGTTTTTGATAAAACTTAATCTCTCCTAAAATTCAACTAACCACACACTAACGGGGAGTAAAAACCCTATCTGTATTTGTCGTCTTTGTCTGTGATAAGAAGGACCTAAATAAAGAAATATTGGTGCCTCTTACTACAACTTCTTACAATTTATGTTGGGTGGGTTAGGCTCATTGTTAGAGGGAGAACCATTGTATATTTTGTCATAGAATTGACGAATGGGGAGATTGATAAAGTATACTTCTTGTATTGTCTATTCTAGTACAACCTTGGGTATTTATGTAACCGCCATTGATCGAATGCCATGGAGTTTAGGAAGCATATCATAAGATTAAGAGAAATGTCATAAGGTAATCCTTTATACACAACAAGGAATAAAGGATCAAGGACTTGAAGAAACCCTTGGAAAGTCCACTTGGACAGAATCAGAACCCCACAGCCTATTGTATGAAAACCCCTTTGAAAGAGCCCTAAGTATGGAAAATATTTATAGGGGTCAATCAGGCAAAGGAGATGGGGCGACCTTAGTCAAATAGATCCCCAGTCGACCAGCCTGACAAATTGGCGATCGGTCTAGGTAGAACCTCGATTCTCAAGTGTGCTCTCCCCCTCACATTCACTATAAATACCCCCCTTCACTATTACCTACCAATTTACTCTGCTATTTCTTGAGTTTTTCACCTTCGAGAGATTTAGTTTTTGCTCCCTTGCCTCCGTGCCTGTTTCGGTGATCTAGCCTTGTTCGACTTATGGGAGATACGCTTCGGCTCTTGGTGCTCTTTGTGTGAGAGCCATTTAGTAATTGGTCTAGGCGACGGTTCTGCGTAGTGCCTTTGATTCAGGTTTAGTAACATCGAAGCTTCTTTCCTCATCAATCTCAGTTGAGAGATAACTTAGTTGTTAGCAATAGAGTTTTTACCTGAAAATCTCCCATGATTGATAAATCATCTTTTATACTGTTGTGTTGCTCGAGTCAAGAAAGTTCTTGACTGAACAAGAGTTTCGGTTGCGGCCGTACTACATTAATATCGATTACGATTGAGACCAGATTCTTTACCCTATTTAATATTGTAACTATGCTTAAATATTGAATTAAAAGGTGCTAAGCTCAGTGGAGCTATTTGGAGAGTGAACGTAGGTGTTGATATACCAAACCACTATAAATACTCTTATTGTAGATTGTTGTCTATTTAATTATTGCTTTAGTTGATTAAATTGTTATAGCATATTAGGAGTCAACTTAGGTTAAAATTAATAGACCTATTCACCCCCACTCTAGGTCTCTTCTATACATATCAAGGGAACTTTAGCCAGGTGGCACAATACACTTATCATACTTAGGTGGATAAGAGTCATTGGTAAGCCTCATTGGATTTTAGCCTTTATCAGGTGTTGCTTTTCAACAATAGGATTCGAGAATTATTTCATTTGTGCATTATTTGGGTACTTAAATCAAACAACTAGAAATCTCAAATAGGGCTAAAGTTTGATTTGTAGGTCCACCTATGGATGGGCTAAACATCAATACGGTCAATGGCAACTAAGAGAGAGCCATAATCATCATTCATGACCAAGGGCGTTCCTAGCCAAAATTGGATTCTTCCCATGTTACACCAAATGGCCCCATTTCCTCAACTCTTTCTGTAATGCATTGCCTTCTTGTTATAACGGTCATGTTATCACAAACTCGAGCATGGGGAGGGACAAGTGTAGTTGAACCCGTGGACTGCAAAGAAATACAAATGACTTTTTCAAATTTTGCAACAGAAACATAAAAAATGCATAGGACTCAAACATTCCAAAAAAGATTATCTATGCCATTACTCGTTGAAACAAAAGTTATAGGTGACAATGGGATCCAGATCCTTCAAATTAATCTTGGGGTACTCATGTTTCAGATTATCAAAGAATATAGTATGGAATCCATGTAAGGATATGGCTCAGCCCTGCATGAGTATTCTATACTAAATAAAATTTAACAAAAACTGAGAAGATTATTAAAAATATTATAATACAATAAAAAAGTATTTAGTTAATCCAGTTCATCAGTGTTCTTTGAAGTGGTGGCCAAAGTGTGAGCATTATGATGATAAGCATAGTAAAATCTATATAAGCTTGTCTTTTAATCCTATTTTCATTTTTCAAACAATATGTTTTAGATATAGCCAGGCACTTCCATTGATTCGATAAACCCAAGGTTTTCTCAACATAGTCCCCTAGTCTGACAAGAACATTAACACAAAAGAATGGCTATGTTCAAACATGGTCCTGTGAATATCATTGCATCATCCGCAAATTTGATGAGTGATGGAACAACTAAATACTTATTTATTTTCTGTAAGCTAATTACAATTTTGAATATACCCAAACCAACATTTACAAGATTATGTTATTTGTCAATATTATAACTTCATCTATTGTGTTAGCAACACCACCCAAGATTTGGATTATGAGATTTTAAGTAAGGATTAATAGTTTCGCATATGAATTCAAATATCCAATGATTAGATTTCAAATGTAATCATTGGCCAATTGTCACCCTTTACAAAGTCCTATCCATCTTCTTGATTCTACAATTGTCAAAAATACTAATGAAATAAACCATAAACTATTACAAGCTCAATCCAAATGATTTGCAAAATAAATTCTTGGTGGAAAGAATAGCACATACCATGACTTTAAAAAAAAACATATTGTTGCATCTGGATATCACCTTAGTTCTACAATTGTCAAAAACCCATATTGTTGCATCCTTATCCTTAAATGTCACCTAAGAAATAAAAAATTTATATTAATAATTTTCAAAGAAACACAAAAGTATGAATGAAAGCATCATACAGAGAAAGTTAAGAAGAGGGCTTATAAAATTGTATCCTGTAGATCTCCTAATACTCTTATCAATGATCACCAAAAGCTTGCTCTTCTACAAAATCATATCTTTTGAAACATGTTTCTATTGTAGGAGCTGGTTTGTGACCTGATCTCGTAAATTAATCATATAATTTTGTTCAGACTGTCCAAACAATTCATCTATGTTGGATGTATCACCATTCTGTATACTAGGACCTTCAAGCTGAACATCTTCATCATCATATTGATAGAATAAATCATCTCCAATTATCGCTTTTTCGAAGATAGTTGTGTACCGCTATGCATGCAATGACTATGTTCTGTTGTTATGGAAAGAATAAGGCGCCATCCTTTTTAATATTGAGAAGCATGTCTTTAACACATCAAAAGCTCGTTCAATTACATTTCTCATTTTCACGCGCATGTGCACAGTTGAAGGTTTCTTCTCTACCTCTAGAGAGACCACCACTTTGAAAGTCGGGCAACCAATACTACACGTTGTGGTATGGTGCCATAAAACCTCTCGTATGGGTGTAGGCGACATCTACAAAATAATATTTTATTGTAAAAATAAAAAATACATTTAGCATAAAATTAAATAATGTGACTATTAAATTTATGTAAATAAATTTTATTTAAAATTATCATGAGGGGGAATTGAAAATTTGTGAGATGGCTCACAGACTGTTTCACTTAAAATCCATGAATCATGTACAGCTCCTTCCCATCCAGCCACCACATAAGTAAAAACCATATTGAAGTCACAAATGACTATGACATTTTCGTAGCATTCTCCCCCTTTTCTACCCCTATATGGCACTTGTTTATCTTTTCGAATGCATGCATGGATGAGAGTTCCATCTATCGCACTAACGGCACCCTACACAATAAAAATGAAAGGCAAGATATTAATGTGTATGAGGAAAATAATTAATACTTGGATATTTATAATATTTTTCAATGAAGTTATACGTTAAATGCTTGTCTAAGTCGATCATGAATCCGTATCATATTCACATGTTCATCGAAGGATGGAGGAACAATCATCTCCTTGGAAAAATGCAACATAACCACTAAGACTTCGTGAAAATTCATGTGCACCATGTGCCCCGAGTGTTGAAACTAATGTTTTACGAATCTATTTCAGAGGTTATAACTCACTATCATAAGAAACAATGTCATTTTCTCTTCGACAGTCAAATATCTACTATTTGCAGGCCACCCTTTCTCTTGAAAGTGATTACATAAATTAATGAAGGCATATGTTCTCCATTTGTAATTGTTCATATCATACCGTTGAAGCGCCATTTAAGAGCTCTTCAACAAATTTTGTACCTGAAAGAGATGATGAACTAGCTAGTTCCCTAGTTATGAATTTTTTATCATAATATTTGCTTAATAACTTCAAAAACATGACAAAATCTTTAATACCCTTTTTTTGCTCTAGCATCATAGATGATGTTAATAGAATCAATAACTACAACCATATGTCATCATATTTAGTATAAACATTTCACCATGTTCAAATCTACTAATAGTATTTAGATTATAGTCTTGATGTCCAAAAAAACACAAAATGATGTAAAAATGCAACATGTCTTCCTAACATATTAATAAACACAAAACAATTCTCATCCCTTTCGTGCAATGTATGCAAGCCACCCTTTTTGTGCCTCTTCATCCTCTAAATTCATCCATGCTTGCCTATATTCTTTCTTATCACAGAAAGCGGTAACTACAACAAAATGCAAGTGGTATGTTAAACTCTTTCTAAGACGGATGAAGTTTCTTAATAATTTCTCCTATCTGAAATCCTTGACTGATAATCATCCTTTCAGTGTAAATTTCTTGTATGATAATCTGAATACCTTAAAGTTGTGACATAACGGATTTATTATCCTCCATCTTGTAATCAAGAAATCGTCCGATGACAAATTTCTTGGTTCTAGAATCATTTTTCTTGTACTTCTTATCAAACAAAATCCATAGTTCTTTTTTTGACTTGATGTTCATCTTAATATACACATCATAAATAGTGTTAATGAACCCATTGATAATATGGTTCCGGCACAGATAATCATCTTTTTCAAATTGATCAATCCGAAGCACGTGATTCTACATTGCCCTAAGGTGAAATTTGCCCCCCACAATTATCGGTGATGCTGCTGGTGTCACAGAAAATCGTCCATATGATGCTACAACTCCGATAAAGCAGCACAACAAGTATCGAAGTTCTGACGAACTCAAGCAATGGACCGTCCTCAATAAAACAAGAGGGAAAATATTCGTATTTGTGTACAAAGGGAAGGGGTGTCCTTTTATAGAGAGTGGGAGGCCAACGGTCACCTTTACTCCATTAAGAACGTATCATATACAAAAAATAAATGACATGCATTTTTAACTCAATAGTCAAAAACAACTAATTAAATTAAAAGAGATCTGTCAGTTACAAAATTTATTAATCCGACGATTATAAAATGAATTAAAGAGTCAAAATAAAATTTAACGAAATTTTGACTAAAAAGTACATAGGCCAACGGCCCCCCAAACCGATGCGGTATTCGTGTTCGCAAGTGCAGGCATACGAGTGCGCAGTCCGATCCCGAACCTGAACCCAAGCTCGGCCCGGCGTGGCGTTAGTGCACGCGCGTCTGGTATTGTATCACCTCTACCATCCAAGTTTTTACAAAGCAATGAGACAAGGATTACTTATATATTGAGTGACATTTTTCTCTTTTTCTCATGCGGGACTGTTAAAAAGGTTCACATACAAAACCACAACTCTCCAAAAGTGTAAAATAACAAGTGTGGTACAATATATGTACTTGATGTTTAAACAAATAAAATGCAAAATACATAACAAGAAACAAAACAAATCCTTATATGTTTGTTTGGGCAACCTACCTTGCATTAGTAGAACTTGGGGGTGTTAGGCCAAACTTCTAAAAAGACAGTCGTTTTCAATAAAATGCCTACTCGGTGGTTGTTTTGGGCCGTAAATACAGATTTACAACCCGTGGTATATAAAGTAGTAAAGTCCTTTATTTTCAAAAATATTAAGCTACATAACGTTTGAAAAATAAACCATATATAACGTCCATCATATTAAAAAAAAAGGCATTATTTTAAAAAGGCTCAGGCTCCGAGGACCCCCTTTTTCTGACCCCTCTCGGTGTTCGTGCTCTCAGCCGTGGATTTCACGAGTCCAACTGTGGAATTTTGTCAGCTCGACACTGACAACCACCATTGGATTTTTGGAATCCAACGGCCGAGCACACGAACACGAGAGGGGTCAGAAAAAAGGGGGTCCCCTGAGCCCGACCATTTATAAAAATAGACATTTTGCTTTTTATAGCATTTTATAACAAATAACATAATGGATTAGGTGTGTAACGGCTGTTGTAACGATTTTTTTTTTTAAGTGGTGAGCCAGTTCAATTACACTATCATAGGTAGGACCCACACTCGTGTTGAAAAAATTGCTTGCAAATAAGCCATGGTCATGATGTGAATGCAGAAGTAGGAAAATCTACGGTCTGGGCCTAGGATGACGGTCACTAAGGATAATGGTTAGCTCTAGATCATTGGATGGTCTTCAAGGTTCGTATGGTGAAGATCTCGAGGACAATCTACGGTCTGGGCCTAGGATGACGGTTACTAAGGATAATGGATACACTCTAAACAAATCACATAATTCAAAGATTTCAAAGAAATAAGGAATTGACGATTCACGTTCATCATCAACGTTGATGATTCTAGTCTTAGTTATGTGGCACATTCTTAGATACCACTAACCTTATAGGTGGACACAATACCAATCATCACCTAATCATTAAACTTTTTCAAATAAAATAATTCATGTCAACCTCGTTATCTAGTAAAATTTTGATGACTGAGGGCTGTCATCGAAGTCCCTGAGAGCCATGCATGGATTTCTCGGCACTACCCTAGTGCTTTTTGCCACGTACCCATGTGAGTGCTTTTTAAGATTTCTTTTTAATTATTTATTCCAAAAGCAAAAAGCACTTGGGTACGTGCTGAGAACTCCGTCGCTGTCACAGGCTTCAATGACAGCTCACTGTCATCAAAGGTTTACTCCTTGTTAGTTGTATCCGTTAGTCCAATGTGTGGGCCATCCTAACTTTTTCTGCTACTTAAATCGAAACCACTTGGGTTGCAAACTGGGAAGAAATAGAAGTAGATGAGAAATCAAGTGATGGAGTGGTGTTTGTGGTTGAGCCTTTTGTTGGTTTCGGTTCAGTTTCAAGTGTATAGGTGTTTGGGGTGTGTGGAGGAAGAAAGGATCGGTCTCTTAGAACTCAAAGCTTCCTTCAATCACCCAAATGGCTCTTCTCTCCCATCTTGGGATGCTAATGATCACAGTAACTGCTGTGCTTGGGAAAACATTAAGTGTGACAACACCACGAGTCAAGTCATCCAACTTTCTCTTAATTCTAGACGGGAATGGGCCCAGGGAGATTGGTATCTAAACACCTCTTTATTTCTTCCATTTGAAGAGCTGCAAAGTCTCGAATTAACTGGAAATAATCTAGTTGGTTGTGTTGATGAGGAAGGTACGTACACTTCTCTCCTATTACAAGTAATTAAATGTTTAGTGTAATTGCTTCCAATTTTATTTGATGGATTAGTCATTAACTTTTCATAATTTTCAATATTCAACAGGTTTTGAAAGATTGTCCAGTTTGAGAAAGCTGGAGGTCCTAGATTTAAGTTATAATAGGCTCAACAACAGCATCCTACCATCTCTTTCTACACTTTCATCCCTTAAGAAATTGTCTTTAATGGAAAATAACATTGAGGGATCAATTCATATTCAAGGTATATATGTTTTGTTCTGTTTTACCGCTCTTAACTATGTATATATTGACTTGTAGTCTAGTTTTATGGTAACTTTTGTAGAGCCACCTCCATTTCTCTATAAAATGGGGGATCCTTTCTCTTCTTATTTTAGATTTGACTGACTTGCCTCTTCTCCTAAAGTCCAGTTTCATTGCCCCCAGGGAGCCAACCTAGTTGGGTTGCTGATGGGTCGTGTGAACCGTACCCCAACCTTTGGGCTTTCTGTATAGTTTTTTTTTTTTTTCCTTCAATACAACTTTTACTTGGCAAAAAAAAAAGAGTAGTTTTAGCTCTTATTTTGATGTTTCTTTCTTATTGCTTGTCCTAATCAGAATTGGATTCTTTAAGCAACTTGAAGGAGTTGGAATTAAATTACAATTCCATCGACAGCTTCATAACCATCCAAGGTATAAAACAGAAATATCAAATTGTCCACTTTTCTTGTATTAGATATGAAGTATTTTGCAGAAATATGGATTAATGGCATATGTATAATAGCAAAATTTGATCCATCCCCATCAAAAATACCACTTGGCACTCTTCGGGGCCCAGTTACCCATGAATGTTATCTCAACTCCTTGTGCTCCCTACACACCAAAAATAAGTCTGATGGGTGATATCTAGCCATTGGATCCTAGTACGTACTTGAAAAAATGTTCGAATCTAATGGCTAGAAAATGACCCGTGAAAAATGCAAGAATCCGAATACTAGAAGTCAACAATCCGATTGATTTTTTGTGTGTAGGTCCATCAAGGAATAGGGCCAAACGTTCATAGGTCAGTGGGCTCAAAACGTCAGTGTCATTTTTTCATTGCTTATTAATAATTTGAAGATCATTCGAGTTAACCATAATCATATTTAGGTCTTAAAAAGTTGAGCAAGTTGCAGATCCTAGACCTGCGTGGCAATAGGTTCAACAGAAGTATTGTACAGTCTTTGGGTGCACTCTCATCTCTTAAGACACTGTATCTCAATCGAAATGAATTGGAAGGATCAATTACTATTCGAGGTAACTTTAGTTGTAAACGTCTAGAGAACGATTGGGTTCAATTTCGTTACTCATCTATATGTCTTTTCCTTTTCTCCTTTCATGATTTCTTTCCTTTAATTGTTTTGCCTTTTTGTAGAGTTGGATGCTTTGAGCAACTTGGAAGTCCTGGATTTATCTTATAATTCTCTCAATCAGAGCTTTCTTCCATACCTAGGAGTTATGACTTCTCTTAAGGCCTTATCTTTGCGTGGTAATGGACTTAATGGCAGCTTACCAGTTGAAGGTAAAAATGATGTCTATTTGGCTAAAAAATAACTTGATATCTATAGAACAAGTGATAGTGGTTGTCTCCTCACTTATACCCCCTCTTATAGGTTTCAACAAAAAGGGGCGGAGATCTTATCCCCCAACTGAATGGTCGATCTCAGCTATTCACACCCGATTTTGGCAAACACTAAGTCGGGGAGTGGCATGGGAACGGACCACCCACTAGTAGTAAACAAGGGAGAACATTTCTTACATTTATTTATTTATTTAAGTATTAACCATTTTGCAGGGTTGTGTAAACTGAAGAACCTCCAAGAGTTAGATCTCAGCAGCAACCATTTTGAAGGAAGCTTACCTTCATGTTTGGAAAACTTGACATCCCTTCAGCTTTTGGATCTCACTTACAATCAATTTGATGGAAACATAAGTTCATCTCCCATTACTAGTCTCACATCACTTGAATACCTTTCTCTTTCCTATAATCGCTTTGAAAGCTCATTTTCATTTAGCTCCTTTGCTAACCATTCCAAACTTGAGATATTCAACCTTAAGAGTGGTAGCAACAAATTAGTTGTGGAAACTGAATATCCAGCCTGGGTTCCAAAATTCCAATTAAAGTCCCTCCATTTGTCAAATTGTATATTCAACAAACCCGTTGGTGTCATCCCGAACTTTCTCTACCATCAATATGACTTGAGAACACTAGACCTCTCCCATAACAATTTGGGGGGAAGGTTTCCCACTTGGTTGCTAGAGAACAATTCAAGATTAGAAGTCCTATATCTGAGGAACAATTCTTTCACAGGCCCTTTTGATCTTTCATCGTATCCTAACTTATCTGCACTAGATGTTTCAACTAACCACATCCATGGCCAAATCCCAACAAATATTGGTAATATTTTTCCAAATTTAATTGTCTTGAATGTGTCAAAAAATGCCTTTGAAGGTAACATTCCTTCTTCGTTGGGTGATATGAAACAATTATGGAGTTTAGACATGTCTAACAATTATTTGTCAGGAGGAATACCAGAGCACTTAGGCACAGGTTGCACTTCATTGAGGATTTTGAAACTGTCAAATAATAATTTGCATGGCCAAATATTTCCTACATTTTCTAACCTGACTAAGTTGTCCTCTTTATATTTGGACGGCAACCACTTTACTGGAGCAATCCCAGATGGCTTGTCCAATTGCTCCGGTTTAGAAATATTGGTTATAAGTAACAACTATGTATCAGGTAGGATTCCATTTGATTTTTGCAAACTTGACAAACTTCTCCTTTTGGACCTTTCGGAGAACAATATTTCTGGATCCATACCATCTTGCTTCAACCCACCGGACTTACAATATGTACATCTAGAAAAAAATGGGTTCACAGGACCAATGACAAATGCTTTCTCAAGAAGCTCCAAGTTGGTGATATTAGATATGAGAGATAACTACCTAACCGGAAATATTCCAAATTGGATTGGAGGATCTTCGGACTTAAGCATTCTTCTCTTAAAAGGAAATCATTTTGAAGGTAGCATTCCCATTCAATTTTGTGAGTTGTCCAATATAAGCATAATGGACCTTTCCCACAACAATCTTTCTGGTCAAATACCTTCTTGCTTGAGTAATTTTACCTTTAAAAAGATTGGAGATGCATATGACAAATTTGTTTTAACTCGCTTTTCTACTCTCTATTCTGTTCCAACCATTTCATACATAAGTCGAACAATGCAGACTAAGATTGGATCTCGATACGTTTATTATCATCTTACATTAGACAAACAAGAACATGTGGAGTTCACAACAAAGAGTAGGTACTACTCTTATGAGGGTCTCATTCTTGGTTTAATGTCTGGAATTGATTTCTCATGCAACCAATTAACGGGTCACATCCCACCTGAAATTGGAAACCTACGCGAGATTCATTCATTGAACCTATCCCACAACTGCTTAATTGGACCAATCCCAACAACATTCTCAAACCTGAAGCAGATAGAGAGTTTGGACATTTCTTACAACAATTTGAGTGGGACAATCCCTTCACAACTAATTGAGCTATACAATCTGGCAGTCTTCACCGTGGCTCACAACAACTTATCCGGTAAGACTCCTGAAAAGAAAGCACAATTTGCAACTTTCGAAGAAAGCAGCTATGAGGGCAACCCTCTTCTTTGCGGACCACCTTTAGAGAAAAATTGCACCACAACAGCAGGGACACCATCATCGATGCCAACAGTTGGAGAAGACAATAATTCGATTGATCTTGGGATTTTCCTGGTGAGTTTCATAGTGTCATACATAATGGGGTTGTTAGGAGTCATTGCAGTTCTCTACAGAAACCCTTATTGGCGGCAGGTGTGGTTTCGTCTCGTTGATGTATGGATCATCTCTCCTTACTACTATGTTTTAGACAATCTCCATAAGCTGTCTATCCTTGTGTAGCTTTCAAATTTTGTTTTGATTGTATCTCCTTCAGTTGTCTACTCATGAACTCTTTGATCTGCTCTTATATGTATATAATGACTAATGTTTTGCTAATTTCTGAAGAAGAGAACAGATTGTCAATTTTGTTGTATTGCTTATTCAATTTATGATAAGCTACTTAATTTAAATCTCCTAATAATAAGATGAAAAGTGCTAAAATTCAACAGCTAGAAAATCTCCAATCAAGGTCCACCAAGGTGTAGGATACGTGTCTGAATGAGTTGACTTGGTCTCGAGTCACCCACTTAGTTGAACAGGCAAAGCAAATTTTGGCTGCCGCCAACAGATTTGGACACATGCTAACAAAGGAATGGATCAAGAGAACCCAGTGAATGACCTGAAAATAAGGACCACCACAACTAGAGTGGCAGCAACAACGTAAGAAATCATGGAGTGCAAGTTTGAAGTCCCCATTTATTCCACTGACCCATGGATGTTTAATCGTATCACCTCTTGGTGGACCTACATACCAAAAATCATCTTGATTGATGATTTCTAGCCATTGGCATTGAGCATTTTATTGGCGTGATTTCTAACTGTTGCATTTGAGGTTTTTTTTTCTTACTCAAATATATTGGCTATGTTGTGCAAAAGATCACAGAGATAACCGATGCACACAAGATTGAGTCAGATACAAAGATCAAGGACCATATAAATGAGAAAGAAGTTCAGAAAATAAACACAGAACACAAAGTTTTAACGTAGTTCAGCTTAGCCTACATCCATAGGCAGCAAAACTATCCTCTGTTTTCAATTCAAAAGAACAACTATTTTTACAATACACGTCAATCCCTTTTATGGGTATTGACTCCCTCTTATTTCCAAACTCTCTCACCGTACACAATTAGAATCTCTCTTGTTTCCTAACTCTCTCACCACACACAATTAGAAACTCCGAATTGTTATGACTCCCTAAAAGGAAACTGCTGCTACGGGAGAGATCCGCACCAAATCGAGCCAAAAAACTTGGCAAGATTTGTAGGCCACATACCAATGCTTGCCCAATCCAACCATCTCCACCTTGGCATGAAATCTCACGCCATCCACAAACAAAGAGAACAAACCTTGTTGCCTTCAAATGCACCCATAGGCGCCAAGCACCCAAAGGTGCCACACACCCGAAGGTGCTCAAACTCGCAGGATTTTGATCAAGTCCAAGTAGTGTTTGAACTTGACAGCTGTCACTATCTTAGTCAACATATCTGCAGGGTTATCATTAGTTCCAATCTTCTGTGGAAGTATATCACCCTAGTCAACAATCTCTCGCACAAAATGGAAACGGACGTCGATGTGCTTAGTTCGAGAATGATGGACCTGGTTCTTTGCTAAATGAATGGCACTCTGACTGTCACAATAGACATCCACGTGCTCCTGAATAATCCCCAAGTCATCAAGCAACCCTTGAAGCCAAATTGTCTCCTTAACGGCCTCTGGTACGACCATGTACTCTGCCTCGGTAGTTGACAAAGCAACTGTAGAAATGTCGACCTTCAACTTACCGGTCCTCTAGCAAGTGTAAACACATATCCACTAGTAGACTGACGCTTATCCAGATCATCGGCGTACTCTGAGTCCATATATCCAACTACATGCTGACCAGTACTATCATCCCGCTGAAATACCAAACCAAAATCCATGGTACCCAGAATATACTGTAGAATCAACTTCACAGCCTGCCAGTGCCCTTTTCCTGGATCATGCATGTACCTACTCACCATACTGACAGCCTGTGCAATGTCAGGTACACACCATTGCATACATCAAGCTACCCACAACACTAGCATATGGAACTTGAGTCATATACCGACACTCTTCATCTGTGTGATGAGAGACAAAGAAGCACTGAGCTTGAAGTGAGGAGCAAGAGGTGTACTTACAGGTTCAGATTTTTCAACCATACCAAACCTCTATAGTACCTTCTTCCAATACTATTTCTGTGACAAACTAATCTTGCCCTTCAGCCTGTCTCTCATTTTCCATAGTATCTTCTTGGCTTCCCCCAGATTCTTCATTTCAAATTCATACTCAACTGAGGCTTCAACCGATCTATATCTACTTTGGTCTTTCAAGCAATGAGTATATCATCCACATATAATAGCAAATATAGAAAGGATCCGTCATTAAATTTATGAAAATACACACAATGGTCATATTAGCATCTGGTGTATTGCTGCCGTATCATAAATTGATCGAATCGCTGGTACCACTGCCTTGGAGACTATTTCAAACCATACAACAATTTTCTCAGTTTGCAAACCCAATTCTCTTTTCCGGCAATCTTAAGCCCTTCTGGCTGAGTCATGTAGATTTCCTCCTCCAAATCACCATGCAAGAACATCGTTTTGACATCGAATTGTACCAACTCAAGATCAAACTGTGCAACCAGGGCTAACAAGATACGAATAGAGGAATGCTTCACAACTGGAGAAAATACCTCATTGTAATCAATGCCTTCCTTCTGTGCGCAGCCTTTAACCACCAATCTAGCCTTGTACCATACATTGTCCTGGCCTGGAGACCCTTGCTTTTTGGTGTAAACCCATTTGCACCTGATTGCTTTCTTCCCTTTTGGTAACTGTGTCAACTCCCAAGTTTCATTCTTGTGAAGAGAGTGCACCTCTTCCCATTGCTCTCTTCCACTCTACACTTTCTGAACTTCTCATAGTTTCTTTGTAGGTGGAAGGAATATGATCCTCAACAATTGTAAGTGCATATGCCACCAAGTCAATAAACAAGTAGGTTTTCGAATCTCTCTTCTTAGTTTACAGGCTGCTATAGAATCCTGTTGCTATGAAGACACCTGGGCTGGAACCTCTTCTTCATCATCTATGTCCTCACCCTCTAGTTCAACTGTGGGACCATTATAAGTTTTCACTGAAACCAATGGAGACTCAAACTCCACTTGCTGTGAAGCACCCCTGGTCATGCTTTCCTCCTGAGAGCTATTCTGCTTGTTCTGTGTGAACATAGCAGTTTCATCAAAAGTCATATCCTTGCTCAGAATAAATTTCTTCAAATCTGGACACCATATCCCTTCACACCAGTGCTAAAACCCAAGAATATAGCTTTCTTGGCCCTTGGATCCAACTTACTTTCTTTAACATGAAAATAAGCTAGACAACCAAAAATCTGCAACTAATCATAATCTGTAGTGGGTTTCCCAGACTATACCTCAATGGAAGTTTTGCCCTGATTTGCAACAATAGGCAACATGTTGATGAGATGGCACGCATACGTCACTGCCTCAGCCCAAAACAATTTGCCCAACCTAGCATTGGACAACATACATCGAACTTTCTCCAGTAAAGTACGGTTCATGCGCTCTACCACCACATTCTATTGCGGTGTGTCCCTAACTGTAAAGTGTCTCACAATGCCTTCATTCTCACATACTTGCAAGAACGGATCGAACTTATACTCTCCACCATTATCTGACCTGAGTCTTCTGATCTTTCTAGCAGTATGAGTCTCAATCATTTTCTTCCACGTTAGGAACACAACCAAGACTTCATCCTTATGTTTCATGTTGTACACCCATACTAGCCTTGAGAAGTCATCCATAAAAGTAACGAACCAATGCTTACCTCTTAAAGATGAAACTCTAGAAGGCTCCCATACATCTGAGTGAACATAATCAAGAGTACCTTTAGTACAATGAATTGCGGTATCAGATTTCACTCTAGTCTGCTTGCCCAGACACAATGTTCACAAAATCCTAACTTGCAGGTCATCGCACCTTTCAACAAGCCTTGCTTCACCAGTCCTTGCAAAGCTTTCTCTCTAGCATGCCCTAAACGCATTTGCCACAATCTAGTAGTGTCTAGAACAGCCTTCTCTGAGCTATCATAAGTTGTTGCTACTCTACCTGTAATTGTACTTCCCTGCAAGAAATACAAATTGCCTCATCGAGTACCCTTTATCACCACAAGTGCACAGTAAACAACCTTTAGAACTCCACCTTCCATAGTAATCTTTGAACCCTTGGATTCTAAAGCACCCAAGGAGATGAGATCTTTCTTCAAATCCGGTACATACCGAACATCTGTATGCACTCTAACTGCTCCATCAGCCAACTTCAGACAAATTTTACCTATCCCTTCCATCTTACAGGCATTATCATTACCCATAAGCACTGGTCCACCATCCAACTCCTTAAAGTTAGAAAATCAATCCCTGTTGGGACACATGATAAGTACAACCTGAGTCTAAGATCCATTCCTCAGAATGGCACACCAACGATGAACTAGTTAGTGCAAATTCAGAATCATCATCGTCAATATGTGCAACATTCACATCTGAACCTTTCTTATCCTTGTTTTTCAACTTCGGATAATCCTTCTTCCAGTGCCCCTTTTGGTGACAAAATGCACAACTCGTCCTTAGCAGGAATTTTCTTATCATCGTACCTTCCTCTTGTCTTAGAATGAGATTTATCTCGTTTACCAGATTTTCTATCATCTGACCTGCCTCTTACTATCAGTGCCTCAGATGTTGACTCTCTATGAACCTGTTGGTCCTTCTTTCGGTACTCATTATTCATTAATATTGTAGACACTTCATCATATTTCACCTCATCTTTCCCATATAATAAGGTGGTTGTTAGATAATCATATACATCAGGATGTGAATTCAAAAGACATAATGCCTTATCCTCATCATCAATTTTCACATCAAGATTCAATAAGTCAAGAAGAATTTTATTGTAATCATTGAGGTGTTCAGACAGAGTGTTACCTGGCCGATATTGGAAACGAAAAAAGTTTGTTCTTCTAATGGAGATGATTCACCATACTCGTCATATACTTGTCTTCCAATTTCTTTCACAACTGCTTTGCACATGTCTCCTTCATAACAAAATACTTCTGATCCTTGGCAAGACAAAGCTTGATGGTGCCACAAACCTGTCGATTGATTTTCAGCCAATCCTTTTCTTTCATCTCTTTGGGTTTATCCTCCAAAGAAATTTCCAACTCTTGTTGAGTCAGAACGTCCAAAACTTCGCATTGCCACATGCCGAAGTTATTCGTTCCATCGAACTTTTCAACTTCAAACTTTGCATTCGAGACCATAGTCCTTACCGTTGACGAAGATGTTGACGGCGAATCATTTGACATCTTCTCGTTCAGTGATCAAATAGACTCAATCACCATTCCATAGATATTTTTCCACTAAGTTCTGAACCAATGGCTTTGATACTAGTTTGTTGTGCAAACGATGATGCACACAAGATTGAGTCAGATACAAAGATCAAGGAACATATATATAAAAGAGAAAGAAGTTCAGAAAAAATCTAGAACACAAAGTTTTAACATGGTTCGGCTTAGCCTATATCCACGGGCAGCAAAACTATCCTCTGTTTTCAATTCAAAACAACAACTTCAGCTTAGCCTATATCCACGGGCAGCAAAACTATCCTCTGTTTTCAATTCAAAACAACAACTATTTTTATAAAACGTGTCAATCCCTTTTATGGGTACTGACTCGCCGTACACAATTAGAATCCCTCTTGTTTCCAAACTCTCTCACCACACACAATTAGAAAACTCCTAATTGTTATGACTCCCTAAAAGGAAAATGTTGCTACGGGAGAGATCCGCACCAAATTGAGCAAAAAATTACAGGCTAGAAATCACTAATCAAGCTGATTTTTGTTGTGGACGGTACTATTATGCCACAACACGCCAAACACCAGGAGGCGTTGGGTTAGCTGTCTCCAAACATCATCCAATGGGGCCCAGGCTGCCTACTGCCTAGCTGCAGCCGTCAATGCGAGATACTCATCTTTTTTGGACCTTCAATAAATGAAGCATAATTATTATGTTGTTGCCATATTCAATCGTACACAGTTGTGATCCAGATCATCCAAATAGGACACATCCCTTAGATAGGCTAAGGTCTAAAAGGTGCATGCCATTGAAGGAATCCCAGTTGTTATAAGACTCCTAAAATTGCATAAACGGAAGTTCATCAAAACCAACGAATGCCAACAAAAAAAAAAAAGAAAAAAAAAAGTTAAGATCAGACGGGTTAGAATCATTTCATAAAATATCCACTTAACTCTACAAGCTACCATAATAAATTGTCTAGTTTGCTCTAAAACCATGGATTTTATCATGAACCTCCTGTCATTTGGTTGACGAGATGCCTCAACCTCCTCTCATGTTGTTACATGTGGAGAGGAGGTGACCTCCTATGATGTTGTGACATGTATTGGAGAGGAGGTGAAGGGTAACCGGAAGAATTAGTTTTGGTTCAAGCTATTTTTTTTGTAGTAACCTACTCTTTAGGTAGCCCTTGTCAAGATATTCTGATATGAATACTTTGACATGACTCTATATGACCCACATGGAAATGCATCAATGGTTAATTTTTCATTAGGATGATCTCCCTGGTTGGTGAGGATGATATCCTTACCATGGAGATCATGCAACTCGCATGGAGATGAGTAAAGGGCTGATTTTTGTTCATCTTCTCACCATAGACATCATTCTCACAAAATATATGTTCCCCCTGATAGTGTCATTTTATGTGTCGAAAAAGTATGGCTCACATGTAGATGACTTAATAAGGGCTAATTTTTTTTTTTTTTTTTAATATTCTATTGGAGTAATTGATCTCCTCACCCTCAAGAATAATCTCCACAAAAAAATCAGCCAATTTTGAATCATTTAACCTTATCAAAAGTGGACCTAAAGTTAAGGGGGAAGTGGACGGTCTAGAATTTTTTAACTTGTGATCTACTTTTCATAAAGCTATTTGTGCTAATAATTCTTTCCTCGGACATTTCAAAATAACCTGACATATATATACGATTGGGATACCTATTTTTTTATACATGATCATGGGGTCAATGACCTTTCCAATCCTTACCAAGGAGATCATCCATGGGATTCACATAGAGATGAGTCAAGGGCATATTTTTGGTACGATGACCTCTTCACCATAGAAGTCATCCTCTCAAACAATTAGGTAGCGTTTTGTAAAACTTATTTTATGGTCTAATATCTTAAAGTGCTGAATATGAGATCTGAAATCTTAAAGTGCTGAATATAAGGTCTGAAAATACTGTTTGGTAAACTGTTTGAAAAAAATTGTTGAAATCTGAAAATAAGTGTTAAATATGTTTGGTAAACACAACCAGAAATGTCTAAAATTGACATTTTGTCGTATTTACCCTTGTTAAGTGTTAAGTCTGTTTGGTAAATACAACAAAATAATGTCTAAAAATTGGTTATTTGCCACCATGCACCTCTGGAGAGCAAAAAGCACCACCCCCATCACCATCCATGCCTAACTACTAGCTAGAACATGTCTCTATCGGCATTTCTCTAGACCATAAATCAACTATCTTAAGCATTAGTTAGAGTTGACTAGTAAATTTTGCTCCACGTTTGAAGTTGTAGTTGCCAGTATCTAGAGCTTTCGGACCCGAGCAATAAACTTGAAGAAAGATACCAATGTCAAGCTCGTATTCTTCACTAATACACGTCGCCTTTGGCACCCACCATTGCCATAAGATTTCTACGGCAACTGCTTCTTCCGAATGACAATTACCATCTCAAGTGGTTGGCTTGTAGATGCATCAAATGCCAATGTGGTGAAAGGTATTCAAGATGCAAAGGTGAGGCTTTCGATCCAATTTACAAAGTGGATGGAGGGTGATGAGTTGGATGATGGTGATGACCCATTTCCTCCCCTACTTAACTACACCACATTAAGCTACAATTGAAAATGACTTAAGAAATGCCTATGATTCTGTACATTGAGACTTCATTTTTTAACAAAATGGGATCCCACTTGTTATGAAAGGCCGGATCATGTCATGCATTACTACTCTGAAATTTTCAATCCTTTTAAAAGGCACTCGGGCAAGGTATTTCAAAAGCGACAAAGGTTTGAGGCCTATCTCCTTGAGTATTTGTCATAGACTCACGGTGATGGAAGCCCTTCTCTTATCTTATGAAGAAAGGTAGTGATTCCTAGAGTTCAAAATTTCAAATCATACCATATGGAGGATGAGAGAAATCAACAATAAAATGCCCATACTAAGGATAAGGATGACACAAACAAGCTTGAAAACCAAAAGTATTATTAATCATTATAACTTATTTTACAATGATAGTATTACGGGCTAGACAGGCGTGTGAGCCAATCTACGCTCAATAGAAAGGGCAAGATGCATAGACCATATAATAGCAGTTGCAACTGTGGACTAGATTTTTACAAGTACAGAGGGCACAACTGAGCCAATCTATGCTCACATCAATCATCTTCACAACAGAAAAAAATCCCGAGATAGTGAGAGAGAATAGATCGAGAGATTGAAAAGAGGCGAGAGAGATAAGAGATTAGGTGAGAACATTACCTGAAAGTGGCACACAATAGTGGCAGACAACGATGGTGGCTCATGGTGGCGATGGATGGCGAGGTGGCTCACGGTGGTGGTGGACGACGATGGTGGACCACGGTGGTGGTGGATGGAGATTGGATGCAAGAAGCTAGGATTTGAGAGGAGATGAATGAGGGAAGTCGAATGGATTTGTTTGAATTGAAGGTAAAAAAGGTATTATATGTTGATAAGGGTACGATAGGCATTTTAGCGATAGAATATCACTTACCGCATTAAGTGGTTTTCCACTGAAACGAAAAAGTGACATTGTGATGACTTAAAAAAGAGTTTGATTTTAAGTGAGTTCTAGAAAATAAGCACTGGTTTTTTTTTTTTTTTACCAAACACTATCAATTTGCAAAAACCATTGAAAATAATCTGAAAAAATGCTCTTACTTTGTATTCAACATGTTTTGGGTATTTTGGGGGCATTTTTGGAGAAAAATGGAAACTTTGACAAAGTAAGAGGTTGTTTTACAATATTTAACATATTTTTAGATATATGGAGGGGGTTTTTTGAAAATTTTGCAATTCAAAGGGAAATTGTATAATTTTTTATTATTATTTTTAATATCGAAGGCAGTTTTTAAAATTGTGCCAATTGAATGGGCAATTTTGAAAGTTTTGTAATGATTGTGATAAGTGTAAATTTTTTATAGAAAAAACCATAATGTGATAAGTGGTAGAGATGTAGATGCATGCTTAAAAGTCTAGAATACCCTCAGTGCATAATAATAAGCATGAAAAGTGTTGTGGTGCTTTAGGAATAAAGTGGCAAAAGAACATGGGTCCGCACGATGAGTTCTCTTTACTTGGCTATTTATTAGTAAAGATAAGGCCGACAACATCTGAACCATTGATGGAATTCAGTTCTAATAGTATACTTTTTTAAATATTCAAGTATTCTTATCTTGAGTCCAGTTTCCGTCACAAATGTCTTTGTCACAAACGTCCATATGAGCCATGTGGCATACTCTTAGAGACCCCTGATGTATGGATGTTAGGATCATCCCTAAGTGGACCTACAGACCAAAGATAAGCCTGATTGGTGAGTTCTCTGTTTGATTTTAGTCTTTTTTCGTGGGTTGATTTTCATCTGTAGGATTCGAGCATTATTTGGGTACCCAAATGAAATATCTAGAAATCAACAATCAAACTAATTTTTGTTTTGTAGGTCCAGCTATGGATGGGTCAAACATCCATACGGTCAATGGTCTCTAAGAGTGTGCCATAGTCGTTCATGACCAAAACTAGACTTTTCCCTTGTTATGTCAAATGGCAACGCATAACCTAGCTGTTATATGGGTCACGATATCACAAGCTAGAGCATCGGGAGGGACCTGTGCAGTCGATCCCATGAATAGACCGAAACATAAATGGATTTTTTACCTTATACAACGAAGAATAAAAGAAGAAAAAAAAAATCTAATTCTTCTTCTTCTTCTTCAATGATTCGAAATTTAGTTTTCATTTTTTATAGGCCTCTTTGTAATCCTCTACATAAGAGCTGGATCAAGGTGTGAATGCAAAAGCAGGAAAAAGATGTGAATGAAAAAGCAGGAAAAAGGTGTCAACATCGTTAGTTGCATCCACCAGTCCAATGTGTTGGCCATCCTAACTTTGTCTCCTATTTAAATCCAAACTACTTGCGTTGCAAACTGCGTAGAAATACAAGTAGATGAGAAATCAAGCGATGGAGTGGTGTTTGTGGTTGAGTCTTTTGTTTGTTTTGGTTCAGTTTCAAGTTTATGGGTGTTCGGGGTGCATGGAGAAAGGAAGGATTGCTCTCTTAAAACTCAAAGTTTCCTTCAATCACCCAAATGGCTCTTCTCTCCCATCTTGGGATGCTAATTAAGAGACTACTGTTGTGCTTGGGAAAATATTAAGTGTAAGAACATGACAAGACGAGTCATCCAAATTTCTCTTAATTCTAGACGGAAATGGGCCCAAGGAGATTGGTATCTAAACACCACTTTATTTCTTCCATTTGAAGAGCTGCAAAGTCTCCAATTAACTCGGAATAATCTAGTTGGTTGTGTTGACGAAGAAGGTATACTTATCTCCTATTACTAGTAAATGTTGTGTAATTCCTTCCAATTTTATTTGATATGTCATTAACTCATATTTGTTTTTCCCTCCTATGAAGGAGCAAGCTTTCATCCTTCCCCTCCCAAAAATGCGACTTGCACACTCTTCCGGGCCCAGTTACGTACAGAGCAAAAATAAGCATGATAGGTGATTTCTAGCCATTAGATCCAAGTACCTGAACAAATGTTCATATCTAACTGCTAGAAATGACCACATGAAAAATGCTAGAATTCGAAGGCTAGAAATGAACAATCAGATTGATTTTTTGTGTGTAGGTCCACCAAGGAGTGGGCTATATATTCATAGGTCAGTGGGCTCGAAAGGGTTGCCAACTGGTATTTTTTGGAGGGAAGGATCGAAGGACCAATTTTTTTTTTTTTTTTATTTTTCCGATAAGGTTATGGGCTACCATAATACTAAATACTACAGGTGATTTCAACCCGAAAGCCTTAATTAAGTCATGAGTAGAAGAGATTTTCGATCATTATAGACATTTTGTATTCAATTGATTTGTGTAAATTGTTATTTAACTTGTTAACTTAACTACATAAGCATTAAAATATCTTTAACTAAAGTGAATAAAGATAAAATTCTTAAGTCTATTAAGTTTGTTTGATATGATTTGAAGATCATTTCAGTTATCCATTCTCATATTTTGGTCTCAAAAAGTTGAGCAAGTTGGAATTCCTAGACCTAAGTCTCAATAGGCTCAAAAGAAGTGTTCTACAATCTTTGGGTGCAATCCCATCGCTTAAGATGTTGTATTACAGTGACACCAAATTGGAAAGATCAATTACGATTCAAGGTAACTTTAATTGTAATTCCTAGAGAGCGATTTGGTAATTCAACTTCATTTCTCATTTGTCTTTTCCTTTTCTCCTTTCATGATTTCTTTCTTGTAATTGTTTTGCCTTTGAGCAACTTGGAAATCCTGGATTTATCTTATAATCCTCTCAATGAGAGCTTTCTTCCATACCTAGGAGTTACGACTTCTCTTAAGGCCTTATCTTTGCATCGTAATGGCGACTTAATGGCAACTTACCAGTTCAAGGTAAAAATTATGTCTATTTGGCTAAAAACTAACATGATACAGTAAACTCAAGAATATTTATTTATTTAATTAGTAACCATTTTGCAGGCGGTTGTGTGAACTGAAGAATCCCCAAGTGTTAGATCTCAGTTGGAACAATTTTGAAGGGAACTTACCTTCATGTTAGGGAAACTAGATGTCCCTTCAGCTTTTGGATCTCTTTCAATCAATTTAGTGGAAACATAGGATCATCTCCCATTACTAATCTCATATCACTTGAATTCCTTTCTCTTTCACATAATCTCTTTGAAGGCTCTTTCTCATTTAGTTCATTTTCTAATCATTCGAAACTTGAGGTATTCAACCTTATGAGTGATAGCAACAAATTAGTTGTGGAAACTGAATATCCTGCAGCTTGTATTCCAACATTCCAATTAAAGTTCCTCCGTTTGTCAAATTATATAATCAACAATCCTATTGATGTCATACCAACTTTCTCTACCATCAATATGACTTCAGAATACTAGACCTTTCCCATAACAATTTGCAAGGAAAGTTTCCCACTTGGTTGCTAGAGAACAATTCAAGAATGGATGTCGTACATCTGAGGAACAACTCTTTCAAGGCCCTTTTGGTCCCTCTTCGAGTTTTAACTTATCCACCCTAGATGTTTCCAATAAACACATTCATGGACAAATCCCAACAAATATCGGTATTATGTTTCCAAATTTAGTTGTTTTGAACATGTCCAAAAATGTCTTTCAATGTAGCATTCCTTCTTCGTTGGGTGATATGAGGCAATTAAGCAGTTTAGACATGTCAACAATAATTAGTGCTTGATCTTTACCTCTGCCTACATTATCAACTAGAAATCCAACTTAGTAAGCCAGAGAGTACCACGTGTGACTCAACACCATTTGAGCAACATATAAAGTTTAAGGTGTATGTACTGAATCTTTCACCATCTGTGCTGGATCGGTGTGTGTAAATTAAGATCGGAGTGTCCTGATTGACGGTAGGTTTGGGGTGTACCAAACTGAACAAGCGGCAAATGTTTCGTGATTAGAAGGAAGCTCATGTATTGATCAACGGTTTGGGCATTCAGGTAAAAAGTCAGCTTTCCCACACAAGAACAAGTTTCCCACAGAAGAAGAGAATCATATCAGCTTTCTTAGGGAGAGGATTAGGAGGAGGATACCGACGTGCATTCAGGGTGCGAGGCAATCTAGAAATTTGAGCGAAGATAGTGGACGAAATTTTGATATCCACCCTGTTTACACGTGAGGAGAAAAACAAACTACGTTGATCCTCAGTATAAATATTAGCATAAAAGCAATGAATCTCACGAGGGTAAATGGGTCCAAAGTACTTAAAAAGAGGCAACTAGTGTTGAGTTTCAAACAACTAATAAATATTCAATTCGAAGAGCAAAATCTCAGTTAATCATTTTACTCTATTGAAATGTTTTCTTTTCTTTTTTTATCATAGTCTAGAGCTGGCAATCATAACTAATTTGTTGTATGCGATTTAGTACCCTATACCTGAACCGAATAGAATTAAATTGGTTGCTTAATTTTTAATTAGGAATTATTTTGTATCGAACCTATTCAACCCTACATTTTAGGTCCTGTGAATTCATATACCTGAATTTTTAACTAATCACGATGGGTTTATATAGGAACAACTTGGAAGTCCTAGATTTATCTTATAATTCTCTCAATGAGAGCTTTCTTCAATATCTAGGAGTTATGACTTCTCGTAAGGCCTTATCTTTGCGTGGTAATGGACTTAATAATGGCAGCTTACCATTTCAAGGTAAAAATGATGTCTATTTGACTAACAAATAACATGATCTAGTAACAAGGAACAATATTACTTACATTTATTTATTTAATTATTAACCATTTTGTAGGGCTGTGTAAACTAAAGAACCTCTAAGATTTAGATCTCAATTTTAACAATATGGAAGGGAGCTTTACCTTCATGTTTGGAAAACTTGACGTCCCATTAGCTTTTGGATATCTTAATGACAATCAATTTGGTGGAACAAGAAATTTATCTCTCATTACTCGCCTCGCATCACTTGAATACCTTTCCACTTTTGTATAACCACTTTGAAGGCTCTTCCTCCGTTTGTCAAATTATATAGTTGACAGGCCTATTGGTAGCATCCCCAACTTTGTCTACCATCAATATGACTTGAGAATACTAGACCTCTCCCATAACAATTTGGCGGGGAGGTTTCCCTCTTGGCTGCTAGAGAATAATTCAAGATTAGAAATATTAGATATAAGTAACAACTATGTATCAGGTAGGCTTCCAAATTGGTTTGGAAATATGTCGTCTTTGATCGAATTTGTCGCGTCTAAATATCATCTTCGAGGATATCCATTTCATTTGATTTTTGCAAACTTACAAACAGTGTAGAGAAAGAACAAAATGACACATAACTAAGCTGTAGGACAAGTCGCCCACGGAGTGGGTAAAGCAAATTCCGGCTGCTTTCTTTTTCACAGTGCTCAAATCATCAAACCGCTAGAAATCATCAGTCAAGCTGATTTTTCATCAGTTGGTCTCTCCAAGAGCTGGACCAATCACCTATGGGGTCAACGGGTCCGAAAGAGTGACGCCCACGTGACATTTTGGAAGAGCTGTGGAACAGGAAATTATTTCTCTCTAAGTCTGAGAGTAGTGTATGATGACATGACTCTATAGGACCCACATGGGGTCAATTTATTCTAACAGACATTTTGCTATTGAGCATTGTATGAGCCAGTTCATTTACGCTAGCACAGGTAGGACCCGAGAACCAATTCATTTACACTAGTACAGGCAGGACCCGAGATTGAAGTCTACCCCTTCCCAAAATGCCACTTGGAGCACCCTTTCAGGGCTACTAACTTTATGGATTTTTTTGGGCCACCTCTTGGTGGACTTGAAAATTCCCAATTAAAATGCCCAGATATATATCAATGGCTTGAAATCACAATTGAGTTGATATGTAGATCCACGAAGAGGTGAACCAAACATCCATGGTTCTGTGGGCCGGACAGAGTATGGGAAGTGGCACAAGCATAATAGGGTGCGTTTTGATCTCTAGCAAGTTATAAAGGGGGCCATTATAATATTACAACAGACACGTAACGTTACCGTTATTTTTTTTTTTTTTATAAAAAAAAGGCTGTTATAAAGAAAGCATACCATAGTCAAAAAACAGAATATTAATTTTTTGAATATAATTTTTAGAAAAAATAATAATAGTTAAGTAAGCGATAAGGAGACAAAATAAGGGCCATTATTTTTTATGGATCTTATAATAAATCTGTTTTTTTAATGTTTTTTAAAATAACGTAACGGTGTTCGTATGTTATCCTTATAATGTAACGGGGTTCGTATTTTGATTAAATAATTCTATCCGTCTTATTATTGGACTAGCTCTTTGAATCAAATATCGTGAATCCAAACCAGTTGCATTGCAAATTGGGAAGAAATAGAAATAGACGAGAAATTGAGCCTTATAAGAAACTGAGCTGGCATTCATTTTATTTTTTATTTTTCACATTTTGCCGGCGCTTAACCACCATTGGATCCATGAAATCCATGGCCTAGCACATGACTTGCATATAAAATTTACCCTGATTAGTAATTTATATCCATTTTTTTTTTCTTGCTTTATTTTTAACCATGGATTTTGATCATTATGATCCAAAGGTTAGAAATCACTAAATCAAGATTATTTTTGTTGCATAAGTCCATCACATCCATACGATAAGTAGCCTCTAATAATGTGCCACATGTATCATATTGTGGGTTTATCATCAGCTTTGATGATGGACATCCTCTTGCTTTAATGAAGGACATCCTCATTTAAAGTTTTCTAGCCACACAATTTAAGTGCCACGTTAGGATGCAATAATTGCTTGCACAATTAAATTGACATGTGAAAGTGTTGAACGACCAAATCACCCTTTCAAATTAAAAAAAAAATTCAAAAATCAAAAGAAACAACTTTTGTCATTTTAATGAACTTGAGGGCATATTAGGAACAACATTTTTAAAAATTTTAGTCTTTGAATGAGCCGCAGGGTGATGTATACTTGCAGGTAAACGTGTTATTCGACAACAAAAAAGATCGAAATGCCCCTACTATGTAAATAAATTGAAAGTAAGAAAAGAACATAAAATAAGGGCATTTGTGGGATTTTAACGTGAGGCACGCAAGAAAGGCCTTCATCCGTTAATAATAGAATAGATATTATATATATAACATTATCAGTTCCAGTTCGGTTCCAATTCCGAACAGTTCAGTTCCAATATCACTATCCAAAACCGGAACCGTTATTATCAGTTAGGTTCCAATTTTAATCGGTTCCCAAAAATGTGGAACCGGAACTTGGAAATTCAGTTCTGGTCCTGATTTGGTTCAGGTTAAACAGGTCCAAATTGATACCCCTAGTTTGGACACATACTATCACAAAGGAATGGATCAGTTGTCTCGTTCTGAAGTGCTACCATCTGTTCATGGCAGAGTGAAATATTCTCACATTTTTCACATGGCACAACTCCACCTAAAAGACGAGTGGATCGTTCCTATCTCTCTGCGTTTACCTGGTCAGTGAGCACCACCACAAAAAAATTTCTACCGACCCACTTACGTCTTTTTCACATATAATATAGGAAGAAAAATTTCCACTTATAAGAGAAGTTTTGCTTTGGGCATTGTATGACAAAATTAGAGACCACTGGCCGTATATATGTTTGATCAATTCCTAGGTGGACCTACATATCAAAAATATCCTGATTAGTGATATCTAAGAGTTGGATTAGAGTCTTTTTCATGATTTATTTTTTAAGTATAGGATTTCAAGCATTATTTGGGTACTCATATCCAAAGGTTAGAAATCATCAATCAAGCTAATTTTAGTACGTAGGTCCACCTAGGAAGGGGCCAAACATCCGAACACTCAATGGTCTCTAGCTCTCTGTGTCACATACTCGATCTAAAGGTCATAACAACCATTATATGTTACTATTATTAAAACGTTCCTGTTATTTCTTATTATTTTTATTTTTTACCGCAAAACATGAAACATAAATAATGGTAACGTTATTTACGAAGTTTCCTTTAAACCTTGGTCAACTCAACAAAAGTAAGAGAAATAGTTATGTCATGACGATGAGATTGTTTTCTTCTCGATCCCATGCATGTGGAAGAATAGATTCCTAGCACCGAGTGAAATCAACTCTACGTCATTATGTCTCACAAGATGACTGAATAGTATAGGGAATTAGGTAAGCCCTTATAATTACTGGTCTGTAGCTTCCCGTAATAAAGGTTGTAACAGTCGTTATTTGTTTTTATAAAAAATCTTTTAAAATAAATATCAATTCTTGTTATTTCCTATTGTTTCTATTTTTTTCATAAAATATGAAATCTATACTATTATAAAGACAAAACCGATGTTGACGTCCACACGGGCTTCAATTAAATGTCTCTCTACTTTAAAGGAAAAACTTGGTCTCATACATGCCTCTCTACTTTAAAGCCACAACCTGGATTGGCATACTTTTAAGTCTGCAAACGTATGCAGGCTAGATTTGTACCCTTTGAACCTTAATCAAATCACCAAAAAGTAAAAAAAAAATTGGTGATGCCGGGGTGATGAGGTGGTTTGTTTGTTTGTTTTTTTTTTTTTTCCAACGCAGAAGAATAGATTTTTAACACAGAGAGAAGTTAAGTCTATATCGACATAAACTAAAATTTTCCACAAGAGAAGGATTGATGGTACAGAGATTAGCTTGTTTGATTTTTTCCAATGGAAGAATAGATTTTTAGCACTGAGAGAAGTCAAGTCAATATTGACATAGACTAAAATTTTCCACGAGAGAAGGATTGATGGTATAGAGATTAGTTTGTTTGATTTTTTCCAATGGAAGAATAGATTTTTAGCACTGAGAGAAGTCAAGTCTATATCGATATAGACTAAAATTTTCCACAAGAGAAGGATTGATGGTTGAGAAGTCAAGTCAATATTGACATAGACTAAAATTTTCCACGAGAGAAGGATTGATGGTATAGAGATTAGTTTGTTTGATTTTTTCCAATGGAAGAATAGATTTTTAGCACTGAGAGAAGTCAAGTCTATATCGATGTAGACTAAAATTTTCCACAAGAGAAGGATTGATGGTATAGAGATTAGTTTGTTTGATTTTTTCTAATGGAAGAATAGAATTTTAGCACTGAGAGAAGTCAAGTCTATATCGACATAGACTAAAATTTTCCACAAGAGAAGGATTGGTGGTATAAAGATTGGGTAACGCCTTATTTACGGGCTCGCAGTATCTTGACCATTGGATTGACTAGTGGAGAGGCACACACAACATATATATGCAATTAATCAAGTCACCAAAAAGTAAAAGAATTGGTAATGTCGTGTTGATGGGGTGGCTTGTTTGTTTGTTTGTTTGTTTTTCCAACACGGAAGAATAGATTTTTAGCACTGAGAGAAGTTAAGTCTATATCAACGTAAACTAAAATTTTCCCCAAGAGAAGGATTGGTGGTATAGAGATTGGGTAACGTCTTATTTACCGGCTAGCAGTATCTTGACCATTGCGTTGACCAGAGGAGAGGCACACGCAACATACATGCAATTAAAAAGAAAAATAGGAGAAACATTTTTGACGGAAACAAGTCTATAGTAATCAAAATGCTCTTATTTCTTATTCAGAATGTTTTGGATATATATTGCGAGGCATTTTTTGAGAAAAATGAAAATTTTGGCAAAGTAAGAGTAGATTCGCGATATTTGACTTACTTAAATACATGAAGGCGGCATTTTTGAAAATTTGACAATTTAAAGGGTAATTTGAGAAGAGAATATAAAAATTGTTGCAATTCAAGGGTAAAATTGAAACTTTTGTAATGCTTGTAGGTGTAATTTTTTTTTAAATTATGATATTATAATGGTAGATACGTAGAATTGCAACAATTTTTATATTCACTTCTCAAAATTTAAAAATGGTATATATTATATGAAAAGTGTAGGGGTTTTTAAGGAAAAGAACATGGATCTGCACAAATGGTCTACAAGTATACTCGGGACCATTGATGGATTCAATTCCATGGTTCAAAATAACGTCGTTTTAATGGTTTTAACGGCCGTTAAAACGGTAACGCCCCAAGCCCATTATGTTAAGAATGGTTTTGACACTTAGAAAATAAAGGCCATTTTTTTTTCTTTTAATCGCTATTAAAATTGTTTTGATGGCCACTAAAAGCGTTTAACAGCCCATATTTTCTGAAAAGATTTGTAGAAACAAAGTACTGTTTATTCTGTTAAATTTCATTTTTTTTTATTTTTGCCCGTTCGTTATAATTCGTTTTAACAGTAACGCCCCCAGTCCGTTATACTGTTAAACGGCCTTTTTTAAATATTCTTTGTAGGCCCATAGTGATGGGCAAAACGTCCAATAAAAATATATTTCTTAACAGACGAATTTCAGATTTAAGACTCAAAAGGTCAACGTAAGTATAAAGAAAACCAGAAAAAAAAAAAAAAAAAAAAAAAAAAAAATCTGAATGTAATATTTTGGAAAACTTACCTTGCACAGTAAAATTTGGGTTGCTTGGCCAAACTTTAAAAAAGGGGGCGCCCCCTTTTCAACGAATGCCTGCTGGGTTGGGTGGTTGTTTTGGGCGGTAAATACAGATTTATGACCCAAGGTAACATCCCCAATGCAAAATGAAAGTATCGCCTTGAGGAAGAAACAATAGTATCGTCGTCCATAGGTCCTGATCATTGGATGATCTTTAAGGTTTGTGTGGTGTGGATCGTTGGATGGTCTTTAAGGTTTGTGTGGTGTGGATAGTTGGATGGTCTTTAATGTTTGTGTGGTGTGGTGTGGATCGTTGGATGGTCTTTAATGTTTGTGTGGTGTGGATCTCGAGGACCATCAACTATTTGGGCCTAGGATGACGGTCACTTAGCTATAGGAAAAAAGACTTTAAGCAATTGCTGGGCCCTCCGTATAGGTTCCAAAATCGTCCCTAAACATTATAGCGACGGCCAGTCCTACCATTGCTACCCATCGCTAAATATTTTTAGCCTCAAAAAATGGCCGTCGCAAAAAAGTCATTTCCCACGTAAAATATGATAGTAGTAGTAGCCACGGATATATACATTTACCAACGGCTATAACCGTCGTTATATGGCCTATATACAGAATTAACACCTTCAAACACGTCATATAAAATAGGAGTAAATCATTGATGAAGGACCATTGTATGAGTCACGTGGACCGTTGAAGGACCATTGCTGGATGCTCTTTAAGGTTTGTGTGGTGTGGATCTCGGGGACCATCATCTTTCTGGGCCTATTAATTAGCACCTTCATAAACGTCGAAGAAAAGAGTAAATCTTTGATGACAGAACATTATATGAATCACGTGGCATGCTCTTAGACAGCCCATTCTTGTGTGGATCTACAGACCAAAATTCAGACTGATTAGTGAATTATAACCGCTGGAATGCTGTACGTCTTTTTCATGGGTTTATTTTTAACCGTGTGATTCGAGCATTATTTTGAGTACTCAAATCCAAAGGTCAGAAATCAGTAATCATGTTGATTTTTTGTATGTAGGTCAAACTAGGGATGGACTAAACATCCATACAGTCGGTGGTCTCTAAAAATATGCCACGTGAGTCATAATGTGATGACAGACTCGGTCATCAAAGATTTAATGAGAAACGAGTGGTGATAGGAGTTTAGGTGTTCTCACGTGTGGATCATTGGTAGGTAGGGCTAGGAGAGTCAAAGTCCATGAATCAAGTCATTCAACAATTGGTGGTAATTAATTAGGGAGTGAGAAGCACGTTGATGAAGCAACGAAGATGTTGTATTACTTGTGTCACAGTCGATTGTGAGGTCATCATAGACCTCATCTTACCTAGAATTGGAGAGGAGTCATGATTGTAATCTGGACTTGGAGAGAAGAAAGTGGAAAATTCTTATTCCAGAATTAATGTGAACCACGTTATCTGTATCCGTCAGTCCAATATGTGGGCCATCCTAACTTTTTCTGCTATTTAAATCCAAACCACTTAGGTTGCAAACTGGGAAGAAATAGAAGTAGATGAGAGATCGAGTGATGGAGTGGTGTTTGTGGTTTTGCCTTTTGTTGGTTTTGGTTCAGTTTCAAGTGTATGGGTGTTTGGGGTGTGTGGAGGAAGAAAGGATCGCTCTCTTAGAACTCAAATCTTCCTTCAATCACCCAAATGGCTCTTTTCTCCCATCTTGGGATGCTAATGATCACAGTAACTGCTGTGCTTGGGAAAATATTAAGTGTAACGACACCACAACACGAGTCATTCAACTTTCTCTTAATTCTAGAAGGTACCACTGGACCCAAGAAGATTTGTATCTAAACACCTCTTTATTTCTTCCATTTGAAGAGCTGCAAAGTCTCGACTTAAGTTTGAATGAAATAGTTGATTGTGTTGATGATGAAGGTATACTTCTCTCTTATTACTAGTAAATGTTTTTTGCAATTTCTTCTAATATTATTTGATTAGTCATTAACTCGTCATAATTTTCAATACTGAACAGGTTTTGAAAGATTGTCCAGTTTGAGAAAGCTGGAGGTCCTACATTTAAGTCTCAATAAGCTCAACGACAGCATCCTACCGTCTCTTTCTACACTCTCATCCCTTAAGAATTTGTCCTTACAGGGAAATAACTTGGGAGGATCGATTCATATTGAAGGTATGTTTAGTTGTTTCACCTGTTAACGATATATTGACCGTAGTGTAATTTTAACTTCAGTTTTCATGTTTCTTTGGTTTCTTTCTTGCTTGTCATAATAAGAATTGGCTTCTTTAAGAAACTTGAAGGAGTTGGCGGATTTAAGCTGCCCACACAGTACACACCAAAACTAATCCTGATAGGTGATTTCTAGCCATTGGATCCAAGTATTTGAAAATTTGTTTGAATCTAATGTCAAGAAATGACCCAAGCCCATTACGTTAAGAACCGTTTTGACGCGAAAATAATTGTGAAAAAACAGCCGTTTATTTTCGTTAAATACAGTTATTTTTTCATTTTTCAAATTTTTTCATTTTTTCTCTATTCAATTTCGGCTCCATTTTTTCTGTTATTTTCGTTATATTCCATTTTTTTCTATTTTTTCCCATTTTTTGCCCGTGACAATTCTTTTTAACGGTAACGCCCCCGGTCCATTATACCGTTAAAATGGCCTTTGTTAAAACTTGGGCTAATCTATGCCGTTAGTGGGCCCCCAAAAACTGAACAATGTAGGGCCAGTAGAGCCCTCTGCATCGCCTGCATCTAAAAGTGTTCCCTAGAATACGTACCAAAAGATGGGTTGAAATTAAAAAATTTCCATCATTATAGACATTTTTCTATTTGACTTGTTAACTCAACCAAGGTTTAAAGGGGACCGTTATAACAGTATAACGGACTGGGGGTGTTACCGTTTTTTCCGTTATAACGAGAAAAAAAACGCTCAGGGGCAAAAATGGAAAAAAAATGGGGAAAAAATGGAAAATAACGGAAAAAATGGCGCTGAAATTCAAATTTTGAATTTTAAAATTTAAATTTCAAAATTTCAAAAATGGGAAAAAAAAAAACGAAATATAATGGAAAATAACGACTGTTTTTTCACAAAATTTTCGAAAAAATAACAGTCGTTATTTTAATTATAATGGCCGTTATTTTTTGGGCTTTTTAACAGTCCATAACGTAACGGGGTAGGCCCGAATCGGTTATAACGGCCGTTATTTCGTTATAACGGCTGTTTTTTAAACCTTGAACTCAACTACAGGAGCATTAATATATCTTTATAATTAACTAACGAGAATATAAGCGGCCCTAGGTCTAGATCGTCGGATGGTCTTCAAGGCTTGTGTGGTATGGATCGTGAGGAACATCTGCGTTGTGGGCCTAGGAGGACGGTCACTAGGGATAATGGTTACACTCTAAACAAAATTAGCACCATCAAAGAGGTTAAAGAAAAAGAATGGTCAACAGTTGTTCGTATGGGAGCGGGGAGCAAGAACACGCTGATGTAGCGACCAAGATATTTTTATGGCTTTAGCCTTTAGAGGAGTAGAAGTTAGCTGAAGGGCCACATTATGGGCCATGCAGGTCACTCTTAGAGATCACGGTATGGATGTTTGGCCCATTCTTAGGTGTACCCTACGTACCAAAAATCAGCCTAATTAATAATGTTAAACCTTTGGACCTTTGTACCCCCAATAATGCCTGAATTCCATGGTTAAAATTGAACCCATGAAAACGACTCCAATCCTATTACTGGTAAAAATGTTTAATGTAATTCCTTCTAATTTTATTTCATGAATCATCAATTCATATTTTGCAATAATCTACAGGTTTTGAAAGCTTGTCCAGTTTGAGAAAGCTGGAGGTCCTAGATTTAAGTGACAATAGGCTCAACAACAGCATCCTACCGTCTCTTTCTACACTCTCATCATCCCTTAAGAAGTTGTCCTTACGGGGAAATGAGTTAGAAGGATCAATTCATAGTGAAGGTATGTTTAGTTGTTTTACCTCTTAACAATATATTGACTTGTAGTGTAGTACTTTAGCTCCTATTTTCATGTTTCTTTGGTTTCTTTCTTGCTTCTCCTGATCAGAATTTGCTTCTTTAAGCAACTTGAAGGAGTTGGATTTAAGTCACAATTCAATCAAAAGCTTCGTAATCCAAGGTATAAAACAAAAATATTAAATTGTGTTTTCTTATGTATAACACTCAATGAAGTGTTATGCAGAAATATGGATTAATCGCATGTGCATAATGTTTATCTCATGAATGTTTATCTCACCTCTTGGTGGTCTTCCACACGAAAAAATAAGTCTGATAGGTGATTTCTAGCCATTGGATCCGAGTACCTGAAAATTTGTTTGAATCTAACGTCTACAAATGACAGCCGTGAAAAATGCTATAATCCAAAGGTTAGAAATCAGCAGTCAGATTGATTTTTTGTGTGTAGGTCCACCATGGAGTAGGTTGAATAGATTTTCCATCATTATATACATTTTCTATTAAATTGATTTTGTATAAGTTACTATTTTTTAAGATCATTCAAGTTATCCATTTTCCCATTTAGGTCAACAAGTTGCAGATCCTAGGCCTACATCTTAATATGTTCAAAAGAATTATATTTACAATCTTTGGGTGCACTCTCATTGCTTAAGATACTCTTATCTCATTTATGTGTTTTCCCTTTCTTCATTCATGATTTATTTCCTTCAATTGTTTTGATTTTTTTGTAGAGTTGGATGCTTTGAGCAACTTGGAAGTCTTGGATTTATCTTATAATTCCCTCAAGGAGAGCTTTCTTCCATACGTAGGAGTTATGGCTTCTCTAAAGGCCTTATCTTTGGTTGTAGTGACTTAATGGCACCTTACCGGTTCAAGGTAAAAATGATGTCTATTTGGCTAAAAAAATAACTTGATATAGTAAACAAGGCACAACATTACGGACATTTATTTATTTAATTATTAACCATTTTTGCAGGGTTGTGTACACTGAAGAACCTCCAAGAGTTAGATCTCAGTTGGAACAATTTTGAAGGGAGCTTACCTTCATGTTTGGAAAACTTGACGTCCCTTCGGATTTTGGATCTCTCTTACAATCAATTCGATGGAAACATAGGCTCATCTCCCATTACTAATCTCACATCACTTGAATACCTTTCTCTTTCGTATAATCGCTTTGAAAGCCCTTTCTTATTTAGTTCAATTGATAATCATTCCAAACTTGAGGTCTTCGACCTTATGAGTGATAGCAACCAATTAGTTGTGAAAACTGAATATCCAGCTTGGGTTCCAACTTTCCAATTAAAGGTCCTCCGTTTGTCAAATTGTATAATTAACAAACCTGTTGGTGTCATCCCCACTTTTCTATACCATCAATATGACTTGAGAACAGTCGACCTCTCCCATAACAATTTGGAGGGAAAGTTCCCCACCTGGTTGCTAGAGAACAATTCAAGATTAGAATTCCTACAACTGAGGAACAACTCTTTCACAGGTCCTTTTGGTCTTTCTTCGTGTCTTAACTTATCCATGCTAGATGTTTCCAATAACCACATCAATGGTCAATTCCCAACAGATATTGGTATTGGTTTTCCAAATTTAATTGTTTTGAACATATCAGAAAATGCCTTTCAAGGTAGCATTCCTTCTTCTTTGGGAGATTTGAGACACTTATGGATTTTAGACATGTCTGACAATTATTTCTCAGGAGGAATACCAGAGTACTTGGCCACAGGGTGCACCTCATTGTGTATTTTGAAACTATCAAATAATAGTTTGTATGGCCAAATATTTCCAACATTTTTTAACCTGACTGGATTGTTCTCTTTACAATTGGATGGCAACCACTTTACAGGAAAAATCCCAAATAGCTTGTTCAATTGCTCGGGGTTAGAGATGTTGGATATAAGTAACAACCATGTATCAGGAAGGCTTCCAAGTTGGATGGGAAATATGTCGTCTTTGAAAGCACTTGTCATGCCGAAAAATGATCTTCAAGGATCCATTCCATTTGATTTTTGCAAACTTGATCAACTCCTCCTTTTGGACCTTTCTGAGAACAATATTTCTGGATCTATACCATCTTGCTTTAGCCCACCAGACATACAATATATACATTTGGAAAAAAATGGGCTCACAGGACCAATGACAAATGCTTTCTCTAGAAGTTCCAAGTTAGTGACATTAGATATGAGAGATAACTACCTAACTGGAAATATTCCAAATTGGATTGGAGCATTATCGGATCTGAGCATTCTTCTCTTAAAAGGAAATCATTTTGAAGGTAGTATTCCCATGCAACTTTGTCAGTTGTCCGATATAAGAATAATGGACCTTTCCCACAACAATCTTTCTGGTCAAATACCTTCTTGCTTAAGTATAGGAGATGCATATGACAAATTTGTTATGGATGATGGAACGTCTATTTCCTATTCTGTTCCTATTTCGTATATAGGGGGGACGTTTACAACGGAGAGGGAGATTGAATTTCAAGACTCGGAATATTATCAACCACTTTACAAAAAGGAACAAGCGCAGTTCACAACGAAGAGTAGGTCCTACTCTTATGAAGGTCTCATTCTTGGTTTAATGTCTGGAATTGATTTATCATGGAACCAATTAACGGGTAACATACCACCTGAAATTGGGAACCTAAGCGAGCTTCATTCATTGAACTTGTCCCACAACTACTTAACTGGACCAATCCCATCAACTCTATCAAACTTAAAGCAAATAGAGAGCTTGGACCTTTCTTACAACAATTTGAGTGGGACAATCCCTTCACAATTAATTGAGCTATACAATCTGGCAGTCTTCTCCCTGGCTCACAACAACTTATCTGGTAGAGTGCCTGATTCGAAACAATTTGCGACATTCGGAGAAAGCAGCTACGAGGGCAACCCTCTTCTCTGTGGATCACTGTTGAAGAACAATTGCTCTACAACTGGGACCCTATCATCGACCCCAATAGTTGGAGAAGACAAGTCGATCGACCTCGTCATTTTCCTGGTGAGTTACATAGTCGCATACATAATGGGGTTCTTAGGAGTCAATGCAGTTCTCTACATCAATCCCTATTGGCGACAGGTGTGGTTTCATCTCGTTGATGTATGGATCACCTCTTCTTACTATTATGTTGTAGACAATCTCCATAAGCTGTCTACCCATGTAATTATCTACTCATGAACTCTTTGATCTTCTCTTATATGTATATATAAGACTTATGGTTTGCCAATTTCTGATTGTCAATTTTGTTGGATTGCTCATTCCATTGATGATAGCGTACTAAATTTAATTCTTATAAAATAAGATAAAAAAGTGTTCAAATTTGACCGCTAGACAATTACCATTCAGGTTGATTTTTGTTATGTATGTTTGCCAAGGGTTGGGCTAAATGACCAGTGGCTGTCAGCGCCAAGCTGGTATATCACTTTTTTTAATTTTCTCAAATAAAGTCCTATCATTCCCAAAGTAATGGAAATAATAGAAAAAGTGGTACTGAAATTCAAATTTTCAGAAACAAAAAATAATGAAAAAAAATGAAAAATGACGGCCATTTTTTTTTCCACAAACTTTTTAGAAAATAACGGTTGTTATAATTATGGGAAAATAACGACCGTTATTTTTTGAGCGTTTTAACAATACATAATGTAAATGGGGGAGGTCCTAATCTGTTATAAAGGCCGTTATTTTCGTTATAATGGCCATTTTTTTCTAAGTCCAAGCACATATTTAAAAAGCGGAGATCGAGGAGATCTCAAAGTACAAATAGAGTGTGGTGGTAATCAAAAAACATGATGAACAAATCAAAACAAAACCTAATCAAGCCGAAAGACCATGTCGCTAAAGAAGGTGTTTGTCATCTCATGAGATACGCTTCCCCAACCGAATAAGAGGGCCTTGATACTTAGAATGACTTGGAACAACGAACTCTCCTTACCCTCAAAGGTTCTCTTATTTTGCTCCAGCCAAACACACCCTAGATAATTGCTAGCGGAAACAACATTCCCCTGGCCAATATCGGGATCTTAGGCCAACTCTCCACAAGTGCCCCTAGGCTTTCTAGAAAAACCCAAGCGACTCCCACGTGTGTTAGGAAGAGTAACCAAACCTATCTAGCAAACTCACAATGTACTAGAAGATGGTTAGTGCTCTCCCCACTGGCCTTGCACATAACACAATAGTCGACAAGATCTATTTTCTAATGATCAAATTTTCTATAGTATCTTATTCAGGGTAGCCACCCAATTAAAAAAATGAACTTTCAAGGGGTTTCGGATTTCCAGTGTGGTTCATACTATGGGTGATTTCAAACATTTGGATCTAATAACCCAAATAATGCTCGAATCCCATGGTTGAAATAAACTCATGAAAATGACTGCATCCAATGGTTAAAGTCACTAACGAGGCTGATTTTCTGGTCTGTATATCCTCCCGAGGCCAAACATTTATGCGGTCCATGCTCTTTAAGAGTGTGCCACATGGCTTATTGTGGCCCATCATCAGCGTTGCTGAACTGAACAAAGAAAGAAAAAAATAAAATAAAATAATGTCCTACCAGTAATTTTGTTTGAAAAGAATGTGGGTCCCACACATGTTTGGGACGTTTGTGGGACCTATTTTGTTCTTTTAATATGTGGGGCCCACATATTTTGTGCTTTCCTAAGTGAGTAAACATAAGTTCATATGAAAATTTTTCATTTGCACATGCCCGCGAACCAAGTGGTGATAAATATGAAGTGCGTAAATTTTGAAATTTGCATATGCAAAGTTAGTGCAAACCAAACACAAGAAAAGAGTGTGGGTGTAAAAACTATTGCATGCACAAACCATTGCATGCATAATGGTTTGTGTGCATACCAAAGAGACCCTTAACCTAATCAAAACTAGATCTAAAGTTAATGGTGAAATGGATGGTCCAGAATATTTTAACTTCTGATCTACTTTTCATAGGTTGGCAACACAAAAATAAGTAACTTATTGACTTTTATAAGTAAAGAAGTTAAAAAGTTAGTTTGGATGTGATTCATATTTTAACTTTCGAAAAGTTAAAAATTAACTTAAAACTGAAGCTAAAATTTTTAGCTTTTAACTTCTAAGAGAAGTTACTTCTCAAAAATTAGAACACCTCCCCACGTTTTAATTTCTCTGACTTTTTCAGAGGTAAGAAATCAACTTGTAACTTCTACTACAAGTAGAAGTGCTTTTACTTCTCGTTCCCAAACGCCCCCTAAAAATGTTGAAATTGGCTGTTTTGGCTTAGAATTATTTTCTCAGACATGTTAAAATAACCTGACTGTTAAAATTGGTAGAAGTATCCCTTGACTATGTCTTGGGAAGTAGAGTTTACTAGTGTTCACAAACAGTTTAGAATTTTTCAACATCTAATCTGCTTTCATAAGGATAGAGAAGTATCAGAATGAGATTTTTTTACAAGGAAATCTCCTTGACTCTGTCATGGGAAGTTAATTGTGTCCGCGGTTAGGCCTGACATCCAGAGGAGATGGTCTTTCTGGTGTGTGTGTGTGTGCGCGAGTGTGTAACCGCGCGCGTGTTTGTGGGTTAGGTTATTTTGATACACCAAAAATGACATGTCATTTGACACGCCCTTGTGGGGCCAACGTATAAATGAGTGATTGGATGATTTTCGGCGGGTATGATCTTCTCATCATGGATAATGTATTAACAAATTCAGCCAATTCTAAACTTCTAACCCTACCAAATGTGGAACTTAAAATTTATAGTGAAATTGACAGTTTGTATTTATCCAACTTGTGACCTATTTTTCACATGGCTAGAAACCTTGAAAGAACTCGTATTTAGTGAGGATGATCTACGCGGTGATAATCATCCTCAGCAAAATAATAGTCCTTAACTCATTTCCATGTGGGCCCCACAAAGGTCTGTCAAAACGGAGTGCCATTTTTGGCATGTCAAAATAACCTAATCCTACAATATATGTAATATTATATACTATATATTTCTATGTTCTCAATCTTAAATGAACAGGAGCATTACTGAAAGAGTCCGTCTAGAGCTACACCCATTTCTTACATCCACTTCTTACACCCGAGGTTGGGGCCCACATGGACATCATGTTGGACAATCCAACCGCACAATGAGTTACTCTTTTCACAAAAAATCAGGACATTTCGACATTCTTAACCTCATGAAAATATGACTTTAATTTAAAAAATCCAGACCATCCAATTAAACTATTATTTTCTGTCAATTTTTTATATGGTTAGCAATGTCGAAGTGAACTGACTTTTGGCAATGATGATCATCATGGCAAGGACAACTCATTGTGCGGTTGGATTGTCCAATATGTTGTCCATGTGGGCCCCAACCTCGGGTGTAAGAAGTGGATGTAAGAAATGGGTGTAGCTCTAGACGGACTCTTAATGAAAATTGAGTTAATTAATTTTTTTTTAATTAGTTTTTCTGGGTTTAATTCTTTAACTATTGTTAGATAAATACTTCTAATTTATATGAGCTGGTGGAAAGAAAAACAAATTTCTTTTTCTCTGTTATAATTTTTCTGTCAAGCGGAGAAGCAGCATTTGTGCTTGGCGTAGGGTAAGAGCAATATGTAAAAGACTGCAAATGGAGGGTTTTGAGCACGTCGGACGCCTGTGCATAATTTTAAAAAAAAAAATGAAAATATTTAGAGGCAGAAAAAGGACCAAAACACCCTTGCTTAATATTGCAAGGAGTTTTGGAAAAAAAAATTGGCATAAAACATCATCAAACAGCTACAGGGATTATTGGGTCAGGCCACCATTAAAGGGGTGAACCTCATGATAATAGTAGAGATAAGCTTCCTTGAGGAACAACTCTTTCACAGGTACTTTTGGTCTTTCTTCGTGTCTTAACTTATCCGTGCTAGATGTTTCCAATAACCACATCCATGGTCAATTCCCAACAGATATTGGTATTAGTTTTCCAAATTTACATTGGTTGAACATATCAGAAAATGCCTTTCAAGGTAGCATTCCTTCTTCTTTGGGAGATTTGAGACAATTATGGACTTTAGACATGTCCGACAATTATTTCTCAGGAGGAATACCAGAGTACTTGGCCACAGGGTGCATCTCATTGTGGATTTTGAAACTATCAAATAATAGATTGCATGGCCAAATATTTCCAACATTTGTTAACCTTACTGAATTGTTCTCTTTACAATTGGATGGCAACCACTTTACAGGAAAAATCCCAAATAGCTTGTTCAATTGCTCGGGGTTAGAGATGTTGGATATAAGTAACAACCATGTATCAGGTAGGCTTCCAAGTTGGATGGGAAATATGTTGTCTTTGAAAGCACTTGTCATGCCAAAAAATGATCTTCAAGGATCCATTCCATTTGATTTTTGCAAACTTGTTCAACTCCTCCTTTTGGACCTTTCTGAGAACAATATTTCTGGATCTATACCATCTTGCTTTAGCCCACGAGACATACAATATATACATTTGGAAAAAAATGGGCTCACAGGACCAATGACAAATGCTTTCTCTGGAAGTTCCAAGCTGGTGACATTAGATATGAGAGATAACTACCTAACTGGAAATATTCCAAATTGGATTGGAGCATTTTCGGATCTGAGCATTCTTCTCTTAAAAGGAAATCATTTTGAAGGTAGTATTCCCATGCAACTTTGTCAGTTGTCCGATATAAGCATAATGGACCTTTCCCACAACAATCTTTCTGGTCAAATACCTTCTTGCTTAAGTAGTTTTACTTTTAAGAGGATAGGAGATGCATATGACAAATTTGTTATGGATGGAGTGTCTTTTGTCTATTCTGTTCCAGTTTCATATATGGGGCGGACGTTTACAATGGAGAGGGAGATTGGGTTTCAAGACGGGGAATATTATCAACCACTTTACAAAAAGGAACAAGCGCAGTTCACAACGAAGAGTAGGTCCTACTCTTATGAAGGTCTCATTCTAGGTTTAATGTCTGGAATTGATTTCTCATGGAACCAATTAACGGGTGACATCCCACCTGAAATTGGGAACCTAAGTGAGCTTCATTCATTGAACTTGTCCCACAACTACTTGACTGGACCAATCCCATCAACTCTATCAAACCTAAAGCAAATAGAGAGCTTGGACCTTTCTTACAATAATTTGAGTGGGACAATCCCTTCACAACTAATTGAGCTATACAATCTGGCAGTCTTCTCCCTGGCTCACAACAACTTATCTGGTAGAGTGCCTGATTCGAAACAATTTGCGACATTCGGAGAAAGCAGCTACGAGGGCAACCCTCTTCTCTGTGGATCACTGTTGAAGAACAATTGCTCTACAACTGGGACCCTATCATCGACCCCAATAGTTGGAGAAGACAAGTCGATCGACCTCGTCATTTTCCTGGTGAGTTACATAGTCGCATACATAATGGGGTTCTTAGGAGTCAATGCAGTTCTCTACATCAATCCCTATTGGCGACAGGCTAATATTTAGTCAATTACCAATCAGCTTGATTTTTGTTATGTATGTTTGCCAAGGGGCAGGCTAAATGATCATGGGGTCAGTGGACCCCAAAGATTGAGCCACGTAGTATTTTATAAGATATTTTTGGTATGCACGTCTAGCAAGAGGTGCATTTTTGGGAGGGGGAGACTTGAAATAGAAAGCCTGGAATTCTCATTCAATTTATGATAACGTACTAAATTTAAATCTCGTAAAAATAAGATAAAAACTGCTCAAATATAATTCGACAAGAAGAAAATCACCCATCAGGTTGATTTTTGGTATGGAAGTTCGCCAAGGGGAGCTAAATGATCTTGGGATCAGTGGACCTTAAATAAGGAGCCACGTAGCATTAATTTATTCAGATTTTTCTGAAACATAATTAATTTTGGAGCCCGAGTTTGATGCCCCCTGACCGTTGGATTAATGATTTTTTTGTTGGATGCTAAAATATAACTGTTAGAAATCATCAATCAAGCGTATTTTTGGTATGTAGCTCCAGCAAGGGGTGGAACAAACATCCATAAGGCCAGTGGGCTCTACAGATGCTGAACTTGGCACTTTTGGGAAGGGATCGAAGACTGCAAATTTTGAATTCCACAGAGGACGGCAAATATTTTCTGCACATTTTTGTTTTTTGTTTTTTTTTTCAAAAAAGGGCAAGGTACGTAGATGGTCATCAAGGAATGGATCAAGAGTACCCGGTGAATAACCTAGAAACAAACAACGTAAGAGATGATGTAGCACAAAGTTTCAGTAATCCCTCCCAAAATATCATGTGGGATACTTTTTGGGGCCCACTGACCAATAGATGTTTGCATCACCTCTTGGTGAACCTACATACCAAAATTCAGCTCGGTAGGTGATTTCTAGCCATTGGCTTTGAGCATTTCATTGGGGTGATTTGTAACCGTTGGATTTGAGGTTTTTTGGGTCTCAAATCTTTTGGCTAGAATTCGCCAATCAAGCTTTGTGGACGGGAATAGTATTCGCACAGACAAAAACCAACGGGCATCGGGTTGGCTGTCTCAAAATAACATTCAATGGGGCCCAGGTCCAGACCGTCCAAATATTACACATCCCTTGATCGGGTAAGGTACTAAGGTCTAAGGTATATGCCATTGAACGGATCCTGATTGTTTTAAAACTCCTAACAAGAGCTCTAAATTGACTCGCAATGGTAGAGAGTTCGTTGGCTACAAAACTAGCTCCAACAGCTTCGTTAGTTGACTTGCCACTCTAGGGGCTCCTCAACCAACTCGGTACATGTTGGGAGCGAAGAGACTCGCCAAACTACTGACAAGGTCCCACTATTGTTTTTTCCCCCTTTTGAAAAATGAGCCTGATTAGTAATTTCTAAGCGTTGGATTGGAGTTGTTCTCTTGCGTTGATTTCAACTGAGTGAATTTGATGTACAAGGATCCAAAGGTTTGAAATCCGTAATCGGGCTGATTTTTGGTTTGTAGGCCCATCTAGGGATTGGCCAAACATCCCTACAGTTAGTGTCCTCTAAAAGTGTGCCACATGGCTCATATTGTGGGCGATCATCTTCGGTGGTTAGTGAAGTTTTACTCCTAGGGAGTGTAGAGAGCCTGTTGGAGTTATGATCCAATGGCTCCCTACCCTAAAATAACATTCACTACTTTTCCCTAAAATATACGAAAAAAATAGGGAGCCATCTTGGAGATGCTCTTAGGCTTTGGCGTTCTGGCTCTAGAGATTAGAGTGATTTCTCCTTTGCCTTTTGGCTTGGTTTCCACTTTTGGCTCTTTCTCTCTATCTCCTCTCCTCCCTTGACCCCTCTCTATTATTCTTGTTCTCTCTTTGGGGAGTAAAGTTCGGTCACAACCCACAATACGAACCACATGGCACATTATTAGAAGGCATTGAGTGTATGGATGTTTGGCCAGTCCCTTGGTGGAGCTGCAAACCAAAAATCGGCCTGATTAGTCATTGACAACCTTTGGATCTTTTCACCGGAATAACGCTCAATAATGCTCAAGTTCATACATTTAAAATCAACCCATGAAAATAACTTCAATCCAACGCTTAGAAAGTAATGGCGAATTTCTCCTACCATAGAGAAAAGTCGCCATTATTTCTTCCATTTTCTTACAAGGGCCTATCACGCTTGATACACCAACATTTTTCCAAACCACTTGTGCAAACTGGGAAGAAATAGAAGTAGATGAGAAATTGTTTGATGGAGTGTTTGTTGGTTTTGGTTCAATTTCAAGTGCAAGGGTGTTGGGGTACGTACCCTAGTGATATATAACTAAGTGGTAGGACACGCATATGAGTGACTTGACTCAGTTGAGCAGGCAAAGCAAATTCTGGCTGCCGCCAATAGGTTCAGACTAGGGGTGTCAACTGGTCAGTTCCGGTTCGGTTTCTAAGGCACTCATAACCGGAACTAAAATGGTTGATTCTTATCATTCTGGTTCCTATCGGTTTTGGTTCTCAAAATGATGGATCAGAACCAGCAATGTTTGTTTGGTTCTAGTCAGTTCCGGTTCTGGTTCTGGGTGCATCGGTTGCAATCTCGATAATATGACAATTTTAATATTATATTTATATATTTAACAGTATCTTAATATATCAGTTACGGTTCGGTTCCAATTCCTATCAGTTTGGTTCCAATATCACTCTCCAAAAACAGATTCCAATTATTTTTAATAGGTTCCCAAAAAAGTGAACCGGAACTACGATTTTCAGTTCTGGTTCTGATTTGGTTCGGGGTAAACAGGTAAAAATTGACACCCCTAATTCGGACACATACTATCACAGAGGAATAGATGGATTGTCTCATTTGCTTGTGTCATGAGTAAATTTTCATGTGGAGCCCTTCTATGTGGAGCTGTGAGTGCTGCCTTCTGTTCATGGCAGTGAAATATTCTCACATTTTTCACATGGGTACCACTCTATCATTTACATAGGTCCTACTCTTATGAGGGTCTCATTCTTGGTTTAATGTCTGGAATTGATTTCTCATGCAACCAATTAACTGGTGACATCTCCCTGAAATTGGAAAACTAGGCGAGATTCTTTCATTGAACCTCTCCCACAACTACTTAACTGGACCAATCCCATCAACTCTATCATACCTAAAGAAAATAGAGAGCTGGGACCTTTCTTACAACAATTTGAGGGACAATCCCTTCACAACTAATTGAACTAACCACTCTAGCGGTTTTCACTGTGGCTTACAACAACTTATCTGGTAAGACTCCTGAAATGAAAGCACAATTTGCAACTTTCGACGAAAGCAGCTACGAGGGCAACCCTCTTCTCTACAGACCACCTTTAGAGAAAAATTGCACCACAACTGGGACACCATCATCGACACCAACAGTTGGAGAAGAGAATAATTCCACCGACCTCGTCATTTTCCTAGTGAGTTTCATAGTGTCATACATAATGGGGTTTTTAGGAGTTCTACATCAACCCCTATTGGCGACATGTGTGGTTTCATCTCATTGATGTATGGATCACCTCTTCTTACTACTATGTTGTAGGCAATCTCAGTAAACTGTCTACCCATGTAAATATATAATTAAGCCCTACATTTTCCTTGTATTGGTTTTAAATTTTGTTTTGATTTTTATGTCCTTTAGTTGTCTACTCATGAGCCCTTTGATCTACTCTTATATTGATATCTAGGACCTATAGTTTGTCAATTTCTGAACAAGAGAACATATTGTCACTTTTCTGGGTTACTTATTCAATTTATGATAAGGTACTAAATTTAAACTGAACCCCATTATGTTTTTTACCACATTACTGTGGTGTGGTGTAATTGGCGCATGATCCTCCCCTTCAAAAATCTGCTGCTTCAAATTAAGTCAAGGGCATGTGGGTAACTTGAAATATTTATTAGGACATTTTCGCAAGTTTTTAAAAGAGAAAGCTTTAAGAAAAGGGGAATTATCGGTATTAAAAGAGAATCTTTTGAAAAGATACTTTTACTTACTACAACAAGTGAAGGGAGGTTGATTTTTTTAGTTTTCACTTGATTTCAGTGGTTTTGGTGATAAGTGCTGAAATTAAGTTGTTACCAAACGCCACTTAATCACCAAAATCACTTAACTTCAGTTCATTCAGACTTAAGGTCTTAAGAAAATGTTTTATCCAATGCCACCAAAGTGTATGAGTGAGTTGACTCAGTTCTAAGTCATATCCACTATCTCAACAATGCAAGAAATCATGGTCTGAATCAGTTATAACGGCTGTTATTTTCGTTATAACGGCCGATTTTAAACCTTGGTCTAGATAACCTCTGGCTCTGGGTGAACCGACACATTGATGATATCTGTAGCGGTTGAATTAGAGCATTTAATGAATAGGAGGTTTCTTTAAAATTGAGTTATTAGAACATTAATTTTTTTTAATTAGTTTTTGTGGGATTAATTCTTTAACTACTGTTAGATAAATGCATCTAATATATAGGATTTTGAACAAGTGGGACACGTGTGACTAATATAAAACAAAAATAATCTCTATAGGCAGAAACAGCTAGGGTTCTACATTGACCAAAACACCCTTATTTATATTCAACATATATTAGATATTGCAAGGAGTTTTTTGGGAAATAAAGTGGCATAAAACGTTTCCAACAACTACAGGTCACACGTGCCAAGATGTTACCACTTGACAATAGTTGCATTGTGTGTAGCTTCGACTTCTGAATGAACTCTTCTTCTGCCACATTTTGCAGCTTCCAGAATCAATGACAAGGAGGCAAACCTTCCCCCCCACAGTACAAGTGGAATGGAGATGTTGTTGTGAAGCCATCCATCGTCATCCCCCACCTTTGGTGTGAAGCACACCCTTCTCACAATCAATGCTTGGCCTTGATCGCCTAAAACATATTTTTCTTGAGGTGGATCGTCATCAACATCATCGAACACGAGGCCTTGTTCGAAGTCACCAAATCATTCTTTTCCTCAAATAGAATTTTCCCAGACGATCGACTTTCAGAAATTTGGAAGCTCTATGCCTTGATTCGCCGCATTTGAAACACTTCAACCCAGCACCCGTATTTGGTGCTCTAGGTTGTTGTACCCCCATAGTAGGACTATGGGTGTTGCCTGATGGAGTTGGACTCGGTTCATGGGTTGCGTTGGGAAGCGGTATTGCCTTGACTAACATTGTAATTTCTAGACCATGTGATAGTATTCTCTCTTCTGCCCACTTGTCTCTCAATGTGCAATGCCCTATGATGTGCTTCTGAGACAGAGAATGGATCAAACAAGTTCAGTGTGTCCTAAAATTGTTGTCTTTGCAGCAAGCAACTGGGTGGATGAATCTGGCTAACCGAACACAACCTTTTATTGTGATCTTGTTGATTTTCTTTAGAAAATACCAAGAACAATGGGCATCTAATGTCTGCTGATTCTCAAAAAGAGAATACCAATCAATAGGGAAGAAAAGAAGAACGGAAAATTTTCGAAACAAACCCAAGTTTAAGGGTATTTTCCAAAAAGAACCGTATTTTTGAAAATTTGTCAAAACAAACCTAGGACGTCGAACCGTTTGGCGTATGCTCAAAAAATATTTTAATGGCAGATTTGCCCTTGTCCTGTTGCCTGAAAAATGTCAAATCGTTGTCAGACGCCATACTGTTTGGCGACGGTTATTAACAGTCGCCAAACTGTTCGGCGTCGGCTATTAAACGTCTCCAAACCGTTTGGCGACTTTTAATAGCAAACGCCAAACAGTTTGGCGACTGTTAATAACCGTTGCCGAACGGTTTGACGACAGTTAATAACCATCGCCAAACAGTATGGCGTCTGACGTCGATTTAACTTTTTTTTTTCACAATTTTGGTGTACACACAAGGAAGATAAATCAATGGCTGATTTTTGGTGAGGATATGATCCTCATCGTATATATCACCTAATCTGAAATTTCTAACATCATCAAACGTGAGTTTCAAGTTAACACAGTAAAAAATAAACGCCTAACAATATGGCGTATCACTTTGTGAATCGCCAAACTGTTTGACAGTTCACAAAGTGATACGCCGTACCGTTTGGCGACGTATAACAACCTACGCCAAACCATTTGGCGTATCGTTTGAAGAGGGCAATTCAGCCATTTTAAAGTTTCGTGAGAATACGCCAAACGGTCCGGCGTCCGAGGTTTGTTTTGACAAATTTCAAAAAATACGGTTCTTTTTGCAAAATACCCTTAAACTTGGGTTTGTTTCAAAAATTTTCCGAAAGAAGAATAAAAACTCAATTCTATTAATAAAAACCAATCAAAAGTCCTTACAATTATGTATTAAGTCTTATTTATAGGTAAATAGTAGAAAAATGACCTAATCAAGAGTTGATGTGAAAAAAAGAAACTAAACCGTTTTGTAAACCTCCATCGCGCGGTCCTATTGATTGGCCCGAGAGTCTGATTGAGCGGAAGCAAAAATGTTGGCACGCAGAATTTACACTTCGATTCGATAATTTACTCTTCGATCAATACGGGGGGCAAAACTTTGTTATTGCCCAACTTTGTTCTCAGATTGATGTATCAGAACGTCCGATCGATAGAAGGCCAACCGTCCAATCATTCAGAGACCAACCAATCGATCTAACTTCTCCGCACTCAATCTATCTTCTCAAGATACTCATGGTTATCTGATGTGCATTAATCTCACAAAATACATGTTCAACACAGAGCTTCGAGCATAGAGAATAATAAGAGAGAAATAAAGCTTCCAATAGGCCTTGTGATCGAATAGAGTGAGAGAAATAGAGCTTTTGGAAGTATCTTCTGTTCACTCATGACCATCTACAATGGACAGAGAAATCGATAAATGAGGTTAGTCTGTTTACAGTATACAACAATATAGGGAAATATATGATTGAGTCTAATACGTACAATACCGTGCCGTGCGTCAGGCATCAAATCAACTCAAAGCTATTCGTCTAAGGGTATTATTGATATTCCACAAAAATATGGACAGTAAAGCAAAAAAAACTTCATTGGGTTAACACTTCAACCAAGTTGGCCATGTTTCTGTACAGGGGACTTAATGTCTGTATTATGTAGATACAAACTTATACGTAATTTTTCCTTTAAAAATGAGGTTATTATAACGGTAAAAGTCCGACCCCATTAAATTATATATGGTATTTAACCTTCAAAGGTTCACCTCCCCCCCGAGTCTTCGATGACCCACATTCTTTGAAGGTTCACTCTCCACCTCCAATGGGCTTGGCCCATCTAATCTGTTGCCCACTTGGCATATAGCACATGTATGATCTATCAACGCGCCTCTATTATTTGTGAGCCACATATGATCCATCAACTTTCATCCTATGTGGAACCTACATGATTTATCGACCCCATCAACATGTGGGGCCCACATGAATTATCAACTCTAGTTATTATGTGCGGCCCACCCGAACTATCGATCCTTGTTCTTATGTTGGGCCCTTGTGATCTATCAACATTTATACTTACGTGGGTCTCACATGGCATTGCGTGCCTGTAAGATTATATTAACTTGTAGTGTAATTTTAGCTTCACTTTTCATGTTTCTTTGGTTTTTTTCTTGGTTGTCCTAATCAGAATTGGCTTCTTTAAGCGACTTGAAGGAGTTGGATTTAAGGGGCAATTCCATCGACAGCTTCATAATCCAAGTTATAAAACAGAAATATTGAATTGTCGACTTTCTTATGTATAACATTCAATGAAGTATTATACAAAAATATGGATTATGGCATGTGCATAATGTCGGAATTTTTTTAATCTAACATCTAGAAATGACCCCATGAAAACTGCTAGAGTCCAAAGGTTAGAATCAACAATCGGATTGATTTTATGTGTGTAGGTCCACCGAAGTGTTCATTGGATGGATGCTTTGATGAGGATCTTGGAAGTCCTAGATTTATCATACAATCCGCTCAATGAGAACTTTCTTCAATACCTGCTAGGAGTTACGAGTTCTCTGAACACCTTATCTTTGCGTGGTAATCGACTTAATGGCGTGCAGCTTACCAGTTCAAGGTAAAAATTAATGACGTCTATTTGGCCAAAAAATAACATGATATATAGGAAACTAGCAGGGACAACATTACATACATTTATTTATTTAATTATTAACCATTTTGCAGAGTTATGTAAACTGAAGAACCTCCAAGAGTTAGATCTCAGTGAAAACAACTTTGAAGGGAGCTTACCTTCATGTTTGGAAAACATGACGTCCCTTCAGATTTTGGATCTCTCTTACAGTCAACAGGCATCGGGTTGGCTGTCTCCAAACAACATTCAATGGGGCCCAGGTCCAATGGTCCAAATATTACACATCCCTTGATCTTCAAGGTAAGGTCTAAGGTAGATGCCATTGAAAAGATCCTGATTGTTTTAAAACTCCTAACAAGAGTCTAAATGCATTAACGGAAGTTCCAAACCAACCAACGTGGAACTGTTGCATATACTCACGTCTTTTCGCTATAGTAGAGAGTTCGTTGGCTACAAATGTAGCTCCAACAGCCTCGTTAGTTGACTTGCCACTTTAGGGGCTCCTCAACCAACTCGGTACATGTTGGGAATGAAGAGACTCGCCAAACTACTAACAAGGTCCCACTATTGCTTTTTTCCCCCTTCTACTTTTCAACTCTTTTTCAAAAATCAGCCTGATTAGTAATTTCTAAGGGTTGGATTGGAGTCGTTCTCTTGGGTTGATTTCAACTGAGTGAATTTGATGTACAAGGATCCAAAGGTTTGAAATCAGTAATCAGACTGATTTTTGGTTTGTAGGCCTATCTAGGGATTGGCCAAACATCCCTACGGTAAGCGTCCTCTAAAAGTGTGCCACATGGCTCATATTGTGGGCGATCATCTTGGGTGGTCAATAAAATTTTACTCCTAAGGAGTGTAGAGAGCCTGTTGGAGTTATGATCCAATGGCTCCCTACCATAAAATCACTTTCTCTACTTTTCCATAAAATCTATAGAAAAAAATAGGGAGCCTATTCTTAGACTTCGGCATTCTGGCCATGGAGATTAGGCGATTTCTTCTTTGCCCTTTTGGCTTGGTTTTTACTTTTGGCTCTTTCTCTCTCTCTCCTCACCTCCCTCCCTCGACCCCTCTATTATTCTTGTTCTCTCTTTTGACTCTCTTTGGGGAGTAAACTTCGGTCACAACACACAATACGAGCCACATGGCACATTATTAGAAGGCGTTGAGAGTGTGGATGTTTGGCCAGTCCTTCGGTTGAGCTGCAAACCAAAATTCAGCTTGATTAATGATTTATAACCTTTGGATCTTTTCACCCGAATAACGCTCAATAGTGCTCAAGTTCATAAGGTTAAAATCAACCCATGAAAATAACTCCAATCCAATGCTTAGAAAATAATGGTGAATTTCTCCTACAATAGAGAAAAGTCTCCATTATTTCTTCCATTTTCTTACGAGGGCCTATCACGCTTGATACACCAACATTTTTCCAAACCACTTGTTTGCAAACTGGGAAGAAATAGAAGTAGATGATTGTTTGTTGGTTTTGGTTCAATTTCAAGTGCAAGGGTGTTTGGGGAACATACCTAGTGACATATAACTAAGTTGTAGGACACGCATATGAGTGACTTGACTCAATTGAGCAGGCAAAGCAAATTCTGACTGCAGCCAATAGGTTCGGACTAGGGGTGTCAACTGGTCAGTTCCGGTTCGGTTTCTAAGGCACTCATAACCGGAACTAAAATGGTTGATTCTTACCATTCCGGTTCCTTTCTGTTTTGGTTCTCAAAATGATGGATCAGAACAAGCACTGTTTGTTTGGTTCTAGTCGGTTCCGGTTCTGGTTCCGGTTGCACAGTTGCAACCTTGATAATATGACAATTTTAATATTATATTTATATATTTAATATTATCTTAATATATCAGTTACGGTTCGGTTCCAATTCCTATCGGTTTGGTCCCAATATCACTATCCAAAAACAGAACCATTATTATCGGTTAATTAGGTTCCGATTCCAATGATTTTCAGTTCTGGTTCTGATTTGATTCCGGTTAAACAGGTCAAATTTGATTTTCAGTCATACTTTAAACCTTGGTCTCATTTACTTGTGTCATGAGTAAATTTTCATGTGGACCCCTTCTATGTGGAGCTGTGAGTTCTGCCATCTGTTCATGGCAGTGAAATTTTCTCACATTTTTCACATGGGTCTCACTCTATCATGTACATATGGCAGCAGTAAGCACCTATGATGGCTCCACAACTCCACGTAGAAGACGGGTCCACATAAAAATTTCTACCGACCCATTCACGCCTTTTCACATCTAATATAGGAAGAAAAATTTCCACTCTAGAATTTTCAAGCCCAAAGAATATTTTTTTATGGACCTACACACCAATGGGAGGATTGGAGTCTTTTTCATGGATTTTTTTTTTAACCACGGCATTTTGAGTACTCTGATCCGAAGGATAGAAATCACTAATCAGTTTTACTTTTGCTATGATAGTAAACGTAGGGATAGGCCTAACATCCATATGCTCATTAATCTCTAAAACTGTATCACTTAGCTCATAATGTTGTCCGTCGCCAAAAGATTTATTCAGAAATGAGTGGTAGAATAAATCTTTGATGACGGACCACAGTATGACCCAGGTGGCACACTCCTAGAGACCACTGGCCGTATGTATGTTTGACCAATCCCAAGGTGGACCTACTTATCAAAAATCCCCTGATTATTGATACCTAACTGTTGGATTAGAGTCTTTTTCATGATTTATTTTCAAGTATGGGATTTCAAGCACAATTTGGGGTACTCGTATACAAACGTTAGAAAATCAGGCTGATTTTTGGTATGTAAGTACTCCACCTAGGAACGGGCCGAACATCCATACGGTCAATGGTCTCTAAGTCTAAGAGCCATGTGTCCCATACTGTGGTTGGTCCTCCCTCATCAACGATATTCTAAAAGTCATGACAACCATTATATGTTACGATTATAAAAAAAATTGTAATTAATATTAATTCATGTTATTTCTTATTATTTTTTTTTGTCAAAAGCATGAACCAAAAATAAGGGTTACGTTAACAGTACGATATGTTCCGTTTAAACTTGGTCAACTCAACAAAAAGTAAAAGAAATGGTGATGTCGTGACAACGAGATTGTTTTCTACTACAAGCAGGTAGAAGAATAGATTCCTAGCATTGAGTAAACCCTTATTACCGCTTTGTAGCTTCCCGTAATAAAGGTGTAAGAGTCATTACTTGTCTTTATTAAAAAATCTTTCAAAATCAATATCAATTATTGTTATATCCTATTATTTCTTTTTTTTTTTTCATAAAATATAAAATCTATACTATTATAAAGACAAGACAAAATCGATGTTGACGTTCACGCGGAATTCAATTAAATGCCTCTCTACTTTAAATGCAAAACCTTGCCTAGCTCATATATGCCTCTCTAGTTTAAAGCCAAAACTTGGGTCGGCATACTTTTACTTCTGCAAATGTATGCAGACTAGATTTGTCCCCTTTGAACCTTAATTAAATCATCAAAAAGTAAAAGTACTGACGATGTGGTGCAGATGAGGTGGTTTGTTTTTTTTTCCAACACAGAAGAATAGATATTTTTAACACTGAGACAAGTCAAGTCTATATCGACATAAACTAGAATTTTCCACAAGAGAAGGATTAATGGTATAGAGTTTGGTTTGTTTGTTGTTTTTTTTTTTCCAATGTGGAAGAACAAATTCTTAGCATCGAGAGAGAAGTCAAATCTATATAGACAGAGACTAAAATTTTCCACAAGAAAAGGATTGATGGTATAGAGATTGGGTAACGTCTTATTTACGGGCTCGCAGCGTCTTGACCATTGCGTTGACTAGTGGAGAGGCACACGAAACATACATATCCAATTAGAAAGAAGAAAAGGAGAAACTTTTTTGGCAGAAAAGAGTCTATAGTGATCAAAATGCTCTTATTTCTTATTCAACATGTTTTGGATATTGTGAGGCATTTTTTGAGAATTATGGCAAAGTAAGAGATAGTTTCACAATATTTGACTTTTACAAATACATGGATGGGCATTTTGGAAAATTTGACAATTTTGAGGACAGTTTTAAAAATTGTTGCAATTCAAGGATGTCTGGATCACTTCTTGGTAGACCTACAAACCAAGTTTCTACTTAATTGATAATCTCTAGACATTGAAACCAAGTATACTCGGGACCATTGATGGAATTCAATTCCATGGTTTAAAATAACGTTGTTTTAATGGTTTTAACGGCCGTTAAAACAGTAACGCCCCTAAACCGCTATTAAAATCGTTTTAAATGGCCATTAAAAGTGTTTAACAGCCCATATTTTCTGAAAAAATTGGTGGAAAAAAACTATTGTTATTACGTTAAATTTCATTTTTGCCCATCCTTTATAATTCATTTTAACGGTAACGCCCCCAGTCCGTTATACTGTTACAACAGCCTCTTTTAAACCTTGTTCATTTCTACTAGTATACTTTTTTAAATGTTCTCTTGTTGAGTTCGTTTCAGCCATATGAGCCATGCGGCACATTGTTAGAGACCATTGACGTATATGGATGTTTGGACCATCCCTAAGTGGACCTACAGACCAAAGATAAGCCTGATCGGTGAGTTTTAACCATTAGATTTAGTCTTTTTCATGGGTTGATTTTCAGCCATAGGATTAGAGCACATTTGGGTAATCATATCAAACAGCTAGAAATCACCAATCATTCTAATTTTTGGTATGTAGGTCCACCTAGTGATGGTCAAAACATCCATACAGTCAATGGTCTCTAAGAGTATGCCATAGTCATTTTTATAGGATTCTTGTAATGCTTTATTTAAGAACTTAATTGAGGTTGATTTAATCACCGATTATTCAATAAAAATATATTTCTTAACAGACGAATTTCAGATTCAATAAAAAAAAATCTGAATGAATTTGTTTGGAAAACTTACCTTGCACGGTAAAATTGGGGTGCTACGCCAAACTTTAAAAAAGTGGCGCCCCCTTTTTCAACGAAATGCCTGCTGGATCCTGGATGGGGTGGTTGCTTGTTTTGGGCGGTAGATATAGATTTATGACCCAAGGTAACATCCCCAATGCAAAATTAAAGTATCGCCTTGAGGAAGAAACAATAGTATCATCGTCCATAGGTCCTGATCGTTGGATGGTCTTTAAGGTTTGTGTGGTGTGGATCTCGAGGACCATCAACTATTTGGGCCTAGGATGACAATCACTTAGCTACAGGAAAAAAGACTTTAAGTATAGGTTCCAAAATCGTCGCTAAACATTATAGCGAAGGCCAGTCCTACCATCGCTACCCGTCGCAAAAAAATCATTTCTCCTGAAAAATATGATAGTAGTAGCGACGGATATATACATTTACCAACGGCTATAACCGTTGTTATATGGCCTATATACAGAATTAGCACCTTCAAACACGTCATAGAAAAGAGGAGTAAATCATTGATGAAGGACCATTGTATGAGTCACGTGGACCATTGAAGGATCATTGCTGGATGCTCTTTTAAGGTTTGTGTGGTGCGGATCTTGGGGACCATCAACTTTCTGGGCCTATTAATTAGCACCTTCAAAGACGTCCAAGAAAGAGTAACTCTTTGATGACGGACCATTATATGAGTCACGTGGCTTGATCTTAGAAAGCCCATCCTTGTGTGGATCTACAGACCAAAATTCAGACTGATTAGTGAATTTTAACTGTGTGATTCGAGTATTATTTTGAGTACTCAGATCCAGAGGTTAGAAATCACTAATTATTTTTGTATGTAGGTCAAACTAGCAGGAATGGACTAAACATCCATACAGTTAGTGGTCTCTAAAAATATGCCACTTGAGTCATAATGTGACTACGGACTCGGTCATCAAAGATTTAATCAGAAACGAGTATGTTTTGGTGTGTGATCTCACATGTGGATCATTATTGGTAGGTAAGGCTGTGAGAGCCAAAGTCTATGAATCAAGTCATTCAACAGTTGGTGGTAATCAAATATTTTATAAATATTTTTTCCATCAGTTTTTTCTAACATGTAAGAATAAATATTTTTAGCATTGAGACAAGTCAAGTCCATATCGACATAAAGTAAAATTTTCCACAAGAGAAGTCAAGTCTATATAGACATAGACTAAAATTTTCCACAAGAGAAGGATTGATGGTATAGAGATTGGGCAACGCCTTATTTACGGGCTAGTAGCATCTTGACCATTGCGTTGACTAGTGGAGAGGCACACGAATTGAGGACCATCGACTTTTTGGGCCTAGGATGACGGTCACTAGAGTTAATGTTTACACTCTAAACAGAATTAGCACCTTCAAAAACGTCAAAGAAAAGAGGAGTACATCTTTGATGACAGACCCTTGTATGAGTCACGTAGACCGTTGAAGGACCATTACTGGATGATTTTTAAGGTTTGTGTGGTGTGGATCTCGGGGATCATCAACTTTTTGGGCCTATTAATTAGCATATTCAAAGACATCGAAGAAAAGAGGAGTAAATCTTTGATGACGGACCATTGTATGAGTCACGTGGACCATTGAAGGACCATTACTGGATGGGTTTTTAAGGTTTGTGTGGTGTGGATCTTGGGGACCATCAACTTTTTAGGCCTATTAATTAGCACCTTCAAAGATGTCAAAGAAAAGAGGAGTACATCTTTGATGACGGACCATTGTATGAGTCTCGTGGACAGTTGAAGGACCATTATTGGATGGTCTTTAAGGTTTGTGTGGTGTGGATCTCGGGGACCATCAACTTTTTGGGCCTATTAATTAGCATCTTCAAAGACGTCGAAGAAAAGAGGAGTACATCTTTGATGACGGACCATTGTATGAGCCACGTGGACCATTGAAGGACCATTACTGGATGGTCTTTAAGGTTTGTGTAGTGTGGATCTCGGGGACCATCAACTTTCCGGGCCTATTAATTAACACCTTCAGAGACGTCAAAGAAAAGAGGAGTAAATCTTTGATGACGGGCCATTGTATGAGTCATGTGGACTGTTGAAGGCCATATATACTGGATGGTCTTTAAGGTTTGTGTGGTGTGGATCTCGGGGACCATCTACTTTCTAGGCCTATTAATTAGCACCTTCAAAGATGTCGAAGAAAAGAGGAATAAATCTTTGATGACGGACCATTGTATGAGTCATTGGGACTGTTGAAGGCCATACTAGATGGTCTTTAAGGTTTGTGTGGTGTGGATCTCGGGGACCATCCACTTTCTGAGCCTATTAATTAGCACCTTCAAAGACGTTTTGATTCGGACCATTATATGAGTCATGTGGCATGCTCTTAGACAGCCCATCCTTGTGTGGATCTACAGACCAAAATTCAGACTGATTAGTGAATTTTAACCGTTGGAATGCTGTACGTCTTTTTCATGGATTTATTTTTAACCTTGTGATTCGAGCATTATTTTGAGTACTCAGATCTAGAGGTTAGAAATCAATAATCACATTTTGTATGTAGGTCAAACTAGGGATGTACTAAACATCCATACAATCGGTGGTCTCTAAAAATATGCCACATGACTCATAATGTGATGACAGACTCGGTCATCAAAGATTTAATCACAAAAGAGTGGTGATAGGAGTTTTGGTGTTCTCACATGTGGATCATTGGTAGGTAGGGCCGAGAGAGTCAAAGTCTAGGAATCAAGTCATTCAACAGTTGGTGGTAATTAATTAGGGAGTGAGAAGCACGTTGATGAAACAACGAAGATGTTGTATTACTTGTGTCTCTGTCGATTGTGAGGGCATCGTAGACATCATCTTACCTAGGTTTGGAGAGAAGTCATGATTGTAATCTGGACTCTGGAGAGAAGAAAGGGATGCACATTTTCATGGTTCCTACAGTGAGTGATCAAGAAATTAAGATAGGGCAAACAATGTTGGAAGTGGAAAATTCTTATTCCGGAATTAATGTGAGCCATGTTAGCTGTATCCTTTAGTCCAATATGTGGCCCATCCTAGCTTTTTCTGTCATTTAATTTTTAATTAGTAATTAATTTGAATCAAACATATTCAACCCCCATCTAGGTCCTGTGAATTCATATACTTGAATTTTTCACTAATCACGGTAGGTCTATATAGGAGCAACTTGGAAGTACTAGATTTACCTTATAATTCTCTCAATGAGATTTTTCTTCGATATCTAGGAGTTATGACTTCTCTTAAGGCCTTATCTTTGGGTGGTAACAGACTTAATAATGGCAGCTTACCAATTCAAGGTAAAAATGATGTCTATTTGACTAACAAATAACATGATCTAGTAACAAGGAACAATATTACTTACAGTTATGTAATTAATTATTAACCATTTTGTAGGGCTGTGTAAACTAAAGAACCTCTAAGATTTAGATCTCAGTTTTAACAATTTTGAAGCGAGCTTTACCTTCATGTTTGGAAAACTTGACGTCCCATTAGCTTTTGGATATCTTAATGACAATCAATTTGGCGAAACAAGAAATTTATCTCTCATTACCCGCCTCGCATCACTTGAATACCTTTTCACTTTCGTATAACCACTTTGAAGGCTCTTCCTCCGTTTGTCAAATTATATAGTTGACAGGCCTATTGGTAGCATCCCCAACTTCGTCTACCATCAATATGACTTGAGAATACTAGACCTCTCCCGTAACAATTTGGTGGGGGGGGGGGGGGGGGGTTCCCTCGTGGCTGCTAGAGAATAATTCAAGATTAGAAATATTAGATATAAGTAACAACTATCAGTGGCGGAGCCAGGATTCTGTTCAGGGGGGGCAAGGCTGCAAGCGAGTATCAAAGTAGGGCAGATGGGCCCACTGACCGCATGGATATACCCATCCTTTGGTAGATATTCATACTAAAAATCTGCTTGTTTGATGCTTTCTAGCCGTTGGATTTAGTTCCCCAATTTTTTCAATCCAACGGCTAGAATCATGTCTTAAAAAGCACTAAAATCTAATGGCTAGAGATTGGCTATCAGCTGATTTTTGGTGTAAATATCCACCAAGGGGTGGGCTAAAACATCCATGTGGTTAGTGGGTAAGAGAGCAGCTGTGAGATTGAGGAGAGGGGGCAACATGGTGCATCTCTACCTTGTTGCAGCATTTTTCCTCTGGATTTTTTATTTTTGTTGTCAATTTTAAAGTTGAGGGGGGGGGGGCAACTGCCCCCTCTCGCCCCCCTTGGCTCCGCCACTGACAACTATGTATCAGGTAGGCTTCCAAATTGGATGGGAAATATGTCGTCTTTGATCTTGTCGCGTCTAAAAATCATCTTCAAAGATCCATTTCATTTGATTTTTGCAAACTTACAAACAGTGTAGAGAAAGAACATAATGACACATAACTTAGCTGTAGGACAAGTCACCCATGGAGCTGGTAAAGCAAATTCCGGCTGCTTTCTCTTTCATAGTGCTCAAATCAAACTGTTAGAAATCATCAGTCAAGCTGATTTTTCATCAGTTGGTCTCACCAAGAGCTGGATCAATCACCTATGGGGTCAATGGGTCCGAAAGAGTGATGCCCACGTGACATTTTGGAAGAGCTAGCTGTGGAACGGGAAATTATTTCTCTCTAAGTCTGAGAGTAGTGTATGATGGCATGACTCTATAGGACCCACATGGGGTCAATATATTCTAACAGACATTTTGCTATTGAACATTGTATGAGCCAGTTCATTTACGCTAGCACAGGTAGGACCCGTGAATCAATTCATTTACACTAGTACAGGCAGGACCCGAGATTGAAGTCTACCCCTTCCCAAAATGACACTTGAATGTTGCTTGACCACTTTATGGTTTAATAGTGGGAGAGCAAAACTTTTCTCCAGAGAAAGTTCATCATTATACCGTGGGTATCCGGGCCTCTTAGAGCTCCCGACTAGCCCCCTGGGGCATGATAGTCAGCCCTTCCACAACCAAAGTGTACTGGGAGAGTTAATGTGGACTAAGCCACTTATTACCTTACCCATTCGAGGGGTCGCCCCAAGGAGAGTTGAACTCAGAACCTCCTACTTTATGGAGTGTCCTGGCCACCCACACTCAGAACCTCTTACTTTTGTTTATTTTTTTTCCAACACGAAAGAATAGATTATTAGCATTGAGAGAAGTCAAGTCTATTTCAACATGGACTAAAATTTTCCTCTGACTGATCGGAGGCAAACGTCCAATCATTCGGAGACCACCAATCGATAATAAATTTGGAAAATAAAACATTATATGAGAGATGTTATGCTTTGGGCATCGTATGACAAAATTAGAGACCACTGGCCGTATGTGTGTTTGACCAATCCCTAGGTGGACCTACATATAAAAAATATCCTGATTAGTGATATCTACGAGTTGGATTAGAGTCTTTTTCTTGATTTATTTTTAAGTATAGGATTTCAAGCATTATTTGGGGTACTCATATCCAAAGGTTAGAAATCAGCAATCAAGCTAATTTTGTATATAGGTCCACCTAGGAAGGGGCCAAACATCCGAACAGTCAATGGTCTCCAACTCTATGTGTTTCATACTCGATCTAAAGGTCATAACAACCATTATATGTTACTATTATTAAAACGTTCCTGTTATTTCTTATTATTTTTATTTTTTTCCCGCAAAACATGAAACATAAATAATGGTAACGTTAACATTACGAAGTTTCCTTTAAACCTTGGTCAACTTAACAAAAGTAAGAGAAATAGTTATGTCATGACGATAAGATTGTTTTCTTCTCGTTCCCATGCATGTGGAAGAATAGACTCCTAGCACCGAGTGAAATCAACTCTACATCATTATGTCTCACAAGATGACTGAATATATAGTATAGGGAATTAGGTAAGCCCTTATAATTACTGGTTTGTAGCTTCCCATAATAAAGGTTGTAACAGTCGTTATTTGTTTTTATAAAAAATCTTTCAAAATAAATATCAATTTTTGTTATTTCTTATTGTTTCTATTTTTTTTCATAAAATATGAAATCTATACTATTATAAAGACAAAACCGATGTTGACATCCACACGGGCTTCAATTAAATGTCTCTCTACTTTAAAGGAAAAACCTTGTCTCATACATGTCTCTCTACTTTAAAGCCACAACCCGGATTGGCATACTTGTAAGTCTGCAAACGTATGCAGGCTAGATTTGTACCCTTTGAACCTTAATCAAATCACCAAAAAGTAAAAAAAAAAGTGGTGATGAGGTGGTTTGTTTGCTTGTTTATTTTTTTTTTCCAACACAAAAGAATAGATTTTTAACACAGAGAGAAGTTAAGTCTATATCGACATAAACTAAAATTTTCCACAAGAGAAGGATTGATGGTACAGATTAGTTTGTTTGAATTTTTCCAATGGAAGAATAGATTTTTAGCACTGAGAGAAGTCAAGTCAATATCGACATAGACTAAAATTTTCGACGAGAGAAGGATTGATGGTACAGAGATTAGTTTGTTTGAATTTTTCCAATGGAAGAATAGATTTTTAGCACTGAGAAGTCAAGTCTATATCGACATAGACTAAAATTTTCCACAAGAAAAGGATTGATGGTATAGAGATTAGTTTGTTTGATTATTTCCAATGGAAGAATAGATTTTTAGCACTGAGAGAAGTCAAGTCTATATCGACGTAGACTAAAATTTTTCACAAGAGAAGGATTGATGGTACAGAGATTAGTTTGTTTGATTTTTTCCAATGGAAGAATAGATTTTTAGCACGGAGAGAAGTCAAGTCTAAAATTTTCCACAAGAGAAGGATTGATGGTACAGAGATTAGTTTGTTTTATTTTTTCTAATAGAAGAATAGATTTTTAGCACCTGAGAAGTCAAGTCTATATCGACATAGACTAAAATTTTGCACAAGAGAAGGATTGATGGTATAGAGATTAGTTTGTTTGATTTTTTCCAATGGAAGAATAGATTTTTAGCACTGAGAGAAGTCAAGTCTATATTGACATAGACTAAAATTTTCCACAAGAGAAGGATTGGTGGTATAAAGATTAGGTAACGCCTTATTTACGGGCTCGCAATATCTTGACCATTGCATTGACTAGTGGAGAGGCACACACAACATATATATGCAATTAATCAAGTCACCAAAAAGTAAAAGAATTGGTAATGTCGTGTTGATGAGGTGGTTTGTTTGTTTGTTTGTTTGTTTTTCCAACACAGAAGAATAGATTTTTAGCACTGAGAGAAGTTAAGTCTATATCAACGTAAACTAAAATTTTTCACAGGAGAATGATTGGTGGTATAGAGATTGGGTAACGTCTTATTTACCGGCTAGCAGTATCTTGACCATTGCGTTGACCAGAGGAGAGGCACACGCAACATACATGCAATTAAAAAGAAAAATAGGAGAAACGTTTTTGACGGAAACGAGTCTATAGTAATCAAAATGCTCTTATTTCTTATTCAGCATGTTTTGGATATATATTGCGGGGCATTTTTTGAGAAAAATGAAAATTTTGGCAAAGTAAGAGTAGTTTCGCGATAATTGACTTATTTTAAATACATGAAGGCAGCATTTTTAATGGTAGATATGTAGAATTGCAACTATTTTTATATTCTCTTCTCAAAATTTAAAAAATGGTAGATATTATATGAAAAGTGAAGGGGTTTTTAAGGAATAAAGTGGCAAAAGAACATGGGTCTCCACAAATGGTCTACAAGTATACTCGGGACCATTGATGGAATTCAATTCCGTGATTTAAAATAACGTGGTTTCCCACGGAAAATATGATAGTAATAGTAGCCACGGATATATACATTTACCAACGGCTATAACCATCGTTGTATGGAAAAAAATTAGCACCTTCAAACACGTCATATAAAATAGGAGTAAATCATTGATGAAGGACCATTGTATGGAAAAAAATTTAGATGCAGTCGATGCAGAGGAGTCTCGTAGCCCTATCTAGCTCATTTTGTTGGGCCCACTGACCGCATGGATGTTTAACCTAACCCTTGGTGGATATGCAAACCAAAAATCAATCTCATTTGATAATTTCTAGCCGTTGGATTAATTTCTAGCCCTATCTAGCACGTTGATGAAGCAACGAAGATGTTGTATTACTTGTGTCACTGTCGATTGTGAGGTCATCATAGACCTCATCTTACCTAGAATTGGAGAGAAGTCATGATTGTAATCTGGACTCTGAGAGAAGAAAGTTGAAAATTCTTGCTCCGGAATTAATGTGAAGTTGTGAACCACGTTATCTGTATCCGTCAGTCCAATATGTGGGCCATCCTAACTTTTTCTGCTATTTAAATCCAAACCACTTAGGTTGCAAACTGGGAAGAAATAGAAGTAGATGAGAGATCGAGTGATGGAGTGGTGTTTGTGGTTTTGCCTTTTGTTGGTTTTGGTTCAGTTTCAAGTGTATGGGTGTTTGGGGTGTGTGGAGGAAGAAAGGATCGCTCTCTTAGAACTCAAATCTTCCTTCAATCACCCAAATGGCTCTTTTCTCCCATCTTGGGATGCTAATGATCACAGTAACTGCTGTGCTTGGGAAAATATTAAGTGTAACGACACCACAACACGAGTCATTCAACTTTCTCTTAATTCTAGAAGGTACCACTGGACCCAAGAAGATTTGTATCTAAACACCTCTTTATTTCTTCCATTTGAAGAGCTGCAAAGTCTCGACTTAAGTATGAATGGAATAGTTGGTTGTGTTGATGAGGAAGGTATAATTCTCTCTTATTACTAGTAAATGTTTTTTGCAATTTCTTCTAATATTATTTGATTAGTCATTAACTCGTCATAATTTTCAATACTGAACAGGTTTTGAAAGATTGTCCAGTTTGAGAAAGCTGGAGGTCCTAGATTTAAGTTTCAATAAGCTCAACAACAGCATCCTACCGTCTCTTTCTACACTCTCATCCCTTAAGAATTTGTCCTTACAGGGAAATAACTTGGGAGGATCGATTCATATTGAAGGTATGTTTAGTTGTTTCACCTGTTAACGATATATTGACCGTAGTGTAATTTTAACTTCAGTTTTCATGTTTCTTTGGTTTCTTTCTTGCTTGTCATAATAAGAATTGGCTTCTTTAAGAAACTTGAAGGAGTTGGCGGATTTAAGCTGCCCACACAGTACACACCAAAACTAATCCTGATAGGTGATTTCTAGCCATTGGATCCAAGTATTTGAAAATTTGTTTGAATCTAATGTCAAGAAATGACCCAAGCCCATTACGTTAAGAACCGTTTTGACGCGAAAATAATTGTGAAAAAACAGCCGTTTATTTTCGTTAAATACAGTTATTTTTTCATTTTTCAAATTTTTTCATTTTTTCTCTATTCAATTTCGGCTCCATTTTTTCTGTTATTTTCGTTATATTCCATTTTTTTCTATTTTTTCCCTTTTTTTGCCCGTGACAATTCTTTTTAACGGTAACGCCCCCGGTCCATTATACCGTTAAAATGGCCTTTGTTAAAACTTGGGCTAATCTATGCCGTTAGTGGGCCCCCAAAAACTGAACAATGTAGGGCCAGTAGAGCCCTCTGCATCGCCTGCATCTAAAAGTGTTCCCTAGAATACGTACCAAAAGATGGGTTGAAATTAAAAAATTTCCATCATTATAGACATTTTTCTATTTGACTTGTTAACTCAACCAAGGTTTAAAGGGGACCGTTATAACAGTATAACGGACTGGGGGTGTTACCGTTTTTTCCGTTATAACGAGAGAAAAAAAGCTCAGGGGCAAAAATGGAAAAAAAATGGGGAAAAAATGGAAAATAACGGAAAAAATGGCGCTGAAATTCAAATTTTGAATTTCAAAATTTCAAAAATGGGAAAAAAAAAAACGAAATATAATGGAAACTAACGACTGTTTTTTCACAAAATTTTCGAAAAAATAACAGTCGTTATTTTAATTATAATGGCCGTTATTTTTTGGGCTTTTTAACAGTCCATAACGTAACGGGGTAGGCCCGAATCGGTTATAACGGCCGTTATTTCGTTATAACGGCTGTTTTTTAAACCTTGAACTCAACTACAGGAGCATTAATATATCTTTATAATTAACTAACGAGAATATAAGCGGCCCTAGGTCTAGATCGTCGGATGGTCTTCAAGGCTTGTGTGGTATGGATCGTGAGGAACATCTGCGTTGTGGGCCTAGGAGGACGGTCACTAGGGATAATGGTTACACTCTAAACAAAATTAGCACCATCAAAGAGGTTAAAGAAAAAGAATGGTCAACAGTTGTTCGTATGGGAGCGGGGAGCAAGAACACGCTGATGTAGCGACCAAGATATTTTTATGGCTTTAGCCTTTAGAGGAGTAGAAGTTAGCTGAAGGGCCACATTATGGGCCATGCAGGTCACTCTTAGAGATCACGGTATGGATGTTTGGCCCATTCTTAGGTGTACCCTACGTACCAAAAATCAGCCTAATTAATAATGTTAAACCTTTGGACCTTTGTACCCCCAATAATGCCTGAATTCCATGGTTAAAATTGAACCCATGTAAACGACTCCAATCCTATTACTGGTAAAAATGTTTAATGTAATTCCTTCTAATTTTATTTGATGAGTCATCAATTCATATTTTGCAATAATCTTCAGGTTTTGAAAGCTTGTCCAGTTTGAGAAAGCTGGAGGTCCTAGATTTAAGTGACAATTGGCTCAACAACAGCATCCTACCGTCTCTTTCTACACTCTCATCATCCCTTAAGAAGTTGTCCTTAAGGGCAAATACGTTAGAAGGATCAATTCATATTGAAGGTATGTTTAGTTGTTTTACCTCTTAACAATATATTGACTTGTAGTGTAGTACTTTAGCTCCTATTTTCATGTTTCTTTGGTTTCTTTCTTGCTTCTCCTGATCAGAATTTGCTTCTTTAAGCAACTTGAAGGAGTTGGATTTAAGTCACAATTCAATCAAAAGCTTCGTAATCCAAGGTATAAAACAAAAATATTAAATTGTGTTTTCTTATGTATAACACTCAATGAAGTGTTATGCAGAAATATGGATTAATCGCATGTGCATAATGTTTATCTCATGAATGTTTATCTCACCTCTTGGTGGTCTTCCACACGAAAAAATAAGTCTGATAGGTGATTTCTAGCCATTGGATCTGAGTACCTGAAAATTTGTTTGAATCTAACGTCTACATATGATGCCATGAAAAATGCTATAATCCAAAGGTTAGAAATCAGCAGTCGGATTGATTTTTTGTGTGTAGGTCCACCATGGAGTAGGTTGAATAGATTTTCCATCATTATACCTCTTAACAATATATTGACTTGTAGTTTAATTTTAGCTCCTATTTTCATGCTTCTTTGGTTTCTTTCTTGCTTGTTCTAATCAGATTCGGTGTCTCTAAGTAACTTGAAGGAGTTGGATTTAAGTGGTAATTCAATCGAAAGCTTCGTAATCCAAGGTATAAAACAAAAATATTAAATTGTGTTTTCTTATGTCTAACACTCAATGAAGTATTATATAGAACCGTTTTGACGCGAAAATAATTTGGAAAAAACAGCTGTTTATTTTCGTTCAATACAGTTACTTTTCCATTTTTCGAAATTTTTCATTTTTTCCGTATTCAATTTTGGTGCCATTTTTTCTGTTATTTCCGTTAAATTTCATTTTTTTTCTATTTTTTCCCATTTTTTGCCCATCCGTTACAATTCTTTTTAACAGTAACGCTCCGGTCCGTTATACCATTAACATGGCCTTTGTTAAAACTTGGGCTAAACATCTATGCGGTTCATGGGCTCCCAAAAAATGAACTATGTAGGGCCAGAAGAGGCCTCTGCATCGACTGCATCTAAAAGTTTTCCCTAGATTACGTACCAAAGATGGGTTGAAATTAAAAAAATTCGATCATTATATACATTTTTCTATTTGACTTGGTAACTCAACTAAGGTTTAAAGGGGACCGTTATAACAGTATAACAGACTGGGGGCGTTACCGTTTTTTCCGTTATAACGAACAAAAAACGCTTGGGGCAAAAATGAAAAAAAAATGGGGAAAAAATGGCGCTGAAATTCAAATTTTGAATTTCAAAATTTCAAAAATGGGAAAAAAAACAAAATATAATGGAAAATAACGGAAAATAACAAAAATAACGGCCATTTTTTTCACAAAATTTTCCAAAAAATAACGATTGTTATTTTCATTATAACGGCCATTATTTTTTGGGCGTTTTAACTGTCCATAACGTAACGGGGTAGGCCCGAATCCGTTATAACGGCCGTTATTTTCGTTATAACGGCTGTTTTTTAAACCTTGAACTCAAGTACAGGAGCATTAATATATCTTTATAATTAACTAACGAGAATATAAGCGGCCCTAGTGTAAATAACTGCTTGGAAAAACTTTGTCAAAATAATAGTATCCTCCCGATGATGAGACTATATATATCGTCATCCCTAGGTCAAGATCGTTCGGATGGTCTTCAAGGCTTGTGTGGTATGGATCTTGAGGAACATCTGCATTGTGGGCCTAGGAGGACGGTCACTAGGGATAATGGTTACACTCTAAACAAAATTAGAACCATCAAAGAGGTCAAAGAAAAGAGTGGTCAACAGTTGTTCCTACTCGGAGCCAGAACACGTTGATATACCAACCAAGATGTTGTATTACTGCCAAGTTGGGGACATCCACTCCTTACTCCGAATACAGTCGGGTAATCGCTTCCGAGTTGACACCGTTCAATTTTTATGGCTTTAGAGGATGAGTAGAAGTTTGCTGAATGACCACATTACGCGCCATGTGGCTCACTCTTAGAGATCACGGTATGGATGTTTGGCCCATTCTTAGGTGTACCCTGCGTACCAAAAATCACCCTAATTAGTAATTTTAAACCTTTGGACCTTTGTACCCCCAATAATGCCTAAATTCCATGGTTAAAATTGAACCCATGAAAACGACTCCAATCCTATTACTGGTAAAAATGTTTAATGTAATTCCTTCTAATTTCATTTGATGAGTCATCAATTCATATTTTGCAATAATCTTCAGGTTTTGAAAGATTGTCCAGTTTGAGAAATCTGGAGGTCCTAGATTTAAGTTCCAATGGGCTCAACAACAGCATCCTACCGTCTCTTTCTACACTCTCATCATCCCTTAAGAAGTTGTCCTTAAGGGCAAATAAGTTAGAAGGATCAATTCATATTGAAGGTATGTTTAGTTGTTTTACCTCTTAACAATATATTGACTTGTAGTACTTTAGCTCCTATTTTCATGTTTCTTTGGTTTCTTTCTTGCTTCTCCTGATCAGAATTTGCTTCTTTAAGCAACTTGAAGGAGTTGGATTTAAGTGGCAATTCAATCAAAAGCTTCGTAATCCAAGGTATAAAACAAAAATATTAAATTGTGTTTTCTTATGTATAACACTCAATGAAGTGTTATGCAGAAATATGGATTAATCGCATGTGCATAATGTTTATCTCATGAATTAATGTTTATCTCACCTCTTGGTGGTCTTCCACATGAAAAAATAAGTTTGATAGGTGATTTCTAGCCATTGGATCCGAGTACCTGAAAATTTTTGTGTGTAGGTCCACCAAGGAGTAGGTTGAATAGATTTTCCATCATTATATACATTTTCTATTAAATTGATTTTGTATAAGTTACTATTTTTGAAGATCATTCAAGTTATCCATTTTCACATTTAGGTCTCAAAAAGTTGAACAAGTTGCAGATCTTAGACCTACATCTTAATATGTTCAAAAGAAGTAGTATATTTACAATCTTTGGGTGCACTCTCATTGCTCTCATTTATGTGTTTTCCTTTTCTTCATTCATGATTCATTTCTTTCAATTGTTTTGCTTTTTTTTAGATTTGGATGCTTTGAGCAACTTGGAAGTCTTGGATTTATCTTATAATTCCCTCAACGAGAGCTTTCTTCCATACGTAGGAGTTATGGCTTCTCTAAAGGCCTTATCTTTGGTTCGTAATGGACTTAATGGCACCTTACCGGTTCAAGGTAAAAATGATGTCTATTTGGCTAAAAAAATAACTTGATATAGTAAACAAGGCAAAACATTACGGACATTTATTTATTTAATTATTAACTATTTTTGCAGGGTTGTGTGCACTGAAGAACCTCCAAGAGTTAGATCTCAGTTCGAACAATTTTGAAAGCTTACCTTCATGTTTGGAAAACTTGACGTCCCTTCGGATTTTGGATCTCTCTTACAATCAATTCGATGGAAACATAGGCTCATCTCCCATTACTAATCTCACATCACTTGAATACCTTTCTCTTTCGTATAATCGCTTTAAAAGGCCTTTCTTATTTAGTTCAATTGCTAATCATTCCAAACTTGAGGTCTTCGACCTTATGAGTGATAGCAACCAATTAGTTGTGGAAACTGAATATCCAGCTTGGGTTCCAACTTTCCAATTAAAGGTCCTCCGTTTGTCAAATTGTATAATTAACAAACCTGTTGGTGTCATCCCCACTTTTCTATACCATCAATATGACTTGAGAACGGTCGACCTCTCCCATAACAATTTGGAGGGAAAGTTCCCCACCTGGTTGCTAGAGAACAATTCAAGATTAGAATTCCTACAACTGAGGAACAACTCTTTCACAGGTCCTTTTGGTCTTTCTTCGTGTCTTAACTTATCCATGCTAGATGTTTCCAATAACCACATCAATGGTCAATTCCCAACAGATATTGGTATTAGTTTTCCAAATTTAATTGTTTTGAACATATCAGAAAATGCCTTTCAAGGTAGCATTCCTTCTTCTTTGGGAGATTTGAGACACTTATGGATTTTAGACATGTCTGACAATTATTTCTCAGGAGGAATACCAGAGTACTTGGCCACAGGGTGCACCTCATTGTGTATTTTGAAACTATCAAATAATAGTTTGTATGGCCAAATATTTCCAACATTTTTTAACCTGACTGGATTGTTCTCTTTAAAATTGGATGGCAACCACTTTACAGGAAAAATCCCAAATAGCTTGTTCAATTGCTCGGGGTTAGAGATGTTGGATATAAGTAACAACCATGTATCAGGTAGGCTTCCAAGTTGGATGGGAAATATGTCGTATTTGAGAGCACTTGTCATGCCGAAAAATGATCTTCAAGGATCCATTCCATTTGATTTTTGCAAACTTGATCAACTCCTCCTTTTGGACCTTTCTGAGAACAATATTTCTGGATCTATACCATCTTGCTTTAGCCCACGAGACATACAATATATACATTTGGAAAAAAATGGGCTCACAGGACCAATGACAAATGCTTTCTCTAGAAGTTCCAAGTTAGTGACATTAGATATGAGAGATAACTACCTAACTGGAAATATTCCAAATTGGATTGGAGCATTATCGGATCTGAGCATTCTTCTCTTAAAAGGAAATCATTTTGAAGGTAGTATTCCCATGCAACTCTGTCAGTTGTCCAGTATAAGCATAATGGACCTTTCCCACAACAATCTTTCTGGTCAAATACCTTCTTGCTTAAGTAGTTTTACTTTTAAGAGGATAGGAGATGCAAATGACAAATTTGTTATAGATGGAGTGCCTTTTGTCTATTCTGTTCCAGTTTCATATATAGGGCGGACGTTTACAATGGAGAGGGAGATTGGATTTCAAGACGGGGAATATTATCAACCACTTTACAAAAAGGAACAAGCGCAGTTCACAACGAAGAGTAGGTCCTACTCTTATGAAGGTCTCATTCTTGGTCTAATGTCTGGAATTGATTTCTCATGGAACCAATTAACGGGTGACATCCCACCTGAAATTGGGAACCTAAACGAGCTTCATTCATTGAACTTGTCCCACAACTACTTAACTGGACCAATCCCATCAACTCTATCAAACCTAAAGCAAATAGAGAGCTTGGACCTTTCTTACAATAATTTGAGTGGGACAATCCCTTCACAACTAATTGAGCTATACAATCTGGCAGTCTTCTCCCTGGCTCACAACAACTTATCTGGTAGAGTGCCTGATTCGAAACAATTTGCGACATTCGGAGAAAGCAGCTACGAGGGCAACCCTCTTCTCTGTGGATCACTGTTGAAGAACAATTGCTCTACAACTGGGACCCTATCATCGACCCCAATAGTTGGAGAAGACAAGTCGATCGACCTCGTCATTTTCCTGGTGAGTTACATAGTCGCATACATAATGGGGTTCTTAGGAGTCAATGCAGTTCTCTACATCAATCCCTATTGGCGACAGGTGTGGTTTCATCTCGTTGATGTATGGATCATCTCTTCTTACTATTATGTTGTAGACAATTTCCATAAGCTGTCTACCCATGTAATTATCTACTCATGAACCCTTTGATTTGCTCTTATATTTATATATAAAACTTATGGTTTGCCAATTTCTGATTGTCAATTTTGTTGGATTGCTCATTCAATTGATGATAACGTACTAAATTTAATTCTTATATTTAGTCAATTACCAATCAGCTTGATTTTTGTTATGTATGTTTGCCAAGGGGCAGGCTAAATGATCATGGGGTCAGTGGACCCCAAAGATTGAGCCACGTAGTATTTTATAAGATATTTTTGGTATGTACGTCTAGCAAGAGGTGCATTTTTGGGAGGGGGAGACTTGAAATAGAGAGCCTGGAATTCTCATTCAATTTATGATAACGTACTAAATTTAAATCTCGTAAAAATAAGATAAAAACTGCTCAAATATAATTCGACAACAAGAAAATCACCCATCAGGTTGACTTTTGGTATGGAAGTTCGCCAAGGGGAGCTATTGGTGAGAATGATCTTCACGCACAAAGTTTCAGTAATCCCTCCCAAAATCTCATGTGGGATACTTTTTGGGGCCCACTGATCAATGGATGTTTGCATCACCTCTTGGTGAACCTACATACCAAAATTCAGCTCGGTAGGTGATTTCTAGCCATTGGCTTTGAGCATTTCATTGGGGTGATTTGTAACCGTTGGATTTGAGGTTTTTTGGGTCTCAAATCTTTTGGCTAGAATTCGCCAATCAAGCTTTGTGGACGGGAATAGTATTCGCACAGACAAAAACCAACGGGCATCGGGTTGGCTGTCTCAAAATAACATTCAATGGGGCCCAGGTCCAGACCGTCCAAATATTACACATCCCTTGATCGGGTAAGGTACTAAGGTCTAAGGTATATGCCATTGAACGGATCCTGATTGTTTTAAAACTCCTAACAAGAGCTCTAAATTGACTCGCAATGGTAGAGAGTTCGTTGGCTACAAAACTAGCTCCAACAGCTTCGTTAGTTGACTTGCCACTCTAGGGGCTCCTCAACCAACTCGGTACATGTTGGGAGCGAAGAGACTCGCCAAACTACTGACAAGGTCCCACTATTGTTTTTTCCCCCTTTTGAAAAATGAGCCTGATTAGTAATTTCTAAGCGTTGGATTGGAGTTGTTCTCTTGGGTTGATTTCAACTGAGTGAATTTGATGTACAAGGATCCAAAGGTTTGAAATCCGTAATCGGGCTGATTTTTGGTTTGTAGGCCCATCTAGGGATTGGCCAAACATCCCTACAGTTAGTGTCCTCTAAAAGTGTGCCACATGGCTCATATTGTGGGCGATCATCTTCGGTGGTTAGTGAAGTTTTACTCCTAGGGAGTGTAGAGAGCCTGTTGGAGTTATGATCCAATGGCTCCCTACCCTAAAATAACATTCACTACTTTTCCCTAAAATATATGGAAAAAATAGGGAGCCATCTTGGAGATGCTCTTAGGCTTTGGCATTCTGGCTCTAGAGATTAGAGTGATTTCTCCTTTGCCTTTTGGCTTGGTTTCCACTTTTGGCTCTTTCTCTCTATCTCCTCTCCTCCCTTGACCCCTCTCTATTATTCTTGTTCTCTCTTTGGGGAGTAAAGTTCGGTCACAACCCACAATACGAACCACATGGCACATTATTAGAAGGCGTTGAGTGCATGGATGTTTGGCCAGTCCCTTTGTGGAGCTGCAAACCAAAAATCGGCCTGATTAGTCATTTACAGCCTTTGGATCTTTTCACCGGAATAACGCTCAATAATGCTCAAGTTCATACAGTTAAAATCAACCCATGAAAATAACCTCAATCCAACGCTTAGAAAGTAATGGCGAATTTCTCCGACCATAGAGAAAAGTCGCCATTATTTCTTCCATTTTCTTACAAGGGCCTATCACGCTTGATACACCAACATTTTTCCAAACCACTTGTGCAAACTGGGAAGAAATAGAAGTAGATGAGAAATTGTTTGATGGAGTGTTTGTTGGTTTTGGTTCAATTACAAGTGCAAGGGTGTTGGGGTACGTACCCTAGTGATATATAACTAAGTGGTAGGACTCGCATATGAGTGACTTGACTCAGTTGAGCAGGCAAAGCAAATTCTGGCTGCCGCCAATAGGTTCAGACTAGGGGTGTCAACTGGTCAGTTCCGGTTCGGTTTCTAAGGCACTCATAACCGGAACTAAAATGGTTGATTCTTATCATTCTGGTTCCTATCGGTTTTGGTTCTCAAAATGATGGATCAGAACCAGCAATGTTTGTTTGGTTCTAGTCGGTTCCGGTTCTGGTTCTGGGTGCATCGGTTGCAATCTCGATAATATGACAATTTTAATATTATATTTATAAATTTATCTTAATATATCAGTTACGGTTCGGTTCCAATTCCTATCAGTTTGGTTCCAATATCACTATCCAAAAACAGAACCGTTATTATCGGTTAATTAGGTTCCGATCCCATTATTTTTAATCGGTTCCCAAAAATGTGGAACCAGAAATATGATTTTCAAGTTCTGGTTCTGATTTGATTCCTGTTAAACAGGTCAAAATTGACACCCCTAATTTGGACACATACTATCACAAAGGAATGGATTAATTGTCTCATTCATGGTTTTAAAAAAGGCCATTTAAACGTTAACGCACCAAGCCCATTTCCGTTTAAACCGTTAAAACACTAGTGGATCTCGGGGACCATCAACTTTCTGGGCCTATTAATTAGCACCTTCAAAGGCATCGAAGAAAAGAGGAGTAAATCTTTGATGACGGACCATTGTATGAGTCATGTGGACTGTTGAAGGCCATACTGGATGGTCTTTAAGGTTTGTGTGGTGTGGATCTCCGGGACCATCAACTTTCTGGGCCTATTAATTAGCACCTTCAAAGACGTCGAAGAAAGGAGTAAATCTTTGATGACGGACCATTATATGAGTCACGTGGCATGCTCTTAGACAGCCCATCCTTGTGTGGTTCTATAGACCAAAATTCAGACTGATTAGTGAATTTTAACCGTTGGAATGCTGTACGTCTTTTTCATGGATTTATTTTTAACCTTGTGATTCGAGCATTATTTTGAGTACTCAGATCCAGAGGTCAGAAATCAGTAATCACGTTTTGAATGTATAGGTCAAACTAGGGATGTACTAAACATCCATACAATCGGTGGTCTCTAAAAATATGCCACATGACTCATAATGTGATGACAGACTCGGTCATCAAAGATTTAATCACAAAAGAGTGGTGATAGGAGTTTTGGTGTTCTCACATGTGGATCATTGGTAGGTAGGGCTGAGAGAGTCAAAGTCTATTAATCAAGTCATTCAACAATTGGTGGTAATTAACTAGGGAGTGAGAAGCACGTTGATGAAGCATCGAAGATGTTGTATTACTTGTGTCACTGTCGATTGTGAGGTCATCATAAACCTCATCTTACAAAGAATTGGAGAGAACTCATGATTGTAATCTGGACTCTGGAGAGAAGAAAGTGGAAAATTCTTATTCCAGAATTAATGTGAAGTTGTGAACCACGTTATCTGTATCCGTCAGTCCAATATGTGGGCCATCCTAACTTTTTCTGCTATTTAAATCCAAGCCACTTGGGTTGCAAACTGGGAAGAAATAGAAGTAGATGAGAGATCGAGTGATCGATGGAGTGGAGTTTGCGGTGTTGCCTTTTGTTGGTTTTGGTTCAGTTTCAAGTGTATGGGTGTTTGGGGTGTGTGGAGGAAGAAAGGATCGCTCTCTTAGAACTCAAATCTTTCTTCAATCACCTAAATGGCTCTTCTCTCCCATCTTGGGATGCTAATGATCACAGTAACTGCTGTGCATGGGAAAATATTAAGTGTAATGACAGCACAACACAAGTCATTCAACTTTCTCTTAATTCTAGATGGGCATGGACCCCAAAATATTGGTATCTAAACACCTCTTTATTTCTTCCATTTGAAGAGCTGCAAAGTCTCAACTTAAGTTGGAATGGAATAGTTGGTTGTGTTGATGAGGAAGGTATACTTCTCTCTTATTACTAGTAAATGTTTTTTTGCAATTTCTTCTAATATTATTTGATTAGTCATTAACTCGTCATAATTTTCAATACTGAACAGGTTTTGAAAGATTGTCCAGTTTGAGAAAGCTGGAGGTCCTACATTTAAGTCTCAATAGTCTCAACAACAACATCCTATACCGTCTCTTTCGACGCTCTCATCCCTTAAGAATTTGTCCTTACTGGAAAATAATTTAGGAGGATCGATTCATATTGAAGGTATGTTTAGTTGTTTCACCTGTTAACGATATATTGACCGTCGTGTAATTTTAACTTCAGTTTTCATATTTCTTTGGTTTCTTTCTTGCTTGTCATAATAAGAATTGGCTTCTTTAAGAAACTTGAAGGAGTTGGCGGATTTAAGCTGCCCACACAGTACACACCAAAACTAATCCTGATAGGTGATTTCTAGCCATTGGATCCGAGTATTTGAAAATTTGTTTGAATCTAATGTCTAGAAATGACCCAAGCCCATTACGTTAAGAACCGTATTGACGCAAAAATAATTGTGAAAAAACAGCCATTTATTTTCGTTAAATACGATTATTTTTCCATTTTTCAAATTTTTTCATTTTTTCCGTATTCAATTTCGGCACCATTTTTCTGTTATTTTCGTTAAATTCCAATTTTTTTCTATTTTTTGCCCGTCCGTTACAATTCTTTTTAACGGTAACGCCCCCAGTCCGTTATACCGTTAAAATGGCCTTCGTTAAAACTTGGGCTAAACATCTATGCGGTTAGTGGGCCCCCAAAAACTGAACCATGTAGGGCCGGAATAGCCCTATGCATCGACTGCATCTAAAAGTTTTCCCTAGATTACGTACCAAAGATGGGTTGAAATTAAAAAATTTCCATCATTATAGACATTTTTCTATTTGACTTGTTAACTCAACCAAGGTTTAAAGGGGATCGTTATAACAACATTCGTGTGCTCGGCCGTGAACTTCGTGAATCCTAGAGTGTTTGTCAGGGCCAAACTGGTATCACTTTTTTCAATTTTTGGGGGCGCTGACAACCACAGTTGGATTCGTGAAATCCACGGCCGAGAACGCAAACACCTAGAGGGGTCAGAAAAAAGGGGTCCTCGGAGCCTGAGCCTTTATTATAATGTTGTTGCCATATTCACTCGTAAACAATTGTGGATCCAAACCATTAAACGGATCCCAGTTGATTTTTGTTGATCTCCTCACCATAGAGATCATTCTCACAAAATATATGATCTTTTTAAATTTTCTATCCCTATCAAATGTGGACTCGAGTTAATGGTGTAATGTCCATAACACCTAATTACTAATCCACTTTTCATAAGGCTAGAAAGGTTTGATCGGGCTGATTTTAGTAAGGAGATCCCCCTGACCGTGTCGTTTTATGTGCCAAAAAAGTATGACTCAAATGTAGATGATTTAAGGGCTAATTTTTTTTTATTTTTTATTTTGGATATTCTATTGGTGAGAATGATCTTCACGCTCAAGAATAATCGTCAGTCAATTCAGGTGTGCAAATAAGTTTACGCATACAATCATTTCCCATGCATGTTTGGAACGTGTGCATTCGGCGATTTGCACATGCACACGGGCAAATGAGTGCTCTCCCACTTTAGCAATGAAAAACCTATCTCACCCCCTATGTAACAATTACTTAAGATACAAAAGCCAAAATTTTCTCAAATAAGTCCTATCATTCCTAAAGTAATGGAAATAACATAAAAAGTGGTACTGAAATTGAAATTTTCAAATTTGAATCTCAAATTTCAGAAACAAAAAATAACGAAAATAAAATGAAAAAAAGACGGCCAATTTTTTTCTACAATTTTTCAGAAAGTAACGGTCGTTATAAGGGGAAAATAACAGAAAATAACGAGCGTTTTAACAATACATAATGTAAACGGGGGAGGTCCGAATCTATTATAGCGGCCGTTATTTTCGTTATAATGGCTATTTTTATTTTCTAAGTCCAAGCACATATTTAAAAAGCGGAGATCGAGGAGATCTCAAAGTACAAATAGAGTATGGTGGTAACCAAAAAATATGAACAAATCAAAACAAAACCTGATCAAGCCCAAAGACCATTTCGCTAAAGAAGGTACTTGTCATCTCATGAGATACGCTTCCCCAACGGAATAAGAGGGCCTTGACACTTTGAATGACTTGGAACAACAAACTCTCCTTACCCTCAAAAGGTTCTCTTATTCCGCTCCAGCCAAACACCCTAGATAATTGTTAGCGGAAACAACATTCCCCTGGCCAACATTGGGATCTTAGGCCAACTCTCCACAAGTGCCCCTAGGCTTTCCAGAAAGACCCAAGCGACTCCCATGTGTGTTAGGAAGAGTAACCAAACCTATCTAGCAAACTCACAATGTACTAGAAGATGGTTAGTGCTCTCTCCACTGGACTTGCACATAACACAATAGTCGACTAAGATCTATTTTCTAATGATCAAATTTTCTATGGTATCTTATTCAGGGTAGCCACCCAAGTAAAAAAAATGAACTTTCAAGGGGGTTTTGGATTTCCAGTGTGGTTCATACCATGGGTGATTTCAAACATTTGGATCTATTAACCCAAATAATGCTTGAATCCCATGGTTGAAATAAACTCATGAAAATGATTGCATCCAATGGTTAAAATCACTAATGAGGCTGATTTTTTGGTCTGTATATCCTCCCAAGGCCAAACATTTATGCAGTCCATGCTCTTTAAGAGTGTGCCACATGGCTTATTGTGGCCCATCATCAACGTTGCTGAACTGAACAAAGAAATAAAAAAATAAAATAAAATAATTTCCTACTAGTAATTCTGTTTGAAAAGATGTAGGCCCCACACGTGTTTGGGAAGTTCGTGGGACCTATTTTGTTCTTTTAATATGTGGGGCTCACATATTTTGTACTTTCCTAAGTGAGCATGTCTTAATACATTTTCATATGAAAATTTTCCATTTGCACATGCCCGCGAACCAAGTGGTGGTAAATATGAAGTGCGTAAATTTTGAAATTTGCGTATGCAAAGTTAGTGCGAACCAAACGCATGAAAAGAGTGTGGGTGCGAAAACCATTGCGCGTGTAATAGTTTGTGTGCATAACAAAGAGACCCTTAACCTTATCAAAACTAGACCTAAAGTTAACGGTGAAATGGATGGTCCAGAATATTTCCAGAATATTTTAACTTCTGATCTACTTTTCATAGGACTAAAAATGTTGAAATTGGCTGTTTTGGCTTAGAATTATTTTCTCAGACATATTAAAATAACCTGACCGTTAAAATTGGTAGAAGTATCCCTTGACTGTGTCTTGGGAAGTAGAGTTTACTAGTGTTGACAAACAGTTTAGAATTTTTCAACCTCTAATCTGCTTTTCATAAGGCTAGAGAAGTATCAGAATGAGATTTTTTTTACGAGGAAATCTCCTTGACTCTGTCATGGGAAGTTAAATGTGTCCGCGGTTAGGCCTGACATCCAGAGGAGATGGTCTTTCTGGTGTGTGTGTGCGCGTGTATGTAACCGCGCGCGCGTTTGTGGGTTAGGTTATTTTGATACACCAAAAATGAAATACCATTTGACATGCCCTTGTGGGGCCAACTTATAAATGAGTGATTGGATGATTTTTGGTGGGGAGATCTTCTCATCATGGATAATGTATTAACAAATTCAGCCAATTCTGAAACTTGTAACCCTACCAAATGTGGAACTTAAAATTTATAGTAAAATTGACAGTTTGTATTTTCCAACATGTAACCCATTTTTCACATGGCTAGAAACCTTGAAAGAACTCATTTTTAGTGAGGACGATCTACGTGGTGATAATCATCCTCAGCAAAATAATAGTCCTTAACTCATTTCCATGTGGGCCCCACAAAGGTCTGTCAAACCGGAGTGCCATTTTTGGCTTGTCAAAATAACCTAATCCTATAATATATGTAATATTATATACTCAGTTTTCAGGAATTTTTAGCAGATGCTATGAATCAAGATGGTTTCAGAGATGCTATTCCTATTAGAATTCAACTAGTATAAATAAAAATATAATTGCCTTATGCATCTTCTAAACGAAAATGCAAAACCACGGATGATGATCCAGCCCATCACAAGACAGCATAAAATTTCACATCATATACAGAAAGTCTATTGACAATTAAATCCACAAAACCACAAAATCATGTATATCATCACCACCACAAAAAAAAGTGATCTTCCCTACCATCAACATCCCGTCATTTAAAATCACATAATTTCCATTCGTCAATTCCAAAGCTAGTACTCTATACATGTACGTTGGTTTCAAGATATCTGTAGTCCACAGGGTAAACATGTAAAATGACTAGTTTACCCTTTTCAATTGTTACCTCTTAACCATGAATCTCTTGAATCCAACAATCAACGGCTTCAATAGCACAACCTTTCTTGCGGTTAACTGTAGGGTAGCATTATTCTCAAATAACAAATATAAAAATAGCAAAATGCCCAAAATTAAACCATACGTTTGTGTAATTCTACCCCAAAAAATTAAATATATTACATAATTATACCTGTTGGTGAGCAAAGGGCAGCCAGGAGGTGCCAGCGAGAGTGAGGCCAGAGGAATATTTGGGGAAAGAATTTTGTTAAAAGAAGAAGGTTTTCTGTTTTAACTACATCGCAGGAAAAACAATGGTCATAAGCCATTGTTTTGTTTTGTCACTAATAATAACAACGGCTTCAATCCATTGTTTTTAGTACAAAACTATTTTTTTTTTTTTGTGGTTTCTCTAGTGGAAACTTTTGGTGCATTTGGATGTAAGATGAAATCATAGTCTAGAATCCTAGGATGTAATTTATATGGGCTTTCTAGTTATAATAGTTTATATTATTCAGGGATTCAAACATAGTCAAATGTTGTAATTGCAGAGACGAATAGTTAATTTGCAAGCACGGGAGACATGAACCCGATGACAAGCAATGTTAGAGATTATGACTTATAACAAATTTTTTAAATCAAAGATATCACCAACGATAATTGACGCGTCACAATAATGATAATTACGGAACATATACGATGTGGAGTTGACAATGAGCTAAAAGATGAGCCTTTTCAAGAAAATGAGTTTGGATTGCACCAAGATTTAACCAACACCAAAGAAGAGTTGTCACATAGACTAAGCATGATATCGATGACATTTTGTTAAAGGTTGTGAAGGAGATCAAGTCTTTATTACTAATGGAGATGATTGTATTTAGTAGAGTTGAATATTCTTTTACTGTAATATTTTTTTTGTAATGACTAATAAAATTGAGTATTAGAATCTCTTTTCTACATTTATTTATTACTTCTCTTTTATGCATTTATTGGGATCTCTCATCAACATTTACGTATTCTTCTCATTCTTTGTTTATCTTGTTGACGAAGGCATATATATAATTCATGATTCATGCATGAATTTAGAAATGTCTAATCGACCACAAAAGTCTGGGGTTAGGGTAAAAATACTCCTTCGGCGCAATAAGGGGAAAATGCCCCTTCCACTTCGGCACAACAACATGAGAGGTAAAATACCCTCTCTATTCAATAGTTTTACTAGCGACACTAGTATAATAAGTTGTTTGTTACTGTATGTAGTTGTAAATCATGTATACTCGTTGTCGTATTTTTTATGTTCTTGTTTTTTTATTCTTTAAATAGCTTTGAGCTGCGTCAGGAGGAGATGGCTCACGCGAGGCATGGGTAATTTTAGTGTTGTGTCTGGGGGCAAAATTTTTAGTATATTAGAATGAATTAGGCCAACCCGTAAGTGATACGACATCCTTATTCGCCAATCAAACGGGGGTCATTCGCACTGTGGTCATATCTAGTTATAAGTTAAAAAATGGGCAGACATTTGTTCGCAGCACAATGACAAGTTGTGGCAAGAAGTCAAGGTAAATTTGTCTAATACATGAGATTCTTCCATTTGAAGGGTTATTTTTATTCTTAGATTTTTGAATAATGCATGTTTTCACTATAAATAATACATGTTTTTTTTTTATATTTTGTTAACTCGTCAGAATAAAGTTGAACTAGATGATAACAAGAAAGAATGAGTCATGCAACCAATGAGAGTAAGAGATTTAGAGAATGGCAAAATGATTTGAAGAAAAATTACAATGTCAAGGAGATAGAAGAAGATAAACTCAACAATAAACCTAACGGCATCCCAGACGAGGATTAGGCTTAGATTGTCAGATACTAGAGTAGTGTAAAATTTCAAATATGAAAAATTAAAGTTGATTAACCATTTTCTAATTTACTTTACTTTACCCCTTAGACCGCATTTGTCCTGGGTGGTGCGATTTCGCCGGAAATCGCTCCGCCTTCTTGCCTCCTGGTTTTATGCACCCCTCTCTGTCCTCCCTTCAGGTTCACCCTTACCTATACCCTGCACCTCGAAGTACACCGGTTGTATTTCATTTATTACCCCATCATTCCATATACCCTTCTCAACCACGAGCCTCTATCCCACCCTCTAGCGATCCAATCTATTTGCAAAACTCCAGCCTTCCCATCCCATCCATCCTTACCTTTCTCCGCCACAAATCTCTGTTCATATCATTTCTTGACCACATATCTCCTCCCCTCCCACGTGCGACCCGTTCTTCAATAAAAGGTGCGACGCGATTCTTCGATCTGACGATTCTACACATGCCATGTGGCAAATCCTGTCACCCACTCACCTCACTTCATACGGCATCTCCCACCAACCCCGAATACATCATCTCCATTCACACACCAACCCTCCACCTCCTTTCTATAATCTTTCCGCTGCCCCCTTCCGATATATCCCTGAAATTCCTTCTTTCCTCACCAATGGCACAATCCAGCAACAACGAAGATCCAACAATGGATTCCCTCAGTGCGAAGTTATCTCGCCAACTCTGAATGAACTGTCGTACTGGACCAGTTGTATTACCGCGAGCAGAAGTAGCAACCAAAGGACTCCATGACTAGAGATTTGCTATCATTGGAAAGGTTTTGGCCGATACTCTTATCAAACCAGCAAAAGTGCAACTTAGTGTCAGCCCGTCATGGGATGTTGTCCGCCGTTTCAACTTTGTTGATATGGGGGGTAACTATTTTGGCTTCCTCTTTTTTAATCAACGCGATCAAGATTGGGTCATTGAAGGACCGTGGACAGTCCATACACATCTACTTCTGCTACAAAAACGTTCTGCATCCCTCCACCCTGAAGATATGATCTTTTGGCACTGCCCTTTTTGGGTTCAAGCCCACGGGGTCTTGGCAGAATTGTATGCTCCAAAAACAGCGAAGGATCTTGCTCTACGAATCGGACCAGCGGATGATCTTGCTCCTCGAATCGGACCAGTTATCAAACTGGAACTCACAGACGATGAATCTTATTGAAGATGCAAATTTATTCGATTCCGAGTCTTTGTTGATCTTCGGAAAAGTTTATGTCCGGGAATTTGGATGCCATTTCGTGACTATTGGTATTGGATCACATTTAAGTATGAACGTCTTTCCTACTTCTGCTACAAATGTGGGAAAGTTGGCCATACTGAACTGAAATGCAAAGATGATAGCTCGATGGAAGACAATCCCAAAACAGATGATCTATGGCAAGACCCTTATTCAAAACAATATGGGGCATGGCTTCGAGCGGAATAAAAAACCGAGGAGGAAAATAGGATCAGACGAGAACTCTCCGGCTTTCCATCACATCTTCTACCACAAGGTTCAAATTCACGAACTCCCCTCCAAGATTTCAAGATTATGGAACAACTACCCATACGTCAAACCCGATTTCCCATTGCTGATGGTCTGCCTATTAACCTCCTCAAAATACCCAGCATCCACTCTCCTGCACCGACTCTCCCCCTCCCCGCGAACACATCCTTACCCCTCCCGCCTAACCTAACCCTGATCACAACCCCAGGAAATTCCCACCCTCCTCTTCCTACTCCATTCACCCTGCACGCCTCCAACAATCTAGAACATTTTTTTGAAAATGTAAAGAGCTTTATATAAAGCTTGGAGGCTGAGTAAGCCTACCAAAGCAAAGAGAAGAGAACTTACAACAACAAAGAGCTAAAAAGAAAGACGCTTGGAGGCTGAGTAAGCCTACCAAAGCAAAGAGAAGAGAACTTACAACAACAAAGAGCTAAAAAGAAAGACGAAAAAAGAAAGAAAGAAACACCAACCACAAGGCAACTCAATTTCTCCCCAACAAAGACGACCACCCAAACACCAAATCCTCAAATCTAACACCCCTCCCTTCATCGTACAATCTAACCCAAGAAAAATAAGCCCTCAAATTTCTAGCAAAATCGCTTCAGGGGAAGAATTTCTACCCTCAAAGACCCTACCGTTACGCTCTCTCCAAATTCCCCATAAGATAGCTAGTGGGGTTAGAGCCCACAATCTCTTACCAACCCCTTCAAACTCTTTACATTGCCAAGCCGATAGCAAAGCTTTGAATGTCGACGGAATAGCCCAACTGTAGCCAAAAATCTCTACTAAACTCTGACTAGATCAGCCATGCCACTCTACAATGAAGGAAAATGTGATCACTGGATTCACCACTCTCTAAGCACATGGGGCAATGATCTACCACACCAATGCCTCTCCTCCATAAGAAGTCCATAGTCTAAACTCTACCATGGGCCACACACCGAGCCAAGAAACGGACTTTGGAGGGAGCTCTATTGCCCCATACCTTAGCCGCAGGGAAAGCTTCTATCTCACACTCTTCTAAAGCCTCGTAGAAGGACCGAATAGAGAAAATTCATTTATGATCATGATTCCACCATCCGACATCTTCTGCTTGGCTAAGGGAGGGTGCATTCCCCACTTTCTCGAGGAAATTCGCCACTTGGGATGATTCTCCATCGTTTAGGTTCCGACGAAAGCCGAAATCCCAAGCCGGTAAAACGTCACCTGCAACCTGCATCTCACATACAATAGCCAATTTTTTGCTAGAAATAGAATAAAGATCATTAAATTCAAATTCCAGCCTAACCTCAGGACACCAAATGTCTTTCCAGAATAAAATTCTATTGCCTTTTCCTACCTTGAAAACCACCCGTTCCTCGAATTTATGCAAACCTCTCATAATCCCTCTCCAAACCCCACACCCATAAGGACTTCTAGGAATCCTATTGACCCAGACTGTGATGCTCTCACCACACCTCCCGACTATAACGTTACGCCATAAGCTATCTCTCTCTAGCCCAAATCCCCAAAGCCACTTACCTCTAAGAGCTTCACACATGCTTCTAAGTTTGCGAATTCCTAAGCCACCTTTCTCTCTGGATTTCATGACATGCCTCCAACCAACTAGACACAACTTTCGCCCTTCACCGGACCCACTCCAGAGAAAGTTCCTCATGATTCTAACTATCATCTTCTCCACACTCACAGGCATCGCAAAGAGGGACATATAATAAATCGGTAAGCTAGAAAGTGTGCTCTTGAAAAGCACCAATCTACCTCCTTTGGACAAGAATTTGGCTTTCTACTTAGACAGACAATTATTCAAGCGTTCTAACACTGGATCCCAAATGGCCTTGCTCCTATAACTAGCCCCTAATGGTAAACCCAGATATGTGGACGGCAAGGATCCAATCCGACATTGCAAAATGGAAGCGACATCCTCCACACCTTCTGCTCCACCAATCTCATAAACGTCAGACTTCATAAGATTAATGTAGAGGCCAGAAACAGCCTCAAAACAACAAATGAGACCTCTAAGATAAATTGTGTCCGCTATACCACCTTGGAGGAAAATAATAGTGTCATCGGCAAACTGAAGATGTGAAACAATTGGGCCTCTATCCCCGACGCTAAAACCTGTCAGGCAACCTTGCGCAACTGCGCGCCTCATCATACGCCCAAAAACTTCAACCACAAGGACGAACAAAAAAGGGGATAGCGGATCACCCTGACATAACCCTCTAGTGCTCCTGAAGAAACCGGCTGGGGAACCGTTAACAAGCACCGAAAATGAAGCTGTCAAGATACATCTCATAATCCAACCCCTCCATTTACTTCCAAACCCCATTCGATCCATGACATAATCCAAAAATCCCTAATTCACATGATCAAATGCCTTCTCCATGTCCAACTTAAAAACAAACCCGGGTCTATTCTCTTTAGATCGTAAATCCAAACACTCATTGGCAACCAATACACAATCAAGAATCTGCCTCCCTGGGACGAAGGCACCCTGCTCGTTAGAAACAACCGAAGTCATAACATTGCGTAGCCTGAGAGCTAACACCTTGGCCACATTTTTATAAACACTCTCCACAAGACTGATGGGCCTATAATTGGAAATGCTCTCTGCCCCTTGCTTCTTAGGGACAATGGTGATAAATGTGCAGTTAGAAGCTTGATCCAAGAAATTATTTTCTTGAAAATCTTTCACCATGTTCATGAAGTCGGGCCCCACAATCTCCCAACAGGATTTCAAGAAGGCTAAAGTGAATCCATCTGGTCCAGGGGCCTTGTCACCTTCTAATGACTCTATAGCTCTAACCACCTCATCCTCGGAGATGTTCCTCTCCAACATCTCTCTCTGCCCTTGATCAATACTCAAAAATTCAAGACCGTCGCATCTAGGTCTAAAGTAGTGCCTTTCCCGATATAGCTCCGAGTAGAAACTACTGATACCACTTCTCATCTCTTCTTCATCCCTAAGTTCGCGATCTCCTATTTTGATAAAATCTAGGGAATTGACCCTTCTTCTAGCATTAGCGATCCTATGCAAGAATTTTGTATTGTTATCCCCTTCCTTTAACCACTTGACTCTCGATCTCTGCTTCCATCTGATCTCCTCTAATCTTAGAATCGATTGTAACCCCTCTCTCAACCTGCTCCTTTTACCTCTATCCACCAAGCTGATGTCTTCTTCCTCTTCCTTTTTATCCAAAGATAGAATTTCCTCTAAGAGATCATCCCTCTTCTTCTCTACCCTCTTAAACTCATCAATGCTCCATAACTTGATTTTCTTCTTTAGCTCTCTAAGCTTCTTCCTAAAAACTATGCCCGGTCTCCCATCTATCTCAAAACTCCCCCATCACTCCTTCACTTTATTACAGAAGTTCGGCTCTTTAAGCCACATATTCTCAAACCTAAACGGACGAGGTCTAAAAGAGACATCCCCCATCTGAAGCAAGATAGGTGAGTGATCTGAGGCTGGCTTGGGAAGAATGGACTGCCTGATGTTCGAGAAAAGATCTTCCCAAGAATCAGATATCAAAAACCTATCAAGTCTGCACATCACAACATGTTCTTGGTGGTTCGACCACGTGAATCTACCCCCTTGGAATGGAAGATCTATCGAGGAATAAGATTCCACAAACTCATTAAAATCTCTCATGCTCCTCGTGAAGGTACTACCTCCTCTCTTTTCGTCTCTAAATCTGATAACATTAAAATCACCACACACACACCAAGGGCCCTCCCATAAGCCCCTCACATCAATTAGCTCTACCCACATTTGATGTCTTTCTTGCCTAGAGTTGGGTCCACAGACCCCGGTGAAGATAAATATTGAACCAGTTGGCTTTAGGCGATAAAAAATAGAGATCGAAAATGCACCCACAAGACTATCTAGCACCTCCAATTCTTGATTATCCCAAATCACCAAAATACCTCCGGATAAACCGATCGCTAGAAGTTGACAATAATCACGGTCTCTAGACCCCCACATTTCCTTAACAACTCTCTCTTCAACCATCTCCATCTTAGTTTCTTGAAGGACCACAATTTTACACTTCCACTTTGAGATCAAACTTTTCACCAAAACTCTATGATTTCTAGAGTTTAGACTGCGTACATTCCATGATAGAAAGTTAAGCTGCATATCTAACTTTAGGGATCCTCCCTCTCTTTCCAAGCCTTGACACTTCACCTTCTCCACTCATAAGATCACAGCTAATACGGTGCAATTCCCTAGCTAGTCTCGAAGCACTTCGACCTGGAGAGGAAACTGTCTCTTGGACTAGCCTCCCTCCACCAACTTCCACCATGGGCCTCTCACTTTCCTCCTGCCTGGGAGGCTCAACATCCTGCTCAGAAATACAAATCTGTCTACCCTGATCAACTAGGCAGAAAGCTAGATCAACTGAAACGTCCCTGCTCATTTCATCTGCAATACTACTACCCTGCCTACCTCTGATAATGCTAGCAAGGAGCTCTTAAGCCTCTCTGTCGTGTCTTGTCCAAGAGAGACCTAGACTTGCCCCAATGCCCATGATATGACAAAGAAGCCAAGAGGTTGATTCAAATCTAATCCCTACCTCCTGCTCCACTAACTGAGAGTCTACTTTAATGTTTTCATTTCCAACTAACGGTAGGCCACTTTGATCCAAATCGACTTCAAACTTACTTGACTCACCCGGGCACTTGAGATTCCTAATTATTTGATTCCCTGAGTTTTTGGAAGGGGTCTGGAGTTCATTATTGCATAAATTGGCCAAAGCATGCACTAAAGAAGCAGAATTAACAATAAAAGACAAAGTACCGGCTTGACATACCTGTTCCGACGGCCTAGCTGGGAGAATGCAACCACCCTGAATCAATAGAACACAATCATCAGGTGATGGGTTAATCAATTCAGAAACCTCTGCTGGCTCTCTTTCAAAAACAATAGAAGACATGAGATTGTCTTCCTTCCCTGAAGCCGAGGATGTGATCTCAACGAGCGCCCCTTCCAAGGTAGAACCTCTCACCAAGCTCTGTCGTAGGTGAATTTCCTGATTGTAATTCTCATCACTTGCCTTTATCTGTTGAAGCTCCTGATTGAATATGCGGCACCTTTGGATTGAGGTTTGCTGTCCAATGTTGCATGGCACGGCAAGCTCACCAACCAATTGTTGATGCACCAACTGTTCTGTTGCCCTCTGACCCGTTGGTACCTCTTTAGTTAGCTTCCCAACCTCAAAAACAAAAGGCCTCCTCACGATCTCAACCTCCTCTACAATCTCAACGTCCCTAGCTTCAGTCACAATTCCTGTCTTAGAAACATTAGTAACACTAGCAGACACCCCTAACCCAGCCCTCCCCAAGGATGACACAACCCTTTCACTACCCTCACTCAACCCAAAACTTGTCACTAATACCCCCACCGGACTTGGAGGAATTAATGTCTTACCACCCAATATACCTATTTGGGCCTGCTCCTCGGACGAATTGGCCAAAAAGCCGACAGACTCCCTACCCTCTGACTCATGGCACCCCGCTCTACTCAAACCCAAGTCCCGAATGCAACATTGATCGTCATTACTCAAGCCCAAATCAGAAGAGATAGGCTCACTACCCACTGACCCAACTTGACACAACTTCAGCAGGCCCACCCCTAAACCCAGCCCAGACCTCAAGCCCACAAAGGATTCATCCAATGGTAAATTAGAGATAGATGAGCTGTCATGCCCAACACCTTCAACACCCACCTTTTCTGCCACTTCACACTGATTGGATAGCTTATTTTGAAAAGAGTCATGCTCTAGTTGGTCACCTTCAACACCCACCTCTTTTGCCACTTCACTCTGATTTGATAGCTTATTTTGAAAAGAGTCATGCCCTAGTTGGCCATGCTCTAGGCTCCTTTTTCCTATGCACGACACAATATCCCTATCCTTGCTAACACCGTCAAAATTGACTCCATGCCCACTGCTACAAGTTTTTTGCTTGTCTAGCTTTGATATAGGGTCAACCGCCGATCGTAGAATGGAGACGCCATCCCCACTGCTATTCCCAGCTATAAGCAAGCTACTGCCTTGGCCTACCTCCCTACTTTCTCTACCATTCTGATCACCCACTGTAACCTCAGCATAAGTCTTTTGCTTTCCTTCATCCACGCCACCTGGACACCTGTCAACATCATCCCTGACCTTATGCTCAAAGCCATTACCGATCCTCCTTGCCTCCAAGGTCGCTGCTACTTGACCTGCCTCCTTTGGCACTTCTGGAATCAATCTTACCTGGTATGTAGTGCCTTTATCACACACTCTAACCTCCTTTGGCACCTGAGATGCTTCTCCTTTGACTTTGATGCGAGAGGGGTGAACAAACTGTTGAGAATGTTATAACCATGGTCCCAGCCAAAAAACGCAGACTCTCTCCTTCCGACGAGGCAGCTGAACATGATTATGAACATATCTCCCAGGAGGCTGGTCAGGCTAGCGAGATTTCAGAAATGCATCACATCCGGGTAAGCTCTTTCCTTTGTCTATCAATTTCTTTAGTAACAATTTTCGTTTGGTGGACTCTATCTAAGTCCAACCCCTCTCTTTCACGGGCGTGGGTGGCAGGCCCTTATCCGTCCCCACGGACCAGATGTTGATTACGGCTTGGAATTGTTGAGGGAGTGGAAAACCCTTGACAATTCGGGCTTTGAAAACCCACATCCGTGAAAGAGACCCAGATCTTATCTTTCTCTCAGAAACGAAGACAAATATGGGAAATTGTGGCATTCTTGCCAAAAAGCTTGGTTTTGTTCAGTTTACAGTAGTGGAAGCGACTGGTTAGAATGGAGGGCTATTAGTTCTATGGAAATCCGGCATTCATGTGGATATTCTTTACAAGAATCAGTGGGGAATTCATTTAACTATCCGATCGGAACCATCTTACTCTCATTGGCTTCTTTCCCTCATCTATGGGGATCCTCGTTCTGCATACAGGAAAAATTTATGGAGAGACCTTAGTTCTCGAGCTCAACATCATGTGGGTCCTTGGGTTATCATTGGTGATTTTAATGAGCTATCATATGCCTGGGAAAAAAAGGCGAGTTCATCTACTACTCTCAGAACCAATCAGTACCACCTGGATTTCCTTCACCAATTCGATTTTTCTGACCTGGGTTTCGTGGGTACTCCGTTCACTTGGTCGAATAAAAGAGGAGACATAGCAAATATCAAAGAACGATTAGATAAAGCGTTTGCCAATTCCCAATGGAGATTTCTCTTCCTAGACGCGCAAGTAATTCATCTGTCCTCCCATACTTCTGACCACTGTCCAATCATGCTCAACACAAATCCAGATCCTATGAAATTGTCTCGCCCTTTCCACTTTTTTTTCCATGTGGGCAGATAATCCCAAATGCAGTCAAATCATTGAAGAATCTTGGCAAAAAGTTTTTCAAGGTCCTCTCCCTTATCAAATCCATCAGAAACTGGGGTACACCAAAAATAGCATCAAGAAGTGGAATTCCCAGAACGGCAGTCCCTTAAAACAACTGATCTAAAACTTTCAAGCCAACCTGGCCCAAATCCAGCCCAGTCCTCCCTCTCAGGCAAATCTTCACAAGGAGCACACTCTAGCCAAACAATTGGATACTGCGATGGCCAATGAAAAGAGATTCTGGCGAGACAAATCCAGGGAAAATTGGGTAAAACATGGGAATAAAAACACTAGATTTTTCCATCTATCCACCTTGATCAAAAGAAGAAAAAACAAATAGAGTGGATTAAAGATGCTACCGGCCATCATCGCCACACCAGATTGGAGATTGAAAAGACATTTGTCAATTACTTCAAGAATCTCTTCACCACATCTCAACCGTCAGAGTTTGCCTACCTTCAACACCTCAACCTTCCAACTCTGTCAGAAGAAGACAATCTTTGTCTTACTCGGCCGGTGATAATGGAGGAGGTCGAAGCGGCTGTTTTTGCGTTAGGTCCTACCAAAGCTCCCGGACCTGATGGTTTTACAGCCCTCTTTTATCAGAAGTTCTGGTCTATCATTCAAGATGACATCTTTAAATTGGTTCATGAAGTAATGTCAACCGATTGCCCCTTACAGGTGGTGAATCAAACTTCCATTGCTCTCGTCCCGAAAATTGAGGCACCCGAAACTCCCCACCATTTCCGTCCTATTAGTCTTCGTAACGTAAGTTACAAGGTCATTGCCAAACTCCTCACGGCCCGTCTTCGACTCATCCTTCCCCGCTTAATATCTGTTCATCAAGGAGCCTTTATAAAAGGTCGACAAATCTCCGACAATATTATCTTGGCACAAGAAATCATGAAGGTGATCTCAGCAAAAAGAAAGGGCAATCAGGATTCATGGCCATTAAACTTGATATGTCCAAGGGCTACGACCGCGTCGAATGGCCTTTTCTTATACAGGTCATGCACACGATGGGTTTTGCTAAATAATGGATCCCTCTTACCACCCGCTGTGTCACTTCTCCATCCTTCTCGATCAAACTCAATGGGTCTCCCTTTGGCTACTTCCATCCTTCACGTGGCCTACGCCAAGGAGATCCTCTCTCTCCTCTCCTATTCCTATTGTGTATGAATGTTTTCTCCCACATTCTGCTCCATGAAGAATTCAAAAATCATTTACATGGTTTGAAAATTGGTCGCTCATGCCCTCCCATCTCACACCTTCTATTTGCCGATGATTGTATGATATTTTGTAAAGCAAATCTGGTTGATGCTCGCTTTCTTAAAGATTGCATGACGCTCTTCTGCTCGATGTCGGGACAATAGGTCAACTTGGACAAATCCGAAATTACCTTCAGCCCAAACCTGCACCGACGACACCGGAAAGCTATTTCTCAAATCCTTCAAATCAAAAGGCTCCAAATAGCGGAAAAGTATCTGGGCACCCTCCTGTTTATTGGTAAATCCAAAACCAAAGCTCTACAAACATGTCTCTCTCGTCTTCAGTCTCCTACGGTTGGATGGAGAGAAAAATTTCTGTCTCAAGCGGGGAAATTGGTTATGATCAAGGCTGTAGCCAACTCCATTCCCACTTATCTCATGCAAACCTTTTTGTTTCCCAAGAAAACCTGTGCCCAGATGGATTCGACTATCAACAAATTCTGGTGGGGCGGTGAGAATCCAACAGCTACCCTTCGACTTACCAACTGGGGATCCATCTGCAAAGCTACCAACCTAGGAGGTCTTGGTTTTCGATGCTTCCGACAAGCTAATCTAGCACTCCTCTTCAAAACGATATGGCGCCTCATCCATCAGCCAGATTCTTCCCTCTCGTCAATGGGATCAGACAAAGCTGGACTCATTATTTGATCCGTCTATGGCGACATCTATAAAATCCATCCCTCTCCGACTTATCTGGGTCCCCCATACACAAGGTACCTTCACGACCAAATCAGCATACCATTCGCTAACAGCAGAATTTTCCATCCCCATTCCTCTCACTCTTCGCAACTTTCCTTGGAAGCAGATATGGAAACTTCAAATTCCCCGTCGTGCTCAATTCTTTATTTGGCGTCTGCTTCGTAATATTCTCCCGACAAAAGTTGCCCCCGACTCTAGAATCCCATCGATTTCCCCCCACTGTCCGCGCTGTCAACACCATTCTGAGATGGCCTTTCATGCTCTTTTCAACTGTCCTATAAGCGCCAAGGCATGGTATGCATCAAATCTATCCCTTCGTACGTCCCACCTTTCAAACCAAGATCTTGGGGAATGGTTAACCGGCATTTTAACGGTTTCATCAGAGGATAACGAAGGTGACAGCTTCAATCGCAATTATGTGTGCATTTTGCTTTGGAGATTATGGTATCTTCGAAACGACATTATTCATGGTCACATGCACAAGAACCCGTTTCAGATCCTCCAAACCATTTCAGTCTATATCACCCCTGCCACCATACAGTCTTCTCCAACCAAAGCTACGGCTAAAATGGTCCCCTCCGATTGGGACTCTCAAGTTAAACACAGATGCTTCTTGGAATTGCAACACCGGTGTCTCAGGCTTGGGTTTTATTCTAAGGAATCATTCTAATCATTGCATTCTGGCAGGCGGAACTAGAACCAAAGCACACTCAGAAGAAGAAGCTGAAACCAGAGCCATCAAATGGGCACTAAACGTGATATGGCCTCTTCAAGGCGGTTCTCTGATCGTAGAAGCCGATGCACAGAATGTTATCTCAAATCTGCACAACAGATCTTTTGACGTGGGTTGGTCATCCATAGCCCATCTGATGGATATTTTAGAACTTTATTCTCCTACTTCTTCTCTATCTTTTGTTTATACGCTGAGATCCGTTAATGGCTCGGCTCATACTATTGCCTCTAAGGCATCTTCTTTTTTGGACCCTTTTTTTTGGAGTTCTGACCTCCCCTCCTGGCTCTCAGAAGTCATTAAGGTCGATGGAGCTTGTTCCCGTTTTTAATATCTATATAGCTTGCTTACAAAAAAAAAAAAACCATTTTCTATATGTCAAGAAATTGTTCAAAAGATCAATGAATTTGTTCAGACTATAGAGACAAGAAACAAAGTGAACCACGAGAATCAAAAAATAAACCATGTTGGACAGTCAGAACATGGCCACCACTAAAAAGATCTTTTAATGGCGGTCACTATCCATCGCTAAAAATAACCTGTAGCGACAGCCAAAGCTGCCCCCCGCTAAAAGTGCCATATAGCGACGATCACTAGCTGCCTATAAAAGTAACTTTTAGCGGCGGTCAATTTTGGCCGCCGTTGTACGACCATTAGCAACACAGCCAATGGCCGTCGGTGAATAAGGTATTAACCATATACGACTTGTTGGTCGTTGGAGAGGCACTTTTAGTCGTGGCCAGTTTTTGGTTTGGCCATCACTAAAACCTTTAGCGACGATATGATTAGCGGCGCCGGCATGCCCGGCGCTAAAAACCATAGCGACGGTTTTTTAAACCTATTGCAATGGTCATGGCCGTCAATAAAAGTCTTATTTCCTGTAGTGTGTTTTAAATTGCAACAACCAACATTTTATAAAGTGTTATGCTACATTAACATTTGAAAAAAGTGTGCATAATGGAAATAGCAGCAAATTAACAAAAGGAAAACGATGTATTGTACTACCTACTATAGCATTTTTCATCTTTAGGTCCAGAATGTTGGATGGTACTTGAGATTTGTGGTGTGAATCTCATGGACCATCTACAGTCTGAAGCTATGGACAACGGTCATTATGGATGATGGTTGCATCCCATACGAAATTAGGAATCATCAAAAAGTCAAAGAAATGGAAAAGAAAATCTCTCGCAGAGAAGTCACTCAAAGTTTGACATGGTGCACTCTTTCAAGAGTAAAACTTTGATAAAAGTGGACTATATTCGAGGCCGATGACAGCCTATATTATTAGCCACGTGGCACATTCCATCAATAAGAGCTTTCTCCGAAACGTAGGAGTTATGACTACTCTTAGGCCCTGCTTCACTGCTTGGTTCACTTGCCACGATTTTGGAACTACACGCGATTGGTTGGGGGCATGCAAATGAGCTGGGTGCAAGTGGTTGCCCAGCCCTTGCAACTCCATAAAGAAATGGATGCAAGCATGTGGCAAATGAGTGCATTGAGTTAGCTCAACTTGTTCTTCTCGAATAATAATAATAATAATAATAATAATTTATTTTTTATTTTTATTATCAGAAAAATAGAAAAATAAAGAAAACAGAACAATAAAATTAAAATAAAAATAAGGTGAAAAATAGAAAAAAATTAATTAAATCATAAAAAGAGAAGTACAATCTATATAACAAAACAGGATGGTTGTCTCCCCCTCTTATCCGGCTTTATAAAGGATGGCCGAGATCTTATCACACCAAATGGATGGTGGATCTCAGCCACTCACACCCAATTTTGACAAATGCTTTGTTGATGAGTGCCGTGGGCACGGGTCACCGACTATTTACCTACATATAAGGAATTAAATGGGTTGGATTTACATATAGCCCAAGGGTCAGGCTCAGGAGCCCCACTTTTTATGCCTCGAGAGGGGTGTTACCGTTAAAATGGATTGAAAAGGCTAGGGGCAAAAATGGAAAAAATAGATTTTAACGGAAAAAAGTGATGCTAAAATTCAAATTTTAAAATTTGAAAAAAATAAAATTTAACAGAAATTTAATGGTTTTCTTATACCCCTCTTATCTTATATGGCTTCAATAATAAGTGGCTGAGATCCACTATGCTTCATATCGATGGCTGAGATTAACTCCCACCCGATTTTGACAAACACTTTGTTGGAAAGTGCCACAGACACGGGTCACCCACGCATATATCAAGACAACTCAGTTGTATTCTCTTGTCTTATCCATCTATCTAATGTGGACGGTTAGATAAAGAGTGGTTGACGGATAGATTTCAGCCACTCAATCCGCTTCATTTGACCTCAATTTATTCAAAATTTAAATTTCAACACCGTTATTTTTTGTTATTTCTGTTATTTTATCATTTCTCCCTCTGTGCGTTACAATCCGTTATAACAGCCGTTATAATGGACAAAACGGTAACGGCCCAGTCCGTTATACCGTTTGAGTGCCGACGGCACCCAATTTTAGCAATTGTCGGAGAGTGCCGTGTGCATGGGCCATTTACTATTCTATATAACAAAACACATTGGTTGTCTACCTACTTATACCTTCTCTTATAAGCATCAACAAAGAAGGGCCGAGATCTAATCCTCCCCCAAATAGACGGTGGATCTCCACCACTCACCTGATTTTGGCAAATTCTTTGTCGAGGAGTGCCGATGGCATGGGGCAAGGCAGGCTCAGGAGCCCCACTTTTTATGCCTCGGGAGGGGTGTTACCGTTAAAACGGATTGAAATGGCCAAGGGTAAAAATGGAAAAATGGATTTTAATAGATTTTAATGATTTTAACGGAAAAAAGTGGTGCTGAAATTCAAAACTTAAAATTTGAAAATTGAAAATTGAAAATTAAAAATTAAAAAACAAATAGAATTTAAGGGAAATTTAATATATGGTTTTCTTATACCCCTCTTATCTTATATGGCTTCAATAATGAGTGGCTGAGATCCACTATGTTTCATATCGATGGCTGGGATTAACTCCCACCCGATTTTGACAAACACTTAGTTGGAAAGTGCCGCGGGCATGGGCCACCCACGCATATATCATGACAACTCAGTTGTATTCTCTTATTTTATCCATCAAATGTGGACGGTTAGATAAAGAGTGGTTGAGATCAAATCCATCGATCTAATGTGGACAGTTAGATTTCAGCCACTCAATCCGCCTCATTTGACCTCAATTTATTCAAAATTTAGATTTCAACACCGTTATTTTTTGTTATTTCTGTTATTTTCCCATTTCTCCCTCTATGCGTTACAATCCGTTATAACAGCCGTTATAATGGAAAAAACAGTAATGCCCCAGTCCGTTATATTGTTTGAGTGCCGGAGGCACCCAATTTTTGCAAACGCTTTTGTCGAAGAGTGTTGCGGGCAGGGGCCATTTACTATTCTATATAGCAAAACACATTGGTTGTCTCCCTACTTATACATCCTCTTATAAGCATCAACAAAGAAGGACCGAGATCTAATCCTCCCCCAAATGAACGGTGGATCTCCCCCACTCACCTGATTTTGGCAAATTCTTTGTCGAGGAGTGCTAATGGCACGGGGCACCCACTAGTATGAAATAAAATAACTCATGCCACTTTTAAAAAATTAGAGAATATTGTGAGACCCATTTTTGGCATCTATTGATTGTGGGCTTACCATGCTTGTTGTAACCACATACGTGGGTTAATTAGTAAATAATGTCTTATACATGTTTTTCAATAAAATAAACCATTGCACTCATTTGCATGCACTATCAACCAATCAGCTAAATTCTGTTTGCATCTATTAACAGGGTGTGAACCAAGCAGTTGTAGATGATTTGCATTACAATGAAAGCAATGCAACTCACTGCAATTGCACTGGAGTGCAAACTGCTTCCCAGTACAGCGAACCAAGCAGGGCCTTAAGGTCTTATATTTGAGTAGTAATGGACTCAATGGGCCTTGAGTATTTGAGTAGTAATGGACTCAAGGGGCAAGTATTGCTTACATTTATTTATAGTACTTGATCATTATAACATTACTTGGAATAATCATATTGCAGGCTTCTATAAACTGAAGAACCTTCAAGGGTTTGATCTCAGTGTGAACGATTTTAAACATAGTCTACCTTTCTGTTTGGGAAACTTTACTTCCCTTCTAACATATGGAAGCTCATATGAACAATGGAGAAGATCTTTGTCTCCTACCAAAACCACAACCTTGAATCCACAAGGAGAAAACACAGGCAAATTAACCCAAAGAGATTACTCAAAATTTCAGTATCCCTTCAATTCCTAACATAACCAAGCTTAAATAGAAAACCGAAACCCTAATTTGACTAATTAGAAAACTTACTAAAAATGACAAAAATCCTAATTTTGGCGAAACTATTGAATTAAACGTAATTTATTAAACTGAGACTTCCCAAAAACAAGGGGAAAATTATTAAAAATAGTTATTTTTTGCTAGAAACTGTGATTTGAACCCCAAAATGACCTCTGAAATGCGACAACGGATCTTTGGATTGATTGTCTAGCACGTAGATCTCCTCGAGACACCCCACAAACAAATGCTATTTTTTAGAAAACCAAGTACATGAGACCAAGTTATGATCATCTGAGATTGACATGTTTTCGACTTGATTTCTACCGATCTTCATGTTCTAGAAATTGGTCAGCAACCGTTCTACATCACCTTTAGTTGTTGGGTCATTCTTATAATAAATTTGTTGGATTTAAAACACTGATTCTGACTACGATCATCATCTTGAATTATATAACTTTAAGGGTATCCCCTAAGATGGCCATGTGCATGACATTGATTGTGTTGACCAGAAAAACAATAACGATCATCCTGAAACCCAATGAGTGATGATTTAAAATGTGATGATCAACATGTTAACAAGTGTTACCTTCAAGACCATGGTTCGAAGTCTCGGGATCGGAGGCCAGATCGGTGGGCTCCAATCCCGATCCTGAACGGTCTGATCCAGAATGGCATCGGTACATCTCGCTCGAGACAACGTGATTCTTCTTTAGGAAGCACTGATCTCGGGTGAGACGATCCATTATTTGCATCGGATCGGTGAACCCAATCCGAATCACCCGATTAAGACATTGAACCATGATTAAGACATAACATTTATGAGGGGGTTGTTGAAGTGTTTTTAGGAGACTCAAAAAAATAATGGAAAAGTGCTCTCTCTCTCTCTCTCTCTCTCTCAACTGATAACAACATATAATGGTGCATACTTTGGGTTTGCAGTTTGCAATTTGTGCATTTTGGGTGAATTAAAAGTTGATAAGTTTGCTTACGGCACAAAATGTGGAATGGGAAAAGTTAGGACAATAATTTTGGTCTGCTATTCCAAAATCCGTTTGAAATTTGGCAAAAAAAATAAAAAAAATTTTGTTTTCTTATAAATTTGGAATATTTGACCAACCCAAAATAGACAAAAAAATCGCAAAATTCTTCCCAACAATTGAAAGATTTGGTTATACTATATGTTTCTGACATTAACCGGGAATTGACCCACTTACCGTATGTGATGATTAAAAATGTGATTATCAACATGTTTACAAGTGTTACCTTCATTTCGACCATGGTTCGAACTATCAGAATCGGAGGCCAGATCGGTGGGCTCCAATCCCGATCCGGATCGGTTCGATCCAGAGCGGCATTGGCACATCTCACTCAAGATAACGTGAGACTTCTTTAGGAAGCAGTGATCTCGGGCGAGACGATCCATTATTTGGATCCAATCGGGGAATGCCAATCCCAATCCGGATCACGCTTCAGTCTCTCCCACTCCCTCTCTCTCTCTCTCTCTCTCTCTCTCTCTAAACTGACAACAACATATTGGGTGAATTCACAGTTGACAAGTTTGCTTACGGCACAAAATGTGGAATGGGAAAAGTTAGGACAATAATTTTGGTCTGCTATTCCAAAATCCGTTTGAAATTTGGCAAAAAAAATAAAAAAAATTTTGTTTTCTTATAAATTTGGAATATTTGACCAACCCAAAATAGACAAAAAAATCGCAAAATTCTTCCCAACAATTGAAAGATTTGGTTATACTATATGTTTCTGACATTAACCGGGAATTGACCCACTTACCGTATGTGATGATTAAAAATGTGATTATCAACATGTTTACAAGTGTTACCTTCATTTCGACCATGGTTCGAACTATCAGGATCGGAGGCCAGATCGGTGGGCTCCAATCCCGATCCGGATCGGTTCGATCCAGAGCGGCATTGGCACATCTCACTCAAGATAACGTGAGACTTCTTTAGGAAGCAGTGATCTCGGGCGAGACGATCCAATCGGGGAATGCCAATCCCAATCCGGATCACGCTTCAGTCTCTCCCACTCCCTCTCTCTCTCTCTCTCTCTCTCTCTAAACTGACAACAACATATTGGGTGAATTCACAGTTGACAAGTTTGCTTACGGCACAAAATGTGGAATGGGAAAAGTTAGGAGAATAATTTTGGTCTGTTATTCCAAAATCCATTTGTAATTTGGCAAAGAAAACAAAACAATTTTTGTTTTTATAAATTTGGAATATTTGACCAACCCAAAACAAACAAAAAAATCGCAAAATTCTTCCCACCAATTGAAAGATTTGGCTGTACTATACGTTTCTGACATTAACCAGGAACTGACCCACTTACCGTATGGATGTTTTTGCCCATCTTTAGGTGGACCTACATATAAAAAATCAGCCTGATTAGTAAATTCTAACTGTTGGATGGGAGTCTTTTTCATGGGTATATTTTTAACCACAGTATTCGGGAATAATTTTTGGTATGTAGGTTAAACGAGGGATGGGCCAAACATCCATCACGGTCTGTAGTCTCTAAAACGGTGACACGGGGCTCATACTATGGTCCATCATCGTACCTCATCAATGATTTATCCAGAAACGAGTGGTGATAGGAGTTTTGGGATTCTGCGGTAGCGCCAAGGGAATCAAGTCTACGAATCAAGTCATTCAAATAAAGTAATTCAAGTGAACGACGTTAGCTGTATCCGTTATTCCAATGTGTGGGTCCTCCCAACATTTTCTGCTATATAAATCGAAAACGGTACTTGCATTACAAACTGCGAAGAAATAGAAGTAAATGAGAAATCGAGTGATGGAGTTGCGTTTGTGGTTTTGCCTTCTGTTGGTTTTGGTTCAGTTTCAAGTGTATGGGTGTTTTGGGTGTGTGGAGGAAGAAAGAATCGCTCTCTTAGAACTCAAAGCTTCCTTCAATCACCCAAATGGCTTTTCTCTCGCATCTTGGGATGGTAAAGACAGTAACTGTTGTGCTTGGGAAAATATTAAGTGTAACAACACCACGAGTCGAATCATCCAACTTTCTCTTAATTCTATACGGGACTTGTCCCAAGGATATTGGTATTTAAACGCCTCTTTATTTCTTCCATTTGAAGAGCTGCAAAGTCTCGAATTAACTCGAAATCTTCTAGTTAATTCTGGTCGTGCCAAGGAAGGTATACTTATCTCTTATTACTAGCTAGTAAAAAGTTTAGTGCAATTCCTTCCAATTTTATACGATGAGTCGTTAACTCATCATACTGAACAGGTTTTGAAAGATTGTCTAGTTTGAGAAAGCTGGAGGTCCTAGATTTAACTTGGAATAATCTCAACAAAAGCATCCTACCGTCTCTTTCTACACTCTCATCCCTTCAGAATTTGTATTTAAAGGGAAATTGGTTCGAAGGATCAATTCATATTGAAGGTATGTTTAGTTGTTTTACCTCTTAACGATATATTGATTTCTATGTGTAATCTTAGCTCCTATTTTTATATTTCTTTTGGTTTCTTTCGTTCTGGTCCTAATCAGAATTGGCTTCTTTAAGAAACTTGAAGGAGTTGGATTTAAGTTACAATTCCATCGAAAGCTTCATAACCATCGAAGGTATAAAACATAAAATATTAAATTGTCTTTTCGATCATTATATACATTTTCTACTCAACTACACAAGTAGAAAATTTGTTTGATATGATTTGAAGATCATTCGATCGAGTTATCCATTTTCTTTTTTAGGTCTCAACAAGTTCACGAAGTTGCAGATTCTAGATCTACGTTTCAATAGCTTCAAAACAAGTATTCTACAGTCTTTGGGTGCACTCTCATCGCTTAAGACACTGTATCTCACTAAAAATAATTTGGAAGGATCAATTACGATTCAAGGTAATGCCGAGAGATCGATTTGGCTCAATTTCTTTCTCATTTATATCTATTCACTTTTTATTTTCATGATTTCTTTCCTTTAATCGCTTTGCCTTTTTGTAGGGTTTGATGCTCTCAGCAACTTGGAAGTCCTGGATTTATCGTATAATTCTCTCAATGGAAGCTTTCTTCGATACCTAGGAGTTATGACTTCTCTTAAGGTCTTATCCTTGCGTAATAATGGACTTGGTGGGAGCTTACCTGTTCAAGGTAAAAATGATGTCTATTTGGCTAAAAAGTAACATGATATAGTAAACAAGGGACAACATTACTTACATTTATTTATTTAATTATTAACCATTTTTGCAGGGTTGTGCAAACTGAAGAACCTCCAAGAGTTAGATCTCAGTTGGAACAATTTTGAAGGGAGCTTACCTTCATGTTTGGAAAACTTGACGTCCATGCAGCTTTTGGATCTCTCCAGAAATCAATTTGGTGGAAACATAGGTTCATCTCCCATTACCTGTCTCACATCACTTGAATACCTTTCCCTTTCTCATAATCGTTTCGAAGGCTCTTTCTCATTTAGCTCATTTGCTAACCATTCCAAACTTGAGGTATTTGATCTTATGAGTGGCAACAACAAATTAGTTGTGGAAACTGAATATCCAGCTTGGGTTCCAACATTCCAATTAAAGTTCATCCGTTTGTCAAATTGTATAATCAACAAACATGTTGGTGTCATCCCCAACTTTCTCTACCATCAATATGACTTGAGAACACTAGACCTGTCCCATACCAATTTGGTTGGAAAGTTTCCCACTTGGTTGCTTGAGAACAATTCAAGATTAGAAGTCCTATATTTGACGAACAACTCTTTCACAAGTCCGTTTGGTCTTTCTTCGTGTCTAAAGTTATCCACGCTAGATGTTTCAAATAACCAAATCCATGGCCAAATCCCAACAAATATTGGTATTATTTTTCCAAATTTAAAATTTTTGAACATGTCAAAAAATGTCTTTAACGGTAGCATTCCTCCTTCACTGGGTGATATGAGACAGTTATTGATTTTGGACATGTCTGACAATTATTTCTCAAAAGGAATACCAGAGTACTTGGCCACGAGTTGCACCTCATTGAATATTTTGAAACTATCAAATAATAATTTGCATGGCCAAATATTCCCAACATTTTTTAACTTGACTGCATTGTTGTCTTTACATTTGGACGGCAATCACTTTATAGGAAAAATCCCAAATAGCTTGTCTAATTGCTCACGTTTAAAAGTATTAGATATAAGTAACAACCATGTATCAGGTACGCTTCCATTTGATTTTTGCAAACTTGACACACTTCTCCTTTTGGACCTTTCTGAGAACAATATTTCTGGATCCATACCGTCTTGCTTCAACCCACCAAACTTAGAATTTGTACATTTGGAAAAAAATGGGCTCACAGGACCAATGACAAATGCTTTCTCTAGAAGCTCCAAGTTGGTGACATTAGATATGAGAGATAACTACCTAACTGGTAATATTCCAAATTGGATTGGAGAATTTCTGGATTTGAGCATTCTTCTCTTAAAAGGAAATCAGTTTGAAGGTAGCATTCCCATTCAATTTTGTCAGTTGTCCAAGATAAGCATAATGGACCTTTCCCGCAACAAATTGTCTGGTAAAATACCTTCTTGCTTGAATAATTTTACTTTTAAGAGGATTAATGGAGATGCAGATGATAAATTTGTTTTGAACCAACTTTCTTTTGTATATTTTCTTCCAACCGTTCCTTATATAAGTCAGATAATGGAGACTAACATTGGATCTCTAGACGATTTTATTTATTTAGCATTATACGAACAAGAACAAGTGCAATTCACAACAAAGAGTAGGTACTACTCTTATGCGGGTCAAATTCTTGGCTTAATGTCTGGAATTGATTTCTCATCGAACCAATTAACGGGTGACATTCCACTTGAAATTGGCAACCTAAGTGAGATTCATTCGTTGAACCTGTCCCACAACTACTTCACTGGACCAATCCCATCAACCCTATCAAACCTAAAGCAAATAGAGAGCTTGGACCTTTCTTACAACAACTTGAGTGGGACAATCCCTTCACAACTAATTGAGATAACCACTCTAGCAGTTTTCACCGTGGCTTATAACAACTTATCCGGTAAGACTCCCGAAAAGACAGCACAATTTGCAACATTCGAAGAAAGCAGCTATGAGGGAAACCCTCTTCTTTGTGGACCACCATTGGTGAAAAATTGCACCACAACTGGGACGCCATCATCGACGCCAACAATCGGAGAAGACAATAATTCGAACGATCGCATCATTTTCATGGTGAGTTTTATAGTGTCATACATAATGGGGGTTTTAGGAGTCATTGTGGTTCTCTACATCAACCCCTATTGGCGACAGGTGTGGTTTCATCTCGTTGATGTATGGATCACCTCTTCTTACTACTTTGTTGTACACAATCTCCGTAAGCTGTCTACCCATGTATTGCATAAGTCCTATATTTGCCTTGTATAGGTTTCAAAATTTGTTTTGATTGTATCTCCTTCAGTTGTCTACTCATGAACCCTTTGGTCTGCTCTTATATATACGACTTATGGTTTGCCCATTTCTAAAGAAGAGAACCGATTATCAATTTTGTTGAATTGCTTTTTTTTTTTTTAGGAGATCGAGAAGATCTCAAAGATACAAAATAAAGGGAAGTAAGCAAAAAAAAAAAAAAAAATGTCAACAAAGAATTTGATCCATCTTAAACACCGTGTCACTAAAGAAAACGCCTCTCGACTCTTCAAAGATGCTACCCCAATTATAAAGGATTGCCTTAATGCTCACTATAACCTCTTGAAGTGTACTTTCTTTGCCTTGGAAAATTCTCATATTCCTTTCCTTCCACACTCCCCACATGATTGCTAGCGGCACCATTTTTCAAAGTAGCTTGCCTCTTGCCATCAGTTGAATTTGAGGCCAACTCTCTAAAACCACCCCCACCTCCTCCGGGAAGACCCAACTCATATGTATATAGGCTAGAGAGTGCATCCATACCTATCTGGCGAACTCACAATGTACAAGAAGATGGTTAGTGTTCTCCCCACTAGCTTTATACATAAGACAAAAGTCCACTAAAATCCACTTTCTAATGATCAAGTTTTCAACGGTAAGGATCTTATTTAAAGTGGCGAGCCAAGTGAAGAAGTGAATCTTTGATGGACTTTTGTTTTCCAAAGTTTAAAACATGAAGAGTTGTTAGGTGATGAGGTTGATGAAATTTCCAATGCTCCGTAAAACGTATGGACCGTGAAGTTACCCATTTTAGAATGATTCCAGACTAGATAGTCCTCTGAATTGTGTAATGTACGAATTTAAGCAGTCTAGCAACAAGCCAATCTGTTCCTTCTCCCACTCAAAAGGATTCCTTCTAAGATCTAAATCCCATCTAGCTCCTGACGAAGAAGTGGTCCAAAAATGATCAACCGTTTGACCTTTACGCTATGAGAGGGAGAACACCCTTGGAAAGGTTTCCTTGAGACAGAGGTCCCCCACCCACGTATCCTCCCAAAACCTAATCCTTGAACCATCACCTAGGGCTAGTCTAGATCCTTCTAACACGTTGTCTTTACCTTTCCATACTCCACAACCGTGTAAAAGTCTAAATGGTTTGGACACCCATCCCCCTATTTCCTCTCTGTAAATTTCGACTATCACCCTACGCCATTAGCTATTTCTTTCCTGGCTGAATCTCCTGATCCATTTCCCCAAGAGTGCCAAGTTCATGGTGCCAATCTTACTAAATCCTAGACCACCCTTCGACTTAGGTAAGCACTCCCGAGCCCAGCTAACCAAATGATATCGAAATGAATCCTCCTGGTCGTGCCACAGAAAATTCCTCATGAATATCTCAGTTTTCTTTGCTATTGACACAGGTATCGAGAACAACGATAGAAAGTAAACCGGTAGGTTAAACAACGTACTCTTAATGAGTGTCATCTTACCCCCTTTAGAGAGGTATTTCCCATTTCACTTCGACAACCTTCTGCGAACCCTTTCCACTACTGGATCCCAAATCGACTTTCCCTTATATGATACCCCCAAAGGAAGACCAAGGTAGGAGGAAGGCAGAGAGCCAATAGAGCAACCTAAAGTCCTGGCCAGCTCTTCGACGCCGTCCACCTCTCATATGGCCAAAATTTTGCTTTTTTTGAATTTAATCTTGAGACCCGAGCAGATTTCAAAGGAACATAGCAAACTGTACACGAAAGTCACTTGTTCTGATGTTCCTGTCAAGAACGGAAGTTTGTCGTCCCCAAATTGTAAATGAGAGATGGACACCCCTCTCCTACCTGCTTGGAAACTTGATAATTCCCCTAGTTCGACGCCTCTCATGATCATCCTACCCAAGGCCTCCGTAACCATGATGAACAAAAAGGGAGACAATGGGTCACCCTGTCTAAGACCCCTAGAACTCTCGAAGAAACCTGACGGTGACCCATTAATTAACACTGAGAATCTGGGAAACCTAAAGCATTTTTTCATCCATTCCTGCCATTTGGCCCCAAACCCCATTCTCCCTAACAAATAATCTAGAAAAGCCCAGTTTGTGTGGTTATAAGCCTTTTCCATATCTATCTTGCAAACCAAACCTGGCAACCTAAGGCGTCGTCTAGATTCGATGCACTCGTTTGCGATTAAGACTCTGTCTAAAATTTGTCTCCTTGTTACAAAAGCTCCTTGCTCGTCTGAGATAATTTCCCCCATCACCTCTTTTAGCCTGGACGCTAGCACCTTAGCTACTATCTTGTATACACTCCTGAGCAGACTAATGGTCTGAAATCCGATCTTTTGCTCCTTTGGTCTTTGGGATCAGGGCAATGAATGTTTGATTATTCCCAAAATCCAAGAAATTCCTCCAGTAGAGCTCCTCAAAAACTCTCATTAGGTCCGGCTTGATTATGTCCCAACAAACTTGAAAAAAGGCAATCGTAAATCCATCTGAACCTAGGGCATTATCCGCTGACATTTCAGAAACCACCTTCCTGATTCAATTGATGATAACATACTAAATTTAAATCTCATAAAAAGAAGATAAAAATTGCTCAAAACCAACAGCTAGAAAATCACCAATCGGGATGATTTTTGGAATATATACCGCTAAGGAATGGGCTAAACTATCATGGTGATAGTGGGCCCGAAAGAGTGAGCCACGTAGCATTTTGGGAGATTTTTGTATTAAACTTGTGATACACAATTTTGTAGAAGTTTTTTTCCAAAAGGGGCAAGGCAATGGCTTAGCAAACAGAATTTGGAAAGACCAGCCACATAATAGCCAAAACAATATTACATATATCTAAGCTATAAGACACGTGTATAAGTGAGTTGGCTCGGTCTCCGAGATACCCACTCCACTAAGCAAGCAAAGCAAATTCTGGCTGCCGCCAATGAGGTTGGCATTAGCTTGATAGGTGATTTCTACCCATTGGCATTGAGCATTTTATTGGGCTGATTCTAACTGTTGGATTTGAGGTTTTTTTTGGTACTCAAATCAATTGGCTAGAAATCACTTATCAAGATAATTTTTATTTTGGACAGGACTAGTATGCCACACCACCAAACACCAATAGGCATTGGGTTGGCTATCTCCAAACAACATCAAATGGGACCCAGCTCCAACCGTCGATGCGATACTTATCTTTTTGGACCTTTAAATGAAGCATTATTATTATGTCATTGCCATATTCTGTCATAAATAGTTGTGTATCTAGATTGTCCAAATATTACACATCCCTTGAATCGGCAAATGTCTAAGATTATCTCCAATAGGGTGTCTCAATCTTCATATTTGATGAAGTTTTTGAAAAATCCAGCTCCAACCAAGCTCTATATCTAGCTTCAAATTTGAAGTTGGGATTTATATCTCTATTCTTGGCTTCAAATATAGAGACCAACTTTCTAACTTCTTAATTCCCATTTTTATCCTTTTTATGACTTTTCGAAAAACTTTGATACCTTTTTTGAAAAAATTTGATATCATTTGTACCCTTTTGAAAAGCATCTACTTTTTACCAATAATTTTTAAATTCCTTTTGTGTCCTATTTTAAAAACTTTTAAAATCTACCTTTCATGTCCATTTTGAAAAAGATGCTTTTTTGAAGTCTGGGCTGATTCAAATTCAACACTTTTTGAATATGAACTCAAAAGAAAGGAAATAAGCAAAGTCTAAAAATAAATAAAAAACTATAGAGAAAACAAAATCCTAAACAAAACTACTCATCATCAATTCTCGAAGATATGAAATAAAAAGGCAAGAGTAATGATATAAGAGTACACAACTCTCAAGGGAATAGACATGGTACGGTACCCTTCAGATTTGGATCATAGGTACCACCTCGAGGAAGCTCGGTCACAGTATAGCAACTATCCCTATTTTTATCTCCCCCCATGACAGTTCTTCTAAACTTATTAAAAAGGTCGCGATCATATTCTGAAAATGTATATTATGTTCTTATGGTCGTAAATTTGACTAATGCTCAAGATGTTTCCCTCAACACCTTCAAAAAAGAGCACTTCGCCAAGTATAGAAATACCGTTTGCTTTAATAATTCTCTTTTCCGTGATACGTCAACGAATGTCATCGACAAACGTTATCGTATTCTGTCTTAGGATTTCTTCAAAAGTACTAAACATACACTGTGCTAGGACTGGCAATGGATCGGATCAAACCCGAAATCCAATCCAAAAAAATTGGGTTCGAAACTTTATTTTTTGGTATCGAATTGGTACCGGATCACAGATTGTCGATCGGATAAGAACCGGATCGACCTTGTTCCGATCCAATATAGACCCGATATCTATACTATATAAAATATATATTATATAGATATATATTTAATTGCATAGAAGTGTTTAAATATATATTATTTAAATATATGCCCAATGGAATTATGAATGTATATAATATATATACATATGGGATCGGATCCGGATCGATTGGATTTCTTATCGGATCAGTACCAAATCAATACCAATCCAACTCGAACCCGATCCATTGTCAGCCCTCCTCTGTGCCCAGTGATATGTCTAGAATAACCACTACCTAGTAGCCATGTGCTACCTTTAGATATAATCATTTTGGCGGTGTTGACATTGTACCTCAATTCTTCTTTTCTCACCCAAACAGATTTGACTTTAGGCATCACGGGTGGTATAGGAGTAATAATTTTCTTTTTTCTTCCTCCTCTTTTGTTGAGTCCCCTAACTCTGAGTGCTCATTTGTTTCCTAAGGTTTGCAATTTCTTTACTCAAAGCTTCAGACGTTTTGAAAATGACTTCCATTTTGTAAAGTAGATTCACCTAGTTTCCACTCAAGTTGTTAGACCTAACAGAGTGTTAACCTACTTTGATACCAATTGAAAAACATAGGTTAATGATATTCATAGGACCTAAAAGGGGATGAATAGGTCTGATTCAAATTAATTAACACAAATCAAGAAATATATTCAAATCTATTCGGTCACTGATCTAGGATCTATCGCCTGCAATTTTTAAGCAGAAGCAAATAGATTGGTCTAACTAGATTTAATCTAAATCATTAAAAGTATATTTTTCATAAATTTGTTCAGCCAATAACATAATAAAATAAATCAAGCAATAGACACATGGTTTTTACAAGAAAAATCCAATCGAAAAAACTTCATGACTACATCCAATCAAAATCACAACACTAATAGAAAACATAGATACAGAACTAAATCTAACTCCACACGAGCTCCAGTCGTTGATTTACCACGTTGCCTTATATCACACTCTGAACCACACGAAATGCCATCAGGGTTTTATTCCAAATCCAATCTGAAAGCACACAGAATCACAGCCAACTCGATCTACATACGAGTTCACGCCGAATCCATATGGCAAGGTAACTAACAAAGAAGATAATAAAACAAACTGATGTATTTAATCTTTCATGGAAGAAATAGATTCAACCATTAAAAGATCAACACTCTCATTCACTCAAGGTCAAAAGAATAGGACTTACTTTAACAAGATCTTGAACATCCAAGAGCAAAAAATCAAGATTTCATCAACAATGGTGGCTCTTAGATAATTAGGGCTTCTTGGGAGCTTCTCTATGCTTTAGATTGGGTTATATGACTTAGGTTTTCAACCTAAAATGTTATATTTGTTGTAAAGACCTTATAAAAACAGCAAGAGTTGGAGAGCAATTAGCTTTCAGAGTTTAAAAAATATTTCCTATGTCCGTCCAATAATCTATTGGGCAACAACCAAAATAATTTTGGTTATATCCGGGCAAGTCCAGATTGGACTCAAGTCCAATCGATTTTCAATCTATTGGACTCTCCAAAATTAGGGCAAATGCCCCTGCAATCCCCTGAAACCTTTCTTTTGCAATAGTAACTTATTTCTAAGTGTTTAAAGGTTCTACCACCTATATTCTATGGCCTCTAAGTCACTTACTAACCTAATGGTGTGTTGATCAATTGAAACTTTGAATCTTCTGATGAGCTTTAAATCTTTTGGTAGTCTTCAATGGTGAACAATAACCACAACCACTAGACTCCTAGTTACCCACACACTAGGAAGGTTACAAACAAATATTTTGTCGTACGGCCAACACTAAAATCTAGACCTTACAATCTTAACGTGGGTTTTGGTTGTAATTGCTGAAACTTAATTGAAAAATCTACAATTAAAGCTATTTGCTTTTATAATTAACAATCTAAATCGAAAAGAAGATGAAAATAGACTGCATCAAAAAGGAACAACTCTCCAATACTGAATAAACAATTCTAAAATAAACTAAGGTTTTTTAGTGAATTTTTAACTATTTCCATGAGAGTTTTATGGGTTCACCCTCCTGTAAACATCTGAATTAAAGAATAGGAAAAAAGAACAAAGAAAGAAAAAAGAGAACCATTAACCCATCAATTAAAACAAAAGTCGGCCAAAACCCACACATGTTTGTGTTTCAAAGTTGAAGAAAGGGGTAGTTTGGTCTTTCCAAAAAAATTATGTCAGTCAATTTGAGTCAACTATAGACAACAAAGGAGGACTAAGTCAGCTTTTTTAAATTGTGGGGGGTATGTCAAATTTTAAAGAAAACATGTGTGTGTGTGTGTGTGTGTGGGGGGGTGGGGGGGTGTGTGCTTAGTGGGCATAGAGATACGTAGGTGTAGAGAAAACAATTAAAATTTTAAAGTGGGTGAAAAGAGCCCATGGGTGTAGAGGTGAAAAACGAGGGTCCAAATATCTCGTCCCTAAAAATAACATGTACATTGCATATATCAGAAATAGATCTAATCGTGTGGTTGTAGCAACTGATCTACATTCTATATGGTTGCCTTGAAAAAGTTTTCTAGAAATGTATTTTGCATATAATTGGCATTAAACGTTTTCTATATCAACACTTTTTAACATACAAATCCATTCTGTAAAACTCTGTTGATCACCATTCAGAGCCTTAAATTAAGGGCATGTTTGATTGCTCGGAAAATTTTCCAGAGAAAGTACATCTGGGAGAGCGCCTTAAATGGCTGTTTGAAAAAATGGCGAAGGCATTTTTCAATTATATGAGAAAATCAAAGGCCTATTTTCATGTGGAAATGAAAATTCTTACCTATGTGTCCCAGAAATGAATTCCGGGCTTGGATGGGTAAGAGCAACAGAGAGGAAGGTAAGAGCTCTTTGCAAATGTAATGGCTAATCTAACAATGATAAGTTGTGTTTTCCCAAGGAAAATGCATTTTTCCCACTTGACAACCAAACACGACATAAAACACAATGCTCAAAGACTCCCATCAATCTTTGATGTCCTTTAAATTGACCAATTATAGCCCTTTGATCTAATGAAATTTTTTAGGCTGCTCATAATATGTGACGAAGGATGCAACAATTTGCACTCTACCTACACAAAATCACATTGATCCTTGATCTTCAATTGATGAACCATCTGTTGACTTCTCTCGCCTAACAAAGGGTTCTTGATCGGTTGATAAGTGCTTGATTTTGATCTATGGCCCATAAAATGAGTACTAGAGTAAGTTTCTCCATAGAAGTTTCATGCTCTTTCAAATACCAAAGACAAATCCTATTTCTTACTTCAGTCAAGGAGAGGTTTTGAGCCTGTCAAAAACTTCTGTCACAAGATGCTGTGACCGAAGCGGGTCACAACCCACAATGCGAGCTATGTGGCACACCATTAGAGAGTTCTGACTGTTTGGATGTTTGGCCAGTCTCTCGGTGGACCTGCAAACTAAAAATCAGCCTGATTAGTGATTTACAACCTTTGGATCTTTGCACCCAAATAACACTCAAATTCCTACGGTTAAAATCAACCCAAGAAAATAACTTCAATCCAATGCTTAGAAATCACTAATCATGCTGATTTTTGGTTTCCAGGTCCACCGAGGGACTGGCTAAACATCCATACGGTCAGCGCCCTATAATAGTGTGCCACGTGGGTCATATTGTAAGTTGTGACCGGCTTTGGTCACAACATCTTGTGACAGAAGTTTTAGGGGGTGTTTGGATTGCCATTTTTAGACACGAAAAAGTCTTTTTTTCAAAATAATAGATTGTTTGGATGACTTTAAAAACTATTTATTCCATAAAAATATATTTTTTAAGCTAAAAAGTCTTTTTATAAAAAATAGACGAAACCTGTTTTTGAAGTAAAAAGACTTTTTAAAATTTTGCGCGCTCAATGACCATAATAAACAAGGAAACCGTTTTTGGTAGAAGCTCCTTTCCAAAAATTAAAGACATTATATTGGTGGGGCCAACTAAAAGAAGATAAAGACATTTTGCATTAATGATGAACCAAATGACATTTTTAAGAAAAACATATTTTCAGAAAAGTCATTTTTTTAGAGTAAATTCTTTGAAAAATGGCGATCCAAACACCCCCCTTCATCTCTATCTCTCTCGTAAGCAAAAACATGAACAATTTTGTAAAAAGACATGGGTAATTTGGTCATTATATCCGTCTTAACCGCTCGCAATCCCGTGACACCGATGAAGAATCTAAAATGATTAAAAAAGGAAAATGTTGGTATCGTCTACAGGACGACATTCTTCTTAGATCCAAATCTTTTGATGGTCCTCATAACGCGGATCTCGAGGACCAGACAATCCGAATCCCTCCTTTCTTCTCACCTTCAACATGGATTCTTCCTTGTTCTTCGAAATTACAGTGTGTCAAAAATAAAAATCTCGAATTCCACTTTTTCTATATAATTATTTGATCCTTTTTATTTTTCTCTTTTAAAAGTCCCAAGAAACTTGGAGTTCACGAAAATGGTGGTGCCCACCCAATTTTGATTTGATTTTTGAAGTTTTTCTTGGCGTTTACGTTATTAATTGACGAAATCCTTACAAAAGTACAAAAATTGTCGGTTTTCATTCCATCTCCGCATAAACAGAAAACGCCATTTAAAAAAAAAAAACGCGTTCTTGAAGAAGAATCTCGCCTGGATTTTCTGTAATTCGGCCTTTAATGTGGAGAATCCGTCTTCCAGATAAGTTTCCTAATCAGGTCTTGCGATTATTTCCGGAAACTCATTTGGGTATTAGGGTTTCGAAGATTTAGGGTTTTGTGGGGGTAGATTTTGTCTCCTTCAGAGTAGCTCGGTCTCGACAGACAGACGAGAAACCGAACTTCTTTGGATTGTTTTTGCTTGTTGTAGGAAGTAAAAGCTTTTTCTTTTCTTTTCAAATTTTGGTTCCGGGATTTGCAATGGGGAAGCCTTGTGGGAAGAAGAAGAAGAAGACTGTTGGAGGGAAATCTGGCGATGTGAAAATGAAGCAGAGCAAATCCGGAGAGCCAAACCCGAAAGCATTCGATAAGGACATGGCTATCTTTATCGCGATGTCTCAGGAATTGAAGGAGGAGGGGAACAAGTCATTTCAGAAGAGGGATCATGAAGGAGCCATGTTAAAGTATGAGAAAGCTCTCAAGTTGCTTCCGAGAAACCACATAGACGTAGCCTACCTCCGGAGTAACATGGCTGCTTGTTATATGCAGATGGGTCTTGGCGAGTATCCAAGGGCAATCAATGAGTGCAATTTGGCTCTAGAAGTCTCTCCCAAGTACAGTAAAGCCCTCTTGAAGAGGGCGAGGTGTTATGAAGCTCTGAATAAGCCTGAGTTGGCCTTGAGAGATGTTGATTTGGTTCTGAACGCGGAGCCGAATAATCTCACCGCATTGGAGATTGCGGAAAGGGTGAAAAAGGCACTTGAGAAAATGGGTATCAAGGTGGAGGAAAAAGGGATTATTTCGGCTCCCGAGTACATTGAACTTCCTTGTGCTTCACCTCCATGCAAAATAGCGAAAGAGAAAACAAGGAAGAAGAAGAGCAACAAAGCTATTGAGGAGAAGAAAGTCGAGGATAAGGTGGTTGTGGAGGAGAATGTTAGTAAAGTTAATGAAGAAGAAACAACAAGAACTGTGAAATTGTTGTTTGGGGAAGATATAAGGTGGGCCCAGGTACCAGCTGATTGTAGCATTCAGCAGCTGAGGGAAATAGTTCAAGATCGGTTTCCGAGCTTGAAGGCTGTTTTTATAAAATACAGGGATCAAGAAGGTGACTTGGTAACTATCACCTCTACCGAAGAGCTGAGATGGGCTGAAGCATCTGCTGAGCCACAGGGTTCTGTCAGGTTGTACATCGTAGAAGTTAATCCCAGGCAAGAGCCATTATTTGAGGGTGTAAAGAATGGGGAAGAGGTGCAAAAGGTCGAGATAAACCAACATAATGTCTCCGAAAATGGGAATGCAAGACAAGGTGGGGAAACGGAAAGGGATCGTCTTATATTGATGACTGGATTGTCCAATTTGCTCGGTTGTTCAAGAATCATGTCGGGTTTAATTCTGATGCGTATTTGGATCTTCATGAGATTGGGATAAAGCTCTACTCAGAAGCTATGGAGGACACTATAATGAGCGAAGAAGCTCAAGACCTTTTTGAGATTGCAGCAGAGAAGTTCCAAGAGATGGCGGCTCTAGCCTTGTTCAACTGGGGAAATGTTCATATGTCCAGGGCAAGAAAGAGGGTGGTCTTCACAGAAGATGCTTCCAGAGAATCCGTACTTGCACAAGTTAAAACTGCATATGAGTGGGCGCAAAAGGAATACTTGAAAGCGAGGAAGAGATATGAAGAAGCTCTAGAAATCAAACCAGACTTCTATGAAGCCCTTCTTGCACTGGGGCAACAGCAGTTCGAGCATGCGAAACTTTCATGGTATTATGCAATTGGGAGCAAGGTTGATTTGGAGACATGGCCTTCTTCAGAGGTTCTCCAGCTTTTCAACAATGCTGAGGATAACATGGAAAAGGGCACACAAATGTGGGAGGAGATGGAGGAGGAGCGTCTGAGCGAACTCTCTAAACATGACAAGGTTAAGACCCAGTTGCAGAAAATGCGGTTGGATGGACTATCTAAAGATATATCGGAAGGTAAAGCTGCAGAGCAGTCCTCAAACATGAGGTCTCAGATCAACCTCTTATGGGGTACCATTCTCTATGAGCGATCTATTGTGGAATTCAAATTAGGGCTTCCGGTCTGGAAAGAATGTTTGGAGGTCGCGGTTGAAAAATTCGAACTTGCTGGAGCTTCTCCAACAGACATAGCTGTTATGATAAAAAATCATTGTGCCAATCAAACAGCGGTTGAAGGTAAGATATGAAGACCCATTGACACAAAAAAGTAGCACATCAGAATAGTTATTCTATATTTAAAGCTCTTAGAAAGCTTTTGACGATATTGCAATTTTACAGGGCTAGGTTTCAAAATCGATGAGATAGTACAGGCATGGAATGAGATGTATGATGCTAAAAGGTGGCAGAATGGAGTTCCATCTTTTCGGCTGGAACCATTATTTCGACGTCAGGTTCCAAAACTGCATCATATCCTGGAGCACATGTGAGGTGTGTCTTTGAATTATCAGGATTGGCATTTATTAGAACATAGAAGACTTATGTTTACTGCTCTATTGTCTAGAAACAGCACCGGTTGCTGACTGAGTTAGGTAATTCCTATGCCCATAAGTTTGTTTGAGGATATAATAGTTGCCTCCTGTAATGATTTTACGTATACCTTTTCATATTGACTGTTGCCATTATATAAAAACCAAGGACCTTGAATTATGACACTTGCTACTAGCAATTTAGGTAATTCAAACTTTCGACTCGGCAGTTTTTTCATCGTTTGTACCTTCTTATATCCCTCCTCAATTGCAATGGATATGATACTTTAGGATCTGCTAATATTTACTTCACTTCCGTCTGATGTTCCCTCTCAGAGCCATTTGTTGCCGTACACATATTGCTCAATGAATGTACTCTTAGTTGCACTAAAGTGGAATGGCAGTGATTGTGGGTTCAGGAGCACGAGCAGGGTAGTGGTAGCTATAAAATAAGTTAGGTGAGGGGAGCGGCTAGGAAGTGTCTGTATCATATTATATGAAATAATAAAAATATATGTTTCTATTATGGATTTTTTTTGTAATAATTATATAAATACAAATATAGGTGAAGCAGTTGAGAAGCTTCAATAGGGCCTTCTTTTGGGTAGGAAATATCATCTCTTGGATTGGAAAGAGCTGTGTAAGTCAAAGGAAAGTTGAATTAAACATGATAAGTTGAATGAATTTCTTGGGTTGATCGATTCTTAATGACTGCATAACATATCCTATATTAAACCTAATGAAGCAATAGCACGTCTACTGATCATTGCTTTCGAAACATCAAAGTATGATTCAATTCAATTTCATAAGTTCGATCCGACTTCTTGTTCCTCTTTTACTGAAATAGAAACAATAACTGACAAGGGACAGAAAAACTAACAAGAGGCATGTAAGAGACACCAACTGGTGAAACAAAAATTTCAAATGGAAGAGCATGAAACAGGACAGAAAATTTAAAGGTTCCATGGGAAGACTAATTGTGATAAATGAAAGCATAAAATATCACACAAGATAAGGAGTACTTTTTGTATGCATTATGAGGAAAATTTAGATCCCACAACCATGTTTTCCTATGCCGTAAGTATGAACAAGTGTAAGTGTTCAATCTTTGAGATAAGTGATGCCTTTGATCATTTGATTTGAGCATCCGAAGGTGTTCAAGCAAGTTTGTTTACTAAACAAGGAATTTGCACGCTGTTTAGCACACTTTCTTTGACAACAAAATTAACAGGGTAAAGCAGAAAGAGTTCCAGATCATTCCCTATTTCGATAAATCAGTAAACTATATAGTGGAAAGAAAGGCTTAAGAGATATTCAAACTTTACAGATGCATAGCTCTTTACATAAATACACTATTTGTGGGCAAAACACCAAATATTTTTCCCTATTCCAAAGATAAAGACTAGGAAGGACAAAACCAGAAATGAGCACATTTGAGGGAATCTAGGAGTACCCCCAGTGAGGGATAGAAGTATGGAAAATTGATTAAGATGGTTTGGGCATGTACAACAAAGATCAATGAAGACACCAGTTAGGAACTCTTTGGTGCAAATTGAAGGCTTTAAAACTTAAAAGGATGTAAGGAAGGCCGAAAAGGATGTGAATTGAGGTAAGAAATGATCTAAAGACACAAGCTATTACAAAAGATATGGCTCCACATGGGCTGTGGGAGATAAGTGAGGCTAAGGATGGAAATTTTTTTCTAAGGATAATCAAGATTGCAAGGATATTTCTCTAACCAATATCTGGTAGTAATTGTCATCCTATTGCAGCTTTTGCTTGTATGGTACTAAAAAGACAGCTAAAATGTCTCCTGCTTTTTAGGACATCTCAAAAAGGAATGTTGCATGTACCTTGGAGGCAGGAGCTAGTCCTTTCTTCACCAATTCAAAGGATGTTCCCTCCAGCTTGATCATGAATTAGTTTTGCTCCTGGTCTTTATAACCAGTAAACTTCCATTTAAATCAATAGCAGTTGGGAGTTAAATAATTTGTATCAATGCTTTGGGACTTAATATTACATAATTTCTTTTCGTAGTTGATTGTTTCTGTTTATTGTTCCATTCTTTTTCTATTTTTCTGATAAGTTATCTCTAGTTCTATTCTTATTTCAAATTACTTGCTACTTCCTGACCTAAATCTTTCAGTATTAATTTCATCTTCAGCATGTGTGGCTGGTTGATATACATTTTCTTTGGTTATATCTGCAGATTACTGGCTGTTATGTTCGGCTTCTGTTTTGGGCTCCTAGAAACAAAAAAGAGAAAGTGAAGTGTTGGTCTTGGAATGGAGTTTTCTGTTTTTAATCTGAGGAGCCATTTATATCAGTTATTCTTTACTTGGGGGACAAGAATCTCCTGTCACAAGTACCATATCAAAAAATATAAAATTCTTTTTGTTATTTTCTGCGTGTGCACCCCTCAGTTTCAAATTTTTTCAGATAGTGGAAGATTGGATTTTTAATTTATTCTTAAAATAATACCTGTAATGATATATGGTTTGTTTGTCTTTGAGGTTTGTAATTTATTAATATACTCTCAGCATGTTCATTTGTAATTTTGTGAATTTTATGGAGAGTATTAGTTTGTATTTATTTTCTTTAATTATCTTTCGTCGTCATCATACAAACTATATATGGCCGGCTGCACAAATCCTGTTCCTCCATTCAATTATATATGTCTTTTTCTAAGACAAGTTTCTTGAAATCTTCTCTCAGAAGTCAATACCCCTCGATCTTTTAGAACTTTCAACCTGCACATTACTTCTTTTATATCTTAGTCATTTTCCTCTATTTGAATGTCCATATGAACACATCAACAGAAGCTTTCTTCTCTTGAATCCCTTATGGCAGGTTCTGATAACTGGATTAATTCAAATATTCTTATGGAGAGCCTTAAAATGAAGAACACCCTTTTTCCTTTCTGTACAGATTAATATACTATAGTTGCTCTGAACTCCTCAAGAAACTGTAAGAAGTCCACTTTTATTAGTTTGTGTGCTCCTTTCAATAGGTATTGGCATTCATAAATGTAGCAAATTTTGGTCACAGCCCACAGATCAACAACCAAACAAGTTTGGAATCTTTGTTTTGGTTCTTTACAGTTTACACTAGTTTAGACGACTCTGAACAAACCCCAATTCATAGTAATCAGTAAATCTAAAGATTGTCAGTTTGCATTGTTCATCAAATATCTCATTTTACACGGATTGCAATCGACCACTGATTTTAAAAGAAAACAACAGCTTTCTTAGTACCCTGTTTGTGGTAAATTTCAAATCAATATTCTCTACATTCAACACAAAAGTCCAAAAAGAAGAAGGCATCTCCATTTTTCTGGGATGGATCAGCATTCCTAACCTTGTTGGTATGGCTTTATGCACCAGCACCACTGTCATGTCTAGTAGCTCTTATCATCTCATGACAAAATCTGCATTTTTTTGGTCATTGTTGTGAACTTGTGATGTTAACAGACAGTTTAGATCTCTCAGAACTGAAACCTTCAGCACAAGACATCCCGAGGGTCATGTTGAAAATTAAAGCCTTTCTGTATCTTTGGTCCTCTATTTCGGCGGAGTTTCGTGGTTGTCTGTTTGATGCTTTTGTGTTTAGATGGGAAGAGATGCTTCGAGGATCCCTCCCCAGTTAGTTGGTGTTTCTTGGTTTGGCTTGGGGGTATCTCGCCTTGAGATCCCCGTTGTATCTTTGTTTTGGGTTCTTCCCTCTTTAATATCAAATTCACTTTATCAAAAATAAATAAAAAATGACTTATGCTTCGAACCTGAGTGTTTAGATTTCTGGCACCTGAATTTCCCTACACCGAATTGTCTGATATGAGAACAGTTGTATTGGAGTAATGAACTTGTTTCAAGCTAGTTAGGAGACCACTTTCCAGGGTCGTTTGGGTGCATAAAACGGAAGTGCTAGGCAGGGTCGTCTCGATGCAAGTTGAGGCCTAAGGCGAAAACTCCATATGAGGCCTTTTTATATTCAGGATCGGGGGACAACAATTTCATACAACATTTTTGACAACAATTTTGGCGTACCCACGTGAAAGATGAATCAAAAGCTGATTTTTGGTGAGGATGATCTCCTCATCGAATAGATCACCCCTACAAAAAATTAGCACATTCCGAAATTTCTAACCCCATCAAATGTGGTTTTCAAGTTAACGATAAAAATAGACGGCCCATAATTCTTCAACTTGTAAACCGATCTACAAATATCGGATTGATTTGAATTTTTGTGAGGATGATCTTCTCACTATAGAGACCATCCTCGCCAAAAATCACCCCATTCCAAGACTTCTAATTTATACATTGGCTTGTGCCAATTTTTGTTGTCAAAAATTTTGTATGAAATTGTTGTCCCCTGATCCTGACCCATTAATATATATGGTATTAATTAAAAAATTTTACTCTATGTAGTAGAAAATCATATTTAACAACTATTCACGATAATCAAAACCTAGGAAAAAATTTTAGATGCAAAGGACTCCCGTAGTCCCATTGCAGTCCATGCACGCCTCTGGCGCCCTACATAGATCATATTTTGGGCCTAATGACTATGTGGATGTTCAGAGCCCACCTATTGGTGGATAAACACACTATAAACAACTTGATTAATGATTTCTAACCATTGGATTTACTACTCAAAAAATCGGCTTGAATCCAATGGCTAGAATCAATCCTAAAAAGTACTAAAATCTATGGCTAGAGATAAGCAATCAAGTTAATCTTTGGTTTGTAATCCCAGGGGTGGGCTAAACATCCATGTGTTTAGTGGGCTGGGGCCTTCTCTCACCTGGAGCCTAAGGTGACTGCCTTATTAGCCTTATGGTAGAGACGGTCCTGGTGCTAGGAAAGGCCTATCCTTGTTTTTCAGCTGTTTTATGTTTGCCCCATGGGGTGAATGGTGGATGAGGAACTATGAATCCACAACTAGTTGGTCTTTAAGGGTTTTATTTCTGTAAAGACCAAAAAAAAAAGGCTTTCCCTACTTCCCGGGCCCTGGAGAGATGCGGAACTCTTTTTTTTTTTTTTTTTTCAAGAAAAAGATGAATAGATAGGCCCGTGATACATTCCGGAATATTGTAAAGGTAAATAGACTCTTCCATGGACGTGAACGTGCAAATTTACGGAAAGGCATTCCATACCGTCTCCGACGTCCCTCCTGTATCCATCCAAACACCCCTTTTGAGTGCTTTGCAATGAAACGTACCTCCTTTTTTACTTTGAATAGAGTAGTTGGGGCAAGTTTAAGCCATCCTTTTTTCTTTTCTTTCTTTGAGAAAACAGAAAATGCCAAAAATAATTCAGCAATGAGCTTGCGTTTTTGCAAATCTGATCATGGATATGTGCAGTATCCGTAAAAGATAGATTACGCACAACCCCCCACTAATTGACTTTCGAGTAGGGTTATTGTTGCAAGCAAACTACCCCAATCCGCTGTTCAAAAACATTTGTGGGTGGTTTTGTCTAGATGAGAAATTGTTTTAAGCAGTGGGTGATGACAAGGGCTTCAAATTACATTTTTCATATTTTCAGAATTGTCCCTGTATTTGTTTCGTCTCTTTTCTTCGATTTATTCACTGGGCAGGGGCTATTCGGTGTTTTTAGTGTCAAGAACCCGTCACCCTGGAAGCACACATCTCCCTTGCAGCTCAGTCAATGTTTAAAAACTCAAAAAAGTCCTATTCCTAAAATGGCCCTCAAGCTCCTTACAAAACATTACGAAATATTATGAAATATTACGAAATATTTTCAAAATCATTAAATTATATTTTTTTATTTTTTTGGATTGTATCGAATTGTCTCGATTTGTCTCGGCGAAACAAACCAAAACATTACGACACATTCAATGTTTCGTTTCGATTTCCTTACGAAACGAAACATAAGAAACATTCCGAAAAACTTTAAACCATATGTGTAACGTGCTGCCACAGATAAGGTTCACGTGCATCACAAGTGGCATCTCCTATTTATAAATAATAAAAAACTAAAAAATATATATAAGAAAAAAAATTAAAAGATAAAATCTAAAGAGTTACTAAGATAGATGAGGTACTATTGGGAACATTTCAGATAGGTTTCCCAAGGGTTTTAACGGTGGCAGAGCCGGGATTTTGTTCTAGGGCACAATCAATTGAATAGAACTGCCTACAATATGAGCCACATGGCATATTCTTAGAGATTTCTGGCCGTATGGATGTTTTGCCCAATTCTAGATGGATATACAGACAAACAATTAGCCTGATTGGTGATTTCCAACACCATTGAGCCACACGTCTATTTTTGAAGCATGGTGTAACAAGCTCCATACTAAGGCCCTACTTGGTTCGCTGCACTTGGGTCAGTTTTGCACTTTAATGCAAAACAATGAATTGTGTTGCAATCACTTGCGTTGTAAGTCACTTACAACTGTTTGGTTCACGCCATGTAAATAGATGCAAAAGGAGTTTAGCTGATTGGTTGGTAGTGCATTGCAAATGAATGCAATGGATTATTTTATTTTTGATTTTACAAAAAAAAATGCACAATAAAATTACTATTGTAATATTATTTTTTTATTTTTTGATAATGCAGGTGTCCCCACTAGGGGTGTCAATTTTACCCGTTTATCCGGAACCGAATCAGAACTGGAACCGAAAATACCGGTTCCGGTTCCACTTTTTTGGGAACCGATTAAAAAGTAACCGGAACCGAACCGACAATAACGGTTCCGGTTCTGGGTAGCCTAATATGGAACCGAAACCGATAAGAACCGGAACCGAACCGGTACCAATAGATAAATATAGTGTAAATATTCTAATATTCTGAAGATTTGGCCCAATATACCCGGAACCGGAACCGATATAAATACATAATCGGTTCCGGTTCCGGATCCATCACTTTGAGAACCGGAACCGTTAAGGAACCGAACCGATAAGAACCGGAACCGATTGTTCCGGTTCTGGTCACCTTAGGAACCGACCCGTTGACACCCCTAGTCCCCACACACATTGGTGATGGGACTAGTCCTACGGTTGTGTGCGCTTACCCAAGCCTTCCCGTACATACAACACGGTTTACGTAAGGGGGACGTTTGAAAATTATAATTATAATTTTTAAAATTACGCAATGAGGAGGGTTTACCCAAGCCTTCCCGTACTAATAATTTGAAATTTTGAATTCTAGTGCCATATTTTTTCCGTTTTTCCCATTATTTTCTATTTTTGCCCCTGAGCGTTAAAATTCGTTATAACGACCCTTATAACTGAAAAAATTATAACGCCCCAAGTCCGGTATACTGTTATAGCGGCCCCTTTTAAACCTTGATTATATAATTAATATTGTTATTATTTTATTGTCATTGTTATTATTATTATTATTACTACTACTACTATTATTATTATTGTTGTTTTGGAGGGGAAAGCTTGGGGTTAGGGGACCCAACCAACTATATCAAAAGGGGTCCAGGGACAACCACTTTTGACCACCATTTTGGTGTACCCACATAGAAGATGAATCAATGGCTGATTTTTGGCGAAGATGATCTCCTCACCATATAGATCACCCCCACAAAAAATCAGCACATTCTGAAATTTCTAACCCCCTCAAATGTGGTTTTCAAGTTACACAGTAAAAATAGACAGTCGATAATTCTTCAACTTCTAAACCAGTCTATGAATATCAGAATGATTTGAATTTTTGTGAGGATGATCTCTATGGTGAGGAGATCAGCCTCACGAAAAATCAGCCATTGATTCATCTTCTATGAGGGTATGCCAAATAGTTGTCCCCCGATCTCACCCTATCAAAAAATAGAAAACTAAAAAATAAAGAAATAAAAATAAAAAGATAATAATAAAAAATAATCTCAATTGTTATTATTATTGTTGTTTTTCGGAAAAAAAAATGTTGAGTTAACACAATGCACTTGCTTGCATCAATGTTTGGGCTGCACTTCCTTGCATCAGTGTTTGGGCTGCACTTCCTTGCATCTATTTTGTTAAGGAGTTTGCAAGTGCTTGTTAACCACTTGCACGGTAGTCATTTACACTCCTCCAACCAATCACTTTCAATCCCAAAATTGTGGCAAGTGAGTGCATTGCACTCAATTTGCTGTGAACGAAGCAGGGCCTAAAATATAGCTTAATAACTATTGAAAGTTAATTTCCGATCACCCAAAGTCGAGCAGAACTTGGCTGATGGACGAACTGACCAGAGTAGGAGCCACCTGGCACACTTTTAGAGACCACAAACCGTATGGATGTTTGGCCCAAAACGTGGTGGACCTACATACGAAAATTCAGCCTGTTTAGTAATTTCTAACCGTTGGATTAGTCTTTTTCCTGGTTTGTTTTTAAAATGTGAATTTCGAGCATTATTTGTGGTACTGAAATAAAATTCACTAATCAGGCTGATTTTTGGTATGTTGGTCAACCTTGGGATGGGCCAAACATACATATTCTCAGTGGTCTCATAAGAGTGCCTACTGTGGTCTGTCATCGACGTTGATGACTGACGTCTGACAGCGAAGTTCCACAACCCAACGACACACCACACCTTGTTTACTACTGGTCATTGAGTACTGCTCTCGTTTGGCCCATCCCGGCCCACTCGTCTATCGGGGCTCAAACAATCAATCAGACACCCAGCCCACCTGGCCTATAAATGCAGCCAAAGCCTGTGCACACAATGTTCTGACCTATAAACCCATCAGGCAGACCCGCCCATGAACATCTCACCCTCCAGGCTCAATTGAAAGTTCACTCAGAACCTACTTATGTGAGGACTGTAGCGCAAGTAACAACCCTTGGCGTCCAATAAAGTGAAACCAAAGTAAACCAAATAATCAATTTCAAATGTCGGGTAATTGCTGAGGCCGCCAACTCCAACCATCATTGTCTACTCAAGCAAGTAAAGAATAAGATGATTGTATTCTGATTAGCAATGGGTGACTTTTAAGAACTTGGTTTAATCGTAAACATAGAAGCTTCTTCCAAAACAAAAAATATCAAAAAGATAAACGCGGTTCATAGATAAAAACAATCTCAGTGACCCTTCAAAATGGCAGTAAGCCTCTGGCCTGCAACATCAAAGTAACACTATAGGAAAATTGGTAATCAAACCTAGATGGCTGTAAAACCCTTCTTCCCGCCTCCACCGGAAGATCCAGCTGGAATCACTTTCAAAACATTGAACCTCACTGTTTTTGATAATGGCCTGGAAAGGAAAAGAATATGAACTATATGAGTTTGCGCAAGAAAAAGGGCATGAAACTCTGAATTTTGTCTACAGAAAGTAAATGTGAGAGTCCTTCAGATGAGGATTTAACCTGCACTGGCCAATGGTAACATGGTCTCCTTCCTTCACACGGAAGCAAGGGGATAGGTGTGCTGGGATGTTAGAATGCCTCTTCTCATATCTGAAAGTAGCCAGATAACATAAAAGTTAAAACCCTCTCATCTTCAAGAAAAAAAGGAAATAGGTAGAGAAAATAAAGCTGCAAAATAACGACCATAAATTTGATCTTGCCTTTGGTATTTCTTGACAAAGTGAAGGTAATTTCTTCGGACAATGATGGTCCTCATCATCTTGGCACTGTGGCAAGTGCCTGACAGGATACGGCCCCTGATAGAAACATTGCCAGTAAATGGGCATTTCTTATCAATATATGTCGCTGCAAAAAAAAAAAAAAAATGTATGTTACCTCAATCGCCAAATGCTATCAGTGTGGGCATTCAAAATTTATAACCCTGTTAATAATCCCTGTTATTGAAAGTAGTATGTACTGCAGTCCTTTTTTCATAATTTAGGATCTCTAATTCCTTACAATTATACAAACTTTAGATATACGAGCATATAAATTATTAGAATGATCTGTAGGGAATTTATCTGAATAGAATACTACATAGTAATTATACATTTAACAACACAACAGATATAGCTATATGGAGCCTAAAAACTATATAATAAAAAGAAAAAATAAAGAATAAAAAAAATAATACTGCCTGAGAAGTCTAAGTTCAAACTGCGAAAAGTGCTGGCACTTTCATTCTAGACAGTTTCTACCTCAAAGAAACTTGTACATCCTCTTTCAGATCAGTGATGCTCCTTTCCTATCAAACAAGTTGTAGAAGCTTCCAAAGCTTTCGTATTTCAGGTTTGTCATACGTAATGTACGAAAGCTTCCAAAGCTTACCCATTAATCTCTCTAGTAATTTATATTCAACTCTAAGACAATTGAAACAAAAATTGTAAGAGATAAATTTTCTAACTCCAAATATTTAATATAAAAACGAATCAATCTTGAGTATAGGTTATTCACCAGACTAAGAAACTTTGGAAGGGACAAGGTATCCTATCCTTCCCAGCTTTTGTACTTCAATATTAGTTGTGTAATATAGTTTTCCACTGTTAGTGTAAAATCAGATTAATGAAACAAAAAAGAATCTGAGAAGAAAAGATAATTATAGTCAGATATGCAATTACATCACGTGAAAATAATTATCCTTGTTTAAAGTTATATCGGTATTTTAAGATGTACGCCCACTCCAAACACCATTCTAGGTTTCTTGGATACAATGTGCATGACACATGAATATATCCCAAGCCACCATTTCTAAAATCCTGTGAAGAAGAAGGCAACAGGATTCTGGTATAATATAGAGCTTCCATTATAAAGAAAACAATAGTAAAGCTTCCTAAGTATTAATACATTATGGCGCCTGCCTGTAGGAATTCTGATTGCAAAAAATTAGGGTCATTTAAGCAAGTTAGTGCTGCAGAGCAGAACCACTAAGTGTACTTGCTTATGCTTTAAGTAATCAGAGTTTACCCTAAGTTACTCATGTAATCTCACCAGGCAAAGCACATCACCAGCAGTCTTATTCGATTAAACCCAAAGAAGACATCCCACCTCAATGTACTAAACTCAGCTAGGGCTCACTGAGACGAGTACTCTTGCTTAACACAAGTAGTTGAGCAAATGAAAAATCCAAGTATAAAATGTTTAAACCCAGCTACCAACATCACATTGCCAAAAGCTCGTAATCAAATCCATGTTTACCGTTTTGTATTCTAATATGTGGAGATATGTAAACGTAGTACTTAATAAACAATTCATGAACATACTCGGGAAGAGAATTCCTAACCTACGGCATATCCACAGAAACAGTGTTGCAGGCTTGCAGCAGGGGTAGGACACGTACCTAAATAAAGGGTCCAACCCCTGATTAAAAAGTAGCCTCTGTCTAGTTTAACTTGAGTTAGAGCTTTTTTAGGTGTATGTATCCTGCCAAAGTGAAACCACCGCAAAATAGGTGGACTAACTCAGGAGTGAGGCATAGATTGATTAACCTAAAACAGGTGCTTTTTTAGCATTTGAGAGGTAGTCCTTCAGCCCCATTTCTATAAACCATAATTTTGGAAGGATCATTTAGTTTTTTTCAAACCCTCCAATCCTCTATTAGATCATATCTTTTCATGTACCTATTCTTATTCTCAAGCTAATCTGCCAGCTTTGTATTATGGAAACTTTCATTCTTACTTCTGAAAGCTTGCCCTTTCAGCATTTTTTCTTCTAGAAAGCATGTTCAACACAAGATACTAACAAATTCGCAAGCCCACCAACAAGAACATTGAAACCAGTCTGAAATTACTCTAAGTATCAAACATACAATCATATAATAGCAATTGAAAAGACTTCAACAAATTCAAGCGCATCTCAATCAACTAATTTTATGCAACACAAGCCAAAGATATGAAAGCATCAATCGAACCTTCACTCGCCTCTCTGGGCGTCTTAAAACCCAATCCAATACTCTTCCAGAAGCGGTTCCCGCCCTTCCCAGGCCGCTTCCCCTTCCCGGACTTCTTGGAGCTGCAATTTTCCAAACCAGAACCAGATGAACAACAACGTAGAAAGAAAAATGAAAGAAAAAATTAAAAGAGCATCCTTTTCTATTACCATAAAAACACCTTCGGCTGCTTCAAGAACGCCTTCTCCGTCTGCACCAGAAACAAACCATAAGGTCAGATCAAAACAAGTAAGTTCATATTTAACCGCAGATGTTGATCGTAACTTACAAAAACACTAGTTTTTCCATCAAATAAAAGATTGAAAAAACACTATTTCCTGTTAGCTCTCAACGATTCAGCTATTAGATTTTTGAGACGAGAGTCATAAATGGAGAATAGTAAAAGGCAGAGAGACAGTTAAGAGAGTTCAGATCTGAACCTGTTCCGCCATGATTGAGAGCTCGAGCTAAAACTAAAAGGAAGCAAAGTGTACTGCACTCCTTCGGCAGAAACCCTAATTCAGAAGAGAAGTGAGAACCAGTTACGAACCTATAATGGTGCGCCCTAAAATAATGTAATGACTAAAATACCCGTCTTCAAGGGGAAATCAATCTGGGAGCGCATATTTGCACACCCCATTTCCTATCCCGGTGGACTCCTACTCGGGGACCCAGGGCACTCCCCAAAAAGAGAGATCTCTCTCTAAAACTTGGCTGACCGGTGAAGGTCACTGATCGCCCACAAATATTTGTAGAGGACACTGACCGTATGGATGTTTGTCCAATCCCTAGGTGTACCTAAAACGACAAATCAGCATGATTAGTGATTTCAAACCTTTTAATCTTGTACCCCAAATAATGGTTGTTAATGCTCAAATTCCCACAGTTAATTCAACCCATGAAAATGGTTCCATTCAACACTTGGAAATCACTAATCAAGTTGAATTTTGGTTTGTACTTTGTAGGTCCACCTAGAGATTGGCCAAACATCTATATGGTCAGTGTTAAATGGCAATATGGGTTTTTTTTTTTTTTTGATTCTTGGAAGAAGTGGCAAAATATGAGATTTTCAGCCCAAAGGACAGTTTGGAAATATTTGCTTAGAGGGGCCAATCTAAAAATTGCTAGAAAAGAAAAAGATGAAGTCGAAAAAGTCAGATTTGCTCGTGGGGTTTGGCGAAATGAGGGCAAAAAAAATTAGGAAATTTTTGACATACCCCCATGTTATCTTCAAAATTTGACATACCCCCACATTTTGAAAAAGCTGACATACCCCCCTTGACCCGGTCTGTTGTCATTTGACTAGCATGGACTTCGTTTGACTAACATAGTTTGGTTGAGAAGACAAAAATGCCCCTTTCTTCAACCATGGATCACAACATGTGGAGTGTTTTGACTGAAAACCTAGCTCCCAAAATCCAACATCTTTAGTGGTCGGCCGGCCGCGAGACTCTAGTGTGTTGGCTGCCGGAGATAGGTGGCACTCCGCAAGCCATACAACGAGATTATATGGCCAAATCATAAGATCAATGTTCTTAAGCCTCTTGAAAGCATACAACGAAAGCTTAGACCATGTTTGCAACCAAATAAAATCTTAGAGATAATCAATCATCCAAACAGGAAATTTTGAAAAATACATTACATTCTTTGAATATAGCACTTGCAGGCACATCCGGCTGTACATACCTCAGAAACAAGCATTCTACTCCTTTTGGTAGTTAGAAAACACAGGGGGGGACACTGGATTTTTGCCAACAATCTCGAGAAAGAAGCATTCTACTCCTTTTGGTAGTTGGAAACCACAGGGGGGAACAAGAATTCTACTCCTTTTGGTAGTTGAAAACACACTAATTTTTTACTCGTGGATCCCCCAACGTCTTGAGATTGTTGGCAACAGTGATCCACGAGTCAAAAATTAGTGTGTAAGAATGGCATAGTGATTAAAGAGACCCCAACGGTGAGTAAGATGATATCTTTTGTTATGATGTCACTGCCTGTAAAAAGAGAAAGGCGAGAGGGGAAAAAAGGAGTTCGAAACAAGTGCCAAGTGGCTGACGTGTCTTTCAACAAGGGGCCGGCGAAGGTGCTGCAACTTCAGCATGTTGCTTCCTAGCATTCCTTTGTGATGTAGGCCCCCACGGAGTGCAGCCTAACTCCGACGGCAAGCGTAGAAGAGTCTTGCGGCTGGCCGATCACCAAAAATCTCCGATTTGGGAGTTAGGATTTTGGCGAAAAATACGATGTGTTCCAAGGTTGAAGCAACCGAAACCCTTCAAACGATGCGTTCCAAGGTTGAAGCAAGGGGTATTTTTGGCCTTTCTAACAATCCATCTTAGTCAAACAGAGTCAATAACGGTCAAATGACAACAAACCGGGTCATAGGGGGGTAAATCAGCTTGTTCAAAATGTGGGGGGTATTTCAAATTTTGCAGATAACTTGGGGGGGGGTGGTATGTCAAAAATTCCCAAAAAATTAATAATAATAACAGCCCCATCCAAGTTTTTCCATTATAACGATGGTTATAACGGAAAAAAAAAAAGCTCGGGGGCATAAAATGGAAAAAAAAACTGAAATAACGGGTGCTAAAATTCAAATTTTCAAAAATAGAAAAAAACGTAAAAACAGCCGTTTTTTCACATTTTTTTCCAGAAAATAACGGTCATTATTTTCGTTATAATGGATAAATAACGGAAAATAATGGCCATTATTTTCTGAGCATTTTAATGGTGCATAACATAACGGGGTAGGTCTGAATCCGTTATAACGGCCGATTTTTAAACCTTGGCCCCATCTAAGCAACTGCCTTAATAGTAAATCGATTATGATGTCCCATACCCACTTGGAATGGTGATTTGAGGCATCTCCCTCGATGGGAGATTATTGGCTCAAAACTATGTGGATCCCATGACAACGTCTAGAAATCACTAATTATTTTAGCTTGACCATAACATGAATCATATTAGCATACCTTATGTTAGCAATTCGGAGTGCGGCAAAAAATACGGTATGGTAAATGTTCGAGTACAATGTGGATTTATCTGTCATTAAAAATTGCATTATAAATTTAAAAATATATAATTTAAAAAAAAAATTAAAATATTGATAATTTTTTGTCTTATAAAATAATTTTTCATGTTCAAAACTGAATAATTCAGAAAGGTTCGTGAATTATTCGAAAATTATTTTAACTGCTAAAAAATTCAGGATTTTTCCAAACATTTGAATAGAACGCTGTTAAGTTCTTTTTTTTTTTTTTTTTTGAATTATTCATACAGATTGCGAATTATCTGTGAATAATTCGAGAATTTATTATCTATGACAATATGAACAATGTATGACTTATCAATACTTCTCTTCTTAAGAATTCTCTTCCACAAGTGTGGTTAGAAATCACTAAGGCTGTGTTAGGTAGCGCCTCTTCAACCGAGCACGTGCGTCTTGAAGGTCTACATCTTCAAGCTGCATACCTTTAAAGGTCAAGACCGACGTTTGGTTCTACATGATCATGTGAGACCCACATAAGAACAAATGTTGATAGATCACGCAAACCCAACATAAGAACAAAGATCGATAGTTCGTGTGGGCTGTAGGTAATAACTAGAGTTGATAAATCGTGTGGGCCCCGCATGTTAATGGGGTCAATAAATCATGTGGGCCCCACATAAGAATGGAAGTTGATGGATCATATGTGGGTCCCAAATACTAGAGGGTCATTAATAGATCATACATGTGTTATATGTCAAGTGGACCCATACATCATAAGTGGCCCACACATTAGGTGGGCTAACCCATTGGAGGTGGAGGGTGAACCTTCAAATACATGTCTTCGAAGACTCAAGGGGGGAGGTGAACCTTCAAAGATTCACTTTCTCGCATCTTCAAGGTCCATTGTGTCTTCAAAGTGTGTGCGCCTTGGTGTGACCCAAACACTTGTCATCAATGAAGATACACACCTTCAGCCAAGATGCACGTCGAAGGTGCGCTACCAAACACAGCCTAATAGGGCTGGGTCAAACATCCATGAGGACTTACGAGGGTGCTGCCACATGTGATGCCCCGTACACCTTACATGTAGAACACTCTTAGAGATCACTAACAGTATAGATGTTTGGCCCATTCCTAGGTTGACTTACATACAAAAATTCATCTTGATTAGTTCATTCTATCCGTTGGATTACAGACTTTTTATTGGTTTATTTTGAACCATGAATTAAACATTGGTTGAGTCTGTTCAAGGAGCACGAAGGAGCATATTGAAGGACAGAAAGCGACTCCCTTTCCAAAACGAGGACGCATCCTATGGAAAATGCTCTCATTTGCTGTTTGGTGGGCTATATGAAGGAACGAAATACTTGTATTTTTTAAGACAAAATTAAGGATTCTCAAGACATTCTCTTGAAGATTAAAAGCCTTCATGTGTGCGCGCGTGTGTTTTTTTCTTCTCAAAGAATTCATAGGGATTAGGTTTGAAGATTTCGTATTTAAATGGTTTGAATCTTTTTTGTTTCATGACTAACTCAGTCTCCGGTAAGCCACGTGGCACACTCTTAGAGGACTCTATGATTGTTTGGCCAATCCCTACAAGCCAAAAATCAGCCTGATTAGTGATTTCTAGACGTTGGATCTTTGTACCTCAAATACTGCTCAAATTCCCACAGTTGAGATCGACCCATGAAAATAAGTCCAATCCAACGCCTATAAATCACTAATCAGGCTGATTGTTGGTTTGTAAGTCCACTTAGGGATTGGCCAAAGGTAATGTCTCTCTTTCTATTGCTAGTCTGTGAGCAAATGTACAATTTTAGCTTTTTGGCGTCAGCTTTTGTTACTCACCAATGCCCACTGGGCCCACTAACCACATGGATGTTAAGCCCACGCCTTGGTGGATATACACACCAAAAATCACCATGGTTGGTAATCTCTAGTCAATAGATTTTAGTACTTTTAAGGTGTGATTCTAGCCATTGGATTCAACCATTTTTTTATTATTAAAACCAATGGTTAAAAATCATCAAAATCTGATTTTTGGTATGAATGTCAACCAAGGGGTGGGCTAAACAGCCATGGGGTCAATGGGCCCAGATGGCAGCGATGAGTAACAAAGTGCACTAAAGCGTCAGCTATACCTTGTTACGTCACGACTGAAAAATTTCATACATATGTGTCCCATTTGGACCCACCCTTTGTTGAACCTAAACCCCAAAAATCAGCTTGATTGGTGATTCATAGGTGTTGGTTTTGTGCCTTTTCATCATGGGCTTCGTGAATAGGCCCATAGAGCCCACGGATGCAAAGCATTGGGTCAACCCATGATAATGGAACAATCAAGCACAACTTCTATAAAATCTTGGATCAGGATTATTTTTGGTCCGTGGATTCACCAAAGAGCGGGCCGAAAAATCATATGGTACAGTGGGCTGAAATGGGTGACACATGTCAACAAACCACGTCTCCTAGCTATGTTGCATTGATATGGGTACAGGTGTCAGAGTCCCACATGACCAAAATAAAAATGGAAGCTTTTCCCAAAACATGGCTTAAACAACCTACACTGAATTTGTATTTTGAGTGCCCAAAAATACTGTCCTTATTTTTCATTGTATGCATGTTAATAATCAATATCGAACATTCTAGATGGCTCGTCAGGTTGAACTCGGAGAAAACAGGCCCCGTGGGACATCAAACTTTGAAGTCCCCCTCCCAACGTGTCGACAAGTATCCCTTGTTAACCACTAACGAAGGGCTTAACGCGGGTTGAGTTAAAGGATTGGGGTACTTGTCAGACATTTTCGGTGGGGAGACTTCAAAGTTTGACGTCCCCAGGGCCAGCGAATGTTTTCTCGTCGAATTCGTGAGTCTTCGAGACAACTCAATCTGACTACTAACCATCTTCTTATGCACTGCAAGTTTGCGAGGCAGGTGCGGCTTTTCTTCCTATCTCACATGAGTGTTGCCTGGGTTTGTCGGACATCCATAGGGGCAGTGATGGAGAGCTGGCCTCATTGCCCCAAGACGGCTAGAGGTGAGTTGTTATGGAAGAGCAATCATTTGGAGAATCTGGTTAGAGAGGAATAAGAGAACCTTTGAGGGTAAGGAGAGCTCTCTATTCGAAGTCATTTTGAACATTAAGGTTCTCTTATTCCGATGGGGTAGCATTTCGCATGAGATGAGAGGCATCTTTTTCAGTGATATAGTGTTTCGGTTTGAACAAGTGTTGTTTTGATTTCTTTTCCTTCTCTTTGTACCTTTTGAGATCTTCTCGATCTCCTTCTATTAATTCTATGTTGGACTTATCAAAAAAAAAGACAACTCAATCTGACGACTTGTGTGAAGAAGCGTGTTCCAACCTAGTTTTGACTTTAAAGTCGTCCTGGGGGTGGCAAGTGATTGTAGGGGAGTATTTGGAAGAAGTAGCACACTATTAGATACCACTGACTGTATGGATGTTTGGCCCATCCCTATATGTACAAATCAGTTTGATTAGTGATTTCTAAGCATTGGGTTGGTTTTTAACAATGGTACTTGAGCATTGTTTGCGGTACTCTGATCCGAAGGTTTGAAATCACTAATCAAGTTGATATTTGGTACGTAGGTCCACCTAAGGATGGGCAAAACATCCATACGGTCGGTAGTCTCTAGAGTGTGCCACATGGCTCATACTGTGGTCCCTCATTATTGTTGATGAGGAACGTTGGCATGCTGAAAACTTGTAAGGCGAGATTCTTGTGAAGCCCGTGTGAGGGGGCGTACCCGAACCCAAGCTTTGGCTTTAAAGTAGTAGTAGGTGATAGAATTAAATAAACTTGAGTGATTACATTGACCTACTCAAAGCTCTTACAGAGAGGATTACAAGAATCTAACCAAGAAAAGAAATCGTAATCAAATCAAATCTAATCCTAATTCATACTTGTTAGCTTTGGTAAAGATACGGTGCATCTCGTCCACCTTATTATACTCTAATAGTAGGGGTGGCACGTACGCTGCACTACACACGAGTGATCGTAGGGGCCTCATTAATGAGACGACGGACCATAGTACGAGACACGTGGCATAATCTTAGAGACTACTAACCGTATGTTTTTTTGACTCGTCCCTAAATGGACTTATCGTACCAAAATTCAACTTGATTAGTAATTTCTATTAATTGGATTAGAGTCTTTTCCATGGTTTATTTTTAATCATGGATTGTGAGAATTATTTGGGGTACTTTGATCCAAAGGTTTGAAATTACTAATCGGACTGATATTTGGTATGTAGGTCCACCTAGGGATGTGCCAAGCATGCATACAGTCAGTGGTCTCTAAGAGTGTGCCACGTGGCTCATAGTATACAGTCAGTGGTCTCTAAGAATGTGCCACGTGGCTCATACTGTGGTCCCTACATCGCTGTGTTGAACAATTGTGAAGGTGGTCCTGTGAAGCCCTTGTGAGGGGGCATGCCCCAACTCAAGTTTTGGCTTTGAAATAGTATAGATAGAAAACATGAAATCCCGCTGATGACAAACAAGATGGTAGTATAGCTCCCTTGATTTGACTAGGAAAAAGAAAACGAAAGAAAACAATTCTCATCTTTACGGGCCTGGGCCTGGGCCTGGGCCTAGTTAATAATTTGTGGGCTGGGCCTGGATATACCTAAGCCCAACCCAAGCCAGGTTTCCTCCATTGAGGGGGTGGTTGTGGAGTCCAAATCGCATCACCCCAGGTCCCCAAGTCTAACCTGGACCAGATACTGCCAAGGTTGTTGCAGCAGCCTCAACGGTGAAAAGGCAACCAACGCCAGAAGGTTAACATCACGTTATTTGGCCGTTACCGTTATAAAAGCCGTTAAATATTACTGTTATTTTTTATTGAACAAACGTTAGATCTACTTTTCATTGTTTGACCAAAGAAAGAATGCATCATTTGATCAGGTCCAATTTGGGTCACAAGAAATTCCCTAGGAGTGGTGGGCCCCACTAAAACTCTCACTAGAAAAAAAAAAATCATTTCCCTATTTTAATAGTTTGTAAGAATGATAAGTTATACAATGATAAGCACGTCAACTTATAATCTCCATTTCTTCCCAAGCAAGCAAAGGAGAAAGTAGGCCAAAGCTTTCCTCATCTCTCTCCGTCTTTGTCCTCCTCACGACACGACGAACCAAACATGTCACATCAATCCCTAGAATAATTTTCCATTATATCGCGATATTTTCTTCTTCTCTTTTGGCTATATACATAGATGAGAATTTCGTAGATACCGTCTGTCCCCACCACACCACGGACGAGTGGACAGGATAAGATTGAGATATTTACGTTTTGCTTTTAGTTTTGTGGACAAAAATTATAGTACGGACAGGACGTTTATCATCCTCAGTACACATGATCCTTTAATTCTTTAATCCAGACCACACACTCACTGGTCCAACCCAACGACTGGCTACAACCCATCTGTGATGGAATTGTTTCATATTCGGGTTATTTGTTATCCAAATGGTGGCCCCACTAATTCAATGGTCCAGATCAATGTGTCGGTGTAAAAGGTAAGGTCTAGGGGAATATAGAGACTGGTTCATATCTTTGCCATAATATGAGCAACGTGTCATATGCTTATAGATTTCTGACTGTACGAATTTTTTGCTTGATTGGTGATTTCAAAGCGTTGGATTTGAGTCATTTTCATGGGTTGATTTTTAACGGTGGAATTTGATCATTGTTTGGGGTACATGAGATCAAAAGGATTGAAATCACTAATGAGGCTGATTTTGATATGTACGTCTACCTAGGGATGAGCCAAACATCCAAACAGTTGGTGTCCTCTAAGAATGTGCCACGTGGCTCATATTATGGTCCGCAAAGTTCTACTTTAAGTTCTTGATTTATTTACCCAAGTATTTCCGCAACCAAAAATATTTATGGTAGTTTCGTAACACCCCCCTGAAATTTGAAAGTAATTTGTAATATGTCCTTATAGTTTCAAACTTTAGGATTACCCCCCTTGACTTCGTTTAACCATCATTTGACTAACGTTTTAACGCGACATGCATCATGTGCCTGTTAATGCACCTATGAAAGGACCATAATATTATTGCAGTACAATGCCAACGACTGTGATTGAAGTCTATTTTAACTTAAGTGAACCACAGTAAAACTAGGTCAAGGCGGGTAATCCTAAAGTAGTTTGGAAGTGTAAGGAGTATTACAAATTACATTCAAATTTCAGGGGGTGTTAGTAAAATACCCAATATTTATTGGTTGACGTGTTCCGAGTCTTCCGACGGACAAATCTAGTCTGCATACGTTTCAGACTCGGAAGTATGCAAAACATTGTCAGCACTGTTTGATGTGCATTGAAAAACGTGCTATTTTAATGATTTCAAAAAACTATTTTATAAATTTAAAAACACGTTTTTCAAGGAACATTCAACGGTGGATGGAGTAAAACTTGTGTCACAAGTGTTGTGACGGAAGCCGGTCACAGCACTGAATACCAGCCACGTGGCACACGATCAGAGGTATCTGACCGTATGGATGTTTGGCCAGTTCCCCGGTGGACCTACAAACCAAAAATCAGCCTGATTAGTGATTTACAACCTTTGTATTTTTGCACCCAAATAACGCTCAATAATGCTCAAATTCCTACCGTTAAAATCAACCCATGAAAATAACTTCAATAGAATGGGTTAGAAATTCCTAATCAGGCTGATTTTTTGTATACCAGTCCATCGAGGGACTAGCCAAAAATCCATACGGTCATCGTCCTCTAATAGTATACCACGTGGCTCGTATTGTGTGCTAAAACCGGCTTCCGTCACAACATCTTGTGACACAAGTTTTACTCCGGTGGATTCAACGTTTGCATGCTTCTAAGTCTGCAAACGTATGCAGACTAGATTTGTCCAGTTCCGAGAGGGACGGATGTTATATGATATACCGGGACGAACAAAGTCACACTGTTCAACGAGGGTGACGGATGCTATATGATATACCGTGACAAAACAGTAGTCACCGTGTCACCGTTTGATTTATATCAAACGATGGTGGTGACATTGAGCTCGACAGCTGAGGTAGGTACAAAGTAGATGTTGCTTTCAACGTCAACCCTTTGGCAACGGCTAGAATTTACCCCGACTAAAATGCCCCAATCCAATGGCCAATCATTCAATGGTCAAAGGGCATATAAATAGTGTGACACGTGGCACATTCTATCGGCTCCACAGGATAAATTCCCCTCCGGATAATTTTTTGGCTGATTGGAGATGGATGAGACAGGGACTTGATCGCGAGCTTGATCCAGACGCTGGTCTGTCATCTTCCATGGGCTGAATGTGTCTTTTCTGGCTGACTCCAGAAAAGCATTTTGCATTGGCTCAGGCTACAGTTACCGCCCTAAAATGACAGGCCCCGGTTACAGGACACAATATGAGCCACGTGGAACACTCTTAGAGGACTCTAACTGTATGGATGTTTGGCCAATCCTTAAGTGGACCTACAAACGAAAAATCAGCCAAATTTGTGATTTATAGACGTTGTATTAGACTTATTTGCATGGGTTGATCACAACTGTGGGAATTTGAGCAGTATTTGAGGTACAAAGATTCAAATCTTAGAAATCACTAATCAGGCTGATTTTTGGTTTGTAGTTCTACTTAGGGATTGGCAAAACATCAATACGGTCAGAGTCCTCTAAGATTATGGCACGTGACTCATATTGTGTCCTGTAACCGGAACCTGTCATTTTAGGGCGGTAACTGGAGCCCGACCCTTTTGCATTTTGGATCCATTTTGGGTTTGGGCTTTTAAGATTTAGACTTACTTTAAAATGATGGAATATGCATTTAAATAAAAATTATATCATGGTTTTAAAGATGGGTCATAACTTGCTTATTAAAAAAAAAGGAATTTTTATATATCCCTAATGATATCTTCGAAATTTGACCTATCCCTACAGTTTGAAAATTTTAACTTACCCCCATGACTCAGTCCACTATCATTGACCAAAGTTGACTAACAATTTTTTTTTAAAGGAAGAAAGTACCTTTTTCTTCAACCTTAGATCAGAACATGTGGGTTTTCGCAGAAAACCTAATCCCAAAAACCCCGACTATACTAACCTTGATCACTATCTAATGAATGACTCACCACAAGACACTAGTAAGTTGGTCGTCCATCATTGATGACCAACTTACTAGAGTCTCGTGGCCGACTGACTACCACTGTAATGTGTAATTTGAATACGTACTCATAGGATAAGTCAACTTTTTTAAATTGTGGAGGGTATCTCGAATATGGGGGTATATAAAAAAAATCAAAAAAGAAAAGAAAAAAGAGTGATTATAACCAACCCCGACATGTTATCTATCTATTACTATTTTAAAGCCAAAGCTACGACAACATACCACACAACATTCGACAAGGCACCTATTAGTTGACAATTAATTAAAAGTTAAAACAAAAAACATAGGCACCAATAGTTCATTAAATGCCCATTATTAAAACCAAATATATTTTGGTTTCAATAAACTTATAAGCCCTGTATAACTACTTGATTACGTCTCATGCCATCATCAATATTTTCAATATAACCCTTTATAACCAGTTACTTAATTACCATGTCATTTTTTTTTTCATATTTTTAAAACAACCCCTTAGAGCATCTCCAAGAGGACTCCTTGTTCTTTCCCAAAATTTTATGAAAAAGTGACAAAAGTTAATTTAGGGTAGGGAGCTATGACTCGATAACTCCAAGAAACTCCGTACTCTAGGGAGTCTTATAATTTTTAATGATATCTAATTAAAAAATTTAGCTGTTGGAAGAAAAAGTTGTTTCACATTGTTTAAAAGAAATACATTTTATTGAAAAGGTACCATGTAGAGAGTTTGCTTCATTCGCTTCATTTGGCGAGCTAGATAAAGAGGCTCTACTTTAGGGAGTCAAATAGGGAGCCTGTTGGAGATAAATTTTTAGTGCACGGCTCTTTATTCTGACGAAAAAGCCAGAATAGGGAGCCTGTTGGAGATGCTCTTAATGTGTCATTTCTTCCACACTTCCAAAACATCACCTTACTAACTATCCATCTATGCTGCAAGGACAACTTCTGAATTTTTATTTTCTAATTGTGCCTTGAGTTGCCACAATTTACAAGTCACAACTCCAAATTAATATTCCAAAACTACCCTTTTCGTTCAAACTTTCTCTTTTTTGCCATTTCTTTCAAAAATTCCCTTATAATTTAAAGCAAAACTTGCTTACCACACGAGGTTCACCTCAACACATATTAGTTTCCTATAAATAACTAAAAAAGCCCCAGGAACCTCTTAGTTCATTGAATGGCCCTTTCTACCAAAAACAAGAAGTCATCAAATGCATGTTCACCTACTCACTAATTCTCATGCCATTAATTATATTTTCAATACAACCCCTTGCTAAACACTTTATTACTTACCACAACTTAATTACTTTCCTTGATATTTCTCTTGTATTTTCAAAACAACTCCTTAATAGCCATTTAATTACTTACTATGCCATTTCATGAGGCTTTTTTTAAGCTAAAACCTATTTTACATTTCTTAAAAAGTCCATCCACTTAATTTTTCTACGCCATTTTATCCATGTTTTCAAAAAGGCCCATTTTAATCACTTGATTTTCTCGTGCCATTTCACCTAGGCACCCACTGGTTGCCTATTTAAACTAGGCACCTATTATCTCATTAAATGCCCCTTCAAGTATCATCAAAACAAATATATTTTGATTTCAAGAAACTTGCTAACCCAATTTAACTACTTAATTACTTCTTATGACATCATTCATATTTTCAGTATAGCCCCTTGATAACCACTTAATTACTTACCAAGCCATTGTTTCCATGTTTTCAATAAAGTTCTAATAACAACTTTTCATGTTATTTCTTTTATATTTTCAAAACAATCCCTTGATAACTACCTATCTATTCTACATAGATAACTTTGGAAATTTGATTTCTACCTGTACCTTAAGTTCCCACATTTAGAGGATCATCTTTCCTAATTAATCTTCCAGAACTGCCATTTGGGTCGAAACTTTCTTATTTTACTACTTGAAAAAATGCCCATACAATCACTTAAATGCAACACACATGCTGCCCACTAGTTTGGCATTTAACAATAAACTAGGGGGACCGATACACGTGGCAGCACCTTAGAGATCGATGCCCATATAGATGTTTCGCCCATCCCTAGGTAGACCTACATACAAGAATTCATCATGATTAGTTATTTTTATCCATTGGATTAGTCTTTTTATGGTTTGTTTTTAACTGTGGATTTTGAGTATTATTTGGCCAATGACAAAATGACACCACTATGCAACATGATAACATCCATGGCTCTTGAACCATGTGATCATTACTATTTTAATAATGAGGTATGTACATGTAACTTAATTATCTTTTTTTGTTTTTTTTTTTATATTTTCTTCAAAACATCCACGTTGATGATGGACCATATTATGAGCCAGGTCGCACACTCTTAGAGACGTACCACTAACCATATAGATATTTTGCCCATCCCTAGTTGGACCTACATCCAAAATTCATCCTGATTAGTAACTTATATCTGTTGGATTAGAGTTCTTTTATGGCATATTTTTAACCGTGGATTTTCAAGCATTATGATCCAAAGTTAGGAATCACTAATCAGGCCGATTCTTCTCACGTAAGTTCATCTAAGGATGTGGCAAACATCCATACGGTCAGTAATCTCTAATAGTGTACCACTTGGCTCATACTGTGGGTCAGTGATCAACTTCGATGATGGATACCATCATCTAATTTTTTTTCTATGGACATAGTTTAGGTGACCGTAGGGATACAATAAATGCTTTAACATTTGAGTTGAAATGTGAAAATGTTGAATGACCAAAGAACCCTTATAAATTAAAAAAAAAATTATAAAAATTGAAAGAAGCAATGTTTGTCAATTTAACAAATTTGAGGATCAGGAATAAAGATTTTTTGATTTTTTTTTTTGAACATTGAGTGCAGTGCAGGAGTGACGTGTGCTTGTAGGGTGATGTGTCTTTTAACACACAAAAATTGGAAAGCCCCAACCAAGTGAATAAATTAAGAAGGAAAGATGCAAAAATATAGGCAATTTTGGTAATATGGAAAAAGTCGAACCATAAGGGCCTTGGTCTATTAAAAGTAGAATAGATATGTTACAACGTATCTAACGGTCATAACAATTATTACTTTAAAAACAATGGTTGTTAACTGTTATTATGTTTAGCTGAAAATTGATTAAAAAAAAAAAGAAGATAAACTTTGATCACTTTTTTGACCTGTTATAACGAACAGTACAGTCGTCGTAACGGTAGGGCCAACTACCCGTTAAACCAATACATCATTTTCTTTTAAACCTTGCTTTATGTCAAGATAAGAAATATTTCAATGTTTGACTTGAAGGATGTTATGGGGAAACTATGGACTCGTCTGTAGAAGCCACGATTTTGAAGGTTTGAAGGAATGAGTGAAGACTCTGTCAAAGGATGGTTAATAATTACGCATCAAGAGAAATGAACAATGGTCAAGAATTACTATCTTCCGAACAACCCGATAAGTAGAGTTTGTAACCAAGGTTAATAGCATCCTTTATAATGTTATAACGGTCATATAATGTTACGACTGTTATAACGGATCACATCACAGTAAAAATAAATTTACTATTAAATTTTTTTTATTATTTTTTTAAAAGAGAATTTTTGAAATACCCCACCATGTTATCTTTAAAATTTGACATTCCTCCACAATTTTAAAAAGCTGACACACCCCCTATGACTTGGTCTACTGTCATTTGACCCTAAACCCAAAACCCAAACCTCAAATCAAACGGCTGTGATTTTTGATTAGTTCTGTAATTATTGTATCTGTTTAATATATCAAGTTTGTTTTGGTAAGTAAATGATTGATTAAAAGTGATTTCATTGAAGAACTATAGAAAGAATAGTCAAGAAGAAAAGGAGAGGGAGAAAACAGAGCTTTATAAGATTAAATAAAATTTTTTAGCTCTATAGAATTGATCTCATACGGGAGTATAAGAGACTTTAAAACTCATAGAATAGTATATTTTGTCTTCTTCTGATGAAGAAAATAACTCCCCAATGGCAAGGCTGTAATACCCTGAACTTTTGTTTATGGATTTTGAGTAAATTAATTTAAAAAAATTAAAATTGACTCCTTAATTTTTTTTTTACAATTTATTTTGAATGATAGTTAACTATATTTCTATTGTGGTCTATAAATGATATAGTTGTAATAACTAATTAGTGAGTTATACTTGTTGGGTGGACCAGTAAGGTCAATTTAGAGACATTTTGAACTTAATAATAATCTAAAATGAAGCCTACTTAATACCCATAGGCCTTAGGCCCATTTTATTTCATATCCATCTTAAAATAGGCATTTTAGTGAGTTATAAAATTCACCCTTTTTAAAGTTACGAAAATCACCTAAAATTAGAAACCATACTTTCTAAACCTAGTTAATAAAGAATTGGGAGCTTAGAAAATCTTACAAATCCTAAACCATCACTCCAATTAATATTCCTCTCATCTTTCTATTCATCTTCCTCCATTGAAGCACCTCTATTAGAGAAGAACTTGAAAAAACTTTCGAAGCCCTAGAAATACCACAACGTCTCACCATTTGACATCACCCATTGAGACAAAAATATTCATATTATCTAGACGTTTGACATACTCGAATCCCGACTTCATCTAACAACAATCGGTAAAGACATTCGCGACTACTTTTTCACCATTGATTCAAGTACGGATGAAGATCAACGAACAAGGTAGGTACACCTACATATTTTAACAGATAATCTCCCTTATTATACTTTGGTAATCACGTTACATGTATGTGCTTAATTGATAATATTATGGATATTATTGTGATTTATATCAGCTGGTGTGCCAGAAAAAAAAATGGTTATAAATAATGATTCGATATAATATTGAAGTGTTAGTTCGGGTGTGATCCTAATGGATACCCGTGAAAATAAAAAAAATTAAGAAGGGCCTGGAGTCATAGGGTGAAAGACCCCAGACCCCTACAGAAGAACCTTTTGGCTATTTCCGACGTGGGAAGGAGAAGGAGACCCGAGATTGGGTTATAGTTACAATCATATAAAAATAATGATATTGGACTAATATTGAGAAATATTTATTATTCTTGGTTAATGTTATTGGTTTATATTATCTGTTATGCATATGTCATTATTTTTTAATTAGAATATGTGATATTATCTACGACGGTGTACAGTGGATTATCTACTGGGTTTTGGCTCATTGTATTTACCAAATATTTCATACTTAATTGATGATGGTGTGAATATCAGAGTTGATGCACTTGATGAGGGCGATAATAGCATGAGAAGATCGAAGGACTATATGAGAATGTTGATGAGATCAATGCAGGACTCTAGATAATTTTTATTTGTTTATTTTTATAGGCTTATTTGTTAAAGACTCGCATTGTCTATTATTTAAAAGTTTTGTTTAATTTTAAGATCATGTGAATGATTAATATTTGACTTCCTATACACTTTAATTTAACCCTTTAGATATAGGGTTATAAATTTTTAACCAATGCATTAGTTTTTATTGATGTACGGTGCTTATAATTATTTTATGTATTACCAGGGTACCGTTATCGTTATGACAGATTTCTGAGTCAAACTATTAAAATAAAATAATAAACGATATTTTTAGGTAAAGTACATTCACAAAGTATATTTAAAATAATTTTTTAATAGTAGATAATTAATAAGATAAATTTTTTATTCAAATTATATTTTTTTGAAAATTTTATGCTTATCCACTTAAATTTTGAAAAGTTAATTCAAAAAGCATATCAAATAAAAGTTTTAGCCAAAATATTTTTATTTTGATCTATTATGAATTACTGTCATTTTTAAAAATTATTTCAGAGTATTTTATTTTTATTTTTATCACACCGTGGATTTTGAGTAAACGGGTCATTTTTTAGGCGTTCGGGCCGGTCGGACCCGGGTGCCTGGATCCAATGCGTGACAAAAGCTCTTGAAATCAAGTGGCTTGTTGCCTCTTGGTAGCAAAGTTTTCTAGGTTCACTTTGGTTATTTCAGACATATGACTGATTTTTGCTTGATGATTTCTATCTTGAATCTTGACTTCATAATGCATCTTGATTGTTGTGGTACATTTCTGTGGAAGTCTCCCAACTTTGTTTGTTGTCTATGCAGAAAAAGGAAGGTTCAGGAATGGAACCTTTGGTTCTATAAGGGAGACATGGCGATGTATAGTTATACACTATAGGTCTCTCATGTTACAACTCTTAGATTTGGGGTTTGGCCCAAACCCTTGTTCTAAGGTTGAAGACAAGAGCATTTTTTATCCTTTAATCAAAACATTGTTAGTCAACTTGGGTCAACACTGGTCAAATAATATTAGACTAGGTCATAAGGGAGGGGGGTATGTCAGCTTTTTTAAAATGTGGGGGGTATGTCAAATTTCAAATATAACATGGGGGGTCTGTCAAAAATTCCCCCCAAAAAATCAATAACATTAAAAAAGTGTTTTAAAAAATAACAGTCATTATCTCTGTTATAATGGACATCCCATTTTTAAGTAAAAAAATGCTATTTTCCAAAATAGCATAACGGGATTGGGGTGTTATCGTTATAACCATGGTTCGAAGTCTTGGTCAATCCCATTTTGGATCAGGTGATTCGGATTAGGATAGGAGCCCACCGATCCGATCCAAAATTGGATCATCTAGCCCAGAGATCACTGTTTCCCAAAGAAGCTTCACTCTCTGTCTCAGACAAAATGCACCGATCCAGAGCGAGACAGGAGCCCGTCGATCTAGCATTCGATCCCGAGATTTTAAACCATGGTTATAACAGCTATTATTTTTGTTATTACGACCATTTTTTTAAACCATGGTATCAACTTCTCTTTTGACCACATGATCAAGGATGAAAGTCTCAAGATCAGAGGCTGGATCGGTGGGCTCCGATCCCGATCCAAATTGGTCCGATCCAGAACAAGATCGGCCCATCTCGCCCTAGACAAAGTGAGACTCCTTTGTAAAACAATGATCTCGGGGCAAGACAGAGCCTGGTTTGGATCGGATCGGTGGGCTCTGATCCAAATCCAAATCACTCGATCCAGGCCGGGATCGGCCAAGACTTTGCTGGGCTTAAAAACGGGTCGACGAAACTCTTTTTTTCAATCCCCATTCAAAAGGCCACATTGTTTTCAATCTAAAGTGTCTCAATTGTGGGCCCCACCTAAAATAGTGTATGGTTTAAAATTCAACCCAAGTGGATAATCCCAACCATCCAACCAATTGTATTCTTTTTTTTTTATATGGCTTGAAATATACAGTCAATGCAAGGGTCTAAAAAACATTTAGTTATTTGGATGGTTAAAATTATCGGATTAAATTGCATGCTTTCCGGTCAAAAAAGTATCCAACGTGGGTTCATTGATTGAAAAGTTGATGTTGATAAGAATATGCACCATTTGCGTACTACGGAATAAGGTATTATCATAAGCATGGTGGTATCGGAACTACACTACCTAAGGTTTCTCTGGTGTTTAAAAACTTAATTATTTTTGTTTGTCCACATCATCTTTATCTTTTAAATGGTGCACATGCACATCAAATATGGACCCACCCAGAGGTATATTAGTCCAATAATTAACATAATTGAGTCGATTAAAACATATTGCTATAAGCATCTATTCATTGACACATGAGCATGTCGACCTGAGGAGGACATACTCCTCTCGAGAACAAGTGTCCTAATTTACAAAACTTGATTCTTTAGTCCCCAAGAATCATGGTTTGAGGTCTCGGCCAATCCCATTCTGGATCGGGCGATCCAGATCGGGATCGACAGCCACCGATCTGAACGATATTGGGGTTTTCTTGCCTAAATCGTTCAGATAGGCCTCTGATCCCAAGACTTCGAACCATGCCAAGAATCCAAATTTGCTGCTCAGACATAAGTGAAAAAGTTTGCACTTGCCACCTCGCACTTTCCATGTGGCAAAAAGGAAAAGTAGGTAAAAGAAAGGAGCTCATTTGCCACATGGCAAAGTATTATTAGTCTAAAACTTGCCATATAGATAGAGGGCGAGGTATCAAAACAAGAAAAAAAATAAATAATGGAGACTTCTCTGATCTGTCTGCCTAAAAGAAACCCTTTTCCTAATCTAAATTTTGTTGGTAGTTGTTATACCTAATCCGATATTTGCAAGAGTGGCGATCCCATCACGCATCCCGATCCGTTTCTAAGTTTTCGGCATGGTACCCTCGTGTCGGTCTAATATGTTGTTTTGACAGTCAACCTTCATCTTTTATCTCATTGTACAAAATTTGATCCAATGAAAATTGGACACAAGGGCATCCAGCGTATAAATTAAAAAAACGAGATGCTTGATGGGATAATCACTCTATTTTGCAAATGAAAGGACATTCTTTTATTAATTGAAAAATAATTAAACGGTGGTTAATAGTGCTGAGCTTGCGTTACTTTTGCAAAAGCAAAACCACCGTTGGATTCTCAGGATCCACGACCGAGAAAAAATGTGAACTTTTTTTTGTTCACTTTTGTTGGTCATCGGAACCTATTCCTTTCAAAACAAAGTGAAAAAGCATGAAAAAGGCTCTCATCTCTAATATGGCTAAGCAATGTCCCTAACTGCTTAGCCATATTTGGAGATTAGCGAAAAGCACACCTCTCATCTCCAAATATGGAGATCTATTTCCTTAGCTATATCTCCCTAGCTAGCTATTAGCCCTTTACCATTTTAGTATAAAAACATTAAAACAAAAGTTTCTTGCATGTTCCACGTGGCGCACTCTTGCAGACCACTGACTGTATGGATGTTTGGCCTATTCTAGGTGGACATAGGATGAAAATCATCCAATTAATGATTTTTAGCTGTTGAATTTGATATTTTCATGGGTTGATCTTTAGCCCTCTAATTGGATTATTATTGGGCATACTGAAATCCAAAGGCTAGAAATCAACAATTAGGCTGATTATTTTTTATGTGAGTCCACCAAAGGGTTGGCCAAACATCCATACAGTTAGTTTTCTCCAGGAGTGTGTCATGTATACGTCCACGTCTCTTGGATGCTTCTCTTGAAGTTTACTAAAAGTTTTTGAGGTATTTTGATCATTCTACTAGATTTCTTGACTATTTTGGAGAAACTGACGTAGGTATCACCTTTTGTGAAATCTCTCATCGGTAAAAATGGCTGATTGTTAGCCAAACATGAAAATAGCTATGGATATTTGTGGGAAATGTTGGAAACCCCCTGTGTTGTATATGAGGCTGAATATTACATAGGGATTAATATTAGGTCGGGCTCTTGGGACAGGCCCAGAAGAAAGAATTATTTTCAAAAACAACATAACGGGGTCAGGGTGATATCTTCATAACAACTGTTATTTTCGGTATGTATGAACTTCTCTTTTGGCCACATGATATATAGAGGCCCATCGGGCATAAAAACAGGTCGACGAAACTTTTTTCTTGATCGCCCGTTCAAAAGGCCATATTGTTTTCAATCTAAAGTGTATCAATTGTGGGCCCATCCTAAAATAGTGTTTGGTTCAAAATTCAACTCAAGTGGATAATCCGAACCATCCAACCAATTGTATTCTGTTTTTTATATGGCTTGAAATATAAAGTTAAGGGTCTAGAAAATGTTTAGTTATTTGGATGGTTGAAATTATCGGATTAAATTGCTTTTCGGACAAAAAAGTATCCAACATGGGGTTCATTGATTGAAAAGTTGAGGTTGATAAGAATATGCACCATTTGGGTAATACGGAATAAGGTACTATCATAAGCATGGTGGTATCAGAACTACACTACCTAAGGTTTCTCTAGTGTCTAAAAACTTAATTATTTTTGTTTGTCCACATCATCTTTATCTTTTAAATGGTGCACATACACATCAAATATGGACCCACCCAGAGGTATATTAGTCCAATAATTAGCATAATTGAGTCGATTAAAACATATTGCTATAAGCATCTATTCATTGAAACTTGAGCATGTGGACCCGGGGAGGACATACTCCTCTCGAGAACAAGTGTCCTAATTTACAAAACATGATTCTTATAGTCCCCAAGAATCATGGTTCGAGGTTTCAGCCAATCCCATTCTGGATCGACAACCACCAATCTGAATGATATTGGGGTTTTCTTGCCAAAATCATTTAGATCGGGGTGATTCAGACCGGATCCAGTTCATTGGACGTTCTTAGAGATTTGTGTTGTGTGAATACATAGAATCATATAGCGATCTCGACTTAGGGATGATACTAAGAGCATCTACAACAGCTATCCATATTCGTTAGTCATTTCAAAATAAAGTGAAAACTGGCTCTCGTCTCTAATATGGCTAAGTAGTTTCCCCAACTACTTAGCTATATTTGGAGATTAGCTAAAAGCACACCTCTCATCTCCAAATATGGAGATTTATTTCTTTAGTTATATCTCCCTAGCTATTAGACCTTTACCATTTTATCACCAATCATCGAACAGTCAGTTTTCTCCAAGAATGTGCCACGTGTTTGAAAAGTCTCAGTTATCAAATCTCAGGAATACTTAGTTCTTCAGTAATATATAAATATTTATATATGTCGTTGTGCCTCAAAACTCATGAAAATTGAAGTGTCAAAGATCAAGTGGATTTCGACAAAATAAACCAAAGAATGATTAAATCTGAAGAAAAGTCAACCCAAGTATTCAAGATCAACTGAAGACAAAGTCAAGAGTATCAAGTTCAACTGAAGACAAAGTCAAGTGATCAAGCTCAACTGAAGACAAAGTTAAAAGCTCAAGTACGTTCTCACTCAACGAACATTCAACTATGAAGAAACTCGTGTTGCGGTTACTTACACAAATCTGAGGGTAAAACCACGCGTTGCCAGCGGATATTGATTTACCCTAGATGGTTAAGTGTTAGTTAGGGATTGTGCGTGTGACGAGAAGAAAAATTGTCAAAAACTTTGGTGACATTCGGTTATGGACAAAACTGTCCGGCCGACCAGCCTTATGAGCAGGCGACCGAAGGTCTGGTTGACCGGCCAAAATGGTATGGTCGACCCTAACTCTCGGGTTCAAGAAATTGGGATGAAATCCTAAGCGGGCGACTGACTAAAGGCTCGGTCGACCGAGGTCCGGTCAACCGGCCAATAATGCGGTCGACCCTGCCCGTTTTGGATCTCGTTTAACAAAATCTCTTATGCGATTAGAAGCGCATTTTGGCCCTTTAAACGACTATATTCGGTACGGTTGTAGTAAAGGGAGACCTACTTATATATTAGAGCCATCTCCCTTTATTAGAATCAACCCAATCAATAGATCTCTACTTTACTTTACTTGATTATCATTCTTTAAGTCCAGAGATTTGGAATTTGTGAAAGTTTTACCAAAAGAAAGCTGAGTATTCGTTGTGAAGACTCTAAGTGTTTGGAAGAGACTATTTGGTATTATTATTCTACAAGAATCTTCTTCAAAGAAGAGGATTACTCTTGGTAGAGTGTCTCTTGGACGAATTCTTCTCCAAAGGATTTTTCATTCGATCGTATTCATCGAGAAGTAAGCGTTTCAATGAACCAGTACCTTTTTGATAGAATTCAAAATTTGTGAACACTGTGTATTTTGTGATTGGTGGATGAGTGTAGACTCATCTAACTAAGTTGTGGATTGTAGATCCAAGATAAAAGAATTTCTCTAAATAGACTACTAGCCTAGGCTGACTCTCTAGGTGAGCGAAAAGCGATTTTCGTTAAATTAAGACTAAGTGTAATCTTGGTTGGTTGATTATTTATTTCGATTGGAAATGTTGTAATGCATGATTGAAATAATATAATACTACTCGTGATGAGTATTGGACAGTAGACATAGGTGCGGAGTCACCGAATCACTATAAGTTTGAGTCTTGTGTGATTGTGAATGTTTGGATATTTGTTTATCAGTTTTTTCAATATCTATGCTCCGTTGATGATTCATATTTTAATTGCTTGATCATTTTTCGCCTTGTGTGATCAATAATTTTTTAATCCATAAAGAATTCGCAGAGAAATTAAAAATAGGCCTATTCACCCCTCTCTAAGACTTGACCTGATAATTAAAAGGGAATTTCAGTGTCCATATCTCTTGAATGCCTCTTGAATTTTACTAAAAGTTTTTGGGTTTTGATCATTTTAACGAGGACACTGATTCTCCAGAGCTCCTTACAATAGTGGTGGGCTTTTTTTTTTACACATGAAAGGTGAAATTACAGGCCCAAAGGGATCATGCGTTTTGCCACCTCAGCATGTACCCATGTGGACAAATTCCTATCCAATAGTACTATGCCAAGTGGCAAAAGGAGACATATTCTTATATATATACACTAGTGGGTAGCCCGTGCCCACGGCACTCCCTGACAAAGCATTTGCCCAAATTGGGTGCGAGTGGCTGAGATCCACCATCCAATTGCGGATAAGATCTCAACCATCTATATGAAGCCTATAAGAGGGGGAGACAACTGAGCTGAATTGTTATATAGATAGTGGGTGGCCCATGCCCACGGCAATTCCAGACAAAGCATTTGCCAAATTTGGGTGTGAGTGGCTAAGATCCACCGCCTAGTTAAGGGATAAGATCTTGGCCCTTCTTTGTTGAAACAAATAAGAGGGGGTATAAGTGGGGAGACAACTTTCCTGTTTTGATATATAAGTGGGTGCCCCATGCCATCAGCACTCCTCGACAAAGAATTTGCCAAAATCAAGTGAGTGGAGGAGATCCACCGTCCATTTGGGGGAGGATTAGATCTCGGCCCTTCTTTGTTGATGCTTATAAGAGGAGGTATAAGTAGGGAGACAACCAATGTGTTTTGTTATATAGAATAGTAAATGGCCCATGCCCACGGCACTATCCGACAAAAGCATTTGCAAAAATTGAGTGCCTTCGGCACTTAAACAGTATAATGGACTGGGGCGTTACCATTTTTTCTATTATAACGGCTGTTATAATGGATTGTAACGCACAGAGAGAGAAATGGGAAAATAATAGAAATAACAAAAAATAACGGTGTTGAAATTTAAATTTTGAATAAATTAAAGTCAAATGAGGTGGATTGAGCGGCTGAAATCTAACCGTCCACATTAAATTGATGGATTTGATCTCAACCACTCCTTATCTAACCTCCACATTAGATGGATGGATAAGATGAGAGAATACAACTGAGTTGTCTTGATATATGTGTAGGTGGCCCGTGCTCGCTGCACTTTCCGAAAAAGTGTTTGTCAAAATCGAGTGGGAGTTCATCTCAGCCATCGATATGAAGCATAGTGGATCTCAATCACTCATTATTGAAGCCATATAAGATAAGTGGGGTACAAGAAAATAATTAAATTTTCGTTAAATTCTATTTTTTTTTTTAATTTAAATTTTCAAATTTTTAAATTTTAAATTTTGAATTTCAACACCACTTTTTTTTCGTTAAAATCATTAAAATCCATTTTTTTCATTTTTGCCCCTGGCTGTTTCAATCCGTTTTAATGGCCATTTTAATGGTAACACCCCTCTCGAGGCAGAAAAAGTGGGGCTCCTGAGCCTGACCCTTGGGTTATATGTAAATCCCACCCATTTCATTCTTATATGTAGGTAAACAGTAGGTGACCCGTGCCCACGGCACTCATCAACAAAGCGTTTGTCAAAATTGAGTGTGAGTAGCTGAGATCCATTGTCCATTTGGTGTGATAAGATCTCGTCCATCCTTTATGAAGCCGGATAAGAGGGGGAGACAACCGTCCTATTTTGTTATATAGATATATATTCAATGGTTGCATTTGCAAGGGAAAAGTCTAGGCATGACATGGACAAGGGCACTATGTTATTTAAACAGTGAAGTCAAATAATTAAGTCAAGTCCAAAATCTCACAAAATTATTCTAAACTTTTGGAGTTGATGGTCGAATCATTCTTTTTCTTTTTCTTTTTTCGTATAATTTACAACTGCTAGACATAGGATCGTTTGTCACATCGATCTTAGCTAAACCAACCAACGATCGACGATTTTGGGCAAAAAGCTCTTAAAAATATAAAATTTTGACAAGAAATTACAATCCTAACAAGTCCTTGCGCTTTCATCTTGTTAAGAGAAAAAAAAGTGTTTTTTGCCACCCACCAACCCAATTGCACTAGCACCAGGAGCATAATAGTGTTTGTACTTTTTAAATTCATTTTTAAAATTTTTAATTAACAATCTGATTTGATTTATTTGATTATAACGTTATTTTATAATGTGGGCTTTAATCTAATGATTCAATCTTAAAGGGTTTAAGCTTTTCACCACTCACCTATGCCACGTGGCTTAGTTTCAACTCTGTAGGCTCTAAGGGACCCATTAGGTCAAATTTGGCTACTTATGGGCTTAGGTTGCCCTTTAAAGTTTTCTAAAAATGATTTTTGCATATAAATGTCGTAAAACTTTTTATGAGTTATTTTTTTTATGAATTGGGCATCTAAAATTATTTTTAGTTTTTGAAATTTATGGCCCTGTTGGGAACATCATTTTAGACTTGAAAAAGTCTTTTTTTTTTCCACGAAAAGGCTTTTTTCAAAATAATAGATTGTTTAGAATATCATTTTTTAATAAGTATTTATTTCATAAAAATATATATATTTAAGTAAAAAAGTCCTTTTATAAAAAAAAAAAATAAAAAGCTGAAAGCTGTATTTCAAGTCAAAAGAAAACCTACTCCCACCCCCTTTCCCATTTTATCACTCTCATCAATTCTAATAATGGGGCCGACTTGGAGGGACAAATCCAGTCTGCAATTGTTTGCAGACTTAAAAGTATGCAAACATTATTAGTACTGTTGGATGCCCTTTCAAAACGTGTTTTTAATTCACGGGACATCCAACAATAATGTTTGCGTACTTTTAAGTTTGCAAACAGTTGCAGACTAGATTTGTATGACTAAGAGAAGGTAAAGACATTTTGTATTAACGATGATCCAAACGGTCTTTTTAAGAGAAACACATTTTCAAAAAATCATTTTTAAAATAAAGCATTTTTGGAAAAATGACAATCTAAACGGGCCCTAAAACTTTTTGAACTGTGTTGCAAAATACATGTCCCATGTAATGGCGCTGTTGAGGAAAAAGTTCTACTTAGATAAGGTGAGGAGGCGGAACAGGTCCCTGTCGCTGCAGGATCCACTGTATTGCCCAAAGATGTGTTGAGCGAAAAATGCTAAGTGACGTCTGATGAGTCACGTGGCATCCTCTTTTAGGAGAAAAGATTCGCTGGTTCCGTGACCTTCAAACTTTGAAGTTTCGCCTCCCAAAATATCTGACACGTGCGTCAAGGCCTAAACATAACCCATGTTAAACCCTTGGTAAGTTAGTTAAGGGTGGTTAACAAGGGGTATGTGTCAGACGTTTTTGGGAGGGGCCCGGGCCCAGCGAATTTTTTCTACTCTTTTAAACCACTCACTGTGTGGTTGTTTGGCGCATCCTCGAGTGGACCCACGAGACAAAAAAAAATCAGCCTTATTGATGATTTCTAGTTGTTGGACCTAAGTCCCACCAACAATGCTCGAATTCACTGCTAATTTTGGGTAGGTCACTGTTAATATGAGCCACATGGCACATTTTTAGAGGATGTTGATTGTATGAATGTTTGGCCAATACCTAAGTGGACCCCAAATAATGGTCAATAATGCTTAAATTCCCGGAATTAAAACCAACCCATGAAATTGACTCTAATCCAACGCTTAGAAATCACTAGTCAGGTTGATTGCCAAACATTAATACGGTCAGTATCCTCTAGAAAACTGCCACCTGGCTCATATTGTGGGCGTTCAGTTACCATCCCCAGTCAGCCAACTTTTACTAAAACATCCACGGTCAGTGGTCTGGCCCTAACGGATTAGCCAAACATTCTTACGGTTCAAGTCCTCTAAGAGTGTGCCACGTGGCTCATATTTGACGCTATCATTAAAGTTTACTCCATTGGATTGGAGTCGTTTTAACCATGGTTTTAAAAACGGCCGTTTAAACGGTAACGACCCAAGCCCGTTTCCGTTAAAACCGTTGAAACACGTTTTGTCGGTTTTGAAAGAAACGGCTGTTAAAATCGTTTAAACAGCCGTTTAATTTTAAAAAAATTTGTGAAAAAAATGGCCGTTAAATCCGTTTAATTCCATTAAAATTGATTTAACTTCCATTAAGTTCTGTTAAATTTCATTTTTTTAAAAATTTTTAAATTTCAAAATTTGAATTTCAGCGCCACTTTTTCTGTTAAAATCGTTAAAACTGTTAAAATCCGTTTAATTCCATTTTTTCTCGGTTTTTTCCATTTTTGCCCTTAACCGTTTCAATCCATTTTAATGGCCGTTTAAACGGTTTAAATGGTAACGCCCCCAGTCCGTTTAACCGTTTAAACGGCCTCCTTTAACCCTTGGTTTTAACCATGAAATTTCAGAATTATTTTGGGGTACAAAGATCAGTAGTTTCTAATATATTTGGCACGTAGTTCAGTAGTCTCTAAGAGGGTTGCACGTGGCGCATGCTGTTGTCCGTCATCAACGTTAACGATCCACGTCCGTCAGCAAAATTGTACTCACAACCGACAACTTACGGCAGGAAAAGCAGAGGCAAAGGAAGTAAAAAGATGCGTCGAGGACGAGTAAACCTTCGCTCACACCCCGGTGTGAGCGAAGCCGATCCCAGCCCACAGTATGAGCTACGTGGCACACTCATCGAGAGCGCGGACCGTATGGATGTTTGCCTAATCACTCCTGCAAACCGAAGAAACAGCTTGATTAGTGATTTAGAACCTTTGGATCTTTGCACCGAATTAACGCTCAATAATTCTCAAATTCATACGGTTTAAATCAACCCATGAAAATAATCTTAATCTAAAGCTTATAAATCACTGATCAGGTTCATTTTTGGTTTGTAGGTCTACCTAGTGATTGGTCAAACATCCATACGGTTATCGTCCACTAATAAATCTCCACGTGGCTAGTACCGTGGGCTATGATCGACTGCGGTCAAACCGGGTGTGAGCGAAGGTTTTACTCGTCGAGGACTGCGAGTAACCAAATATCGTTATTTTCTCGTCCTTTTCCCCTGATAAGTCATATCGGATATCTCACGAGATATTGGATGGATATTTCACGAGAATAGTTATGGAAGTAGAAGTACCACAGGAAGTGGTGCCAGACTCTCAAACATGGGTTTTCCGAGAAAGGGGAGAATTCCAGTAAGTCGCGAAACATTTTATTATACGTCAGCAAGTCTAATAGCTGTCGATTTAGGATCAACCGTGTTGGAACCTGCGGGATCATTTTATAAGAATGAGTCGAAACCCGTGGATTATTTCTCTTTGATGGAAATAAATATGTCCTCGGAAAAAAAAAATGTCTCCAGATGCGTGTACAATAATAAGTGCATGTAAGACCAGACACGTTTTTTATATGACCAGGCGCATTAAGTGCATTACAGGCAAATGTCATACTGAAATGTCTAAAATGCCCCTGCAACGTATATGATTTGCTCTAACTCTAAATGCCATGTTTGGAAACATGAGAAAGTCGTATACTTCCAAAAGAGATTGCGACAAATCTAGTCTGCATTTGTTTGCAGACCTAAAAGTAGGCAAACTTTGTTAGCACTGTTGGATGTCCATTGAAAAATGTGTTATTTCAGTGGACAGTTGGACCTGATCACACGTCCACACGGATCATCTGAACTGTCGAAGATCTCTAGGTGGGAACCACAGTCCTCCGCGTTTATGGTTTGCCAGGATCATAAAGAGCTGTGCTAGGAGTAAAACTTCACTGATCTCCCAAAATATGTGCCATATGGCACACTCTTAGAGGATGCTGACCGTATGGATGTTTGTTCAATCCCTAGGCGGACCTACAAATCAAATATCAGCCTGATTAGTGATTTCAAACCGTTGGATCCTTGTACCCAAAATAATGGTCATAATGTTCAAATTCCCACGGTTAAAATCAACCCATGAAAATGACTCCAATCCAACGCTTTGGAATCACTACTCAGGTTGATTTTTGGTTTGTAGGTCTACGTAGGGATTGGCCATACATCCATACGGTCACTGTCCTCTAAAAATGGACCACATGTCTAATATTGAGGGCGGTAAGCGGCTTCACTAACCATCAGCGTCAGCGAAGCTTTACTACGGTGCTAGAGCCCTCCTGAGTAGGAATCATCCTTAGGGTTGAAGACGACAGAAGACGTATTTTGTCCGGTTATTTGTGGGGGTAGCCCCCTTCAAACTGGGGAAAATCGAGTAAGACTTTGATGACAGGGCTCTGTCATCAAGGCCGATGACAGGGTGCAATAGGAGCCACGTGGCATACTCTTAGAGGACTCTGGCCGTATGGATGTTTTTACAATCCTTATATGGACCTACGAACAAAAAATCAGCGTGATTTGTGATTTCGAACCTATGGATCTTTGTAACTCGAATACTGGTCAATAATGCTCAAATTTCCCACGGTTAAAATCAACCCATTGAAACAATTCCAATCCAACGCCTATAAATCACTTATCGGGCTGACTTTTGGTTTTAGGTCCAACTAATGATTGGCCAAACATGCATACGGTCAGAGTCCTCTAAGAGTATTCCAAGTGGCTCATATTGTTCCCTGTCATCGGCCTTGATGACAGGATCCTGTCATCAAAGTTTTATTCGGGAAAATCTAGTCTGCAAACGCAAACGTTTCCTAAGCATGACACGTGTGGAGAAAATTAACTCGCAGACCAAAACACGTAGGAGCAACTCTTGGATGACTGCATCCCTCGCCAAGGTTGATACGGATCACAGTGTGTATGAACGTGTTGCTTTCTCAGAGACCACTGACCGAATGGATGTTTGTCCCATGCTAGGTGGACCTACCTACCAAAAATCAACATGGTTAGATATTTATAACCTTTGGATCGGAGTTCTTTCAAATAATGCTACAATCCAAGTAAACCTTTGCTCACTGCATGATGTGACGAAGCCGATCGCAGCACATGATACGAGTTAAGTGGCACACTCCTAGGTGACGATGACCAATTGGATGTTTAGCCAGTCCCTCGCTGGACCTATAAACCAAAAATCAGCATGATTAGTGATTTCTAAGCGATTCGATTGAAGTTATTTTCATGGGTTGATTTTAACGGTAGTAGCATTATTGAGCGCATTTAGGTGCAAAGATCCAAGGTTGCAAATCACTAATCATGCTGATTTTTTGGTTTATAGGTCCAGCGAGGGACTGGCTAAACATCCATACGGTCACCAACCACTAATGTAACCCATGAAAAGACTCAAAATCAACGGTTATAAAAGAACTTGTACGGTAATGTAAAAGATGCCCTACACCCTGTAGCATTTCTACGGCACTACTCTTAGGTCAGCAGAATTGGGCCCACCGAACCACTAAACTTGTAAAAGAACTTAATTCCGAGGACGGAGTACTGTTTGGACCCTATTGAGGACGTCCTCTTGAGGTGGACATTTTCAAAAGAACTTTTTAATGTTTGGGTGGTGTTGGTAAACGATGCTCTCATCCGACGAAGACGTCCACCTTAGTTCCGGGATTCACATGGTTTGAATCGGGAGGACCATCACATCATAAGAGGACGTCTTCTCCATCTCGGGTATTAGCGTGGTCCTCACTCAGTGCGGAGGACTTTTTAACGGTCACATCTAAAGATGACGTTCTCCTCAGGATGACAGCAAAACATATGCGGAGCAACAGCATGGCAGGTTCACGAATAAAACAAGTCTAGTCAATCAACTTTTCGTGGATTACGATTTTCCTTCTTTAAAAAATTAAATAATTATAAACCGACAAATTCTCATACTCCGATATATCACCTCGATAAATTTAATTTATCGTGATAAATAATTTTTCATACGATATCTCGTCACATATGTTAAAGCTTGGATCACGTGATAGTATTTGTAACTTTGTACTATAAAACAAACGGTCGTGATGTAACAAGGTATACCTGAGATCTTTTCAAATGCGGAAGCGGCATTTTTTGTCGTCATGCCTTCCATCTGGGCCACAGGCTGCTTGGATGTTTAGTCCACCCCTTAGAGGATACCAAAAATCAGCTTGGTTGATGATTTTTAGCCGTTGATTTTAATTCTACAAAAATTGTTTCATTCAACGGCTATAAGAACGCAGTGCTAAAATCTAATGGTTATAATTACCAATCAGGGCGAATTTTGGTGTGTATATCCACCAAGGAGTGGGATAGACATCTATGCGGTCAGTGGGACCAGATGACAGTGGTGAGTAACAAAAATCGTGCTTCCGCATTTGAAAAAGTTTCAGGCAAACCTTGTTACCAATAGTGGTATATCATGTAATTTAGAAGCTAAGTTTGACCCAAAAGCGGTAAAATCCAGTCGGCGAGGTTTCGAACTGCAGTCCTCTCAAGCAATTATCATCCCGAGTAACCGTCATCCTTGTCGTCATCCGTAGGTCCACACCGCTGATGTTCCTCGGATTTACACCAAGAAAGACCATTCAGGACCTGGGGACGACATCGTTCTCAAGATGACAATATTGTTTCCCTCTCTTACCCTTTAAAGTAGAAGGACAGCTGTGTGCTCAAGATTCCGCGCCGATAAAGTCGACAAAATGTAGCCGGCTCTACTGGGACCCATTTAATACTGTACTTATAACCACACCTGTTCTTATAAGTTATAAGTCAGTCTACTTATCAAAATATAAGCAATTTTACGTATTTTTGGTTCTGTCGCCTCTATAAATTCTTTTTCTGCATTTTTTTGGGGAGAAGGAGAAATGAAGTTGTTGGAGAGTTCTTAGTTTCTCTGGTGCTTTTCGTTGATCGATCTTTCGTGTTCTTTCGTTTTCTTTCGTGTTCTTCGTCCTTCTTCAAGGTAAGTTTCCGAGAGCCTCCCTCTTCTCTGCTCGAATCTCTGTCTTTAAAGTCTCTTCTTTTTCTTTAATCTGACTACTTTTTCCAAGTTTTTCCTTTTTCTGCATCTTTGATTCGGCTGTTTTAAAGTTGCTTTTGTGTTTCCAATTTTTAAAAACCCTATTTTTTCCCTTTTAGTTCGACGATTTCATTTCAGTTTCTACGGAGCTCTGTGATCTTGAATTTTTTGGTGTTTTTGCGAAGGTTAATTATTTTTTTTATTTTTATTTTTTTAGTTTTGATTTGATTTTGGTTGCATTTATGCATATTTTTTTCTTTTAATTTTGGAGATTTTGAGAAATGACTGTGTTTTGGCTTCGTTAGAAGATCTACAGTTGTTCATTGGAAAGGTCTGAAGACAAAGACGGGGGTAGTACAATGTCTTCTCTCAGTAGAGAGTTGGTCTTCTTGATCTTGCAGTTTCTCGACGAGGAAAAGTTCAAAGAGACTGTCCACAAGTAGGGTTTTTATTGTAAAGATTTTACTTTTCTGTTAATTATTCTTAAGTTCAACATGTTAGCGTTTGTTTTGTAATTTTGTTTTATCCCCCTTTTGAACAGGCTTGAGCAGGAATCGGGATTCTTCTTTAATATGAAGTATTTTGAAGACGAGGTACATAACGGAAACTGGGATGAGGTTGAGAGGTACCTTTCGGGTTTTACAAAAGTAGACGACAATCGCTATTCTATGAAGATTTTCTTTGAAATTAGGAAACAGAAATACCTGGAAGCTTTGGATAAGTAAGATTTTGAGTTTTTTTTTTTTAAAGTCTTCTCTTTTCTCATTACCCCAATCATTCAAATTTTATTATTCTAAGCTCTGCATCTGAAAATGGTCCAAAATCTTTCTAGGCATGATCGCTCCAAGGCTGTAGATATCCTCATAAAGGATCTGAAAGTTTTTGCGTCTTTTAATGAAGAGTTGTTTAAGGAAATCACGCAACTCCTGACATTAGAGAATTTCCGGTATGGGTTTAGTTTTAATTACGCGAGTTCTCACTTTAATATGGTGAAGGTAGATGTAACTCTATATGGGTTCTGTAGGGAAAATGAACAACTCTCCAAATATGGAGACACAAAATCTGCAAGAACAATTATGTTGGTCGAGCTCAAAAAGCTGATTGAAGCAAATCCTCTTTTCCGCGACAAGTTACAGTTTCCTACCCTCAAGAACTCAAGGTTACGGACTCTCATTAACCAAAGGTAATTTGTGAATTTCTGTGTTTCTTTAAGATTATGAATTGATACTATTCTCATTCTGTTGAAATGGGTTAACATTGTAGGCTCCCTGACATTATAAAACTTGATTCTTAGTTATTCTTCTCTGGTTACAAAATGAGAACTAACGTGGCTCTGTAATCTGGCAGCTTGAATTGGCAGCACCAGCTATGTAAAAACCCAAGGCCTAATCCAGATATTAAAACCCTTTTTGTCGATCATACTTGTGGACAACCAAATGGTGCACGTGCCCCATCACCTGCGAACAATCCATTACTAGGATCCATACCTAAAGCTGGAGGCTTTCCTCCGTTAGGTGCACATGGGGTAGGTAACCGAGCTGGTTCAACTGGTCATGGAACCCATTTTGTTTGACAATCTTATATAGTCTTCTTATAAGGCTTCTATTTTTTGTTCAGCCTTTTCAACCTGCGCCAGCACCAGTTCCGACTCCCCTTGCTGGTTGGATGTCTAACCCATCCAATGTAACTCATCCAGCGGTTTCTGGAGGAGCTATTGGACTCAGTGCTCCTACAAATCCAGGTACTCATTTCAGTTAATTGATAATGCTTGTCGTAGGACTCTAAAATTTTCTTGTTGATAGTACAGATATTCTGAAGGGCATGGTTATTAACTCTTGAATTGTTTTGATGCCTTATGGCAGCTGCAATTTTGAAGCATCCTAGGACCCCACCAACTAATAACTCTAGTGTAGATTACCCATCGGGGGATTCTGATCATGTCTCCAAAAGAACAAGGCCAATTGGGATATCTGATGAGGTAGTTTGGATTGACTCTTACTGGGCGCACCTTTGCAATTTTATTTTGGTCCACGAGTCTTAAGCTTTTTCTACTGTGGATTTTAATATCAACATCTTGTTTCCACTTCCCCTTGATATTTTTACGTTTTGTGTAGGTAAATCTGTCTGTTAATATGTCAGCAGTAACTTATTCTGGTCTAAGTCACAGTCAGGCTTTTACACCAGATGACTTGCCCAAGACTGTTGGACGGACACTTATTCAGGGGTCATCTCCCATGAGCATGGATTTTCATCCCGTTCAACAGACTTTACTTCTAGGTCAGCTTTTTCTGATCATATTTTTCTTTTCCTTTGTGCCACTTTTGATATTTTACTGTGATAAATCAAATTTATACTGGCACTCTGTTTTGTCATTTCAAGCTTACAATTGACTTATTTCTATCATCATGATGCTTCAGTTGGTACCAATGTGGGGGATATAGCATTGTGGGAAGTTGGTTCTAGGGAGAGATTGGTTCTGAAAAATTTCAAGGTTTGGGATCTTGGAGCATGTTCAATGCCCCTCCAGGTATCTTCCCCTTTTCCTCTTGTGGTTATATTTTGATGTAAGGATGCTGTTTTAGTGTGTGGTGCTGTACTGTCAATAATTTTGCCATCAGAATGAACTGAAACTTAAGCCATTCCGGTGGTATTCAGGCAGCTCTGGTTAAGGATCCTGGTGTATCAGTTAACCGTATAATGTGGAGCCCTGATGGTTCTTTATTTGGTAAGCTTATAGACATTGAAATGCAAACATAGTTACAGTATGAAATTTTTGGGGATTCTTAAATTCCCACCCTTCCAATAAACAGGAGTCGCATACTCAAGGCACATTGTACAAATTTATTCTTACCATGGTGGTGATGAAGTGCGGCAGCACTTGGAGGTATGTATAGTACCAACTCTACAAATTGATTCTTCCTCAACGCCCTCACTGTTCCAGCTTGTTATTTTGCTTCTGACACTGATTTTTCATTTTCAGATTGATGCTCATATTGGTGGCGTAAACGATCTTGCATTCTCTCACCCAAATAAGCAACTATGTGTCATTACCTGTGGTGATGACAAGACCATTAAGGTTGGTTTGCCTTGTAAATAGTAGAGAAACTCGAACTTCCGAATGCTAATACTTGTGTACTTTTAGGTGTGGGATGCTGCTAATGGTGCCAAACTGTACACTTTTGAAGGGCACGAGGCTCCTGTTTATTCTGTCTGCCCTCATTACAAGGAAAACATTCAGGTAAGAAGTCCATTTAATATTATTTTGATAGTCAACTCATGTCATTATATTAGATGCTGATTTGGTGGTTATATTTAACTTGGAGTGCTTCATGTTTTTATCATGCTTTATTATTGCTCATAGGAATATGTGCTTGCTCCTAATGTTCATGTCATGCTTTTATGTCTCAGTTTATCTTTTCAACAGCATTGGATGGAAAGATAAAAGCATGGTTATATGACAATTTGGGATCTAGGGTTGATTATGATGCTCCTGGTCACTGGTGCACAACAATGGCTTATAGTGCTGATGGTTCAAGGTGATTTACTAGACCCTTTGTTCTCATGCTAGTGGGTTTGAGTCCTTCGCTGATTTGTTAGACAACCAAAAATCTTGATGTTTTGCTTGAACTTCCTCTAGGCTCTTTTCATGCGGGACCAGTAAAGATGGGGATTCATACATTGTTGAATGGAATGAAAGTGAAGGGGCTGTGAAAAGGACTTACCAAGGATTTCGGAAACGTTCTTTAGGTGTTGTGCAATTTGACACCACTAAGAACCGGTTTTTGGCTGCTGGTGATGAATTTGGAATCAAAATTTGGGATATGGATAACATTAACCTTTTGACAACTATTGATGCTGATGGAGGCCTACCAGTAAGTTTGTAGTCGGTGATTCTAGTTAAACTGTGATCAAATGTTATGAATGACAAGAACTTTTATCTAAGTTGTCCATTTTTACCTTTTCCAATTTCAAGGCAAGCCCACGTATCCGCTTCAACAAGGAGGGCACCTTATTGGCTGTTTCTTCTAATGAGAATGGAATAAAAATCTTGGCAACTACTGATGGTCTTCGGTTGCTGCGCACATTTGAAAGTCGTTCTTTTGATGCTTCAAGAATTGTATCCGAGACTGGAACAAAGGTTAGCATATTGGATCTTCCCCTTGTGGCTGACCACTGATAGGAAATGATTTCTGCCTAATATGTGCTATGTCATGCAGTCTACAATAAGCCCGATTTCAGCTGCAACCAATGCTGGACTTGCAGATAGAGGTGCCCCTGTGGTGTCTATTGCTGGAATGGTTTGTGTGAGATTCTTGTTTTTCTTCCCCAACATAATACTATACCATATGCACAACATCTAATAGCATATGTGCCACTCTTTATGCCCTTTTTAATATATACACAAAGTTTACCGATAAAAGAAAATATGGAAGTTGATCTTAGTGTCATGATTCTAAACATAGTCTAATTATGACATTGTCTTCTATTTGGCTAGAATGGGGACACCAGAAACCTGGGGGATGTAAAACCTAGATTAAATGAGGAAGCCAATGACAAATCAAAGATTTGGAAGCTCAGTGAAATTAATGAACCATCACAGTGTCGATCCTTGCGGCTCCCTGATAATTTGAGAACGAACAAGGTATGGTTTTTCACCGATGATTAGAATTTCAATATAAAATATACTCATTAGTATTTAAGTGGATCGATTGTCTGCCTCTAACAAGATCCATATGTATCATCAGCAGGGTTTTATTCTTTTTTGACATTTCATGGTTGTTTAAGTATATTGATGTTGGGAAATGCAGACAAATTAGACTAGTAACACTAATATGGGATACACAATTGTGCATGTGTTGCTAATACTAATAGTGACCCTTGTTAAAGGTACAAGGAAAATGATCTCCTCAGTCGATTCAATTGAACTAAAATTCCATAGCAAATTATTAATGTATTTTTTGTTGGAAGAAATAAATCTATCTTTTACATTACCTTAAGGCTTTATGTCTGAAATTTGGAATTAGATAAACAAATATTAACGAAATCCTCCAAAAAGGATAAAATCAAGCGATTTGCAACTGAAACAGCAAAGGAGCACCAAATCAGGTACTCAAAACAGAAAGTACAAAATTAGCAAGAAAATCCAAGAAAAAGGTTCTTTTGGAACACACACATAGATAGACTGACATTGCAAGCTTTACAAGTGAAGTTGTGTCAAGGAAGAGAGAAAGAAGTTGTGAAACTTCTTGGTTTTTGAATCTCAATTCGAGCTCTCTCTCTCTCTCTCTCTCTCTCTCTCTCTCTCTCTCTCTATATATATATATATATATATATATATATATATATATATATATATATTCACAGTATTTGGGTTGGGTTGCCGTGTCCTGTGAATGTCAACCCAAGCCCAACCTGAAGACGGGTTGAGCCCGCCCAAGTTGCAACCCTAATCATTATCATCAAGCGTTCTCCCAATTGTTTGGGGCCGGCTACACAATTCTTGTTTTGCCATTTCATTCTATTCAAGGCCATTAAACTATATATTTATTGTTATTTACATCATCATTATCATATATGACTTATCCCAAATATTTGGGTTTGGCAGCCTTAATCTTATTTCACAGTTTTATTGTATATACAGATATATCTTTTGTGAAGGCATGTGTCTTCAAATCTTATCTTGCTACCTAAATTCACATCATTTTCAACCTTTTATCCTCCTCCTATGGCCTTCAGCTTGTAGCAAAGTGCTCCTTCTTAATGGAGTTGTTGCCCTAATCATCTCAGTGAACTTTCCCTTATATTATCTCCTATTTGGCCTTATTCCTAAATTAACTTAAATGTGTTCATTTTTAATTGTCTTTATTAGTTTTTGCCACTTATCCATCTAAACATCCTCATCTCAGCTTCATTCTTTCTATGTGACTTCCCTACAATCAACTCCATAAAGTAATCATATTTGTTTTAAATTAGTAAAATCTAGAGAATTAAAATAAAAAGTAAAAGCTGTAATCAAAGTTAAGTGTTTGCAGAAATAATTAATGATGTTAAGCACATTATATAGTATGAGCATACTCATTGAGCTCGCTGGTTCAATCACAATTTTCCTATCAAATAGAAAAGATCTATATATCTACCGTCTTAGCCTTCATCACTTCTACAGAATCTCCATGAATAGGATCAAACCTTATTCCATGGTATTTACATGAGATTCCTCTTTCTTATTCTTAAGCAATCTCCCGAGAGGGCTTAGTTGATCAATGATTTATGTTTCATCTTTCGTTTCGTTTTCTTTCGTTTTGTTTTCGTTTGTTTCGAGAAAGATATCGATCAATTCCGATTCTTTCTTTTTCTATTGATTCTTTTCCGATCGAGATGTATGGATACATGGATCTATGTGTCTATATAGATCAATGTCGCTCCCATTTTCACTCTTGGCTTCTAAGCTTCGTAGAAGTGCTATCAATGTTCATTGAATAAATATTATTTGTGGGAGAAGAGGAGAAGTGATGGAGAGAAAGAGAAAAAGAAATGAACTAAGGTATTTCGGTCTCCTCATTGTGATATATATATCATTCACTTAAGTGGTGTGGGCCCACTTACCTTAATAAAACATTTGGGCCCAACACTCTACATAAAGCCCATCTATTGGAGGTTTTGTGGGTTCTTGAGGGAAATAACCTATTCTTATGCAAGTCATGGACTGGTTTAGAGGGACTTGTAAGTGACAGTTACAAGAAGACTATGCGAATAAGTGGAAGAAACTTAAATACTGCACCTCGACAAAGAACCTGCGTACTCTACAATAACTGAGCCCCTAGGTGGACAATATCATTTCAGCTTTGAGATGACTAACAAGAAAACACTAGCTTCTTATGTAAATGACTTTCTTGTTTAATCTTCTTCAAGTAACCAATGTGGGACTAAAGTTAAAATATTTAAAGAAATAATACAATACCATAATGGCAAATAAACTCAGAATATCGTTGAATTTGTATTTTTCCATTGCTAGATTGTCTATTTTGGTAACTTAATAAGAAAATAATATTCTATTTAAAAAATGAATGTGTACAAAAGAAATGTAGAACTCAGTGAAAAACCAATTACGAGCATCCTTGTGTGCTATGTAACATGGCCACGGACACGTGTGGTGGAGTTAGACATTCATCCCATAAACTCAATATGTTGGCACGTCTATACAATTTATTCCATATATGAAAGTTTTCCCAAATACTTTAGTTCTTGTTATGTATACAATATAGAATGAATGTATTTAGATATGCCGATATAATTAAAATCATGTAAATAGATAATATCTGAAATTTAAATAAATGAATAAATTAGGATTTGTCTGACAAAGTGTCTTTGTGCATGTTCGCCATTAGTACAACATAGGAAATTTTAGAAAATTTAGTGCATGCCCGTATAGATGAACTATATTTACATGTGAAGGCTCACAAACCAAAGTGCATTAAGCATGGCATTGGTCCTTCTTTATATTTGCCAGCTGGCTGTTAACTTTGATAGTAAACCTTGCTGATCATCTCTGATCCCAATAAGTTTAGTTGTATCTAACTCTTTATCCAACTGCCCTTGTCTGTTTCTCTTGAGAAAAATAAATTTTGATGACTTGTTCTACTGTTTCTATTATATAATGCATTACCACCTTAATATTTATTCAAACAATTGAGAAGTGGACAAGAAATTGATGCAAGCAACTAAAGGATAAGAATGGGATGACTGTAGTGCTGGATTACTGGTTGACAGTAATGTCAGCATATTATGTTTGTAGGACTAAAAAGCATTCTCCCCTTTTCCTTTGTTAGTATGTTTTGTCTTATTTTGGCTGTTTTATCTACTGAAATTGAAAAGAAGTACAATATCCTTTTCGGTAATACTCATGACCTTGGAATAAATGCCATAGCCTTGTGGTGAGCCCCATCTCAAACGTATGTAACAACAACTAGGTTTAGGTCTTTTTGCTGTGTTGACGCGTATCGACATGGATACGCGTGTTGATATATCCTGACACATAGGACTGTGTCACCCATTTTGATATTTTAATTAAAAAATTATTTCTACAAGAGAGTTGTACGTTTCATCCTCCATACACTACTTTCTTAAGTTGTTAAATACAACTATAGTTGATTGATAGTCTCCCCTCTTATAAACTACTTATATTTTTTATACTATTGGATTGCTCTATGATGTATGGAAATGTTTTCTTTTATTATTCACATATTTCTTTTCGTAGTTTTATTTTAAAATTAAATGTAACTAATACTTACATTATAATACAATAATACATGTATACGGACGTGTCTGCATTTTGGGCTTAAAGGCACCATGTCAAACACCTTGTATCTGTGTTTGACACTGACACACTAGTCCAAGTCTGTGTTAAATAGTCGCTAACCATTAAGTGGTCCCAAATTGACACCAGAAAGGAAGTGTACTCATTAGCTCCTTTTGTGACTACTGCAGATATCGAGGTTGATCTATACTAATTCAGGTAATGCCATTTTGGCATTAGCATCAAATGCCATTCATATGCTTTGGAAATGGCACCGAAATGACCGTAATTCAAGTGGGAAGGTATAAAGGATGTACACTAATTAGCTTCGACATTCGCCAGAAGTTCTTTATTAAGACTGGAAAATGAGTTTATGATTTTATTATAATAGATCCTTCATTTTGTAGGCAACAGCCAGTGTCCCCCCTCAATTATGGCAACCACCAAGTGGCATACTAATGACCAATGACATAACTGATACTAGCCCTGAAGAGGCTGTGCCATGCTTTGCTTTGTCAAAGAATGATTCTTACGTCATGTCAGCATCAGGAGGAAAGATTTCCCTGTTCAACATGATGACATTTAAGGTAATCTATGGAATAGTAGTGCCAGCTGTTTGGCGCGGTTTTACCTTATGTTTGGAATTTGACTAATCATTCTCATTTTTTATTGGGCAAGCATAGACAATGACAACGTTCATGCCTCCACCACCTGCAGCAACATTTCTTGCTTTTCACCCTCAAGACAACAACATAATTGCTATCGGCATGGAAGACTCATCAATCCAGATATATAATGTTCGTGTAGATGAGGTATGGTATTGTTGATGAAGAAATTATCTGCATCTTGTTGCTGGTTTAAGAAGAGCATTAGGAAGTTCCTCACTTTTTTCCTTCTCGTAGGTTAAAAGCAAGCTTAAAGGCCACTCAAAAAGAATCACTGGCCTAGCCTTCTCTCACGTACTGAATGTACTAGTTTCATCAGGAGCTGATGCTCAGGTTTGTACGTTAACCTTCAAAGCATGTGTGTTTTGAACTACTTTTTTTCTTACCTTCCCACTTTTCTGATAGAATTGACCTTGTTTGGTAACTCTCAATCATGATTTAGACTTTGGAATTCTGATCATGTTTCTTGCTTCAGCTTTGTGTTTGGAGCTCCGATGCATGGGAAAAGCAGAAGACCAAATTCTTGCAGGTTCCAGCTGTGAGGTCACAAACAGCAATGTCGGATACACGTGTACAATTTCACCAGGATCAGATACACTTCTTGGCTGTGCATGAAACTCAGCTTGCCATATATGAAACAATGAAATTAGATTGTGTAAAGCAGGTATCTTAATCTCACAGTGCACAAGTGTTGGGGAAATAAAAGACTATGTTTCCAGTCCTTTTGATAATTAGTTGTTTTGTTTTTGTAGTGGATCCCACGGGAATCGTCTGCACCAATCTCCCATGCAACATTCTCGTGTGACAGCCAGTTAGTATATGCCAGCTTTCTGGATTCAACCATATGCATCTTTGGTGCTGCGAACCTCCGACTACGATGTCGGATTAATCCAGCTTCTTACCTTCCAGCTAATGTCAGGTACACTCGCTGTTCTGTTGCTCAAATGGGGTTTAATATGACATTCATGTGCAGCTTGGAGAGAACCTGGGCTGTTGAAAGCCTGTTTATGAGTTGAGTTAGGTCAGCACCAAGGGTTAAAATAGCATGTATAATGTGTATGTCTGATACATATCTGAGTTAGGGATGGCAACCAAGAAAGGCCATCCAAATGGCTTCGAATGCATTGGAAACCAGTTGCCAACAAAGAAAGGGGGGACCATTCGACCCTCTGATTCATATTGTTCAAGTATGCATGTCTCATCTGATAATCATCAACTTTTGGGCTGATTCCAGATGTCCAATCGAGTTGATTATTGACCTAGTAGATCTCCTAACTATGACACTTCGAAGGATGGATGTAGCCATTCTGCTTGTGTGCCATGTGTACTGTTTTTTAACGATTATAACCTGTGTTCGCAATCAAAGGATGTTGGAGTCTTGGGGTTGTCAAGACCAGTGTTTTTAAATGTGGAGGCGTGGGGAGAGGCGTTTAAATGGCCATATGAGGCGTAAGCTTTAAGGCGGTGAGCATAAGCCTCACAAGCATGCCATTATAAATAAATGCTAAAAGTAAATAAATGATAGCATAACTTCAAAAAAAAAAGATAAATATTGAAAAATTATGAAAAAGAAACATTAATCTAATCTGTATGGTGGAAAGATTTTTTTGTAATCATCCCTAAGCTGCTTGCTCTTGGAAGAGGCCTTTGAATTATTATTGTTGAGTCTAAGCGTAAGGTGAAAAACAAAAAAGGGAAATTAATTGAATTTTTTGAAGGTACAACCACCTAAAAATTGCCTCCAACACAGGGAATTAAAGCCTATTGATCGAGACATGCCTCACAAGCTTTTACACATTTTTAATGAGCCTTGGGGTATTTTGTGGAAGCCTCGCCCTTTTAAAGCACTGGTCAAGACAGAATTGAGCTTCTCAATCATGCTATATAGTGTTCATATATCTGTGATAACTAATGGTGATTACTATTTCTTTTTCTGGACTGCAGCTCTACCATATTCCCGCTCGTGATTGCCGCACATCCATCAGAACCAAACCAGTTTGCATTGGGATTAACAGATGGTGGGGTCCATGTCTTTGAGCCCCTCGAATCTGAGGGTAAATGGGGTGTGCCACCACCTATGGAGAATGGGTCTGTGAGTAGCATTCCTACAGCACCCACTGTTGGAGCTTCAGGTTCAGATCAGCAACAAAGGTGATGAAAGAGCTGCCAGAGCAAGAGTTCTTTTATGTTCTCTGCTTGGCTGGCCCGTAGTCTTCTTAACGACTGCAGATACAGGTACAATCGCAGACCTTCATTTTGCTGCAGTATTAATTTGTTAGAGTTGTTGCCTCAGCTCTTACTTACTCAGGCTTTTGTTTCATTTCTATTAATCTTTGCAGTCAAATGTTCAGAATGTATAAAATTTACTCAACAAATGGATGTGTAGAGGGATAGACTTACATGTAGGGTAATGTTCACATAAGCTATATGTGTAGCGTATGCATGGTGAAATGGTCTTAGAAGATTTTTTTTTTTTTTTTTTCCTTTCTTTTACATTGATGAATATAAATCCAGTTTATGTATCAAAGTGCAATGTAGTTTGTAATTTTTACTAGATACAGTCTTCAAATCTCTGGATTTTTTTTTTGGATAGCAAGACTATGTTGGTGCTAACTTTAGATTTACAAGGTAAGGATTTACTTCATTGCCCCCTTTGTAAGTTGTTCAGTTTTCTTTTATTTTCCTTTTTTTCTTCTGCAAAATAGGGGACCCTTTTGTTTGCCATTAATGCAAACTAGTAGGGGCACCTGTACTGTAGGCCTGCTTGGTATCCTGTCTGTAGTTTGCAGGAAAATGTTGCACAGACAAAACATTTGTTGGGAAAGTATTCATATGGTCAGGGAGGGGAGAGATGTGAGGAGACCAAGGGAATGATATAGTCATTTGACTAGTTGGCTGCAAAAATTACATTTTTTTGGCAAAAGAATGATTGGGTCTAATGCAAATATTTGTTGGATGTTGAGCCACCAGACATGCAAATACCCATACGAAGTGCTACCAAGCAAAGCCTAAAGGCACAGTTCAGAAGGGCAAAAAGTTGGTGGAAAAGTCGAAGCTGGCCATGAGAATGAAATGAGGGGCAAAAATTAGAAAAAAACGGTTTACTTGGACAATCGTCTTACCTAGTCAGCTACACCACAGATAACCGGACAAAAATATGTTCGGGTGAGGCTATTGACCTTTGGATTCAGGAGATCCACAATCCACGGTCCATGGTTGTTACCTCGTGGACCTTGCATCTCTTGAATCTAATGGTCAGTGGCCTCAAACCTTATGCTCTTTCGTCCGGTTATCTTGAGCGCAAGAGGTAAAATGTAAAAACTCAAAGAGTAGCTCACTGAACCAAAATGGGTAGCATTCTGTGCACCTCTGTAAGTGTCACCACCACTAAATCTACACCAAAAAACAAAAAAATACCAAACCTGATGAAGAAGAGATCCCACCAGCACCATCTTCTTCACGACCACCACCATGCCACCATTACAACCGCATCACAACCACCGCCTTCTTCTGCCACCACCAGCACTAAATCTACACCAAAAAACAAAAAAAAAACCCAAACCTGACGAAGAAAAGATCCCACCACCACCGTCCTCTTCACCACCACCACCATGCCACCATTACAACCGCACCACAACCACCGCCTTTTTCTGCCACTACCACCACCGCAGCCGCCTTCTTCTTCTTCTTCTTCTTATTCCAGTGCCACCCCCACCACCAGCAAGGTACCTCCGTTCTCTCTGTCTCTCTCAAAAAAAAAAAAATGTCCCGCATGTCAGCTCTATGTCAACTGGCCTGACATAGCCAAAACCACGTCTGTTGTTGCCTGTTGACATAGACGAAGGCAGGCATGTTGGCCCTAGCCTGCCGACATGCACGACACCGAGAATTTTTTTTTTTTTATAGAGAGGACAATGGGGTGGGGCGATGGTGGGAGATGGTACGGTGGTGGTGATGGTTTGACAAAAAGAAGAAGATGGTGGTGGTGGGTTCCTCTTCTTCGTCATGGTTTTTTTTTTAAAGGTGGGTGTAGATTTAGAGATACATTTGTCGTTTATTTGTTAGTGGTGGTGGGTGGCATGGGCGCAAGAATGCTACAAAAAAAAAATGTAACCTAATGCTACAAGTCAAATCTATTGAGAATTGAGAATGACGATTTGTCAGCAGATAATCAACACACGTGGTGCACACTGTAACACATTGGCAACCACAATAACATGGACCCACCAGAGAATTATTCTTGAAAATCTCAACGTGATTTCCCATTCATCTCAACGTGATTATTTATTGAGTTGATTTTTTTACCTTGGAAATTTGTTACGTAGGACCCAACTCATATTAGGGTCTCATCCACTGCTTGACTATCTTTAGTCCTCTGTCATCTTCATACTACTCATGAGGATCCGGGCATAAGTTACACATGCAAGATTGTGGTTCCCACCTAGAGATCTTCTATGCGAAATATTGGACGGTTCAGATGTTCTGATCCGTATGATGTGCATATGATCACGACCAACTCTGTGTATACGTGTTATCAAGTCCTATTTGATCTGTGTAAATTCAGAAATCCCGCCGCTTCAAAAATTTCTCTTTTAAGAGCTAGTATTTTAAAAGGCTCAGGCTCCAGTTACCTTACCGCCCTAAAATGACAGGCTCCGGTTACAGGACACAATATAAGCTACGTGGATTTTGCCCGTATGGATGTTTGTCCAATCCTTAGGTAGACCTACAAACCAAAACTCAGCCTGATTGGTGATTTCTAGGCGTTGGATCTTTGCACCTCAAATACTGCTCAAATTCCCACAGTTGAGATCAACCCATTAAAATAAGTCCAATCCAACACCTAGAAATCACTGATCAGGCTGATTTTTGGTTTGTAGGTCCACTTAGGAATTGGTAAAACATCCGTACGGTCAGAGTCCTCTAAGAGTGTGCCACGTGGCTCATATTGTGTCCTGTAACAACTGGAGCCTGTCATTTTAGGGCGGTAACTGGAGCCCCACCCATTTTAATTGTTTGATCTGAGTATCCCAAACAGGTGGAGCTAACATAGTGGTTATGTGGGGGCTATCTATTTCTCTATGGAATGAGTGGAGCTGTTTTGTAACGAGACTTGTAAAGATTGGACAACATATTGAAATATGACCTTATAAACACCACCGAAACTGATCCTATTTAGATGGTCGCTCTACGGGCACCCACGTCTTTCGGCTGGGCACCCCACTTGGACCCAAATACCCCTCCCTTCAGCCGGGCACCCACCCTGTTCCCGTCCCTTCTTCTTCTCTCTCTCTCTCTCACTCTCCCCCTCTCTCTCTTTACTGTAACTCTCTCTCACTCTACCCTCTCTCTCTCAATCCCTCTCTCTCTTTACTGTAACTCTCTCTCTCTCAATCCCTCTCTCTCTCTCTCTCTGGATTTTAGCTCCCACGGTACTGAACTGCCGTGGGGACTATGTAGTCCACGGCTAGGCTGGCCATGGGATACATAGTCCCCACGTCACTAAACTGCCATGGGAGCTAAAATCCGGGGAGAGAGAGAGAGATTGAGCGAGATTACGAGAGAGTGAGAGAGGGGGAAAGATTGAGAGAGACAGAGAGAAAACGGAGAGGGAGAGATTGAGAGAGAGTGTTTAGGGTTTAGAGTGAGAGAGGGGGGGTAGAGTTAGAGAGAGAAGGATAGGATGGGGTGGGTGCCCGGCTGAAGGGAGGGGTATTTGGGTACAAGTGGGGTGCCCAGCCGAAAGACGTGGGTGCCCGTGGAGCGACCCTTAGATGATTGTTGCACAATTTAGCCATCACACTCTTTTTGACCGTTAAACGGCGTTATTTTAAACCAACGAGGTAATAGAAACGAGGGCAAACGGTGGAAATACCCCCACAGTTGCCTTTTTGTACAGTAGAGAACTATAGATGACTCAGAAAGCTTAAAGCTTCTTTAATGGCGGTCTGATGCCTTATTTTTCTCACTTCGGTGTGATATCGATCGACGAAGTCTCTCTCTTTTTATTTTCATTTTTCCTTTATTTATCGGGTTTGCAGCACGCACTCACTGATCTAGATTTGCACATGGAAACGGTTTGTGTTAGATTCTTGTTTTTTTTTTCTTCCTCAATATAAGGATCCGTGGATCATTGCTTCATCATGATCTCTCTTAGTTTTATGATTTTAAGCATAAACTACAACTTCCTTTTCGAAATAACTTTACATTTTATTTTGGCTAGAATTGGGAAACCAGAAACTTGGGGGATGTAAACCCTAGATTAACTGAAGAAGCTATCATTGAAATTAATGAATCGTCACATTATCGATCGTTGCGACTCCCTGATGACTCGACAACCAACGAGGTATGGTTTTCACTCATGTTCTTAGTTCCTGTTCCACCTTTTTTTTTTTCTATCCACGGCCATAAAATTAAATATATTTTATCATAGACATCTTATGATGTTTAAATTAGTAAATGTTTATGGTACTCGTCGACTATGATCCAAAAATTGCAATTCAGCTAGTTCTTCTTTGTTTTGATTGATAAATTTGCAATTATACAGGCTATTTGAAATAAATGGAAAGTAATGTTTAATACCTTAGGTCCTAATCTAAGATAGTAAATTGGAAGAGAATTTACTGGTGCTAAGGGGTGACAAGAGTTGGAGGGCATTTATCCCTTGTCTTTGTGGGTCCAGGGTTTTAAATTTTGGCGAAATGTCTGAATTTTTGGTTTCGGCCCGAAACCAAAACCCATAAAAAAATTTAAGAAATTCCAATTTTTCCGACCACAATTTCGGATATTTTCAAATTTTTATGAAATTTCGAAATTTTTTTTTTAATAAATTTTGATTATTTTTAAAATTTTATAAAAGTTCGATTTTTTTTTTGAAATTTCATGTAAACTTTTGGTTTTTTCATGAAATTTTAATCTAAATTTTGATTTTTTCATCGAAATTTTCATCAATAATCTCAATTTCGAAAATTTCCAAAGTTTCACACAAAATTTCAATAATCTCAATTTCGAAAATTTCCCCAGTTTCACACAAAATTTCGAAATTTTGGTTTCGGCCCTCACCGAAATAGTATGCAAAACCAAAATTTTAAACCTTGGGGGGTTTAGCAGTGCACTTTGGACCAAGGCTGCTAGTTGTCTCATTTTATCTTCTCTGCTTGATTCCTGACTGAGATCATCAGAAATTTCAATCCTTAAAATATGCTCTAGCTTTCACTTGACTTTTGCTTATTAACAAACTGCGCTCATGAATGAGTAGCTTGCTGAGTGGAATATCATTTTTAATTATATTGCATCTCTTGCCACTATGAGAATGACACTGCCACTAACTTCATCCAATGTACCTAAAGCTAGATAGATATGCTCTTTCTGGATTTTTTAGTGTTTGTGTGGATATGTCCACAATTAAGTCTTGACTGGTTTTTGCAATATGTGGTGTTGAAAGTGCGAACAAGACAGCAAAATATGTTAGGAGGCTCTTATCTCTAGTACCTATTTTTAAGAATTAGGGCTGTGAACCAAAAACAAGGATATGTAGAGTTGATTAGAGAAATCATCCTGGTAGAGTGGCTGATGTTTTAGGTTACCCCTCCCACTAGTTGCCTTATACCGAACTTCAACGGCATTTAAATGGAACCCTGAATGGGCTGATTCTGGTTGCATTTACAAATTACACTAATGAGAGAGACAATGTAATTATGAATTGCTTTCTCCTCAAGTAGCCTGAGCTTGGCTAACATGAACACGCTGATTTTATATATCCTACAAATGAGCTGTAATCGTCCCTAAATTTTTCTGTTCTACCACGAGTTTAGCTTCTCTGCTAACTAGATGTCGTACAAGTAGATTATTAGACCTACTAACATGCTCTCTAGCCGTTTAATTCTGTTTCATGTCTTGCCTCGTTGCACAATGACTGTACGTCTAAGCTTCACTTGTAATAGTAAAATCTACTACGTGTGTCAATACTTTCATTGACAACATCAAGTTGATCCAGGCAGCTAAGCATTCTAGTCCAGCTAATGTTAATATGGATTTCTCTTTCGTCTAGGGCTTTTTGTCCTTCAGGACCAGGATTATTCTGGAGACACTGGGACAAAGTCAACTCAGTAATTTATCATATTTTGAATCTGAGAGAGCAAGAGAATCTTTTGTTTCAAAAGGATGAATTTTGTTCCGTGAAGCTTGATGTTTACAAAAACTCTATGGTTTGTGAAGATGCCATCGAGAAAGAAAGAGAGAAGATGAATATGGATTTCTGACTCAATGCATCATTTCATAGATTCATAATAAAAAGATTCAGATGACTTAATATGGAACAAGGGTTTTGACGAAACGCCTGAGAACTGCATAGGCAAAGAGAGATGCATTAGGAATTTTATTTGTGTTTTTTTTTTTGACATGAATTGATTTGGAGACCCAATTATTTGCATCAGATCATATAAAGCTGGATTTATCAGAGGTAAAACAATTCAAGAGTTAATTGTGTGGCATGTACTATAGGTTTTATGGGTTCTCAAGGGACATCACTAGTCCTTATTTATTTGATGGACTGTTTCAGAGGAACTGTCGTAAGTGACAGGTATGAGATAAATGTCAGTGGAATCAACTTAAATACTGCACTTCAACAAAGAACCTGTGCACTCCATGATATTGAGCTCCTCGGTGCACAATATGCTACATTTCGGCTTTTTGAGATGATTAACTAGAAAACACAAACTCTTTTATGTAGATAACTTTCTTGTTTAATCTTCTTCTAGAACCCGTTCTCCCATTTTCTCTCTGTCAGTGTAATTTCTCTCTCATTTTGGCTGTTTTATCTACTGTAGTTGAAACGGAGTACAATATTCTTTTCGGAAATACTCATGAACTTGGGATCAAATGCCATAGCCTCATGGGGTTGAGAACCATCTCAAACCTATGTAACGACACCACAGTGCTTTTAGGGATTTTTATCGTATTGAGACATGCATGGCGATACATCCTGACGCCTATAACAGTGTCACCCTATATTTTAATTTTTTTTTATAGAAAAATGATTTTCGAAAGAGGGTTGGTGTGTTTCGTCCTCCATACACTACTAAAGTTGTTAAACACAACTCTATAGTTGTTTGACAGTTTTTTCTAGTATAAACTACTTGTTTGTTATTAAGTTTTTGGATGGCTCTTTGGGTACAACACACACCACACACCCCAAAGGCATCATATCAATACCTTGCAATTGTGCCAAGTCATTGTTACATGGTCGTAAACCCAAGTAAACCCTTAAGTGGTCCCAAATTGCCACAAAAAGGAAGTACTCATTAGCTTCTTTTGTGACTACTGCAGATATCAAGGTTGATCTATTCTAATTCAGGTAATGCTATTTTGGCATTAGCATCAAATGGCATTCATCTGCTTTGGAAATGGCAGAAAAGTGACCGTAATCCAAATGGAAAGGTAAAAAGGATGTACACTAATTAGCTCCCACATCCACCTGAAGTTCTTTTTCCTCTTAAAATTGGAAAATGTGTTTATGATTTTATTATAATAGATGCTTCATTGTGTAGGCGACAGCCCGTGTTCCTCCTCACTTATGGCAACCAACAAGTGGCATACTAATGACCAATGGCATAACTGATACTAACCCTGAAGAGTCAAAATTGGAAAATGTGTTTATGATCTTATTATAATAGATGCTTCATTGTGTAGGCGACAGCCCGTGTTCCTCCTCACTTATGGCAACCAACAAGTGGCATACTAATGACCAATGACATAACTGATACTAACCCTGAAGAGTCAGTGCCCTGCTTTGCTTTGTCAAAGAATGATTCTTACCTCATCTCAGCATCAGGAGGAAAGATTTCTCTGTTCAACATGGTGACTTTTAAGGTAATCTATGGAACAGGAGTGTCAGCCGTTTGATGCGGTTTTACCCAATGTTTGGAATTTGACTAATTGTTCTCATTTTTTTTGGGCAAGCATAGACAATGACAACGTTCATGCCTCCACGACCTGCAGCAACATATATTGCTTTCTACCCCCAAGATAACAACATAATCGCTATCGGCATGGATGACTCGACAATCCTGATATATAATGTTCGTGTAGACGAGGTGTGGTACTGTTGATGGAGAAATTTTCTGTGCCTTTTGCTGGTTTAAGCAGGAGCATTAGGAAGTTGGTGACTCTTTTTCTTCGTGCAGGTTAAAACCAAGCTTGAAGGCCACTCCAGAAGAATTACTGGCCTGGCCTTCTCTCAAGCACTGAATGTTCTACTTTCATCAGGAGCGGATGCTCAGGTTAATATTGTATCCTTCGACATATATGTTTTGTGAACTCTCTCTTACCTTCCGGCTTCCCTTTTTTTTCTGATAGAATTCACCTTGTTTGGCACCTCTTGCTAATTCCCATTAATGAGTTGGACTTTAGATTTCTGATCATGTTTGTTACTGCAGCTTTGTGTATGGAGCTCTGATGACTCCAATGCATGGGAAAAGCAGATGAGTAGATTCTTGCAGATTCCAGCTGGGAGGACACCAACAGTGTCGGATACACGTGTACAGTTTCGCCAGAACCAGATACACTTTTTGGCTGTGCATGAAACTCTGCTCGCTGTATATGAAATAACAAATTTAGAATGTGTAAAGCAGGTATACTAATCTCACGGTGCAACTTGCTGGAGAAATACTTTGCTATGTTTCCTGTCTTTTTGACAATTATCTGTTTTGTTTCTGTAGTGGGTCCCACAGGAATCTTCTGCACCAATCTCTGATGCAATATTCTCATGTGATGGCCAGTTAGTATTAGCCAGCTTTCTGGATGCAACCATATGCATATTTAGTGATGCAAACCTCCAACTACGATGTAGGATTAATCCAGCTGCATATCTTCCAGCCAATGTCAGGTACACTACTGTTCTGTTGCCCAGGGGTTCAATATGGCATGCATGCGCAGCTTGGCTAGGCTAACCTGGGTTGTTGACAGTCTGGTTATGACTTATGAGTTGAGTGAGATCAACATGAAGGGTTATAATAGCATGTATAATGTGTTTGTCCGATACATCTGAGTTTCAGATGGCAACACAGAAAGGCCATGCAAATGGCTTTGACTGCATGGGAAACTAGCTGATTGAACAGAGCAGATCCAGAACATGGAGAGAGGAGTGGGGGACCATTCGTCCCCTCGTCTTGTTCATGTATGCATGTCTCATCTGATATTCAACTCTTTTGGGCTGGTTCTAACTTAGAAGGGTGGCTGTTGCAACTCTGTATGTCTGCCTTGTGTATGGTTTTTCTGTTTATAACCTGTGCTCACAATCAAACGGATGTTGGATACTTGGGATTTGTCAAGACAGACCTGAGCTTCTCATTCATGCAATGTAGTTCTTATATATGTGACAGCGAATGGTGATTACTAATTTTTTTTTCTGGTCTGCAGTTCTACCATATACCCGCTTGTGATTGCCGCACATCCATCAGAACCGAAACAGTTTGCATTGGGACTAACAGATGGTGGAGTCTATGTCTTTGAACCCCCCTGGTTTGAGTTAAATGGGGTGTGCGATGACCTGTCGAGAATGTCTGTGAGTAGCATACCCACAGCACCTGCTAATGGAGCTTCAGGTTCGACCCAATTCATGCCAGATTGATCTCAATTAACGAGCACCCCAGAGTATTGTATACATTGTATTGCAATATACAGTTAAGTGTAATAAGTTGTGCGCGAATTAAGAGCTTATGCAAACCATCATCACAGCTCCACCTACTGGTGAGCACCGACTCCCGGGACACAATCATCACCACATACTCCTCAGACTAGATTTAACCTTTGTACAGTTGCAGCTGGAGAGGCTGGCATGCTTGCTTGTTGCATGAGTCGCTGATCCATTGTTCTGCAATCCTATGGTATAGGTGTGTCTTACACCAACCCTTGGCTTGTATAAGACTTACACTTGATTGATCACTTCTTTTAAATTAGTTTCTTCATGGGCCATGTGTGTGTGTGTTTGGCATGTCGCAGTATATTGGAATTTCACTGAACGGCTAATAAACCGGTTTATGCGATTGGCATCGGTTAGGTTCAGAATTCAGATCCACACCATAGTGTGTAAAATAAGGGTTCCACTTCTCACTTGCAGTTCCCCTCCTCCATTGCGAGTTTAACGGACTTAGCTTGACACCGCATGGGCCTGCATATGCGATGTAGGTTCAGCCCATTTTGGAGCTGTCAGCATATCAACTCCCGTTCTCCGATCCTAATCTGATCTAATAGAATAATTAGACTCGAGAGTTGGAGAGTACCTAGCGTTTATATTAACTCAGAACCAGTAGTTCTTGCAGAAATATGAGTTCGTATGAATTTCCACACAGCTCAAAAAATGGGCATTCTACACTTTCTTTCATGTGAGAGACCAGTCTTAAAAGAACGCGTCACATGCAGCACGGAGCTCCAGTTCTGGAGCCATATTTGCACCCATCCACATTCAAATCTCTCATATTTGCTCCAATTTTTGTTTTCTTGGGTTTAATTTTTCAATAATCCGGATCCAAATTCAACTTTTATTATCATGATCTATATCTAGATTCGGATTTGACTCAAATTCGTGATACATGATTTGAATTCAAACTATGATCCAAATTCAACTTTTATTATCATGATCAATATCTGGATTCGGATTTGACTCATATCCATGACACATGATTGAATTCAAACTATAATCCATATCTGAAGATCTAAATCCGACCCTTATATGGATTATGGATCGAATCCATTACAAAATGATAAGTTTTAGTAAGGATCCAACTCCCAAACCTAGGATTTGACTTGATCCAAATACCTACATCAGGATTTGAATTCGACCCGAAATCGATTCAGATTAATTTACATTCATCTATATCCGACCTGTTTCCAATTGGATCGACATCAATGAGCCAAGCCCGCTAAAGTTGGGCTCGACTCCAGTCAGATCTCGGGTTTGACCTACTTCATTTCGTGCACTAGTGATATTTGTGAGGGAGAATTGTCATTGTCAGCAATGGTGGTGGTCATTGTGGATACCATATATAACAAATTAATCTCAGCCATCCATGTATAATTAAGGGAAACACGTGATGACCACATGGTCCAATTAACAAAATATTTTAATCTTTTTAACTACATTCTAGAAAGATTCCATGATAGCTACATGTATTCTAACATATCAGGAATCGTGTTGAGTCAGCACAAAAGTGAGTTGATATGCAAAGAAAAAGTATCAAATTATTGGCCAAGGTTAGTAATGGAAGAATTCAAAATAAAGCCCAATTCCTTTCAAAATTGAACTCCCTTTGGCCTTGGCATACTGAGAAAGGAGACTTTCCATGGTTGATCAAACCAATGAACCGAATGTCTCTTAACTCAAGACCAATTCATTTCAGAGATAAACTCCTACTGGTACTATACGGTAAGAATGGAGATTTTCTTAGAAACAAATTTAAGGACTAAAAAGTCTCCATCAAGTCCTAGTCCTTCTAGGATTGAACTTCCTTTAAAATCTATAAATAAAGGTCATGAGTCAAAGATCTCATTTAATCAGACCCTGGGCAAATATACTCGCAATTTTCTTTCATCATCTTCTTACTTGAGCGTCGAAGTGTTTTTGCAAGTACCCCCGGCACCTGATTAGCAGAGGAATTAAGATCTTTGTTTTTCTTGTTATAATGAATATCGAGGATCGGGGTGGGGGGATTCTTTCCACATCTTTTGGCACCGTTTGTGGTATATTCCGATCTAGAACATGTAGCAAATGAGTTCATGAAGCGTTTGGACCGTCAAAAGGCCAAATAACGCTAAAAAGGGCATAATAGATATTAACACTAAAGATACACTAAAAGGAACATAATAGGCATTAACGCAATTATTTTTAGTATTGGGATTGCGCGGGGCCAGACTTCTTTGAAAGGAAACGACGAGATCTTCAAAAGTCACGAGTTTTGCTCATTGTGTATGTCTAATTTTGACCAAATTCCATCGTTTAATGGATCAATACAACAATTTGACTATTTTTGGAGAGTTTCGTTTTAGCAATAACTTGAGGTGTGAAAATCAGAATCACTTCATGTCGATTTTGATGTATTTCTAGAATCTTTGATTATTTATTTCTAGTCTTAGTAGGATTTTTTATTTTATTTTTTGTAATTTTTCTTATTTTAACAGTTTTAGACTTTTAGTAAGCTTCTAGTTTTCTTTAGTGATTTGCCGTATATAAGATTGGTTGTAGTTGGATGAAAGAATCAATGAAGTTTATGATTTGAGCCTTTTATTATGTTTTTCTTTATGGATTCAAGATTTCTTTTTGATTGAAGACATTGTTCTTCTTCCTGATTCACTTTCGTGATTAACTTCACGCTTCTGCTACATCATATTCATCTACAAAATCCCAATATTTCTAAAAAAGATGGTTTAGATAAGCACAAAATGAGGAGACACCTCTACAGTAACTAGTACGGTCACTTCAAGTTTGAACGTTCAAGACCTACTTAAGGTCATGGACGAACTAAGAAGAGAAGTCGTTGAGAAAAAGAAATTTGTAAAAGAATCTTGCAAGTAAAACATGTCCTTCTTACGGCTTCTTAGGAAGAAGCTCCTCTTGGAGAAGTCTCATGAAGATTAGAACATATACGATTTGGCTAACTATGATCACAACATACTCTCCAAGGAAAAGACATGGCAAATGGAGTAGTCGTAGAATTCTCATGCCGATTGGAAAAAATATGCTCCTCCAATGCCTTCCGAGCAACCATAGCTGACTTAACAACAAATCTTCATGGGCTGGCCCATAAAGAGATAGCCGACATCATGAAAACATAAAGAGGAGATGGTCAAGATCATAATCAGCGATAGTTTGTGATTAGTGGTTTGAAACCTTTGGATCTTTGTACCCAAATAATGGTAAATAATGCTCAAATTCCTACGGTTAATATCAACCCATCAAACTGACTTCAACTAACGCTTAGAAATCACTGATCAACTTGATTTTGGTTTATAGGTCCACCTAAGGATTGGCCAAACATCTATATGGTCAATATCCACTAAGAAATCACCATGTGGCTTATATTGTGGGTGGTCAGATAGCTACCTGACCAGCGGTGGCCGAGTAAACCTTCACTCACACCATGCAGTGTGCGAGCGCAGCCGATCACAACCCACAATACCAGCCACGTGGTACACTCTAAGAATGTGCCACGTGGCTCGTATTGTGAGCAAAGGTTTACTTAGGTAAGATTTACTCCAAGTTTTACTCCTTTCTGACGAGTAAATTAAACTTCAATCACAGCGTTCTGACAATTGCTTCTGTCACAATGAAAATCACAGGCCACGTGGCACACTCTTAATGGACATTGACCGTAGGGATGTGTTGGCCTGTCCGTCAATGGACCTCTAAACCAAAAATCCTGATTAGTGATTTACAACATTTGGATCTATGTACCCAAATAATGCTTGAATTCTTACTGTTAAAATCAACCCATGAAAATAACTTCAATCGAATCGCTTTAGAAATTACTAATCAAGCTGATTTTTGGTTTACAGGTCCAGATTGGCCAAACTTCAAGAAAACATTTGCTGCTGGCTCGGGGGACTTCAAATTTTGATGTCCCCCCAACCAAAATATCAGACACGTATGTCAATCCCTTGACCCAACCAGCGTTAAGCCCTGGTTAGTGGTTAACAAAGGTACTTGTCATACATTTTGGGAGGGGGACATCAAAGTTTGAAGCAAGGTTTAAAGGAGGCCGTTTTAACAGTTTACCGGACTGGGGGATGTTACCGTTAAAACGGCCAGGGGCAAAAATAGAATTTTTTTTTGAAAAAATGGAAAACAATGGATTTTAACGGTTTTAACTGAATTTAATGGATTTAACGGCCGTTAAAACAAAAAAATGGCTGTTAAATTAAAAACGTCAACATGTGTTTAAACGGTTTCAACGGAAACGGACTTGGGGCGTTACCGTTTAAACGGCCCTTTTTAAAACCATGTTTGAACTTTGAAGCATGGTTTTAAAAACGGCCATTTAAGCGGTAATGCCCCAAGCCCGTTTCCGTTAAAACCATTTAAACACGTTTTATCATTTTTGAATTAAAGAGCCATTTTTTTTGTTTTAACGGCCGTTAAAATCGTTTAAACACCTGTTTAATTCTGAAAATCTTGTGAAAAAAAAAACGGCCGTTAAATCCATTTAATTCTGTTAAAATCTAATTTTTTTTTTAATTTTTAAATTTTAAAATTTGAATTTCAGCGCCATTTTTTCCATTTTTTGCCGTTAAAATCGTTAAAATCTATTTTTTTAATTTTTGCCCCTGGCTGTTTCAATCCGTTTTAACGGCCGTTTAAACGGTAAGGCCCCCAGTCCGTTTAACTGTTAAAACGGCCTCCTTCAAACCTTGCTTTGAAGTCCTCCGGGCCGCGAATTTTAAACTTCCATACGGTAGCGTCCACAAAGAGTGTGCCATCTGGCCTGTGATTTTCATTGTCACAGAAGTTTTACTCCTGTGTTAGAAGAAGTTGTACTCCTTTACGACGTATAAATCCCTTTCTGAGTGAAAGTTTTTGTTGATCACCGTACAGATATAAACGACTCAGAAGTCAGAAAGCTAAAAACTCCTTTAATGGTGGTGTGATGGGACAAATCTAGTATGAAACATTTACAGACTTAAAAGTATGTAAACAGTGTCAGTACTGTTCGATGCCCCTTGAAAAATGTGTTGTTTCAATGTTTTCAATAAAAATATTTTATAAATTAAAAACACGTTTTCCAAGGAGCATTCAATGGTGGATACACTGTTTGCATACTTTTAAGTCTGTAAATGCTGCATTCTAGATTTGTCCGGTGTGATGACTGTTTTTTCTGAATTCGGGTGTGATATCGAGCGACTGAGTGATTCCACAAGATCTTTCCCTTCTCTCTCTTTTATTTTCATTTTCCTTTTTTCCTTTATTTCTCGGTTTTGAAGTTTGAAGTTTGAAGTTTGAACTTTGAAGCACACACTCACTGATCTACATTTGCAGATGGAAACGGTTTGTGTCAGATTCTTGTTTGTTTGTTTTTTCCTCAACATAAGCATCTGTGGGTCATTGCTTCATCATAGATAGAGTAGATCTCTCTTAGTTTTATGATTTTAAGCATAATCTACAACTTCTTTTTCGAAGTAACTTCGCATTTGATTTTGGCTAGAATTGGGAAACCAGAAACTTGGGGGATGTAAACCCTAGATTACGTGAAGAAGCCATCACTGAAATTAATGCAAGGGCACAGTATCCATCGTTACGGCTCCCTAATCACTTGACGACCGACAAGGTATGGTTTTTACTGATGATCTTAGTTCCTGTTCCACTATTTTATTCTATGCAGGGCCATATTAAACATTTTTTAAAATATAAGCGTACTCTTCAAGGTCGCGGGTATAATAGAAAACATCTCTATGTATCGGCGGTTTTAGCCCATTCCCAATCTTGGCTTCTAAGCTTCATAGAAGTGTCATGTCATGTTACTTGATTAAATATTATTTGTGGGATGTTAGAATCTAAAAATATTGTTGTTATGGCATTATTAAACAATTTTTCTTACTGTAATCACGATTTTATGATCCAAAAATTGCAATTCAGCCAATTCTACTTTGTTTTGATTGATAAATTTGCTATTATACTTGAGCTGGCCTTCTTTTTTTTTATTTTTTTATGATCAAATATAGTGCATTTAGGTTAGGTGATGATTGTGTCCTATATGTATATGCTCACAAGTTCCTGACATTTTTTTCCGCCCACTGTGGGAGGATGCCCAAGCTTGTAAATATTACAGATTGTAAATATTGTTTGATTTACTAGCTGGTAGGGGTGCAGTCAAACCACACCTTAACCACTAAGGAAAAAGAAGGCTTGGATCATTTTCTCTTTGTTATGTGCCTTGGTGCCCCTACAAGCTTGAATCTCAGGTTTACCTCCCTGTAAGGACAAATACTTTTCGTGTCATTTGTTCAACATTATGCCTTTGTGTTCTATGGTCCATTTGATGATTAATGTTGTAAGATCAAGAATGTATGATCATTCAGAATTGAGTTGAATGCTTTTTCTAATCCACTTCAAGCTCAATTTTGGTTTCAATGTGATACCGTGACAATTTCTATGTCAAGATGATCAATACTAGTCCAATGCACAGCTTAATTCATTCATTATTCGAAGTGCTTATGAAGATCCATATGGCATATCTTGGATTGGCATTTGATCCATATCAAGCAGAACATAATTAGTATTAGACCGGCTGAGAATGAAGTTAGGAAATATTGCATATGTCAAGAATGCTAGTCCACATTCACCTAAGCTTGTTTAAGTGTGGAAATGGGTAGTCCTGTGTTTTAACAGCAAAAAAAACTTGTCAAGACATTAAGCCTCATTCATGTCTCATGAGGCCTCTGCACCAACTCAACTCCTTTAAAGATGGTGAGTACAGGTTATATGAAATAAATGGAAATTAATGTTTAATACCTGAGGTTCTAATCTAGGGTAGGAAATTGGAAGAGAATTTACTGGTGCTAAGGGGTGACGAGAGTTGGAGGGCATTTCTCCCTTGTCATGGTGGGTCTAGCAGTGCACTTTAGACCAAGGATGCCAGTTGTCTCATCTTATCTTTTCTGCTTGATTCCTGACTGAGATCATCAGAAGTTTCAATCCTTAAAATATGGTCTTGCTTTCACTTGGCTTTTGCTTTTTTACAAACTGCGCTGATGAGTGAGTAGCTTGCTGAGTGGAATATTAATTTTAATTATAGTGCCTCTCTTGCCATTGTGAGAATGACACTACCGCAACTTCATTCAATGATCCTAAAGCTAGATAGATATGCTCTTTCTGGATTTTTAGTGTTTGATATGTCCACAATTAGTCTTGACTGGTTTTTGCAATATGTGGTATTGAGAGTGCGAAACAAGACAGCAAAATGGGTTGGGAGGCTCTTATCTCTAGTAATTATTTTGAAGAATTAGGCTGTGAACCAAAAACAAGGATATGGAGAAGATAGAGTTGATTAGAGAAATCATCCTGGTAGAGAGCGGCTGATGTTTCAGGTTACTCTTCCCACTAGTTGTCTCAGACTGAACTTCAGCTGCATTTAAAGGAAACCCTGAATGGGCTGATTCTGGTTGCATTTACACTATCGAGAGGGAGAATGTAATTTTTGAATTGCTTTCTCCTCAAGTAGCCTGAGCTTGGCTAACATGAACGCTGATCTTTTATATCCTACAAATGAGCGTAACCGTCCCCAAATTTTTCGGAGCTACTATGAGTTTAGCTTCTCTGCTAACTAGATGTTGTACAAGTAGAGTATTAGACCTATTAACATGCTCTATAGTCGTCTAATTCTGTTTCATGTCTTGCCTCACTGCACAAGGATTGATGTGGTACATTTGAGCTTCACTTGTAATAGTAAAATTTACTACTTGTGTCGATACTTTCATTGACAACATCAAGTTGATCCAGACAGCTAAGTATTCTAGTCCAGCTAACATAATATGGATTTATCTTTAGTCTAGGGTTTCTGTCCTTCAAGACCAGGATTATTCTGGAGCTACTGGGATAAAGTCAACTCAATGATTTTTCATATTTTGGATCTGAGAGAGCAAGAGAATCTTTTATTTCGAAAGGATGAATTTTGTTCTGTGAAGCTTGGTGTTTACAAAAACTTTCTGGTTTGCGAAGATGCCATTGAGAAAGAAAGAGTAGATGAATGTGGGTTTCTGAGTCAATGCATCATATCATAGATTCATAATAAAATGATTCAGATGACTTAATATGGATTAAGGGTTTAAATTTTGACGAAACACCTGAAATTTCGGTTCGGGCTGTACCGAAATCAAAATTCGAACCCAAAACCGAAATTCAAAGAACTTTTAAACTTCAATTCACTATTTAATATTAATAGAAAAAGAGATAGGAAGACCTATTTCCATTAATTAGGGCATAATTAAAGATTTCTTTATCTTAGGGAGATTATAGAGGAAAGAGAAAAGATTTTGTTTCTATAAAATAAGGAATAATTATCTCACCAGTTTCATGATATAACCAGAAATTTAGGTAGTAACCTGGGCTGAAACCTTGTCAAAATCTAAATTTAAATCCTTGATATGGATAGATGGGGTCTGTGTGATTTAGAAGGGCAGACAAATTTAGATAGTCATAGCTTGTTCTAGGTCCAACCGGTTCCACCGAATGCTGCTATCTCTCGGAAGTTGGCTTTGCCAACACAACATTAGGGCCATGATGTCTGTTTTGTTAGTAAGGGATAGCCAAAAAATGGGGAAAATGTGAAGAATGAATGGAAGAACTGGAGAGGAATATGGGATAATAGGAAACTTTGATGGATGCTATAAAGGAAACCAAGCAAAGCTAGCGTAGGAGTCTCACAAAATGATGAAAGGTGAATTTGTTAATTTTTTGGTTCCTATGGGGCAAGCAGATTAAATGGAACTAGGTGTTTGGGATGAGAGCTGTGTCAGTCATCCTTTTTGCTCTTAGATGGCGGAAACTTTTACCTGTGGTGTCACTTCGGCTCTGAAATATTGCTTGTGCCCCCACTCTTACTTTGAGAAATTATGACTTCCCACCAAGGAGGACTGCATATGCAAAGAGAGATGCATTAGGGCTTTTATTCGTGTTTTCTATTTTTTTGCTATAAGCTGATTTGGAGACCCAATTATTTGCATCAGATCATATAAAGCTGGATTTATCGGAGGAACAATAATTCAAGAGTTAATTGTGTGGCATGTACTGGAGGTTTTATGGGTTCTCGAGGGACATAACCAGTCCTTATGTATTTGATGGATTGGGTTTGAGATGCCTAACTAGAAAACACTAGCTTTTTTATGTACTCTTCCTTGTTTAATCGTCTTCTAGTAACTGATGTGGGATCAAAATTACAGTATATAAACAAAAAATATGCTACCATCTATGCAAATAAACTCAGAATATTGTTGACTTTGTATTTCATATACATTGCTACCTTGTCTATTTTGGTGAGGAAATGATGAGATGCATACAAAAGAAATGTAGAGTTTAGTGAAAAATCAATTATAGGCATCCATCTGTGCTATGTGCATAGACACGGACATGTGTATTGGTATTAGACATTCATCCCCACAAACCCAATACATTGACACGTTCACCCAGTTTATTCATTATGGTAAAAGATTTTTTTTAAATACTTTATTTATTGTTAGGTATGCAATATAGAACAATTGTATTTAGATAAGCTGATATAAATTAAAATCACACAAATAAAAATAATAGCTGAAAACTAAATATTAAATAAATTAAGATTTGTTTGGAAAAATGTATGTGCATGTTCAACCCAAGAGTATGGCTTGGGAAATTTTCAGAAAATATAGTGCACACCCATATAGATCAACCATATCAACATGAGAAGCCTCACAAATCAAAGTACATTAAGTATGCATTGGTCCTTCATACTTGCCAATTGATTGTTAACTGCAACAAGTAACGGTTGATGACCATGTATGATTCCAACAGATTTAGTTGTTGTATGGTATCTAACTCAAGTCATCCCACAGCCCTTGTCTGTTTTCTGGAAAAAGATAAAAAACCAATGACTAGTTCTACTGGTACTCTTATATAACGCGCACTCACCATAGTATTTATTCAAACAATTAAGAAGTGGACAAAAAATTGTCGCAAGCATCCAATGGTAAGAATGGATAGACTCTAGAGTTGGATTCCTAGTTTACTGTAATGTACGGCATATTAGTTTGCATGACTAGAACCCGTTCTCCCATTTTCTGTGTCAGTGTAATTTCTCTTTCGTTTGGCTGTTTTATCTACCATAGTTGAAAAGGAGTAAAACATCATTTTCGGAAATAGTCATGAACTTGGGATCAAATGCCATAGCCTCATGGCGTTGAGAGCCATCCCAAACCTCTATAACAACTCCACGGTGCTTTTAGGGTTTTTTGTCGTATCGAGACAGATACGCATGGCGACACATCCTAGCAGGTATGACAGTGTCACCCTATATTTTAATTGTAAAGTAAATTAGAGTTTTTAGATGAGAAGAGGAAGGAGAAGAATAGAGAGAGAGAGAGAGAGAGAGAGAGAGAGTAGGAAGACGAACTAGTGTGTTGAACTTACACTAGTTGGCCCTCACAATTGTTATATACACTAATGATATAATGGGCGATTGTTTCAACCCATATATAGCCCTTCGTAATCTACACACCCGAAAGAGTCTTCCTAAGCAACAAATCCTTGTGGTTGCTCCATATAAACCTTTTCATCCAATATACCATGAAGGAATGCATTTTTGATGTCTAATTGGTATAAGGTCCGCTGCGCATTAGTGGCAAGAGAGGTGATGACATGAACTAAAGAGATTTTTGCCACTAGAGAAAACTTTTTAGCAGAGTCAATGCCGTAAGTTTGATAATAACCTTTGGCAACAAGAGGAGCCTTAAGCTTGTCCACAGATCCATTTATGAAGATGTTTGATGGTACATACCCAGTGACAACCTGCAACTTGCTTATCAAAAAGAGAGAGGTAAGGCCCCTACTACCATTATGATGAAGAACATCCATTTCATCCTGCATTGTTTTCTTCATACCAGAATGTGACATGGGATCCTAAAGATTAGTAGGAACTGACATATAAGAAAGAGAGCTGACAAAGGTATGAAAAGGAGACAAATGAATAAGAGAAACAAAATGAGAAATAGGGTGTGAAGTGCACACACGTTTACCTTTATGAAGGGAAATGGAAGACTTGGTGAGGGAGACGGTTTTACAGACGTAGAAGATGAGGGAGGCATAAGAACACTCATCAGTTCAGAGGCGACAATTGGTGGATGTGTAGGATGGTGCCATCAAACATAAATCTACAAAATCAGAATTAGAACGAGTAGAACTAGAAGTAGGAGGTGTAAAGCTAGATGTATTCAAGAAGAAGAGGACCAGTTAGAAGAAGAGGAATAAAGAACACCTCATCATCCACATGATGACTTTCATCTGAAAGAAAGGAACAAATTCGGAAAAGGTGACTTCAGCATACACAAACTATCGGCGAATAGAATGACTGTAACACCAATATCCTTTTTGGGTATGGGAGTATCCCAAAAAGACACTTGATAGAACGATGATTATGTGTATCTCCTCCTGGATCTAAACGATGAACAAAGCAAACAACCGAAAATACGAAAGGGAAGAGAGAACATGGAAGTATTTGGAAACAAAACTAAGAATGGAGCCTTGTCATTAAGATTTGGCGAAGGCATTCGGTTAATAAGATAGCAAGCTGTAAGAAGGCCTCACTCCAATATATTTTGGGTACTTTCATCTGTAAAAGCAAAGAACGGAAACTTCTAACACATGCCGATGCTTCCTTTTGGCCACTTCATGTTGTTGAGCCGTACTAGCACAAGAGGTATGATGTAACATACCATGAGAGCCAAAATAATCCTGAAACAATATAGAAATATAGTCTTTGGCATTATCAGAACGAAGAACACGGATAGAGATACCAAATTGAGATTGTACTTCCATATAGACCGGACCCGATGAAAAAAATTGGATAAGTTCTTATGGTATGTACCTTTTTTTACCTTTCATGATAAATTGGCTAACAATTAAAAATGGAGAACAATTCAGATCTATCTTTCATTAAGTAAATCCATGTCATTCGGGAGTAGTCATCCACAAAATTAACAAAATACTTAAAACCATTTTATGAAGGCATCCTTGACGGGTCTCAAACATTAGCATGAACTAAAAAAGGACTCAACACACGACTATCAAGCCTAGATGGAAAAGAAACATGGTAATACTTATTAAGTTGATCATGGTTTCAAGTTTCGGTTTCGGTAGTGGACAAAACTACTTTGGTTTCGGTTGGTTTTGTTTGAAACCAACCGAAACTGATAAAAATCAATTTTTTATTCATAAAATGTCACTTAGTTTCGGTCAGTTTCGAACTGAAACCACCAAAACTACCAAAACGTTTTGGTTTTTCCCATGGATGAAACCGAAACGAAACTAGTCACTTTAAATCATGAAGTTGATAGGACTCATAATTCAAAGACGGTAATTGACTCAAAGTAGGAACTAAAATCTTTAAACTATGTAGCGATGGATGACTGAGGTGACAGTGTCACTAGTAAAGAGAAAGTGTGGTTCGAAGAGTAGAATTCTGAGGATCACCACCACCATTAATATAGTATCTTCATGTCCTCCACCAATCCTCTTCTTCGTCTTTAGGTCCTGAAAGACACATAAGGAACGACAGGAGGTAACAAAACAATTAAAAGATTTGATGAATTAACCAACATACATTAAGTTAAAAGAAAATTTAGGTACCTATATGACAAGATAATGAAAGAGGAATGAGGATGTGCAATACCAATCCCACACACATTAGATGTGCCATCGGTATTTATAACAAATTGAGTGGAGTTAGATGGACTAAGGGAAGAAAACACACTTTGGGTGCCAGCCATTATGGTCTGAGGCACTAGAATCAATCAGCCATGGAGAACTAATAGAAGCAACACAAGGTATACATGACTGAACCAAGGTGACAGTAGAGGAAGCAGCAGATTGTTGGTTGAAGGAAGCAATGGACTATTGGGATTTCATAATTTTCATCAACTTGGCATATTCCTCTTAGAAAATAGAAATATGAGCAGACATGGAAAGCAATGAAGGGGTTTGTTTAGTTTGGAGTATATTACCCTGAACACTTACAACAGATGCTTGATTGGCCTATATCGATTTTCCACGAAGATTCCAACATGTATCGGAGGTGTGACCATCATGACCACAATAAGTATACTTATGAGTACCACGTCCTTTACTACATCATCCCCCTAAGTCTCTACCATCTCCACGACCTCTACCACGTGTCTGACCACCATGACTGGTAAAGTTGCCTCTCCCCAAGATAGAAAAATTACCCAAGCTGCAATGGCGAAATTATCAATAGCTATGGCATTAATGGCAAAAAGGGAGACATGCTAAAGGTGATAGTAATGTTGTAATCTTGGATCGTAACCAGGATAAGAGATTAGGGTTAGAGATGGAAGAGAGGAGAGGTGAAGAGAATAGGGGAAAGAGGAGAAATCGTGTAGAGCTTAGAATAGCCTACACGATTTCACCCAATATATATATTAAGTGAAGTATTACAATATTACAAGGGCACCCTGTAGAATATAAGATATTACAAGTAGGTCCCTGACAACACTCCCCCTCAAGCTGGTGTGAAGATATCTATCATGCCCAGCTTGGATAACAGGTGCTCTAAGATCCCTTTAGTTACACCTTTAGTTAACACATCTGCAACTTGATCAGCAGTATGGACATACGGTGTGCAAATAAGTCCTTGACCAAGCTTCTCTTTGATGAAGTGACGGTCTACCTCAATGTGCTTTGTCCTGTCGTGTTGAACTGGATTATGAGCAATGCTGATGGCTGCTTTATTGTCACAATACAGCTGCATAGACCCTTTGACAGGATATCCGAGCTCACTGAGCATAGTCTTCAACCATAGAAGCTCACATACACCATGAGCCATAGAACGGTACTCTGCTTCGGCACTGGAGCGAGCGACAACTGGTTGCTTTTTGCTGCGCCAAGACACCAGATTACCCCCCACATACGTACAGTACCCTGATGTGGAACGTCTGTCAGTGACTGAACCTGCCCAGTCAGCGTCTGTATAAGCTTCAACTCGCAGGTGTCCATTCTTACTAAACAGGATACCCTTCCCTGGAGCCCCCTTAAGATAGCGTAACACTCGGTGTGCTGCTTCAAGATGTGGAGAGCGAGGGGCATGCATGAACTGACTGATGACACTGACCGCATATGCAATATCTGGTCGTGTCAGCGAAAGGTAGATGAGACGCCCAACAAGTCTCTGGAACTGGCCTGTATCAGCAATGGGATCCCCATCAACAAGATTTAGCCGATGTTGCTGCTCTATAGGCGTATCGGCTGGTTTAACTCCCAAGTTTCCTGACTCTCGAAGGAGATCAAGTACATACTTTCTTTGTGAGATGAACACACCCTGCTTTGACCTAGCAACCTCAATGCCCAGAAAGTATCTCAAGGTTCCCAGATCCTTGATTTCGAACTCTGTGCCGAGGTATTTTTTCAATTTACAAACCTCATCTGGGTCATCTCCTGTGATCACGATATCATCCACATACACAATAAGAGCAGTAAGACGACCTTGACTTCTCTTAATGAAAAGAGTGTGGTCCGCCTGACTCTGCGAGTAGCCAATCTTCTTGACTGCAGAACTGAACCTCTCGAACCAAGCCCTTGGTGACTGTTTAAGCCCATACAAGGCTTTCTTCAGTCTGCACACAAGTTCCTTACTCCCAGTCGGACTAAACCCTGGAGGACCTGTCATGTAGACCTCTTCCTCTAGATCACCATGGAGGAAGGCATTCTTGACATCCAACTGGTGGAGGGGCCAAGAAAAATTTGCCGCCAGAGATAATAGAACTCGAACTGAGTTCATCTTGGCCACAGGAGCAAACGTCTCTTGGTAGTCAATCCCATAAGTCTGTGTGTACCGTTTTGCAACGAGACGGGCCTTGTACCTGTCGATGCTTCCATCTGCTTTGTATTTCACTGTATATACCCACTTGCACCCCACGGGTTTCTTTCCTCTAGGCAATGGAACCAAATCCCAAGTACCATTCTTTTCTAGAGCTGCCATCTCCTCTAGCATGGCTGCTTTCCACTGAGGCTGGCTAAGGGCATCTGAGACACCGGATGGCAGAGCGACACTGGATAGGGAAGTAGCAAATGCCCTGTAGGATGGTGAGAGCTGCTGATAGGAAACAAAATGAGAGATAGGGTGCTTGGTAACACAGTTCCGAACACCCTTCCGATGAGCAATAGGTACATCAATGTCTATGGGAAGGATAGTAGAAGGAGCAACAGACATATCATCATAAGGATCACTAAGGACACGATTACCTGGATCGAGTTGGATTTCCTGGCAGTGAGCTTGGATGGTGGACTGTTTCTCTTTTTGACGTCGTCTGGCGTATGTCTTCAGTTGCGGATCCTGTGGCACAGTGTCAGTAGGAGATAAGGACAAGGGTACAGGAGACTCATCAGGCAAATCAAGGGGTACTGGTTGAGGAATCTCCCCCTGTGGAGGTATCGGACTCTCGTCAATACTCCCAAGCTCCCCCTGAAGAGAAGTCCGATCAACTGAGAAGAAGGGAAGACTCTCAAAAAAGGTAACATCTAGAGAAACAAACCGACGACGGGTAGAGGGATGGAAACACCGATATCCCTTCTGAGTGGACGAATAGCCAAGGAACACACAGCGAACGGCTTTCGGATCTAACTTGTCCTTCCTGTGATGGACGTGAACATAGCAAACACAACCAAAGACCTTAGGTGGAATGGAGAACACAGGACAGGAAGGAAACAGGAGTGAAAGGGGAGACTTCGACCCCAAGACACGAGAAGGCATCCGATTTATCAAGTAGGATGCCGTCAACACAGCGTCAGCCCAATAACCCTTGGGTACCCGAGTACCAAGAAGAAGTGCCCTAGCAACCTCCAGGACATGGCGATGCTTTCGCTCAGCGGTCCCATTCTGTTGAGGTGTATCGGCACATGAAGTCTGATGAAGAATTCCATGCTCTTCAAAGTAGGAGGCAAGGCCACTGTACATGTATTCCCCCCCATTGTCAGTGCGTAGGACTTTTAGGGTGGTGCCCAATTGATTGCACACCATTTTATGGAAGGTCTGAAAGATAGTATGCACCTCATTTTTTGATTTCATAAGGTAGATCCAAGTGTAACGACTATAGTCATCCACAAAAACCACAAAGTAGCGAAAACCAAAGATAGAAGTGGTGGGATTGGGTCCCCAAACATCAGAGTGCACAAGCTGTAAAGGAAACGTACTTTTTTTATTACTGGTCGGAAAAGACACCCGACATTGTTTTGCAAGTACACAAGTTTCACAGTTGAACTCAAAAAATGGAATAGACGCAAACTGAGGTAACAGACTCTTCATGACCGAAAGCGGTAAATGACCTAGCCTGTTATGCCATCGCATTAACAGGTCTTTATTAACGCTAGAACTACTGACATTAGCACTAGACTGATGTGCAACAGAATATAAAGTCGGCTGGCTATCGAGCAGGTACAATCCACCATCCTCACGACCACTGCCAATCATCCGCCTCATCTCCAAGTCCTGAAAAACACAGTGAGTAGGAAAAAAGGTAACACTGCAGTTTAGGCTCTTAGTAAGATGGCTAACAGAAAGCAGGTTAGTGGTGAATTTAGGAACATGAAGTACAGAGGATAAAGACAAAGTAGGTGTGGCAGAGATAGTGCCCTTCCCTGAGATAGAGGAGAAGGTGCCATCGGCCACGCGGACCTTGTCCTTACCTGAGCAGATATTATAGGTGGAGAAAAGGGATGGCATACCAGTCATATGATCGGAGGCACCAGAGTCAATGATCCAGGAAGGACCAATGGGTGCCGTAGACACATGGTGGGCTGAATGGGATGTACCTGTCTGAGCAAAGGATGATGTAGGTGGAGAAGGGCCATCAAGCTGAGTAAGTAATTGTCGAAGCCTGTCAATGTCCATGCTAGAGAAGGTGTTGGACTGCCCAGAGGAAGGGGTCACATCAGAGGAATCTTGGCTGGTGGCATGAGCGGCTGAGGTTCCATGTTTGCTACCAGAGGGCTTCTTTGAGGAGCCTTGCTTCCCCCCAGAGAACTGTGCAGGACGACCATGAAGACTCCAGCAGGTCTCCCGAGTGTGGCGACGCTTGCCACAGTGATCACATCTGAGTCGATCACGATCATCAAGATCCCCATCCTTCTTGGATGTGGGTTTGCTCAATTTCTGAGTGGCCAAGGCAGACTTCTCAGATAAAGAAACATCAGCATCTGTCTTAGAGCTCATGGCTCTCCTCCTGCTGTCCTCGCTCTGGATGTAGGAGTAGACCTGTGCAATGGTCGACGGCGGTGGATCTCTGCCCAAGATGTTGGCTCGAACCTGCTCATAGCTCTGGTTCAAGCCGCCAAGAAACTCGAATATGCGTCCGCGTACAATCATCTTTCGGAACTCCGTAGCATCCTTGGTACATGCAGGGGTGTAGGTCTGGTAGTGATCTACCTCTTCCCACTTGCTGCGTAACGCAGCATAGTATGATCCCAAAGGAAGATCGCCTTGCTTCAGATGTGCTATCTCCTGCTGAAGTTCATACATCCTAGCAAAATTTCCATCTTGGGAGTAGGTCTGAGATGCCGTGTCCCATATATCCTTGGCAGTCGGGAGAAAGAGGAAGCCTGTGCTAATCGATGGATGCATGGAATGAAGCAGCCATGACATGACCATCGAGTTTTCCGCTTCCCACTTCTCAAACGTGGCATCGGAGGAATCAGGTGCAGTGATGCGTCCAGTGATATAGCCGGCTTTGCCTCGTCCGGTGATGTACATCTTGGCAGATTGAGACCATGCGAGGTAGTTGGTCCCGTCGAGTTTCACCGTAGTGATCTGTAGGCCCGGGCTGTGATCACCATGACTTCCCAGACTGGGTGGGGCAACAATGATCTCTGACTTGGCAGAAGATGACTCCTCAGATGTACTCATGGTAGTAGATAAGACTTTTCTGATAAGAAATCACCCAAACTGCTGCTGTGGAGGTGCAAATCACCTTATTTTTATTTTTAAAGCCTCCTGCGAGCAACGCGAGCAGGATTCAGACCTTTTCGGAACAACTCCTTTATAGATTTTCTATTGGAGAAAAAACCACTCGCGGGAAACTTGTGAATGGTTCCGATGACCTAAAAAGGTTCCTGGATAGGTGCGGTAGCACTAGGGAGAGGTTCCGGGCTCCTCTGAGACCTGCGGCTATGTCCGGAGGGTCTTCTCTGACCTTTTGGAAGGGGCGGTTAGGCTTGGTGGCTCTTTTCCAGCCTTCTGGAGTGGGCGGCTATGCCTGATAGCTCTTCTCCAGGCTTCTGGAGTGGGCGGCTAGGGTTTCAGGCTCTTCTAAAGCCTGCGGCTATCCATGGGAGATGATCTCCTTCTTTGGAAAGCCCTTCGCATCGAATTTCGCAATCCCTAGGGTTCTTCAGACCTCTAGGATTGAGCCATGGTTACATAACCATGCTCTGATACCATGTTGTAATCTTGGATCGTAACCAGGATAAGAGATTAGGGTTAGAGATGGAAGAGAGGAGAGGTGAAGAGAATAGGGGAAAGAGGAGAAATCGTGTAGAGCTTAGAATAGCCTACACGATTTCACCCAATATATATATTAAGTGAAGTTTTACAATATTACAAGGGCCCCCTGTAGAATATAAGATATTACAAGTAGGTCCCTGACAACAAGTAAACCTCTGCCAACAATAGGAGCCCTTTGCTACGAAGGATTTGAGCTCGCACAGGCTCAAATTAAACCGTTAGGTCAAAAATAAACTTCGTAAATTGATACTCCTCTCGTTGTTTTCACTGGATCTCCGGATCAATAGTAATAAGTTGATATACGTTCATTTCAGCAATTATTCCTTGCATGCAGGTATAATATTCACCAAGACTTTTATCACACTGCTGCATAGTAAAATATTCCTAATAAAATTGATAGACTCATGTAAAATTCTACTCATCAAAATACATATCGCAAACTGCCTCTCATATATTTTTTTATGTTCAAAAACATCATATTTACACTTATTTGTGGATCCATATTGTTCCACAACTAGGTCATGATCTAAGCATGGTCTTGAGTCCACTTTTCATAATTATTGGCCTCTCCTAGAGGTTGTTCTATAGTCAAATAACTGAGTTTCCCTCTAGTTGTGAGGAAAACTTGTGTAGATTTAGACCAAGGTATGCAATTACTCCCATTGAGTTTAATGGAAGTCATCTAAGACATAAGTATCTTAGAAGAAAACAATAGACTAGGTTCAAATTCCATCACCAGCCACTAGGTCATAAATACTTGTACGTAGTCCAGAATGCCTGTTATTCTCCCTATTTACTTGTAATATACTCTGGAGAGCTTGGGATAGAAATCTGAATACTTGCGATTTTCTACAGAGAGCCTGTTTAGAAGCTCGGGAGAGAAACTGATACCTATGATTTACTCAAAACAGACCTCGGGAAACATGTCACGACAAATTATTGGAATCTACAATTTCCTTGGAGACAAAATACACCATGCTGTAGCAACTTCTCATCTTTGGCATGCACACACACACATACAGGCCAAGGTTATCCCTTCAAATCCGAATGACCTCTTTCACCGCCACACATAGTATAGGTTGTAGGGACCACCACAAATGTGGGAAAACATAAAAGATGAGAAAACCTAAGGTTTCATGACCAGACCTTAGGTTGTTATTTCTCACCACAAAGAAGAAAAGAACAAGAAGGAAAGAGGAAACCCTAGTTAATAGATCATATGTTCTGATACCATGTAAAGTAAATTAGGGTTTTAAGATAGGAAGAGGAAGGAAAAGAGTAGAGAGAGAGAAAGAATTGGAAGTCGAACTAGTGTGTTGAAATTACACTAGTCGACCCTAACAATTATTATAGATCCTAATGCTGTAATAAAAGTAAAAGTACAGAAATACTCCTGTATTACATTCATATTAATAAATTTTTTTATATAAAAATGATTTCCAAAATGAGGGTTGGTGTTTTCATCCTTTATACAATACTTAAGTTAAACAAAACTATAGTTGTTTGATAGTCTTTCCTCTTATAAACTACTTATTATTTATTCAGTTATTCGATGGCTCTATGGTGTATATAAATGTGTTTTTTCTTCTTCTTGTATTCCATTTCTTACTTTTATTTTGAAACCTTCTGTTTTAATAGGATTTTAAATAGTAACTAAAATATTATATTATAATACGTGTATATTGACGTGTCTACATTTCGGGCTACCTTGCATCTGTGTTGGACACTGGCACGATTGCCCAAGTCATTGTTACAGTCGTAAACCATTAAGAGGTCCCAAATTGCCACAAAAAAGGAAGTACTCATTAGCTTCGTTTGTGACTACTGCAGATATCAAGGTTGATCTATACTAATTCAGGTAATGCTATTTTGGCATTAGCATCAAATGCCATCCATCTGCTTTGGAAATGGCAGAAAAATGACCGTAATCCAAATGGGAAGGTAAAAAGGATGTACACTACTTAGCTCCCACATCCACCTGAAGTTCTTTTTCCTCTTAAAATTGGAAAATGAGTTTATGATTTTATTATAATATATGCTTTGTTGTATAGGCGACAGCCCGTGTTCCTCCTCTATTGTTGCAACCAACAAGTGGCATACTGATGACCAATGAAATAACTGGTACTAACCCTGAAGAGGCTGTGCCCTGCTTTGCTTTGTCAAAGAATGATTCTTACCTCATGTCAGCATCAGGAGGAAGGATTTCCCTGTTCAACATGATGACATTTGCGGTAATCTATGAACATGAGTATCAGCTGTTTGGTGTTGTTTTTCCTTATGTCTGGAATTTGACTGATCGTTCTCAGTTTTTTATTGGGCAAGCATAGACAATGACGAAGGTCATGCCTCCACCACCTGCAGCAACATTTCTTGCTTTCTACCCCGAAGACAACAACATAATTGCCATCGGCATGGATGACTCAACAATCCTGATATATAATGTTCGTGCATATGAGGTATGGTACTGTTGATGAAGAAATTATCTGCGCCTTGTTGCTGGTTTAAGAAGGGCATTAGGAAGTTGGTGACTGTTTTTCTTCATGCAGATTGTATGCAAGCTTGAAGGCCACTCCAGAAGAATCACTGGCCTGGCCTTCTCTCAAGCTCTGTGTGTACTAGTTTCATCAGGAGCGGATGCTCAGGTTAATATTTTATCCTTCAAAGCATATGTTTTGTGAACTTTTTCTCTTACCTTCCCCCTTTTTCTGGTAAAATTTACCTTGTTTGGTACCCATGGTAATTCCCATTCATGAGTTGGACTTAAGATTTCCGATCATGTTTCTTGCTGCAGCTTTGTGTATGGAGCTCCGATGCATCCAATGCATGGGAAAAGCAGATGAGCAGATTCTTGCAGGTTCCACCTGGGACGACACCAACAGCACTGTTGGATACACGTATACAGTTTTGCCCAGATCAGATACACTTCTTGGCTGTGAATGAAACTCAGCTCGCCATATACGAAACGATGAATTTAGAATGTGTAAAGCAGGTGTATTGATCCCACAGTGCAAATTGTTTGGGAAATACTACACAATATGTTTCCAGTCTTTTTGACTATTATCTGTTTTATTTCTGTAGTGGGTCCCACGGGAATATTCTGCACCAATCTCTGATGCAACATTCTCATGTGACAGCCAGTTAGTATATGCCAGCTTTCTGGATTCAACCATATGCATATTTAGTGCTGCAAACCTCCAACTGCGATGTAGGATTAATCCAGCTGCTTATCTTCCAGCCCATGATAGGTACACTCTGCTGTTCTGTCTCCCAGGGGTTCAATATGGCATGCATGCTCAGCTTTGGTAGCTAACCTGGGCTGTTGACGGCCTGGTTATGAGCTGAGTGAGGTCAGCATCAAGGGTTAAAATAGTATGTATAATGGGTATGCCCCATATATATATCTTATGGCAACACAGAAAAGCCATGCAAATGGCTTTGACTGCATGGGAAACCGGCTGATTGAGGAAAGGGGGAAACATTTGTCCCCTCTGATGTGTGTTGTTCATATATGCATGTCTCATCTGATATTCAACTCTTTTGGGCTGGTTCTAGATGTCCAATCGAGTTGATTGTTGACCTAGTAGATCTCCTAACTTGGACCCTTCGAAGGGTGGCTGTTGCCACTCTGCTTGCGTGCCTAGTGTATGAATTTTCTGTTTATAACCTGTGCTCACAATCAAATGGATGTTGCAGACTTGGGAGTTGTCAAGACAGATCTGAGCTTCTCATTCATGCAGTGAAGTTCGTATTTCTGTGATAGCCAATGGTAATTACTAATTCTTTTTCTGGTCTGCAGTTCTACCCTATACCCATTCGTTATTGCCACACATCCATCAGAACCGAACCAGTTTGCATTGGGACTAACAGATGGTGGGGTCTATGTCTTCGAGCCCCCCTGGGAGGTAAATGGGATGTGCAAGGATCTGTCACGAATGTCTGTGAGTCGCATGGTCACAGCACCCACTAATGGAGCTTCAGGTTTGACCCAATCCATGCCTCATTGATCCCAATTAACAAGCACCCCAAACTATCATATACATTGTATTGCAGTATACAATTGAGTATAATAAGTTGTGTGCGAATTAAGAGCTTATGCAAACCATCGTCATAGCTCCACCCACTGGTGAGTGCCAACTCCCGGGATGTGTGCCATGTGTCCTGATGTCTGTGCTTATACACAATCATCACCACACTCTTCGTAGAATTAACCTTCGTACAGTTGCAGCTAGACAGGCTTGGTTGGTTGTTGCATAGAGTCACTGATCCATCCTTCCACAACCGAATGGTATAGGTGTGTACACCAACCCTTAGCTTGTATAAAACTTGCACTTGATTGATCACTTCTTTTAAATTAGTTTCATCTTCTTACAAGCATTTTGGCCATAACATGCGGGGTGTGTGTTTGGCATGTCAGTGTATTGAATTTCCCAAAACGGCTAATAAACTGGTGTACGTGTTTGGCATTGGTTAGGTTCAGAATTCAGATCCACACCATAGTGTGTAAATTTAGGGTTCCACTTCTCTCTTCCAGTTCCCATCCTCCACTATTTGAGTAATGGATTTAGCTTGATGCTACATGGGCCAGCCCATGCGAGGTTGGTGCAGCCCATTGAGGAGCTGTCAACAAATCAACCTTATTTGGATTGTAGTTGGGACAGTAAAATTGAACCCAAAAAGTGGAAACTCCCCATCTCCAATCCTAATCTGATCTAAGAACAATTAGACTCTGGAACTGGAGAGTACCTAGCGTTTGCATCAATTTCCACACAGCTCCAGAAAGGGGCATTTGCAGGCTATGTCAAGGAAGCATATCTGCACATTCTTTCATGTGAGAGACCAGTTTTGAAAGAACGCTTCACATACATTACAGAGCTCTTCCCCACTCTCCTACTAAAAACTTCAGTTCTGGAGCCATATTTGCACCCATCCACATTCAAGTCTCCCGTATGTACACTTCATCAAAAGTTTTCTTGTTTGGCTATTGTTCTTACATAACTATATGCATGCATAGGTTATTTAGAGACTTTATCTTATGCTTCCTCTGGAATTACTCTGCTTGAACGCTTAACAGAATAGGGAGAACAGTTGATTGAAGTTTGATAATTTCAATGTACTGATCTCAAATTCTTCAATGGCTTTAAATGCTGCAACCCCGCATTGGTTAAAAATTCTTCAAACCTGTATTTTCATAACAATGCAAGGATAAAAAACAGCACACAACAAAATTGAGGTTTTATGTGTATAAAGATCAGTTTAATAGAACTCGGCTTCGGCATTGGAGATTATTTGCCCAATCACATTTCGTCTGACAAGAAATGGCGAGTGATGGACATTTTTCAAAAAAGAATAAGATAATCATATAAACAAGGAACAATTAGGTCCGTCTCGTAACAATTATGGAGAAATGGATTCTTAGTCCAGAACCAATTCTACCAAAAACTTTATGTCAGAAGCATAAACATCTCTGTAATTCTACCTTTAGCATCATGAATCATATCTATAGGGATCGATGTTGGATCTAAGTAGATCCGGATCCAAATTCAACTTATCCATATCTGCATTCGGGTCCGACTCAAATCCATGACACATTATTCAAATTCAAACCAAGATCCATATGTGAAGATCTAGATCCGACCCATATGACAAGTTTTAGTTAAGGATCCAACTCCTAAACCAAGGATTTGACCTGATTCGAATACCGACATCAGGATCTGAATTCGACCAAAAATCGATTCGGATTAATTTACATGGATTGGTATCCGATATGTTTAGGTCCACTTTCGAACCATGTAAATCTGTTGTCTCTGTGATTTATCTTTTCTGTTGTCTCTATTTTTACTGGTTTATATGGAAGGTCAATTTTCAACAATTCTCATGTGACAGCCAATTAGTATATGTCAGCTTTCTGGATGCAACCTATGCTTATTTAGTGCTGCGAAACTCCAACTACGAATTCAGATTAATCCAGCTACTTATCTTCCAGCCAATGTCAGGTACACGCTGTTCTGCTACCCAAATGCTATTCATTATGACATACATGCCTAGCTTGGCTAGGCTAACCTAGGCTGTTTACAGCCTGTGTATAAATTAAGTAAGCATTAAGGGTTAAAATAGCATGTATAATGTGTATGTCCAATACATATCAGAGTTTTGGATCTAGGGCAAGAGAGTAATGCCATGCCAATGGGTCTGAATGCATTGGAAACCATCTGATTGAGCATATCCAGGACAGGGAAAGAGGAGGGGGAACATTTCATTCTAATGCATGCATGTATGCATGTCTCGTCAAATATTTATCAGCTTTTGCACTGGTTCCAGATGTCCATTGAAGTTGATTGTTAACCTAGGAGATCTCATAACTCATCCTTCCAAAGGTGGCTGTTGCCATTCTGCAAGTGTACCATGTATATGGTTTTCAAGTTTGTATGTACCTCCTAAAAAAAAATGTTTATACCTACCCTGTGTTCACAATCAGGTGACGTTGGAGAACTTGTTAAGACAAACCTGGGCTTCTCAGTCATGCAATGTAGTTCTTATATCTGTGATAGCCAATGGTGATTGCTAATTCTTTTTCTGGTCTGCAGCTCTACCATACACCCGCTCGTGATTGCCGCACAGCCATCAGAACTGAACCAGTTTGCATGGGGACTAACAGATGGTGGAACATATTGTTGCGCTTTTGTTTTGCATGTGTCAGGTGGAATCCATTGAATGATCGGTCTCATTCCCGGCAAACACATGTATGACAATGCTATGGACAGACTATCAGAAATACATCGAATGCGCAACAGCTCATACAGGCAGACGACCACACTGTGTTCACATCAGCACCATTTGTAAAGAACACCCAAAACGTACTTATAAAGTTTCGGCTGTGCACAGTTTCTTATTCGGGCTGCCATGCGATAAAGAATTAAATAGATAGGTCCGTATGAACTGATAAATTTTGATGAACTGAGCACTCAAGATGGTGCAACTACGGTTTTAGGGTGGATTTTGCAGATGGGGCAACCTACTAGGAGCTGCCCGGGGAAATCCAAACTGGAGTTGACACGTTAAAAAAAAATTAGAGCCAACTGCTTTTTAGATAAACAAGCCAATGCTTAAGGGTTGTCTTTGGCACCCGAACTGGTCATTGAACAGGTGACTGGCCAGTTTTCCTGGTTTTGTTAAGTAAAAAAACTGAAGTCTAAAATGACTCGGACCGTTATGACCAATGGCCCGGCTTGAAAACATTTGTCTTTGGTTTGCATTTATAGCTCTATTCAAATTGGGATGTCTGGGAAGCTATTATATTTTTTTAGCTGTGTTAAGTGGACTAGTGGATCACAACAGGGGGTGGGGTTAGGGCTGTAAATCGGCCGTGCTGGCTGAAAATTTTGGACTTTTCTTGGGTTTCAGGCTGGCCCGGTCAGTTTGAAGCCTGAAAGGTAAGCCCATTGCCTAGAGCCAAGCCCGAAGTTTGGCTTATATTTGGGCTTTGGGCCTTTTATTCCCAGCTTTTTTTTTTGGGTTCATTTTGGGCTGGGGGTAAAAAAAATATTTAAATTGCCAAAAAAAAAAACTGACAATTAAATTTGACATATTTTAACCAAACATTGACAATACAAATTACAAGTATAGGTATATGGGCTAATTAAATATTAATAAATTTGGCATATCTTTTTAATTAAACACCAATAAAATTTGCAAACATAAAGTCAAAAGATAACTCACTCAAATTACAAGTTAAACCCACTAATCAAATATTTAAATCTCAAAACCTTCGAATTCTATTTCTGTCTGTTTCTCAAGGTCTCTTTCTTATGTTTACTTTTTTGTTAGATACCAATACTTGAAGCAAAAAAGGCTATGAGGATATGATATCCGGATTCATGATATCCGGATTCAAGTTGCTCGTGTTGATCCAATATTCTTTCACTTGGACTTCCACCAATCTAAAGTATATTTCATTCATCGTCAAAAGCATCAAATGTTTTAGTAAGAAAATAGCATTGTAGTTCAGATATCGAGTTACTTTGGGTAGAAGTTATTTTACCTCATCTTAGTAATAACCCTTGGGGTCTGTTTGGTAACCTGGGAATTGGAATTGTGATTCTTAGAATCACAAATTTATGTGTTTGGAAGAATGAATTTCTAGGAAATACATTTCCAAATCCTAAGGTTTTCCTGGAATTATAAGTTTTAGGCGGATGAAGAAATTTCTAATTCTGGGAATCCTATTTCCAACTTTGCAAGAAATTTTATCGGGCTCTCATATTTCTAATCTCAGTCTCTCACCTTCCTCAAACTCTCTAACTCTCACTTCGTCTCCAACATGGCGATCTGCGTCTCCTGTAATCAGTAACTCTCTCTCTCTCTCTCTCTCCGTCAGTGTAGGAAGCAAAAATCTCTAGTTTTGTATCTTTTTTTTATGGGTAATTTAGCAAAACCCCCTTGTTTATCAAAAATAACTTGTAATACCCCCCTGATCTTTCTATCTAAGGGAATACCCCCTTTGACCAGATCCCGTTAGTTTAGTCTGGCACGGCAAATCACGTGTATATCACAATTTATGGTAAGAGACTGTTCTGCCCTTCTCTTTCTTACTCTCCTCCTTGTGCATTGGAGATTTCGGCAACTGGGCCAACGCCCTCGTTCACCATGCTCTTCATCCTCTTCAAAGGGATCTTTGCCCCTGTTCAAATCCAACCCAATAAGAATGAATGATGAGAGAGAGAGAGAGAGAGAGAGTTCATAATTCCGAAACTCTTCATTTTGAAGGGAGTTCAACCCCTGATAATTCTGAGTTTCATTCCAATGACCATTGAAAATGCTCGTGATTCAAACAGATTGAGACTTGTTTGTTGAGTTTGTGAAATTCAAATCGAATCGTCTTTGGACTGATTTGATTTTGGGGAAACTGAGAACAAAATTAAGGAGGTTTCGGATTGAGTCGACGTGGTTATAAACTTAAAATCACACCAGAAGAATACCCATCGGTTCTGTAAGCATTCCCAATCAGAATCTGCAGAGAAAATCCTAAATGAACAATGGGTTAAATAAACCCAACAGTACGAGCCATGTGGCACACTCTTAGTGGACGTTTACCGTATGGATGTTTGGCCAATCACTAGGTGGACCCACAAACATCCATACAGTCAGCGTTGGATTGAAGTTATTTTCATGGGTTGATTTTAACTGTAGGAATTTGAGCCGTATTTGGGTGCAAAAATCCAAAGGTCTTAAATTACCAATAGGCTGATTTTTGGTTTGCAGGTCTACTGAGGGACTGGCCAAACATCCATACAGTCAGCGCCCTCTAAGAGTGCACCACGTGGCTCGTATTGTGGGCTGTGATCGGGGTGTGAGCAAAAGGTTACTCACCAAACGGATAGAGAAAGATAGAGAAGGGCAAAACGGTCTCTTCATATTAATTGTGACGGACTCGTGGCTGGTAGTGTCAGTCAAAGATGACAAGATCTGGTCAAAGGGGGTATTCCCTCATGTGGAAAGATCAGGGGGGGGTATCACTAAATACATTTGATAAATAGGGGGGTTCTACTAAATTACCCTTTTTTTATATGTAGGTCCTCTTGCAGACGAATATTGAGAACTCATCTTTCTATTGCTGTCAGTCTTCGTTTAGAAAGATGATGAACTCCTAAATGAATCTGAATACTGAGAACTCATCTTGTTTCTCAGTTAGGTTTATAACCTTAGTATTCGTTTAGAAAGACTTCATCATTTCCAAACAAAGATGTCAGTATTCGTTTGTTTTTCTCATTCGAATTTGACAGTATTGGTTTGAAATAGAATCCAAATGCATAACGCTATCGGATTGGCACTTGTAGAGAAGCACTTGGCTGCTCGTTACAATAAACCCGCCAGTGAGATTGTTGATCACTACACATCGGGTTTCGGTGACTGATCAACTCGCCGGTAAGTCTATTGTTTGAGGCATTATCTAAACTTATACTAAGCATTTTATCAGTAATTTCATAAGTTGAGGTTATTATTAATAGTTTTAGAAATTGATAACCCTGTATGTGAACATGGGAGTGCAGAGAAATTAATTATTCTCTTGTTTAAAATCTATAAATGTGTTATAATACACATATATGGATGAACTTGGCAAGATGACCACATGTCCGATGTGACCACTACTCCATGGAGCAATTTAAAAACCCAATGTTCCTAAAAAAATATAAAATACAAGGTTTTAGACTTAAAATTACTCATTTGAATGGTGGTTGGCCAATTACAAGACTCCGATAGGTTGGTCATTGGTTATGGACAGCCAATCTATTAGAGTCTCATGGTCGGCCAATCACCACTCTGATGAACAATTTAAAAACTCAATGTTTTCAAAAATCATAAAAAAAAACTTTAGAATTAAAATTGCTTATCAGAGTGGTGGTTGGCCAGCCATGAGACTTCAGTAGATTGGTTGTTGGTGATGAGCGGCCAAGCAAAGTCATATGGCCAGTTGACCAGCCGTTTGATTTGGGGTTAGCATTTTGGCCCAAACGCACATGTTCTTGTACTAAGGTTGAAGAAAGGTGTATTTCATCCTTTCAAAAAAACTGTTAGTAAATTTGGGCAAATGAGGGTTATAGACGGTGGATTGGGATCATAGGGGTAAGTCAACTTTTTTAAATTGTGCAGGTATGTTAAATTTCAAAGATAACAGATGGGGGTATGTAAAAATTTCTTAAAAAAAACTCTTTCTTCTTGCTTTCTCCCTTCCTCTCTCATTTTCCTCAGCAGAATCAACCCAACCGAGAAAGAAAAGCATTAACAACACAAAATCTTAAACTTGAATAAATAGAGATGATAAGGCTGTGAAGAGCATGAATCAAAATGACACCTAGATTCTTCGCATCTCATCTCACCATTAAAATTCTTCTAGATTATGAAAAGTTGGGACAGGAAACCTCATTTAATAGGGTTTGTTTTCCAAAACTTACCGTCACGAATTAACAAATTTGTTGCCCTAAAACTCTTTAATGATGGCTTAGTTGAAGAAGATTATATAGAAATGTTGATCTCATCAAATCTCATCATTGTCTGATTGTGAGATGAGAGAGATGGATGTGTAGGGTTGGGAGAGATGGTGGCTGTGTTTTATATTTTTTCTTTGGGGGAAGGAGATGCAAGAGAAGAGTCGAGTTTTACAATTAGGCTTGGTGATCCAACAAAATTTTATAGATATCGGGCTGGGCCAAAGTTTAATGGGGAGGCCCGAGGCCCAACTTGAAGCTCGATCTATGGCCAGGCCTAAGTTGGGAGTAGAAGGGGCAGGTGGGGAGTACATGGCTTGTAGGAGTGTCAATCCGGCCCTCTTGTAAGGGGCCCTGCCCTGCCCTGCCCTACTCTTTTAAAGCCCTAAAAATATGGTTTTTTTCTTTTACAAATTTCAAGTCCTTAGGGTCAGGTTGGGGCTCAAATATGTAAGGCCCTTCTAAATAAGGGACGGGCCAGGGTCACAGTCAAGCGGGCCCGGCCCTTAGCAAATCATCTCTGTTATATTTATTTTTTAAAATTATATTCTATCAAACAAAGCACATAGTGCATCTTTTTTATAGAAAATGGCATACTAAGTACATGGTATATTCGAAACTAAATTAAGTTCTCTCTCTCTCTCTCTCTCTCTCTCTCTCTCTCTCTCTCTCTCTCTCTCTCTCTCTCTCTCTATTTATATATTTATATATATATATATATATATATATATAATGGGTTGTTCTAAGGTCACCTGTCGTTGGACACTCAAAGTGCCCAACTGTTAATGAGAGTTCCAAGCTAGCTAGGGAATCAAACCTATTTTTGAAAAACCAAACATACAAAAGAAAGTGGAGAAACCCAGTTGTTATGGTCTCTCGGTTTCTTAGGTACACATGTCACAATGTTATTGGTGTTGGACACTACAATTATCCTAAAAAAGATACAATTTTGGGCAATTTCCAAATGATTGAGCCATTCTAAAATTATGTCCGGCCCAAAATCATTCCTATTTTGAAAAATTTAGGAATGGTTCAAAATCACTCCAAAATGACCTTTTCTTTCTAGTGTAAATTTATAATATATCATTTATTTTAAGGCATTTTTGCTTTATCCCCTTACATTATTGATGCAATTTGCATCTCACCTAATGTTTTTAAAATATTTGCATCTTGCCCTTTGACCGTGGTCAACGTCGTTGACCATAGACGGCCATTAACAGTGGGGGGCGGTTTGGTTTCGTACAACGCCCCCGCAACAGGAAGAGGCAGTTGTCATTTGAAAGGAAACGCTCCCACCCCAAAAGGGCACCCTCGCTCTCTTCGCAAAACGCTTCGAAAGAAGAACGTCTCGCCAATGCCCCGCCGGCCCCCTTTCTCTAGATGGACATCTCAATATTTTTAAATGACTATAATGACCTTGGGTGAGACGCAAATATTTAAAAACATTGGGTGCGATGCAAATTGCATTAATAAAGTAAGGGGGTAAAGCAAAAAATCCTTATTTTTTAGGATTTTTTTGTTTTATTTTATTTAGGACTGCTCAAAACCTTTCTTCATTTACTTTTGGTCAACTGTAGGTGGACGTACAGATCAAAAATTAATCTTATTGTTAATTTTTAAGCATTGGATTAGAATCGTTTTCCTGGGTTGATTTTATCCATAGAATTTAAGCATTGTTTGGGGTACAAAGATCCAATGGTTTGAAATCACTAATCAGGCTGATATTAGGTATGTAGCTCCACCTAGGGATGGGCCCAACATCCATACGGTTGGGCCAAAAGCACATGAAGAAAGGTCTTGAGCTCACAATCCCTAAAAAAAACCATCCAAAAAAAAAAATAGATTTTTTGCTTGTCCCCCTTACTTTATTGATGCAATTTGTGTCACACCCAAGGTCATTATAGTCATTTAAGAAATATTGGGATGTCCATCCGGAGACTGTTAATGGCCGTCAATGGTCAACGACGTTGGCCATGGTCAAAGGGTGAGACACAAATATTTTAAAAACATTGGGTGAGATGCAAATTGCATCAATAAAATAAGTGGGTAAAGCAAAAAAAAGCCCTTTATTTTATTGGGGTTTGTATAAAAAGACTAAAATGTTTCATTTTTCAAACCTTAACGATTCACCCCTGTAACTAAAACCTTATGATTATTCATTGAAAAATCTATATAGATTAAAGCAAAGAAGCGCGTTACAAGCCAAGTGCATTATTAAAGCATCTACTTTGTTTGCTATTTTTTTTTATAATTTTTTTAATACTTTTCTTCTAGGACCTGGCCTTATCTTGACCCGGTCCTAGCCCTTGAGGGTAGGGCTAGGGCCTAGCCGGTTCAGGCCCTCCAAGGGCTAGGCCCTACCTTGGTCCGGCCCTTTGAAAGCCCTAATGGCTTGTTGGGAGGTGGAAGAAAAAATACCATTGGGAGGGGGAGAGGGCATTCATCCTTTTCCCAAGCCCAGGGCTTCGGGCCCGATCACAGGGCCTATTTTGGGCTGGGCCAAGCTCGGGCTTAGAGGGAGGCCCGTGGCCTGAAAAATTTGACCTCAAGCCGGCCGAGCTTCAGGCCAAATTTACAAAAAAAAAATAAATCTGACCACTAAGTGTTAGGAAATGTTGATACAGAAAACGTTTTATGATAATTAAATGCAAAAATCATTTCTTGAAAACTAAAATCTATATAACAAAAAAGGACGGTTGTCTCCCCCTCTTATCCGGCTTCATAAAGGATGGCCGAGATCTTATCACACCAAATGGACGGTGGATCTCAGCCACTCACCCAATTTTGACAAACGCTTTGTCGATGAGTGCCGTGGGCACGGGTCACCTATTATTGATCTACATATAAGGAATGAAATGGGTTGGATTTACATATAGCCCAAGGGTCAGGCTCAGGAGCCTCACTTTTTATGCCTCGAGAGGAGTGTTACTGTTAAAACGGATTGAAACGGCCAGGTGCAAAAATGAAAAAAATGGATTTTAATGATTTTAAGGGAAAAAAGTGGTGCTGAAATTCAAATTTAAAAAAAAATAAATAAATAAAAGAATTTAATGAAAATTTAATGGTTTTCTTATACCCCTCTTATCTTATATGGCTTCAATAATGAGTGGCTGAGATCCACTATGCTTCATATCGATAGCTGAGATTAACTCCCACCCGATTTTGACAAACACTTTGTCGGAAAGTGCCACGGGCACGGGCCACCCACGCATATATCAAGACAACTCAGTTGTATTCTCTTATCTTATCCATCCCTCTAATGTGATTGGTTAGATAAAGAGTGGTTGAGATCAAATCCATCCATCTAATGTGGACGGTTAGATTTCAGCCACTCAATCCGCCTCATTTGACCTCAATTTATTCAAAATTTAAATTTCAACACCGTTATTTTTTATTATTTCTGTTATTTTCTCATTTCACTCTGTGCATTACAATCCGTTATAGCAGCCGTTATAATGGAAAAAATGGTAACACCTCAGTCCGTTATACCGTTTGAGTGCCGAAGGCACCCAATTTTTGCAAACGCTTTTGTCGGAGAGTGCCATGGGCCATTTACTATTCTATATAACAAAACACATTGGTTGTCTCCTACTTATACCTCCTCTTATAAGCATCAACAAAGAAGGGCCGAGATCTAATCCTCCTCCAAATGGACGGTGGATCTCTGCCACTCACCTGATTTTGGCAAATTCTTTGTTGAGGAATGCCGATGGCATGGGGCACCCACTAGTATATAAACATGGCACTAAAAGAGAGCTGGAGTTGGATAACCTGACCCGACTCCAAGCATACAGGATCCGGACTCTAAAGAAGAATAACGTTTAGGATCTCAATTCATTCTAAAGTTTCATTTGCACAGCTGCTACGTATAGCATGAAGGGGAGCGGTGGATCTGAGCCCCGATAAGATTTTTCTCGTCAGGCTTTGAATCTGGATCTACCTGGAACCTACCTAGTTCATGCCCTATTGACACCCCAGGAGTGATAATCCCAAGAAATGGGCACCCGACACTTCCGTACGCATTAGCATTGTCAACGGGTTGGTTCCAAGGGTACCCAGAACTGGAACCAATATTGTCGGTTCTTATTGGTTCCGGTTCTCAAAATGATGGATCCGAAACCAGAACCGGTACCATTTATTTGGTGATGGTTGGTTTCGGTTTTGGTTCCAATCTTGATAATATTACAATTTTAACACTACATTTATCGGTTCCAGTTTGTCGGTTCGGTTCCAATATCAAACTACCCAGAACCAGAACCGTTAGTTTCGTTTCAATTCTGGTTCTGATTCTTTTTTTGTCGTTTCCCAAAAATGTGGTACCGGAACCGGTGTTTCCGGTTCCGGTTCCAATTCAGTTTCAGTTACAAATTGACACCCCTAGTACGCAACATTAGGCTTTGTTTCTTTTCTAAATTTATATATACCCAGTGTAAATTTAAAAGCTTATGTAATCCATCATCACGGCTCCACCTACAGAACCCAAATTGACGCCCCTATTCATACAGGCATTTGCATATACCACAAGCGTGTGGTGCATTGCGATGTATTTGAGTCTCTCAAAACGGCTAATAAATCAGCGACGACACGATGCAGCCCATCTAGGTGGTGTCATCAAATTGCTCTTATTTGAGGTGCATCAGTCGTTGGATCAGCAATAATCCAACCTAAATAGTCAACACCCATTTTCAGATACTCATCATTCAAGATTTAATAGATCTGGGCTGGAGCGATACTAATTACACTCAAGAATTAAGACTCTAGAGGCCAGCAATGACTGAGATTAGGTTTTTGAACTCAAATTAAGGTTTTAGACACATGGTGGAGGGCAATTTGAGCCGAAATTTTCCACTTGCGGTGCAGAGATTGGTGGCAAATTACCTGGATCTCTTTCAACCTCTTGTGCCTAGACTGACGATTCAGAAAACTCAAACCTGAAAATTACAGTTCATGTGTTCTATTAAAAACAAAATCACAGAGAGAACAGCCGATAGCCTGATACAATTAATAAAACAAGAGGGGGAAGGAACAGCAGATATAATAGCCATTTATATTAACGCAGAAACAGTAGTTCTTGCAGATATTTATAAAGTGTTTGCATCGATATGTATATATATATATATACACCATTTCCACACAGCTCAGGAAAGGGGCATTTGCAGACCATGTCAAGGAAGCATATCTACATTTTCTTTCTTGTGAGAGACCTGTCTTGAAAGAACGCTTCACGTACAGCATGGAGCTCTTCTCCCCATTTAAAAACTTAGACCTTGAGCCATATTTACACCCATTTACATTCAAGTCTCCTATATGTATATTTCATAAGAAATCTTCTTTCTTGACTATTGTTCTTGCATATATTTAACTATATACATTACTGCCCTTCCAAGCTAATCACAGGCTATTTACAGACTTCCATCTTATGCTTCCTCTGGAATTATTCAGGTCGAACACTTAGCAGATTAGGGAGAACAGTTGACCGAAGTTTCTTAATTTCACTTGCCGTCACCTTGCAGGACTCCAATGACAGTGACCTTAAATTCGTCAATGGTTTTAAATGCTGCAACCCCGCATTGGTTATACGAGAATTTGAAATGTTCAGGGACACCAGGGCAGTCAGACCTGTATTTGCACAGGATGATACAAAGATACAAAACACAGACGAAATTGAGATGCATGAGCATGTGAGGAATATTCAAACAAAAAAAAGAAGGGAATGAGAAGCTGACATTCCCTCTACCTGCGCAGCTCAACACACCAATTGATGGGTCCCACATAAATATCCTAGTCCAAAATGTCCAGATCAGATGATCATAACCATACAATGCATATACAATTTTTTTTCTGGACTGATCATAGTTTTCCAGTTGTCCAAAAAATGCAATAGATCAGGATAAATCGATTGGATCTGTAGCCAGGAGATCATGGGAGGACCCACCAATTGGTGATCTTGAACACACTACATCGTACAGCACAGGTATGATGGGATAAGTGTGTCCCGCCAGCCCAATCTGAGTAAAACAAGAGTATAAATTCTTCATTTTAAAAAGAAGTGGTAAAGATACCAGAAATCAATGCCAGGGTTTTATCTGTGAGGTTGCAGTTCTGTGACAGATTTAATAGTGTCAGGGAAGCAAGATCCTTGATATTCTTCACACCAGCATCGGTTATTCCTCCACCACATATCTCCAGGGATCGGAGGTTCTTGAAGTCTGCATTAACACAAAAACAATAAAGAATCAATCTTCTCACGGTCTAAACTTGTAAGAATTTATGGGACTTGGCTGCAATTGAACTTTATTTTTCAATAATCAGGTAAGGATCATGCCAAACCTCCCTGCAGCATTCCTTTGAGGGATGAGATTTTGATTGAAATAACTATACAATTATTTGAGGGACGAGTTTTTATCCATATAAAGATCAGTTGAAAAGAACTCAGCTTCAGCATTGAAGATTATATGCTTATATTTGTTCAATCACATTTCGTCTGGACGAGAAATGGGAACTGACATTCTTCAAATGTGAATAAGATAGACCATATAAAGAAGGAACAATAAGAGAATCCGATAAATATGTTTGTTTCCTTTTAGGCTGTCTGGACAATATGGGGCTGGCCAAACATCTCAACCCAAATGACTTGTCCCTGTTGAAGATTAGGTAGAATTGCAGCTACAAAGTCCAGAGAATGCAACAATATTCATTAACCCATGCATGCTACCAGCAGTGGTTTTAAATCAGATTCAAACAAGTAGCTTCATAATATTATAACAAAGATAGGGAAGTTTGATGACATAATATGCTTGAGTAGACAAAGGATCATCCTTCTCATGCATGATTTTTTATGTAGGAACCTAGGGAACACGCATTTCCCATATAATACTTTACAGTAGAAATGTCAGGACCTAGGTTTCTCGTGCAGGAATTAAACAGAGAAATGTGGGAAACCAGAATTACATAGATTCTTCAAGCTATAACAAGATTACTGCAGCGAACATTGGTCAAGCAGAATGTCAAACTCATTTGTACTTACATCGTAAACAGTTTGTTCCAAAGTCTGTAATACGAGCCCCAAACAGATCCAGATGAGTCAACCCAGTCAGACCTGCATCAGTAAAGGCATAGAAATCCAATTTTTGTTACATATAAATTTTGACCCTCTTTACCCTTCAAAGTCATAACCAAGTACGATCAATAGTTTCAATGCTACAGTCGCAGACAAGTATTCAAATTTGGTTCAGGCATAAGAAACAAAAATAGATCTTACGACTGATAGCAGGGAAAGGGACAAAAAAACTAACTTCGATGCCACTGCCATTTGAGCTTTAGGAGACCAGATGCTCAAAAATTTTATAAAATAATACCCTGTTGTAGCTCTCGGATGCAGAAAATCTATCTCAGCAAGTTGTGAACTGGTCACAGCAAAGCCTTCAAAACTTGAAATTGTGGCATCTATTCACAGACGAGGCATCCATTAGGGTGGGTGTGGTAATCCAAGCTTATTTAGAGTATCAATCGTATAGACCACAGCTTGATGATTTGCATTCAATTGCATTTCTTTGGACCAGAGGCTTTGGTTGGAGAGGCCTGTCAAGGAATAGGAGACTCTTGGTTATATGAAAGCGTTGGAAGGGGATAAAGCTCTGGAATCAGATGCCTTTCCTTGGCCCTTTTTCAGCAGTGTTTGGAGGTGGTGGAAGTTCCAGGACAAAGCCTACCTCGACTACTATTCTAATTGCACCTTTATTGCTTTTTTTCCAAAGCAGCAGGGGGCAGAAAACTTGACCAATTTCAGACCTATCAACTTGGTGGGCAGTGTTTACAAGATTTTAACGAAAACGTTGGCATCCAAAATTTGAGAGGTGTTGGGATAGGTGATTTCTCCTTCTCATGGAACCCTTGTGCATGGCAGACAAATTCTAGCCGAGGTGCTCATCACCAATGACTATTGACTCCATGAAGTGGTCAAGAGTGCCTGGAGTAGTGTGCAAGATAGATATGAAGAAAGCTTGTGACCATATAAGCTAGGATTTCCTGGATTACCTCCACGAGAATATGGGTTTTGGGGCGAGGTGGAGGTGGTGGATGAGAAGTGCATATGAAGAGCTTCCTTCTCGATTTTGGTTAACGGCTCATTAGCAGGTTATTTCAGGAGTTTGAGGGAGCTAAGGCAAGGAGACCCGTTATCTCCTTTCTAGTTTATTGTAGTGGCTGGCGCATTGGGAAGGATGGTAGCCAAGGTTGTAGAGAGAGGAGACTTGGAAGGCTTCAAGGTTGACGATAAGGGTTTAGTGGGTGTCTCATCTCCAATTCGCGAATGATACTCTCATCTTTTTGGGAGCTTCCAAAGTGCAGTGTTGCTTCTTGAAATGTTTACTCATCTGTTTTGAAGTGGCCTCAAGGCAACACAACAACTTGGTGAAGAACAAGGTATTCGAAGTCGATAGTGTGGAGAATATCTCAGACTTACCCAGTATTTTCGGTTGCACTGTCGCTACTTTTCCATCTTCATACCTCAGTTTGCCATTGGGAGATAACTATAGATCCAAGGTGCTTTGGGACCCTTTGATCGAAAGGTGTGAGAGAAAGCTACCACTTGGAAAGCGAGCTACCTATCCAAAGGAGGCAAGATGGTCCTGATTAAAAGCACATACTCCAGCTTGCCCATCTACTTTCTCTCTCTGTTTACCATCCTGATGTGTGTAGTTAGGAGATGGAGAAGTTGATCAGGTGTTTCCTGTGGAATGATCAAGATGGGGTTCCAACATATCCGCTCATGAATTGGTAGTTGGAATGCACTCCAAAGAAGGATGAATTGGGAAACAAGAACTTAAAAGCTATGAACATAACCCTACTTGGGAAATGGCTTTGGTATTTTGGGTGGAAGATAACAACCTTTGGAGGAGTATCATTGTAGCAAAATATGGTTCTGAGCATTGGGGTGGGAGAGAGGGCCAGTTTGTTCTTCTTATAGGTGTAGCATGTGGAGAGGCATCTCGAACGTGGTCCCATCCTTTAATAAGGAAGTGAAATTTAAGGTGGGGAAAGGCAACAAGGTTCTTTTTGGGTGTATAGATGGTGTGGCAACACTTCTCTCAAAGAAGATTTCCCATTGCTTTACTCAATTTTCAAACAAAAAGGAGAACGACATCCATGACTCCATTGTATGAGAGGGGGTAGCAGTGTCATGGGATTTTGGCTTTAGGCAAAACCCTGACGACTAGGAAGTGGATCTGGTGGCCAAGCTTCTTGAGTGGGTTTACGCTTGCCCCTTAGACAGATCAGTGGAAGACTCTCGTTTATGGCGCCCCAAAATGCCAAAGGCTTGTTCCCCAAAGTAGTTTCGTCCACTACCGAAACCGAAACGTTTCGATTTCTGTCGAAACTTGAAACCATGGATGAGCCTGTGTACAGATCCATATAAAACCCCACAATGCCGTTTTTGATGTTGTCCTCTTCTTCTAGGGTACTTCCCCGTACCCGTAATCGGGGAATATGGTTGCTTCTCCTGTGGGCATTAGCGATTTTGTGGAAAAACTTAAGTGTTATTGTCCCCCTCCTTTAACCATTTAATGCAAGACTTTTGTTTCCAACTAATTTCCTCCATTTTAACCAGCTTCTAGTAATTTGCTTTCAGGTTGAATCTCCTCCCCCTTTCATCTTCCAATAGAGGGGTTTCTTCCTCCTTCCTGTCAATCCCAGCAATCTCTTCAAGCACACTGCCCTTACGGAAGTCTATCCGACCAAATTCCTCCTTGTTCCACTGTTTGATTCTTCCCTTGAGCTCTTTAAGCTTGAGTCTAAAAGTAGGGCCCGGCCTCCCTTCAAACGACAAAGAGCTCCACCACTCCGCCACCTTTTCCTTGAACTTGGGGCTGCTCAACAACATGTTCTCGAACCGAAACGGAGTGGGACGGGAATGCCAACCTCCACCATCTAGCAACAAGGGAACATGGTCTGAGGCGGGCCTGGGCAAAGCCAAGAGAGAAACTCCTATGAAGTCGTTCTCCAATTCAGCGAAAACAAGAAATCTATACAACCGACACAGAGTGGGCCGCTCTTGGTTGTTGGACCACGTAAACTTACCTCCTCCTATAGGTATATCCATGAGAGAATGCCTATCAATTAAATCCCCAAACTCATCTTTCTTGTGACTCTACCTCGTTCGTTCTTCTCATGCAGAAACCGCATAACGTTAAAGTCCCCACCTATGCACCATGGTTCCTCCTACAGACCATGAATGCCATCCAACTCCTCCCAGAATTGGTCCCTGAACCTGTTGCTAGACGGACCATATACAGAAGTAAGAACCCACAGGAAGTCCTCCCCCACACACCTACATCTAAGGGACATTGAAAAAGCCCCCACCAATACATCCTCCACCTCAAGATGGTTACGGTCCTATATAATGACACCACCTCCTGTTGTCCCAATTGCAGGGAGGTCCTGCCATCCACAGTCTCGAAATCCGCAAAGCTCCCTCACCAAAGCCATCTCCATCTTCTCAATTTTCGTCTCCTAAATCATCAAAACAGATGCCCCCATCTATAAACTTAGCTTTTCACCATTGCTCTCATGTCCTTATTCCCCAAACCACGAGCATTCCAAGACTAGATCTTCAACTTCATTTGTAACCGATAGCAGTCCTTGTCACAATCCTAGGTTAAGACCTTAGCTTTCCACTCCACTATCACCAAGGTGCTTTTGGAGTATTGGTTTGGGTCTTAACATTTGGTATCAGAGCCAACCCCACCTCCAGGGTTCGAGTCACGGGAGAGGCAACTATGGTAAAAAAAAAAGGAGCTCATATGGGATATGGAGAGCCCGCCATAGTGGTCTACCATGATCAGTCTCGGAAGGGTCGACCTAGGGAAAGGGTTACCTGGGGGCTCGCTCAAAAAATGAGAAAATAGGGGTACCGGAAAAAAATGCCGGGGGCCCGCTCACATTAAAAGTGAGAAAATAGGCGTACCGGAGTGAAAGCCACCTTAGAGTGGGCTACCGTGGACGTCGGCCTTGAAGGGTGGTGGAATGTTATGATCCTAGATTAAGACCTTAGCTTTCCGCTCCACTATCACCAAGGTTAAAGGGGCATGCCAGCCTTTGTACTTCACGTGGAATCTTAGGTGTTTTATCCTGGTGGGATAACCTCACCCCCTTAGGCCCATCTATTGTGCCTTTCTCATTTCCGGTACAGCCTCCACTGGCCTTTTTCCCCTGCATGCACTCCAACTCCATTGTTGTAGTACTCAATGAGGCTACAAATTCTAATAAAAAAATATAGGATTGTTCTTGCCACTTTGCCAATCTGTAGGGTTTCCTCATTCCCTCACTATGCTATAAATTTAAAATATTAGCATCAGATATTTTCACAAGAAACAAGATCATGGACATAAGGTATCCAAATATATAAGATGAGTCATTATACTGGATTGGAGAAAGATCTTCATGATCGGCTGGAAAAAGAAATATTGCACATATTGTGCACTGTGTATTCTCTTTAGTACGGAAAATACATGATAGCACCTTTTCATTTGATGCCCCACAATGGACAAATAACCAAAAGTAGAAGCTCTAGAGTATACAGACTGTTAAATGGCACAAAAGTAGAAAATATTACAGCTGCAACTATACCCTCAATAGCACAGCCATCTGAACTATTAAATTATTGAGTTACATCAGATGTTACAAGCATATTTAACCTAATGTGCAAAACCTATGTTCCTGAATATTTAACATTGGAACTTTCCTCCTCAGACAATTCCATTATATGAAAACACTAAAGAAGAAGGTAAACTCTCTCTGACTTCCAAAAAACTGGAATCCACAAGTGAAACATGTGCAACGTAGTAAACATATAGCTAACCACAAATATAACCAAATGGTGTGAACTGAAGAAACAACTCAATAATCATACATGTTAACAAACAACAATTCTTCAAAGCAACCACTGAATAGCAAATATTTAAAGCTGCTTAAGCTCTGGGTGAAAGACATTCATGGAAATTTACATAACATACATCCAATGCATGATCCAACTTCATAATACTTGCACATGTGCATGGACATTTAAAAATGCTTACTCGTAAGAGCCATAAGACCAGTATCTGTAATTTGGCGAGTATCCAGATTAAGTGACTTAAGAGATGTCAATCCAGACAATTTTCTTAAACCACTGTCAGTAACTAGGGTGAATGACAGATTCAAACTTGCCAGATTAGTCAAACCTACAATAAAAAGGGCAATACAAAATCAGGCTATGATTTGAAGTATAGGATCTGCATAATAAAATAAATACAGATTAACTAACAGCACTCCACTCTATATCTCAACAGAAAAAATAAGTTAACTCAGTCATACAAGCCTGTCCCACAATATTCATTGAAGTGCAAAAGTAGCAGGCCTGGAAACAAATTTGACACAGATTGTACAGATACTCTCAGTTGCAACCTGCACTGTGAAGTTTAAAACAACAGTGCTTATGCTTTATCTAGCTACTATTTGTGATTAACAGAATCTCTAAGGCTCTAAGGTTTAGATACGACATATTCCTTAAAAGCTTCTCTGTTTTCTGGAAAATGCAATAGTGGAACATGCTGGGTCATGGGTGCAACACAACCACATTAGAGCATTTGGAGCAAAAAATTACTCAACTATGAGAATAAATCCTAATAATAATTGAGACACACTGGAAAAATCAGTCTACTTGAGAGGAGGAGGATGCCAAGCAGCAGATAAAAGGTCAATACCGAAAGGAGTTGGCCTTTGCCATCAGTGGATATAATCCCCTGTTACAACGAGGAGATTATGGAATCAAGCACATTTGCCCAACAAACTAAGAAGGAAAAGATCTTGCAGCAATAAAGGGGTGGAGAGTAACTTGAATATTAAGGGGACATGTCTATGTAAAAGTCTTAGCAAGTCAGGGGAGCTTTATGTAATTGCTGTTCTTCACTTTTAAATATTAGTACGTTCATTGCTAGATATTATGTATAATTAGTTGTCTGGAATACAATTTGTTCACACTTGAGTCCAGTCACAGAGGGCGATTTTAAGATTGCCATTCCTAGATAGAGATGAGAGGCTAGCTGGGGTAAAATGTAATGATGGACCCCTTGGATTTGTGGTGGAAGCTTTTAGGATGTACAAGTAGCCTTGGTCAAATCTCACAGTGGTGCCAGGATAGCATTGGATCATCTGAGTTGTGAGCATAGACAGTTCATCCTCTAAGTTTAGCTGTATAGCCTGGCAAAAGGCCATGCGTATTAATGAGGCATAGCATTTTGTTCCCCGAACCTCTTTTTATTTTTCTGTTTAAGTGGTTGATATGCAGCCTCTATGTTTGGCTTGGATAAGCGGTGGTGCTTAGCTATATGTATACTTCCTATGACATCTTCTCATGCTGTGTGATGACTACACTAACAGATAATCAGCGCTCTCATGGTTTGTAACCTTGTAATTAATAACCTCTAATTTTGAATGAAAACAGTAGCAACCAACATTATTCCATTGTGCATATTTAAATCTCAACTATATTATAATTTCTACAAACTTTAGAAATACAATAGGGTTGTACATTATTAAGAATGTTTCGTAGGCAATTTTTTTCTTGAATAGAAACTGTATGGTCGTCATAATATACTTAGTGTGCTTATAAGAAATATATGCATTACCATAATTAACGTACGAGTTTCTTCTCTTTTTTTTTCTTTTTTTTTCACACTTCCTATACAAATAAAGGCACCTCGTACGTATCATAATTACCATGAGGAGAATCTTAAATTTCAACCCTCCATAAAGGGTTGGAAGCCACATAGCTAAGGTTTGACATGTTTTGGATCCCAAAAAGTCAGGATAAGGGACTGTAAATGATGATGATGAAAAATCCTTATATTTATCATATAAAACTGTATGAAATTGTATCTAATAAGATACCAATTTGAATCATGTAAGTACTTTACCATTAGCAACTCTAACAAATGTATTCTGCTGACAAAGAATTAGAATATAAATTATTAGAGATATTCCCAAAATTTATAAATCTTAATACAAAACTTGACCTCCTTGAGTTTAAATTATTAGTGCCAACTGTATGTCATGTAGCATGCAACATATATGTGTTGGGACCTTTACCGGGCCTCAAGCCGCCATTCATCTTGAAAAGATATCTTGTCAGGAGAGGGCAAACTTTAGCCTTCATATCACGATCGACATCACACCCTGCGGGCCCCGCAATTCGATCCCGTGACCTTTGGCTCTAACTGCGATCGACCTAGCACCCGCGACCCCCAACAATATCTAGTTGACCTTTCTAGGTTGGTTGAAGAATGAGGGTGTTAGAGATTAAATCATGTCGGAAGTTAAACGTGCTCTACTATTTAAGATATTTGAAGCTGGGACCAATAGGTGTTGAGTACGTATCATCAAGGTTTAAAATTTCGGATTCGGTAGTCATTTCGGTGTGGCCCGAAACCGAAATTTCGGCCGAAATTTCGCCCGATATTTCGGGATTTCAGCAAATTTCGGCTTAAAAACCCATATTTCGGGGATTTCGGTCTCCCCCGAAACCGAAATTTCGGACCGAAATTTCGGCCGAAACGCCGAAATTTAAAACCTTGCGTATCATTCAACGACGGTTCAATCATATCTAGGCAATGGATTGCTTCCAAGCACTTATTGGTAGGTTGATGTAAAACATTTAACCAATACACTCCCAAAAGCCGCGACTGATGGAGGAGTGAGATTAAATTCCTTTATCACATAGACCAGATCCAGGCTCTCAGGTGAACCCCCCCTCATGGGCCCATCTCACATAGGCCACCCCACCCCGAGCGTGCCCCTCATCCTCACGCAAGCCGCCCCACTCGAGCTCGGTGTAAAATGCCCTTGTATTAATCACCCCCGGTGAGGAGTCTCGATCACGAGACATCTTGCTCTATTACCACTTTGATGCAAGACATTTAACAAATACTCCCAAAAGCCGCGACTGATGGGGGCGTGAGATTAAATTCATTTATCTCATAGCCCAAATCCAGCTCATCACACACAGGCCACCCCACCCCGAGCGTGCCCCTCGTCTCTCACGCAAGCCGCCCCACTCGAGCCCAGTGTAAAAATGCCCTTGCATTACAGGTTCAAGACTAGCTCATACCCTTCTTTAAATTTACATTTTGTAAGGAAAATTTATTGATTATATTCTTAAGGACAACATTTTAGTAGTTCTGGAATTTAATTCCTTCAACTGTATTTCATTGTATGCATGGTTTCTATATTTATTGGTACGCATATGCTATGTAACAAGGACACAAACGCGTGTTTTGGTGTCCGACACAAATAAGGGTATCTGACACAATGACATGACACCTTCAAGAAGCCCGACAAGCAGGCACGTCCGTACAGATGTATTATAATATAATATTTTAGTTGTATTTAAAATAAAAAATAATAAAAATAAAGAAAGAAAATATATTAAACGTAAAGAAAACGTTGTATAGTAATATGCTCTAGTCCGGGTCCAAACACTAACACTAGGTCATTAAGTGTGTACGACCATCGATGACTGGGAGGTATGCAATACATACATCAAATAACATAATAAATATAAATAGATTTATAAGAGGGAAGACTATCAAATAACTATAGTTGTGTTTAACAACTTAAGAAAGTACTATATGGAAAATGTAACATACCAACCCTCTTTTACAAATCATTTATTGAATAAAAAATATTCAAATAAAGGGTAACACATTGACACACGTGTCCAACACATTCTAAAAGTGTCATTTCCTTGTTACATATTCAAGAATTATTATGACAGGTCTAAAACCACGTTTGACAAAGAAGAGATAAATGCTTTGTGGCTTTGATACACTTTATGAAGAACAAGAAAATTGGTGCATTAACATAAGGAACCTTAGCCCTCAAGGGGTCTTCCTAAATGATGTCTTAAAAACAACTCCATGAACTTACTATTTTTCAAATCCTGAACCCCATTAAAACATGCCCAGGCAGTGCAATTATTGGAATGTGCCAGAGATAAAATATTTTGAAGTACCCCTGCACTTCTCAGTTCTTAAGATGTCTCCATCTACAAATAGATGATCACATAAGTGCTATGTAACAAGGACATGGACATGTATCTGTTTCCGACAACAAATTCAAGAAGTCCGACAAGCAGACACATCCGTACTTATGTATCATAATATAATACTTTATTTATATTTAAATGAATTTTTTAAGAAAAATAAGGAAAGAAATATGAGAAGTAAAAGATAACATTGCCATATGCAACATAGCTATCCAATTACATAAATATATATTTATAAGAGGGAAGACTATCAAACAACTCTTTTTTCTGTTTTTTGAGAAGTGAAATTTTATTAAGGGCTGAAGCTAAAGAAAAGGAAGGACAGACCTAGGAGATTGAGGAGACCTCCAAAGGGACAACAAGGAAAAGAAGCGTTCTTTTCTTGGGAAGCTGCTTTGGACAAGATACTCCTTGTGGACCACTTGATGGCGAGATGGTTTACCTTGGTGCGATATTGTTGGATGTGCAAAACTAATGGCGAATCAGTGGATCATCTGCTTTTACATTGTGAAATGGCCATTAAAATTTGGAGAGCATTCTTGTTTGAGTTTGGGATGAGTTGGGCACTGCCGGCCTCTCTCACAGACCTCCTCTTCAGTTGGAAATCTAAAGCTTTCTCTACAAGAGGGAATGTGTTTTGGAGAATGACCCCTCTTGCGATTATTTGGGGTATTTGGAAGGAGATGAACCAGAGGGTCTTCGAAGGAAAGCAATCGGACTTGACTTCTATAATCTTAAACATCAAGGGGCTGATGTTTATGTGGTAAAAGGCGGTTTCAGAGTGCAGGGGCTTGTTCTTCGAAGACTTTGTCTTCAGATGGGAGAATATATGTACTAGCGAAGGGAGTAGTTAGTGTCTTGGTCTTTTTTCTGTTTTCTTGCCGAGGTCTTGTGGAGGTCACCTCGACCTTCCTTCCCCTGGTTGGTCGTATCTTTTGGCTTCGGCCTTTTAATATATCTTTTGCTTATCGAAAAATTAAAAAAGAGAAGACAAGGGCTAATCCCCTTGTACAAAATGGAATCCCAACTAAAAACAAAGTCATCAAAGAATAGCCCTCTACATTCCTTAAACATTTTATACCAAAGGAACATAAGAGTCTTGATGCTGAGGATGATTCCCTGGATCTCTTCCTCTTTCCCTTCAAAAGCCAGGTTCCTCTCCCTCTATAGGCCCCAAAAAATGCAAACAAAAGAATTCTCCATAACTGTCTACTACTAGAAGAGAAATCCAGGAAACCATCAAATAATTATAGTTGTGTTTAACAACTTACCAATGTACTATATGGAGGAAGGAACACACCAACCAACTTTTATGAATCATATATTGAATAAAAAAATTAAAATAAAGGGCGACACTGCTGTGTGTCAGGAGATGTGTCGACACGCGTGTCTGGGTGTCAACGTATCTAACACGGGAAAAAACCCTAAAAGTGCCATGTCCTTGTTACATAGACAGCAAATAATCGCTTGAAGAGCACAAAATTACAAAAAGTTGGTGCACTGTTAATGTAAATAAAGAACCAAATATTCTTTCATCAGTTTGGCAAAAAATAAACCATAAATTATCGGAACTAGAGAAACAGAGTTTGTATTGAGATAATCATCTTAGGGTAATCCTTTTGTTGATGGATGTTCCTATTATTAAATATATAAACATTATTAACGAAAGTGGTCATCTCCACACGATAAGTAGAAGATGGGCGCCTAACCAGATATATGACGGAGCCCATTGCTTCCAACTTCAGTATCAGACAACTCCAAACTTTTCAAGTGCAGAAGGCCTGAGCATCAGAAATCAAAACATAAACATGCAGACATTAGCATCACACAAACTGGAAAACCTAAAATGGTATGTTTAGAAGAAGATATAGAGAAGGAAAAAATAGTAGAATGTTATGATAGATTATCCCTTCACTTAGAAACCATAGGAACATTATTACATTTTTTTAAAGTCATGATATACAAATCGATGTATTAATATGATAAATATTCTAGAACAGAGTTCTGACAACGATACAAACAAATATGCACGGCACATGCACATACATGTGCAGAGGCAGAGGTAATAATGCATGTAGAATCAGTTACTCCTCACTCTTTTCAAGAAGCTTGCACAGGTGAAATAAAATAGTGATTGAAAAAATATGTTTCTGTGCAATCTCCTGGTTGATATCAGAAAACAAAGAAAAAAAAGTGAAATTGAGTCAGAAATGGAAACTGAGTCTCAAACAGCAACCTGCCAAGTTAACCAGCCCTTCATCACCGATCTTACATGAATCCAAGTTCAAGCTCTCCAAATTTTTTAAACCTGCAATGAAGCAATAAATTAAGGCTTAATAACTGTTATTCAAAAGAAAAACTACATTCTTTAGATCACTGCACCAGGAATTTCTAAATTTAAAATTGGTCCAGGAAATCATGGTCTACACAGAACAGTTGCTCACATACTGTTGTAAAAGTTTCTGACAATGATTTTCTCCACAACAACTACATTCTAGGATGGTCTTACAGTAAATAACAGCAATTTCTAGAAAATTGCTATTGACAAACAAAGTGCACCTATATTCACATTTTTTAAGTTCAATTTCTACAGATGTGTCCTCCACAGAGATCCGAAAGCCCCCGTAAATGGCCATGAGTACCAATTTACAAGAGAAGCATCCCATGAACATTTGTATGAACTATGTAGTTTGTATATGTTTGATTGGCACCAATTAATTGCTCATGTACATCATATAGGGTTCAAATTTTCCTTTGAACGCCTTCTTCCATATAGGAAAACAAAAGTATGCAAATGAGAGAGAGACCACCTTTAAGGTTTGCCAACACATGCATCTGAGAGAGAGAGAGAGCCCACCTTTAAGGTTTGCCAAACATGCATCTGTAATATTGTTGAAGCCCAAGTTCAACACTTTCAAATTCTCAAGTCCTGCATAACGTGATCGGATGCAACAAGTTCAACACTAATTTTAGTACCATCCTTGCACCAGTTAAAAGTAAATCAAGAGCATCTTGGTATAAGGATATGTATTCCATGGTTTCTTGCACCCCCAATGTGGCCAATAAAGTCTGAATGTAGCTCACCAGAAAACTTCTCACATCCATCATCGGATAGATCACATCTGTTAAGATTCAAATATGACAGGGCAACAAGAGCTGTTCAAAAAAACAAAACAAAAAAGAAAGCTGTTAAAAAAAAGGGGAGAAAGTAAAAATCCAAAATTAGAAAATAGAACTCCAACACATTACAAGCAGCTACAAGCAATAAGCTGACCAAAGGAAGCTTTTAAAATCATGTGATATTTTCTGAGATTCTCGAAACATGATAAAATTTTAATTTCTCATCAGAATAGATGTTTAAAAGAAACAAATTTTTTATTTTCTCACCAAAAGGCCACATGATTCCACAATATTTTAATGTTGTTCTTTATCGAATTTCAAAGATTTGATACCCAATATATATATATATATATATATATATATATATATATATATATATATATATATTGACTGCCTCACTAAAACAATTCCGATGTCTGCTACTATGTAGACCTGGTTCAACGTCTCATTTCGTCTCGTTCTGTCTCAGCTGAGATGTCCCATTCCATGAGGTATCCAGACAATTCATTGGGCATGTATTGTCTAGTACCAAAACCCCAATTTAAGCAATTTAAACCTTTCTTATAGTTTGTCTTTTATAACACGTAAAAGATGAATGCTTTGATTGCAATTAATATTCATATTTTTGCATATCAAGACATCATTTTTCGCCCAATGTCGATTTTCACCTCGATCGAGACGCCGCACTCCATCAGCTTACCAAGAGACAAAATAGGGGTCAGGATTTTAAACCCTGTATGCAGCTAACAGCTTGAAAGGCAAAATTTTCGTAAAATTATTTCTACCAAAGCAAAAATATTCCTATGATTCAAACCTCCGTAATTTAGGATCCCCAGACGATCATGAGAAATGCCTCTCTTTGTAAAAGTTTCTTATGTGTCGAATACCATATAAATCAAATACAAATTGCCAAATATACCTTAATTAACTTCCGATTCTAATACAGGAGTTTCAGATCACAATCTCACTGATATTGATGAAAGGAACATAATGATCACTAGAAAGGCCAAGCATCCAAAAGAATGTGAACCTGAAATAGACTCCAAGCATGCGGCAGTAACAGGACATCCTTCCACATTCAACAGAACAAGTTTACGCAAACCTGCCAGGCACACAAATTGATCTAGCAACTCCACTCCAAAAGGCAAAAAAATAAATTAAAATGACTGACCAGCCAAATGGAGCCAAAGCATATATAAGGACCTGAACTAAAAGCAACCGAAAAAACAGATGCTAATAAGCACTGTTCCTAAATGCAAATACCAAAGTGTGGCACATATTTTTGAATAAATAATCACTAACTCTGGTAATTTGGACTAACTCTGGTAATTTGGAAATATTTGTGATGGGTAAACTGAATTTCCGTGGAGGAAGAGAAACTAACATCACAAGTGGAAATGGTGCCTTTGTAAGGCAAATGTGGTAATTATGAAAAAGAAATGCTAAGCAATGAGAAAAACCATAATGATAACAGCAACAGATAATGTATGAAAGAAACTCCAGGTGACACTAAACAAAGATCAAGACCTAGATAGATGAGTTCCAGTATATGACATTGAGTGCACTAATCAAATGTACGAAATGACTAACTAAATAAAAAATATTAGAAAAAAAGTACCTTTGAGATAAGCAACTCCTAAATCTGTAACCTTGCTGCAGGAAATTTGCAACTCTCTCAAGTTTGTAAGCCCTGGAACACAAGTGAAATGAGTAATCTTCAAGCCTAGACTGATCAAGAATTGACTATTTGCAGAATAATATTTCATTTTCAACTTGGACAAAAAACGACGAGTACCATGAACAAAAAACGACGAGTACCATGATTCTCCTAGTAAAGCAGTATTTGTGTTTGCATAATTATCCATGTTTTACTAACAAATTAAATTTACATATATTAATTACGAGAAGTAGAGATGCAATCAATAGGAACAGCTGTTCATATTCCATGCAGAAATTTTATAGAAAATAAAGAAACGAGCTTCAGAAATACAACACAATAGATGTGACAATTACACAAAATAGTTCTCCCTCCTTTTCTTAAAGAACCATATTGCTTTTCCTTCCACTTGTAAAATTACATTTGGCAAATTTCTACTGCAAATTAGTATTTTAAATATTGAAAATATTTAACAAGAAACCCTGCTGCTAGTCCTTAATAGCAAACCTCACCACCAACCACATGAACTGCTTCAAAAAATCTTTACAATATTGAGGAAAATTTAACCAATGAACATTGTTCCTCCTCCAGTTTTCTAAGATACATGAAATCACGAAAACGAAGTTAAAACATGAAGACAGGTCCATGCATAACCATTGAAAAGGGAGGTCCTTGACAAGCATGATTCATCTAGTATGGTACCTCCTTTTTTGTCACTCTAGAGACTCGGAACCATAGTTCTAGTGCACCTTTGAGTAGGGCTGGCAATGGAACGGACGACCCGGAGATCCAATCCGATCCGATCCGAAAAATCCAAGTCCGGAACCTTATTTTTACTTATCGGAGCGATCCTATACCGATCTGATATTGACCCGATATATAAACTATATATATAATATGTATTATATATGAATATATGCATGTTTCTGTGGTCTTTTTTTCGTAATCTAACTGTTATACATTGTTTTTTCATATACTTTTTTCGTATGTGTGGCATTATCGGATCAGATCGGACCCGGAACCGATCTAATCATATCGGATCGGTTATGGACTGAATTTTATTGATCCGACCAGGTTCAGATCGGGTCCAGATCAATTGGATTTCTTATCGGATCGGTACCAAATCAGTACCAATCTGACTCGAACCCGTTCCATTGCCAGCCGTACTTTTGAGTATACCCACAAGATATCATGACAACCTGGTATTAATCACAACCAGGACCAGCTAGATGCACATTTCATTTAGTATTAAAAACCAAAAGAATTTCCATGCAACCTGAAGCTTTTAGTTATCCGCGGCACCAAGTTCACAAGTTTAATGATAACAGGTTTGAGAAATAACAGAGGCCAATGACACCATAGCCCCAGGGGAATGTAGTCAATGAGTAAGTATATGTGTGTTTCCTATGGCAAGAGATTAAGAGATCTAAAAAGGTGCAATCCACAAAAAAATACAATCTCACAGAAAGCCAAGCCGGGCTAATGCACGTATAATAAGAGCCCATTGGTCACAGCTTGTTAGAACCAAGCCCAGCCTGTTTAGTTGTCGGGCCCTAAAATCAAGCCCAGGCCTGGCCCATTGGGCCTATAACAAAAGAAAATAGATAAATGCACCTTTATATTTGACAACCAGATAAATGTACCTTTATTGGCAGAGATAATTAAGGAAACAAAAACAAATATACCTTAACAAAGAAAATAAAGAGATATGATTGCAGAGTCCAAAAAGAATTATAGAACACAACGCAGCTGGTCAAATTAGCAGTCTTTTGGGGGCAAAAAGCTCAAGAGGCAGCTTCAAGTAAACAGTACGATTGTGGGGCAACTTATCAAATCGAAGACAAGTGATAAAAGAGAAGGCATATTGGCAAATATTATGCTCAGTTTACAGCACCTATGTTTGACTAAATGGCATGTGTTGCTTTAGTAGTTCAGTCAAAATTTCCTACAGCACGAATCTCGTTCCTCCATTCAATCATGTCTAAAACCATCTCTTCTATTAAAGCAAGTTTCTTAAAATCTCCTCTCAGAACCTCACTCCATGTCCGTTTTGGCCTTCCCTTCCCTTCCCCCTTTTAGGCCCTTCAACTTGCACATTCCTCCACACTGGTGCCGTAATTGGTCTTCATTGTATATGACCAAACCATCTCAATCGACTTTCCCTCATTTTTTTTCACTTATTGGAGGTACTCCTATATTTTCCTACGAGAACCATTTGGAAAGATAAAGAATGAAAGACAACAGCTACCTGAGAGAGGCTTCATGTCTGCATCTGTTATGCAATTACAACATCTGACATTAAGAGATTCAAGTTTTGTTAAACCTGTCAAAGAGAAACAAGCATTGTAAATAGTAGATAAGACCCATAAAGTCTGCATAGTTATTAACACACGCAACAATGCTTGCTAACTTGACAGCTCCACATGGAATCCAAGTTGTTAAAGTTGAATTACGGCTCAGAGACAGTTTAGTCAGTTCTTTGTCCCACATTTCAGTTAAACATGTTCTACTATATGGAGATGCTGATGTGTTTACACTAGGAATTAAAATTTTGATTTCGACTGGGTTTCAGCCCAGGTCGAAACCGAAATTTTGCCTAATCATAGAAAAAGCATGTATGGTTGATGGTAAAATTATATAAAATCCCTAATTCATAAGAACAAGATCTTCTCTTTCTCTCTCTACAATCCCTAAGATAAGAATATCTTAATTTAAGCCTAAAGCATTGGAAAAAAGGTTTTAATACTCCCACTTTCTATTTAAATAGCATACTTTACCCAAAATTATAGATTTCTTTGTATTTCAATTTCGGTAGAGGCCAAAACCGAAATTTTGGCCTGAAATTTCGTCTGTTTTGACGAAATTAAAACCCTGGTTTACATCCCCTCATAAACTATACATTCTTGGAAAGACATTAACTTGCAAGTATACAAAGTAACGTGAGTTTGCGGAAAACAAGAAATGAAAAGTTCACGTTGGCGATGGGAGACAGTTAACCGCAAACAAACCTTTAAGATGAACAAGTCCACCATGAATCCTTGAACATCGCTCAAGGTCCAGCTTTACCAAGTTCACTAAGCTGGCAAAAGCACTCATTCCTTGAGCCGTGATAGCATTGCTCTTTTTAAAAATCAAAGACGTCAAGTTTGAGAGACCTGAAAGCAGCACATCAATCGTGATCATGCAAATTAGGCAGGACACAAGCTAATACTAAAAAAACAGTAAAATAATTTGAATGTTTATTTAAGTCAATATAAGGAAAAAATGACAAAAAAAACAAAAAAATTTACCAGCAAGAAACATGTCCATAAAGGATTATAAGGATTATGATGTTAACTAAATACCGGCAGTAATGGCATGAAGTTGACAGTCTTAGTTATTTTGATATCAATACTGCACCAGATAAATTATTTGTGTTCATTCATCCATAGATAACAAGAACTTTAAGAATGAAATGACCGAAGTGACTAATGGGATCGTGGCATTTTACTACATGCATGAAATACCTCCATCATACTTCCATAAGGCTTGAAGTGGGGACCAGCATGCATGTATGCATGAATGTAGATAGGTGTGGGATTTGAAAACATTAATTCATTACAGATGATTTAAATATGGTGTGACCTGCTAAGTCATCAGTTCTGATCAAATGTGACCAAATCATCAGTTTTTCTAAACAATAAGAGAACTCAAATAAAAAAGAGCTTGATTCACAATCCTCATTTCTTTACTTAATATATTCTAATTAATAGGATAAATGCCAAAGCAAACATGCAAGTTGAAGGATTTATGGAAGAAATTTGAGGTTATGATAGAGGAATGCTAAAAAGGACGTGGATTGAGGCTTCGAGAGGAGAGTTTAAGAAATTGCCGTAACGAAGAAATGGCTTTATTCAAAATCGAATGGTTCTTACAAAAGTATAATCGACCCTAGTTTTGGACATGGCTTATTATGATGATGATGACGTACCAAACAAGAATTCAATGTTTTGGTTGTGCCCAGGAATTGTTTTGACTCATTTGAGGAAGTTGTTAGTAAACTATCCTTGACATCAATGTACTTCATCTTCTTTACACAAATCTACTGTCCCAAGACATAAAGTTTTGCAAAGAGAAATATTCCAATGACTAATATGCACATGGTGTTAGCAATAAATCTCCGGGTTGTGATCTACTCGTTCTTTGGATTTAGATCTATATATTAAGTCCGGTTAGGCAACATACCTCGTCGCATTAGTAAACGCCATAGCTCTAGATCTCCAACGCCTTCTACTCTCTAGCTTTCTTTGTGGATGCTTCTCTAGGGAGATATTCTTCAGTGATGAAAACACAACCCATCCACATAATATATATAGAGAGGAGGGGCTAAGAGAGAAACATTAGGATGATAGAAAGTTCCCTAATCCATCAAGGTTACTTTCTATCAAGGGAATCCTCATTTAGCAACTTCTTGAATTGTGAGGGATTGACCAAACTCAAAATAGAATCCAAGTCTATAAGGTGATCTGCCAACTATGATGGCCCATCTAAAGGAATTCTAACATTCTCCCACTTGGGCCACATTGCCGATCACAACAACCAAAAAACAAATTTTTTTTTTTTTTTAAATGACTACTTGGGTTCTAACAGTAAAAAAAAAAAAAATTACACGTGATCACGATTTTTAAGAAACTGCCAATCACTAATTGAAGTTGCTCATCATAATACTTTGACTAAATAAAACTACAAATGCGGGTCATAGCGGTTATATGTCTGTACACGACATACTCCCTTCTATGTACCACTACACAAGCAATCTCAATTAGCCCAGTCCATAAGTGAGGAAAATACAATAATATGGCATTTCACATTACCAAACATAAAGCCCCCTTAATGTCTTGTCAGGACATTCTTATTTTCATAATTTCCATGCGACACTATGTATGTACATAAGGTTTTGGAAAGAACAGGAAAACAGAAACAATTTATTGCGCAAATAATAGTGTCAAATGTATTAACCACCAATCCTCATTATCATACATCATGGCTTGCATAGAAGATCCATCCTTATAACATGTTCTTTCTATGTCTTCGGTGCAAGCCCTTTAGTCAGCAGATCTGCAATCATCATAGTGGTGCTTATATTCTCGATTAACACTTGTTGTTTCTGTACTCTCTCCTTCACGACCAAGTATTTTAATTCCATGTGCTTAGAGCCATTGGAATACTTGTCGTTCTTGGAGAAAAAGACTGCTGCGGTATTATCGCAATATATTCTCAGCGACTTAGCAATAGAGTCAACGACTTTAAGTCCTAAGATAAAATTCCGCAACTGTTGACCGTGACTGTTCTGTTGACCGTTGACTGTTGGTCCGAGTTGACTCGTTGTTTTGGCTCGAGTCAATGCGTTGGAGATCTAAAGCTATGGCGTTTACGAATGTGACAAAAGGTATGTTGCCTAATCGGACTTAATATATCGATCTAAATCCGAAGAACGAGTAGATCACGACCCGGAGATTTATTGCTAACATGTGGTATCATAGCGAGGTTCCGATCTACTCGTTTTTTTTTTTATTTGAATAAAAGATGATGAAAAATGCTTCTAATCTATTTAAAATAGACATCGGCGGCAAGTTTTGACGTCGTCGGAGTGATTTTCGTCGCAAGCAACGTCAACCGGCGGCATTAGGATGGGCTGCCGGAAGTCTAAGGTGGCCGGAGGGCTTGGGGCAGGTTAGGGTTTGCTGCAACACAGCAGCAACGATTCGAAGACAGGGGTGACTCGTATGGGCTCATTTCAGGCACATGGGCTAGCCCAATAACAAAAGCCTTTTGGGTTTTGTCTTCTAATGGATAATGGGTTGGGTCATGCCCATTAGGATGCTGGACTTTTAGGCTAGCCCACTAAAGGGCCTATGTACCACCCAACACCAACCCGACCCGTGGCAAAACCCATTTAGATAACTAGTGTTGACCGTGACTGTTGACTGTTGACCGTTGACTGTTGGTCCAAGTTGACTCGTTGTTTTGGCCCGAGTTAAGGTCATTTGGAGACTAAAATTGTTTTGGCCATAAAATACTTAATCTAAGTCCGTTTCCAACAAATAAATAGCCTATTTCAAGTATTTTTTTCGAGATCTACATAATGGAATAACTATTGAAACCTTATGACAACAGTAAAGGATGAAAATTTACAGATTATAACATGTTCTTTATGTATATCTATGTTGTCTTAGAGATCCATTTTGATTATTTTATATTGTGGAAGTTATCTAAACTTGGGTGCAGGTAAAATGCACACTTGTAATCCCAATGTTTATAAATAGTGAGTGTTATTAAAGATAACTTTGCATGAACATTAAGATTGACTTAGTAGTTGCCAAAGTAACACAAGTTGATAAGTGGCCATACCTTAGGTTATCATAATAGATTAAAGTATTGTAGTTCCCACTTTAGTAAATGACACTCGCACGTGCAGTCATAATCAAGATATTACAATCTTCGCCCAAAGGCAAGTTATCTTCGATTGGTCATGAACTGACATAGGGTAATGTGAAGTAGTATAAATATTTGCTAGACCGGAATGTCGCCGAAAGGATACAAACTTATCTAATTAATTCATATACATCAATTAGCCTTGTGGTATGACGTTTTCCTAATGAGTGAATATTTGGTATGCTAGGGTTCGTACTCCCAAAGGAGTGATACTACTGATTCATCGCATCAGAATTGAATTCTAAATTATTGAAAATTCAAAGCACTAATATAGTGAGCATTAATTTTTATTATTATTATTTATTTTCAGTTTCAGTTCCCAGTTCACTGAACGCAAGTGCCTCTAGTATCCCGGTCCTGAATGGATCGAACTTCTCTGAATGGTACAAACACGTTCAGTTTGCTCTGTGACTTCATTGTCTTGATGTTGCATTATTGGTAGACAAGCCTGCGGAGCTTAATGAATCCAGCACTGCAAAGCAGTCGATGGAATCCGCCGCATGGGAAAGATCGAATCGTCTGAGCCTAATGTTAATGTGCATGACGATCTCGAGCAATATCAAGACTTCAATTCCCAATACTGAAAATGCAAAGGAATATCTTAACTCTGTGGAGGACCCGCTTCCGCTCTTCTGACAAATCACTAGCGGGGACACTCATGGCTCAGCTGACCATGATAAGGTATGATGGGTCGCAAGGAGTGCAAGAGCACATCCTAAACATGACGAACATGACGAACATTGTTGCTAAACTTAAGGTATTAGGTATGAGTGTGAATGAGACTTTCTTGGTTCAGTTCATTTTGAACTCTCTTCCCTCTCAATATGGTCCATTCAAGATCCACTATAATACTATCAAGGACAAGTGGAACTTGAATAGGTTGACTAGTATGTGTGTTCAAGAGGAAATGAGATTGAAGCAGGAAGGACACCATTTTGCACATGCTGTTATTCAAGAATTTGGTAACCGATGAAGAAAGCCTGGAAAGGGGAAGAAACGACCATCAAAGAACGAACCTGGGCCTTCTAATGCTCCTAAGGCTCATGGGAAGGAACCAAAGTGCTACTTCTGCAGAAAGACAGGACATATGCAGAAGGATTGCTTAAAACGCAAGGCTTGGTTCGAGAAGAAAGGTAAGCCTCTTTCTCTCGTATGTTATGAATCAAATCTTGCCGAAGTTCCTTCTAATACTTGGTGGGTTGATTCCGGAGTCACTACTCACATTACGAATTCAATGCAGGAATTTCTTACAAGCAGGAAGCCAAGGGAAAGTGAGGGATCTATCTTTATAGGCAACCGTCTGAAAGCTGAAGTGATAGCTGTTGGCACCTATCACTTACTTTTGGACACTGGCCATCAGATGGACTTAACAAACACTTTTTATGTTCCCACTATTTCTAGAAATTTAATTTCATTGTCTAGACTTGATGAGAATGGCTACTCTGTTACTTTCGATTTTGGAAAATTTAATTTGATTAAAGGCACTATGAAATTATTTGTTCCGGTACTTTATGTGATGGTCTTTATAGACTTAACTTGAACTATAATTTTACCCAATCACTAATACCCTGCATCAGAATACTGGGATGAAACGTGGCTTATTAAATGAAAATTCCTCAACCTTTTGGCACAGGCAACTGGGACATATCTCCAGAGAAAGAATTGAGAGGCTGGTGAAAGATGGGGTCCTAGCGAACCTAGATTTCACCGACTTCGGAGTGTGTGTGGATTGCACCAAGGGAAAGCAAACCAGATATACCAAGAAAGGTGCCACAAGGAGTTCTAACCTTCTTGAAATTATTCATACCAATATTTGTGGTCCCTTTACCACACCTTGCCTTTCTAGGGAAAGGTATTCCATCACCTTTATGGATGATTTCTTACAGTATGCTTATTTATATCTGTTGCATGAGAAATCTCAAGCGGTGGACATCCCTAGAGGTGTACATTACTGAGGTGGAAAGGTAATTGGACAAAAATATTAAAGTTGTGAGATCTGATAGAGGTGGTGAGTATTATGGTATATTTGATGAGTTAGGCCAGAATCCTGGCCCATTTGCCAAACTCTTAGAAAAGCATGGCATTCATGCACAATACACAATGCCAGGAACGCCACAACAGAATGGAGTTGTTGAGAGACGTAATCATACCTTCATGGATATGGTTAGGAGCATGATGAGCAATACTACTTTACTCAAATCATTGTGGGGTGAGGCCTTGAGGACTGCTGTATATATCTTAAATCGAGTACCTAGTAAATCCGTTCTCAAAACTCCTTTCGAGTTATGGACCGGTAGGAAGCCCAATTTAAGACATTTACACGTTTGGGGTTGTCCAGCAGAGGCCAGAATTTACAACTCACGAGAACGTAATTTAGACTCTAAAACTATCAGTGGGTATTTTATTGGCTACCTCGAAAAGTCCAAGGGGTATAAGTTTTATTGTTCTAACCATAGTACGAGGATAGTGGAAACCGGAAATGCCAGATTCATTGAGAATGACGACAATAGTGGGAGTGTGGAACCACGTGATAAGATATTTGAAGAAGTAAGGGTACATATCCCATTACCCTAGCTTGCTCTACCTTTGGTTTCTCCTCAAGTTGTTGAACATATTGACAACATTGAGGAACAACCAAATGATGTAGGTCCACCACTCCAGAATAATATGGACGTCATAGAACCTATTATAGAAACACCACAACCGATAGTTCTGAGATCTCAGAGGGAAAGGAGACCTACCATTACTGATGATTATGTGGTGTATCTACAATCAACAGTCAATAGTCAACGGTCAACGGTCAATGGTCATCAGTCAACGGTTAACAATTAACAGTCACAGTCAACACTAGTTATCTAAATGGGTTTTGCCACGGGTCGGGTTGGTGTTGGGTGGTACATAGGCCCTTTAGTGGGCTGGCCCAACCCATTATCCATTAGAAGACAAAACCCAAAAGGCTTTTGCAATTGGGCTGGCCCATGTGCCTGAAATGAGCCCACACGAGTCACCCCTGTCTTCTAATCGTTGCTACTGTGTTGCAGCAAACCATAACCTGCGCCAAGCCCTCCAGCCACCTTAGACTTCCGGTGGCCCATCATAATGCCGCCGGTTGACGTTGCCGGCGACGGAATCACTCCGACGACGTCAAAACTTGCCGCCGATGTCTATTTTAAATAGATTACAAGCATTTTTCATCATCTTTCATCCAAATAAAAAAAAAATGATTGTTTTATTTTTTGGTTTTGTGTTTTTGGTTGTTGTGATCGGCTATTTGGCCCAAGTGGGAGAATGTTAGAATTCCTTTAGATGGGCCATTATAGTTGGCCGATCACCTTAAAGACTTGGATTCTATTTTGAGTTTGGTTAATCCCTCACAATTCAAGAAGTTGCTAATTGAGGATTCCCTTGATAGAAAGTAACCTTGATGGATTAGGAAACTTTCTATCATCTCTATATATATTATGTGGATGGGTTGTGTTTCCATCACTGAAGAATATCTCCCTAGAGAACCATCCACAAAGAAAGCTAGAGAGTAGAAGGTGTTGGAGATCTAGAGCTATGGTGTTTACTGTTATCAGATACGTAGAAATACGTATTTATCTTGTATAGGGGTAGTTCTGTAAATACCTCTTATGAGAGGTATACTTGTCTTTTTTATGTAACCCTTTATAAATAAGATTTATGGGGTCATTGTGAGATTAACACAATGACATCCTCTCTACTCCTTTCTCTCTTTTCCTTCTCTCTTTTTTATGTAACTCAAGAGGTATGTTGCCTAACCGGACTTAATATATAGATCTAAATCCAAAGAACGAGTATATCACGACCCAGAGATTTATTGCTAACACATGGAGTATATTGATGTTGAAGACGGGAACGCACATCAAGAAGTCATGAGCTAGATCTAATCTGAGGCAGTTAGAAGTTACCATACTACAAAGCAACTCAAACAACCTGGACGCCACAACTTGTACAGCAAACAAGAAAAGATATGTAAACTCTTTGGAGTACACAAATTGACATTAGATGACTGAAGAATTTCACAAAACCTTTTGTACGAAAACAGCCGCAGGAAACCAAAAATGGAAAAAGAAGACAGTACCACTAATGTGATGTAGCCCATGCTCTGAAATCAGGTCGCAATAATTGAAAGTTAAGGCTTGCATGTCTGTGCATTCTTTAAGGAGAACCAATCCAGAATCTGTTACATCAGAACCAGAAATATCAACAGAGAGCAAAGACGAACCCTGTGAAGAGATGACATCCATCCAACTGTCCTTCACTCCAGGGTATTCTCCCAAATAAATATCCTGCAGAACATAGGATAAAGAACTTTAGAAGTTACCATGCCCATTAAGTACTAATAGTAATTGGGTTACACAAGGGGAAGAGGGAGGTCGGGTGAAACCTCTTCAGCTCTATCCTGCCTGGTCCAACGGGTCAAGTGGGTTATGCTATAAGTAATCACGATTTCAAATGTTAAAAACTTTAAATCATCTACATTACCTGGAGTGCACAATCTCGAAAAGCTTCAAGTGAAAGATCAGTCAGACGATGGGAATACAGCAATTCATTGAAGATCTGCTGACTTATATCCCTTGGGAGTATAGAAAAGGTTCTATACTTGTCAATATATTTATCAATATCCTGTTATGGGAAGGAAAAGAAAAGATCAGTCAAGACATAGATTAAGATTCTAAGGCAAACATGCCAAAAGAAACAATACCTCACGTATTCTATGAATGCATAGTTCCATGAGGGATGGGCATTTGCCTCTTCCCTGCTGAATATCAACACCAACCCGAGGAGATGAAATCCCCAACCATTTTGAACTGCCACTTTTGCAATATTTTCCAGAGACCCCTCTTTGTAAAATCTCTTCAGTAACCTCTTGGTCTCTCTTCCTTGAACAAGCTCCCCCCATCAAGTGAAATCTTGTAAATACTTCAATAGATGTCATGAAAAGTTCAGCAGAAGAATATCATACTCCATTTATCTTCCAAAAATGTGATCATGCACTCCACTTCACCCTGTAAAAATAAAATAAAAATGTATATCACAGTAATTGAAGATTACTGTGATAAACTTATCGATGTTTAAAAACTGTAATAAACTGTGATAAACTTATACTGTTATAAAAAAATAAAAAAGCAAATTTATCCATGTTGAACTGTTTGTGACACTAATGCATTTCATGCAAGCGGACAACCGGTGCATATGCAATAATGCAAACCATCTTGTCCATGGGCGAGTTATCTTTTTTTTTTTTTGGTGGGAAAGCTGGGGTTAGGCGAACCCCTACCTTGCTATATTGAAAGAAACAAAATTACAAGCTTAAGAATTTACAACCGCTAGCCTCATCTTCACTAATTAAGAATATCACTAGGGAAACATTAACGTAAACTAACGGAAAATGAGGGAAAAATACATTTGGAAGCTACAAAGTTCAAGGCTTTGTTGCTATCTCTCCACACATGATTGATGGACCAGTTAACGAAGGAATGGAGAAGAGCTTCAATATCTCGTACGAGATGCTTTCCTTTCCATGGAAGTTTTACTTTTGGGGTTATGACATCTACTGCATATTTAGAGTCAGATCTGATATCAATTTCCCTAAATTGATGTTGAGAAGCTAGCCAAAAACCTTGGAGGATGCCAAGCAGTTCTATTAACCCAATAGAGTCTTTAGCACATGGTCTGCCGAAGGCAAGAATATAGTTACCAATTTGATCACTGAAATACCAACTTAGGCTGCATAGGAATCAGTTAGAGACCCATCTGTATTCAAAACATATTTCATCGAGAAGTGGTTCCAAGAAGTCCAGCTAACAGGGGCAGATGAACTTAGGTTAACGCGAAGACCCCAATTTATCAGAACATCATGGGATTCAGGATCATCAACAAAGACACCTTTAGAGTTGATGCAACAAGAATGGACATCTGCAATAATAAGCTTGAGGATCTGATATTCATTGGCGGATAGACCTTATAAATGTTTTCTGTTCCTCTCAATCCAAATTTAGTAAATACAGGCAGCAAAAGCTACCTTGATGATACACCAGGGGCACCTTATCTGCTAGAACAAATAGTGGTCTCGAGTTTTTATTATTAAATGAAAAGATAACAATAACGAAATCTCAATCATTTTCACACATCAGGGGCCTAATCAAGCCTAGGTTTATAATGCACGTACTTTATTCTGACCCACCCATTTGCCATGCTGTGCCCATAGTAAGTAGTGGTATGGACGTAACAATCGCAAATATTGAGATAACTGTGCATCCTCTGCTATTTGCGCAGGTTCCAACAATTGTAAATAAGAGTGATGAGTCTTGGAAAAATGACGAATTAAATGTCCTCGATACCAAGAGTACCAGTGGAGCAGCTACATAGACACAAATTATCACTTCAGTTGCAACGACATACGACTCCTAATTCAATCTTTTGTTTATGGCATTCGACAACTTACAGAGTTTGCCATATCCATTTCATCCAGAACGCAAACACCCTTGAACATTGATAGGCTATTTCTTATACTTGGAAGGAAAAGTTCTCATTTTCATAATTAAAGTTGTTTCATTTACAAACAGACAACCAAATTAATACACTATTAAGACGTTATCTTTCTTCAGCACCACAATTTTATTAAAGCACAAATATTAGTTTAAGAGCTGTCTTAGCCAACAAACAAAGTTTCGATTTTTCGAACAACGATCTAACAGTTTTGAAAGAAAAGAAGAAGAAAAAAATCGATAAACTTCACCTCAATTTTCCAGAACAAACATACACAGAGAAAGTAAGAACACTCTAAAAATCAACACTACAAGAGAACAACTTGAAGATCATTTATCAAGGAATTTAAACAATGAAACGATGAAACATCAAGGAAGAAGCAATTAAAAAAAGAAAAAAGAAACTAAACAGGCAGCGATCATCGACGAACAAACCTAAAATACGAAAACAGAGAGTTCTTAATCAATCAAACGAGCTTGTTTATTACGCCAATGAAGAAGATCGATTACGAATAAATTACCTTAAAAAAGAGAGGAAAATTTGAGCAGATTTTTATCGGATCGATTGTTTGATTTGGAGAAGAGAGACATCCGAGAAATCGAATTCCCCTTGTATTTCGTGATTTTGGTCGGAGAGAAAGCAACAAGAAAGGTTGGGAGGAAGTAGATATTGAGAAAACCAGTGAAAGAGAGGTAGCGGATTACCGAACCGAACTCCGAACCACTTATATTCGCCACGTGTCAAAACTAATCAGTGAATAGGCTCGGAAGTTGGTGGTTCGAGAGATGGGATAAGAGAGGAAAAGAGCGGTCCCACAAACGGCTTTTTGTTGCTTTATCCAGTGGGTGGCGCCAGGCGCTGCTTAGGAAGACTATATTCGCGAGTAAAACTTTGATGACAGGCACTGTCATCGAGGCTGATGACGGGGTCCAATATGAGCCACGTGGCACACTCTTAGAGGATTCTTACCGTATGGATGTTTTTCAAATCCCTAGATGGGCCTACAAACTAAAAATCAGCATAATTAGTGATTTCAAACCTTTGGATCTTTGTAACTCAAAAAATGGTCAATAATGCTAAAAAATCCCACGGTTAAAATCAACCCATGAAAATAATTCCAATCCAACATCTATATATCACTAATCGGGCTGATTTTTGGCTGTAGGTCCATCTGGATTGGCCAAACATCCATACGGCCAGAGTCCTCTAAAAGTATGCCACGTGCTCATATTATGCCATGTCATCAGCCTCGATGACAGGACCCAGTCATCAAAGTTTTAATTTTTCATTTATTTTCTAGGTGAAACTAAACCTGGGCTGTCAGTGTAAACTTTTATCCTGTACATGTAAACGAAGCGGCAGGATTGAGCAAATTTTTGAAGCGACATGATTTTTGAAGCGGCCATCATGTGCCCAATGATTGTGCGCCACATATACCCATGGTTTAGATCATGGTTTTAAAAACGGCCGCTTAAACGGTTTTAACGGCCTCCCCAAGCCCGTTTCCGTTAAAACCGTTTAAACGCGTTTTATCGTTTTTGAAAAAAATGGCCGTATTTTTGTTTTAACGGCCGTTAAAATCGTTTAAACGGCCGTTTAATTTTGAAAATTTTTGTGAAAAAAAGGCCGTTAAAACCGTTTAATTCCGTTAAAATCCGTTTAATTTCCGTTAAATTCTATTTTTTTTTTTTTTTTCAAATTTCAAATTTTGAATTTCAGCGCCACTTTTTCCGTTAAAATCCGTTTAATTCCATTTTTTTCCCATTTTTGCCCCTGACCGTTAACGCCCCCAGTCCGTTTAACCGTTAAAACGGCCTCCTTTAAACCTTGGTTTAGACTTTGGTTCACTATCATTGGGCGCATGAACACCGCTTTAAAAATCCCACTACGTGAAAAAAAATTCTCGGCAGGATTTTTGAAACAACGATCGTGGCGCTAAGATCCCTAGGGACTAGATTGTATAGAAAAGTGTATCTGTTCTCTCCCTGCAACCACAAGTTTTCCTAATGATCGCTCGCTCCATGTACCCATGTTTTAGGCTTTTGTTTTAAAAAGTAACCATGGGTATACATAGTGCGGGATCATTGGCGCATAGCGGCCGCTTCAAAAAATTTCTCTAATAGATTGGACTGTCTATCTGATCAAGGACCATTTGAATCTGTTACGCCATGAATAGCACTTGTAGGACTGATAGTCCTTTCTAAATTTGTCTATACGAAAAAAAAAAAGTAAACTCACCCATTTCGCAACGTGGGAAATTTTTTGAAACAAATGAGTATATGTGGTACTCCATTTCAAAAAAATACGTTGATAAAGGGATGGGGGCCAAAATTTGACCACAGGAAAGTTTTCAACAAACTTTGATGACAATGTTGGTTGGGAGTTGTGATATTCGCTTAAAAAACTGATTATAACATAAATATGAGCCATGTGGCACACTCTTAGGACTTTGATCATATGGATGTTTGGCCAATCTTTAAGTGGATCTACAAACTAAAAATCAGCCTGATTAGTTATTTCTAGGCATTGGATTGGAATTATTTCATGGGTTGATTTTATCCGTGGGAATTTGAGCATTATTAACCACTATGTGACGTACAAAGATCCAAAGGTTTGAAATCACTAATCAAATTGTTTTTGGTTTCTAGGTCCACTTAGGGATTGGAAAAACATCCATATGGTCAAAGTCTTCTAACAGTGTGCCACGTGGCTCATATTGCACGCTTGGCATCAATGACAGTGTGCTGTGCTGTCATCAAAGTTTAGTCACTCCATATGTCCTATGGCCTCATCTATATAACAAAACAGGGAAGTTGTCTCCCCCTCTTATCCGGCTTCATAAAGAAGGGCCGAGATCTTATCTCCCAATGGACGGTGGATCTCCACCACTCACACCTAATTTTAGCAAATGCTTTGTCAGGGAGTGCCATGGGCACGGACCACCCACTAGTCTGTCACATATGACAACTCTGCCTATGCACCCAAGAAGTCTGTTGTGTTTGCCCAGAGACGGCAGTCACGGCACCTCCTTTTTTTTTCCATTCATCATTTGTCTTGTGCAATAAGACATAGAAGAGTCACGAGTTTGGTAAGCCGAGTGTCGGAGATTCCATATTTGCTCGCGGACGTTTTATGAGCCACGCCACGCAGCCTTAGAGACCATATGCATATTCCGAGCATCCTTAGTGGGCCTAGAGACCAAAAATCAGCGTGATTGCTTATTTCTAACCGTTTAATATGATACCAATAATTTGACTTAAACTAGTAAGCAAATAGATACTTGAGTTGAAATTACAGAGAGAACCATGGTTAAGGAAAGAGGTTGCGGAAATATAGGTTTGGGTTGTACTTGTCGCCTTCTAGCCGTATTTGCATGCTCTATATGCCACCATTTGCATACTAGTTTGCCAGATAATTCTGGAATCCCAGGGTTAAAAATCAACCAAAGAAAAATACTCAAATCTAACGGTCAGAGATCACTAGTGAGGCTGATTTTTTGTCTGTAGGTATACCCAAGGATGGCCAAATATCCATAAAGCCTCTAAGAGTGTGCCATGTGGCTAATGTCCGTGAGCGTCTATAAGCAAAAATTGACTGTATGGGAGTCCCACCATAGAGGCATAGACAGGCTTAATGGGCACGTAGGCCAGTAGATTATTGGAGTATTTTTTGTGATTAAAGAAGTAACCCATCTCAATCATTATGGGTACGTGCCAAGTGTGGAGGCTTTAGTGATTGAAATGGGTCACTGATCTGCTAGGACAAAAATGGACTCAGATTATTCTTAACATGGTATAAAAACCGGCCACTATAACGAAAATAACAGTGGTTATAATGGATTCCGGGGATCTACTCCTTCAAATGCTCAGAAAATAATGGCTATTATTTTCGTTATAATGGCCTTTTTTTTTAATAACAGCTGTTATAATGAAAATAATGACCGCTATTTTTTAGAAAAAAAAAAGTTTTGAAAAAGTTTGTCATTTTTTGTTATAAATTTTATTGAATTTTAGCGCAGTCTTTTCTGTTATTTCCGGGTTTTTTTTTTTCCATTTCTCCCATCTTTTCTATTTTTGCCCATGTTTGCTACAATCCGTTAAAACGGCCATTATAACAGAAATAATAGTAACGCCCCAATCCGTTATACCGTTATCGGCCCCTTTTAAACCTTGATTCTAACCATGGATTGATTTTACCAACGTTCGTGCACAAATAAAACTTCGCTGACAGCCAACAATATTAGCTATGTGGCACATTCTTAGAAGATGCTGACCGTATGGATGTTTGGCCAATCCCTAGGTGGAACTACAAACCAACATGATTAGTGATTTCTAGGCATTGGATTGGAGTTATTTTCATGCGTTGATTTTAACCAATGTGAATCTGAGCATTATAGACCACTATTTGGGGTACAAAGATCCAATGGTTTGGAATCACTAATCAGGGGGTTAGCAAAACATCCATACAGTTAAGAGTCTTCGAAGAGTATGCCGCGTGGCTCAAATCTTGGGCTGTCAGCAAAGTTCTACTCATCTGTGCACCTTTCCTAGCCATCCGACTTAATGTGATAGAGTACAGGTGTTTGGTTCCAGGGATAAGCCCGATCGGTCAGACATAATGCAGGTGTAGGAACAACTACAAAACCATTGTGTAAATATTTCTTAATCTCCAGTCTCCCGATGCCCAGTTAGAAGGCAGGGAGTGGGACCCGTTCTTATAAAGGTCCACATGTATGGTGAGAGATCTAATTGTTATGATCATTTGACTGTTGCCTTTTGGTGGGTCCGGGGACTATTACACCAATGTAAGGCATATCACCTAACATCAACCCTTCACACAAATGACAAAACACAGCTTTTTGAGTTGTACAAAATATTTAACATATTTGGACCGTGGTTTAAAAAATGACCGTTACAACGAAAATCAAAGGATTCGGACCTCCCCCGTTACGTCATGTACCGTTAAAACACCGACGGTAATTATTTTCTAGAAATTTTTGTGAAAAAAACGGCTGTTATTGTCATTATTTTCCGTTATTTTGCGTTTTTGAAAATTTGAATTCCAGCGCCATTTTTCCATTTTTTCCCGTTATTTCTGTTATTTTTTCGTTTTTGCCCCCTGAACATTACAATTCTTTATAAAGAAAAAACGGTAACGCCCCTAGTCCGTTGTACCGTTATAACGGCCCCTTTTAAACCTTGATTTGAACATCTATATCAAACAAGGTCAACAATCTACAAAAGTCTACACATCAGACGGTTAGAAAGTCTGATGTTTTATAGTGTTTGTTTTGTAGCGCAGGCCAGCCCAAGGAGCCACATGCATCACCAACATGTGACACAACTTCCCTTGGCATTGAGCTCACGGTGTGCGTCAAGCATACCATATGTATAATATCACTAAAAAATATTGTTGCAGGAGAGGATATTAACATTTCTTGCAAGACTCATAAAAAAAATATTATCTTTCAATTAATAATAATTTAAAAAGATAATATATAATACAATAACTTTTACTAATAGATTAATACTATTATAATATTGGTGCCGTATGTTTGATATGAAACAAGTCGCAAGTTGTAACTTGTACGATGAGGTGCCGATATCTTCACGGAGCCATGGCACACCAACCATTCATAGATAATGTCCCTTTTAATATTGGCTTTAAGAATTATTTAAATTAGAAATCTGATTTTACTTTTGTATTGTTGTATTCATGGTTTGAAGTCTTGGCTGATCTCGAGTCAACTCGGGTGATCCGGATTAGGATTGGCAGATGTCAAGACAAAGATCTGAAATATGGTCCAGATCGCAAGGGATCAGCGATTTGTTGAGTTGAAGTGGTTATATCAGTTGGATTGGGTGATCTCACCGAGTTGACTCGATGAAACGAAGAAATAGAGATGCACAACATTCTTCCTTCCTCCAGATTAAAATTAGGGTTTAGAACATAAGAAGTAGAGACGCATCATTCTTCCGCCCTCCATTATTAAAATTAAGGTTAGAACATGCAAAAAGAGAGAGTCAATTTACCAGACAAGAAGAACATATATAGCGGATAAGAAGAACACATTTGTTCGAAAGGCTGAGAAACCATAATACCCGATTAGAATATTCTGGAGACATGACCTTAAAAGTTATAACTCATATTTTCCCTCCCCTTAACCCTATCACTTTGTTTACTTTTCTGACTAGGTTTTCTGTTCTTCGTTATTCTTTCTCTACTCTAATTTTTGAGATTTTTTTATCGATTCAATCAAGAAGAATGGCCGAAAAAGGTGAAGGTCTGGCTATCAAAATCAATCTTGTGGACAATGTACTCGTCGTTGGGGTTTGGAAACATGGTCATGTTGAGATCATAGCAAATGACCAAGGAAACAGGACTACGTCTTCTTATGTTGGTTTCATTGATACCGAACATTTGATCGTAGATTGGCAAGGAGTGGAAGGTCTAGGTCAAAGCTTTGAAACCTCTCCCACGAAGATGGAGTCCTCATAAATCAATCGAAGAGCTTTGTAGAAAGAGTTTTCTTTCTTTTTTTTATAGTCCTCAAAGCTCTATAGAGCCAGTTTCTCTTTTGCCATGTCTATTGTTGCAGGATTTTACATTTTCTTCACATTTTTTGTATTTTTAAACTTTGTTTAACTCGTCTCGGGATCACATCGAATCGATCTGATCTGACCGATCTGGATCAGGATCAACAGTGGCCAATCCCGAGATTTTGAACTATGGTTGTATTAGCATTTACAAATGTAGATCAATATTAAGGGGACACATACATAACACCTAGTCCGAAGGTTGACGTGTATCCACTCTTTGTCGGAGGTTGCAGGTTTTGATAATCCCAGTGCATGGTAGTGCCATGGGTTGAGCTCTATAATACCCTGAACTTTAGTTCTAGGGTATTATGTAAATTCACCTAATAATGAAAGTCTGAAATATTTTTAAATTTTTATTTTTATTTTTTAAGGTTTAATATCATGTTTGAGTATGTATGTTTAATTTGGTTTCATTATGACAACTTTGAAAAACCTGTTATTTTTTAAACTCGCTCTTTAAGGCTAAATTCCTACTAAGAATAATGAACTATAACTTGTATAAGACTTTTTCTTACCGTAACTAGCATTCCAAAACTTTTATAAAAAAATTATTTTGTAGACCCGAGATACAAAAAATATTCCTATTTTATCCTTACCAACTTACCTGTGAAATTTGGAACATTTCCTGAGACATGAAAACTCTAGTCGAAGATTTTGGGAGATTTTGACAAAATAGTATTTTCGTAATTTTTTAAACTTTCCTATCATTCTTATATTTTTTAAAATTAATATTTAATTATATTTTATTTATTTAATAGAAGTGTAGGACCCGAAATCACTTTTTGGATCATTCCAAGATCATCGTGACACTTTTTCGGGTTTTTTTTTTGCATTTAGACTATTTTATTTGATTTGTGTGTGTATGACATGTATCAATACCTTGTTGTATGAACCTTTAAATTATATAATATAGTCTAATTGAATTAATGAATGATTATTTGTGTTATAATTATTAGGTGGGCCTGTATAACCAATGTAGAGGCCTTTTGGGCTAAATGATATTCTTAAATGAAGCCTAGTTGATATATATGGGCTTTAGCCCATTTCTAAACCATAAGTATTGTAAAATATGAATTTTTGAGGGTTGAAAAAATTATCTCTTTGATAATTATAAATTTCACTAATATAGAAACCCTAATCCTTCCCTAAATCTATTTATGAAACCTTAAAACTTGAAAGCTTTCATAAATTCAAACTCCATTAAAGAATAGAGAAATCTCCATTAAACATTCATCCGGGCACCGATCGCTCTTGAACAAGAAAGGAGAATTGACGGGGACTCTGAATAGATGAACATACTCTGATGAGAGGACAATCCGATGACTTTCAAATTTGAAGAAACTTTCAATTTTCATTAAAGTTCAAGAAATCTTAAGGTAAGTGTGCTTGATCCATCATATGCTTGTTCTTCTCCAAGTTATTGCTTTTCATTCATTATATAATGGTAGATCTTAACTATAAATTAATTAAGACATGATTTAGTAAATTTTTCTTGAATTGATCATTGTTTGGTACCACTATGATGGGTTTGGCCATGACTTATTTGGCACCCATAACAAATAGTCATTTTTTTATAATCTTTGTGATATTTTTCGAACTTAAATATTTTTCTAAATCTCTATATGAATCTATTTTTCAAAACCGTTGAGTTTGTATTTTTATGATTTATATTTATTTAGTTATAATTTTTCTAAGGTGCTGTCCTTTTCTTCACAACTTAAAATTTTAGATTCTATACGATCTATTTAATTAAATATTTTGATCTATATTTTAAATTTCAATATGTTTATAATTAATTTTCATAGATACCTCTATGAATCTATTTTCTAAATTCGTTGAGTTTGTATTTTTTTGATTTTTATTTATTAAGTTATGATTTTTCAAAGGTATTGTATTTTTTTATAAAATCCAGAATTTCAGATTCTGTACAGTCGAGTTCATTAAACATTTTGATTTATATTTTGAATCAAAATTTTTTTATAATTATTTTTTATAGATACCTCTATGAATTTAGTTTTCAAATTAGTTGAGTTTGTATTTTTTTGATATTTATTTATTTAGTTATAATTTTTATAATGTGCTTGACTTTTCTGCAAGACCTATAATTTTAGATTCTGTACGGTCCTGTTGATTAAGGATTTACACATATATTTTGAAACTAAATATTTTTTTATTTATTTTTTACAAATCTATGTGAATCTATTTTCCAAATCCATTGATTTTGTATTTTTAAGATATTTATTTATAATTTTTCTAAGGTACTGACTTTTTCTGTAAAACCTATAATTTTAGATTCTGTGCAGTCCACTTCTTTAAAAATTTTGACTTAGATTTTAAAAATAAATAATTTTGTATTTATTTTTCATAAAAATTTTAGTGGATATAATCTTCAAATCCATTGAGTTTGTATTTTTATAATTTATATTTATTTAGTTATGATTTTTACAAGGAAAGATATTTTTCTACAAAAAAAATATATTTCTTGAATTTTTGACGATTAATGGCCTTGGGAACCCTTAGTGGTTCGGTCATGAGTTATTGACTATAAAGGGGTTTAGCCCTTGTTGTTTGACTAAACCCTAGATGGTTTGACCTATACTCGTATGCATGGGAATCCCACCCATGTGTCTTGGATCTCTCATAGGGTTCGGCCATGGTGCATTGAATTCTCTTGCGATTTTCACTTATATTGTTCATCGATGTTGTTGTTTACATGTTATTCATGTTGTTTAACCCTAGTTCGTACCCATTTTATTACTCTTGATGATAATGTGTTTATTTTATATTCTTATTTAAATGTTAAATACATGTGTGCTTATGCCATATAACCCTAGTACTATCTTGTTGTTATACAATGATCATCACGTCATTTCATATAAGGGGTATATAAGGGAATGGGGTTGAAGTATATTATATACGTTTATATTGGTTTTATCAATTAATCAATGTTCGGTATCCTAAGGTGAAAGGCCTCAGACGTTATTATATCCTGCAGATGGGTCGATGAGATCTCTCCCAGTGCGGGAAGGAGATGGAGATCCTATGTGGTTATGAGTACTAGTTGCATTGGCATCCTGTATCCACTTGCATTCACCCTCATATTCATGTCATCCTTATTATATGATTGAGATGTATACCTTGGTTAAAAACTTGTATAGTATGACATCATGCTATGCACACTGTTGTATTACTGGGTCTCGGCTCATAGTGCTACACCGATACCATTTTTAAATTTTGAGAAGCCAAGTACGTGGAATGATTTTGAGATTGAAGACTCCGGTGCACTCGATGAGATCGGTGAGGATTGGGAGTCTATTCAATACTTTAGAAAATTGTATTTGATTATTTTAAAGCATTACTTATTTATTTTCACGGGCATGTAGTCCTTTGTTTGAATTATTTTAATTATTTATTTTCTACATCTAGACTTTTTATACTTAGTAGATTTTCGAATGAACCTTAGTAGTTTAATTGACCTAATTAGATCGTTAAGGGACATTTATGGATCATCTCTGGGTTCAGGTACGGGTCGATCCACGAATTTTCGAGTCACATCTAAGTAGCTGGATTCGGGGTGTGACGAGATCTCCCTATTGTCCACGAGATACTAGGTCATAGGTCCACCTAGAGTGGGCCAAACATCCACAATGTCTCTAAGAGTACCACGTGACTAATGTCCGTGAACAAAAACTGACTCAGTGTGTGACTAAATCGTGCGAAATTACATGTACTTCACCAACTACCATATATGAGTGAGGAGTGGGACCCACATCTTGACGGGCATGTAGGAGGAAATCTCTTAAACCAAAATCTTAGAGCAGTAGATTATTCGAATCTATTTTTGGTCACTAAAGTAGTCACCCATCTCACTGACCAAAGTGTAGACAAGTACCTATGAAAACCTTGAGAAGATTAAAAAAAGTTTAAATTTCAAAAATTTAAAACATGATATGGGTATGTATTTTTTTTTGTGTGAGCTATATATACTATAAAACAATAAAACAAAACAACGTCGTCCAATGAATTGGAGCAGTCTTTTATCCTCATCTAGAATATCAACTAACGATCGAGGATGGATAGAATCCAAACTCTAGTTGCTAAGTTGGCGAATAATTCATTTTGTGAGCGTAAACAAATAATACAGGCGAACCTTTCAAAAAATTCAGAATTATTCGTGAATAATTGAGGTTTGGCAAATAAAACATGTTTTAGACATATTGGTGTTGAATTCGGCTATAATAATAATAATAATAATAAGCAAAACAAAATCAAGATTGAAACACTAAAATGGCAAAAAGACTTAATATTCCATGTCCCCACTCCCCACCATACTCTACTCCACTCCACCCTTGCCTTCACTCTCATCTCTCTCCCCCATCGTCTCCGTCCACCTGATTCACCCACACGTCTGATGTCACTGCCAGCAACACCGAAGTGTCATTAGCATCCAAAAGATTAGTGCTCTCTCTCTCTCCTTCGGTCCTTCCGCCAAACTTTGTTATGTATTGATGAAAAGATCCAGTAAAAAACACCACAAATGATGAAATTGCTCGACAACATTAAGGAAAATACCACTCTCAGTTCTTCACAACCAATGGTATTGTGTACCTAAAAAGTGGATAAGACTTTTTGGTCATTGATAGAAGCTATAGTGCCCATATATTAATAAAAAAGTTCTAGAACTAGAGAGAGAAATAGAATTTTAGGACTAACGTAAAGCTCTTATAGCCTTGTGGGACTATACCCTAGATAATAAAGGAAATTAAAATTTCTTCTAATTAAACATGTGTTTCTTTGCCCAAAATTGTTATCATTTTTTCATTTTTTTTTCAGGTTACAACATATAGTGGTATAAGTTACTATTTACTCTTCTATTGTGTAAAAAATGCTTAAATGATTGATCTCACTTTTTCAATTTTCAAATTGAAATTTGAATTAGTACAGAAGTGTTGTAACCTAAAAATTATCCATGTATAGAGAATAACCTTAGCAAAGTATGACTTTAGAGGGTTTTTTTTATTTCTTATTATTATTATATTAAATTTTAAGTATTTGAATATAAAGTTCAAGGTTATTAGTATTACAATAATCATCGTCATCATTAAATTAGTTGGTTTGATTGCTTGGTTCTGAGAGTTTTTATTTCTTGTGCAATGTGAAAGATAAACTATGCAATGAGATTTATGGAACCCTTAAACTTTGTTATTCAAGATAAAAAATAATATAGTGTTGTGGGAGTTTTGTTGTGGGGGCATTAAAGTAGTTGAAGATGAACATTGGCTCAGTCTCGATTGTATGACAATGAACATATGAGAAATAGGAAAGTGGAAGAAATAAGAAGAAGAAAGATCAGGTAAATATTTTTATTTTATAGATTGTACCCTTTTATGCTATATCCATCTTTCATGTGGAGTTTTATGAATGTATCTAACTCAATTGATATTGTCTTTAATATTTTATATACCTTTGAGCACTTATCTCTCTGAGCCTTTCTGTCATATTATTATATATTAAATGCAATTGGTGTCGTCGCCAATTATTTGTAAAGAACAGAGATTTAAAATTTGAAATCTGTCTATTATTGCTTTTTGATTTTCTGTAGAGGTGAAAAATAAAAGAATTGGTACCTGAAGGTAAGTGATTGAAATTAATAAACTTTAGCCGTATATGTTGCACCTACACATTGTTCATTTTCTATTGATTTAGGATTTTGCTTTAATATTATTTTTAATATAGTGATGAATGAAAATGGAATTGTGGGTAGATTACATGTAGGATAAAAAGTTATAATGATGAAACAAAGAGACTCATTTTGAGAGTATGATAAAGACTTAAAGAGACATTTTTATTGTAAGTTCTGTAAGAAAGACTATTAATGAAGCGTAACACACTTAAAATCTCATTTGCCAAGGAAATAAGGGCGGGATGTTGTAATTTATCCTACGGTGTTAGATGATGTTCAAGCTGCATCCCTTTTATGCTATTATGAACAATGACATTCCTAACAAGAAAAGCAAAATTGAATCATATTATGCAATGGGAAGTAGAATTACTTCATCTGATAACTCAAGTAAATCACTTCAAAGATCTACGTCAAGGTACTTTACCACCAATGTACAACAAGAATAAAAAAAATTTGTGAAAAAAATTATTTATAATTTTTTTTATATAAATAATATTTTATTTAACGCTATTAAGTCATTTGTGAAAATGATTAATTCTGTTGTTGAGTTTGAAGTTGGTAATGTCTTGCCACGTAATTCAACTCTTCGCTCAAAGTTAGTGGTAGAAATGATGTTGATGAGTATGTTTTCACAGTTAAAAAGACTTAGGGTGATACAGGTTGCACATTAATGCCATGTATTTTGATTGATATCAAGAGTCACTCTATTATTAATGAGGTTGCTTGTTCTTCAAAAGAGATTATCTTTTTGAGATCATTTAATAAGTCTAGTACTGAAGACAAACTAGTTTACTTCTTAGAAATGATCTTTTTATTTTGTTATTAATGAAATTGTACTAGAAAATATTATGCAGCTTATAATAGATAATACTTATAATTATAAGAATGTTGGTGATCTGATTATGTAAAAATGTTAATATATCTATAAAACAAAATGTACAACTCATATAGTTCAGTTGCTTTTAAAAGATTTATGAGGATGTTGATTTGATAAAAATAAATTTTGATAATGTAAAGTTGATAATTGATTATATTAATAAACACGATGTAGTTTTAGCACTATTGAGGAAACACACAAATAGAAAGAAAGTAAGAAGATATTGTAAGACTAGATTTGCTTTACACTTTATAATGTCTCCATCTATTCTAAAAGTTGAAGATGAGTTACGATTATTGGTTACTTCACCTAAATGAAAAAGCCTAAACTATAGTGATACACCACCAGTAAGAAAGGTGACTGAAAAATTTAAAGTGTAATCTTTTAAAAGAAAAGAAGTGAGGTGATATCAGCTTTAATATCTCTTGTTAGAATACTACATCTGATTGATGACGATGGATTATCCACGGGGTTTTTTATATGAGACGATGGAAAAGAAAATTATAACACTCAATCAATAACATGTACTAAATATCGAAGTACACAAAAATATTGTCATTGTTTAATTTAATAATTGATGAAAACATAATTTACAATGTATATACAGTTGCTACTTATCTTAACCCGCCTTTAATGTACAATAAAAAGATTAAATATAGAAATCATGAAGTAAAATAAAAGTTTTTTATATCTAACAAATAAATACTTCAATTATATGGAGGAAAATAATACATTTGGTATTAAATTAATGATATACAATACTAAAAACTTCAAATTCTTTTAACAAGCTTTAAGTGCTTCATATGAGATTTTTTTTATCCTAATAAGTTTTATATACAAGCTTTATGTAACATATAATTAATATTATATTTTTATTGATTAAATATAGGACTATGGTGGGAAGGCAATTGTCAGGTCTTTCAATCAGATGATCTTAACCATCAGTGTAGCAATTTTAGTTTAAAAAATCAATGGTCAGGTCTTTCAATCAATAGTCAAGCTAATGATCAAACAACTAAGTAAAAAATCTTTAAACAAAATTAAAAAAAAATTAAAAATTATTTTGCCTAAAAATATAGGTCTATAATATCAAAGACCCACAAATTCGACCTAGTTTGGCGCCCATACGTGTGTCTAATGTGACACATAGTTGTGCCCAATGGGCACAAAAAATGGGAGACTGAAGTGCTTCATCTTTTAGCTCCAACTCTCATCCATATATACTAAAGGAGCTCTACTCTCTCAAGTAATGTGGAATTAATATTAAACACAAATGCACACACCATTTTAAAAAGTCTAAAGCTTTTCTCTTCAAATTTCATTCAAAATTTAATAAAATTGTCTAAAGTATACTATAAAAAATAAATATTTAAACACAACACCTAGATATTTAGGTTAAAAACTTGCTAGTAGCAAAATTATTGTTAGTTTAATAAAATAATAGGAACAAATATTCTTAAAAACCATTGAGAAGATCTTTCATACTATTTTTTGTTATTTTAGTATGCCTTGAGAACTAAAATTACATTTATTAATTATTTTAGACATTCTTTTATATTTAATATTTTTGTCAATTAATTTATATGCATATAATTGTTGATGGATATAATATAAATGATATCATATGATGATGACATATAGTCACTTCGGTTACATTATAACTATGCAATGGTTGGTGAATCATGTGCAAGAGATATGGATCTTCATATCCTTGTATACCTAAATAGGTTTTTAATGGTGGATGTCTCACTCTATCATTGCTTATACACATGCTGCTATCAAATAGTATGATGTATCTTTATCATAAAGGATATAACCTTTAAGTAAATATGTAGGCTTGTATATGTGGTACATATATTGAATGGATCATTTGTAGAACATCACATGAATTGATCATTATTAAATTAAAATGGAAGTTCTACAAGCAAGAAACAAAGAAATCTTTAGACCTGAGAGATCTACATTTTTTATATATAGTCTTTATGACTTTAGCATTGCCAACCATTGATGTCTAAACACAGGCTATAAATGGGCAAGTTGGGTCATGTACGCGATACATGAAGAGACGTGGATGCTCAACAAGGAATTTACTACTACTTATAATAAAGATTATATTCAATTGATAATTCATTTAAGATTGAACTCAAAAATCCGACTAGTAGAATTTTTGATAAAAGGGTTTTACCGAAAGTATTTTATTTATATTATATATATATATACACACACACACACAAAAAGAATTTTATGTTTTCTTAGAGTCGAATAATGATGAATATCATAATTAATGTACATAAGTCAGAGACTTGACAGTGATTTATTTTCATTCTCAATGGCTTATATATAATATTATGATGTAGAAGGACATGTTTGTGAATAATTAATAATAAATGATCTTATAATCATTAATATTTTGGGAGGTTGATTGTAATATGTTGATGAACATCATTCCTTAATCATGTGAAAGTCTATTGAGCTTTACCAAAATTAAAAAATTAATTAAAGGAGAAAATATTGCGATTAGAATCTCACGCTTAATTAATAGTATTTAATTGCTACTAGGACTCATGATTAAACAAAATCTGTAGAGATCTCACGTTCTATGGTACAATCGTTCTCTTATTAGAAGCTCTAATCCTTTTTAGAAGTCCAAAACCTTATACGAAATTATTTTTCGAAGTCCAAAACTCTTTAGAAAATTATTTGACTATATATAAAAGAAGATTAGAGAAAATGAACTCTTGTACACACATTCCAATATTTTTGTCTTTAAGAGTTCTCTCTTCTCTCTCTTAAATGCAAAGAGTTTTACAGTAAATCTAAAGGAGACGTCCAATAGTTTAAAGGAGAATGTTATCAGTTTTCTAAGATTTCAACTAAGAATAGCTAAAGTGAACTAGTGTCTGAACATGAAGCTTAACATCTGGGAAGCTACTACAAGATATCTCTTTATCCTTCTTATAAGATTGATAAGATCATGTGATTATCATTTCTATCTAGATATTATTTGATTATCTCTTATTAAGAAAAATTAGAATATACTATCGGATATAATTTCGTGACTAACATTTTCAATATCCAGATACACAATTAGAAGGCATTGAGTGTGATTCATTTTTTTAAGAGTCCAAAGAAAAGATGGCGAGAGATTTAATTATTATGATTATTTGACTATTGCCTTTTGGTAGGGGTTAAGGACTATTCACGGGTTCTGCTTCTAGCGATAACTTGTTATTGGGTGGTGGTCTTGCTTATGGGCTCAAATCAATACGTTCTAAGAAGAAATGTTGAATATCAACCTCATTGATATCATCAATCTCATAAGTATCATACTAAATCTCATTAATTACAAGATATCAAGTTGTATAAGTAAAGAGAATATATATGGATTGATAAGAGAACGAAATTTTTTTAAATAGTGATTAGATTGATGACAAAATAAAATCCTGGGTCGTGAATAGTGATTCGGTTGATCTAGAGAGGGTATGACCCTTTCTTGGAAGACTTATAAAAAAAATATTTCGATTAATAATAATTTATAAATGTACTATATAATACAATAACTTTTACTAATAGATTCATACTAATATAATATTAATGTCGTATGTTTAATACGAAACAAGTCTCAAGTTGTAGCTTGTACGGCGATGTGTTGATATCTTCACGAAGTCATGGCACGCCAACCATTCATTGATAATCCCTTTTAAGGTTGGCTCTTAGAATTATTTAAATTAGAAATCTAGTTTAGTGGCTGAAGGTGATTTTTATCTTGGTTTACATATCTAATTGAACCTAAATCCAATGTTGTCACTTTCATGTATGTTTCTTATTTTTAAGATTAATAGAAATTTAGTTTGACATCATTAATTTCCTTAATAATAGTAAGATTTTTTAATATGGAATTAATATCTTACAACTAGAATTCATCTTTTATCCAATTCGGTTAGTCCACCACCGTGAATCCCACTTAGATTTAGGTATGAGATTGAGATTATTAAATGACCTTTAAGAATATAAAAATTTTCTTCACTTTTGCTACAATTTCGACAAGAAAAACCCTCATATATACTTGTATTACCATTTACAAATGTGGATCAATAATAAGGAATACGGAGACACATACATAACGCCTAGTCCGGTGGCTAATGTGTACCATCCCTTGTCGGAGGTCACAAGTTTCGACACTCTCATTATATGGTAGTACCATGGGTTCAACTCTTCCTATTATCTACGAGATATTATTATACTTTTAATAATACCAACCTCCCTTGCATGGTAAGAACACAAGGGCAAGAGTTTCAAGAACCAAGTATATTTATCAAATGGTTAAAATCATCTAATCTAGCTAATTTTTCATAAAAAAATCTCACCTACATGGATCCTGATTGACAAGTTTCTTTTTTTAATTTTATATTTTTTAATAAAAGTATTTGTCATATAGGTTAGGTACTTATATCCTAAGTTAGATATAATGTTCCCGATTTAATAATCTTAAAAATGTGACGTACGAAAAATAGAACAATTTGCAAGTTGTAAGATGTCGGAAGCTAATGACATTTTGCAAGCAAAAGGAAGTGCAAGGAATAGATGCACTTGACAATCTTGGTTTAAGAAAGGATTTTAGAAATATTTAAATTGATGATTAAATTATTTTTTGCATTAATTTTTTCAGGGGCCCATGGAGTAAGATGCCTCCCCCATTCAAGGGGACAATATTATTACCAATGAGTGTGTCTAAACTGTAGGCCCCATCTAAAAGATTTCTTGGGCCAAAATTCAATGAACATTTGATGATTCTAACCATCCAACCAATTATATATTCTTTTTTGATGGCCAAAAATGAAAGCAGGCATCTAAAACCATTTTACTTAAGAAACCTGGAGACCTTGCCAATGGGTTCTACAACTTTTTTGCATTTCTTGTTGCTTGAAAAAAAGGAACCGATTCCCTATGTAGCCTGTGACTCCTTATTCCACTTTTCAGCATCCTATTGGCGTTGGACACTTTAAATGTCCAACGACCGGAGACCTTATAACAATCCAAAAAAATTGTTATAAGGTTGATAAAAATATGCACCATTTGCATAATATATGGTAGGTACCATCATATGTTTGGTGGCAGTGGGACTACCTAATGTTTATCCAATATATTTTGCGCCGGAGTATGATTATAAAGTCCAATGTGACCACTTTCATGTTACATATTTTAGACAAGGACAGGTTTCTTGAGTTCACTACAAAACTCTTCTAAGGAGTGGTGGGGCTTTCTTTACACGTGGCAGATGAGGCAGCGCCGGTCCAAAAAGGGCCCACACATTTTTCCACCTCAGCATTTCTCAATGTGGTGAGTTGCAAAAAAAAAAAAAAAAGACACGATTTGTCTATTATTAATTTATTTTAGATAGATATAGAGTTTAGAGGCGTATGATGATAATGATGACGATGATGAAAGTTAGAAGCAAAGTTCTTTAAAATAATTGTTGTGCAATCATGGATTTAAGAACACTACTTATGCCCTCACCATGAGACAATAAGTTAAGCCTTTCACGTAAAATCAATATTGTTGAAAGTTTTGAAAGGAAAAAAGATTTTCTGGATGGTCACTCTAAAACCTCTTCATGCAAAGGCGGGCTTTTCCTGTCACGAGGAGAACAGATGTAGCTGTGTTTGGTAAAACTTAATTTTAAGTATGAAAGCTTAATGACTTCCATGAGTTCCATTCTCTGAGCTACTGCACTCCAGCTTCCCTGACTTGACAATAGGCACGCCGATGCCTTTGCCTACGTGGCCTCCATGTTGGGAACTAATGAAGCTCAGAGTATCCCATCGAATATAAGGACCTAACCAGCATCAGTCTCCAGAGGCTGACTGTGGCTCCTATTCGGTCTAAGCAACAGCCAGGCTGGATGGACTATTTCTGAAAAAAATCATTTGGGAGAGGTCTTATGTCTGAAAATTAAGTCAATGTCAATGTGGGTATTTTAAAATGTTTATGAAGGCATTTTTATAAGTTTTTAAAGAGAAAGCTTTCATAAAACACAGTCTGAATGGGCCACTAAGGTCTGAATGACTTTTACCAAATGCGAAATGTCCATAGACAACTGTATACATCGGCCACGCCATGTCTTGTACCTTCCCCCCTACAAATGGCAGCCATTTATTTATTTTTTGGGAATTTTTGACATACCCCCCCAACTTATCTTTGAAATTTGACATACCCCCCAATGACCCGATTTAACATCCATGGCCAACGTTGACTTGTATTGACTGACAAATTTTATTTTAAATGACAAAAGTGCCCCCTTCTTCAACCTTCGAACAAAAATAAAAAAATAAATGTGTGTTTGTCCCAAAACCGTAACCCCAAATCAATCAACTTTAATGGACGATCGACCACGAGATTTCAGTGGGTTGGCCGCCCATCACCGGCGACCAACCTACCGGAGTATCGTGACTGGCCGACCACACTCCTGTGAGTGATTTTAGATCTAAAAATCTGATTTTTTTTAAAATGAGTTTTTTATATTTTAGTTCTAATCGTTATATCTATTGTAAAGTTCTCACGTTTTCTAAATAACAATATGGTTGGAGTTTCACCATTGATAACCACTGTGACTGCGTTATAACCATTTTTTTTAAACATGGTTAGGAGTTAAAAAAAAAAAACTCAGTTTCTGTAGAATGATGTTCAGTCTAGTCAAATTGAAGTAAATTCATCATTCTTGAGACCCAGTTTATCCATCTCCGAGTGGAGCTACGATTTTTGTAACCATTGCCTTATAGGCTGGTTTTCACGGTCAACAACGTTTCTGGGTTACATACTTGTTACGTTTGGCTGTGAACAGTCAAATGGGTGACAATACTTTAAAGAAGTACAGTAGGGGATGCTTATTGAACTTTGCCCAGCCTTAGTACTGTGTTGAAGAGAACAAGTGTGGGAAAAGAACTCCACCCAAACAACCCTCTAGCGTAAGATGATTCTCAAGGAAAGTGTGTTGGGCACAACAGGACTTAAAAAACGCCCGAGTCCAGTGTGGTTGGCCGGCCACAAGACTCCGGTAGGTTGGTTGCCGGCGATGGTTGACCAATCCACTGAAATTTTGTGGCTGGCCGTCCATTAAAGACGTTTGATTTGTGGTTAGGGTTTTGGCCCAAATCCACATTTTTTTTTCGGGTCTACAGTTGAAGAAGGGCTCAATGACGGGGGGGGGGGGGGGGGGGTATGTCAGCTTTTTCAAATTGTGGGGGGTATGTCAAATTTCAAATAAAAGTTGGGGGGGTATGTCAAAAATTCCCTTATTTTTTTTAAAGAGAAAGGCAGAGAGCAAGACTTGCCTGACCACCCGTGGTCAGGTAGCTACCTCACCACCTACAATACAAGCCACGTGGAAATTTATTAGTGACACTGACCGTATAGATGTTTGGCCAATCCCTAGATGGACCGTCAAACCAAAAATCAGCCTGATTAGTGATTTCAAAACCGTTTGATTTTTATATGGAAATAATGGTAAATAATGGTAAATAACACTCAAATTCCTACGGCTAAGATCAACCAACGAAAATGACTTCAAATAACGTTTAGAAATCACTGATCGGGTTGATTTTTGGTTTGTAGGTCCACCTAGGGATTGGCCAAACATCTATACGGTCAGTGTCCTCTAATAAATTTCCACGTGGCTTATATTGTGAGTGGTGAGGTAGCTACCTGACCACGGGTGGTCAGGCAAGTCTTGCTCAAGGAAATCTGTTTGGGCCATTTGACGGAGTACTATAGAGCTGGAACTTGTGAAATGGTGATATGGAAACTTGTGAACCAAACACCCCCTATGCTAACAACCTTAATTCTACCATTTATCCCTTTAGATGCTCCCATTTTTATTATTTTTATTATTTTTTTTTATGCCGAGGGTGTCCGGGCCTCTTAGAGCACCCAACTAATCCCACAGGGCACGGGTGTACCCCCTTCCGGATTTTTGAAGCAGTGATCATGTGCTCAGTGATCGCACGCCACATATACCCAGGGTTACTTTGAAGCAGTGATCATGTGCTCAGTGATCGCACGCCACATATACCCAGGGTTACTTTTTAAAAAGTCTTTAAATCCAAAGTCTAAACCATGGACATAAGTGGCGCACGATCATTGGGTGCATGATCGCTGCTTCAAAATCCCCACCGAATTTTCTTTACATGTGGAAGGTTGACGTGGCCAATTTAGACCTTCCACCCAATTGACTATCCTCTGAATTGGCCACGTGGATAATGCCTGTGTCCACGTCAAAAATTCTTCTCATTTAAAAAGTAATCAGAATTGAGATTACGTTAGGTTAAGATAGTTTAAGGATCAGGCTCAGGGGACCCCCTTTTTTCTGACCCCTCTTGGTGTTCGTGTGCTCGGCCATGGATTTCAAGAATCCACCGGTGATTGTCAGCGCCAAACTGGCATCACTTTTTTCACTTTTTGGGGCGCTGACATCCACCCTTGGATTCGTGTCGAGCATGCCTGAGCCTTTGAAAACCCCTCTGCCTTTTCTAATTTTGAATTTTCACCCACTGATTTTGCCACCTTGTATAAGAACACCCAATCCATCTAATGAGCAAATAAAATTTGTAATTTTTTTTATTGAACGACTGTTTCACCCTAATACAAACCATAATTTCTCCATAGAAAATATGAGTGCAATACCCCTCAAAGAAATAAAGCATGGTCTAAAAAACGTTTCCAATTATACCCCAAAAAAAATAAAATTAAAAAGACATTATAACAGGGGACATTATGTTGAAATTTTTACAAAAAATGTTAGTTTGAAAAAAAAAATAAAAAAAAATTAAACAGCACTTATTTTGACCATTATGTGACCCATTACGGCCCCATTATAACGGACATAACAGTAATGTTATATCTCCATTATAATGTTATAACAGTCATATTTAAACCTTGAAACAAAGGACAAAGGTATTGCGACATAGATATTGTTAAATGTATAGTCCACTAAATATCGCATTGGTAGTTAACGACGGGCCCTTTCTTAGATGGACCGTGTCCCAATCACACCATGCAATTAATTCTTTAATTTTTTTACACATTATGATTACATGAGCATGTGCAAAAGGTGTGCTATCAATAATAATTAAAAAAAAAAAAACAATAATCCCTGCTTCTTCCTAACAGTCTTTTTTTCTCAAAATAACTGCCATTATATAACAATAAAACACTTGTTATTTTCATTAAATATTTTCACATAACCACCTTAGGCTCTGTATGGTTGCCCTGAATAAGTTTTCTAGAAATGATTTTTGCATATAAATGTCATAAAACTTTTTCTGTATCAGCACTTTCTGACATACAAATCCTTTTTCTGTAAAACGTTTTTGTTGAAATAGCACGTTTAAGTATGTTTAATATAGCACGTTTTTTTTTTTTTCAAAATAAAACAGCCGTTTATTTTTAGAAAAGAAGAAAACCATTGTTCCCATGATTCATTTAATTTCACAATTAAGTATTTCTTTTTTATTAATGGTGATCTGACAACATATGTTTCCACGTGAACAGAATATTGTATTTTGTATATGCTTAATGATTTCCAATTATACAATGAAAAAAATTGAAGAAACTGAGACTTCAAAAAGCATTAAACCTCACAAAATTGCAAAAATTAAATTAAACAGAAGAAACTAACCTGGCATATGCCTATGAACAGCTAGAGCTACTAAAGACTACAATTTCACCCTCCTACGAGGCAGGGCAGTAAATCATGAGGCTACGACAGAACGGACATTGTTCCTTCCGAGGCCAAGACCCAACCCTAATGGGACTCCATTGGCCTTGCCATGGTTGCACTGGGAAGAGTGAACGTGTCCATGATTGGATCTTGTGTTCTTAGAACCCACATCGATAGCGACATGGCCATTGCCGTTGGTATGATGAGAATGGTTCTCCCCATTTTGCAAATTCGAATTCCTTGTCATCTGCATCATTCCAATCTCTTCAGAGAGGCTTTGTTCTTCAATGTGCTCCACATCCTCATTGTAGCCACTGATCAAGAAATCAGAACAGTTCTTTCGGATCCCATGATCATATGGGTTTCTAAACCGACCACCTGGTCCTCTAAGATAACTATAGCGCATTACATTTGCCATTTCATTTGTTGTGATGTTGCGAGATATCTACAGTTGGAAAAGAAGTGATTCAATACTACACAAACTGCTGAAATAACAGTGTTCTGATGCAAATACAACATTCTTAAGATCATTTTGGGTTGGAGGAAATGGTTGTATGGGAGCCCAGGGTAATGATTTTGTGAACCTCACATAAATACAACATGAGGAGTAATGTTTAAGCCTAAAGTTCCTAACGTTTATGGTGTAAGGGTGCCATTGGATAAGGCTTTCCTAGAAAGTGTTCGTGCTAAATTCGCATGTGCTCTCTCAAAGGATTATGCTGGGTTCGGAGATCTGAGTACGGATTGGGAGAGACCCCTAATTATTGCTTGTGCTAACAAATGTGAGGAAGATATCTATACCATTGAATTGGTTGCGGTTCTAAAGGGTTTTGCTTGGCACTTCAAGATTTTTTATATAAAAAAGAGTTGACTCATCATCGGTCATTGAAGTGCTTCGCTATCCAAATAGTTGCACTTGGAAAGTGAACGAGATTGTTTGGAAAACTTTAGGAGTACCATAAAGAATTTTCTGTAAAGGAATATTAATCATGTGTGAAGAGAAACAAGCAAGCCTGCCAAACTTCCTAGCATTTTTTTTGTAAAAATTGAAATTAAATTATCACACCTAATGATTTCCCTGAGCATCTTGTGAATTTTCTAAATGATGATGCAAAAGGTTGTTTATATGCTTGTATGTAAATCTCTGTTTTGGTAAGGTCAGGTAGGGCTCCATCCTCAACCCAGCTTACTAACAAAAAAACCTTTGTATGATAGCCCAGTAATATGGGCGACCTGTATTAGTACCTAAACCACTGTCATGATTCAGTAGTCCCAAATTCACCCTAGCTTGTGCCACTTTATATTGCATTACATTTGATGTGATAATTCCATCATAAACCATCATATAATCGATCGGATGGCGTTGAAATCACTAATACAGGTCACCTATATTAGCAACCCTATTCCTCTGCTTTTGCATTCTTATCTGAAGTACTAACCACTAGACAGTTTGTCCACATACCTGAGAAGCTTGTACAAGAGTTAAGACTGCAACACCAAAGAAGAGGAAAACGTCCGCAATCAGAAATGAAATAGCACCGATATGATGAGTGCCAGCGTGGTTCATCCATGCTCCAAAAGAAGATGGAGCCGTTGGATCCGTCAAGACTCCTGCATTGCAAACATTTTTTTAATTTTAGTTCAACAAGGAAGCCCACAAGGTTGCTAATGTTAGCTCCAAAAAATGGCATAAAAAGGAAAGGAAGTTCTGGAAAACACATACGTATAGAAGTGACTGCGCCAGTGATCAGCATTGCAGAAATTTCTAGAATGAGAAACATGAAGAAATCCCATTTATTTTTCTGCAATCACAAGTCAATACATAGTTGATCAGATCAAGGGAGGAAAACTACATAATGCTTACATTCAAACGAGAAAAATCTAGTGGGGACCTCAGCTAGATTATAAGGACAGTCTACCAAGTACCAACAGCATCCTTGTACATGTGCCACGTGAGCAGGGAGATGGGATGGTCATTCAACGACCCCATCTAGAGATCTATGCCACAAAATGATCCAATTTACTAATCATAGCTATCCAACTGCTGCATCGTTTCAGAAGTCTAGATGAATGCAATAGGACAGTTAGGATCATTTAAACAGATGATTTTTTTAGTTTGGAGATCGTGACGTGTTCAACAAGTCCTGCCTCCTGAATGTATGTCATGCCAGCGTGCCATTGGTAGATGTCCTTGCAGTCTACTCGGAAATTGCCTTAGTTTTGTCTATTCAAAATGATTCAGAGGTGGCATCAAAATATGAAAAATATTAAAAAAAAAGAGTGAAGATGCAACTCATCAGTGTCAAAGCACCTTGCCAACACAATTTGATACCCAAGGACAGTGATGATCAAATTGTTCAACACAACGATCACAGGTGGAACAATGCTTTGCACGAAGTGGCCTGACAATCTAAATAAGAACCCCAAAAAAAATTACATGAGATATCAGTCAGGAGAACAAATACTGTTCAAAGAAACTAGTAACATACAAAAGAATAAAAACCAGAAGCAGATGGTACCTTGCATGTTGCACAGAGCTGAGACCAATTCCCAGCCAGCAGAGCAGGATTATTAAGCTCAATCTTCAAAAAAGGTTCCTATTAAAAAAACAGAATAGAAACATATTGTAAAATGATTTGAGGAAAGAAAGAGCAAAAAAACAAAGTGAGTCAAGATTTAGATGCAAGAAAATGCCAAGAAAGAAAGCCATGATGTATTTAAGGCTCAATGAGGATGCTGAGAAATTAGTAAGCAAGAATGAGACCAGGACTACCAATTCCAAATGGAAGACAGGAAAACAAGAAAAAAAGAAGATGCAACTCACATCATCTTTCATATTCTGCGAATCGTGTACATTCATTCTGATGTAACCTGGATCCTTCCTACAAACAAACGAACAAAAAGATCAAATGGGACCCGACCCCCACCAAGAGAAGTGTAAGCATGGTCACTTATTGTGGCATATAAATAACACATTATTAGTTCATATCAGCACAAAAAAATGAAAATATGAGTTTCTGTAGGGATCCCGACAGTTCTTACCGTATTTGCACACTTTCCCCTACATTTTGGTGTTTCGCAAATACTCCCTGCATAATCTAGATTCCTTGCAAATCTCATCTATTGTGGAAAATTGCAAATGGAGTTGAAAATTCCTTGACTAACGTCTCTGTCTGGCCTGGAAAAAGACAATTTCAACCCTTTGACTTCCACACAGCAAAAGACCATTTTACCCTTTATTTAACTAATGCCGACTTACATTCTTTCCTATCCATGAAAGAGATGACAAAATGGTCTTTTGTTGTCACATGTAGAATTCAGAGAGTTAAAATTGTCTTTTGCAATGCAACGCATAGATGTTAAAAGTGGAACTTGCAATTCTGTTCATGGTCTGTCACGGTAGGGGAGATTTGCGAAGAATCTAGAATAGAAGGGGAAGTATGAAAAAATACCAAGACACGGGGAAATATACAGATATGGTAAGTCCAGGAGGGGTCTGTACATATATCTGAAATATATAACATTTGACAATACAAAAACCGCCAAATTTTCTCCCCTAGTTAGCCCCATTATAGTTGAATCAAGCATATAATGATCAAAGTAAAGACTACCATGCTATTTTTCCAAAAGGTAATAGAAGGGTAAGCAATCCAAGAGAATTGGAAGTGGAACAAATGGCATGGAAGCTAGTTTGAGGAGAAGTTAATATAAACAGTTCTGCAAATGAATCACAAGAGACCTCAGAATAATTCCAAAATAAGGAATGATATACGCAACTGTTCACGCATAGAAGAAAGCGTTGAAGTACAAACGTGAGGGAAGATGAGAGAGTTAAGCATACTATCATGACTTGAGAATAGTGTTCTCGCATTCCCTTAGAGATACTAATGATCTCCTTAATGCTTAAGCTAGAAAAGGTGTTTATACACCTCCATGGTATATTGGAATTTTTTTCCTAATCTTTTGTGTATCTCCTCCTTTTAATAGTATCACTTATTATAAAAATAGGAGAGTACACAAAAATAATTGTAATAAAATCCATTAGGATCAATAAAGACCGCGTCTTCCTCCATATGCATATTTGAACAAAACGAAACATTACTATAATATATCCATTTCCAAAAGGTATTCTTTTAACTTTTATATTTAAAAAAATATAAAAAGTAATTAATAATTCTGAATGGCATGATATGGGGACCCATTACAGAAAATTTCAATAATTAACATGTATTAACTTCAATGGGTATAATCTAATTTTTGTAAAAAAAATAAAAAATAGAAAAAATAATCTAATTTATGTACTTAAATCGATTATGAACATTCAAATGTGCAAGTCCTAAATTTCAAAGTCTGAGTCTCAGATACCTGCGTGAGCATGCACCGAATGTTATAGATCTTTGTTTCCTTATGCCAAATTATCGTTTATTGTAGTACGATGAGTTATGAGTGTATTTTCATGCTTATTTTATCATTTCCTAAAATTCCTATGCATATTTCTCATGTGATTTTCATTAAATTCTGAAAATTCTACAGTATTTCCATATTGATCAAAATATTTCTACTTCTGAACAAAAAAAATACAGACAAATTAAAATTTAAAACCTTTAGATAATTAAAAACATATGCTCAACAACTCTACTACCAGTTGGAGACTAATGTGAGGGACTTTATTTTTTATTGGTACAGATCATAAAATAAGCAAATTTATTTATGATTCATGTTGTTGTCAACAGACAAATGTTACTTTCCAGCAAATAATTGAACTTCAGATCCATCAAACTCAAATTAAAAATATAAATATACACTATAGAAGTCACATGGCATCTCTTCAAGCGGTTACTTCCTAAAGATACATACTGACGAGAGGTCAATAGAGCACACCTGCTACACCTATAAAACATTACTAGTCCAGCAGTTGCAAGGAAAACTCCCAACCATGCAAACAGCCCAAATGCAGCCGTTAACTTCGGCAGATTTGATGCTGCAGCCAAAGTAAGAAACTAACAACCACTGTAAGTATAATATCTTGACAGAAAAGAACTTATTTAAAAATTACACGCAAATGCCGCAGTCATACCTGTGATGACTGAATTAGTGTAGGTCACAAGAAGCATTAAGATTATACACCAAAGTACAGGCGCAAGCCCTAATTTTGAAACTTCTCCAAAGCGGCTGTTCGCATCGCATCGTTTATCAAATATCCTTCTTGCATTTCCCTGCAGAATCAGATATATCAGAGAACATCATAAAACTCTCCTAAGATCAATTGCAGAACTAACCAGTGCTTGAGCTCCATCATGACAGGATAATCTAACATCAAGAACAAAATTATGTGCCAACAAGTGCTAGAAAAATGTACAGGTGCAACCATACAAGCCAAGAAGAAAGGCTATTTAGTTAATCGTAAGATATTTCTCAAGTTCAATATTTCTTGGCATTGAAGTATTTTGTTTCTCTCGAAGCAATGTTTTGACACAGAATAAGTAGAAGTTTGTTTCTCACCTCATTAACACGAAACAATAGATACTCTAAGAGACCTGCAGAGTGATATGTAACCTAAGAGATCTTCAGTATTTCTGAATAAATAAAGCATGAGAGTGTCTGCAATCATCAATGTAATGAGGACAGCCATTTCCCATTTTTGGTTGTATGGAAACATATTGACGCGAATACGTGTCAATACTTCCTGACGCGCATTCAGACACGGACAGCATTGTCATCTTTTACTCTATTGATTTTTTTCTAAAATAATGATTTCTAAAAGGGTACGGGGCATTCCATCCTCACACTATAATTGTGTTTGAGAACTATAGTTGTTTGATAGCCTTCCCTCTTATAAATCTAGTTGTATTATTAAGTTAATGGATAGCACTATGGTGTATGTAAATGTTTCGCTTACTTTTCATACATTACTTTCCTATTTTATTTTAAAAAAACTCTAATTTAAATATGACTATATATTCTCGAAGGCACCATGTTAGAACCTCATATCTGTGTCCGAGCTGCATGTGTCTGTCATTGTTACATAGGCGATCAAGCTTGAATATGACTTCATGTAAGAAGGGAAGACATGAAATAATGTGCATGCATAGGTATCTGCACATAGATATACAAATATGAAATACCTAAAAGTATTTTGAGTCTTTTGTCTGAATTCCTATTATGCATAGAGCAATTCTAAATTTCTCATGTCAACAGGCAAACAATACAAACTTCTGAGGAAAATTAAGTAAAAAGGATTACATAAAAGCTTCAATTTTCATTATCCAACAAATGTTCCATCATTTTTAACGAAACATTTACAAACTAGACGCAATTATGAACTCTAGAAACATGAATAAGAAACAAACAATTAGGAGATACCACTCTGTAGAAAGTTATTTTCTTTCATTATATTTCATTTTTGATGGGTAGCTTCCCAAAAGGATTCTCTTTTCAAGACGGTGCTTATTGAAAACTTTCTTTCAAATCTAGTATAGAGGAGCGCAGAAAGCAACTGTGGGTCAACAAATAAAAAAGCTCATAAACTGACATTGTGCAGAAATCAATTAAGATGTAACATCCCAAGGAAAAATGACAATCCAATATTAAACTTGCTTGGTTATAGAATACCCACAAGAAAAAAAGCAACTTGTCGATGATTCTTATCAGAAGCAAGTTGTGCTGGTGTAAAGCCAGTGTTATCTGTAACCATCAAGTCCTCTTTCTTCCCTGCTTGCACTAGCACCGTGCACGCTTCTAGGTTCCCCCTAATAGCAGCCCAATGAAGGGGGGTACAACCTAATGAAACAAGGTGGAAACAAAAGTAAGGAATACCATTCTTCACACAAAATGATTTAATTGACAGGGGAAGTAGAATCTCACTATTGCAGTCGCATAAATGTAATGACTGCTAAAAAACAATAGGTGAATTAGTGAAAGAACAGAGAAAACAATACCCTCTTTATCTTGTCGTCCCCTATGAGCATCCAGAAATAAAAGAAGACGTATACAATCGGCAAAACCTTTATAAGCAGCCCTACAAAGCTCATAAAAAGAATAAAAACATAATCATCACCTGCTAAAATAAGGAACACACCTTAAAATATTCTAAATGCAAGGACTAATAACCACGCCAAAGCAAAGACTGAAAGAAAGTCACACATTAAAACTTTAGAATGTGGCATGCACCTAAAGAAGATAAGTAATTGATGTTATCTAAATGCCAAACAAAAATGTTTTGGACCATGTAGGACCTAAAATACATACACACTCCAGACCAAACGATAAAGAATATACAAAAATGAAACTGAAGAGTATGGCCAAGTCAAAATATTACTTTGTCATGGAAGGACAGGGCTTTCATACCAATATCCGCACAAAAACACATACACACAAGCCAAACAGGATGTTAGGACCTAATCCTCAAACACCAGTAGAAGTGTACATCTCTTTCCTTGACCAACATCTCTCTCTCACAAGCACAATCTGAATGCACATTAACACACACAAGCCTAATCCTACATCCAAACACCATTGGAAGTGTACAAACCTTTCTTTGCCAACGTCTCTCACATCCAAACACCATTAGAAGCATATACACCATTCACCTTTCATTACAGGAGCAAGGAGAGAGAGAGAGAGAGAGAGAGAGAGAGAGAGGTGCAATGGTGTGTACACACACACGAATGTCTCTCTCATCAAAAAACCTTTAGAAGTGTAGCAAAGGCAAGGAGAGAGAGAAGGTGCAATGGTAGGTATATAAACACGCACATACGAATGTCTCTCTCATCCAAACACCATTAGATGCCTGATCAACCTAATCCTGTATGTTATTTCACACCTTGCATTAAAAGGATATTTTAGACATTTCAGCCAAGCAATGTCACTACATTTTCCCATTAATGCATTTAGTATGCCTGGCCATATATTAAAGGTGCAGTTAACACACCATCTTTGACCCCACCCCTCTTCCTTCCATTTTTTTTTTGATAAGTCCCCTTCCTTCCATTCTGTGCCCAACATGTCCGGTTTCCTTCATTATGGAAGCTTTCTACTAGAAAATGGGAACTCATAACCCATGCCAAATGTTAGTTTATATTATGTGCACGTCAAGAACAAAGCGGAAGGAAATCCAGAAGTGTCACATACTCACACCCAAAAGCGTGAAGTGTTAAAATCCAACAATCCAACACACGGCTACTTCTTCCACATAGAAGAATCTATACGACATAGATAAATAAATAACTGACACTAATTACGTGAACGGTTAAATAGCTGCAACTGAAAATGTTAGTGGAGTCAATATTACTTTTTCATTGAAAGGAAAAAAGAAAAAGAAAGTGCAGATCAAAGCTCTCATATACCAGTGTAGAGGGGTTCTTCCATCATTATCAGGTACATCTGGATAAGCATTCCATTTTGTAACAATATGATAAAGGAAACCTGTCTGACCATACTGTGCTGCAACATGAGTTGGCTGCAATAAAGTGAAATATGATCAGAAGAACCTCGAAGATGAAATTGATGCTTACTAGCTCAGAGACATTCAGCAGTAGAAACACCACATGAATAATGAGACTGAAAATGAAATATAAACCCAAACCATTAAAACAAAGAAAACAAAAGGATTCATCCTTTTTCCTATCAGTATGAAGTACTCAAAACAAAAAAATGGAACTTCAAGTCAAAGAGAAGATCATGAAGTTGTTGGGAGTTGACTATTTAGGCTGTACAAGTAAACTTCTGACCTTTACTAATACACAAATTGTGTGCATACATAATGTACTTGTTTCCACCTCCGTGTGGGCATTGATCCAGATCAACAAAAAAGAGATGAGAAGGAGATGTGACCAAAAACTGTTTCTAGAAGACTCATCATCCTTCTTCCAGTTTCTTGTTGCTATCAGCCTAGTTTATATATTTATCTTCACAAAATGCGAACACAAAAATGCATCACTACAATAAATGTATTACACATTGATTCAGATCACTTGGTGGTTAGTAAACCCTTTGGATAAGCCATATCCCAAAAATCATACCAATTAGATTAACTTAATACAGAGATAATATTTCGACTGCCTAAAAAATATTGTTTGATGGTGCAAATAGTTTCACTGGTATGGATTTCACCTATTGCTGAATCCAAGGCGTGTCTGATTGAATGTTAAAGATAGATGAGTCAAAGAACCATCCGTGCAGTACAAGATGATAAACAGAAAAGCTTTTGAGTCAGCCACAGGAAAAAACTTACCCTAGAAAGTACTATAATTATAGAGAGAGAGAGAGAGAGAGCACAAAGATGCACGAAGGTACGATAATTATACAAAAACAGGAATATCACTCCTAACTTGCATAAAAAAATATATTGTGTACAACATATAGGCTAAAGACAATAGCATTGCCTCCATGAATAAAAGTTCCCCAATTCAGTCCTCCATCTTGACATTCTCAAAATGCTTTTAATATACTAGTCCACTCAATCAGAATTCTCCAAATGGCATTACAAACCTCTAGAATCATACAGCTACAATCTTCAAAGACTCTTTTATTGAATTCTTTTCGCAAACCCCAACAACAAGCATGAGGAAGAATCCTCCAAAGCTTTGTCCCACCATGATACTTGCCTTAAATCCCATCCTTAATCCCATCCACTTTTTGAGGCCCAAAACGATTAAAGCTTGAAGACCATCTATCAATTGCAACAATGCTACACTACCCAGATAAAGAAGCAATACCAATAATCCGTGTTAGTGCTTCCATGCCCAGTTACCAGTACCCAAACTGTGAAGAGAATTGGTACTGAGTGCATCTAATTATGAACATCTATTTCTCATCCTCTCCAAAAAAAACTCTTTAAACTTTTATGGCACTTAAAGATGCTAATTTTAAGTGCCTTTTAATGAAAAAAAAATTTAAAAAAAAATAAAAAAGGTAAAAATTGTGATTCAAACAGGCCCTAAAACTTAACTGAAGTAACAATTAAAGACAAAAAAAGAGGAAAATAAAAACCAACCTGATAACCATATAAATCAGTGGCATTTACACGAGCACCCTCCTGGAGTAAGAGCTCCATAACCTGGATCGCACCCCGAACAGCACTCCAATGTAGCGCTGTCTGCCCGGTGTGATCAGCCGCGTTCACATCTCCTCCGTGCTGGCAAACAAGGAAACACAACTTGAACAAATCCAATAACCCATTCAAAAAATCCCCAAATTGGGGAGAAAAAAAAGCATCACCAATAACCAACCTCGATTATATACTGAGCGGCCACGGTCCGATTATTCAGAGCGGCCCACTGCAACGCGTAGTACCCAAGCGCGTCCGGCTCGGAGACTGAGCAACCTTCGTACTCGACCAACCTCTGCAACTTCTCCAAATCACCATACGCCGCTGCCGTATACACATCGTTCCGGAGACTGTCATCGCTCTGCACCTCCGCAGGGATTCCTCCTCCACCAGCGCTTCCAGTCCCGGTCGTCTTGCGATCTCTGGCTTCTTCTACATCTTCGACGACCTCGATCTCCTCGATCTCGGACGCCATTTATTCAAAAAATTAGGAAGATTTAGAGGAGCCGGCGCATTTGTGGAATTTGACGCAGCGATTCCGATTTTGAATCGGATTGGAAATTGTAGGCTCCAAGGCTTTCGTTGAATACAGAGAGACAGAGAGAGAGGGGATTAAGTCGCCGTCTGAGTTGACTGGGTTTTTGGTCCCTGGGATTCTTACGAGGGAGAGCAAAATCCAGAAGCCAAACAAGTTAAATCTGGAATTCCCAAGGATGAAATCAAATCAATTTATTAAAATGCTATCTGACCCTTGATTCCAGCAAAATTACAAAGGAGGTCGAGTATTCTAGAGTGACACCCCAAACTTCTTTAATGCAGTGGCATTTTATTACACGTTGCAGATGAGATGGTACAGTAAAAAGAGTAAAACTTGGCTGACCGGCGATTGTCAGCGAAATCATGACCGGCTGCAATATGAGCCATGTGGCACATTTTTAGAGGATGGTGATTGACCCAATGGATGTTGGGCCAATCCCGAGTAAAACTTTGATGACAGGGCCCATCATCAAGGCTGATGACAGGGTTCAATCGAGCCACGTGGCACACTCTTAGAGGTCTCTGACCATATGGATGTTTTTCAAATTTCTAGGTGGACATATAAACCAAAAGTCAGCTTGAGTAGTGATTTCAAACCTTTGGATCTTTGTACTTCAAATAATGGTCAATAATGCTAAAATTCCCACGGTTAAAATCAACCCATGAAAATAATTCCAATCCAACGCCTAGAAATCACTAATCGGGTTGAATTTTGGTTTGTAAGTCCAACTAGGGATTGGCCAAATTTTTATACAGTCAGAGTCCTCTAATAGTGTGCCATGTGGCTTATATGTGCCATGTCATTAAAGTTTTACTCGGTCAATCCCTAGGTGGACATATAAACCAAAAATCAGAATGATTAGTGATTTCAAACCTTTGGATCTTGTACCCAAAATAAATACTGCTCAAATTTCCACGTTCAAAATCAAAATCAACCCATGAAAATGACTCCAATCCAACCCTTAGAAATCACTAATCAAGTTGATTTTTGGTTCGTAGGTCCACTTAGGGATGGACCAAACATCCATAAGGTCAGTGTCCTCTAAAAGTATGACGCATGGCCTGGCAGCCAGGTGTTACCAAAGTTTTTGAAGCAGCGAAGCAGTGGCCAATCAAATGGCACCACGATCCGTGATGCTTTTGAAAGTACTGATCAACACCTCTCCACTTGACAAGTACTCCTTACAATCCATAACAACACCGTGGTTGAAAAAAAAATTTAATTTCAAAAATTAGAAGGAAGCTTTTTTCCGGGGTTTTCAAGGAGTACGTGTCAAGTGAAGAGGTATCGATGTCACACTAAGCAAAAAATGAAAAAAAAGTAAAAAAAGTTTAACAACTGCATTATTTGTGAAGAGGAAAAGCACAATACATGGTAGGGTATAGGAATGATTATGGATGAGGGCATTGTCCACATAGCCAATCTAGATAAGACAGATTAGCTTTGAGGCAAAAGCTAAGCAGCTCTGCATTTGACATGTACCCCTCACAAATCCGCATGAAAGAGGTATAAAGCAACGTTTAAAAGGAGCTGTTATAACGGACTAGGGGTGTTACTGTTTTTTCGGTTATAAAGGATGTTATAATGCTCAGGGGCGAAAATGGAAAATAACGAGGTGAGAATTCATTTCCATGAAAATCCACCTTTATTTTCTAAAATAATTGAAAATTGCATATGCAATCAAACAGCCTTATCAGGCGTATTTTCCCGAAAAAGTTTTCTGTGCAATCGAACACGCCCTAAGAAAAAGGAAAGAATAATACACCCTCCCTTAATTGTGTGGGACAGCATTGATCAGGGAAGGTCATACAAGGGTAGGGCTCTACCGTAAGGCCATTAAGGCCGTCGCCTAAAGCCCCTTCGTGAGAGAAGGCCTCCTGTCCAGGTCCCACTAACAACCAGATTTTTTAGCCCAATCTTTATATACAAACCAAAAATCAACCTGATTGATTATCTCTAGCAATAGATTTTAGTACTTTTTAGGATATGATTCTAGTGTGGGTACGCCAAAGTGGGGGTCCTTAGAGAAAATAAAATTTCGTATTTTGCACGGTAGTTGGAACTGGGACTTGGGAGTAAGGACCGAGAGTTTTGACTGGAGAGCTACCAAGCAATGCCGTCCTTCGTAGAAAATTCCTCATTTGGAAATTCTCTAAGCTAATTATTGGGTTTACGCGCTTTACCGTGTCTTCGTCCATACTCATTAGAAAAATGGATATTTCTTGGTCAAATACACATGTTACCCCCAAGAAACTAGCTGATTCCTCTAGTTTTAACATTATTATATGAAAATTAGTGTCAACAGGTACTTGATTACACGACGAATCCAAACCCGAAATGCATCTTTTTTGGAGATTAATCGGGTCATGGGTATGGGTACATTAGTATGCAAATTTGATCTTTTTTTTTTTTTTTTTTTTTTTTGGGTTTTCTAGCATACCCCCGACGGAACTCCAAATCACATGGCTCTAGTGGATGGGCAGCCATGAGATTTCGGCTGGTTAGCCACACATCGCCACCGACTAATTTATTGGAGTCTCGTAGCGCAGACTACCACTATAACAAAAAATTTTAATTCTCAAATCTTATTTTTTTAAGAACATTAAATTTTAAATTGTTCACCAAAGTGGTGGTTGGTCGGCTATAGGGCTCTGGTAGGTTCGTCGTTGGTGATGGGCAGCTAACCCACCGAAATCTCACGGCTAGCTGTCCACTACAATCATGTGATTTAGGGTTGGGATTTTTGCCCAAACTCACATATTCTTCTTGTTCAAAGGTTAATAAAGGGGCATTTTCATCTTAGTAAAAAAATTTGTTAGGCAATTTGAGTCAACCACAATCATAGACGGTGGACCAGGTCTTGGGGTACGTCATCTTTTTCAAATTGTGGGGGTAAGTCAAACTTCAAAGATAACATGGGGGTATGTCAAAAAATCTCTTATTTTTTCATAAGGTTCAAGACCCAAAAGGCCTGGATCAAGTTGGTTTGCTCCGGGTCAATCTTTTAGACCCAACATGGCACAAATGTATAGGAGGTTAGAATCCACCATTTTAATGGGTCCCACTAGGAGAGATTTCTAAGGTCACATATCAACCTTAATGAATGGCTACAATCTTTACAAATATCTTGAAATTTTTTCTTAGATGAGCTATTTTAGGGTAAACCTGAAGTCGATACCAAGGTCGTGACATGCATATGTTCGTCAATTTTCGTGTGTTTGGTCGGACCAAATCGTTAATGTGGGTAGACTTGGGTCAACTCAGTTGAATTATACAACCAGGTCATTGACACCTTTTGCATATACACCTTGGGATGGATAGTCCTCGACCGCGGCTGCGTTTGTTTAGCACTAATTTGTGCTCATTGACACGAATGTGCACATATTCGTCAATTTTTGTACGTTTGGTTGGACCAAGTCGTGTATATGCTTAAACACGTTGGGATGGATGGCAAGACGAGTGAATCCTCCGCTGCTGCGTTTGTTTCCCGCCAATGAAATGTGTGCATATTTGTCAATTTTTGTGGGTTTGGTTAGATCAAGTAGTAAATATGTACACGTGATATGATTAAGCATCACACCGCATTGGACTTTAATACATTGATACGTGGCAAGTGAGATCCCACCTACATGTGGGACCCACATGCAGGGCCGTCTTAATACAAGTTGAGGCCTTAGGCGAAAACTCTAAATAGGGCTTTTTTTTTTTTTTTCAGAAATACCCCTAAACCTAAGTGAGAAGATGTCCCCTGGAAAATGTGTTATTTCAATATTTTTTTTTTTTAAAAAAAAATTATAAATTAAAAACACGTTTTTCAAGGAGAATTCAATGACGGATACAATGGTTGCATACTTTAAGTCTGCAAAATGTCCCTTGAAAAATGTGCTAGTTCAATGTTTTTAAAAAAATATTTTATAAATTAGAAATATATTTTTCAAGGAAAATTCAATGGTGGATGCAATGTTTGTATACTTAAGTCAAACAATTGCAGACTAGATGAGTAAAACTTGTGTCACAAGATGTTGTGACGGAAGCCAGCCACAGCATTCAATAAGAGCCACGTGGCATACTATTAGAGGACGATGACCGTATGGATGTTTGGCCAGTCCCTCGGTGGACCGGTACACAAAAAATCAGCTTGATTAGTGATTTAAAACCTTCGGATTTTTGATTAGTGATTTAAAATCAGCTTGATCGTGTGCCATGTGGCTCGTCTTGAGTGCTGTAACCGGCTTCCGTCACAACATCTTGTGACAAGTTTTACTCAGACTAGATTTGTCCGGCTGTAGCATAGTCTTGTGTGATTGGAGGGGCCTGACGCAAATGGACCGGTGGGGGCCTTTTCATAAAAGAATAATATTAAAAATACGTGAAATTTTCTGAAATTGGGGGCCTTACTTGGTGGGGGCCTTAGGCGACCGCCTTATCTGCCTAATGGTCAAGCCGGGCCTGCCCACATGATATGCTGATTACATGACCCATGTGGTACACGAGACCCACACATGTGGTGCCCACATAACACGTGGGACATTGGTACACTAACACCTAGCATTTGAGGCCCCACTTATGAAGCCTGTAAGAGGGGGAGACAACTTCCCTGTTTTGTTAAATAGACTACTGGGTGGCCTGTGCCCACGGCACTCTCCGACACAACATTTGCCAAAATCGGGTGTGAGTGGCTGAGATCCACCGTCCAGTTGGGGGATAAGATCTCGGCACTTCTTTATGAAGCCAGATAAGAGGGGAGACAACTTCTCTGTTTTGTTATATAGATATTATAAATACGCGTATTAAATGAGAAATTGCTAACTAGGACTTGACAACAGACCATGGCACATCTACCATGTAGGCTTGTCAAAAGGTTGGTTCCAGTTTGGGGACCAATGTAAGTAGAACCAGAAGCCATTATCTGTGATGGTGTCAGGTCCTATTGGTTCCAGTTCCTGTACTAAAACAAATGATAACATAGTCGAACTGGTAAATCCGGTTCCCCAGCCGATATCAAGTACCTCAATACGTCGATTCCATGTTCTATTGGTTCGGTCTAATCAGGGTACTATACCCAAAATCGGACCCTATTATAAACTTTGAAGAATCTAATGGGATTATGGACCCGCGCCTGAATTCGATTCCCCATGCTTGGCCCCAGAATTGTTAACTTGAGAAGGTTCATGATCTTATTGTCATACTCGCAGTGGAATTTCGAGTTGATTGACCTACCTTTCCTCCCGTGGTAACTTCTAAAATCACGAAGATCCCTATATGCCTTGCCCCCCTAATCTTCGTACAATCATGGTAATTGTGTGTGAAATATTAGCCTGACCCAAAATGGCTCAGGCTCCGAGGACCCCCTTTTTCTGATCTCGTGCACTCGGCCATGGATTTCACGAATCTAACGGTGGTTGTCAAAGTGATGCCAGCTCGGTGCTGACCACCACCGTTGAATTCTTGGCCGAGCACATGAACACCAAGAGGGGTCAGAAAAATGGGGGTCCCCTAAGCTCGACTCATAAAAAATAGCCGCCGCAAGGAATTCCAAGCTCACCAATTTCATCACTGCTACAGAGAAGCTAATTTTGCAGCAAACCACATGGCAGAGATAGAGCACGAGTACAGATCGATGTTTTACTGGGATAAAAGTCCCACGTGCATCCCTAATTGAATTTCTTAGAGATGACTCGTGTGGGGTCCACTTTCAGACTCTACATCTTCTCTTCCTAATTAATAATGGGTGGCGATATTTGCACACACCTTTTTTTAAGTGACACACACCTCTTGGTGTGTGCAAATAAGTTACAACACACACACACGCACAAAAAATAAAAAAAAAAACTCCACCACCAAGAGAGAAGAAGACCTCCTCCTCTTCTTCTCCGAGCGACTTTTTCTTCTTCCTCTTCTTCTTCTTCTTCTTCTCCGAGAGGGAGAGGGAGAGGGAGAGACAGAGAGAGAGAGGAAGAAGAAGAAGAGGAAGGGAAGGAAGATGAGGGAGGGAGAGATCTCTTTCTCCCCCTCTCCTTTAAAAAAAAAATTTCGCCCGTATCGGTAACACAGGGTGGACATAGAGTAGCTGGCTACCGATATGGCCAAAGCCATTTCTACCCTGTGTTACCGATACAGAGTGAATTTTTTTTTTTTTTTTTTAAGAGAGAGATAGGGAGAGGGAGAGGGAGGGAGAAAGGGAGAGAGAGACACACACACACACACACACACACACAAAGAAGAAGAAGAAGAGGAGGCTGTCCGGAGAAGAAGAGGAGGCCGTCGCCCACCACCAAGTAAGAGAGGAGGAAGGAAGGGAGTGGTGGTGTAGTGGTAGTGAAGAAGAAGAGGACGGTGGTGGTGAGTTCCTCTTCGTTGGTTTTTTTTTTTTTATCACATAACTTTGGGTATGTGCAGATAAGAGGTGGGTGTCACTCAAAAAAAGGTGTGTGCAAATAACACCACCCTTAATAAAGGGTCGGGCTGGGGGGAACCCCATTTTTTACCCCAATTTTGACATACCCACGAAGAAGATGAATCAATAGCTGATTTTTGGTGAGGATGATCTCTATGGTGAGGAGATCCGAGATCATCCTCACAAGAATTCAAATCATTCCGATATTCGTAGACTGGTTTAGAAGTTGAGGAATTATGGACTGTCGATTTTTACCTAGTAACTTGAAAACCACATTTGATGGGGTTAGAAATTTCGGAATGGGCTGATTTTTGTTGGGGTGATCTATATGGTGAGGTGATCATCCTCACCAAAAATCAGCCATTGATTCATCTTCTGCGTGGGTAAGCCAAAATGGGTGTCAAAAATGGAGGTACCCCCAGCCCAACCATACTTACCCAAAAAAATATTAGGATGTCAATAGTTGAAACAAACCAAGTTATCAGGAGAACATTTTTATTCATCAAAAGTTGTAAATTTGCTTATCACACTGCCTATTAGCTCAACCACCATAGTCAATTTCACTTGATCTTGACCACAAGTTTTGGTAGGAGATTTTGAATGCAATTAAAGTAAATAAAGGGTTTTGTTGCTTACCACAGAAGCTCATGGAGAAAACAAATACAACATAGGAAAATATGTGAAAATTTAAATTATAGTCTGTGGGGGAAAAAGCAGATTGAGTTTTCTTCAGGATCCCTCTCTGCCAGCTCATCATTGTCTCTATATAAAATCGTATCTGCTCCACATCAATAGTCACCCATAATCATCCAGTTGGAGGGGTAAAACATCCTACAAAAGGAGAAAGAACAGGAATGATTCACCTTAGTTTGGTCCCTCAAGTATTCATATTTCAGAAATGACAAAAAAAAAGAAAAATTTCTCAGATGAGCTCTAAAGGCAAGGCAAATCAATACAATCCGTCATTTGGAGATGATATCAACACAATTTAATCAACAGGAGAACTGCTTTTGAGGTATCTGGGCTTAGATTTAGTAATGGAAATATTAATTCCAGTCCCTTGCTTCTGTTCTTTCTAAGAATGGCCACAATATTATTGACAAGGTGAGAAGCTTTTTCTCAGTGACTCGATAATATTTTGTAACGGTATCCCCCAAATGAATGCAACGAACTCTACAATACCCACAGGTGGAATTTTTTGAACTATGTGTGGGTTCTTCCCTCAACAATCTCTGAAGAAAACAAGTGGCATTTTACCATCTTTAAATTCCACTTTATGTGTTATTTATTTGTTTATTTATTGATTTTTCTCATTTGTGTAACTTGAAGTGCTTGCTTACGTCATGTTTCCTATGAGCATCAACCCCATGGTTCAAAGGTTGAAGATGCACAGATTCTACACTGAGGAAGAACAATTTCTCCACAACTTTGATGAGCCTAGTCAAAGTCATTCAGGTGCGAACCCTCACCTCCTTTTCTTCTCACCTTTGAATGTGTCACTACCATATTTCAGGTCTTCTAGCATATCCTTATTTCAAGAATCTCCAGTTTCACTCGACCGACAATCACAAAACTGAATACAAGAACTAGTGAAGAGAAGGTGACACCGTCTTTAAATAAATTTACATATTATATATTTTACCAAAATTAGTTATATTACAGGGACAGCCATGCTTTTAGAAGACAATGAGGCATATAGAGCTATTGATGCGGACATCAAAGCATCACATGGATTCTATCAGTGGAAGACAAGGAAAAATATTTTGAAGACCTCACATGCATGTGCATCATGAAGACTCCACATTGGAAAGATGCATGTGGGCTGCATAGGGAGTTTTAAAGAGTTTTTATTTGTTTTCTAGGCTTATTTTGATGTTTTTTAGAGTTTTGGGTGTCTTTGCAATTAGCCCAAACTTAGGAGGCTCATTGTTATTTTGGTTAGTTGTTTTAAGTTTTTTTTTAGCCATTAGATTAGATGGATAGCTAAGACTAGACTAGGATATTTTGACTTACTATATAAACTCTTTTAGTTGTACTATTTCTAGGATGATGAAATATATTAAATCTTGTTATTGAGAATTCTCTTGTGAAGTGTTCTCTTCTTTCTTGGTGAGAATCCAAGCTTCCTTAGTGTGAATCCAAGCTACTCGGTGCAAATCCAAAGATAACTTCTCACTCTATTTGTTCTCTCTTAATCTCTTCTTTTTCCATCTTTATTTTCTTTTTGGATCAAGTTTGACCTAAAAAACCCTATCGCATCTTTTCCATCTCTAAACCCTAATCATTGAAAAACATTGTGAATAGTACCGCGTAAACAGTGACGTGAATAATAACCTCCTCACACCAGTTCGTCCTACGACACTCTAAGCCCTTACCACAACCCCCAGATACTCCCAAATCCTTGCGGTAACCATAGGAACCCCTAACCCCTTCATAAACCCTAATTTTCTACAGTTCTTTTTTTTCCTAAACCTGGCTAAAATCTGATACTTATCAAAAAGCCCTGAAACTTGCCAAAAACCTTCATGAACTTCAAAGAACTTATAATCCCGTGAAAAATAAAACTATTTCAAATCTGTTTTAGTCTTTAACTGATTCTCTAAGCTTGTTGAATGTTCCACCTTCCATTAGATCATCGCCGTTAAAGCAACGGGTTTAATATTGTGGGATTGGGTGGAGGCCTTGAATTTATTAAATTTATTTGCTCAAAGCTGATTCTTTGTGTGTGATTAGCATGAAAATTTACTATATTATCGTTCTTAGTAATTTTCTGTTAATCGCAGCCTTTAGTTGGAAGCCATCACATTCGTCCTTCATCAATTATATCATGTTCTAGATCATTAGTAAAGTGTAGTAGGGCAGTTGGATTAACCGTAAACTTTCTAAACTTCACCGCAACGTGAGAGATGACATTAATACTCTTAAGAAGTGTATTAGTAGTATTACATAGGGATTCATTAACCTTATTCGAGTTAGAGGTTACCACAACAACTACTTATCATAAAAGAGGAGATGTTAATATGGTCACATGTAGTTGGATGCTTAATCAATAGGATCGTGAAATGTGGAATGAAAGTCACAATCACCTAGAAAATATGTTCTCTTATTCTTAAAAAAAAATTAAAAAGCAAACGAAAAAGAACTGTGTCGATATCTTATCAGTGTTGGATGCAAAGCATGTGACACCATAATTATCCAAAAAACTGAAGTGGACATTCAAAATTGGGTCCTATGCTAGAAAAAACAAGGTCACTAACAGCAAGGTTACAGACATTACATTTATGTGGGAACCATTACCCGATAAATTCGGTTGACAAAAATGTTGTACCTTTGCTGTATATATAAGGTGCTTGCACTATAAACTCATGGAACCCACTCTGAACAGGAAAAAGGGAATCCTCACTTGCATCTCAGCTTCTAATTTACACGAAACTTTATAACACTCCAATCAAATTCTCAGTTCATTTTCACAAGAGCAATGAAATACTGCTGAGATCTCACAAAAAGATAACACATTTCTTTGCTAAATAGAACAGCCAATTTTCCAAGAGACATTACAATAAAATGTTGAATCAGAAGAAAGCAGATCAAAGTGCAACTTTAGTTTCTTTCGAACTAATAATACATCTACAATGAGCAGTCTCAAGACTCCAATTTTTTTTCTCTTGACAAGAAGAGAAGCGAACGGAGATGGAGAAAAGGTTCTAGGGTGATCAATTGTGATGAGAATTCTCAACTTTGAAAGGAACCATATCAAGTAAAGAAATAAAATTATATCAAACAAACAGAGATAATGTACTTAAGTCAATTAACATAAAACCTGTGTATTTATCGAATATCAAAAGCAGGAATATCTGATTGCCAAATCAATTCTCTCTTAACAAACAAAAATTTAGAACAAGCAATTAGATAGATAATCAAAAACCCATCTTGTTCACTCACTATAGAAGCTTCCCGGATCGAAAAACAGCGAACTTCGAGACCTCAGAATACGAATAACTTATCCCATTCTCTTTCAGAAACTCCTCGAGCAACTTCTTGACTCCATCCGGATCAGAATTCTCGCACTCAAGTTCATAACTCGTCCCAAAATCGTACTGCGTCTCGTCCAACTCCAATTTCAAGCCTTTCCAATCATACACCGCCCGAACATTCCTGAACCCACCCAAACACACAAAACCCTTATCGCCGACGCCGAATTCCTCTTTCACCCTCTTCACGATTCTCGAATAATCAACAGAGCCAAGTCGCCACGGCTCGGCGACACAAGCACGGCCGATTGAGGGATCGATCTCCTCTTCGTCTTCTTCGACGCGACTGACGCCGTCAACGAGCACGGCTTTGGCTTTGAGAGAGACGACGCAGAGGGAATCGCTGTTGTAGAAACGGAGGCGGAGGACAGCTCGCTTGGAGGAGAGCTCGGCAGCGGCGCCGTCGAAGAAGACGTTTTCTTGGAGGTGGGTTTTGAGGTGGAAGGGAGAGAGAAGGTCGGAGAGCTTCTGGTGAGAAGCGGAGTCTGGGAGGCGGAGCTTGACCTCAACTTCCATTTTTTTTAGGGTTAGGGTTTTGGAGGGGTGAAGTGGGGGTTTAGGAAGAAAGACCGATGCGTTGGGGTTTGTTGGAGGGGTCTTTGTTGCGGTCTAAGTGGTGAAGGAGAGCGGCGGCGCCGGTAGCGGCGGAGGAGGAGGAGGCGGAGCGCTTGCGGGCTTCTTCGAGTTCTTCCTTGTCTTCGACCTTAACTTCTATCTTGCTTGGTTTTCTTCTCAGCATCTCTTTTCTTTCGGTCGAGATGGGGGAGCGACTAGCGAGTGACTGAAATTCGATTTGGGTCGCGTGACTTGTGAGGAGTCAGCTCCGCTGGGATATTCTTATAGGAGTAAAACTTCCATGACCTGTCGAGGGTCATGGAAACTACTGACTGCCCACAATATGAACTACGTGGCACATTCTTAGAGGAGTGACCGTATGGATGTTTGGCCAATCGTAGGTGGACCTACAAACCAAAAAGCCAACTTGATTAGTGATTTCTAAGCGTTGGATTGGAGTCATTTCCATGGGTTGATTTTAACCAAGGAATTTCAGCATTATTGACCATTATTTGGAGCAATGTTTAAAATAACGGCCGTTATAACGGATTCGGATCTCCCCCTTACGTTACGAACCGTAAAATGCCCAAAAAATAATGGCCGTTGTTTTCTGGAAAAAATGAGTTATTTCTCCGTTTTGTTATAACTGACGTTACAATGGAAAAATGGTAACGCCCCAATCCGTTATTTGGAGTACAAAGATCCAAGGTTTGAAATCACTAATCAGGCTGATTTTGGTTTGTAGGTTCACTTAGGGAATGGCCAAACATCCATAAGGTCAGTGTCCTCTAAGTGTGTGCCACGTGGCTCATGTTGTCGGTGGTCAACAGTTTCCATGACTATCGATGGTCATGGAAGTTTTACTCATTCTTAAATACCACTGACCGTATGGATGTTGGGCCCATCACTAGGTGGACTTACAGACCAAAAATCAGCCGATTGATGATTTTGATCTGTTGGATTTGAGTCTTTGTTTTTTAGCTGTTGGATTTGAGCATTATTTGCACAATCCAACGGCTAGAAATCATCAATCAGGATATTTGGTCTGTAGGTCCACCTAGGGATGAGTCACGAAGAATGTTCACATACTCAGACAGACGTCCCTGGCTACCCTCAAAAGCAACCCGTGGCAGCTCTTTCACTTGCACATGATAGAGCATTTTTCTTGGGGTGATTTCTAGCCGTTGAATTTAATTTTTTTTGTATTTAATCGATTGGCTAAGAATCACCAATTAGGCTAATTTCTGGTGCATAGGTCCACCAAAAGGTAAGCGTCACATATATGGGTCACTGCTGGAACCCCAAGAGTGCGCCACGTTGTGTTATGGGATGCAGGATCAAAGTATTTACCAAGCTTGTAGGAGCTATTCTATATAACAAAACAGGGATGTTGTCTCCCCCTCTTATATGTTTCATATATTCAAGAGCCCATATCAACCCTTACATAAAATAAAATTTAGACAGTTGGATTAATTTAACAGGAAAATTGTCTCCCCACTAGGATGGCCGAGATCTTATCCCCCAAATGGATTATGGATCTCTACCACTCATACCCAATTTTGGGAACTAATACTTTGTAGGGGATTGAGTGCCGACGGCACGGGCCACCCCCTATACATCTATATAACAAAACAGAGAAGTCACTTATCCCCCCTTTTATCGGCTTCACAAAGGATGACCGAGATCTTATCACCCCAAATGGATGGTGGATCTAAACCACTCACACCCGATTTTAGCAAACACTTTGTTGAAGAGTGTTGTGGGCACGGACTACCCACTAGTTATCTATTTACTAACCAAAGAGGAAAATTGTCTCTCCTCTTATCCGGCTTCATAAAGGATGGCCGAGATCTTATCTCCCAACTGGATGGTGGATCTTAGCCACTCACACCCGATTTTGGCAAATGCTATGTCGGAGAGTGCTGTGGGCACGGACTACCCACTAGTTATCTATTTACTAAAGTTCGACCTTGCTGAGGTGGTACTCTCAAACATTTTTTATTCTTTCCCAGATAAACAACATTCTCTCAGTTTAAGTAATCTATTTCACAGTTTTTGTATTCCACGATCCCATTCTTTCCCACTCTGAGAGAAAAACCCTAACAAATTCTCTTTCCAACACGTCTCTCCCTTTCTCAACTTCATCTCTCTCCCTCCCATTCTTTCCCGCTTTGAGAGAAAATCCCTAATCCCTAACAAGCTCGAACTTCGCTCCATAACTTAAACAATGATCTCTTTGGTAATTGTCGAATTTTGCATAATTATCCTTTTTAGGTAGGCATTATCGCATTTTTTTTGCTTACATTTCCAGAACTACAAGCAAAGTTATACCTTTTCTTTTTACCATGGTGTAATACTGATCTTTCTTCTAATTTTCACAGTGTATGTATTCATACGTACTTAGAAGGCCTGCATGGAAAGTCATTTTCATGAAGCACCCATTAGGTGTATCTTACTTTTGTAACAACCATGACTGTGTCATTCTTGATATCTGGGATGATCAATCAAAGAAGTCCAAGAGTGGTATTGGCAATATGATCGAGGACTGTGATTGATGTAATGAATACTATGGCATGTTGCATGGATGGTCTTGGATGGATATACACAAGTGGTGGACCAAGGTGTTGGGCCACAATGTTATACCTTTTCTTTTCACCATGGTGTAATACTGATCTTTCTTCTAATTTTCACAGTGTATGTATTCATACATACTTAGAAGGCCTGCATGGAAAGTCATTTTCATGAAGCACCCATTAGGTGTATCTTACTTTTGTAACAACCATGACTGTGTCATTCTTGATATCCGGGATGATCAATCAAAGAAGCCCAAGAGTGGTATTGGCAATATGATCGAGGACTGTGATTGATGTAATGAATACTATGGCATGTTGCATGGATGGTCTTGGATGGATATACACAAGTGGTGGACCAAGGTGTTGGGCCACAATGTTGGATCGCAAGTATGCGATGTGATAGTTGACAATATTGTGGGTCAATATGTGATTTTGAAAGACATCACACAAGCTAAGGATATGGGCCCATTTGATTTGCCATGGGAATATTCTAAAAAGTTCCAGGGTCCACCTCTTTATGCCGTAAGAAGTGTTTCCTACAGTCCTCCACCAAAATGCCACACCCATTGCATACTCTTTTGATCCATTTGACCCATGAATATTTGCACCACCGCTCTGTGGACCTACATAGTAAAATCAACCAGATGAGTGATTTCTACTTGTTGGTTTAAATTTTTTTTTTTTTATTATGTGCTTGGGGACTTATCTGTAGGCTTGTTCACAAAGCATTCGTTGAAAAAATGTTCAAATTCATGGGATAGAAATCACCGATCAGGCTGTTAAGTGTGTAACAAGTGTTTGGGACTCTCAGATGCCAAACCATTTGGCGTTTGGGACGTACTCTCAGATGCCATCTGATCGATGGCAATTTTGATTGTGGGAGAGAAGAGACTGGTGAGAACGATGTTAATGGTGATGACAAAGAGCAGAACGACAGATACTCTGATTGTGAAGGTGATGAGAATGACGATTTCATCTGGCACCTAGAATTCAAGTTGGCTCACTTCTTGAAGGGGTGGGGCGAGAGGACCCGCGCGTGTTGCATGAAATAGTTTAGAAAGGTATCTTGTTATGCATACTATTCAATTTTCAACACCCATTTTTACTCCCTGGTCATTAAAGCTCTTCTGGTGCTTACAAGAATATTATAAACGGTAGGAAAAAAACTAAGAGCTAGCAGTAACAAACATGAAATACAAGGATGGAAGGGAGAGAAACGACAAGAGCTTTCATTCACACCAAAGCCAATGGTCTTCATCGATCGAAAATAGAGTAAGAAAGGAGAGAGATGCCAAAGGCCCAAAAAACATGAAGTGATAGAAAGAGAATCAAAAGTGGAAACAAAAGATGAGTCTGTGGGGTTAAGAGAGAGATGATGATGATGATGATCATGATGATCATGAATCTCATACATGCATCCAAGTGCTCCTAATGTTTTCTTTGTCAAGTGTAAAAAGCTTTCGAGGGCCTGCTTCTTCCGGCTAACTCTTGAAGGTCAATGTTGAGCGGAACGTTGAACAGTATATTGTTGTAAACGTTTTTTTGCAAGCTCACTACATGCTGGAAACGTTGAGCGTCGGTGATGAGGGTTTGTAGATGCCTGATGCAGGACATTTAACCAATACTCCCCAAAAGCCGCGACTGTTGGTAGCGTAAGATTAAATTCCTTTATCTCATAGGATCTATCTAGGTTCTCGATCGACACAACCCCTCGTGGGCCCATATCACACAGGCCACCTCCTCATGGGCCCATATCACACAGGCCACCCCACCCTGAGTGTGCTCCATATTACATAGGCTGCCCCACTCGAGTCCGGTGTGAAAATGCCCCTGCATTAATCACCCCCGGTGAGGAGACTCGAACACGAGACCTCCCGCTCTGATACCACTTTGATGCAGGACATTTAACCAATACTCCCCAAAAGCCCGACTGTTGGTAGCGTGAGATTAAATTCCTTTATCTCATAGGATCTATCTAGGTTCTCGGTTGACACGACCCCTCGTGGGCCCATATCACACAGGCCACCTCCTCGTGGGCCCATATCACATAGGCCACCCCACCCCGAGTGTGCTCCATATTACATAGGCTGCCCCACTCGAGCCCGGTGTGAAAATGCCCCTGCATTAATGCCTAGATGCCAAACCATCTGGTTTTTTTCGTCAATTTTGTTACTAAAATTCCAGATGCCGAATGGTTTGGCGTCTAGGAGTCTCCAACGCCAAACTGTTGCGTATGACTGTTGAGGGAAGTTTTGGCATTTTGATCTTCAGAGGGCAGACGCCAAACGTCATAGGTTCTTTTTAATTTTTTTTTTAAAATACGATTCTTTTTATAAAAATGATTTAATATAAGTTTTTTTTTTTATAATTTTTCGTAAAAATAATCTTAATAAAAACTTATCTCCTATGAGGAACATCTTGGAAAACAACGCAACAAAGCAGTCTAATCCTATAATTAACATCGGAAAGAACTATAAATATGTTTGTTATTTAATAAAATTAATTATTTCTTAAGTTTATATTATAAAAGTATTAAATATAAATATTAGTAATAAAAGCACTTCTCTGTGTTCCTTGTGGCGCGTGTGTACACACACACACACACACACACACACATATATATAGGTGGTAGGACTCATTATTCAACAGCTCCGATCTTGGAGAAGATATAAACCAAAAATTGAACTCATTTTTTTAAATAATTTTTTTTATTGTACTCAGTTTTCTATAAAAATGTTATAAACACACACAATCAGTGTTTTTTCCAAGTCTAATTAACTTTGCAAAGTAATGCAGGGGCATTTTCACACCGGGCTCGAGTGGGGCAGCCTGTGTAATATGGAGCACACTCGGGGTGGGGTGGCCTGTGTGATATGGGCCCACGAGGAGGTGGCCTGTGTGATATGGGCCCACGAGGGGTCATGTCGATCGAGAACCTAGATAGATCCTATGAGATAAAGGAATTTAATCTTACGCTACCAACAGTTGCGGCTTTTGGGGAGTATTGGTTAAATGTCCAGCATCACAAAGACAATTATAATTCAGCTAAATGGTCAATATATGCTTTAATTTTAATCTATGAAGATAAGCTCATTAGTATCACATTAATAGTTTGGGAAGATTCTTTAGAAGTGGTCAGAAGTTATAAGAGTTCAACTCAATGTTATATATAAGGGAGCAGTCAATAGGTATACTGTATTTGAGGCAAATTCCCCAAGTTTTAATAAATATGGAAGCAGGTAAAGTTTGTTGTACCTTTTAATAATAATAACTTTGGAGAAACTATTGAAAAATGTAACTATCTCAGGTGTGGGCTTGATATAACTCATTCACCACCCACCAGATGGTTGGGATATTATCATATTCACGTTCACAGCATTGCAAGTAGGTCTAACCCCAAGGATTGATCGTAGTTGGCCAGGACCACGCTTCAGGAAGCGGAGGTCCAAAGTTCGAATGCCCCCTTGGAGCCACTACCTTGGATTTATCCCAGTACACCTGGTACGTGTGGAAGGGGTGACATACATGCCCTACGGGACTACTTGCATGCTCTAAGAGACCAGGATACCCATGGTATCAAAAAAAATATTACAAGTAGGTCTATCTCTCTCTCTCTCTCTCTCTCTCTCTCTCTCTCTCTCTCTCTCTAAACATAACACTCCGTCCCTGTTATGATATATTGTATTTAACGCTATATGTAGTAATGTCCGTTATGATGAAAGATGCCTTAACATTGCTAATGTCAAGAATTTGACAAATGATGGAGATTTGATTTGTTTCTATGAATCCATGATTTCAAATCTATAGATGTAGTTTAAGAAGATTGCTGTTGAAGTTGGCATGGATATAGATGGTGCATCTCCAACTAGTGGCGGAGCCAGGAGTAGTTAAATATTATAGAAACTATGGCTTTTGACTTTAAATGACATACCCACTTTCATTTCCAAACAGTTAGGAGATATTAGTGAACAACAAGAAAGGAAAATAAAGGCATGAGAACAATGTTGTAGTCATAAAAAAGTAAAAAGTATATTAACAAGAAAGAAAAGAAGAAGAAGCCACCCGAATTAAAGATTAGAATTTGAATTCCATGTGGGTCTTGATTTCTTATTTTAAACACCAAAACAAAAGTAGCACATGCCAAAGTGCCAAACTGCTCATCATTGTTCTCAGATGATGTGGCCGTACAGCAGAAACTGGCTAAAGCCCTGTTCTTTGTTTAGATACTCTTGGTAGAGAAATAAATGAACATGGCAATTTGATCAATATGCCTATGCTGGTGATTAAGTGCATTTTACCTTTAGCCTATAAGTACAACCTCTTGTTCAACATCTAAGTAAGCTGAAAGATAAGATATTTCGACCAAGATTGAACCAACGTTTATGTTTTGGTAAATAAAAGACGAAACTAAAATTTTTGCTTTAGTAAATAAAAATAGAGGAGGCACTTATCGAGCAAGTTATATGCTTGGTAAAGAAAGGGAGGCCTCTAATAGCTTCACTGCCGAACATAGCCTCTTATTGTGGCTCCAACTCAAAAACAAGGTCTCTTCTTCAGGAGATTTAAGAAGAGTTAATTAGACACGATGGGGCAATCATTAAGTAGTTGCCAGAAATAAACAAGAGGAAGATGAATAGAAAAACTAAGATCTATAGGAGATTTAGTGAAAAAATAAAAGTTTTTGGTTATAAAGTAGAAATAGGGACTCTGTAGGATTTAGAAAGTTTGAAGGCACAATTGAGACATGCTGGAAGGTATGTTTTAATGTCAACCGTTGGATGAGACTTCATGTATGAACGGTGATGATTGATGTTGACTTGGAGCTAAAATTTTGAGAATAAATCTCAGCCATCCATCTCGTTTAATACGGATCATCCATCTCTTTATATAGATGCCCACGTGTTAATGGATGTGGTGTTTCGTTAGACTCCTCCAAGGTCTCGGTTATATTTTTTTGGGGTGATTTTGTAATTTACAAAAATGAAGGGCACTTTTATCATTTAAATGTTTATAAGATAAAGAACGTGATCTTGCACACTTTTGGGGTTAGATAGCCACGATTGTGGACGGTGGGCTTAGTCATAGGGGGGTATATCAAATATTGATGAAAACATGGGGAGATCGGGGTATGTTAAAAATTCCCAATTCTTTAATTTTTTTTTACTTCGTAATATACCATTTTAGTACAGTTTAAATGGAAATTGCGCCTCTCCTCCCTCATTTAATTTTTTCTTTTTGCAATATTCCGTCTATGACTTTGCTTGTCTGTGAGGGGTACGATTTTGCTTATTATTCAAGCTTAGACAATGGCTTCAGCCCCCGCTCCTACTAACGATAGTAATCTCTCTCTCTCTCACTCCCTCGCAGATTTTACTTTTATCCCTTCTATTTCTTGTGCAACGATACGTTAACTGTATTTCTTTTTGGATTTTTTACGCTTATTTTTAGGTTTTACTTGTTTTTATGGTTTTACATTTTACTTAGCATTTTAATGTATAAGTAAATTTTTATTATTTTTTACATTCGGTTTCTGATATTAACATGGGGTATGTCTTATACATACGATTTCTGATGTATAACATAGATCCATTGTATTTCTCAATTAATAATGAGGAATTTCGAAAAGATATAGAATGGTTAATCAGAGTTAGTGATCAATCTGCATATTTGAACTTTTGAACAAAAAAAATTTCATCTATGAAATAGAGAATTTGTTGTTTAACCACTCGGATAGTTAAATATCACAAAAACTATGACTTTTGACTCTAAATGACATACCCACTTTCATGTTTCAAATAGTTAGGAGATATTAGTAAACATCAAGAAAGGAAAATAAATGGCATAAGAACAATGTTGTGGTCATAAAAAGTAAAAAGGTATATTAACAAGAAACAAAAGAAGAAGACACCCAAAAGATATTAGAATTTGAATTCTATGTGAGTCCTAATTTTTTATTATAAATACAACAACTACAACAGTATATGCCAACGTGCCAAACTGCTCATCATTGTTCTCAGATAATGTGGCCGTCTTGTAGAAACAAGCTAAAGCTCTGTTCTGTGTTTAGATGCACTTTGTAGAGAAATAGATAAACATGACAATGTGATCAATATGCCTACGCTGATGATTAAGTGCATTTTACTTTTAACCTATAAGTACAACCTCTTGTTCAACATCTAGGTAAGCTGAAAGACAAGATGTTTCGATCAAGATTGAACCAACGTTTATGTTTTAGTAAATAAAATACGAAACCGACATTTATGCTTTGGTAAATAAAAACAAAGGGGGCACTTATCAAGCATGTTATATGCTCAGTAAAGAAAGGGGGGCCTCCGAACAGAGCCTCTTATTGTGGGTCCAACTCAAAAACAAGGTTTATTCTTCGGGTGATTTAAGAAGAGTTGAGAAGACACGATGGGCGATCCTTAAGTAGTTGACATAAATAAACAAGAGGAAGATGTATAGAAAAATGATTTAGTGAAAAAAGAAAGTTTTTGGTTATAAAGTAGAAACAGAGTCTCCGTAGGATTTAGAAAGTAGAAAGTCAAAATTGAGACGTGCTGGAAAGTATGTTTTAATGTCAACCGTTGGATGAGACTTCGTGTATGAACGGTGATGATTGATGTTGAGTTGGAGCTAAAATTTTGAAAACAAATCTCAGATATCTATCTCGTTTAGTACGGACCATCCATCTCTCTTTATAGGCACCATGTGTTAATGGATGTGATGTTTCGTTAGACTCCTCCAATATCTAGGTTATATTTTTTTGGGTAATTTTGTAATTTACAAAAATGAATGGCACTTTTGTCATTTAAGACTGTTTGGTTCCGCACTTTTCCGGGAATAGAAAACAAAAATCCGAAAAAGTGCCATTTACCTGTGTTTGGTTGAAGGGTGAAAAGTGGGCCCCACAGGAAGTCCACTTCCTTCACCCCATTTTAGAGGAAAATGACTTCCACTCCTCGCAAGCGGAAGTCGATTTTCCAACTACGGGTTTCTCTCTCTCTCTTGTCAGACGTGAACCCCGCACTCTCAAATCTCTTTCAATCTCTCAGGTTTCTCTCTCTCTCTCTCTCTCTCTCTCTCTCTCTCTCTCTCGTTCTCTATCTCGTTTCATGAAGTTCAGTGTCTCTCTGTTTCGTTCTCTTTGTCGTCGGACTGCTCTTTGCTTTCACAAGCTCCACAGTCTGTCTTGGTTAGCCAAGCTCGCTCGAAGCTTCAACACCATGCCTCTCATGGCATTCTTTGTTGGGTTCACTCGTTTCATCATTTCAAGCAACCCTTACGCGGCTAAAGGGATTTTGAACAGTTCGTCTTTCGCCACTCGGGCCAATCGGCCCATTAAGGAATCGCTTACGAGCTTCTTTTTCAACGAGCAATGGGTTTCGCTCTTTTCAGGGTTTATTGGAGGAATTTGACGAGAATCTCAGCTACCCATTTGTTTAGTCCAAAGTGAATTGTTGGTTTTGGAGATCGGAGCAAAATTTTGTTACTTGCAGTACAGAGCTTGAGCATAATAGAGCTTAAACCCTTCATTGTGTACCTCTTCCTTCTATTGATGATCCACTAGCAAAGGTTTGGAAGCTTGAATGCTTCCTGATGTAAATCAGAGGTTGTGATTTCAATATGAGATTGTTGGAGATTTTGGTGATGTCCTGCTTGTTTTGGAGTAAGAGGACAGACTCATTGACTCAAATATGATTACTGTTCTTTCTAAAGTTCTCTCTTCTTTATTTAATCTATTTTTCTGTTCTTTATGTTAGTCTTCTCTTTGATTTCACGAAGTTCATTGTCATTTCTTGCTTTTGTTTCCATTCTTCTTCCATGCTTTTGTGTAGAAACCTTTTTAATCACCCTAAGATTAAAGGTGGAAATTTGGGTCTAAGATCAAAGTTCTATAAATTACATTGAGACAATTCTTCCATGTTTTTGTGTAGAAACCATTTTAATCCCCTAAGATTAAAAGTGAAAATTTGGGTCTATGATCAAAGTTCTATAAATTACGTTGAGACGAGATAGCATCCGTTGGTTTTTGTAGATTAGAAACCAAACAAAAACAAATTGCTTTATGGTGTTTTCAAAGATTCAACCAAACAGCCGAAAAATAGATTTCAAGAAGTGGGTTTACAGGAAGTGACACTTCCTAGAAAACTCACTTCCTAGAAAACCACTTCCAGCGAACCAAACACAACCTAAATGTTTATAAGATAAAGAACGTGTTCTTGCCCACATTTAGGGGTCAGTCAACCACGATTGTGGACGGTGGACTTGGTCATAGGGGGGTATGCCAACATTTTCAAAGTGCGAGGGGTATGTCAAATATTGATGAAAACATGGGGCGACGGAGTATGTTAAAAATTCCTACTTCTTTATTTTTTTTACTTCATAATATACCATTTTAGTTAAGTTTAAATGGAAATTGTGCCTCTCCCCCCTCGTTTTTTTCTTTTTGCAATTTTCCCTTTGTGACTTTGCTTGTCTGTGAGGGGTACGATTTTGCCTATTATTTAAGCTTAGACCATGGCTCCTGTCCTCGCTTCTACTAACGACAGTAATCTCTCTTTCTCGCTCCCTTACAGATTTTGCTTTTATCCCTTCTATTTTTTGTACAACGATACGTTGACTGTATTCTTTTTGATTTCTTACGCTTATTTTTAGGTTTTACTTGTTTTAATGATTTTACATGTTAGTTAGCATTTTAATGTATAAGTAGATTTTTATTATTTTTTTACATTCGATTTCTGATGTAAACATGGGTGTATGTCTTATACATATGGTTTCTGATGTATAACATATATGGATCCATAGTATTTCTCAATTAATAATGAAGAGTTTCGATGGGGTACAGAATGGTTAATCAAAGTTAGTGATCAATCTGCATATTTGAACTTTGGACGCATTTTTTTCATCTATGAAATAGGGAATTTGCTGCTTAACAACTCGGGTAGTTAAGTATCATAGAAACTATGGCTTTTGACTCTAAATGACATACCCACTTTCATGTTTCAAACAGTTAGGAGATAGTAGTTAACATCAAGAAAGGAAAATGAAGGGCATGGGAACAATGTTGTGGTCATAAAAAAGTAAAAAAGTATATTAACAAGAAAGAAAATAAGAAGCCACTTAAAAGATATTAGAATTTGAATTCCATGTGAGTCCTAATTTGTTATTATAAATACAACAACTAAAGCAGTATATGCCAACGTGCCAAACTGCTCATCATTGTTCTCAGATAATGTGACCGTCTTGCAGAAATAGGCTAAAGCTCTGTTCTTCGTTTAGATGCACTTTGTAGAGAAATAGATGAACATGACAATGTGATCAATATGCCTACGCTGATGATTAAGTCCATTTTACCTTTAACCTATAAGTACAACCTCTTGTTCAACATCTAAGTAAGCTGAAAGACAAGATGTCTCGACCAAGATTGAACCAACGTTTATGTTTTGGTAAATAAAAGACGAAACCGACATTTATGCTTTGGTAAATAAAAATAGAGGAGGCACTTATCGAGCATGTTATATGCTCGGTAAAGAAAGGGGGGCCACCGATAGCTTCACTGCCAAACAAAGCCTCTTATTGTGGGTCCAACTAAAAAACAAGGTCTATTCTTCGGGTGATTTAAGAAGAGTTGAAAAGACACGATGGGGTGATCCTTAAATAGTTGCCAGAAATAAACAAGAGGAAGATGCATATAAAAACTAGGATTTATAAGAGATTTAGTGAAAAATGAAAGTTTTTAGTTATAAAGTAGAAAGAGAGACTCCGACCAAGGTATGTTTTAATGTTAACCGTTGGATGATACTCCGTGTATGAACGGTGATGATTGATGTTGACTTAGAGCTAAAATTTTGAGAACAAATCTCAGCCATCTATCTCGTTTAATACAGACCATCCATCTCTATTTATAGGCGCCATGTGTTAATGGATGTTGTGTTTCGTTAGACTCCTCCAAGGTCTCGGTTATATTTTTTGGGGTAATTTTGTAATTTAAACAAATGAATGCACTTTTGTCATTTAAATGTTTATAAGATATAGAACGTGATCTTGCTCACATTTAGGGGTTAGTCAACCACGGTTGTGGATGGTGGACTTGGTCATAGGGGGGTATGTCAACTTTTTCAAAGTGTGAGGGGTATGTCAAATATTGATGAAAACATGTGGGGCCGAGGTATGTTAAAAATTCTCAATTCTTTAATTTTTTTTGACTTCCTAATAAACCCTTTTGTTCAGTTTCTTTTTGCAATTGACCCATTCCATTACACCATATTCAGCAAACAATGGATATCAAAATAGTCTAGTGGTGCCAACAACAAACAAAGATGAATTCCATGCTAACAAAAAAGTTGCATGCATGAAGATCACAAATAACATGTTTCAATCTTATTTAAACGTTGGACGAATAGTTAGTGATTTTTGTCAGCAACGAATTGGAACATATCGCCATACCCATATATAAGCAAGACAAATCATAAATTATCAGTTACACCATTTTATTGATTGACTATAAGTTATAAATTTTTTTTTATGGATTATAAGTTACAAATTTTTAATAATTTCTGATTTTGTTTCGACTTTTTCTTTTATTTATAAAATAAAACCCATTCTATATTATTTGATTGAATTGACTTCCGAATCATGCGACTTAAGATAACAAAATTAACCGACTAAGTTTTACATGTCAATTTTAAAGATTTGCGAATACTTGTAAAACCACTAAAAGAATTTTAAAATATTATTTTTTGTCAAAGTGTCTTTGTTAAAGTTGTTTCTTATGATTTTTAGAGTAAAATCCTGAAGGAAATAAATCTTTTAACCATTTTTGAAAATTAATATTCTTCTTTGAACCACGAGAAATATTTCTCAAAACGTTATCAAACGAATATTTTAGCTTAAGTACTTTCACAAAAGATATTTGGTGGATTCTAACTTGCAATACCAAGAATTAATATTCAGATAAAGGAATAATTAGGGTAGGTAACGAAGAACATAGTACGATTGAGCTCGTTCAATACAATAACCTCAATAAATTCTTCTGCCGGACGCGTCCAGTTGCCTATAGATACTTCAACCTTAAAATCCTTCTCAGCTTGTCCCTTGAAGAAAAGCAACTACCCCATTAACCGAATAAGAGAACGACATGGAACAAAACTCATTTTAATCTCCATTGTTTCCAAAAGAAATTAAAATAAAAGTGCATGATCAAATCGTCATTTTTTACACCAAAAAAATGTTAAGAGATTTTCTTAGCAAAATACCCCTGTCGTTTACTCACACTACAACACACATGTTATGGTGAAGTTAAAAAGACTATTTTGCCCTTGTCTTTGTTAAATACTTTATAGGTCTTACGTTGCTTTGGCTTTGAGAAGAAATCCTGCGAATCAAAAAAGCTCTCCCTCGGGTACTGACCGTCATTATTGACCGGAAATCGATCGTAAGACCCGAGGGAGTGCTTTTCTTGCACTATCCTTAATCCTAGATGTAGCCGCATTGGGTGGTTAGGATTCTCTAATAAGAATGACTTTGCATTATGCTTAATCCAAGATGTAGCCACATTGTTGACACACCATGAACGTCAATAGTTCAGTACACATAATACATTTTCTTCTTAAGTATTATTTTCGAGAATCAGTAATTAATGTAAATTGAACTTATTTCATTAGTTGTAAACTTGTAATTGCAAATTGTTATGGGTCAGACCCGGCCGGTTCGAATCTAGTTAGATCCATATTCATACTATACTTTCAACAACCTTTTCCGAATCCGGTTCAGATCCATCACATTATTTGCCACAAAATAAATATATGCATGGGTCGGATCCACTACAGAATGCAGTTTTAATAAGATCCAAGTGAAAAGTGGATCTGATTCGAACCCAACTTGAATAAACTCGTCTAGATCAGTAAACCGATCCACTTTCTGATCTTATTTTAAGGATCCAAACCCATAAGATACGGGTTTGAATTGGGTTGGATCTTGATCAGGTGGGTGGGTGACACAGCCATGCATATAACAACATTCCATCAGCAGTCCACATTACCTCTACGGTTAAGATTATCCGTCAACTCGATCATTCTGACTATATAGCTTACCCTAAGAGGTGGATGATCAAATGATTTTTGTGGATCGACGGTCCATAAGTCAAATATATTGTGGACCCCATAAACCATAAACCAAAAACTGCTCTACAAACTCATTTAATTGAGATTATATTCAAATAAACGAGAGTAAAAGCTACCGTTTCAAAAAAAAAAAAACAAACCTCATTTTGTTCTCCCCTAGCTACACTATAAATTCTCACCCTCTTACCATTTGATTTACTTGTAGCCATGATGAAGAGAGGAGAGATATCCTTGCTCCTGGTGCTCATAGCCTGTGCAACCATGTCGATCACCCCTGGGCTAGCCCAGTTGCAGTCGAAAGATGGATTGTTCACTTTCGTCGGGCTTTTACCGCCCGGGCTAGAAAAAGAGATCAAGCAAAGCTGGTCATCTCTTCAACACATAGAGGGGTGTGTGTCGGAGATCTACGCCTCGCTTTTTAACGTCACGTTTTTTAACGGCGGTGTCGGTTTTCTCAGCCCTGCATGTTGCAAAGCCATTACAGAAATTAATGAGAATTACTGGTCAAAAATGTTCCCCTTCAACCTTTTCTTCCCTCCCTTGCTCAAGGGCTACTGTCTTAACATAGGAGGAGGTGGTGCACCTACAGCACTTGGACCCGGGCTAGCCCAATTCGAACCCGAAGGTAAATCTTTGGATTTGTTTTGGCTAGAACCAGAAAGAAGGCAATGCATTTTGTCTCTCCAAAACGTAGAAGGGTGTGTGCAAGAGTTCATCACATCGTTATCGACATTGCAAATCCGTGTACTCGGCCCCGCTTGTTGCAAGGCCATTATTGAAATTTCTGATAGCTGCTGGCCAAAAATACTCCCAATATCCAACCCTTTCTTCCCTCGCTTGCTTAAGAACTATTGCACTAGCCTGGTACATGTTGCACCGAACCCTACTCGGCAACTCGGACCGACGAAGAGGAGCGCTATGATCACCGATCGTGGAATTGTTCCGAATTAACTCTGATAACTGGCCATGATCGATCTCTTTACCTGGCATCGAATCAAACCGAATGGTGCCATACCCTTATATATATTTGTAAGGAGTCGTAACGTTTTTGTTCTTGAAACTGAATAAGAGATCGGTGTACTTTAAACAAATGGGCTAGGTGGGCCTGGATCTAAATACATTTGAACTAATAGCACGATTAATACCGCCTATATAATTTTTAGCTTGATCGCCGGGCTTGAGTCTAGTTGTTTAAGCTAACACCGTGCCGGTTTGGCCTCGGGTTAACCATGCTCCACATCCAAGTGCACCCTTATACCCAAACATCCTAACTAAAAATAATTGTTTGCATCATAATGTGATGGCGCGAAGTATATCCTGATTCTATAGAGGCATTTGGCAGTCGGGCATCAGCACTGTGTACATCCGCAAAGTCACAAGTGTAATTCTCATGAAGGGCATTAGCATTTTTACCTCAACCCAGTACTAGCACGAAAATCCCCGGCTCCAAACACGCCCTAAGGGTGCATAGAGGAATGGACGTGGGCCAGTCTGTGATCAACCCAAGCCCAACCTGGGACTAAATGAGCTGGGCCTCCAAGCCTGTCTAAAACAGGACTAAACCGGACTAGAGTTGGTTTTTTAAAAGTAATTGCAACATTGAACTGGTTCTTCATGACTAAGACTAGGCAAGGTCCTGAGTGCATGAGATTTCAAAACAGGCCCTTAGAGTGGAAATCTAGAAAACCAGCCCATTTCAGATATACGTAGTGCAGGTCTGAAGATCCAAGCCGAAGCCCATATGAAAACTGGATTAAGTCTAAGAAGTGAGACCTGAATTTGACCCACGGGCCAAAAATTTCAGCCCAAGCCTGGCCCGATTAGCAGGGTGATCAGACTAGCCTAGACCATTGACAATGCTACTGCTTACCCTATACATCTAATCTAATTTAATTGGATCCAGGTCCATTTCTTTTGGATCCAGGTACCCACTAGGTCCGACCCAATTTGGATGGGTTTGTGTCCATTTTAAGGCCCAATTAGTAATCGGGGCAGTCTGGAAATACTGTTACCAACCCATTGACACCATTCCCATGCTAGCCTACATGCATTGTGTAAGGACAACCATTTGATCTTACCTCAGAGGCCAAATAACCATCCAATCTATAAAACATAATATCATTTTCTTTTTGGACGGTCAAAAATAATGTGATAGGTTGGATAGTCACCGTCATCGAATAGGACCCGTTTCCGGCATTATCTTCTAAATGAGACCCATCGAATGGTGGATCACGCACATTTAGTCGTGGTCCCCTTCCAGGTTTAAAAGGGCCGTTATAACTGTATAACGGACTGGGGGCATTACCATTTTTTCCGTTATAAGGGATTGTAACGCACAGGGGCAAAAATGAAAGATAACGGGAAAATAAAGGAAAAAATGGCGCCGCTAAAATAACGGGCAGTTAATCTTTTTTTTTTGGCCAACGAAAATTTTTGAATGACAACCCTAAATTATACTTGAAATCATCTAGGGTGAGAGAAAGTGACCCACATAACATCTCCCCCTTCTTTTAAAGCCAAAAGGCCATATTAATGGTAGTGTTGGTGCAGGTGAGGATGACTTAAAACTGTCCCATAACCGGCCTTCCCCATTTCTTCCCTTTTTCTCATTGTCATGTACTTCATGTTCCTACTCTTTTATTTTATATATGGGTTAGAATAAGTTGACTATTTCTTTTTTATTCATAAAAATGACACATTATTCTTGGGACCCACATGGAGATTAATTAAGGGCTGATTTTTGGCGATGATGATGATGATGATCTCCTTATCATAAACATCATCTTAAAAAATTAGCCATTTCTGAAACTTCTAACCCTATCAAATGTGGACTTAAAAGTTAATAATAAAAATGGACGCTCTAGAAATTTTCAACTTATAATCCATTTTTCTTAAAGTTATAAATGTCGTAATGAGCTATGTTTTTGTGAGCATGATCTCTATGATGAGGAGATTATGCTCGCCAAAAATCAATCCTTAACTCATCTCCACGTGGGCCCTACAACGGTATGTAATTTTAGAGAATTTTTTTGAAGTGGCGATCATGCGCCAATGATTGAGCTCCACATATACCCATGGTTACTTTTTAAGAAGTCTTTTAAAACCCAAAATCTAAACCATGGGTACATGTGTGTGCGCAATCATTAGGAGCAAGATCACTGCTTTAAAAATCCCCTTAAAAAAAAAAAGAATTCAACGAGTCAAAGCATAAGTAACTTTATATTCCTCAGGCCATCTATATAACAAAACAGGGAAGTTGTCTCCCCACTTATATCCCCTCTTATCTATTTCAACAAAGAAGGGCTGAGATCTTATCCCTCAAATAGATGGTGGATCTCAGCCACTCACACTCGATTTTGACAAACGCTTTGTTGGAGAGTGCCGTGGGCACAGGCTACCCACTATCTATATAACAAGTGAGAGTGGTTGTCTTATACCCCCTCTTATCTTATATGGCTTCAATAATGAGTGGCTGAGATCCACTCTGCTTCATATCAATGACTGAGATTAACTCTCACCCAATTTTGACAAACACTTTGCCGAGAGTGTCGCTGGCACGGGCCACCCACACATATAACAAAATAACTCAGTTGTATTCTCTTATCTTATCCTACTTGATAAGATAAAGAGTGGTTGAGATCAAATCCATCCATCCATCTAATGTGGACGGTTAGATTTCAGCCACTCAATCCCCCTCATTATTTATTCACTCCCACTCATTTGATCTCAATTTATTAAAAATTCAAAATTCAAAATTTTAATTTTAACACCGTTATTTTTTGTTATTTCTATTATTTTTTCATTTTTCCCTCTGTGCGTTACAATCCGTTATAATGGAAAAAGGAAACGCCTCAGTCCGTTATACCGTTTGAGTGCCGAAGGCATCCAATTTTTGCAAACGCTTTTGTCGGAGAGTGCCGTGGGCATGGGCCATTTACTATTCTATATAACAAAACACATTGGTTGTCTCCCTACTTATACGTCCTCTTATAAGCATCAACAAAGAAGGGCCGAGATCTAATCATCCCCCAAATGGATGATGGATCTCCGCCACTCACTTGATTTTGGCAAATTCTTTGTCGAGGAGTGCCGATGGCACGGGGCACCCACTAGTTTATATAACAAGTGACAGTGGTGTCTCCCCACTTATATCCTTCTTATAGGCTTCAATAAAGAACGACCAAGATCTTATCCCCCAACTGGACGATGGATCTCAGCCGCACCCCATTTTGCCAAACGCTTTGTCAGGGGGTGTGTGCATGAGAGAGGAAAAATGATTGCATCCTCTAATGACAATAATATAGTATAGTGGTCCCTAGCTAGGTACATGCCAAGGTACATGCTGTTGGATGGTCATCGAGATTCATGTGGTTCGAATCTCGAAGACCATGAGCATCTAGCCCTAGAAAGGGACGACCACTAGGGATGATCATAACACTTGCTATGTACACGACAATCAAGTCGATACAAGGAATCTTACCCTAAAAACAAAAAAGTACAAAGAACCTTCATTTTAATCATAAAGATACAATAATTTACACTCAATTGCATCCAGCCATTGAAACCTGCATCTATTGACCCTTTGCTTCATTTCAACTACACCAATAAACACTTTTCTAGTTGTTATAGAGTAGACCCTATTATGACAAAGATACCCTACACAAGGCACACATGGGGTCATCATCAATACCAAATCTTAGGTCACCCTCTTTCTTCTACCATCAACAAACCAAATTTCGGATGATCCTGACTGTCCAATTGTAATTTCCTCTTAAATTAGACGGTTACGATCCAATCCGATAATTCCCACTAACCCATCAGTGGGTCCCTTCTACTTGACATCTTAAGACCAAAATCACTCTAATCAGATGATCTTAACCATCAGGGTTGTATGGTATATGATTAAGGGCTAATCCATATTTGACCAGCATGAAGGACAAATCTTAGGCGTCCACAAGTACAAGTTGTGCTAAATGAACATGGCCTTTTTAATAATAAACCTTTTTATTCTCTATTAGGGGCCTCCTTTCGTCCTAATTGCCGTCTCAAAATTGGAAAGTGACAGCACATGAGGGGGACTTTGAGATGGTAGTGGTTTTGATGAAGCTGGTGATGATGTTGATGTGCTTAGAGGGTCAGATGAGAGGGCCCACCATGAGGGTAAGTTCTGAGGAGGATTTCATGAAACTGGTGTAGTTGCAGTTGGAAGGAATACCAAACTGGAAATGTAGGGTCCCCCCCTACAAATATTATCTGTGAGGTAGTTAGACCTAATAGATTAGGATGTTCCTTTGAAAAAGTGTTAAGTGATATTTTCAGGTCAATTTTTTATATTACCAGGCCACTTTAATGCACACAGGTAAAATTTCCCATGAAAATCTTTTTCTTGGTATTATGGTTCATGTGCATTAAAGTGTCTGGAAATATCACATCTCAAAAAAGAAAATTTAAAGACATGGACTTCTTTCTCAGTCTATTAGGGTCTGTTTGGACTAGACCCTAAAATGCAATTTGACAGTTCTGAATTTGCACGAACTGCCTTTTGGGATTCCATGAACTTGAAGGTTGCTAACATTCCACCTCGTAATTCACGTACCAGCAAAACGCCACAAATAAAAGTTTTGAATTTGCACAATTTAAATTGAGTCACTCCAAACAGGCCCTTATTTTATCCTCTCATTGACAAAATTCATAATATTCGTCCAATTTTTTATCCAAAAAATAATGGCCCAAACCCATTTCTTGTAGATGGTGGTTGCCATGTATTTTCGAATCCACCTTTCGATGGGACCCACTTAGATTATCTCCTTTGTCGAAAATCAACCAGATTGGATGATGACCATTCATCTTTTTCTTTTCCTATTCTTTTTATTTTATTTATTTTGGGAACCTTTCAAAAAGAATGAAATATATCTATATTGAGCTATGGCTGAGTCCTAAAGAGAACCTGAAATATTAAAGCACCATACACATAAAATAAAAGGCTCTATGGGACCCACCAAGTTAATCTTTTTGGTCAAAGTCAACTAGAATGGTCAATAGGAACCATTGATTCCTTTTATGATTCAACTTGATTTATTTTTTACCTAGGAAATCTCCAAGGTGGGACCAATCAAATGGTGTGTACAGAAGGCTTCTTTGTTCCATCTATCCCAGTATTTAGATTTTAAGCTAAAACTAATTTAACCTATTAGTTGGAACTTGGAACCCAATTTTTTCCATCCTAAGAAATGCTCAAATCAAATGGCTAAAAATGACCAATCAGGTTGATTTTTGGTGTGTAGATTCATCAAGGGGTGGATCAAATATTCATGTCAGTGGGCCCAATATCAGTGGGCCCAAGAGTGAGCCACATGGCAATTTTTGGTGTGGGCAACAGTCAGTGATAGGTAATAATGACCATCACAAGCTGTTAGGTTCCTTTAATACATATTGGTAAAATGTTGAAGGGAGATAGTGCATCAAGCTGTTTGCAAGGGCCAACTTGATCTTCTTCCCCCAAGATGAGGAAACCCTAGGAGAGCCCCTGTGACTCCAACTACCAGTTTATTCAAACAAAAGATTTCCCAAATTCAACCTTAGTGGGTGAGACTTTTGTGGTTTTGGTACATAGCTTCACCAAATCCAACCTCAATATGGCAAAAAAAAAAAAAAATAGATAAAGAGAGAATGCTTAAAATCTCAAACTTTGAAACACAAATGCCATAGATGGTAATTGTGCATTCATCCCATACACTCCATATGGCCCACCGATGTGAATAGGCACAACCCAAATATCATACCAATCAGGTGATCTTGACCATCTAATTTAGAAATAAAACGGTCAACGATTGGCAAGAACGGTCAAGATTGATGCTCAAGGGATCAAGGCACCCCAATCTCTATGATGTCCTTCTTCAGCTTCGTTTTTAGGGCATTTTTGTAACACCCCCCTGTGATTCAAATTTAATTAGCAACACCCTCCTAACAAAATAAAAATCTAGAACAGTCATTCACTATCGTACTCGAGGGTTTAGATTATTGAGGTCCACCTTTGGTCATGGATGTCCGTGACCATAGATGGATGTATGAGTCACGTGGCATATTCTTAAAGACCACCGACACTATGAATGTTTATAGACGAAAAATTAGCTCTATCGATGATTTCTAGCCATTGGATCTGAGTACTCCAAATCCCGCTCGAATCACAGCTAAAAACCCAACAGATGAAAACAACTCAAATCCAACTGCTAGAAATCGCCAATCAAGCTGATTTTTAGTCTGTATATCCACCAAGGGATGGGCCAAACATCCATACAATCAGTGGTCTCTATGAATGTGCCAAGTGACTCATACAGCGGACCATGATCACGGACATTTATGACCAAAGGTGGACCTCGATGAGAAAAAATTCACTGGTCAGGACCTTCAAAGTTAACCACCCTTAACCAACTAACCAAGGGTCAACGTGGGTTGGGTTTAGACCTTGAAGTACGTGTCAGACATTTTGGCAGGGACCAGCGAATGTTTGAAGGACCCCGGGACCCGTGAATGTTTTCTCGACCTCAATAATCTAAACCATCCAGAGTCAATGACTGAATGGTCTGGTCAACTGGGGTATTCCGAACTTGTTGCTAATTACAATTGAATCGCAAGGAGGTGTTACAAAAAATGCTCCTTCTTAATGGGCGATTAAGCAAAAAGTAGAAAGAAGAGCAAAAAATAGAGAAAAAAAAAAAAGGTAAGATAATGTAATTACAAAGGAAGGCTCACACCACAATACAAATAATCTTTAAGAACACCTCCTTTTGCTAGACGATCTACCAACTTATTTGCTGACAAGTGTGAGGATAAGATTTTTGAAGGTTGATGACAGTAAACCTGAACTAACAAAGGATTCCACTTTAAGACAACATTATGATTATAAAACCTAAACTGCCCTCAGTAAAACCTCCCTGTCTCCTCAAAATACCTCACAAGAGTACAGTGCAAAATAATAATTTTCAATGGAGTGTGACTCAAAATTGAGTAGTTTTATGAATGAAGGCAAAGCAAGAGTTCTGACATGCATAAAAATCTAAATCTATTCTAAGTTAAACAAATCGCACCAGATAATTTTTGTAGTCTGAAATGAAATTTAAAATTCCCACCTCTATCTTTGTCTCTTCTCTTATTTAATGTTTTCTTCATCTCCAATGGGTTGTTCTGTATTTTAAGCCAACTTTCATGGCTGCCTCACCAAGTGAGAGAGACTGAGATTCTGCCACAGTTGTTTGAATCCCGAGATGGGTTCTCTGTTTCAGCTTCTGGGGTTGTGTTTTTGGGTGTTTTTCTTCACTTTCAGTTTCATTACTGTGGTTTCAGTTTCACAGAATGTAGTAGGAGGTGGAAGTGTTGAAGGGACTGTTTCTATTGACGGAAGGGTTGCCATTGGAACTACTGATCATGATTTCATTTGTGCCACTTTGGATTGGTGGCCTCCTGAGAAATGTGATTATGGGACTTGTAGCTGGGGTCGTGCTTCTCTGCTCAATCTGGTATGTTTTTGTTAACTTTTGGATCGTTCCATGTGTTGAGAAGCATAAATTTATTTGTTTGAAAGTTGGAAGTGGTTTTGAAGAAGTTATTTTGATCTGGGTTTCTGGTATTTTAGCCCCATTCTCTGTTTATCAAGTGTAATTTGATTTGCAATTCTGATGCTGTTTGATTGATGAGAATGATATAAATTGATTATTTTTTATATGGGTTTATAGAAACAGGTGTGATTTTCTCCTTTTTATCATTTTCGGTTTGTTCTTTGTGGTATGTTTTAAGAGAAATAATTCTGGTTTTCAAATGTTATGTATGATTGAGATGATGAATTTCTGATATGGGTTGTTTACATTTCACTCTGTCTTTACTTAATTTTCCAATTCTTTGTTCTTTTAATTGGTTGATCTTAAACTTAAAAAACTGATTGAACAATGTTTTTTTTGGACTGTTTCCATGTATGTGAAGTATAAATCTTGAGGTCTCATACTTGGAAATGGTTAAGAACAACTTATTTTGATCTGGGTGTTTGGTATTCTAATGCCATTCTCTGTTTATTGTAGGACTCTTTTTTTCTTTTTCAGTTGTTTTAGTGTTGTTTGACTGGATGTTTGATGGTTTTGATTGAGGTGGATAATATAAGCAAGCAAATTTTATATGGGTTTTTAGAATCTGATGTGGTTGTTTCCTTATTCTGGTTTTCCTTTGTGGGCATGTTTTATGAGATAGAACTCTGACTTTTAACTGTTATATGGGATTGAGATGATGGATTTTTACATGGTGATTTTGATCTTACTCTGTTTCTGCTTAATCTTCTTATTCTTCGTCTTTTTCTTCTAATTAGCTGATTTTAAACGTTTAACAGTTTTAAATGTGATTCTTTATCTAATATGATTTACTTTGCAAGGCGTTTGGCTTGATTTCCTTTTGTTCCAAGAACTATGTACTTAGAATTCTGACTATTGGAAATGATTTCAAGAATGGAATTTTTGAACTTCTGTCATGTGTAATCTGTTAATACCTTTGAACGGATTGATACCATGTTTCAAGAAAAATTACTTCTGAATTTAATAGCGTAAGGTGATAAAAAGGACGGATTGTTGCAGAATTGTGAAATTTTTCAATGTTTCTACTTTGCTTTATGTAGGATCTTTACAACAATATTTTGTTAAATGCCATCAAAGGTATGAGTTTCTTCAACTTTTTAAAGTTAGCAGGATTTGCTTTTAATTAGATTGACGAACTCTTTCTCATCTTTTATGGATATATAAGATAATATTACAGCACTTATTTGGATAATTCTACAGCTTTTTCACCAATAAAGCTTAGATTGGGGGGTAGCTTGCAAGATAAGGTCATATATGGAGAACCTCAGCAGCCCTGTTACCCATTTGTTAAAAACAGCTCCGAGATGTTCGGCTTCACTCAAGGGTGCTTACCTATGTATAGATGGGATGAACTAAACAATTTGTTCAAAAAGGCCGGGTAATAAGATTTTTCTTCACTGTCTATTTCCGTTTAGCAAACTTAAAAACACTTTTTATCTGGGAGATAATTTGGATCAATGTGTTTTTAACTTTTCTTTTTCCCTTTTTCCTTAAAAGTTTTTCTTTATCTTTGAGCTACCAGCTCGAGTGCTCTTCACTGTAAAGTTTGCATTCTGGCAACTTGAATCATTTCCTTCAGCATTTATCTCATTCCTTCTGTGTATTGTTCAGGGCTGTGATTATTTTTGGGTTGAATGCACTCAATGGAAGGACTATAAGGTCTGACGGTTCTGCAGTAGGACCTTGGAATTCCAGCAATGCTGCCTCTTTTATACATTATACCGTCAACCAGGGTTACACCATCCATGGTTGGGAGCTCGGTAAGAATTTCTCTTTTGTCTTTCTTGCCAAGTTGCCACAAGAAGCTGTTAACAAAACTGTCAACTAAAAAAGGACACAAAGATGGCCACACAGGCTTAGTTCTATCCATGAAGCTCCTTCCCAAGGTGCTGTTCCATCCTTGAGACTGCTTCTTCCACTATCAGCCACATCTACCATGATTCCATCCAATCCTAATTTGAACACAAATTTAAAAAAAATTATAATTTTCTATCATTTAGATTCCAGATATTGTTAAAAAAAATTAAATTCATGTGAGAAAAAATCAGCAAATAAGTCTACTATATTGTACACTAGTTGCTTTCTACATAACTCTGCGAACTACCACATAACACACCTATACCTGAATCCATGACAGTTCTGTTCCCCACCCTATCTATGTTGTGGGGAGTGTCTCCATCTTGTTTTGGATCCTTATTAAAACCAAAGTTCTAAACTTCGACGTCGCCTTAAACTTCAGTCTATTAAAATTCGGAATTAATTCGGGGAAGTTCAATTTGATTTAGAAAATTTCTGTGAAAATTCACCAACTTAGAGAAGTTTGGAGAATTATTTCCAAAATGAGTGAAACGATACTAATCTTGCTTAGGTTGCTCTAAATGGTTGTTTTTATGATATAATGAGTTATAAGTGTTTTATCATATCCTTAAAAATCAGTATGTTTTACCAACGTCTTGGCAAAAATTCTCCAAACTTCTCTAAGTATATTGTTTACCTTGAATTAAACGAATTAATTTGGTGAATTAGTTCGGCGAATTTTTGTACTACAAAAGGCTAAACTTCGAGAAACTAGCCGAATTTTTACTGTTTATTTCGAATTAAAGGAATTAATTTGGCCTTCTTTGTAAAATTTTTAATACATGTACACTTAAATTCGGTCATTCAAAATTAATTCGGCTAATTTCACTGAATTTTGTCGAATTTTAAAGCCATGATTAAAACCATTTATGCTTCTCAGGAAACGAATTGAGTGGGAGTGGAGTTGGAACAAAGGTCTCAGCAGCCCAGTATGCCTCTGATGTGATCAAACTCAACTCCATTGTACAAGACATCTACAGTGGTTTCAAAGTTAAGCCACTAATAATAGCCCCAGGCGGATTCTTTGACGCAAACTGGTACAAAGAACTTGTCAATAAAACACCAAATTCAATGGATGCAGTCACCCACCATATATATAATCTTGGTCCAGGTATATTGCTTCACATAATGACATTTGGGCAGTTAAGTCCCATATATTTGCTGTAATTTGAAACATATTTTGTTCCGGTTACATAGGTGTTGATGAGCATCTGATTGACAAGATTCTCGATCCCCACTATCTTGATGGCGAGGCGAATACATTCAGCAACCTCAAGAACATTCTTAAGAGTGCTGCAACTTCAGCCACTGCATGGGTTGGCGAAGCTGGAGGAGCTTATAACAGTGGCCATAATCTTGTCACCAATGCATTTGTGTTTAGTTTCTGGTAAGCTAGGTCTGATTCATTGCGTTACTTTTCAATTTCTTATTTCATTAATGACTACCATGTTTTTGACTGACGATGCAGGTACTTGGATCAGCTCGGCATGGCAGCAACTTATGACACTAAAACATATTGCAGACAATCATTGATCGGTGGAAACTACGGCCTACTCAACACTACAAACTTCGTACCAAATCCTGATTACTACAGGTTATTGTTAACTGCCAAGTTAGTTACTTGAATAGCTTCCATATAAAACTGTCTGGTTGATATTCTGCTTTCTTGCCATGCAGTGCCCTTCTTTGGCACCGATTAATGGGAAGAACCGTCCTGTCAACAAACTTCTCAGGGACCAATAAAATACGAGCTTACACACACTGTGCAAAACAATCTGTATGTTCGACTCGCACTTGCATACACAAGCATTTTGAAATTCTCCATTCTGATTTGTTTGATTTGCTATCTTACAGCAAGGGATCACATTGCTCTTGATCAACCTGGACAATAGCACCACAGTTCAAGTCGGTATTACGACTGAAGCTGCTACCTCTAATACGACTTGGACTTTGAAACATCAACAGAACCCTCCAAGAACAAGGTTGAGAACAAGGTTTGCTCGGATGCCCCGAGATTCAAAAATCGCCGGAAACCCAAGGGAAGAGTACCATCTAACAGCTAAGGATGGGGACTTACACAGCCAAACTATGCTTCTAAATGGGAAGATCTTGGCTGTAAATTCATCTGGGGATATTCCCCCCTTGGAACCAATAAATGTAAACCCATCGGAACCCATAATTGTTGCTCCTTACTCTATCGTATTTGCTCAAATTCCCACCATTGACGTCCCTGCTTGTAGGTAGGAGGGACCAAATGGAACTGAAGTGGTTCTGTTTGATGATTTTGATCAAATAAGAAATGGAATAGTGCAATTTTTTCTAATGAGTTCCGGGTGAGGAAATTTAAGTCATAACTCGAGAAAATTAGCGGCAAGGACAGCCTACATACATGTCTAACCATCCCTTCATTGCATTATTTTGCATTGTAAGGGAAATGGCCAGAAACAAGAGCCGCCTGGGTCGAGCACAAAATACAGTTCGCACTAGTTTTGAATGTGCACAAACTACATATTGGAATTCCGTTCAATTGGTCGGTCAGTGCTCACTTTGCAGCTCACAATTCACACACAACACAAATGGATCCAACATTTCTCCCATTCTTCTTTTACGCTACTCAGACTTGTGCCTGTCCAAACAAGCCCTTAACATTGGAAGGTTGGGATCATAGAACCAGTCAATATCTGGCCTAGTACATGCCCAAGGTGGGACCCAAATGGCAGGTCCACCCACCTTTTCACATGCGTCAATTGAACCACCATACTGTTGGTAGACTGTCCTAATCATCTACTTACCAGTACCTTTGATTTCCACAAAAGAAAGAAGAAAAGGGAACTTGCTCAAATTAATTGAAAGTCACTGAAACCATCCTTACACAAGATTGGCGTTAGATTCACGCAAAAATTTCTTAACTTGTGGGAGACTTTACAAGAATCTGAAACAATATTGAAAACCTAGGCTCGGCCCTTCCAACTCCCAAGCCAGAAGATCTGATCACTTTTCACTACAGAGACTACATCTGGATATATACATATTGTTTTTCTTTAAGTAGATATACAACAGAACAATCGCAATTAATGGATGAAATCAATCTCCACCAGCTTCGTCGAAAAAATCGGATCATCAATTCCACAGATGGATGTCTCATTCGATATCCATGCCATTAAGTTGGGGATCTTTTCAAGTCCACGAAATGGCGGTAGGATCAATCTATCTTTGAAAAGCTTTGAGGCTTACTGCTTGCAAACGCTAACCATACGACAGTGCCCGTCAAGTAGAAGAAGATTGATGGGGCAAATAATGAAATCTGCAGGAAGGAAAGTAATTATACAACAATTAAATCTGAAAACTGGTAGGATATAAGGAGGCTAAAGAGAACAACATAAACTTGGAAGCACACCAGGTCGAACAACTTACACTCCATGAATGAGTTGAATCAAGAAGATACCCTGTGAGGGCAACACCAACTATTCCAGGTACTGCCCCAACTGTATTGGTAATACCCTGTAGACAAAAAAAGTGCTTCTATCAACCCCCCGATGAAGTTATGAGATTCTTTTCATTTTGGTTCCAAAAAGACGCTCAAATAATTTGTTGCCAACTTTCTCTAGCATGGTTGGACAAACAAATCAAATATATGGTTCTTTAGAAGGCTAGATTTTGGTGTCTGAAACAGAACTTGTAATCTGCATCCCATACAATGGGCCCACTATGCATCGATCCAATCTGTTCAATGGGTGGCCAACCTCTTGTATGGGCCATAACCAAGATTGAATGATACTAGCCCACCAATCAAGAGCTAAGACTTGGATACCTAGAAAGAAATGTTAATTAATGGTCAGGAGAATTCCATACATTGGATAGTTGGCTCATCATTTCATCATGATTTGTGAGTTATGGGCCACATATTAGATGTTTGGATCAACACGAGATCTTTGAATCATCACTAGAGAAATGATTAATGATTATTGGATCACCAGTTAGATTCTGGACTATAGTCCATCAAGAGTTGGCCCATTGATTGAATGGTAATCGATGAGTTGGTGGACGACATGTAGCTTAATGCAGGACACATTTTCTGTATCATTCGTGAACGACCCTGCTTAAAGGAGGTATAAAACTGAAATTGCATATTCTAGTGTTCTTTGTCATGGATGAATGACGAGGACACAGAGGCGGCCAAGTCCTATGTTGCTGACTGCAAGAAGAATTGCGGTGAGGAGCATGGGATCAACTATAACTATAACCACAACATCCAATCTCATAAGATGCTCATAATAGAATACTCTAACATAGCAGATGAGATTTGAAATTTGTAAGATTACGTACCAAAAGTATACTTGCATATTCAGGAGAAATGTCCTGATGGGTACAATAAAGTCCTGCAGCAACACAAAGTGTAGACACATCATGGAGTTTTTCATTGTAGAAATATATATACATTTGTAATTTGAGTCATCTTTTTAAATGATGTAAGCATCAAGCTTGAAGTGGTCAATACCCGACAAGGCAAAGCTTGAGAGGGCTAAGCCGCCAGTGAGAATCGCCACGACTTCCCAATGTGGCAATCCTAGATCCAAAGAGGAAAGAGTCATGCAAACAGCAGGAGACAAAAAGGCAATTGTTTGGCAAATTTTTCGCACCTACATGTACATACATGAGGTAATAATCAGATATTGGGTAAAACTGAAATCATAAGAAAACCAGATCTAATAATGATGGATGTTCTTAATCTACCAACTCATCAACTTGCAAGACATGGCGGATTCAAGCAATAACTTTTGTCAGTAGACTATGCACAGACATGCTATAACTTCTATAGTAACAGACTAACAGCTACAGTGGAAAGATTCAATTTAATCAGATATTAGATATGATATTTTAACTTATCAAGATAAAGAGGTTATTGCCTCCTTTATATTAAAAGATGTTCTTATGCTAGAATGTTCCGTACTTTTTGAAAAAAAAAAAATGACTACATTCCATATTTCATGTATTCTTGGAAGTGGGCCCATCCTATTTATTTACACGTGATATAAGTTAATATATTATACACATGCATGAGTGTTAGTTTTCATTTTGTACGAAAGAAACTCCATATGTATCTAGTAAAGCAGCTGGGAGATGTCTTCACCAAGACTAATGTCATGCTAGAAAGTCAGGTTAACGACAATTCACGCACCATTAAGAAGGGAGAGTTAAAAACACAAGACCATCAATCAATCATCAAAGCCTTAATCCAACTATTTGGAGTCTGCTACACAAATCATGTTCCACAATTCCACTCTATGTGAGGTATTTCTTCTGCTAGGCATATGTATTCAAATTTTTTCTTAGAACCAACATCCACGTCCTTTTGGCCTTCCTCTCATCCTTCTAGAGCCTTCAACTAAAATGCGCAGATACTGATACTGATACTGATACAGATAAGGACACTAGTATGGGAAATGAGGACACAAGTCTTCATTTCCCAAAAGCCACGACATGGATACAAATACGAATACATGTATCCCTTCCAATATGTCCATACCATACTTTAGTTTTTTTAATTTTTCAAGGTAAGCATCAATTTTTTAATATATACATCATGAGAAATATAATGAAACTTCTAATATTGTGAACATTTTTATAATAAGATTTGTTATAATATGCCACTTATAGATTTTGGTTGACAAAACAAATGAAAAATTGGCAAAAGCTAAGGAAATAACCAATCCTAAGATAGAATATTAGAAAGCTGGGCACCCACAATGGAAAATACCCCCCTTCAGTTTGGGCACCCACCCCACCCCACCCCTTCTTCATATTCTCTCTCTCTCTATCTCTCTCTGGCTTTTAGCCTCCACGCTGCTGCACTACTGTGGGGGGTATGTAGCCCACGGCCATCCAAAGAGGGAGAGAGAGAGAGAGAGGGAGAGGGAGAGTGAGAGGGAGGTAAGAGAGAGATGAAGGGAGTAAGAGGAGAGAGTGAGGGAGGGGAGAGGAGAGGAGAGGAGAGAGAGAGAGAGAGAGACGAGGGAGAAGGGTGGGTGCCCACATAGAGCAAGGGCATTTTGGTCCCATGTCGGTGCCCAACCGAAAGACGTGGGCACCCGTAGAGCAACCTGATTAGAAAAATGTAAGGTAGAAGTATCCATGCAGTATTCGGTAACAGTCTCGGTATTGTATCGTGTGGTACAGGTACACTGGGCATGTTGAAGTATCCAAGTATCATAGGCCTTCGACCTGCATCAAAGCACTCCTTCTCACTGGATCCATCATAGGTCTTTGCCATACATGCCCAAGCCATCTCAGTCAACTTCCCTTCATTTTATCCCATAAAAGGGCCAAGGGATACTCTACATTCCCTTGAATTTGATTGTGCTCCTCTCTCTCTCTCTCTCTCTCTCTATATATATATATATATATATATAAAGATAAACTTCTAAACTATTATTTCCATGTTACAGATAGTTAGTCCACATAATTGTAATTATTTTATCACTATTATAAATAGGGAGACTAAAAAAATCAATGTCTCTTCCTCTCTCTTTGCTTAGTTGTCTAACAACATCAAATTTCCAACACAACACGTGTGCGGGAAACACACCAACAAAAATTGGGTAAAAAAATAATATCATATTGAATTATAAAGTGAGGATTTAATCATAAGAATCACCTCAGAAATTAATGAGAACAAATACTGCTATGTTTTTGTCATTTAAAAGTTGGCCCACAACACAAGGACATTATATACCCTTCTTCATACCGTTGTGGTGTCAACTCCACTGGAAATTAAGTTGTCAGCAAATTGTGATGAAATGCTAGTAACAAGAATTGAAGCCAAGGGAGGAAGGATAGAAACCTGCAGTAGAAAATTCAAAATTGATAAGAAAGAAAAACTTCACAAAATCCTTACAATCAATTGCATTACTTAAATTGATAAGTGTATACATAAACTCTTACTGATATTATTACAGGAAACATCTTTAAAACTAGAAGATAAATCATGCACATAATTTTATACTTATGACGGTTCTTATCAAATGGAAGTAAGATCCCCAAGTCACCAAAGCTAAAACCAGTCAAACTAATGAGGCAAATAGTTTTCCATACTGAAATACAGATATCATGGCAGTGTTGCCAAGAGCCAATGATGGATCAAGTACCTCTTGTATGCTGCCGTATCTAGGTTATTCAATATGACATGACATGCAATGGTTCTTCAAAACTTATCAGCTCTTAGCTTGTGGTGCTTGATTATCATCTCCTGGTTGATCCTACATTAGGTAGCAACTGTACCTTTATCATATTAAGGAATGCATTCTGAAATCACCAAACCGTTTCGAGGGCCCGTGTACGACAAGAAGAACATGTCAAGTACCATACCAACTACCAAGCTCAAAGGTGATACTGTCCTATTCCAAGCAATCACAATCATGCAAGTCCTTTGTAATCTATTAGTTGATACGCAGGTTGTGCCAACTGCCAAACCACCAAGTCTGGAGCTGGCACGAGTATTTCTTGAGTTTCGATTTCGGTACAGCCCGAAACCGAAATTTCAGGCATGCCGATGAAATTTAAAACCTTGGTCCATGTCGACTTTTGATTAACCAGTTCTGACTAAGAATGGATCACCATTACTCCAATGTGTCAGAAAGCTCAAAATTCAAGATCTTAAATTGATGGATAAGGTTTTCATTTGATAGTCACTGGAGTAGCTCTGTCGAACACTACGAAGGCGGTGAGATCTGGAAATGTGGCGGACTTGTCCCTCTGTGGAGCAGCAGGGACATTTTTGGAGGAGGTCAAAGAGGTCTTTCAAAGATCAAGGATCATGAGGTTATATAGATGACTTCGTGGAGGATGGTGCAGTCCATATAGCCACTGATGTGACTCGAGCTAGTGATGTGGATCCTTTCTTTAGGGGTCTTCGATCCACTATGGAGCATTTAGAGAAAGCCAAAGGAACTCAAATGGTGATCATTCTTCACATTAGGAAACATGACAAAACAGCAATGAAGTTTTCCGTAGGCAGAGGGGCTATGCGTTGAATTTTCCTAACTATTTTCAAAATAAAGCTATTGGAGTCGGGGTGTTGCCAGCACAACGACAACCAACACTTTAAATCAGGTTCACAACCATATCCTGAGACTATTCTTTGTGGATGCAGGACAAATGCTTAATGATAAGATGTTTCATAATCAAAAAGTTGTTCAAGCCTTTGGTGTGCTCAAATTGAAGAAGATTCTTTTCGATGCTTTGCGGAAGGGTGCTGACCAAATCTCGAGTGTAGCTTTAAGATGTGGTGCTGATAAGGATCTATATACAAAGAAGGATGATTGGGAGAACTTAGAAGAGAAGAGCAGTGGCGCCCGAGGCAGGAATAGGAGCAAGGCATTATACTTTATGAAGGTCAGAGAGGGAATTGTGTTTCTAATTCAATTTAGGGTTCAGTTGTTCTTTCTGAAAAAAAAGGTGAGGAGGTTGTTGTAGGGCCCTCTTTTCAATCCACTAACACTCCTCAGGACCAACCCTTCGATCTTTAAAACCAAAATGCTTAAGGTGGCAATAAAAAGTTTCCTCTACCTTCATCCCAAACCGAGGGAGAAATGTCCACTACTATGGTTCTTTGGAGCTTGGAATTGGAGGAGGATCAGGGGGAGATTAGAGTTGGGCTAGATGGTTCGTTGGAGCTTGGTTCTCATAGTCCCCCATCTAGCCCAACTCTTCTACAAGGTGACTCAGCATTTTCGGTGGAGTTCTCATAACAATATCCAATTTCCATTACGCATATCGAGGTGGATGGTTAATCCTTATATGGGCCTCTTGTTGCCCAATACCACTCTTTCTCTCCTGTACCTACTTATGAGCTTTTAGAGATCGAATCTTTGGAATAAGGAAGATAATTCTAGTCACAAGATTGTTGTGCTGGTCTACTGTGCTGTGATGGTGGCTCCTGAGGAGGTCAATCCCATCAATATTTGGTTCCTAGCAACCGTTACCACAGATGATCAAAAGAATACAGTGACTTGGGCAGATGAGTCTTGCAGGGAGGATGCCTGGAGCCAAATAAAAGCAGGTCGATCCTTGATGAGTTGAAGGGTGATGCATTCGTTCAGTCAACGTGTTGCACTGACACCGTCGGCTTTGCACAATTCTGCCCTTAAAAATGAAGATGAGATGCCTTGTTTACTAAAGGAGATCTGATGGTGTTAGTAAAGTTTATCTAAGGTTAAAGATGGTGGAGAAGGCTGAGCAAAGACATGATCCCTAACAGCAGACCATGGAGGAGAGAGGTGTATATGGGGAGAGGACCATAGGGGAGTTCTCACATGCATCAAAATCTAGGTTCTGCTTCTTTGGTGGAATCTAATAAAAGCTTAAAAAAAAATGTAGAAGAGTTCACGAAGTGTGGTGAGTCTTCTTCTAGCTTTTTGGTATTTGTTGGATTGTTCCTAAGAGTGTGCTTGAGTTCTTCCAAGGATGGTCTTTTGAAGACTTTTTCTTCCGATGGATGAAGTGATTACTTTCTTTTGCGTTTTGTTGGGCCATTTGGAAAGAAAGGAATAGGCATAACTTTGAAGATAAGATGGGGGAGCTTGATTCTGTCACTTAACATTAAAGCCTTGATCTTTCATTGGTCATTTATCCTCAAGAAATTCAAAGGATTTTGCTTTGAGGATTTTGTAGTTAGATGGGAAGAAATTGTTCTTGAGGTTGAATAGTCTCTTGGCCTTGTAAAATTTTGTACAGTTAGCGATGGTCTTCCTCTCTAACTTCTCTTTTCTCTTTCCTTGTACAGTGGGGTTTTCCCCCCATCTTTTCCCTTAATACAAAGTTAAATACCTACCAAGAAGAAATTCAAGATTGTATTGTGCTTCAGTTCATTCATTTCTAAGGGCATCAAAGTCATTTGTTCATTCTTTGATCAAAAGCTAAAATAATGCACTAAAGTATGCAAGTTATATATCATAGGCTTACCCATGCAGCTTCTGTCAAATTTAGGTCTAGCTCCTCACTGCATGGAATGTCAATTGAAAGGTTAATTTCTTTGCAGTTTCAATTAAATAACAAAGATAGTGAAAGATACACTGACCAAAGATTCCAAATACTGCATTGTAAAGAAAACTATTTGTAAAGAAACAAAAATATAAATAAAATAGAAAACAGACATAATAAAAAAGACTATTTGAAAAGAAATCAAATGATGACATAGATTATTGCACATCGTTATCACATATAAAGAATTCTGAGACAAAGAAATCAGATGAATACATAGATTATTGCACATCTTTATCACATATAAAGAATTCTGAGACAATGTCATTAGTTGATTGTAAAGCTTTTTGTATTCATGTAAGAGGACTTCAGGCTTTCCTACTTCAAAGAAGAAATAACATTTGAACCATGATTGACTACTGACTAAAAAGAAAATAAAGTGAGTTGTCCAAAAGCAATTTGGACTACTTCTTTGGTTAATAATCATGGTACTAAGATTAAAGTAAGAGAAAGAGTACATTGTTGAACAGATATAATCATAAGTACCGAAGATGAAGATGGAGATGAAGTGAAGAGAAGAGAAGAGAAGAGAAGGGACTTGGGAGAATAGAGATTCGAACTTGGTTGGTTCGCCTCCTTATATATATATGGGTCAGGATCAAGGGACAAAAAATTTGACTACAAAAAATTGGCGCAGAACAATACATGAATTAGAAGTTTTGGAATGGGATGATTTTTGGTGAGGATGGTCTCTATGGTGAGGATATCATCCTCACAAAAATTCAAATTCATTCCGATATTTGTAGCCTGGTTTACATGTTGAAGAATTATGGACCGTCTATTTTTACCGTTATTTTGTAAAGCACATTTGATGGGGTTAGAAATTTCAAAATGGCCTGATTTTTTTGTAGGGGTGATCTATATGGTGAGGAAATCATCCTCACCATATATCAGCCATTGATTCATCTTCCATGTGGGTATGCCAAAATTGTTGTCAAAATCTTTGTCCCCTAATCCTGACAACAAATTTGACAACAATTTCAGCGTATATATATATAACAATTTTGAAAACAAATTTGACAACAAAAAATTGGCACAGGCCAATATATAAATTAGAAGTTTTGGAATGGGATGCTTTTTAGCGAGGATGGTCTCTATGGAAATTCAAATTAGTCCAATATTCATAGACTGGTTTAGAAGTTGAAGTATTGTGGGCCGTCTATTTTTACCGTTAACCAAGGTTTAAAATTTCGTTTCGGAGGAATGTCTCGGTCAAGTAAAAAACCGAGACAAACTCCGAAACGAAACGAAACATTCACGAAACATTGAAAAAACGAAATTTCCGAAACATTACGAAACATTTACGAAACATTACGAAATATTACGAAACATTACGAAATATTATTCAAAATCATTAAATTATATTTTTTATTTATTTTTATTTTTTTGGATTATATCGGATTGGCTCGGATTGTCTCGGTTTGTCTCGGCGAAACAAACCGAAACATTACGAAACGAAACGAACATACGAAACATTCCGAAATTTTAAACCATGCCGTTAACTTGAAAATCACATTTGATGGGGTTAGAAATTTCAGAATGGGTGATTTTTTGTAGGGGTGATCTATATGGTGAGGGGGTCATCCTCTCCAAAAATCAGCCATTGATTTTTGAATAACAGACCCAGGATCAAGTGCAAAGGCAATCCTGAAGTTCACTTGTCTTCTCAGCATACATTCACGAATATAGAACAAGGGATTTGCTTTTCTCTCTCATCTTCTTCATTAGTTGGGATATATGAAACCATCAAGAAGCATTTTGTTGCGTCCCATTGATGATTTCACACAGAGAAGGTTTAACACAATCTGACTTGAGACTCAATCAAATATTATTTTGGGTCAATCAAGTTTTTCATGTTTCCACTTAAAAAGCGTCAAATTTTAAAGAAAAATGTCACATTAATATAGAAAAACAACAACTTTCCATGCACTATATTAACTTAAAAAGCATGACAGTATTTGAGTGTAGTACTCACATGAAGGAGTTCTAATGAGTTTGCAATAGCCAGAAAAGGAAAAAAGACAAGAAAGAAAAACTTGAAATAGCTGATTACTATAGGGATACCTAAAATATGTAGGGAGCCAAGATAGACAAGTATAATGGCCCCAACTCCCACAAAAATGAGCATATATCATCGCCCATACTGCTTGGCTTTGGAAAAATGCCTTCCATGGTACATCCTATAAATAATAAGCCAGTCAGACAACCAAGGCTAATTAAGAAAGCAATAAACAAAGAAAAACTCCCATAACTTCCCAATGGAATTGAAAGATAAATTCCTGACAGCTTTGACCACATTTATCACAAATTATCCACTAGAAACTAGAACTAGATTATGCAGTGCATGAAACAAATCCAAGGAGCAGATGTAGGGATTTACGTATTTGCAAAGGGGAAATGAATTTCTCAGTATTTATGGTTTTTGTTATTATTCCTTTTGGATGTCAGAGTATAGATTATTCCCTATGTTTATATATGATACGACATGGGTACGTCCACTATCCAGCTTTGAGCTTTTGTATAGTATCAAGTGATACTGTACCATAATTACAGCCTGATACCATCATTCTGATTCAGAGAAGATTTTAATTTTCTTATTTAACTGATAATTCTTTTGGGTTTAGAGCCCTACAAGCCATGGAGCAACTGCATTAAATTTTTCTATTGCCTTTTGCCGTTGACTGATAACATGATATTTGATATAATGAATGAAATGATGCCTTTGCCAATGACTGGTAACATGATATATGATATAATGAATGAAATGACTATTTCAGAAACTCGGGCACTTTGTGTGTGCCAGCAGACATCTGTATATGAGGGTAACTGTACACACTGATTTATGCTTTTTTTTTTTTATGTTTTCCTTTCAATAACAAAAGCCACACAAAGAACTGAAAACATTCTAGTTGCCCAACTTTTGTCACCAAGGTGATTATTCACTTCATATATATGAAACCATTACCTATGCTACTGGAGTTAGGTATGATTATGGCTATAACTATAAGCAAGGAAATAAATTTCCCGAAATTAACGAAATATTTCGCGAAATATTTCCATTTTCTAGGTTACCGACAGGAAAGAATACATACACGAAATGTTTCCATACATGTCGAAATATTTCGTGTTAACAGTAAATTTCGGTTAATTGACGGTGTAAATATGTATTATTTAAATCGAAATGTTTCGACATCAATAGAAACATTTCGATCGAAGGTAGGAAATGTCCCATTTGAGCACCACAAATCTCATATTTGATCATTTAACCTATTTCCATATATATATATATAGAAGACCAATCCATTATAGACCGTTATGGTTATTCATTTCCACACTACATATGGTTGCATATTATGGTTTGATAGTTTATGAGTGTTTTTAGGCTTGTTTTTATCATTTCCCATACTTTCCACAAACATTTCTATAATATTTCCATCATTTCCGCATTATTTCCATCATTTCCACGAAAATGTATTATTTCCACACTGGTCGAAATATTTCCACGAAATATTTCCATTTCCGGGTTGGTCGAAATAAACCTCGAAACCGAAATTTATTTCCTTGGCTATAAGTATGCAATGGCGCGTAGTTGTTGAATTTACTAAATCCCCAAATTTCAATGTACAGGGGTATTACTCACTGCAAATTGTTTTGCAAGGGCAGAAGGCCGGGTTTGAAACACTATCTTTAGAAGACAACTAAATGACTGTTAACTCAACAGTTTGACCAGTCTTTTTGCTCGCCTAGAAGAGGGTCCTATTCATGAAAATGTGAGGATAAGCGAGTTTGGAGGTGGGAGCCTAATGGAAGATTCTAAGTTCATTCGTTTGATTCTGCCCTTGTAAATCCAGATGGTATCAGATCCCATGATTTCCCGTCTTAAGTTTTTGTGGAAAAATCCGGCTCCTTCCAAGTAGGCATTTGCACAAAAATGATTAGTACTGCCTGTTAGCGGATGATTTGTTCCCGCGCACGTGTTGTGTTGGCCCGACGACCCGTTGGTATACATAGTTGTTTTGCCTTTCCTTAACATGTCGATCTTTTGGGGTAAATGGTTGTTTCACATGGAATCAGAGCCTTGAGGCTTGGGAGGTCGCGGGTTCAAGTCTCCAGCGGAGTGTATTCCCGCTAAGGGGGAGTGTTAGCGGATGATTTGTTCCCGCGCACGTGTTGTGTTGGCCCGACGACCCGTTGGTATACATAGTTGTTTCGCCCTTCCCTAATAGATCGATCTTTTGGGGTAAATGGTTGTTTAACACTGCCACCAGGTAAGATTGTTTCTAACGAGAGAATCAGTAAGTCAAAGGTGCAAATGGGTTTTAAACCCAAGACTTGTCCTTCAAAAATAGAGACCCTTACTAACTTAGACAAGTGGGCATTCGCAATATGCTTGGTTTTCTCTCCGCGTACGTGTGTTTTTAACAAGATTGGTAAGTCTAAGGTGCAAATAGGTTTTGAACCAAAGACCTATCACAGAGTCACTCAACATCACATGGCTTTACCAACTTTGACATATAGGCATTTAGTGTTCCCACTGGGTAAGCCTGTTTCTAACGAGATCAGTGACTCAAAAGGTGCACAAGGGGCTTTAAACCCAGGACCTGTCACTCAACAGTACAGGCCCAGATGCCTCTACCAAATCAAACAAGTAGATGGTCTGAGCCATATCTTACCTGAGATCAATACCCAGAGCCATGTCAGGACAGGTCCAAGGGTACAGTTGAAGGATTTTAAGGACCAGAGCTAGCAAAGTCATGCACTACTAACACATTATATTGTAACCTATCATGATCTGTACATTTCTGACAAAGAACATTATGTGTACCCAGCAAATTGCGTTGTACCTTTAATGAGCCACCCAACTCTTTCAAGGAAGTATTCCATGATTTTGTTCTAGGTATAGGTGTCAAAGGAACACTAGCAACACTCTGGGACCTTCCTGTCAAATATAACAAAACATATTTCATGATTCTAATCAATTATCATGAATAAATGGACCTTGAAACAAAAGTGCAAGTATAAATTAAACATATAAACCATGATATTGAAATTGCTGACAATCATGCCAGAAGAAATAAATGCATATCACCATGCATTAGATCACAAGTGCTTCTATTCTTCTATAATCGTGTTTCCTTGCAAAAGTCTAAGCAAACAATGAAACTGAACTCAATTATAAAGAAAATTTTGAAACCATGAATTAGATGTTATAAAACGTGTCCAGAAAAAAAATCTTGAAATTGAAAAAGAGAATCTTTTGGAAAATGGTTGCTATCCTTGTTATGGTCTATAAAAGATTTGAACTCTACTCTATAATGTTTATTTGCCGGTAAAGGTGACTAGTTATTTATCTTATGCGATCTTGTTTTGTGTCATTTAATTATTTGCAGGGTATTTTAGTGCTGTTACTTAAGTGCTTTATGTTAGTGTGTTTTGTTCTTACAGGTATTATGGTCTTTTTAAACTATGTTATGTATTTAAGTGATATATATACATATATGAGGAGATCGGACTAGCTAGGTTCGACTCTTTCTATTTTCTCTCCTCTTCTTTTCTTCTTCTCTCTACTTCTCCATCTTCTCTAACTTTACATGGTATCAGAGAACAACTCTGATATATGAACAGTACCGTAGCCCTAAGGTTTTTTTTTATCTAAGGCCTATGGCAGCTAGGGTTTTGATTTCAAGGGGTGCCGCAAGCTATGGTTTGTGTTTTAAGACTGTCACAGCCTATGTAAAGGCTATTGCAAGCCCTGGAGTAAGGTGTTGTTGCTGGATTATGGTGCCACAGCTCCTGAAGTGGTGATCTTTTGCTAGTTTCTTGATGTCGAAGTCCCTAGAGTGATGGATTGTTACTGGTTTTGATATTACAGCTTCTAAAGTGGTGATTTGATGCTTCCGCAAGGTTACTATGATATTTGTGTTGGTTAAGTTTATCTTAAACGTAATTGGTTGATTTGTTTGGTTTTGATGGCCACTTCTAAAAATGGTACAATCCCCTATTTGGAGTATGTCAGATGGAGTTGGAGCCTAGATTATCTCTGTTAAACTAAATGGTACAAATTATCTATTATGGCTGCAATTGAGTATAGTTTTTTTTGTGTACAAAGAAGAAACTGAAGTATATTATTAATGATCCTCCATCTAAAGGTGACAGTGGGTATGATGATTGGTTGAGTAAAAATTCCTAATGATGACCTAGCTATGGAATAGTATGGAGCAGTCCTTTTGCATGAATGTGATGTTCCGAAACACTTCTTAAGAAGTCTGGGATGCAAACTTGCAGTAAAGAAAATGTATTCACAAGACTAGAATGTGTCAAGAATTTACCAATTGTTCAACCCAATGTTAGTTGTAATGGTGATTAGGGTTAGGGTTAGGTTTAGAGATTCAAAGAGAAAGAAGAGATAGAAAAGAGAAGAGAGAAGGATGTCATGTGTAGGTCACATGACTCCATAAATATTATTTATATGACAACCATCTTACATCGACAAGTATACCCCTCATACTGAGAGGTATTTACAAAACTACCATTTACATGAAGAAATACACAATAATCTACGTATATGATAACACTCCCCCTCAAGTTGGTGCATAGATATCTCTCATGCCCAACTTGATAAGACACTTGTGAAGTTGCCAGCTAGGAACTCCGTTAGTAAATACATCAGCAACTTGCTCATCTGTCTGCACGTAAGGAGTACATACATCCCCAAACCATTTCCCTAAGAGTGCCTCATTCATCTCTTTCAAGTAATGAAAACCCAAACCACTTTCCTCCTTGGATTTGCAGATTCTTTCCCATATCACCAGGCATAATTTGCGAGTATCATGCTTCCCTTCCCACAAGAAATCTATCATCAGCTTTTCTAAGCCTTAGAACACCCTAGATGGAATAGAGAATTAAGATAAAAAATGGATGGGAAGACTAAAAAGAGTACTCTTGCTAAGAGTAACTCTTCCCCATTTAGAAAGACAACTCTTCTTCCAGGCTGCTAATCTCCCAAACCTTTCCACCGCTGAGTCCCAAATAGCTTTGTTCCTATACTTTGCTCCCAAAGGGAGCCCAAGATAAGAAGTTGGCAATCTCCCAACCTTATAGCCCAAGTTAGTCGCCAGCTCCCTCAAGTTAGGCATATCTCCCACCTCAAACACCTTACTCTTGGCAACTTTACCCTCAAACCTGAGACCACTTCGAAGCAACTCAGAATGCATCTAAAATATCTCAACTGTTGTGGGAAGGCTGAGTAATGAATATCGTGTCATCTGCAAACTGAAGATGGGATATCACAGGGCCCTGGCTACTCGCTCGAAATCCTTCTACCACTCCTCCTTCGACAGCTTTACTAGTCATTCTTCCCAATGCTTCAACCACGATAAAAAATAGAAATAGAGATAGCAGATCACCTTGCCTTAATCCGCGAACTTTTGAAGAAACTAGCTGGGGACCCGTTCACCAACACTGAAAACATTGGTGAGGAATAGCACACATTCATCCACTCCCTCCACTTGGTCCCAAAAGCCATCCTCATCATATAGTCCAGAAAATCCCAATATGGTTGTACGCTTTCTCCATATCAATCTTACACACAATGTCGTCCATCCCCTCTCTCACTCTAGAGTCAATGCAATCGTTAGCTATTAGGACACAGTCCAAGATCTGTCCCCCCTTGACAAAAGCACCTTGGAATGGAGAAATGATTAAGCCCAACACCTCCTTCAATCTAGAAGCAAGCACCTTGAAAATAATCTTACAGGTACTCCCAATTAAGCTTATGGGACGATAATCTCTCAACGCGTCTAATCCTTCCTTCTTAGAAATGAGGGTGATAAACGTACTCAAAAAGGCTATCAATGTTATTGTCCATCATCTCGTCTTTATTATGTTAGTGATAATGTTACATTCTTTGAGGGTACAACATTCTTTTTCTTATGCTCAGTCTATGGATGATGATTTGTTTGCTTGTACTCATAAGACTATTTCTCCTCCAGTTTCTTTACCTATTGCTACTAATGGCCTCCTGCACCGACGCAACCCTTACACAGAAGGGCCAATCTATACCAACCATTGTTGTAGTACATGCTCCTCAATCATCTACTTCACATGAGGATCCTCTGCCGATTTACCCATTGCTTTGTGCAAAGGTATTCGTTCTTGTACTCAATATCCAATTGATAGTTTTGTGTCATTTCATTTTGTGTATCCATTATTCCACGATTTTTCTTTGTCCCTTTTTGTTGTTTCTATTCCATGAACATGCCTTTTTCTTCTTGATGGAAACAAACTATGATTGAGGAAATGGATACTCTTCTCAAAACAACATGTAGAAACTAACTACTCTTCCTCCCGGGAAACAGGCACTTGAATGTAGATGGGTGTATGCCATCATCATCCTGATGTTACAATTGAGTGTTTGAAAGCATGCTTAGTTGCTAATGGTATGCTCAAACATTTGGCATGGACTACTTTGAGACTTTTTCCCATGTTGCTCGCCTAAACTCTCTTAGGGTTCTTTTGTTTGTGGCCGTATCTATGCATTGGCCTTATATCAATTGGACATTAATAATGCCTTCTTACATGGTGATCTACAAGAAGAGGCGTATATGAGCAACCCCCCTGGATATGTTGCTAGTGGACAGTCTAAGAAGAAGTGCAGGTTGAAGAAGGTTATTTATGAGCTAAAGCAATCTCCACGGGATTGATTTGATAATTTTAGTGCAGTTATGCTACATTACGGCTTCAAGTGAACTTAGTCTGATCATTCAGTGTTTGTTATTGTACAGTTTCCAGAGTATGTGGATGATATTATTAGTTGTTTTATGCAAATCAAGGGAAATGGAAAAGGAAAACAAGAAGAGAAGAGAAGAGAAGAGGAGATGGGAGGAAGAGGAAAAGAGAAGAGTTATCACCATCTCTCACACCCTAATCTCATATATATTAACAGTAGGGAATTCCCATAAATACCCTTAATGAGTACAACACAAAATAAAACAGCAAAAAGGACAAAACTGCCCTTATAAGGGAAGAACAAACAAACACTCATTGACAACACTCCCCTCAAGTTGGGGTGAAGATATCACTCATGCCCAGCTTGCCCAACATACTATGAAAGAGAGGAACCAAGGATACCTTTTGTAAGCATGTCAACAAGTTGATCTTCATTCTTCACATAAGGAGTGCACACTTGCACAGAGTTCAACTTTTCTTTAATAAATAATCGATCAACCTCTATATGTTTCGTTCTGTCATGTTGAACTGGATTATGAGCAATGCTAATGGATGCCTTATTGTCACAGTTCGCTGACAATACTCTTATTTTCCTTGTCCCGGAGGCTTCTCAATTAAGATTTCTCAGAGGCATTGTGTTGAAGTTGTTTCCGATTTATGGGCAAACTTTCTAAAGAGTAAACTGTATGAAGTGGGAGACGTTGAGAATACTACGGGCCTGGCTAACATCCTGGGTTGTTGTATTGATAGCCTTCCTTCGACTTACCTGGATCTTCCTCTCGGGGCAACTTACATATCCAAATCTCTTTGGGAGCCGGTGATTGATAGCTTCGGGAAGAAATTAGCGGTGTGGAAATCCAGACATCTATCCAAAGGAAGCAGATTGGTGTTGATTAACAGCTCCTTATCGAGTCTTCCCATATATTACATGTCCTTGTTCTTGATGCCGATGAGTGTGTCTCTTATTCTAGGTAAGATTACAAGAGACTTCTTGTGGAAGGGGAATTTGGATCATCACAAGTATCACTTGGTAGGTTGGGATAGGATTTGCAAGGCCAAAGACAAAGGAGGATTGGGGATTAAAAATAACAAAGCCATGAATTTTCTTTACGGGGTAAATGGCTATGGAGGTTCGGGGAGGAGTTTACTAGCTTGTGGAATATCTTGAAAACAACGAAAACTTTAGTTTTTGCTTTCAATTGATATATCCAAGTAGTACGAGAATAATCATCAACAAATGTCACATAATATTGACGACCAAATAAAGATGTGGTTGGTGTAGGACCCCAAACATTAGAATGAATAATATCAAAAGGAAGGGAACTTCTATTTCCATGAGACGAGTATGAAGATCGACAATGTTTGGCAAGTTCACAAACATCACAATGGAAATTCTCTTTGTTTGTGTGAAACAAATGTGGTAAAGTTCTCCTCATTAGCAAAAAAGACGGATGTCCTAATCTTTGATGCCAATGAAGATCACCACCACTATGCCCATAACATGACTAATGTATCTGCATCACTGAAGAGGGTCTATCCAACATGTATAGGCCACCTTCCTCACCACCACTGCCAATTGTCATCTTCATCACCAAATCTTGAAAAACACAGTGATATGGAAAGAGACACTACAATTCATAGATTTGGTGATACTACTAATAGAAAGAAGATTGGTAGAAAATTTTGGGACATATAAGACAAATGTAAGGGACATAGCAGGAGAAACAATAACATTGCCCTTCCTTGAGATGGAAGAAAGAGTCTCATCTGCAATTCTAACTTTATCCCTACCAGAGCTCACTTTATAAGAGGAAAAAAATGAAGGTGTACCCGTCATATGATCTGATGCCCCCGAATCAATGATCCAGGAGGAAATGGAAGTGGGGACAGATGCACTGTAGGCAAAGGTTGATGTACCTATATGTGCAAGCGATGAAGAAGTTGTGGCAAGCGCGTTGATTTGAGACATAAAGCGCCTAAAGGACTCAACTTCCTCTTAGGATAGGCCAAAGCTATCAAGAGTAGCAGTAAGGGAGGATATAGGTCCAGTCATGGTTTAAAATTCAGAATGTCGTAATGTTTCGTAAGAGAACCAAAATGAAACATTGCAATGTTTCGTTTCGTTTCGTAATGTTTCGCCAAGACAAACCAAGACATTACGACACAATCCGATACAATCTAAAAATAAATAAATAAATAAAAATATTATTCTTTATTTTGGTAATGTTTGGGAATGTTTTAGAAATTTCGTTGTTTTGCCATTTTTTCAATGTTTCGTTTCGTTTCGTTTCGGAGTTTGTCTCAGTTTTTCACTTGATCGAGACATTCCTCCAAAATGAAATTTTAAGCCTTAGGTCTAATTGAGGTGGTAGAATGAGCACTTGAGCCTCCAGTAAGACGACCACCCCTACCAACACCAATAAATGTATGTTATAGACAACCATGAAGCTCTCAACATGTCTCCTTGGTGTGCCTTGTCTTCCCACAGTGTTCACACCTCAACTTGACCTTGTCATCACCTTTCAGGGAACTAAGTCTTCCTCCATGACGTCCACGACCATCTCTTCCACCCTGTTTGTGTTGGAAACAAAGGTAGATCTTTCCTGTGGAGGAGAGGTTTGCATGACAGTCCTGCTCTCCTCACTCAGTATGAAGGCATATACTTGGCTCAAAGAAGGCAAACTCTTCTTCCCAAGTATTTGAACATGAAATTGCTCATACTCAATGTTTAGACCTGCTAGGAACTGAAAAATTCTACGCCTTTCGACCAAGGCAACATACTTAACATCACTGGGAGTCTCAAGAGTAAAATCTTGAAAGTGGTCAAGTTCCTTCTACATTCTACATAGAGCTCCATACAAGATAGCAAATGTCTTCTCCCCCTGACGAAGGTGGGCTATATCTTGCTCAAGCTGATATATACGAGTCATGTTTCCCACCTAGGCATATGTCTAGGCAACTGTATCCCATACTTCCTTAGCAGTTTTCAAGAAGAGGAAATTTCCACTAATCTCTGGTTGCATAGAATGAAGCAACCACATCAGGACATAGGAGTTCTCAATCACCCTTGTCGTAGGAAGAATTTGTAGAGGGAGGTTGCTTGATAGTTCCATCCAAGTAGCCGAGTCTTCCTTGCTAGTGATGAAAAGCTTTACGGATTGGGCCCAAGCTAGATTATTTAAACCATCAAGCTTGATCGTTGTAATATGGGGTGTCATTCCGGAATCAATTTTAGATATGATTCGTAGCTGGTCTAGTATCTGCTTTCCCTCATGTAGCCGTAGACTCTGGAGCCTTCTCCCATTTGCGGTCTGGAGGGGCATCTGGAAGGAGAGGAACAAAAGGGTGTTTGAGGGGAAGGTGGCTTCCTCTTTCGACATCGTCCTTTCCATCAAGGCACTTCTTTTCCTCTGGTCCAAGTTATTTGAGGAGGGCAGAGGTCTATCTTTCGAGGATTTGGTGTTCAAATGGGAGTCTATTATGTCTAGGGGCATTTAGTTTTTGGCTTTGTTGATCTTCTGTCTCTTTGCTTTTTAGAGGTGGTCTTCTCGACCCCTCCCCTATTGGCTTGTATCCTCCTTTTTTTAATGAATCCCACCTTATCAAAAAAAAAAAAAATAGGGGTGTCATGAAATCAGCTATAGGATGAAACGATGTCTCCATAGTTCGAGAACTAGTGCTTCCATAACCTTACTCAACTTCAGACATTTTTTAACAAACACGTAGTGGGCACACACTAGCCACACTTCCGCAAGGTAAACCTTTAGGGTAGGCTTTATACCTCAAAGCCAGAACTTATCAAACAGCAAAATAGAGGTAAAAAGATGCAGAAAAAATCTGAGAAAATAGCACATATCAAGGGTCTCCTGTTTCTGTGGTCCAAAGTCTTCAAGGAATGTCATGGCTTATTTTTTGAAGACTTTGTTTTCCGGTGGGACATGATTTGTAAGAGAGATCTAGTTTAATCCTCCTTTTCCTTTCTTCTCTTCTTGGCGCTGATGTAGGCGTCTTTGTCTTTGGTTGGTCATCTCGACCTCCTAGACCTTGCTTGTATTTCTTCTCTTTTTATCAATACATTACACTTATCAAAAAAAAAAAAAAGATGAGGATAGGAACCCCCGTAGAGGACTCAACACTCTTATGGAATTGATCCAAACCACTTCTGTATGTGTTCCTTCATACAAAACGATCCGCCCACTGTCTATTTAGCATCCACAAGACATCTCAACCAATCACAAACTTCAAAAATCTCAGATTTAGATTTTTCTCAAAACAATTCTGGATTTCACAAGAAAGGTCACAGAATCATGGATGCTTCACCAAAAAAACGTGAGCCACTGCTCAAAAGATTCCTAAAATCAAGCTCTACCATGAGCAAGAAGCTCTAACCCATGAGAGTGACGTGTGGTCGTATGATTGTTGACGTCAGTACGGATAATGACGTCAGCAGTCCCTCTCCGCTTTAGACTCTCAACGTGTAGGTCTAGATCTCCCCTGCTTCGATACCAAGTTGTTTTATGCAAATCAAGGGTTAATGGAAGAAGAGAAACAAGAAGAGGAGATGGGAGGATGAGGAAAAGAGTTGTGAGAGTTATCACTATCTCTCACACCCTTATCTCATATATATTAACAATAGGGAATTCCCAGAAATACCCTAAATGAGTACAACACAAAATAAAACAGCAAAAAGGACAAAACTGCCCTTATAAGGGAAGAACAAACAAACACGCATTTACAACATTAGTATCGTAGGGAGTCGCATTAGTGGGATTGCCTAAAATCTCACTTGAGCCAGCATTTTCAAAATCAAAGATCTTGGCTCTCTTCACTATTGAGGTGGCGAGATCCAAATAGGGTGTTAGTCGCGCTCACAGAGGAAGTAAGACCTGTCAGAGGAGATAAGAACATTGGGATCTAAGCCAGTAGATTGTACATTTTTTTTGCCGAATGAGACATCTGCCCAATTATGTCTTAGGCCTGAAGTATGCAAAAGTTGGGAGATGATGGAGGTCAGAGTGGAAGCTAAAAGATTCGTCCTTGGTTCAACAACTTGAAATTTCCCAATTATAGCCCTGATAACAGTGGAACCAAAACACTCCATGTATAACAACTATGAACATAAATTCTGCCCTAAAGATGTTGTCAACAAAGAAATTCATTTAGATTCGTAACAAGACAGGCAAGTTTAGTTCTAAACCAAGTAAAGATGAAGAAATGAAGAAACAACACAAGGCAGCAAGTACTTACCTGATATGTATTCATCTGCAACTGAAGATTGTCCTCCAACAAACTGAAATCCTGAACACCTTCATGATTGGGAGAATAACATGATTTAAAACTCACTCTAGTCAATCTTCAAATCAGCAATTCAAACTGAAAGTTAAAGACTGGCTGAGAAATCAATTTTTTTCTGTAATTCTACATGCCCCAAGATTTTCTTCATGCTATAGAGTCAAAAAACTCTAAAGAACAAAATTTAAGTTACCTGACTACAAATTCTGAACAGCTTTTTGGACAACTCAAATATCAAAAAAAAAAAATTTTGATAAGTGAAATCTTTATTAAGGACCGAAGCCAAAGGAAACAAGCCACTACCTAGATAGGTCGAGATGACCTACCCTAGGCCGGGGAGAAACAAACAAAGAAACAGAGAAACAAAGACCCCCCAATTAACTACCATCCCGAGTACATAAAAGACCCCATCGGAAGACAAAGTCTTCAAAGAACAAGCCTTGCACTCCAGTAACACCTTAAACCACAAGTACATCAGCCCCTTAATGCTCAGAATGATGGAGTACAAATCTGCTTGTTTGCCTTCAAGTATCACAAATTTATAATCTATAGATGTAATCTATTATGGACTATATAATTTTTACTTACCAAATTATTCCAAAAAAGCCAAATAGGTAGAAAACAGATTCCCAGCCAAAAGCTTGGATAAGGGAAGGAGCCAAGAGATACCTGAAAGATTTTTCAATGTAAGAAATGAGGAGATTAGTAGAAAATCCTATTCAAACCATACAATCATAATCTCAGTTGTATCTTCGGAGAAGATTAATTTTTCATTTAAAAGCTTATGGTAGTATGCCCTTGATACAGAGCAGAAACTTCATCAGCAGCATAGTGAACATTATAAAAACTTCAAGCAAATGGGTTAACTCTTGTCATATGGTTCCCACATCATTGCCACAGTGTACATGAGTTAATATAAGAATATGAAAGATAAATATTACAAATATCCCTTGAAAACTTTAACAAACAGAAACCTGAGGATTATGAAATAAATTCCATCTTGCACAATCTTTGACAGGATTAGAAAATTCAAAGTCGTGGGCAACCATAGATTAAGCTCAATCCCATTGCTCAATTGTTTGATGCACTGCAGCCATAAGGTCACTGGTACAATACCAGAACCCACTGAAAAAGTAGAGGACTAACAGAATCAAAGTCATATATAGTCATATGCTTAATATACGTGTTGATTTCTTAAATGAGGGAATTCTTATAATTCAGATGGACCATTTCTCAACATGTTGCATTGATTTGATATTATATCAATTAAAACCAAGAATTTGATATATGATATGTAATTTGTTATCATATACGTATTTACGTATTTTCATGTATAAGGGGTAGTTCTGTAAATACCTCATTAGAGGGGTATACTTGTCTTTTGTAGTTGGGATTATATAAATAAGATTTATGGAGTCATTGTGACTTAATCACATGACATCCATCCTTTCTTCTCTTTTCTCTATCTTCTTCTTCTTTACTTTGAAACCCTAAACCTAACCCTAATTCTCCATTGTTCTTCAATTCAACTTGGTATCAGAGCCAAACATTCTGAAACCAACCATTACGGATCTCTAAAGGAAGATATCAATCGGAAGAACCAAGAGCTCTCCCAACAGGTGATGACGTCATCATGCCGTACGGCTGACGTCAGCAGTTGTACGGTCAGATGGGTCTGAAGCTTCAGATCTTGGCCAAGCTCGATCCCCTGGATTTTTTGGTGATTTTTTGGGGTCTCCTCGATGAACTTTTAGGCGATTTTCTACGGGTACATTTTTTGGCTTCTTTTTGGGATTTCTTGTTCTCTGATTGTCAATGGGCTTTGTTTGCAAGATTTGCTACTTGGATCTAGTCCGTATGTGGATTTGTGAGCAATAGGGATGAGTTTCACTCAAATCCATGGAGATTTGAGAGTTTGGGGTCTCCTTGGTACCGGCGTACGGTTTTTTGCATTTTTTGGGCTTTGCAAAGTGTGTTAACCCTCTCCAAATTGCTTGCTGGTCTGTGTGGCTCTCTAAGATTATATTTCGGAGTGTTTCACTTGCCTCATGGTCTCTAACATGCTGCTTTGAGCCATTTTGGGTATTATTGAGCTATTCCATGGTGTTTCTACGTCCTATTGTGCTTCGATCCATTGGTGGGCTAATGCTAGACCTCTTTGGGATCATTAGGGCTTCCTCAAAGTCTTCTTGGCTTTGAAAAGTCTTTTCTAGGCCTTTTGTTGTGGTGATTTGGTCTTCGCCCTTGCCTATTGTATTCTTTCTTGGCCCTCCATCGACTTGATCAGCTATTAATACCCTATTTGTTCTTTTGGGCCCTTTTTGGGTTTGTTAGACCTCTCTTCCTTCTTCTTATTGTTTTGTGATGACTACTACGATTGTTATCCCGGATCTTATCCTTGAACTTACCCCGGCAACTCCCTCCGAATCAATTTTGAGCACGGAAGCCACCTCCAGAGGAACTGGAGGGCCTATGGTGTCTCAGATGGTTGTGGACAACCTTGGATTGCAGATTACGACAGTGAAATTGGATGGCAAGAATGATCTGGAGTGGTCACATGCCGCTAAGATGTTCATAGTAGGCCGTGGGAAGATGGGCTACCTTACGGGTCATGCTACTGAACTTGCCTCACCCGATGATCCGTTTTATGCTAAATGGGAGATGGACAACCTCACTGTGATGTCCTGGCATGTTAGCTTTATGCAACCCCATATCAGTCGTGGTTTTCTCTTCATGCATACTGTTCATGAAGTTTGGGAATCTGCTCACTGTGATGCCCTGGCTTGTTAGCTCTATACAACCCCATAGCAAAATGTTGGTCGCGCATATCAGCTTAAGCAGAGTATTTCTCAACTTCACCAAAAGGAGAAATCCCTATCTGATTACTTTGCCACCCTCAAGAGCATGTGGGAGGAGTTAGATCACACTACCATGCCTTTCATCCGACTGGTTCCGAGAACATCAACAGCTACCAGAGATACGTGGAGAAGAGTCGGATCTTTGTGTTCCTTTCAGGACTCAACTCTGAGTATGAGTTGGCGAGAGTTCAGCCCCTGAGCACTCGAGCGGATCTACCCTCTCTGGAAGAGGTGTACTCATACATTCAGAATGAGGAGAGCCGACGTAGTGCTATGGCACCATATCCTCCTCCTGAGAGATCTGCTCTGGTTACATCTACGTATAGTGGATCCAGTTCACAGTCTCAACGCTTCCAAAAGCTGAAGACTTTTTCTTCCACTAACCCGCAGTATACTCCTCCTGGCCAGTAGTATCATCCTTCCACTACTGGGAAGCCCTCCAAGGAGAGGCCCAAATGTGATCACTATGGCAAGTTAGGTCACATGCGGGACAAGTGTTGGGTCTTGTTTGGCAAGCCTCCTCACTTCAGTCCGCCTGGATCTTCGGGTGCCCACTCTGCTAGCATGGACACTTTGGCATCACCGTCAAATCCGTCTCTTCAGAGCTCCACTCCGTTTGCCCAGCCGCATCAGAGTTCTTCTCCACTAACTTCTACTAGACCCTCGGCTGCTTCCGAGCTTGCAGGACTTCACCGGTTACTTTCTCAGCTAGATGGTCCTTCTGCCACTTTATCCTTTGCCCAGACATGTATCATTAGGTCTGCCCATCATGTGTCCATTCCCACTTCTAGTCCTAAATGGATCATTGATTCAGGGGCGTCGGAACACATAACAGGCATGTCTTCTTTATTTCCGAGCTATTCTATTTGTTCTGGCCGTGATAAAGTTAAAACTGCAGATGGCACTTTATCTTCTATATCTGGGAAAGGGGTTGTTCTCCCCTCTCCTAAGCTTCCACTTGAATCTGTTTTACATGTTCCCAATTTCACATCTAATCTCTTATCTGTCGGTGCTCTTACCAAATCATTGCATTGCAGTGTGACTTTTTTTCCTTCATGCTGTGTCTTTCAAGACCTCGAGACGAGGACAATTGGCACTGGACATGAAGCTAGTGGCTTGTGCCTTCTTGATGGACGACTTTCTGAGCTTGCCGCACTACAGTCCTCACCTAGTAGTATGAGGAGTAGCATAGAGTCTGTTTTATGTTGGCATGCCCGTCTGGGGCATGTCTCGTTTCAGTATCTCAAACTTTTATTTCTAGCTTTATTTGTTTCAATTTTGTTATCTGACTTACATGTGAGACATGTGAACTTTCGAAACAATGTCGATCTACTTATCCTTCAAGAGGTAAGCGGAGTTCTATTTCATTTGATTTTGTGCATTCTGATGTATGGAGTCCTTCCCTTGTGGTTTCTATTTTTGGCTTCCGCTATTTTATTACTTTTGTTGATGATCATACTAGGTGCACCTGGGCTTATCCTATGAAAACCAAAGATGAGGTTCATTCCATCTTTAAAGGTTTTCATAAGATGATCCTAACTCAGATTAGTGCCTCCATCAAGGTCCTTCGTTCTGACCAGGGTGGAAAGTATATGTATGGGGGACTCCAACAATACTTTTTAGACCATGGGATTTGTCACCAAAATTCTTACAGCTATACCCCTCAACAAAAATGGTGTAACTGAAAGAAAGATGCGTCATCTGACTGAGGTAGCTCGATCTCTTCTGATCGGCTCCAAAGTCCCCAAATCCTATTTGTCGGATGCTGTTTTAACTGCAGCTTCTTTAATTAATAGAATGCCCTCGCGTGTTCTCAACTTCTAGTCTCCACTACAAGTCCTTACTCCCAATGCTTCCCTCTGCGCGGTCCCTCATCGCATCTTTGGGTGTGTGTGTTATGTGCACACTCTCGGTCCTCATCGTACCAAACTCGATCCTAAAGCACTTAAATGTGTCTTTCTAGGTTACTCTTATTCCCATAAATGATACAAGTGTTACCATCCCTCCACAGGAAAGAAATTTGTTTCCATGGATGTGACCTTTTCGTGAGGATCTACCTTTTTTCTCCGCCTCTTCAGGGGGAGAGTAGTAGTTAAGAGAGGTGTGATGTTCCTATTCCTGCTATATTACTCTCTTCTCCTTCTCTTGAGTTTGAGAGGCCTCCGACTACACCTGCTACTGTGATTGATAGTGCTCCTAGTGCTCAGAAGAAGCTCCAAGTCTATCATAGAAGGGAGAAAGCCACAACTGATCCAGCACCAGTGGTACCATCCTCGTATGAAGGTAATCCTTCTTCTTCTATACCTGTCATTTCTTCTTCTACTGATGCTTCTGATCTTCCCATTGCTTTACGAAAAGGAGTTAGAAGTTGCACGCGGCATCCTTTGAGAATTCCCAGGGTGGTCTAGTTAACCTTTTCACCAAGAGGGAAGTCCTTTGAAGCTTCTCCCTTTGTGTTCTGCAAGGGATGTGGGGAGGATGCAATAGAAAAATCCTTTTACAAGGGAAATTGTAACTCCCTTGTGGGGATAGAAAGAGGACTGGGCTCTCGTACTCAAATATTTTCCATCAATTTGCTGGGGATGTGGTGAGAGTGCAATAGAAAAAACTTTAAAGGTAAATGGAGATCAAGCTCCATATTTGTAACTCCATTTGGGGATAGAAAGGGGATTGGGCTTTCATACTGAAAAATTTTCAATCACTTTTGATGGCAGACCTACAATCCAACTGGGACGACATTCTCCAAACCAATTATAAAGTCAAGGTAGACAAGCTAAAACGGGTTGGATTAAGCCCAATTTAATACAAGATTCCTTGGGTCAGGCCAACATTGGAGGAGTCTCTAGATATGAACGAAGTGAGATCATCTAGGTTTATTGATTCTAGTCCAACAGGCATATTGAATTGAAGTGAAGCAAAAGTAGAAGCCCTCTTGCAAGGATTAAAGATATTTAAGGATCAATTCATGGACACTATAGTAATGAAGGAGATCCCTTGAATGCAACACGAGGGTCAAAGGAGTTAAAATACCTATGAAGAACAGCCAACATCGTTGATCACATTAGGGAGTTGATTAGAGGATGGACTCTTTTTTGGGAGTCACACTCTAAAGAATGCAAATGACATAGCACATTCCTTTGTATAGGGAAATAAACTTCCAATACTCTAAAGAATACTCAAAAGAATGGTGTAAATGGAAACTCGACGTGTATAGGGAATTCTCTTCCAATGTTTTCAAATGCGAAGGTTTAGGGCGAGGCGCTTCAATGGCCTAAAGCATGAGGTGTAGCCCTCAAGGCATGGGGCGTAAGCCTCACGAGCATGCCTTTTGAAATGAATATTAACTATAAAAAATATAATAATATAATAATAAAATAATAATAATAATAATAATAATAATAATAATAATAATAATAATAATAATAATAATAATAACAATAACAATAACAATAACAATAACAATAACAATAACAATAACAATAGGAAATATTCGATAGAATAGAGAATTTTCAAAAAAATTAAGAAAAAAAAAACATTGATACATTCCGTATGGGGAAAGAGATTTTGTTTTTTGCTTTTTAATTTAGAATAGCTTATTACTAGGGTTAAGGAGAAAAAACAAAAAATAAATAAATTGAATTTTTTTAAGGTACAACAATCTAAAATTGCCACCACCAAAATACGCACACGTGGCACGTGCCTCTAACACGAAGCTTTAAAGGAGTTGTAAAAGGAACAAGGCGAAAGTCTTTTTTAAAGCCTTAGTGAATGAGGCGCATGCTTTAAGAGTTGTTACGCAGCTTACGCCTTTTTTATGAGCCTTAATGCATTTTTGGAAAGCCTCAAGTCATAAGCCTAAAATGCCTCTTAAAAGTTAGAACACTATTCTCTTCACTAGCCTTGTCAAAAAACAAAGAGAAATAAAAAGATTACTCAATGATGAATATTCAGAATGGATGAATATCATATTTTTACCTTGGATAATGCAAATAAAGTACATGAGAATAGGTATAAACTAAACCACAAAAGAAAAAGATAATTCATTATGCACCATTTGTACCACCACATCAAAAGGTGCATACCCTGTGACACTTCCTACACTCAGACCACCGAAAACAAATGCTACTGCTCGTGAGCGCTCTTCCAGTGGTATCGACCTGCATATGATGGACCAGCGTGATTAAGTGAACAGACAACCCGTACATACAGCTAGGAGCTACTGAAATAAAAGAAAACATTCACTCAGAATGCAATACCAAAAGCATAAACTAATGTGAATAATAAAGATCATATAATAATCCATGTTGAAAATCAAACACTGCCTCCTTGGGTCCAGACAGGAGCATTTTGGAAGTATATATCAGGTTGGCACTAATGAATCCTGCTTCTCCGTTCAGTTCTATCTAGAGCTATATCCTCTTATAAGGCATGTTTGATCTAGGAAGCATATATAGAATCATATTTAACACAAATGGGTGTGTATCATGTGGTTGTGAATATCCAGCATTTGGAAAATTACAAATACTACAAAGTTTGTCAAGTTAAAGGTGGTCTTGATGAAATTAAGGTGGCGTAGTTGGTTAGGCCATACAGTAGCAGTACCATGACTGATGATACTTCTAACTTATCAAAAAAAAATATGAATAGCAACAAAGAGATATAAACCTGCCAGTTGGCATGAACTTCCAACCACAAAATAGACAGAAAGTAAATCTTCCTAGATCAAATAAGACCATGGAAGGCATGAATTAGTGCCAATGTATTGCGTAAGATGTAAGAATAGACAGAAAATGGAGAGCTTCTTCATCAATCTCTAAAAAATAGTTTGTAAATTAATATGATTTCTAAACCACACAATGTCCAAGTATCTTGCCTTGCAATTAGGTCAGTTGCAGCTGATGGGGAAACACCTTCTCCTATTCCAACCTGGATTTTGCAAAAAATAAAGAAAATATGCTGTGAGTAGTAGAGCTTTTTATATAATCTAGACCAAGCAATTCAATCGAAGCAAAAAAGAACTGCACCAAAAGAGAAAAGCAGGTAATACATGATAATCCTGCAAGTGTAATAATATTTTAACAAATATTTGCCCATGAACGTAAAATATTGCTGTGTGAAGGTCATGGAAAATTCAAAAAGAACAAGAACATTAGGAAATGGTTTGGATGAATGCAAACATACCAAAATCCTTGACAATACAAGTCCAGGCATATATCCTGCTACGAAAGGAACAAGTATAGTAGCCAAAGACCAAGTCAAGACTCCAATCTCAAGAACTTTCCTGCATCACCCAAAACATAACTGGTAAGCATGAAAAGAATGTTCTAAACTTCACATACCTAAGGTTTAAATTAAATCAGTAAAGTAAAAAATAAAATAGAAAAGATATTGAGATAAGATAAGTGAAGAAGATAAAGTTGAGAGATGAGAGGAGAAGAATGGAGAAGGGCAAATCATGTAATATGTGGAGCACGATTTCCCACATATAATATTAATAAGGTGAAAGACAAAGAAATACGCGAAATTGTACCCCAAGTTATAATGAAACATGGAAAATAAAGACACAACCAACAATCCTAAAAATGGTGCAAAGATATCTATCATTCCCAGCTTCATTAACATATTTTGGAGACAACCCTTACTAAAACACCGTTAGTCACAACATCTGCAACTTGCTCTCCAATCTTAACATAAGGTATGCAAATCTGGCCACTCTTCAACTTCTCCTAGATGAAGTGTTTGTCAACCTCTATGTGTTTGGTCCTATCATGTTGGACTGGATTATGAGCAATGCTAATGGCAGCTTTATTGTCACAATAAAAACTCATTGGCTCTTGAACATTGATTCCCAACTCTTCCAGCGTAGTCTTTAACCATAAGAGCTCACACGCTCCATTGACCACAGAACAAAACTCTGCCTCTATGCTAGATCTAGCCACCACAAACTGTTTCTTGCTTCTCCAAGTTACCCTCTCAAAATTATTTTATTTTAATTAGGATTGTTATCTCTTTTTTATTTGAGTTGTAGCCAATTTCAGATATTTTTAGAAAGTATTTTAGATTTATTAGGATTAGGAAAGTTAGAATTTTATAAATAGGGTTATAATCTTTGATTTTATGGGTAATGAATGAATAGATATTTTCTTTTTTGGAGAGATTCCAAATTTTCTGGCTGAGATGCCTAGGAGGGAAGAGCGATTCTTCCTGAATGAGCGATTCCTTCAAAATCCAGTGGAGTGATTTCACCAAGGTAGATCATTATATAGAAAACGACAAAAGAAAGGCCTACTAGGGTTTACACCATTTGATTTTATCTTAATATGTAAAAAATTTGAAACCACTTAAATGGAAGTCTAATTCATCTTTCCAATTAAAAAAACTAAAAATTAACATGAAAACTGGTTTTCATCAACATAACAAAAATAAATCAAAGATGGTTAATTAGGTTTCTCCTACTCCATTTTATTTCATCTCATATTATTGGACCAAGGTTTTAAATTTTGTTGAAACAGACGAAATGTCAGCTTTGACCTCTACCGAAATCTAAACACCAAAAATTCTAAAATTTCGGTAATTTAAATAGAAAGTGAGATAATTAATAGATATTTTTCAATAATTAAGGCATAAATTTAAATTTGCTTATCTTAGGGATTGTAGAGAGATATAGATAAGATTTTATTCCCAACTTCCTATAAATAAGGGATTTTAATAAATCTCCCCATTAAGCATACGTTTTTCTTTTCCAAGATTTTACTGCAATTTTGGTATAAATTTTGGTTTCGACCTGAGCCAAAACCCAGTTGAAAATGAAATTTAAATCCTTGTATTGGACCCATTTCTTCCAAAAATAACAATAATGATAAACATAATACTGTGATTACGTCAATCTGCCCATTTGGTATAAACTAGTTGAACTGTTCAGTTATTAACAAAATATTAAATATCCAGTACTTCGGGTTTATTAACCAGAAATCAAAAATTTTGGCTTTACGAGCAAACTGGCCAGTCCAGTCAGGTGTCTAATATGTTGGTCCTAAACTTGTCAACATTCTAACATGACTCAAAGAACTAGCATACTAACTCTTCATACTAACTCTTGATACATTCTGATTGTGCTCTAGCACAAGGAAAGATTTCATAACCTTCAACCCTAACTATTGCTTGGCTTTCCAAAACTAACCTTCCACCGAATGTCTTCGCTAACCACCCACCGGGCAATTGACTCAACGCGTACCCCCAAAAGAAAGAAGATTGCACCAATCCAGCCATCGATGAATTCCACCCGAATTGATGAGACATCGGAATAATCGCAACACTCAAATTCACCTACCCAATAACGAAAACCATAAGCACTCCAAGTGTTTGAAGAATTCCACAAGAGAAGTAGAAAAATGAAGTACCTTATCCATGTTACAAATAACAAAAGCGAGCGACGTTGTTCCAATGAGTTTATACCGCATCGGGAGATTCTCCCATGGAGGCCATCTCGAATTGAAACCTTCTTCTGAGCTGCCTTGGGAGTCTGATTGATCCTCAGAAGCCGAAATTGGAATCGTTTTATCGAATTCTTCGACTCGTAGACCGGTGAGAATTTCGGTCCTATCGTCCTCCGCGACATCTCCTTTTTCTTTGATACTGGAGAGAATTCTGAGATTCGGGTAGGGTTTTGTAGAGAAAAGATGTAATCGAGTGTGTTTAAGAGAAGAACCGAAGATGGTGTTTGGGGGATTTCTGTGGCGAGGGAAAGAACACCAGCTTTCTGGTCTAAGTGTGAAATTCGCCATTTTTAGGAGAAGAGGAGAAGTTCTGTTTTAGAGTAAAAGAAAGAAATTACATGAAAGAGAGAAAACAGAGCAAAGCGCCATATTTGAAAGGACTGCAGCGAGCCACGCGAAGGAAGGATTCCGGGGGTGTTGTGGGTGGCTCTGAACTATGGTCAATTTGGCAACGGTATACTTGGTAAAACTTTGATGACATGGCTCAATATGAGCCACGTGGCACAATCTTAGAGGATTCTAACTGTATGGATGTTTGGCCAATCCCTAGGTTGACCCACAAACCAAAAATCAGCTCGATTAGTGATTTCTCGGCGTTGAATTGGAATTATTATCATCGATTGATTTTAACTGCGTTAATTTGATCATCATTGACCATTATTTGAGACTAAGATCTACAGTTTTGAAATTACTATTCAAGTGGATTTTTGCTGGCCAAACATCCATACGGTCAGAGTCCTCTAAGAATGTGCCACGTGGCTCATATTGCGCCCTGTTATCAGTTTCGATGACAGGACACTTGCATCAAAGTTTTACTCCTGTATACTAATACACGTGGCGTGTTTACATAATGATGGGTCCCACTAAAGCATAATACGTATCATTGATGCTCCCTTGTCCAGGTCATTTTCTTAAAAAAAAAAACTTGAAAAACGTTGGGTCGGAGAAAACCTTCGCTCACACCTGTGTGTGAGCAAAGCCGATCACAAATCACAATATGAGCCACGGGGCCCACTCTTAGAGGACGATGACCGTATGGATGTATGGCTAGTCCCTCGGTGGACTTGTAAACCAAAAATTAGCTTGATTAGTGATCTATAAGCGTTGGATTGGAGTCATTTTCTTGGGTTGATTTTAACCGTAGAATTTAAAGCACTATTGACCATTATTTGGGGTACGAGATCCAAAGGTCTGACAAAACTAATCAGGCTGATTTTTGGTTTGCAGGTCCAACGAGGGACTGGACAAACATCCATACGGTCATAGTCCTCTAAGAGTGCTCCACGTGGCTCATATTGTGGTGTGTGATCGGCTTTACTCACACAGGTGTGAGCGAAGGTTTACTCGTTGGGTTGCGATGTAACAAGCGGTCGTGATGTAACAAGTTATACCTGACTCTTTTTGGCGTGGAAACGCGATTTTGTTAGGAACAGGTTCCGATGACCTAAATTTTTGGACATAAATTTGAAGCGAAGCTCTCAGACGTGGATTCCAAGAATCCAACCGGTGGCTTTGCTTTGGCAAAAGTGAATGCCATCTCAGCACTATCAACCACCCTTGGATTCTCGGCCCACTGACCTCATGGATGTTTAACCAACCAGAAGAAATTTATTCATTTTCTTTTCTTACACGCCTCTTTCTCATCACAATTTATTCCATCTGTTGAGTCTTGGCACTGCAACCACAAACCCCAAATCCACAAGCCACAAGAAGCATCGCCCTCGGTGATCTCACCGTTGAAGACTGCCTCGGGACGGCCTTGGCAACGCCTGCATCAGCCTTACAATCTCAAGAGAGAAAGAAGAAAGCCCACGCATCCTGCGGGAAGTACAAGAACGTGGAAAAAATAAGTCGCCCACGCATCCTGTGGGACTCATATGTAATCATGCATATTGGACCTGTCTCGTTCGATTCAAAAAATTTAGACTTGCCTCCCTTCAAATTTGACGTTGACAAAATAAACTTAGAAAGATAAAACCATGGTTTAAATAAACGGCGTTTAAACGGTATAACGGACCAAGGGGGTTACCATTTTTTCCATTATAACAGCTGTTCATAACGGGCAAATGGCGCTGAAATTCAAATATTTTCAAAAAATGAAAAATAACAGAAAAAATAGGAAATAACAGCCTTTTTCACAAAAAAAAAAATCCAGAAAACAATAGTCGTTATTTTCGTTATAATGGAAAATAAAGGCTGTTATGATGAAAATAACGGCTGTTATTTTTTCAGCGTTTTAACGGTTCATAACGTAATGGGCGGCGGGGGGTCCAAATCCGTTATAACAGCCGTTATTTTCGTTATAACAGCCTTTTTAAACCATGGATAAAACTACCCCTCTACCCAAATCCTCTCTCTAATACAGCAATTGCCGCCACCATGGCCATTGGACCTACTCCCACCATCATACCCATCCATTAATATTGTAAGAAGATAGACAAAAAAAAATCAGAAAACCAACAAAAATTGAACTAAAACGAGTTAAGAAGTAAGAATCACTTACCACCTCAAAAATCATGGAAAATAAAATCAATGCAAGCAAATAACCAACTGGGCTGTTTAATCTTCTTTGAAATTTTGTTATCTTTCAAGCTAGTAATAAGTTGGATATAGTGCATGAAATGAGTCAGATCGGGATCGGATTTAGGTAGATCCATGTTCCCCTTTTCATAGCATGCCTATTCGGATCCATGACTCATGGTCCGATCTAAACCATAATCCATTTAAGAAGATCCAGATCCGACCCATATGTGGAATATGTGTCAGATACGAGTTAAATAGATCAACTACAAAATAAAAATAAAAAATAACACTTTTAGTAACTATCCAAGTCATAAAAATGAGCCCAACACTTAACCAAGATCCTAAAATTCGACCCAGATCCTAACGGGTCAAATTGCATGGATCCATCGCCACAAAAAAGAGTTTGCGTATGGTTTGGTGACTCGTAAAAGAAGTACAAAGAGGAGAGGCCAATAAGAAGAGAGGAGTTTTTCTTTTTAAAGAAAAGTATATGTTACTTTAACTGAGGCAAATTCCACAAGACAAACACCGGTCCTTCTGTTGTCTATGTAATACCCTGAACTTTTTCAGGGTCTTTTAGAAATTTTGATTAATTTTTTTATTAATTTAATAATTATGTATTTATAAATATTAAGTATTAATGGTTCGGTTGCATGTTGGTTAAATTATAATATTTTGGTGAGTCTTTAGGACCAATATAATACATTTTGGGCCTTCGAATGATCTTAAATGAAACTCGATTAATACATATGGGCTTTAGGCCCATTTTAGCTCATAGTTAACTTAAAATAATATTTTATTGAGTTGTAAATTCATCCAATTTATTTGACAAAAATTAATTTTAATTGAGAATAAATAAGAAATAATAGAATTTTAAAATGTTACTAAATTAATTTTAATAGACCAAATTGGCATTGAGATGCAAATATAGACTCCTTAGGACTTTTCCAAACTAGACCATTAATCAAAAATGTCAATAAAGAAATATAACTATTAGTATATATTTTCAAAAGCAATAATGTATCCACTTAAGATAATTAATTATAATTTTTTATTAAAATTATATAAATATATATTATACCTTATTTAGTTGTGAACTTACCGCTTTTAATTACGCAACAATTTGAATAAATTTTTTTGCATTTAGACTAAAACATCTCAATCTCGAATGATTATATCCACGATTGCACCTAGGACTATAACGACGAGATTGTTAGAGGTGTGATATTAAAAAAAGAGGTAAGTATACATTTATATTATAATAGATAATGATCTTATTTTGCTCAATTAATCATGTTATATACGTGTGCTTAATTGATCTTGTTGTGGATATTATTATGTTTCAAATTTTATGGGATCGGGCGGTATGATATGAAAAAAATGTTACGGATAATAGTTTTGTATAATATTGAAGTATTAATTCTGGAGTGATCCTAACGGATGTCCGCAAGAAAATTAATTAAGAAGGACCTGGAGCCCTAGAGTAAAAGACTGAAGAAGTTTTAGTTTATTGATAAACTTGAGTAATTACATTGACCCATACTCAAAGCTCTTATACAGAGCATTACAAGAGTCCAATAAAGAAGGAAATTCTAATATCTTAGAATCAAATCTAATCCTAATTGATTTATCCAAATTCTAATGATCTGGAGAATATATGATGAGAGACACCAAAGATGATATGGTATATCTCACACACTTTATTATGATATATTCTCTTATATTCCCTTTCAAACTCATAAAGATCGGAGATTAGAGATCAGAGATCAACGATCGTTGTGAGTTTGTCGAAATTCAGTGCCATGAAGATTGATTGTCATTGAAGAATGTTATCACCATTTATAGTTTGTCAGGATAGTTAAATCGCATTGATGTCCATGCTCGCCAAGAAGAAAGGTGGTTGTCAACCAGAATCATGATCCATGATGGTCACGTGCGATCTTATCCCAGATAAATCACTGGTTTAGGTTAGACCGGAACCTATCGGATTTTAATCCGAATAAAGAGCCTTCTTGGGCCATGATGTGTGTGGGCATCTGTTTCCCTCACAGGCTTGGACCTCTTTTTTGCCAAGAACAGTGTGTGGGCAACTTTGTGCCTCATGAGCTTGGGCTCTATTAGTCCTCAAGCAAAAAGATGTGCGCCTCTATTTGGACATCGCTAATGTGTGCCCTTTTTTTGGCATCACTGTCTTGGACTTTAAAATTCTCAAGCATTTTTCTCTTTTCTTTTAAACGATGGGCTAAGCTTAAGCCAAAATCAGGAGAAACTCACAAAGAAGAGTGAGAGTGAATGATTGAACATGGGCCCTCTTTGGGCTAAGGTTTAAAGGAAAACCCAAAAAGAAAATAGTCTCACTTTTTTTTTTAATTTTTTGTTTCATGTTTCATGTTTCATCAAGAGAAACAAGAAAGGGTGGTTTCCTTGTTGGGTAACAAAGAGAATAGGAAAGAGATTGGTCGCCGATATGGCGATTCAAGTTAATATGGCGATAAAGAAGGTGATTGGACGACAATGACTCATGGCAACATTACTTTAAAGATTAGTCGAACGGCTAGGCATCAATAAGTGAGAACTATCAAAATGCCTGAGATGGAGGTTTACAAAAGTTGAGATTATAGCAGCGACACATAAATGATGATGGTTGCATAAGGAGGTGTTGGACGAACGAAAGTGGCTTCATCAATGACAGGCAGCAGAGGTGCCCCCCGTCGAAGAAACATAGACCAAGAGAAGATCAGTCGAGCACATGTCGTTGGATAACCCGCTCTGATATCATGAAGAAGTTTTAGTTTGTTGATAAACTTGGGTAATTACATTGACATGTACTCAAAGCTCTTATACAGAGCATTACAAGAGTCCAATAAAAAAGGAAATCACAATCTCTCATAATCAAATCTAATCCTAATTGATTCATTCAAATCTTAATGATCTGGAGAATATGTGATGAAATACACCAAAGATGATATGGTATATCTCACACATTTTATTACAATATATTCTTTAATTAAGACCCCAAACCCCTGCAAAATAGCCTATTGACTATTCCCGACGTGGAAAGGAGAAGGAGATCATAGGTTAAATTGTAGTCATAATCATAATGTAATGATACTGAGGTGGCTTTGGAAAATATTTATTATTTTTGATCTGTATGTATTACTGGTTTACATCATTTGTTATATCATTAATATGGCATGATTTTTTGAATTAGAATATGCAATATTATCTGTGATATATATATGGTGTACAGTGGTTTCTACTAGAATTTTTAGCTCATGGCGCATGACAACGTTTCAAATGTTATACATGATGATATCAATTCGAAAACAGACACATTGGACAATAATGATAAGATGGAGATGGTCGAAGTCGCATTAAAAAATACCAATGAAATTGATGATGGAGTATTAGGAGCTTCTTCACTTAGATTATTTTTATTTAGCTTTAATATAAGAGACTTTTTATGTTATTGTATTAAGTTAGAACATTATTTTGTTAATGTGGATGCTTGAATGATTTTATTTTAGTTAATGGACTTATTGATTTACATTTGTGTCTTGAGACTGTTAACATTTTTATGACTTATTTTACAGATAGGTCGTATGTTATATATTTTAATATATCATAACACTAAGAAAATTTTATTTAATTTTAAAAAAAAATTGGTAGATGTGATAATAGTGGTGCTCATACTCTAGAAGAGCGAAAGCATTACCCTATATAGTGTTTTCTCAATTCACGGAGAGGATAAATAACTGTAATTCAATTTTTTCTTATTCTTCTTCGATAATGACATTTGATATTATCTTTTGGCTATACCTCATTTCTGGGGTTTTCATTGAATACCTAATTTATATTATTTTAAAATTTTGGTTCACTTGTTTCAATTGAGTTGAACCTTTTTCTACATGAATTTTTTTTATTAGTTGAAGAACGTCAATCTTATTTCCTCTGTAGTCAAGGCGCACAAGGTTGTATTTGTTATTGGCACGTGCATTAACGTCAATTTGCACACTTCAGGTAAAGAACATATGTGCTTGCACCAATACGCGTGGCACACTAAGGCGCACCTAAGGCTGTGTTTTTTTATTATAATATTTATTATTATATAATATAATAATATATAATATAAGTATAATATATTATATTATATTCATATAACATGTATTATAAACTATAATATATCTAATATATACATACATATGTTATCTTTTATATTTTATTATTTTTTGATTAATTGTTTTGTATTCAGATAATGAAGATGTTAACTAGAATTGCTTTTAGGTTACTTGAGATTTTGAACATTTGTTATCTTTTATATTGTTTGGTCTAATTATTACCTATTTTGGTATTTCATGATGATATTTTTTTAATATTTTCTATATTTATTATTATAATATTTAATATTGTGCCTTGTTTTAGTCAAGGGCATCCCTCACTGCGTAAGGTGTCCTAAAGCTTTAGGCGCCAGGGATCCTAGTGCCTTAAGCGCGCCTTACACCCTTAACTACCTTGCCTATTTCAATTTTATTATTGATGGCTTTAGTTTTTATGTTGCAAGTTTTTGTGTTGCAAAATCCAAAAAGTTTAAACAATAACTTTTTTTGGATTAGGAGACATAGGCTTTGTTGTGAGCTCTAGCTATATTGGTAGGTTTTTTTTTTTCTCTAATGCATGAGTTTTGATGGTTTTTAGTTTGATTGTTCTGATTTGTTGTGAAGGCCATATCTATCGCCAACAATATAAAGGCTAAATCTATCATCATGTACCCATTCCATTTCTATCATAGCATAGGTAATGCAATATCTCTCGTATAATCAATCGCTCAAAAAAATATCATTGGTTTTATATTGGTCGTTTCATAGTTTATTATTTTTTTTATAGTTTTAGATTTTTGGTTAATTGATATTCTTGTATTCTTTAAAATATACGGTTCTATAACATTGGTTTTATAGTCTATTTTAAAGTTTGTTCTTTGGACAATCCAAACAAGCTCTTACTCACAATTTTTGGTTGGGTTGTAACAAATAATTGAGTTTAGTGTGAGTTCCTTATTTTATTATAACTGTTGCTCCAAGCCCATTTATTTTTGTTTCTCTATCTACGAATTCCAATGATGAAGAAAGAAATATATTTAAAAATAAAAATAAAAAAAAGAGTTTAAAACATAATTAACAATTCGGCATATGGTAAGAATACAATTCAGAAAATGTTCAAGTATAATTAGGGCTTGTTTTTTGAAAAGTCGTTTAAAAATTCGGCAAGTATTAATAAAATAACAATAAAAGGCAATTAGAGAGTATTTTTTTTTGTAATTTTTTATATTAAAATCTAATCTTTTACAACATAAAAATTAAGTTTTTACAATAGTACAGGAACCATTCGTATATAACACGGGAATAACACGTTCCCCATAAAAAAATGTGAATTTTACCAAATCATTGAAATGCTTAGACGTTTAAAATTGTTCAACTCATGTTTCTTGTTTAATATTTTATACTGCAATTTACTACTCAATTATATTACGATAGCTCTCTCAAGAATAATTAAAACCACAATCACAAAGAAGAAGAAGAAGAAGAAGAATAAGAATAAGAAGAAGAAGAAGAAAATATATGTATATCTAACTACTTCGCTTCTAAAAATATTCGTTAATAGTGTATTTGTTCAAAAACCCTATAAATCGGGGTTCATATTCACTGTGCAAATGTCGAAATTGTGTTTGAATTTGACATCCTTATAAAGAGTACGCTTGTCAAAATATATGTCAAGTGTCAGCAAATTGAAGCTCAGAGTGCATTTGCTAACACTACAAACAAAAATATTGTAACTTCCTTCTATTTAGTCAACGACCCGCAACTCAAATTCAAAGATATCACGTTTAGCTCTTTAAAGACATGATTAGTAATAGAATATTTGTGCTGCATGTATTATTTTTTAAGAGTTTTGTTAAGATCTTTAATGAATCAAAGAGACTTAATCAAACAAAGAAGTATATGATATCTAATATCAAGGAATTCATAAGTATTTCACATATTAAATACAACCTTTAATTTTTCCAACATTTGCAACTATAATTGTAATAGACTAATACTTAGTGGGTGATATAATAAGTATGGTAGTACCAGATTAACTAATATTTTTTAAAAGATTATATCATGGCTTAAAGTTTAATTAATCTTTTAACAACCAAGCTATTAAGATAAATGAAGTATGATCCAATAGCCTTTGGATGCAAACAAGTGGCTTGTATTCGATAACCAGCATTACCAAATCGTAGTCTAGGTATTAAGTATAACAAAAATTCAATGACAAGTACAATTATTAAAACATTATGTATGAATCACGTCGATCGAAATGAAAGATACAGTAGATGAAGATGCAACAAGAGCATGTTAGATAATGATGTAATTGGCATATTTAAATTTAGGGTTATTCTTATAAAAATAGCAATTAAGATTTATCAAAACCATATTTTCCTATAAATTACTTATTTCAAAATATTGTATGAACATTTAAAATGTAACAATGGACAAGTACTTTTATTTGTTATGATCTGAAATGTTGTAAAATCTAATATTTTTTATAATATTTTTACTGTGAGGCTGTTAAGGCCATTAAAGTTGTCAATTAATTGACTTTAACAATCTAATATACATGTTTACGAAGATTATTGTGCCTTGAATTTCACTTGTTGCACTACAAATGTTAAATCATGAATTCTTATCAATATTTTATTGTACGATTTATTTTATAATGTTTACAATTAATAGCCTAAGTTTAATCTTAAATTTACAAACCCTAAGTTGTTAAACTCAAATCTTATATTCAGTTGAACAGTACTCTTCCTTGCCTTAAATTTTAGAATCATTGTAAACTAAAAGAAAATATCAGACAAATGATAAAAAGCAAAAAAAGGGAATGACAATGACTAAATACTATCTATCATGTATCATATTTAAAAATACTATGGGACAATCACTTTAGCGTCAATTTTAGCCACGATGGCAAAGTTAGATTTTAAAACTTTGTTCAATTTTTTATCAAACAAAAATCTACAAATTAACTTAGCAATTAACAAAATAATTATACACCATCAAATAACTAATGAAACAGAGAGATAAGAAGTAAATTTTCAAATAAGTTGCAATTATATGTCATGCTTTCATTGGAAATGATGGAACAGTTGAAAAATTCGGGTATATGGATTAATATGACCTAGAGGGGGTGAATAGGTCAGATTCAAATTACTCACCAATTAAAAATTAGGCAACATATTCAAGTCTATTCGGTCGGTGATCTAGGATATATCCATGCAATTACTAAAAGAAAGCAAATAGATTGGTCAAATCAGATTTAATATAAATATTTTGATATATTTTTTATAAATCTGTTCAACCAATAACACAATCAAACAATAGACACACGATTTTTACGAGGAAAACCCAACCGGGAAAAACCTCGGGACCACGTTCAGTTGAAATCAAACACTAATAAAAAAATAGAGATATAGACTGTTACCCACGCTACAACTCACAACTGGATCCAACTCCACACGAGTTCCAACAATCGATTTACCACGTCGCTTTATATCTTCACGCACACTCCGAACCACACGAAACGCCTTTAAGGTTTGATCTCGAATTCGATCAAAAAACACACCAAATCACAGTCAACTCGATTCATACACAAGTTCACACTGAATCCACACAGTTGGGCAACAAGCAATGGATGTAATGAAATAAACCAACTAAGGTATTTAATCTTTCATGGAAGAAAGAGATTCAATCATATAGAGATTAACACTCTCATACGCTCAAGATCAAAATAATAAAACTTACTTGATCAAGATCTCGAACATCAAAGAGTAAAATTTAAGCTTCAATCAATAATAGAAGTTTTTGGATCTCTAGGTTTTTTCTTTGGTTTAGAGTGACTTGGATGGCTTAGGTTCTAAACCTAATATGTTATATTTATAGTAAAGCAAGAGTCCCAGAGAAATAGAAACTATTGGAGGGCAATTTAGAGTTTTAAAAATGCAACATTCGATGGTCCAATCAATTGGACTTATCTGTCCAATCGATTGGGCAAACTCCAATCAATTGGATAGAAGTTAGAATTTTTTTATTTCTGTCTAAACAAGTGCAATCAATTGGTGCTCAAGGTCCAATCGATTGGAGCTACCAACATATCAATTGGACTCACCAAATCAGTGCTAAAATTGCCCGATTAAGCTTCAATTTTCTCCAGAAGGTTCCCATTGCTATTATGACTTAGTTTTTAATATTTTTAAGGATTCTTAAACCTATTTATGTGGTATCTAAGTCACTTACCAACTTAATGGTGTGTTGATCAATTGAAGTTTTAAATTTTCTGATGTATAACTCTTCTGATCTTTTTTCTAGTAGTCTTTTTACAATCTTCAGTGATAAAACCATACTCAACCAATCGACTCTTAACTACCCACACACTAGGAAGGTTATATACACATGTTTTATCATACAAAATTAGTTAACACAAAAATTTAGACCTTACAACAGTTTGACTTGATGAGCCATTGGGTTGCATGTTCGATGCATTTGCTTAGTGCATATATCCTTGTGCAAGAGATTTGAATATTCAAATTTGAAAATCAGAATACCTCATAATTTTGATAAGCATCCCAAATGCTCTTTCGGAATAATAGAATCTTTGGAGAAGATCGCTTTCTTCCTAATGTTTTTCTTTAAAATTGGCTTTTGTCGCATTGAATCCACTTCAAATAAGATCCCACATTATTAAAATTTTCATTTTTGGGCAAAGAACTTTCATAAACATAATTTTTATGATAAAAAAATTTTAAAATAATAAATATTTATTTCTCAAAAATTAGATTTTTATCAAATTTTGAATATCGTAAATAGATAATTAATCTTTAATTATGAACCCGCTCGAGTTGGGCTCGGGCTCGGGCTCGAGATTTTAGGCCGGACCTCGGGTTGGGCTCGGGCTCGGGCTCGGGTTGGATGGTTTAAAGGTCGGGTTGCGCTCGGGTTGACCTCCAACCCAATCCAACCCGCCCAAGTTGCAGTCCTAGTACTATATGGATGAACACATCTAAAAAAATGAATAATTCAAAATTTTATAGGGTTCACGAATACAACTTTTTAATTAGAGATTAATTCGGTAGATTTAATCGAGTTCCAAAACGATGAAAAAATGATTAAAGCAAAAAAAAAATTCTTAATGGTCATATTGTCACGAGCCCACGGATCGAGCACGTTCCAAGGCCATAACCAAGCCTGGTTATGTTACAAAAAATATAAAGTGCATTGAAAGATTTTAGAGTACTATATAGAGCCTTATAGAGAACCCTAGAAAGAACTTAAAAGGATCTAGAATACTCATTAGATCAACTCCAATCGGCGTCTTCAAATTTTGGCTACAAAAAGGAATCTTCTCCAAATTTGAAGATGGAGACACCATTCAAAAAGTGTTGAACTTCAATCGTCTCATCTCCAAAAAAAGAATCTTCTTCATAGGTTAATGGCCCCAAAGACTGCCATGTGACATTTTGGAAGATAAATACCAAAAGATTTGAAAAAGGACACAAAAGATATTTCAAAATTATTGATAATAAAAAGAAGATGCTTTTAAAAAAATACAAAAGGAATTAAATTTGTTCAAAAGATTACTAAAAGAATAAATATGAAAATTCAGAAAAGTAAAAGGCAGATCTCCATATTTGGAGCTGGAGAATAGAGATCTCCATATATGGAGTCAGAAATAGAGATAGAGGGGCTGACTTCAAATTTGTAGCCGAATATAGAGATAGGTTGGAGTTGAATTTCAAAAAAGTATCTATATATTTGAAGATATAAAGATGGGTTGGAGTTGCTCTTAGAGTCCTAGGGAAGTCTATACATGTGGCATATGTACATATTTTAAAAAATTTTGGTAGACTTGTATAGATTCTAGAATAGTCTTAGCCATTAGATCATCACCAATTAGTGTAATCTTGTATACTAGTCCTAGGCTTGAAGCCTATATAAAGGGGCAAGCCCCCTCATTTGTAAACATCAAGCTTTGAGTAACAATACATGTGTTTTATTCACTCAAACTCTTTTGTGTGTGTGTGCTTCTTGTTTGAGTGTAGTGCTTAGGCAATGACAACTTCTAAGTCATTTTGGAGGAAAAAACTGACTTGAGCTAGCAAAGAAGTGACTCACTCAAGTGTCGCACGATCACTCGTAAGGATCAAGGTCTAGGTCCGTGACACAACAGACCCCTACCCCCTTTTGCTCCCATCTCTCTCCCCATCCCACCTCCCTCACTATGCAATCCACAGTCCCTACCACATGGCTCCACCTGTAATTTGCAACTCTATTTTACAGTATTATCAGTTGTCAATCAGGTTAGTGATATTCGCTCAAAAATGCTTATTTTAAGCAATTATCCTTTTAGCGTTATCGCACTCTCCTATGTAAAACTGTCATTTTTATCAATTTTTCTACGTAAGAGTTCCTTCCATTGCGTATAATATATTTTTTTTTGGATAAAATGGGCTATTTGCATGAATTAAACACATTTTTGAAAAATTAGATATTAAGCTGTTTTGATTATACGTTTTCACTATTGCAGAAGACCCGATCAGACGATTCTCGAGACTAGTAGGCCCACGATCGACCACAAAAGCCTAGTATCAGAGCCCACTGACAGTGCCATCGAGACACGGACCAAGATGTGGACCTAAGGGAATTAACAGAGCTTAAATCAAAGGAGAGAGAAATAGTGGAACCTACACAATTGTTAGAATCGTACAAGTCCTATCAAGAAGATTCTAACAATCTAGGAAACATTGACTAAGCCAGTGGACCCTTAAGCTGCTATAAGAAGGTACCCAAAGCTAAAACAGAGCCCAAGTCCATGACGCCAAGTACTAGATGAACCAAAAAGTTGCACTGCCAAAACAAAGAGAAAAAGAGCAAAAGAGTTGATTTCCCAAAAGAGAAGCCAGAGCATTAATAAACCCTAGTTGAACCGTGCTCGAATCCACAAATATCAACAAGAAATGTTGATCATCCCATGGATACGATGAGCCAGTTGATGGACTATGATCATGAGCCAAGAGGTGGACCATGGATGAACCAAGTGGCAACATGTGAGTTGGCACAAAGAATTGTTCGCATTGATGAACTACGATGGTGGGCCGAGATGTAAAGATAAGCCACCATAACACGTGACACACACGATGGATGCAAAAAAAAGGAAAGGGGCAACAAATTACAAAAGAAATTGAGAGGAATCTCACTCACGGGCTCACTTGACCATTTCCACAAAGGGAGAGGGCAAAAGGGTCCATGGTGGTAGTATGTATTTATAACCCAAAAGAAAACCCTAGAGGGGGGAACCGATCTTCCATTCCATTCACCCATGTTTTAACCATGGCCACCCCCTCCATTGAACGGGGATCCATCTCTACTCCACAAGCCGTCATCCACCACCTCTCTCTCCCATCCTTTTCTTTCCCCCATCCTCTCTCTTCCTCCCAAGCTAACGACTCTAACCCTAACTCTCTATCACGGCTATGCTTCACGGTTGCTCACCTTGTTGCCTTGAGAACCAGCAAGCAACCTGCAATCCTGACCTTCATCTCCATTGCCGGGCAGTCTTTGGCCGGACTGCAAGTCCACCGAACCTGCAATAAACAGTGCTGCATAGCAGCAGGCCGTTATCTTCTGTTGCAAAAACTTCACGACCAGCAAGCACCCTCAGTGCCGCTCTTCCAAGAACGAACCCGTGGGCACCATTCTCCTCCCCTATCTTCTCTTCAACGTTGCAGAACATGCAACTCCACCAGTGCTCTTCTACAAGCAACTCCAGCAGTCTCCTCACCATCATCAACAACCACACTACATCCTCCTCTTGCCACAACAACTCTCCACCTCGCCTTCTCCTCTACTGCCCAGCAACCACCATCGTTTCCGCCTCTCCTCTTGCTGCTATTCTTGCAAGTCCCCATGGCATCCAAGAACCTGCAACTCACCAACCTCTCATTTGCACTCCCATGGTGGTGATTCATCACCCCGAGCAGCCACCAATCCGCTATCATGGTAAGCTTTCCTGAGGTGATTCTCACTCACCCCTTCTCTCTCTAGGTTTCTGGTCCCTCTCTACCCTTCAATCTCTCTCTCTCTCTCTACTTTATTAATTTCTTGCTTTCTAGGGTAGTTTCTGCTATTTGTTTTTGCTACAAATATGTTGGAATTGAAATTAGATGTTGAAACTAATTTGATGAATTAATTCTCGTTTTCAACCTATGTTTCTCACTGTCTCGTTTTCAACCTATCATTCTCACCTCACCATAATTTCTGGCCAAAAATCTGTCATTTCATGTTCTTGAGTCGCACGAACTAACCCCGAGTGCGGATCAACATCCGACACTAATCCCTATACAAATCTTACATTTTGCAGGATTAAAAGTCTAGGATAATTATAAATTTTGTTGACTCTAGGGTTTCCGATCTAACGACAGGGGAAAATTCTACTTTCAGTTAGTACTCTCTCTCTCTCTCTCTCTCTCTCTCTCTCTCTCTTAGTTTGACTCATTCAACTACACCAAAGTGATCAGACCTACAACTCAACTCTTTCAAATTTCACACTTCACTTTCAATTTCCAATTAACTACAGTATGCGGCCCCACATAAACTCATATTAACCATTTGTCTACTCGTCAAGAAAGTGGGGACCCTCTCTCTACTCTTAAACTTCAATCTCTTCTAAGTTCTACAAACTTTTATATATTGGTTGTGTATTTTTAACATTGAATTTTTTTATTATATACGAATCAAACACGAATATCTATAGTTACGGACTTTTGTCATTACTTGAATTTTTGACTGAATTATTGATCGATTGTTTTAAGTTTGGAATCGAATTATACTCCCAACTTTTCTCGTCTTGAACTTTTGCAAGATCCAAACTTAATCACTAGGGTCATGAGGAAACCAAACAAAAGAAAAAGTTGGTTTGGTCAGATGGGTGGTGCGTGAAGAGAAGACCGCATGGAGAGATAGATGAGATCAAAAGAGGGAGATGATGTAGAAATATATCCGAAGATATTTTATGGTATAATGGCACCCTTCCATTTTCCTTCCTTTATCTTTCCCTTCCCTTCCCTCTCCCCTTTCCCTTTCTCTTTGCAAAATGCCACCATTTGTCTTTAATTACACCGTTATTGTTTCTAATCTTCTTATTCCATTATATTCTTCATCTTCTTCCATCGTTATCTTTAATGGAGCAGTAAGCTGAGGAGCAAGTCATCCAACCATGCCACATTTGCAAGAAACAATTCCAAACTTCAACCAGAAAGCAAGAGCACAATAAGATGATGCACCGAAAATTGACAGAAGAGTGTAACGACTGTTACGATGTGTTTCAAATCATTAGTGAACTTGACGTTCACAAACTGGAAAATATAGTAACTAGTCTTTTATAGGGCCGTGATGTAACAAGGTACACCAGCTTGAACTTATAGGGCCGTGATTTATAGGCGTTGGATTGGACTTATTTTAATGGATTGATCTCAACTGTGGGAATTTGAGCAGTATTTGAGGTACATAGATCCAACGCCTAGAAATCACTAATCAGACTGATTTTTGGTTTGTAGGTCCACCTAGGGATTGGCCAAACATCCATACGGTCAGAGTCCTCTAAGAGTGTGTCACGTGGCTCATATAATGTCAATGGCAGATACAAGTTTCTAGTCATCCAAAAAATGAAATAATTGGGTATGATTCTGTTTTTGTTTTGAGTGGAACTAATCGCATGTGGTGGGCCTAAACCCTCCTGCATGTTCATGGCAGGATTTCTATGTTCTCAAACTACCAAAACATTCTTTTTGTTTTTTAAATGCTACAAGTCCAAAAGCGGGAGGCGGTTTTTCTTTTTCCGAGGAGGTGATTTTATAAGATAGAAAATAGTTCTGTGCTTCGGATCGTCTTTTTTTTATTGGATTGTATTGAAATCTTAATTGAAGTTTGAACCAATGTTTAAAAGGGGCCATTATAAGGGTATAACCGATTGTAACGCACATGGGCAAAAACAGAAAAAAAAAAAAAAAAAAGGGAAAATAACTGAAAAAAAGGCACCAAAATTCAAATTTTCTATAAACTTTATAACTGAAAAATAACTGAAAAAAAGGGGCATTATTTTGAAAATAACGGTTATTAGTTATTTTCGTTATAACGGATAAATAGCGGCCGTTATAACGAAAATAGTGGCCACTATTTTCTGAGCGTTAAAACATTACATAACATAATGGGGGAGGACTCTGACCATATGGATGTTTGGCCAATTCCTATGTGGACCTACAAACCAAAAATCAGCTTGATTAGTGATTTCTAGGTGTTGGATTGGACTTATTTTAATGGGCTGATCTCAACTGTAGGAATTTGAGCAGTATTTGAGGTACATAGATCCAATGCCTAGAAATCACTAATCAAGCTGATTTTTGGTTTGTAGATCCACATAGGGATTGGCCAAACATCCATATGGTCATAGTCCTCTAAGAGTGTGCCATGTGTCTCATATTGTGTTTAAAGGGAGCCTATCAAAACTGGCCAGTCCTTGAGACGGACCCAAAAAAAATGGCCCTTTTTAAACCTTGTACAATGCCAATCCTTTAAGCTTCGAAAATTTTAAAAAATTCCAAAGTAAACCTTTTAAATCTAGTAGAATGCGCATCCTTAAACAAAATCCTGGCTCCGGCGCCTCTGAGTGTCAACACCTTTATATTAGTACGGTTTTCAATGTTATAACTATTTCCTTAAAGATTTAACGCATTTTTTATGGAAACTTTGTCTTTAAGAAACATGTAGAAATAAATACAAATTATTCCATTTTTTTTTTATGGTAATCTACTATTTTAGCGAGCCCGTGTTTGTTGTCTCCCTCCAAAAAATGTCACACAGATAGGGTTCTCAATGGATAGTCAAAAATCTGAATCCGTATTCGAAAATGATTCAGATTTTTTTAATATTCAAATAGTTTTCGGATACGAATATTAGTATATCCGATTCGATAAATTATTAATAATTATATTTATTATACATAATCAATTATATTATATTTATCATATTAAATAGAATTTATTATATAAATATAATATTTATAATTATTTATATATGATTTTCGGACCGGATATCTGATAAATTAATCAGATTCGAATTCGAATAGTGTATCCTTCAGATATTTTATTGGATTCGGATATCTGATATTTTTTTTTCGGATTCGGATTGGAATTCAGATTGGATTCAGATATGCTTCTATTCGATCTTAATAGTAGCCATTGACAGCCCTACAAGTAGAACTCTTTCGGGCCCATATCCATGCATGCTTCGGGCCCATATCCGTACAAGGAGTAAAACTTCTGTCACAACAAAGTTGCAAATCACACAATCACAGCTAATGAGTTCTCGGGCACGTACACCTCAAAGACAAGCACTTGAATACGTGCCGAGAACTCATTGGCTTGTGATTGTGTGATTTACAATTTGTTGTGATAGAAGTTTTACTTTCCCTACAAGTGGAACACTCTTCAGTTGGTTGTGCCACCAATATCATGATTTCACGTTAGAATGATCACAAAAGTGACAGGTCATCTCCCAATTGTTTCCCCAAATTTAAGGAAAAGAAATGAGTAGAGCGTGTCATCACTCTCCATAGATTATGGGGGCACCATTGACTAATGTTGAGGGCACCATGGGAACACAACTCTATCTAATGATGACACGTGACTCGGTAAAGCTACTATTCCGTCGGCACATAGTAGAAAAATCAAGAGTAAAATCCGGTCACCGTGCGTGGTGAGAAGCCGGTCACCACGCACAGTACGAGCCACGTGGACACTATTAAAGGGCGCTGACCGTATGGATGTTTGGCCAATCACTAGATGGACCTACAAACTAAAACTAAACCTGATCAGTGATTTCTAACCGTTGGATTGAAATTATTTTTATGGGTTGATGATTTTAACCGTAGGAATTTGAGCATTATTGAGCGTAGTTTGGGTACAAAGATCCAAAGGTTTTAAATCACTAATCAGGATGATTTTTGGTTTTCAGGTCCACCGAGGGACTGGCCAAACATCCATACGGTCAGCGCCCTCTAACAGTCTACCACGTGGCGCGTATTGTGCGTGGCACTGTGTCCGAAGTTTTACTCGAAAATCAATATTAGCTTACGCCCATAAAATCCCTTTCGCAGATCCCAATAAGATTCTCACCTCCTGGCGAAAAAAATTAAGGGAATGAGTCGTATTTATGTCTAATACAAACAGTATGTTCGTATAATCTTACTTACTAGTACTTTTGGTGACCATAATTTCTACTCGAGATCCCAATATCAACTTGATTGGTAATCTCTAGCCATTGGATTCGATTATTTTTTCATTAGATGAATTTTAGCCGTTGGATTCAGGCAATTTTTGGGTATTCAATTTGAATAGTTATAGATCACTCATCAGACTGATTTTTGATGTGTATGTCCATCAAGAAGCGGGCCAATAATTTAAGGTTCAGTAGGCCCAAAAAAGTGTTCCACGTGGTGCCCTTTTACCTAGAAAGTGCAAACTTTCCATTTGTATTCACATTTTGATCCGGTGGATCAGTGGCCCTACCTACGGAATTTTTCTGAGCCCACTTATGGATGTTTAGCCCACCCCTTGGTGGGATATACACACAAAAATCAATTTGATTGATGATTTCTAGGCATTGGATATAGTACCCAAAAAACATGCTTAAATCCAATGGATAGATCACTCCTAAAAAATCACAAAAATCTAATTAGTAGAGATAAACAATCAAGGTTATTTTTGGTGTGTACATCCAGTCATCCACCAAAGATCAGGCTAAAAATCCATGCGGTCAGTGGGCCCAAGAACATGCCGTACATAGGATAGGACTACGTAGGGCAGGAGATCCACTGGATCGAAACGCGGCTGGATTCCGTAAAGTAAAAATGCAAATACCTTTCCGCCCTTTTTAAGAGCAACCGTCACTATCATTACCCGCTTAATTTTGTTTGGACAATGTTCGAGAAGTCCTAATGACCACTGTAGTCCTAAAATCCACACTGTTGTATCCTTAATCCAACGGCTATGATAATACCCCTGGTGGGTCCCTCGGGATCACACTAAGTTTCTACACAGCACTCTTCTGTTCAGTTAAAAAGAAAGATGAAAAATATCAACGACTTCAATTATAATCCATCCACCATTGAAACCCTGCAATTCAAACTTCAAACTTCAAAGTTCAAAGTTCAAACCCCATCAATGAGAGCAAAAGAAAATGGCAAAATCAGCACACCCACCTCCCAGTCCAAACCCTCTCAGAAAAACTCTAGTAAGGGTTTTGTTCATCACCTTACTCTGCTCTCTTTCCTACATTTTTGGCTCCTACAACAACTCAAATTCAATCTCTCAAACCCATTTTCAAGAAACTTATTGCCCTCAACTCAATCTGTCAACCCTTTCAACCCATTCATCATCCCTAGATTTTGAACCCCACCACAGAATTTCTCCCCCTCCAGACACCTCTGTTGATCTCCAGTTCTTCCAATTCTGTGATAAGAACTTCACAGATTACTGTCCATGTCATGACCCATTAAGAGAGAATCAATTCAATGTCGAAAAGAAGTTTCATCGAGAGCGGCATTGCCCGGAGAGGGTGAGGCGATCCGTTGTTTAGTTCCTAAGCCGGTCGGATACCGGATGCCGGTCCAGTGGCCAGAGAGCATAAACTTTGCTTGGTTTAAGAATGTGCCTTCTAAGAAGCTGATTTCTTACAAGAAATCGCAGAATTGGGTTCGGTTGGAAGGCGATCGTTTGGTTTTTCCGGGTGGCGGGACGTCTTTTCCGATGGGTGTGAAGGGTTATATTGATGAGATCAAGCGTGTTGTCCCATTGAAATCAGGGGATGTGAGGACAGTTCTTGATGTTGGGTGTGGGGTGAGTGAATGTGAAAGTTTCTGAATTTTAATTCTCTTGTTCTCTTGGCATTGTTATCTTAATTCATAAGTAATATTTAAAATGTAGGTATTTTTTATCTCGATTTTGTACTTTTTATGTTTATTTTTTGCTTAATTTGGGGGTTCTTTGTGTCTGTGTTGATCATTAGCATGAAGGAACATAAAAGGTTCTTATTATATTCTCTTCGTTAATGGTTTCCTGCGTGTTATTTCAATCTCGGTTTTGTCTGTTTTTTGCTTGATTAGCTTTTGTTGTGTCTGCAATGACCAAATAGACAAAAGGAATATGATATAACTGTATTAGTTCTTGTATGTTACTGTATTTTCTCTGCATTTGTTCTATTCAGATTATGTTGTGTTTGTAAGATCTTGAGGAAAAGTATTAAAAAGATTAGGACTTATAATTATCGTGGCTTGTTTGTCAATGCATGTAATTTTTTAATCTGGATTTGTCTCTTTTTGCTTAATTTGGTTCTCTGGGTGTGTGTTGGATGATCATGGATGCCAAGGGGCAGAAATCGAGGCTTGTTATTATGGTCCTGCTGGGTTTGGTACTGGATCAGTAGGACTAACCAACTTTGCTTTCCCTGGAAACTTGATTCTATAGTCTAAGAGATTTAGAGACCAAATCCCATAGGTTTCTCCATCCCTCACACTGCCCGCCTGTTGGAATATGGATAATGTTGTTGTTATTAGTGAACGACTCACGAATAGACAAGAAAACTCCCTGCTCCTTAATTGTTTGAACCAATAGCCTCCAGAGGTGTCGTCAACAGCTACTTTTATAGCAGTAGATTCTAGGAGGCATATATATAAATATGTGGTCGATGTGGGTGTCAAGTACAAGTGCTCTAGCAATATGAATTACAGCTTGCTTGCGAGTCTTCATCAGAGAAAAGGAAGGTTAATAGAAGCCCGGGAGATTCTCGTTGATATGATCGAGAAGGGGCTTAGGCCCAACTTTCCGATTTATATGAAAGTAGTGAAGGATCTCCACAAGTCAGGTATGGGAAATTTGGTCACAGATTTAAAGAATAGGCTCTCGAAGTTCCACTCAAGTACAGAAGCTGGGTGATTTTGTTCTGTGTTAGTCTGTAATGATGCAGATATTCTTTGTATTTTAATTTTTGCAATTTAGATCTACAAAGAGGAGGATTTCCAGCTCAACAAGAGAATTTGTTGGCTAGAGTTGAACATGAGCAGCAAATGAAACATAAGATAGTATTTATCGGGGAAGAGAGTAGATCAGTCTCATTTTCTCTACTCCTCTCCGGATTAAACAGTGGGACTGCATTAACTTTCAGGATTATTTGCTGGTGGTGCAAGCATATCTGGTTCAAAATATGCTTGGCATTCTGATGATTTAGATGAGTTCGGCTGTTGAAATAATTTGGTAACTATTTTGATATGACATTTGTTGGTTTTTGCTAACCTTTGGTTTCCTTTGATAATAAACAGAGAGAAAAAAATTCTCTCTTTTTTTTTCAATTCAAGTTTTGTTGGTTCTATGATGATCCAAAGAAACGAAAACATATGCTATTGTATTGTTTCCAGGATGTAAATTTGTTCCTTTTATGTTTTATTCAGGTTTTGGTGGGCTTGTGATGATTTTTAGAATTATTTCTTTAAGAAGCCAATCTGTGTTTTCTGAATTAGAAGATAAGTTATTTCATGTTGTATTTATTTCTATTTGCAGCATATATACGTGGATGTTACTGGAACAGCTGATGCACAATTTCATGTCTCTACCTGAACACCTTGTAGCCTCCACAGGAAATTTTGACTGTTGGTTTCTAATTTTTTCTTCTTAAGGTTGCAAGCTTCGGTGCCTCCCTACTGGACTTTAACATCCTGACAATGTCAATCGCACCAAGAGACATACACGAAGCTCAAGTACAGTTTGCATTGGAACGGGGACTACCAGCCATGCTTGGAATACTAAGCATCCACAGGCTACCATACCCATCAGGGTCATTTGATATGGCTCACTGCTCACGATGCCTAGTACCATGGACTGGTTACGGTATTCATACTGAATTCTGTACTTCGGTGTATGACATAATCTGTATTAGAATGCTGACATCTGGTTTCTGTTAACCAAACAACTAGATGGACTGTATCTGATGGAAATTGACCGGGTTTTGCGTCCTGGTGGCTATTGGGTCTTGTCCGGACCACCCATCGGTTGGAAAATTAGCTATAAGGGATGGGAGAGACGGGCTCGGGAATTGGAAGAAGAGCAGAAGAATTTGGAGGATCTTGCGAGGCGACTGTGCTGGAGGAAGATTGCAGAGCAGGGCCCAATAGCTGTATGGAGAAAGCCGACTAATCATGTACACTGCATCCAAAAATTAAAGGCTTGGAAATCTTCCCGCTTATGTGATGCAACTGATCCTGATGCTGGTTGGTATGTTTTTCTCATCTCATTTTCACATTTTAGATTTTGTTTCCTATTTTCTTCTAAATTTAAAGTACACACCAATCGAACTGAACTGAACATTATAACTTCTTGTCAATACCTCTGAGATTCTGTTAAGCTGAAGAATTTAAAGTTTTTTATTTATTTTTAATCAAAAGAGTCGTGTAATATGTTAAACTGTAATGTCAAAATTAATTGGATCGTACTTATCAAAAATAATAAAAGTTAATGGGATTCATGCATACATGCTTCATGGTTGCTTTGAAAAATATTTTCTCCACTTTTTTCGTCCATATTAATATATAAAGCGAAGCACACTTCCAGATGGTTAGTTTGAAGTTTGTCCTGGTTGTCCTGGATTGTACGCCCACCTTTTTAAAGAAGTCACGTACATAATCATGTATTTCTTTAGTTGCATAACACATTCAAAGGGAAAAACAGTCTTTTAGCTTTATAAGTTTATTTTTTAAGAGGAGATAAAACATGTGGTGCTTTCTTTACTTTCTCTCTTTTTAGCAACTGAATTGGCAGCTTTTTAGGCTTTTTTTTTCTTTTATCTTTTTGATAGGTTTGCCAAAAGCTCATAACTTCCAGTCAATAAGTTAGTTTGCAGTAAAATTTGATCCATTAGAACCTCTCGCAGGGGTCTTTCCAGTGATATCCATTTCTAATTATGTTTATCATCATCATCATCATCATCATCATCATCATCATCATCATTATAAGCCTTTTCCCAAGGTATGGGGTCAGCTGCACGAATCTTGTTCCTCCATTCAATCCTGTCTAAAGCCATCTCATCCGTTAAGGTGAGTATCTTAAAATCTATTTTTAAACCTTACTCCGCGTCTGTTTTGGCCTTCCCCCCACCCTTTTAGGCCCTTCGACTTGCACATTCCTCCTCACTGGTGTTGTCATTCCTCCTAACTAGGTTTATCTAAGTATAAAATTGATTTTTGTTTTTAGTTTAATAATTCCTATAATAGCCTTAAATACTTGAACTTTATAACTAACAATGGGATACAAAAGTGTAACATAGTTCTTTTTTGTTATTTTTAAAGTTTTCTTGTATTCTAGTAGTTTTGGACTCATGATCTTTTTGTTTATTGCTTTTGTCTAATTCTTTTATACTATAAAACCTTATAAAGAATTTGAGTGAAAATTTGGAGGGAAAAACTTTAGAGCCATTTTCATATTGGATGTGTTCCTTGATGAATCTTTAGTCCCACATTGGAGGGATAAAGTTCTTGAGTGGCTTATAAATGCCAATTTTTTGAGACCTTGGTAAAAGCTAAGGTGGTAGAGAATGAAGAGTGCCATGCACACGCACGCCACGCAATGCCATGCCATGTGCAAGGTGTGGTCCAAACCATCCAAGTTGATGGACCTGATCGAGGAGCTCTCCTAGCCCCAAAACGCAATTGGTTGATCATCCAAGTTGATAGCCCCAACTTAATTATGTGCTATTTGTTGATTGCAATTGATGGATGGTGTGGATCATCCAATTTAGTTTATTTTTAAGATAGGGGATCTCCTAGGTGGGGCCATTAATTGGATGGACCAGATCAATGGTTATGTGGATCAATTATATTGTAGAGCCCTTTAACATTACTCAGTTCATCGTGATATGGATGTAGTTTACATGCTCTGCAATTCCAGTTCCCATGTCTCCTCTACCTTGTTAATCTGCTCTGATAGAAGCTCTCAACAGGTACAAGAAGATGGAGCCATGCATTACTCCTCTTCCAAAGGTGAAAGATATCAAAGATATATCAGGAGGTGCTCTGGAGAAATGGCCTAAAAGGTTGAATGCTGCTCCACCTAGGATCAAAAGTGGGATTGGTAAAGAAATTACAGTTAGAACATTCTATCAAGACAATCAGTTATGGAACCGGAGAGTTTCTTACTATAGGAGTGTTCTTAAATCTCTCTCTGCGGGTAAATATAGAAACATTATGGACATGAACGCTGGCTTGGGGGGTTTCGCTGCTGCACTGTCCAAATACCCAGTCTGGGTTATGAACGCGGTTCCTTTTGACGCAAAGAACAGCTCTCTTGGTGTCATTTACGAGCGTGGCCTAATTGGAACTTACATGAACTGGTGAGCCTTGCTAGTAAATCTTCTTTTCTTTCCTCTTTTTTTTTTCTTCTGGAAGGGAAGTTGGGGTCTAGTAGCCTGTGACCTTAAGGTTGTAACATAAAGGGCCTTCTGGTTGAGCAACGGGTCAACTCTCTTAAGCCTTTTAGCAACCTCATGCTGATTTATCACTTCTTTAGTTGGAACTTGGTGAGATTGATGTTATAAAAATGCTTGCTTTCAGGTGCGAGGCCTTCTCAACATACCCCCGCACATATGATTTGATACACGCAGATGGGATATTCAGCATGTACATGGACAAGTAAGGATTCTAGTTCGTGTTCTTTTCCTAAGCATTCACATAATTATCAGCTATTGTTGGATTTTAATCTCTGGACAATGAGTTTCTGCTCCGCGTATGGCAGAGACCCTGAAATGGTTATAAAGTATAAGTGTACTAGTTTGATGTCTACTATTCCAATTTATGTTTATTTCTCTAATTTCTCTTTCAGGTGTGACATTCTCGATATTCTCTTCGAGATGCATCGTATTCTTCGCCCTGAAGGGGCCGTTATAATAAGAGACCACATTGATGTCATCGTAAAAGCAAAGGACATCGCCGACAGGATGAGATGGAACAGCAAGATCCAACACAGTGAGCATGGGCCTTTCCATCCTGAAAAAGTCCTCTTTGTTGACAACTCTGAACTGATAAACCATGCAAACCATATTTCAAGCAAACCATAACTCATACATCCAACCTGTGCAAATAGTCATCTGTAAACAAAAATCAATGAAGAAAGTCCCCTTGCTTTTCTCTCAATTTTTCTTTTTCTTTCTACTTGAAGGAACAAAGGTGTTGTGCAATTGAAAGAGGAAACTGAGAACAAAAAAGATGAGATTGAATTCTCTATGAATAAATGGAGATGAATCCCTTTATAATTTGAATCTAGTAAAATTCAATGGTTATGCATGTGCGCTTGGGCCAGGTGCTATATATTGTTGAATGTGAGTCATTGCATTTTAGGATCCTGTTCATTTGGGAAAGATCTAAGATACAAATTCTGTATCAAAATTTGGATATAGAAGTCCATCAAAGTGCCATGTGGCTCATTCTCACACCCAGGGACCCATCAATGGTTGGTCTACAACTTCGCAGATCTACACACCAAAAATCAGCTTGATTGATGATTTTTAGTTGTTGGATTTGAGCACTTTTTTTTTTATTATTGGCTTGAAACCAATCCGTAGGCATGTTCATGAAGCCCATGATGAGCTGATTTTTGCTGTGTTGGACCACCATGATTTGAACCAAATACGCATGGATTTTTCGGCCCAAAAATCTATGAGACATGGTATTTTGGAGGGGCCAGGGGAGGGCTCGGGGAGGGCTCGGAAAATAGGGTGAATCATCAGATCCCTGATCCGCCTGCTTCGTAAAATTTGTCACGCCCCAAATCCTGGCATCCAAATTCGACCCGAATGCCTGAAAACGACTCGTTTATCCAAGATCCAATGTGTGATAAAAAAATAAAAATAAAAGTGCTCTAAAATAATTTTCAAAATTTATTAGAAATAGTCATAATTAAAAATAAATTTCTTTGGTAAAAGTATTTTAGTAGAAAAATACATTTTCTATTTTTAGAAAATGAATTATCAAAATTTATTAGAAGCGAATAGTTAATATAAGAAAAAAAAATTAAATATTTTTTTTAAGTTATCATAATTATCTATAAATCAAAAGAAACAACTTTTGTGAAGACGTTGGCTAAAAATGGTATTTACTATTTTTTGAGCAATTAATTTGACTCTGAAATCTGACCTGACAATAGTGATACCTCTGTAATATGTAAAAATTGTAAATATTTTAAAAGTTAAATCTAAAATTTTAATTAATTATTCTAAGCGATTCTAAACACTTTTATGAAAAGTGTGAAGTAAAATAATTATAAGTACTATTCTATGTCAAGAAAATATTTTAAATATTACACCCATAAAAATGCATTCATTAAGGATGTAATACCCTGAACTTTTGTTCGGGGATATTAGAGTAATTTATATTTAGAAGGATATTTTCGACAAATGATAAAATTAAAATACTTAATAAAATAATTAATATCTTTGAGTAACACATTAATTGTCTTAATTAAAATTTTCTATAACTTTATCTTTTGGAAATAATGAAAATCTTTCCCTAATTAAATATTTGAACTTTAAAAATAAAGAAACTATTTAAATAAATTACTTATGATAATTAATTATACATATAAATAAATAAAGACTTCCCATTTTCTTATGATTATTAATTATACATTTATGTATGTCAAAAATTCCCTATAAATTATCACAATATTCATAGTCATATCATTATCATGGGGTTAAAAGTTAAAATAAGGCGAATTGAATTAAAAATCATGATCAAGATAATTTTTCTAACCAATGCAATATGCAATCTAATCCATGGAAGATTAAATTAATACAACCTGCCTGCAGATTAATCCATGAAATTTTTTGCTCCAAGGACGTTTGATCCATGGCGTTCTTGGACCAAACTTTAAGCGCCAGGTTAAGGTGAGCTTAACCTTAGTTTACTTAAAAAAATTTACGGGAATCAATTTACAATTTAATATATTACCTATTTTTTCGTCAAAACTCAAAACAAAAACATTGCCTTTTCAGCTTCTTCTTCTTTGTTCGTTCTCTTCATCCTTCAAGCCTACATTTTTCAGAGGGGAATTTTTTACATACCCCCCCATCTTATGTTTAAAATTTGACATACCCCCCCATGATTTGAAAAAGCTGACATACCTATGACTCGGTCCACTGTCATTTGACCAGTGTTGACCCGAGTTGACTACCAAATTTTGTATTAATGGACAAAAATGACCTTGTCTTCAACAATAGAACAAGGGTTTGGGTTTGGGTTTTGGCCCAAACCCCAAATCAAACATGAAATGATGAGATTAAAAATAAAAAGAAAAACCATTATTGGTAAACCTGAGATTTTTTTTTTTAATGAATTAAGCAAAGATTGAAAATAAAAAACCATAAAAATAGATAAAACTCACGAGGGAATGCGATTTCTTTTTAAAATTGAGAGAACCCATCTTTCCAAAATTCATGTATCAAAAGCTTAAATTCTAAATTGCTCTTATTCTTGTTTTCATTTTTATTAATGAGATTTTTAGAAATATAATTGTATGCTTTTTATTTTTTTTCAAAACCTTGAGTTTTAAATTGTTGCCGGAGTAGTGGTCGGCTGGCCATGAGACTCCGGTGGGTTGGTCGCCGGTGATGGGCAGCTAACCCATTGGAGTCTCGTGGCTAGTCGTCGTCCATAGCCGTTCGATTTGGGATTTAGGTTTTAGCCCAAACCCTTGTTCCAAAGGTGCAGGCAAGGGCGTTTCTGTCATTTAATAAAAAATTTTGTAGTCAACTCGAGTCAACACTGGTCAAATGACAGTGGACCGAGTCATAGGGGGGTATGTCAGCTTTTTCAAAATAACATGGGGGGGGGGTATGTCAAAAATTTCCTTTTCGGAAACTTGAAGAGTATTTGAATAAGTTTCCGGAAAATTGCATAAAAGAAAACAAACTTTAATTTATTCACAAAAAAGAATACAACTTTTCGCAAATCCCAAAAAAGAAAACGAAACGCCCTTTCAAAGGGCGTTTTGTCTGCTGTCAGTCCAATCAGTCGCCGACTGACTAACGAATGACTGATGGCTGACACGTCTGACAAACGCCCTTTAAAAGGGCGTTTATTCCTGAGAAATTTTAAAAAACGTCCCATAATTCCTCAACTTCTAAACCAATCTACGAATATCGGAATGATCTGAATTTTTGTGAGGATGATCTCCTCACCGTAGAGATCATCCTCACCAAAAATCAGCCATTGATTCATCTTCTGGGTACACCAAAACGGGCGTAAAAATTGGGATATCAAAAAACGCCCTTTAAAAGGGCGTTTGTCATTAAAAACGCCCTTTAAAAGGGCGTTTTCTACTGACAACACGCCCATTTGACATTTTTAAAAAAGATCTGACAGATGTTTTTTAAAAAGGCGTCTATTACTGAAAAACACCCTTTAAAATGACGTTTTTTACTGACAAACGCCCTTTAAAATGACGTTTTTTGATAAACATGTGCCACGTAATGAAACGCTCTTTGAAAGGGCGTTTCGTTTTCTTTTTTGGGATTTGCGAAAAGTTGTATTCTTTTTTGTAAATAGATTAAAGTTTATTTTCTTTTTAGAAATTTTCCGATAAGTTTCTGAAGGAATATCACCTTCTTCTCTGAATCCCATCTCCCCAAGAGCCCTCCATCTCCAAATACCACATCAGATCAGAGCCGTTGAATTAGATTCCGACAGTCGTATCTTCCTTCACCGAAAACTCAAATTGCCAAGTCTCCCCCTCCACCACTCCAGGAACAATTACCGATCACCAACGCTGCCATAAATGGTGAGAATGAGGCGAGCACTCCGAACTCTAATGTTTTAATGGAAACTCCTCCAACCCGCCTCTTAGATCTGACACACATTCATCCTTAGATAAATCACTGGCATATAACTGCCCATGAAGAAAATAATAGATAGCTTCATTTACAACCACAACGCTCCCCGTCGGTAGGGCACGAATATGTTCGCGGATATTCGAACAATCCTCATTCCATGAGTTCTCTCCCACGTCGTAACAGAATCCTGCCAAATAAATCTTCTTTTCGATAACTACATGCCCATATACTGAACCATTATATTTGACCCTAGGTGAAGGGTCGGGCAAGGAGACAAATGATTTTGATTATGGATCGTAGACCTTGGCCCACGGACACGAAATGTTGTTAGGACCGTCGAAGAAATAATGAGATCTGAAGAGATAAATCTTCTCATCTAAAGCTACCGCAGCAGGCTTCTGGCTGATAGCATCGGAAAGCCCTTCTTCCAACCCTCGTTAGGGAAGTGAGTATCAAGCTCAAAGACCGTGCTCACGTTACGTCGTTCTACATCATGGTCCTATTCTCCAACTCTTCGTCACCAAAGACCCTGCGTGCGATACGTCGTTTTGTACCCTTCTCAAAATCTTCGTGACTGCCAATAAGATATATTTTTTTTGTGGAAGGCAAGACAACCGAAGCCCAAGGGGATAGCGTGAGGCGTCTTACAAATTCGAGAGATTGTAGTAAATGGTTCGGGTGGAGGCTTGCTTAGGTCAATGGCGTACCAAGCGTAACAACCATGTTTATCGAAATCGAGGTAGTGACACAAGTACACAAATTTCTTCTCTTCCTCCTCCCCAATGTTGGTGGTGGTAGACTTGGACTTGATTCGCCTATCACTCTCAGTGTGAATCGCTGGCCTCTTCCGGTTTGGTTATTTTTTAATCGGTTCTCAAAAATGTGGAACCGAAACCGGTGTTTTCGGTTCCAGTAGTTAAATGGGTAAAATTGACACCCCTACACCCGGGCCCGATAATACGCTTAATAAAAAAGAAAGACTTTTTTGGGTAATTTAATTAGTATCACCCCTAGTTTGGGAAAGTAATTTGCACTACCCCTTACACTTTGAAACTACTTTGTTACCCCCTTGACTAAGTCTAGGGGTCATTGATTAATAGGGCAATTACTTTAAGTTTTCAAATGTCTAAAGAGGAGCTTACACAAAAAAAAAATGTCTAAAGAGGAAAATAAGCTTTCTGTGAAGCGTTAACACACAAAAAAAAAAAAAAAAAATTCCTGTAAAATGCATTTTCCTAAATTCCACTAGCTGTTTGTCGTCTTCCTCGTGCTTGTTGTCATATTCTGTGAACGTCTTCTCTGCAATCTCAAAGAGGGCTTTCGGCAATGGTAACCAACGAATTTACTCCTCGAGATTTTGTCGGTGAAGAGTGGGTATTTTGGAGATTTAAAAGAATTTAGGGCAAATATGTGGGCCCGGCTAAAAATTTTGACGACCAAATCTTGAGCCAAACGACACAATCTGATTTTATCGTGAAAATATTTTATTTTCCCACCGCGGTGGTCTACCAAACAGGCCCTTAAGGCACATTGGACATTTCACAAGTAGAATAACGGCCACGTGTGCTGCCCTGTTAATCAGTGAGGCCTGATCTTGATCAATGGGGATAACACGGCAGTTAAAAAGTGCAAGGGGGTGGTGCAAATCAAGGTTTAAAACAACGGCCGTTAAAATAACGTTAGTTTAAACCATGGTGCAAATTACTAAATTACCCTAGCATTTTTTGTAAGAAAAAAGGATAGTTTGGACAATCATCGTTCATACCAAAAAAAAATGGAAGGTGATCGTTAATGTTCCTCCAATCATGTTGAATGAACTGGTTAGTGGGTCCCAGACCTCGCATGTACATATTGTGCCCATAGACGATCACTTACGTCTACAGTACACTGACGTTAAATTTGTCTACGTGTCAAGCTTACCTCATAGGCACGTGGACCCATCTTAGATCAGCCTGACAAGGAGGGAAGTTATAGTGACATGCACGAGCACGGCTTCTTACGTAAGCTTAACGTGGCATTAGAGATATTTCTGTTCAACGAAGAGTGATACTATGCTTCGCGCCACCGCGGAAAGCCCGAAGTCCCAGTAATTGGAGGGTTGATCTAGGATCCAAGTTATCGGTACATGTTGCATGCATGCATTGATCGGTAACCACCATTGGATAGGTCCCAGTGCCACATCCAGAAGGCCTCTTGGGCCAAAAAATTAATAAGAATTGCATAATCATGACCATTCAATCCACGTATATTTTTGGAATCACCTGATTCCTGATTATCTCAACTTGATTTTTGACCTATTCAGTCCTCTTATGTGGGACCCACTCAGTTGCTGATCAACTATTTGCCAAATCTCAAGCTAACTCTTGAACTAACCAAAAAATCGAACTTACAATAATATTTACAGACAAATGAGATCATCGATTTAGACAGGATCCTAACCATCCAATTAAATTGTCAAAACATGACTAAGACTCTCAGATCTGAATGGTCCAGATTGATAATCCTATTTTCCACGTGTCCAAAACCCTTTTTTTTTTTCAAATCCAATCATTATCTCTATGCATTTTTCCAACAACTGGCTCAGCAGCTGAATCCATTTTCTTCATCAAGTCTATCCAAACAGCCACTTGTCAATATTTCGTTACTATTTCAATCCACGTCATTTTCAACATTCAACTATACTTAAACGTTGATATCATGTTGCGCATTCTTTTGGGCCCACTGACTCATAGATGTTTGGCCCATTCATAAAAAAAAATCAGCCTAATTGGTGATCTCTAGCCATTTGATCTGAGTAAGCAGAAAATGTTTGAAATCTAACCGTTAAAAATCACCCCATGAAAAACAGTTAAAAATCAAACGGTTAGAAATTATCAATCAGGTCGATTTTTATGAGTAGGTCCTTCAAGGGTGGCCCAATCACTCATGGATCAGTGGACCCGAATGAGTGTGGTAGACCCGATAGGGAACTGCGACAACAACAAAAATTCCGTCCGCTTTGGTGTGAAGGAAAAAAAAGGAAACATTCCCCTCCTAGGTTAGATTTCATGCTTATCTTAACTTTGAATTGGGCCCCCACATGCTTTAGATAAAGGGTCGTGATAACAAGGTATGACTCAGATCTTTTCAAATGCGGAAGCGCATTTTTGTTACTCACTGCTGCCATCTGGGCCCACTGACAGCATGGATGTTTAGCCCATCCCTCAGTAGACATTCGTACCAAAAATCAGCTTGTTTGATTTTTTTTTAGCCGTTGGTTTTAGTACTCAAAAAAATGGTTGAATTCAACGGCTATAAGAACACCCTAAAAAGCAGTAAGATCTAATGGTTAGAAATTACTAATCAGGGTGCTTGTGGTGTGTTTATCCACCAAGGGGTGGGATAAACATAAATGCGGTCAGTGGGCCCAGATGACAGCGGTGAGTAACAAAAATGGCCCAGATGACAGCGATGAATATTACATCTTTGGGTCGGGCTCCAGTTACCGCCCTAAAATGACAGGTTCCGGTTACAGGACACAATATGAGCCACGTGGCACACTATTAGAGGACTATGACCGTATGGATGTTTGGCTAATCCCTAAGTGGACCTACAAACCAAAAATCAGCCTGAGATTTAGGGCGGTAACTGGAGCCTGAGCCTACATCTTTTTCCTAGATAAATCAAACTAAGACACCACTATGATCTCAGTATACAAAACAGAACCCATCAATCAGACAGTCAAGATTGGAATGTATAGTACATAGATTAGACGGTTAAGATTAGAGAAACCTTAAAATGATTAGCTAAAGCATATATTATTACGATAGAATGTTAAGCAGGGTATCGTGACTGTTAGAGTCCTAAATATCTTCGTCAGCCTTGAAAAACTAAACAAACCGTTTTTGATTCGTCGATGATGACAAAGCAGACGCTTATACCCTTAAATACTCTATCGGTTCTATCCCCATTTTTCATTCTCTCTCGTTTCTTCGTTCTGTTCTTCGTTGGGGAGCAATGGGGAATACGTCGTCGATGCTCACTCAGTACGATATCGAAGAAGTTCAAGAATACTGTAACAATCTCTGTAAGCTCTTCTTAATCCCCCCCCCCCCCCCCCCCCCCTTTTTTTTTTTGTAATTTTTTAGATAATTATGTGTTCTTGAATATTTTTATTGAATCTGTGCTTTAATTCAGTCTCGCAGCAAGAAATTGTGTCGCTTTACCAGAGATTTTGCCAGCTTGATCGGAACGCCAAAGGTTTCATCTCTGCCGATGAGTTCTTATCGGTGCCAGAGTTCGCTGTGAATCCCATATCTCAGGTGATCATTTTAATTAGATTTTTAGTTATTTAGTTGTTCTTTGTGGTGGATGAATTCGGATTAAAATAGAAACTGGTGTGATTTATTGATGCATTTCATGTGTTTGGTTGATTGATTTGCAGAGGTTGCTTAAGATGGTGGAAAGTTTGAATTTTAAGGACTTTGTGGCCTTCTTGTCGGCTTTTAGTGCTAAAGCAAGTGTTCAACAAAAAATTGAACGTGGGTTTTACTCCATCCATTGTTTATGTTTTCCATAATTTTTCATTTTTTGTTTTAAAACTTTATTAGAAGAGGAAGAAGGGGATGCAAAAGGAGAAAAAAATCCGTGGGCAATACCCGAAATTTATTAATAATACGTGATAATCTCCAAGATCCCTTCTTCTTTTCCCCTCCATGATATGTGATTAGATTCTTTAATCTGGAGGCTTGACACTACCTTAAAGCATTTAAGAATAGTGTTAAGGCACTTGAGGCTTATGCCTCGAGGCAAGGCTTCCGCATAATGGCGGTAGTTTTAAGTTGTCGTAACTCAAAAATTCGGTTCTGTTTTCGTTTTTTCTATCCCCTAATCATTAATAAGTAATAATAAATAATAGTAACATCTCTCCATACGAGAGAGATCAATGTTTTTTTTCCTAAACTTCTCCTTTTATTGAATTTATCCTATTTATTTGTTTTATTTTCATAGTTCATTTAAAAAGTGTGTTTGTGAGTCTTATGCTTCACATTAGGCCTTTGAAGTGCCTCACCCCATTCCTCCATAGAACAGTGTTTGAGAATGCACTTCAAATTTCTAATTTGGTCTTCATTAGCTTCGCAATAAATGATATTGTAATCCGCACACTGTACATGTGATACCATTACTCTACTCCTCACTTTGAAACCTATGTTAAGACAGTAATCCTCTGTCTTCAACATTTCTACTTAGAACCAAGGTTTAAAAGGAACAGTTACAATGTCATAACGGGCAGGTAACAACACTACCATTATAATAGGTCAAAAAAGTGTCAATTTTTTTAATTTATATTTCAGCTAAACATACGTAATGGTATAATAATGATTAAATAATGCTTAACGGTTGTTATAACAGTTACTTATGTTTTACTGTTTTTAGCCATTAACTAATAAATAGTGTAACTGGGTTCGAGCATTACCGTTATAACAGCAGTTGTAATGGTGTCATAATCGTTTTTCTGAACCATGCTTAGAAGTTAGAACATCACTTGCAAGGATGAAAAGAACTGCGGAACTTTTTGTCTCAAACCTTTGAGAATTTGAAGAAACCTTTTGAACTCCCGTTAATCAGAATAGGATGTTCCATAATTTTACTGAACTATCTATGGGTGTAGAACATGTTCTATTTGTTCTTCTTTAATTTCAAGTGAGCTAATTGAACTTAATAACATATTCACAGTAAATCAGAATGTCCATCTGGTAGATCATCCTTATGGCCCACCAGCATCATTGCAATCCAGATGTCGGACAAGCAGAGGAGGGTGGGATAACATCGTTTGATCCAATGAAGGAAACTTTCCAATCTTTCTTTTTTCCAGAAAAAAATATGGCTGATAATCCAAAAGAAAAGCCTATAAATCAGTTATTATTGTACTATCAGGTTGGTAGTTGGGACCCATTGAATGGTGGAACACCCCCTTGCTCATGCATCAGATGTAATAGTACATCATAGGTAGACTGTCCTTATGGTCTACCCCCCAGGTACCCTAGATTATTTAACAGACCAATATCGTCATAAAACCATATCTTCAGTTTTTTTTTATAGAATTTCAGCTTATTTGTGAAGGTAGCTTTTTGGTCCAGGGCCATGGTAATGTTCCAGTCCTTTTCTTTTTTGTGTTTTTGGTTTTATATTAGTCATACTGATTGTCTATTTCAATATGTGTCTCTCAGTCATATTCAAAGTATACGACTTAGACGGGAATGGGAAGGTGACTTTCAGTGATATATTAGAGGTGTTGCGGGATTTGACGGGTTCATTCATGTCAGAGAAGCAAAGAGAGGTATCTTTAATGCTGGTCCATTTGACTTCGTTTTCCTTACAAAAATGGTTGTTCCTGTACTATAGCAATTGCACCACTCTGTTGCCAAATGCAAAGTGTTTGTTTGAGAGAAACTTGATGATCAATATGGTTCACATGCATAAATGTATCTTTTGCTATGCGTCTGTACAAGTCAGATTTTGGTATGATAATGGGGATTCAGTACCAATGAAGTAACGTCATTAAGGAAATGATATTTGGAATAAGAATAAGATAAGGAATATCATGTGGCCAATCAAGTCTTTATCTTGCCTAATGATGTCCTTGAATGGCTCATATCTAAGATTCCTGCCAGAATTGTGTTGGCTGCAGAGGTTGAAGACTATGTGTTAAGCGTCTAACTCAAGTTCCATGGTCAAGAATTCAGATAAGAGACAGATCATTAATTAAGTAAGATGGTTAAAAGTTGTGCCCTGTAGCTGGTTGTTTATATACAAAGGAATTTCATGCATTAACCAAGTAGATAGTTTTAAATTAGATAAACTTGTAGATTTCAGTGTCATTTGTAGCACTGCACAGACTTGGAATCATTTACTTTTGAAATTCACCCCTGCTTTAATGGACCTCTAAATTACTTGATCAAAAGGGAAGAAGATCCTTCAGCAATGAATTGGTCTGGGAAAAAAAAGTATCTCTAACAACTGATTTCTGACACACTCAATTGTTCTGGTTGAGATCACATTGTGAGAGTATTTTCCTTTGAGGTTGCTGGATGGGATCAATTGTTCTGACACCCTGGAGTTTTCTTAGCCTTGCGAAGTTTCTGGATGGGAAACTTCCCTTTTCATGTCAGTCATGAAAGATAATAGAAATGGTCATAGTTCTTCTATCTCTATTTGATTTGGCATTTAGGGATCTAATGTACCTCATTTTTTGTGCATTACTGAATTTTGTGATGATTTAAACCTGTGCTCATGCATGAGTCATTCGTTTGCACACATCCACACACAGATAATAGTTGGTCTTGTTATTTGTTTTTATGTGCATAGAATAGGTTCCTTACACGCTTTATTCTTTTCTTATATGTTTCTTAGGAAGTCTTGAGTCATGTATTGGAGGAATCTGGTTACACAAGAGCATCTTCTTTATTGTTGGATGACTTCATTAAGGTATTTTACCTTCTACTTATAGTTTTCTATGAGCTTCTTGTCGAGATTTTTGCTATTTTTATTGATGGAAGTATATGAATTGACTGAAAGTTAAAACAGAAAACTTTCTCTCACGTCTAAGTTCACAGCCTTCGCTGTAGCTTAAACAATTTATCCTCCTATACTATAGTTATATGAAAAGATAGGGCTGATATCAGGACCGATCATGCCTGACTAACTCAACATGTCTTTCTAGGAATATAATACATTTCAAATATGTGAGAATGGGAGATAATTTTCCATTGTTTGTAATGCTTGATAATGAAGCCTTTTTCCCAGTGTTAGCTGGCATGTCTTGGACGATACAGCTGTTACCATCAAAGTTCAATTTGACAGTTCTCCCAGAGGGCATGGCTTGAACTTCATATGACTTGGATCTGTCCATAGATTGCACTGATATCCTACAAAAATCTGGGTCCAGTTGGAGTAGGTCTCCCACTCCTCTGAAGCAGAAGATTTTTCATTGTTGATTTTAGGGAATTTGGAGAATGTTCAACAGAGCTTCAGAGGCATCGAACCAATAGCGTCTCAGGTGACACAGGTTGCAAGGTATTCCATGGGACCAGAAGGGTTGACTTGATTAGGAATTGGAAGATGGTGCTATTACATAGAGCCATTAAGTAGAGACACCCTAGGTATATTAAATGAGCTCTCTACCAGAGTGTTCAATTGAAAACATAAAATAGACCAGTCATTAAAAATTAATGGTAGCTCAGTGACAGCTCCTTTGGTAATCAGCATGTTGTTGTTTAAAGGCGATTTTGGAGAGTTGACCTTGCAGGCGCGCAAGTCATAAGGTTCCAATGGAGCTAAGGCACTTCTCAGAATCCTTAATAGCTTTCTCAGTCCTTTATCAGTTGAAGATGACTTGCTTGATGCAATCTGCTGGGCAATTACTGAGATATTTGTCAACCTCCCAAGGTTATCTTGAATGTTACCTGACATGTTTTATGAATAGATTTCATATTTATTTTTTAGGGGATTCAATACTCAGACTGAGGATGGAGGAACAGAGGCCATCCTCCTCACCCACACATCTAGCATCAGGTCATGACCCATCATTCAATGGTCCTACCTTAGAGAGCAACTAGGCTGAAAGGCATCCTGATCGAATGGTCCTAACTATCCCATCATCCCAATGTAACAGTTTTCTTATATGTTCCACCATATTAGTTCACTGACCATCCAAAGAAAAACAGACCGATGCTTAGTTTCATACACTTTTTTGCCCGGGCATCCCAGGTTGGACCCCACCAAGTCGTTTCGACCCAATGCATGTTTTCCATGTTTATATTGCTGACTTGAACATTCGACTAACTTTGTTTGCAAATCTTAACTCCAATTTTTACCTTTCCGATATTCTTCTTCTCTTTGAGGAGCCGAGCTCAGCTTTGCTTTCAAGCATTACTATTGCCTTTTTTTTTTTTTTGTGTATTTCCTCTTTTTATTACTATAATATTTATCGTTATTGCTTGACGCCTCTTTCAGATTCTTGGCAACCCCGGCCTGAAGATGGATGTTGAAGTTCACATCGACTAGTTCAGTCCAGCGCAATCTTTTCCACTTTGATTCAGGATAACCCAGGAGAGAAGACTTTGCAGTGCCCATGTAGCATGGCTTCGAATCGAAGGCACACTTTTGACTGCAATTTTTTTCCTTTTTCCTTAACAATAAAGAATAAGCAGTCTGTGTATTACTACAAAATTAGATCTCTGGATTTAATGTAAATGGTCCACCATGTATAAAAGTTAGCTTCTTCATTGTATTCTCTCTCTTAATTGTGTTCTAGCTATCCATGTTAATTTTGCAAATGTTCATGTGCTACCGATACTTTCAGAGATTGGCTATGATATCAGTATCAAGATTTAAAACAGACCATGATGGCGGCATGCCGTCGCCATTATGACCTTTATAAGGGTCATATAACAGTCCAAATTTAAGAATAAAAGATCACAACCGTCGGCTTTCCCACCTAGTAGATCACAACCGTCCGATATGAAGAATATAAAGAATATGTTACTGATCTAGAGAAATAAGAAATAAAATATCAGATGGTTTTATGTTTATCAGCTGACTAGGTTTGCTTTGATTAAAGTGATCCTTCTGTCGCAATGGGTCCCGAACCCTCTCCTTATGTGCCACGTGTCTATAGATCTTCTCGAAAAGAATTATGTGCAACCCTACACCTGAAAGCGTGAAGCATCTTGGGTGGGAGTCTGATGGGTCCCACTGTTCATGGGTACAATGAGATCATGATGATCATAACCATCCATCCCGGCATACTAATTCCAAAGTGAAGAAATTCAGGAGAGGATCTGTAGGTAATTCAATCTTAAAACGAGGGGTTATTTGTGATTTCGATAATTCAATCAACATAACGCCAAACCGCTTTCTTAAACTAAGTAAAAGACACTCTTGCTGCTTAGCGCCACTCTCATCAACCGCCATCTCTCTCTCTCTCTCTCTCTCTCTTTCTTTCTCTCTCAATGTGCTTGCAGAAGAAGCAAAGAACAGAAAATCTCCTCAAGAAGCTCTCTTGTTCTGTCTCTCCTTGTCTCTGCTTCTCTGCAACTGTGTTAGGTAAGCAACCATCATTCTCTTTGATATCCTCCAACGGACGTTCTAACTTATTTGTGTTGTAAGGTTTTTCTTCATCTTCTACAGCCTGTCGATACCAATAATTCCGTTTTTCAACTGGTTTCTGTGCTTATTGGATCAAAATGTTCAAACCCATTACTTATAGTTGATTTTTTTAGCATTTCTTGGCTGCATTCCATGATTTTTCTGTATTTTTCTTTTTTTGCTTATTTTATATGATTTTGGTGTTCACTGAGATGGGGTTCTTAGGCTTCCTTTGGTTTATTTACTCATAGATTAGATGATGGAAGATGGATATCATGATAGACCCGAAGCAGGAAAATTATCATCCCTTCAAAGATTTGAAAAAATTGCTGCTTTTGAGTTACAAGTCCAATCCTACAGGCAGAATTTATTGATGTTTGAGTGTAAAGATTTTGAGATTGGAAATAATCGGTATCGGACTAATTCTCGCTTCGAACTAACAGAAGGAGTCTTGGAGGATTTCACCCAAGAACCTAATGATTTCTACTGCGAGATAGAGGCAATGAGGGAAAATGGAAGTTCTCTTTGGAAGAAAGGGTCCAATGGTGACTATTCGAATGATGGGGTTTCGACAAGCATTGTATGCTGCTCTGTTAATTCGTCCCGGTCTTTTGTGGTCAGCAATCTCATAGATGGCTCGAGCTTATTTGAGAAAAAGATGGGGACGGATTGGAGGGCTTCGAGTTCAAATTTAGGTGGTAAAGAGTCACAAGGCTGTTCAGAAAGTAATGTTGGTGGTGATTCTCACAAGGTTAAGGTAGGGTTGCCACTCAGTGAAGTCGCACAGCTTCGTATGAGATTGCACATTCTTGAAGAAGATAACCAAAATATGAAGAAGGAACTCTTCGGGAATATGGAGGAAAGAAGGGAGTTGCTGAATGAGATATCTCAGCAACTCCAGATCATACACCAACATCCAAGAAATCGAGTAATAGGAGAGAAGTCTTTGGTGGGTTCTTTGATGCTTAACCCTAACAAGGTACGGTTTGTCTTCTGGAAATTTCTTTCATTTTGTTTTAATACTTCAAAAGTTGAACTCCTGGTGAGTGTCCTATGATTGTGCCATTTAATGTCGAACTGGCAAAATGTGTCGTCAGTCCAGAAACGGTTAATTGATGGGTCACCTCCTCGATGGACCAGACTCGAAAGTCACACCATTCAGATAATTGAAACTATTCGATTAGGATTTCTAGGACAGTTGATTACTGCCATTATGGCATCAATTATGTGCTTTCTTTTGTTAGTTTTGTTAGTTAGCATTGATGTTGAAGTTCTTGCTGTTTCAACGTGCAAGTTGGATCCTATGTGATTGGTTTGAACAATAAGTATGTTTCAAATGTTTCTACTTTGTTTGTGAGTTTGTGATCTCACATCCATGGTCGTCATTTGTGAATTCTGATTTTGATTGGAAGCCCTAAATGTTGACCAGTGGCATCCAATCTCTCAGACCAATGGTCCTAAGAATGCTAGTCAGGTGTTTCCTGGTTTTTCCTCAACTTTTTATCTCTTTGGATTCTTAGTTTTTCCACCAATTGTATGAAGCTTGCTAATCTTTCCAGTGGTGGTTACCATAAACGCCCATACCAGAAGCCACCAATCTGATGCCCTTGCCATGAAGTCATGAACAAACAGATGCAGAAACATTGTGGGTTTTTGAAATAGATTACACCCATGTTCTGCGAGGAACCGGAATCAGAAAACTCATCTGTGTTGAGTTGTTGGGAATCTAGTAACTAGATTAACAACGTGCGAGTGAAAGAGGAACCTAAGATCCAAAACTCACCTGAAGAGAAGGCTCAAAATTTTTGAAAAGAGAGAAGAAACTGGATGTCAATTCATCCCCTGTGGAGCTGCACTGGTGGATCAGTAGCTCTTACCAACCTCATCGAGAAGAATCCTCCACATAACGCTCAGACCAGTTGTATTTCAACTTCAATTCTTGATCATCCAGATTAATTCCACTGCACATATACTCTTTTTTATTTATAATTTTTCTCGAATTGTTTTTGCAGCTAGTCCTCTTCTGCTCCTTCATAATGTTAACATGGTACTGAATTACTGATAAATCCTATGAATCAGTAATTCTATGCTTGCTTTTTCATGTCTATTTTAGTTTTTTCTGTTCTTCACATTCTATGGTTAGTTTTCAGCTTGCATTTAACTGAATGAGTATGTATGTATGTATGTATGTAAACAGGATGGAAGCATGGTGACTGGTTTGTCACAGGCTCTACACCAAGATTCAAATCCATCTCTTGTTACCAGGATTCTTAAAGCCAATATCTATGCTTTCCAGGACCCTACTGGGGTAATGAAAGAATGCTCAAATAGGTGATCCTTGCCTTCAAGACTCTTTACCCTTTGTTGTTTCTTTTTCTTTTCTTTTTTTCTTTCTTTTCGCCGAGTTCAATTCAATCGCGGGAGTATGGTAGTGAATTTATATGCTGGAAGGCCAAATGCTTTCAACACATCTGGTTTTACATATGTTCGCGCGAATCAATTTCCAAAAATTTAGAGGAAATGACTGTAAATACCCTGTTACTTTAAATTTTCTCTTTTGCTTCATTTAAGTTTTGTTTTTGCTGTAAATTGGTATGAAGAATGTGTCACAAGGTCTCATTTGGATTACAGAGTCTTCCTACATTTGGCTCAGAATCTCCTTATCTTCCTGATGCCCTATAGAAATAATGAGTTTCTGATTTGGTTTGGCAGCATATTAATAATTCGCTTTACATATCATGCTTCGGATGGGTTCGGAACACCAATTGGTCTGAGCATGTTTTGAATGCTTTATGCGCTTTTGTGCAGAGCTCGTTATATCCAAGATGAGCACCATTTGGCATTTGTATGGTGCTTAATTTTTATGCAAAACACATCCGAGCAGGCACTGAAGAATTACTATATGCATTGGTTCAATAAGGGCGTGTTTGGTAGGCATCGGGGGTGGGAATTAGAACCCACTTTCAGCATCACACCAACAACTTTTTGAGCGCACCAAAAGGAAATTCAAGCTTAAGGAGTTTGCGAGCAGGAATTAGAACCCACTTGCATGGCACTTGGGGCCAGTTTCCCATTTTTTGTTGGTGTGATGCTGACTCCGTATCTTGTATGCACTTGTAGGAGCCAGTTTCCCATGTTGAGGCCAGTTCCGCACCTAATGATATCCTTGAATGGCATGTGTAAACTCTTCTCTTCTCACATGTTCTATCATTGAATCTTTTGCTTAGTGAAGATGCAAGCAGCTAGGTAGAGGCACATTTGCACATGTTGGTTTTAACAAGTGTGTATCACAGGGAGTTGAATGGTTGCGTTCAGCTTTTGTTTTGGTTTCGGTCTAAGCCTCATGGAGTGGATATTACTGTTTGAGCATATTTGCATTTTATTTTAGCCTTGCGACCAAACTTAAGGTATTATAGATTGCTAATGAGCCTTACTTCAGTCCATTCTGTTTATGTATTTCCCACGGTTCTAAACCCCTGCATAATAAGTCGGTGTAGCCTTTGTCGGCATAGATAAAAGACCAACGCCAGCAGTTTTATAACCTGCTGACGTTAGTATTTCCTCAACAATTTTAAAATGCCGGTGTTAGTCTTTCCCCGGCGGTTTAAAACCGCTGAGAAAGGTCATTTTTTGGTAGTGAAGTGCAGCCTTAAAATTGATGCAAGTGGATGCATTATATTAACTCAACATTTTTTCTTCCAAAAAACTTTAATAGTAATAATAACTGTGATTTTTTTTTTTTTTTATCTTTCTATTTTTTTATTTTTATTTTTATTTTAGTTTTCTATTTTTTTGATATAGTTGGTGGAGGCCGCCTAACCCCAAGCTTTCCCTTCCAAATAATAATAATGATAATAATTAAAACATGATAACAATAATAATTTTATTGTGCATTTTTTTTATAAAATGAAGAAATAAAATAATCCATTGCATCCGTTTGTAATGCACTACCGACCAATCAATTAAACTTCGTTTGCATCTATTTACGGGGCGTGAACCAAACAATTGTAAGCGACTTACATTGTAAGTGATTGCAACGCAAGTCACTACATTTGCACTACAGTGCAAAATGCACCAAAGTGCAGTGAACCAAGCAAGGCCTAAAAGTTCAGAAAGGATTTTTTTTTGGGTCGCTCTACGGGCACCCACGTCTTTAAGCTGGGCACCCCACTTGGACCAAAATGCCCCTCCCTTCAGTTGGGCACCCACTCCTTCCCCGTCCCTTCTCTCTCTCTCTCTCTCTCTCTCTCTTCGACTTTTAGACTCCACGGTGATGCACTACCGTGGGGGCTATGTAGCCAACGGTCAGGCTGGCCGTGGTCTACATAGTCCCCATGGCAATTCAGCACCGTGGGGGCTAAAAGCTCAGGGAGAGAGAGAGAGTGGAGAGTTACAGTAGAGAGAGAGAGGGGGGGAGAGTGAGAGAGAGAGAGAGAGAGAAGGAGAACGGACGGGGAAGGAGTGGGTGCCCGGCTGAAGGGAGGGGCATTTTGGTCCAAGTGGGCTGCCCGGCTTAAAGACGTGGGTGCCCATAGAGTGACCCTTTTTCTTTTTCTTTAAAAGTACCCTTTTGCCACCTTGGAAAAGTACACTTTTGCCCACCCTAAAACAATATTTGTACAATACTAGTGCTATTGGCCCGCGCTAAAGCACGGGGTATGAAATTAAAAGGAATTTCTTTATAAACAAAGAAATTCATAAAAAAAATAAAAACTTTCATTATAACTATATAAAAATTAAAATAAAAATATAATTGGACCTCTTGCATATAAAAAATACCTACAAATATAATATTATGCTCTAAATATATTTAATAAAAAAATCTCCAAAAAATATCTAGAATAATTAAGTTACCACATCCTTTAAAATGGTAAATATAATTACGTAAGACTAAAATGTGTTATTGGCAACTTTATAAATAAGATCTTTAAGATAAAAAAAAAAACTACAATAATATACAATAAGCAAGACATCCTTATTAGTTTACAATTATTTTATATTATAATTCTTAACTAATACGGTCATATACATCAAATTGGTCTTAAAAAAAAAATCTTTTTTTATCTACATTCATACGTCCATTCGTACTTAAGAGTGTTCCTCGTAGCCGAGAGCGAAAATTGTCTCAATTTCTATTCTTTGGTTTGATGCACGACTTCGCAAAGCTCCGAGTCTTCAAAAAATATATTCACCCGCACTTCTGAAATTCTGATAAGTGATCATGCTACAAAGGATCAGCTGATCACATTAGTCTATCTTCATTTGTTGCCTGCCAAGCTCTATCAGTCCAAGCGGGTACTAAAGAACTCGGTAATTGCTGTTAAGAATAACAGATTTGCGTCGATTCATCAGGCTATTTTCAATTTGTTATATACATATAGAATTAGATATTTATTTATTTTAGGTGGATGAAAAAAAAATTGATCTAAATAGGCTCCGATTAATCTGAATAAAAATATAGATAAAAAAATAAAAAGAAAATAGAAATTCAAAGGAGGAGTGGATGAGACATGCCTGCAATTTTTGTAGAGAATTGTGTAAAGATCACTGATGTTTTCTCCATCCATGTACAATTTTTGTCTAATTAAACAGAAAAAGAAAAAAAAATAATGAACAAATAATCTAAAAAAGAAAAAAATATATAATGAGACAAAAAAAAAAATATGGTCAATAAGTTGATTAGCCCACATCAATGTATAATTTTTTTTTGCTCATGAGTCTTTTGCTAGGTGACATTTCAGCCATTAAACAATGGATGGAGAGATTTTATACGGAAAACAGAGACATTTTAAGAAGTTTTAAGTAAAAAAGCATAGATCGATGTTTTAAGAAAGCCTAGAGACGTTTTAAGGAGAGTTTTAGAAAGTTTTAAGAAAACAAATAGACATTTTAAGAATGAAAGACATTTTAAGAAACCAAATAGACGTTTTAAAAGAGGAGATAGACGTTTTGGATAGTATATAACGGTTTTGGAATAATATACACTTAATGTAACCAATTCAATTTTGATATAGTCATTAATTGTATTAATGCAGAAAGGAAGAATAGATGATAAAAAATTCGGTGTCGATGACATGACACTCTGCATGAGGAGAGTGCCACATCAACTTGATGTGGAGGAAAGAGAGGGACGTTGCCCACTTATCTGCTATAGTATAGATATATAGATATATAGATTGCCCACCCTTGAACAAAATCTTGACCTCGCCATTGCTTACAACGGTTTTTGGATGCACATGATTGCATCCATTTTCTTAATAAAGAGTTTGCAAGGTCTTGGCAATCACTTGCACACCAGCTCATTTGCACGCCTCCCAACTAATCACTTATAATTCCAAAACCGTGGCATGTGGGTGCATTGCATCCAATTTGCATTGAACCAAGCAGGGCCTTAGAGTGAGCTTCACGTTGTTCGTTTTTTTATCCTTTTGCCTCGTTTATTTTGACATCTTCTCGATCTCCTTTTCCATCTTAATATATTTGCTTGACTTATCAAAAAAAAATATTAAAAAATAAAATATATTAAAACTGCCCTATAAAATATATAAAAATATAAAAATAAAATAAAATAAGAAAGGAGGCCACTCAACACCTTCCTCGTACCTTCCTCACCAACACAGTCCTCTTATATAAATTAATAGTAGATCAGAGATCAAAGAGATGAAACAACGCATGTTATCAATCAATCCCTGATCTTGAATCTTAGTCGTCAAAAACATGGACGGAAGTCTCCTTGCCGTCGAAGACGCATCACTGGTGAAGCTCGTCCAAGAGCTAGCCGTCAACGGCAACGAACCACCACCGAGATATATCCATAAAGAAAGAGATGAGGGACCTATCGATGCTTCTTTATCATCTTCAATTCCAATCGTTGATCTTCACCTCTTATCATCTCCATCGTCTTCCATCAAAGAAAAAGAAGAAGAAACGGAGAAGCTCAGGTCCGCCCTCGCTTCATGGGGCTTGTTTCAGGTACTTTCTTTTTTTAATTTTAAGTTTTAACCAAGTACCCGTCAGATTGGTAAAATTTTAGATGCAAAGGACTCTCGTGGACCCACATAGCTCATTTTTTGGGCCCACTAACTGCATGGATGTTTAGCCCACCATCGGTTGATATACGCAATAAACATCAGATTGATTGATTTCTACACGTAGTATTTGTACTCCAAAAAAATGCTTGAATCCAACGGTTAAAATCAATCCTATGGGTAGAGATAATCAATCAAATTGATTTTTGGTACGTATTTCCACCAAGGGTCCACTAAACATCCATGTAGCTAGTGGGCCCAAAAAAAAACTGTGCTATGTAGGGCTACTAGTGTCCTGTACATCGACTGCATCCAAACTTCTCTCCATCTAAAATTTTTCCTCAAAGGGCGTGTTTGATTGCACAGAATATTTTGCTGAGAAATTCTTTTTTTTCTCATTGAAAGTTTTCTTGGAAAAATATGCCTAGTAAGGGTGGATGTTTCAAATATGTGAAAAAAATAATTCAGAATAGTAACATTTTTCAAATACGTACGTGAAAAAATAAGGCTGGATTTTCGTGGAAACGAATTCTCACCCATGAGGGACGTAATTGAATTCCAAGCTTGGATGAGAAAAATGAAAATCTCATTTTCTCTGGAAAATTTTCGTAATTTAAAATGTCTATCAAATAAGAAAAATTATGTTTTCCCGAGAAAATGCCATTTTTAGCTGACGCCAAAAAGTTTCAGAAATTGCACCACCTTACAATGATAGTCACCAACCCATGTCTAACCATAATCAACCCTGAATAATCATGGTTTTATGATCTAGGATGGACCAAGTATACCAATCCTGTGGCTAGACTTCGTATCAACCCAAAACCGCCCTGATCAAGTTCTAATGGGTCGGCCAAAAGTCTACAAGTACAGAGAAAACATTCCATTTCACTTGAGTTTGCAGGTGGAAACACTGCCATAGTGGCAGCGGTTAGGTTCAGCCCTGTTCGAGTAAAATTGACCAACCCCAAGTCTAAACAAAACCATCCTGATACCAACTCTGGCCCTGATGGGCCAATCCAAATCTGAAACCAGTAAAAAATGGTTCAGAAGAATCAGGTTTCAAGCTTGACCCGATTCTGGACTTTTAATGTCTCACCCACAAGATTATCCATTAGATTTTTTTTTCTTGATTCATGAATTTTTTTTACCTATAATATGTTTCTCGTATTAACGTTGGTTATAAAATTTTTCAGGTAATAGGCCACGGGATCTCGAGCTCTTTACTCGATGAGGTGCGCAACATAACGAAAAAGTTCTTTGATCTTCCAATGGAAGAGAAGCAGAGGTACTCCATACATGGTGAAAATGGCACAATGGATGGCGTTGAAGGATATGGGAATGACCGAGTCCTTTCAGAAGATCAGGTTCTCGACTGGCACGACCGGCTGTTCCTCTTAGTTAAACCACAAGATCAGAGGAAGCTCAAGCTTTGGCCTGAAAATCCAAATAATTTCAGGTACATTATAGGAGAAAACAAGGAAACAATTATCGCAAAGATCAACTTGTTTAATGTTTGAAACAAATAGAAATTAGAAACCACAATAATCTATCTAATGATGTTGCAGGGAAATCTTGCATGAATATACCATGCAGTCAAGTCTGGTAACCGAGCTCCTTCTTAAGACCATGGCGGAGTTGGTGGGTCTGGAAGAGAATTACTTCCTCAATCAGTTCGGGGAACAGGCTCCGACATACGCAAGGTTAAACTACTACCCTCCTTGTTCGAGGCCTGATCGATCTTGTTTATGGCATCAAGCCCCATTCAGATGGAGTAGGAATCACTGTCCTCTTGCAGGACAAAGAAGTGGAAGGTCTTCAAGTACGCAAAGATGGCCAATGGTTCAAAGTTCCAGTCATTCCTAATGCACTGCTTGTCAATGTAGCGGATCAAATGGAGGTAAACAGTCTCAATTAATCTTTTTTTGGATAATTTTAGAATTTATTGAAGAAAAGAGATTACAAAGGCAGCTAAAGAGGTCGAGATGACCTACTAAAAGCGAAGCCTCCAAACAAGCAACAACTAAAACTAATATCCCACTCTCGAACAAAGAAGATCTCAACGAAAGACAAAATCCTAAAAAAAAAAAAAAATCAAGACATTCAATAAAGATTTTGGACCAAAAATACATAAAGCCCTTGATATTGAGAATTAAACTTGCCACCTCCTCTTCCTTCCCTTGAAAAACACTAGAATTTCTTTCCTTCCAAATTCCCTAACATATAACAAAGGGGAGCATATGCCATAACACTCGCCTTCTGGAAGAGAAGACCAAAGTATACCAACTAGCAATAAGATTCGACAGCGAACAAGGCACGATGCAGACCATCCCATAATCTGCAAAGAATGTCATTTCCACAGATTTCGCAATGTCATAATGCAACAAAAGTTGGTTGACTATTCCCCCGCTATGTCTACACATTTAGCAAATGTCCATAATAATAATCCTTCTTGCAATCAAATGATCCACAGTCAATATCTTGTCGAGAAGAAAAAACAACCTTTGAAGGCAACTTAGAGCGCCATATGAAAGCTACAGGAAAACTATCATTGGGAGGCCTTAGAAGACCTTAGAAAAAGACCTAATCGCAAACCAACCATCTTTCGACCAAAACCAAAGTTGCTTATCTGAAATCTAAGAAGACAAATGACAATCGTGCAAACGAGACAGAAAGCCAGAAACGAATTCAATCTCCCAATCATTCAATCTTCTTCTGAATCAAAAACTCCACGTCAAATCTTTCCCTTCCTGAATAATAGTGAATTGAATGGAGCAATTCTTCCTGTCAGATAAAAGGAAGAGCCCTAGAAACTCCTCCATAAGAGGAATTTCCCCACGCCACCTGTCCTCCTAAAATCTGACCCTGTCCCCAAGCCCTGCCATGTACTTCACCCCTCGGAAAATTTAGTCGGAATCTTCATAATACTCTTCCAAACACCACACCCATAAGTGGAGTTTAATGACTCTTCTATCCCATCAAACTCCGAAATCCCATACTTGCCCACTATTGCCTACCTCCACACCTTAGAAGTCGCCTTCCCAAACTTTCATAACCATTTTCCCAACAAAGCCGTATTCATTACAAAATGCTCTTGACCCCTAATTCACCTTACGCCTTAGTGCTACAAACGGTCTTGTAATCTACTAGGTGAAACTTAGCATCCTCAACTCTTATCGTTCCATAAAAAATCCCTCATTATCTTCTCCAAAACACAGACAATACTCTTAGGGATAGAAAAGAGTGACAAATAGTAGATGGTCAAACTAGAGAAACAGTACTTGATCAACACCAATTCGTTCCCTTTTGAGTGATATCTAGATTTCCACAAGGATAGCCTCCTCCCAAATCTTTCAATCACCGTATCCTAAATATCCTTCGGTCTGTAACTCGCTCCCAAAGGGGGCCCCACATACCGAGTAGGAAAGCTACATAGGTCACATCTCAAAATGTTAGCCAAGCCACTAATATTCCCCACCTCCTCTACCCCAAACACCTTACTCTTAGATAGATTAACCCTTAATCCTGACACAACTTTAAAGCAACAGAGAAGACTTCTTAGAAAAGAAAGTTGAGGGGGAGAAACTCCCAAGACAACAAATGTATTGTCCGCAAACTGAAGATGGGTGATCGTCGAGACTCTTGCCCCTACTTCAAATCCTACTAAATCCGCACCTTCCGCGACTCTAAAAACCAGTCTCCCTCATGCTTCTGCCACCATTTTGATGTAACCAGTAGAAGACCCATTAACTAGAATAGAGAACGATGCCGAAGAGATACATTTACAATCCAGCTCCCCCACTTCAACCCCAAACCAAGTCTTCTGAGCATGTAGTCCAAACAATTCCAACTAACATGTCATACACCTTCTCCATATCAACTTTGCATACAATACCTGGAATCCCTACCTTAGACCTGGAATTAATACACTCATTCGCTATCATAACATCGTTCAAGATCTGTCTTCCCTTCAAAAATGCTCATTGGGTTGATAAAATAACAGAAGCCAAAACCCTACAAATCCTAGTTGATAGCGTCTTAGCCAAGATCTTATACACGATTCCCACTAAACTAATAGGCCTATACCCTGAAATATCATCAACCCCTTGATTCTTCTGAATCATCACCATGAAACTGTTACTGGATGTATAATCTAAAAACCCTCATAGAACTCTGCCACCACCTTCATAAAATCTGCCCCTACCACATAGCATTGCTTTAACAAGCCAAATTAAAAATAATCGCTAGGCCTCAGATCTTTGTCGTTGGCCAACATTGAAATGGAATCCAATATCTCTATCTCTAGAAAGGGTCTCTCCACCCAATCTCTATCCTTAGAACTAATGCGGTCAAAGAAGACCTTCCAGAAGAGGTCTAACAGAAACCAACTCAATGTACAACTTGGAATAGTAGTCTACCACTCCCTTCCTAATTAATGCTCTTTTCGTCCTTCATACACTTCCCATCAATATCTAAACGAACTAGATGGTTGCCTCTCCTCTCGATATTGGTTGTCCTATGGAAGAACTTAAGGTTATTATTTCTTTCTTTCAACTACTTGACCCAAGATTTCTGTTTGCAACTAATCTCTTCCAAATTCACTAAGTGTTGGTATTCTGTTTTAAGATTGACTCTCCTGTTTCAATCTTCAAAGCACAAGGGATGATCATTCTCCTTCTTGTTAATCAATGAAAGCTCCTCTAGAACAGAAGTCCTCTTCTAATCTACCCTACCGAACTCTTTTCAATTCCAGATCTTGATCTTTTCTTTCAGAGCGTTGAGCTTCTAGCTAAACACCTTCCTTGCTCTCTTATAGAAAGAAAATTTTTCCTACCACTCCTTGACCTTATCCTTAAATTTTTAACAAGACATCACACGTTCTCGAAGCAAAATGGAGAAGGGTGATTATAAACCCCACCACAATCAAGCAGAAGAGGCACATGATCTAAAGTGGGTCTAGCAATTGCCACTAGCTAATAAAACACCTAAGGGAAATGCTCTTCCCACATTTCAAAGAATAAAAATCTATCTAACCTACTAAGAATGAGGATATCTTGGTTGTTAGACCACGTGAACCTTCCCCTGCCGATAGGAAGATCCAACAAAATATTTGTGATAAATAAAAGCTCCAAACTCCATCATAGATCTTGTCACCCTACTCCCCCGTTCCTCTCATGAGAAACTGGGTTACATTGCCTCCAATGCACCATGAGAGATCCCAAAGCCCTGTCACATCGTCCAATTCCTCCTAGAATTGAGCCTTTAGGCTCCTCTTAGTAAGACCATACACCCTAAACAAAGCCTAAGAGAACTGATGCCCCACATAATATTACATAAAATCGACAATGAAAAAAGCTCTAACATCTAAAAAACTACGATCCAAAAAAATGATGACACTTCCAGAAGAGCCACTAGTCGGAAAGTCGTACCACCCGAAATCCCTTAACCCACTTAACGTTTTGTATCTCTATCCTCCATTTTCTCTAGTTTGATTTCTTGGAGAATCGCAACCTTAGTTCCCCATCTCCTAATGACACTCTTCACAATCCCCCTTCTATCCTGACTCTCCAAATTATCTAACACTCTACGACAATATCTTTATCCTTAATCAAACCTCCCTTTCCTAGGACGATCAACACCCAAAATGTCTCCCAAATTGAACTGGTGGGCCAATCGTTGCAACTTGCAAGACACTCTAGTTGACTTGTTATTTCACCCAAGACTAACACAAGGGCTCATCTACCGAACCCTCTCCACCATGGAAACCCTCACCCTCCTCCACAACTATTGGTATCTCATTTCTGGCACGGGACTCATATCCCTTGGAAACTTGCTAAACCACATCCTCATCACCACCCACTTCTACTATATCGTTGGACTACCTGCTTCCTTTCGGATTCTTATGAGGTGCTACCAGATCTTTAATGAGCTTAAAGGCTTCATCTTCTTATCTAGCAAAGGTCAAACTGAAAGATACACCTATCCTCATGATATTATTACTGATCCAAACATCTGGATCTACCTCCTTGGACATAATCGAACCTATTGCAAGGGGCCAACACCCTCGACTTCGAGTATCCCTCCTCCCAAGAAACTAACTCCCGGCCTACAATAGCAAACTCTTACTAAGTGATACCCTTATCAACCATCTTACATGTCAACCTCCTCAACCCAGAAATTCTCGCATGCCCGATAGCCTCAATTTTCCCATCCTTGAAATCTCCACTCACTAGCGTAGCCCTGGATCCTGGTCCTACTGATATTCCCCCCCCCCCCCCGGTGCAGCTCTCGGTGCAACCCGCCACTAGAAATGATTGAAGCCATCTCCAGAACTTCATAATCCATGAATCATATGACTGTAACAATAGGGACATAAGTTTCTTAATTCTAGTCGACTAGGCATATTGTGCTGATTCTTTTGAGTAATATATCTAAAAATGAGTAAATCTACACAAAGAGTCTTATAGATAATTACTGTCCATCGATGCAATTCATACGTATGGCCTGAGTACAATGTTGGGTGCCACAATCCATCAATGGGTCCCATCTAGAAATATCCTAGCTTAAATATCAACTTAGTAATTAATCTACTTATAAACTTTTGATCTATAGAACGTTTTTAATAAATTGCCCACATGGATGAAGCTACCATTTGTAAATTGTAATAATGATATAATATAAGAATCAAGACCTTAAATTTCCACAAAAGGAAGATAGATGTGAACTTTGAGCCATTGTTTAAAAAAAATACAATGGTCGTTACAATGGTAACGCTCTAAAATCGTTATGTTATTTTCAAAAAAACTCTAAAACCCAAAAAATAGGCTCAATGTTATAATAGCTGTTAATTTGAAACAATAGCAATTATTTTGTCCCTTATCCATTATTTTACCGTTATTGATGTTATTTTGATAATAATTTTTAAAAAAAATAATAGATTATATTATTTTGACATTTTTTACTACGATGTGACCCATTATAATGGATATATAACGGTGACATTATCTATTTGTTATAACGATCAAATTTAAGCCTTTCTTTGAGCTACCTTGACAAATAGTTGAGAAAATACGGTAATTGACACTGACAGATAATGAGCAATGGAAGGTTCAAGAGCCCCGTGCATAGGGTGGTAACAAATTCGGACAGAGAGAGGATCTCTTTGGCTACGTTCTATACACCAGAATTGGATAAAGAAATTGAACCAGCAGTTGGATTGATCGACAAGAGTAGGCCAAAGTTGTTCAGGAAGGTGAATGTGAAAGACTATGGGGAAGTCTTCTTCTCACACTACTTGCTAGGGAGGAGAGCAATCAATTGGGCCAAAGTTTAGTTTATCAATCTCATCGTTCGTGGTTTTTGGTTGTTTCAAGACATGTTTTTAATTTAATTTATCTTTAAGGGTCTGTTTGATAAACAGACATGGATTTGGAATTGAAAATAGAATTATAGGATTTGTGATTTCTAATAATTTGAATTCCAAGAATTAAAATTTCTTGTCTGTGGTTGCACCATGGAATTTACTTGGAATTCTCAATGAATTCTAATTTTAGCTGTTTGGATATCTAACAGAATTGAATTTACCTATCTACATTAAAGAAGTATCATCTCCTGCACGTAATAGTTTGTTTTAGACCTACAAAATAGTTAATATGGACAAAACATATTGTACACGCTTTAACCTCAAATAGATAAAACCTAAAGACTTATAATATTATATTTAAAGAACTTAAATTTTATTAATTATATAAATAATTGAATCATTTAACTCTATTACATAAAACATATATTCATAGTTTACCACTGATGCCAAAGATTTGCAGGTTTGGAAATCTGAACTGTTATACCAGAGGAAGTCAAGGAAGTGGTGATTGGCATGCCTGGAATTAAAGAATGGTTTTCATGTTGTTTTATATTGCATATTCGCTTTATAGGATACAATAAACAAGATACTTCTTCATGGTTAAATGAAAATAATAAAATAAGGCTCATAAACTTTGGATGTAGAAGACGTGTCTGAGTCAGCTGAGTCACTGGTTCAACCGATCGGGTCGAGTGGGTTACAAGAATGTGAACGATTTTTTCACATATTGTTGGGTCGGGATCAACCCAATCTGGTTTTATGACCAGGTAACTGGGTCACCAGTTCAACAGGCTTGACTGGGTTTAATAACATTGATATTGAATGTATTTGAGGTTCAAGTAAATATGGATCTCACCATGATATAATTTAAGAACATTATTGTTAAATTCTTGAAGTTCAAAAAATATTGCCTCTTTAAGCCATAGAAGGTCGACCTCAGGAATAATGTCAGAGATGTAGAGGTTAAATCTCGGAAAGAGTGTTGATATCTCAATACCTACATAGCCCTCTCTTGTAGGTGGAGCTAGGGTTCTCAATGCAAGTTGAGGCCTAAGGCGCGCGAAACTCCATATGAGGCCTTTTTTATATTTAACATATTAATATATATATATAGGTCGGGCTCAAGGGACCCCCATTTCTGACCCCCTTTTTTGACTCCCATCTTGGCGTACCCATGTAGAAGATGAATCAATGGCTGATTTTGGTGAGGATAATCTCTACGGTGAGGAGATCATCCTCACAAAAATTCAAATCATTCTGATATTCATAGACTGGTTTAGAAGCTGAAGCATTATGGACCATCAATTTTTATCTTGTAACTTTAAACCCACATTTGATGGGGTTCGAAATTTCGGAATGGGCTGATTTTTTGTTGGGGTGATCTATATGGTGAGGTTATCATCCCCACCAAAAATCAGCCATTGATTCATCTTCTATGTGGGTACGCCAAGATGGGGGTCAAAAAAGGGGGTCAAAAAAGGGGGTCCCTTGAGCCCGACCCTAATATATATATATATATGCTATTAATATAGTAGAAAATCTTATTTACAACTATTCATGATAATCAAAAGCTACAGAAAAATTTAGACGCAGAGTACACCCATAGTCCCTTTGCAATTCACACAGAGGACTCTTGCGGCCCTACATAGATCGTTTTTGGGCCTAATGACTGCATGGATGTTCAGCCCACTTATTTGTGGATAAACACACTTAAAATCAGCTTGATTGATGATATCTAAACATTGGATTTACTACTCAAAAAACATGCTTGGATCCAATGGCTAGAATCAATTCTAAAAAATACTAAAATCTGTGGCTAGAGATAACCAATCAGGTTAATTTTTGGTTTGTATATCCAACAAGGGGTGGGCTAAACATCCATGTGGTTAGTGGGTTCGGGCCTTCTCTCATCCATGTTTTAATGATTTTTGGTGTGTAGGTCCGCCAATGGGTGATCCATAAATTCATGGATCAGTGGACCCAAATAGAACGCCACAAGTCAATTTGTGGAAATTGCTTGTATCAATCTTTTTGATAATAGAAGACGTTTGCATGAAAGTTCTGTTTTGCCCATATTGTCTTCCGTTCTGATGCAATTTTTTGCATTCCACAGTAGAAATGCAAGTGGATCGGCATTCACCGACTCCACCCACATATCTAAGTGGTCAAATAATCTTAAAAAATGAAAATATAATTAAAAAAAAAAAAAGAGAGGAGGCCACTCGACACATCCTCGTCGTCACCTTCCTCACCAACACAGTCCTCTTATATAAATTAATAGTAGATCAGAGATCAAAGAGACGAAACAGCACAAGTTATCACAAGTTATCAATCAATCCCTGATCTTGAATCTTAGTCGTCAAAAACATGGACGGAAGTCTCCTTGCCATCGAAAACGCATCACTGGTGAAGCTCGTCCAAGAGCTTGCCGTCAACGGCAAAGAACCACCGCCGAGATATATCCATAACGAAAGAGATGAGGGACCTATCGATGCTTCTTTATCATCTTCAATTCCAATCGTTGATCTTCACCTCTTATCATCACCATCGTCTTCCATCAAAGAAAAAGAGGATGAAACGGAGAAGCTCAGGTCCGCCCTCGCTTCATGGGGCTTATTTCAGGTACTTTTTTTTTAAGTTTCAAGAACCCATTAGATTTGTAAAAATTTAGTTGCATGGGACTCCCGATCTAGTTGATGCAGAGGACTCTCGTGGCCCCACATAGCTCATTTTTGGGGCCTACAAACCTCATCGATGTTTAGCTGACGTATTGGTATTTATCCAAAAATATACTTAAAGATCAGCTTGATTTGTACTCACAAACTTCTAGACGTAGTCTTTGTAATCCAAAAATATACTTGAATCCAACGGTTAAAATCAATCCTAAAAATGTACTAAGACTTGGGTAGAGATAATCAATCTAATTGATTTTTGGTATTGTATATGTCGGAGGATAAGGCAAGTGATAGATGTCTAATGAAAAATACAAGGGACCCACCTAAGCTAAATCATTAGTTATTCAGGTTCCAACTTCGCCAAACAGGGAGAACATAAGAGATCAGGACAGCTGCACATAGAGAGAAAACAGGGCAAGAGAGAGGTATTTGATTCCTAGAAAAAGTACCCCCCTTCCTTTTTCTAGGGAGTCGGGTGTATTTATAGACTAAGAAGCGAAATGAGTGGAATACCATCATCCACGTAGAAATGACATAGCACCTATAACCATATTGATTGGTCACATCTGTTGATTGTTCATTCATGCACTCTTCTGTCTTAGTATGACAGTCCCCAAAGCATGTCTAAGCATCGGCATCTTATGTCAATGTCTCATGTCCACACCTCATGTCGACGAATGGATAAAGTCAATGAGGTGCCTTTATGGCTTCTTATAACGTCAAAGTCATGCCTTACGGACTTATCTCTCGATTTTCAATTCTATATCTCTTATGTCACCAAAGTATTGACTATGCATTGTTGCCCACCTTTAAGTATTCTACGTGCTTTTAAGTTTTCCATGTCACATCTAAGCACATGTATATCAAAGTATCTACATGTATGTATTTCCCCAATGGTTTAGTCAACATCGATGCAGCTAGTGGTCCCAAAATTGCCACATGGCACTCTTTTGGACCCACTGACTCGTCGATTTTTATGACCTAGGTGGACATACACAAAAAATCAGCCTGATTGGTGATTTCTATTCGTTATATTCAAGTACCTAAAAATGATACAATCCAACGGTTAGAAATCCCCATGTAAAATCTAGAATCCAACGGCTAAAAGGCACCAAAGCCAGGTATACCAATCGGGTTCCTAGACTTCGTATCAACCCAAAAGCCAACCCCCTGATCAAGTTCTAATGGGTCAGCCCAAAGTCTACAAGTACATACAAATTCACTCGAGTTTGCAGGTTGACCCAAGACATTGCCATAGTGACAGCAGATAAGGTTCAGCCTGTTTGGGTAAAAATGAACCAACCCAAGTCTAAACAAAACCATCCCGAAACCAATTCTAGCTCTGATGGGCCAATCGAAATCTGAAACAAGCAAAAAATGGCTCAGTAGAATCTGGTTACGAGTTTGGCCTGATCCGTTGCCAACCTCTTACTATCTCACGAGACTGTCCATTAGATTTCCTTTTTTTTCTTGCTTCATGAATTTTTTTACCTATATTATATTTCTCATATTAACTTTGGTTATGGAATTTCAGGCAATTGGCCACGGGATCCCGAGCTCTTTACTCGATGAAGTGCGCAACATAACAAAAAAGTTCTTTGAGCTTCCAATGGAAGAGAAGCAAAGGTATTCTAGACATGGTGAGGATGGCACATTGGATGACTTCGAAGGATATGGTAATGACGGAGTTGTTTCAGAAGAACAGGTTCTCGACTGGTCCGACCGGATGTACCTCTTAGTAAAACCACAAGATCAGAGGAAGCTCAAGCTTTGGCCTGAAAATCCAAGTAGTTTCAGGTATCTCAATTTTCACATACTCCAAGAAGAGTTCAATAGTCCAGGAAGAATTCGTTAAAAATGGCATATAATACAGGAATAATGCAGCTCCTCATAATATTCATGAAATACATTGAATCTTTGAAAAGTTCGACTGTACAATACATTTTTTTCTCAAAATTTTGAAAAATTCAGGTATAATACGTGGATTTACCAGCTCGGGGAATAAGATTCCAAGGGGCGGACTTCTTAAATCTTCTTGTTGTTTGCATCGTGTCCATGCCGGGGTGGTGGAGGTACTGTTGACTAGAATCGACAGATTGGATGATCATAACCATTGGTTCCATCGCGTCCTTGATGCTTGAAAGGGTCTGGTGGACAGAGAAGGTATATAGATCATCCAATTAGGATGGTTCTCACATAAGAATTCTTAGGTAAGACCCTTATCAAATGATAGGCCCCATTCTCCTACATGTACACCGATCTGGCAGTTGGTAAGATGGAAACCCTAGATCAATTACAACAACAGAAACAACAATAATCGATCTACTGATGTTCCAGGGAAATATTGCATGAATATAGCATGAAGTCAAGTCCAGCAACCGAGCTCATTCTTAAGACCATGGCGAAGTTGGTGGGTTTGGAGGAGAATTACTTCCTCAATCAGTTTGGGGCACAGGCTCCGGCATATGCAAGGTTTAACTATTACCCACCTTGTTCGAGGCCTGATCTTGTTTACGGCATCAAGGCCCATGCAGATGGCGGAGGAATCACCGTTGTCTTGCAAGACAAAGAAGTGGAAGGTCTTCAAGTACTCAAAGATGGCCAATGGATCAAAGTTCCAATCATTCCTGATGCATTGCTTGTCAATGTAGCGGATCAAATGGAGGTAAACCATCTCAATCTATTTCTTTATCTCCCCATGAATCATATGACTGGAACAATAGGGACAGAAGTTTCTTAAAATCAACTATGCCGTATTGTTTCGATTCTTTTGAGTAAGATATCTGAAAATGAATCTGCACTAGTCTTATAGATGGTAATTACTGTCCATCGATGGAATCCATATGTATTGCACACGTACAATGTTGGGTGCCACAATTCATCAATTAGTCCATCTGGAAATTTTGTAGCTTAAATATTAACCCAGCCATTCACTTATAACCATCTGATCTGTAGAACTTATCTGAACTGCTGATATGGATGGAAGCTGCCATACTGTAATAATGATATATAAGACTTAGACCTTAAATTTCCACAAACAGGAAGATAGATGTGAACTTTGAGCCATGGTGGTAACGCTCCAAGGTCGTTAAGATATTTTCAAGAAAAGGCTAAAAGCCAAAGACTTAACATTATAACAGTTGTTATTTTGAAAATAATGGACGTTATTTTGTCCCTTATCAATTATTTCACCGCTATCGATGTTATTTTGATAAAGAAAAATTCAAAAAATAAGAAAATATTATTATTGTAACCTCTTTTTACTATGATGTGACCCATTATAACAGTCGTAACAGTTACATTATCTGTCAATTATAGCGATCAAATTGAAACCGTTCTTTGAGCTACTTTGACAGAGTTGAGGAAATATGGTAATTGATACTTACAGATAATGAGCAATGGAATATTCAAGAGCCCCGTGCATAGGGTTGTAACTAATTCAGAAAAGGAGAGGATCTCTTTAGCTATGTTCTGTTCACCGGAATTTGAAAAAGAAATTGAACCTGCAGCTGCGTTAATCGACGAGAGTAGGCCGAAGTTGTTCAGGAAGGTGAAGGTGAAAGACTATGTGGCAGTCGTCTACCCAAGCTACTTGCTAGGGAAGAGAGCAATCGATTGGGCCAAAGTTTAGTTTCTCAATCTCATCGTTCGTGGGTTTTGGTTGTTTGAAGATATGTTTTTAATTTAGTTCATCTATAAGAAGCAAATTCAGTTAGACCTGAAACAATCAATCTTGAATGCATTTGAGGTTCAAGGTATTTCTGGTCCTTTATAGAGAAGACAGAACATAGGTATTTGTAATCAATCATATATCATTTTGGGGAGGAACAATAGTATTTCATTGCTACAAATATATAGATTATTGAAAAGAATACGACATGTATTTGGATATTTCCCTTCCAACTCCACAGTATTGGTGTTTTATATTTATAAAATAACCATTTATTTGGTGGTCAACGTAATTTATTTATCAGTAGTAGCAAAAGACAGAAAATTAGGTTCAGGCTCCGGAGATGCCTCTAAGCTTAAAATATCAAAAACACAAGAACAACGTGTGGATAGCCAGGTCTCCTGTCGGGTCAGTTGAGCGGCCCTTTTAGACAGGTGACCAGCCCCGTTTGCTAGATCTAGGGGTAAATAGAAAACAAATATTTACAAAGAACAGAGAAGTGAAGTACCTGACAAAATCGACTCTGCTGCGCCCATGTAAGTGCCACTTTCTTCCTTGCGTGGAGACAATTAAAGCTTTAGAATCTTCTTCTATGTCCAACTTTTCCCAATGCATGTCCTTTGCCACCTTACAGCTTCCAAGATTGCTACAGCTTCAGCATCTTGGGGTGTTTCTGCCCTACCTGGAGCTGCTTGTTCAGCAATGAAGAGCCTGCCTTATCACATATACAGCGCCAAAACCACACATAATATGGGAGATGGTGAAAGATACGTCGGCATTCAGTTTCAACCAGCCTTTATAGCATGGAGTTCCTGGTATTCTCTAGTAACCCTATTTGTTTGGTTTAAGATCCACTCTAGTGTCATTCTTTTTCCTTGAATGATGAACCAACCTGTACAAAATGATACTGAAAATTAAATTGTGCACCAGCTACAATGGCATGAGTGATTTTCATCATCAAAAGAACGTGTTATACCAGAGGAACTCAAGGAAGGGTGATTGGCATGCCTGGAATTAAAGAATGGTTTTCACGTTGTTTTGTTTTGCATATATGTTTTGTAGGACACAATAAACAAGATACTTCTTCATGGTTAAATGAAAAGAATAAAACAAGATACTTCTTCTGTTGTTAAAATCAACATGGGAAAACTTTAATCAGCTAGTACAGATTCTCAAGTGGATACCATTTATAACTTCAAAAAGTTAAGGCCCATAAACCTGTTACAGTTCTACTGTAAAACTACCAGCAAAAGTCACACACCCTGTTTCAGCTGGGTGGTAGTTGTGTACCCTCCCCTCGTGCTGGTATTGTTTGGGACCATCATACTGGTGCTATTGTGGCTCATGTATCCTTGTATTGCGAATTCGCAAGTTGCATACTCATGGAATCGAACTCCGGGCTACAGATAAGATCTCCAAATAGCCCACAAATACCACATTCAGTGTAGTCAAAATCACTCATACCATTGTAGCAATGATAATAGTAACAACAATAATAATAATTTATAACTATTGTAATTATAATCACAAAAATCTTTGCCTTTACAAAGGCAACTCTGAAAGGTAAAAAGTGATCCCCATTTTGCCACTTTTTCCGCAAGATGCCTTCAACTCTCTTTTAACTTCTAAATAACAAAAGGGTAGAAGCATTTGTGTGCATCTATAATATCATAAAGGCAAGAAATTCAAAGATGCCTCAACTATCCTAAAACCATTCCCACTGTTCCCCTATCTCACTCAGACAATTGCTTTGCACCTTAATAACAACAATAAAAGCACAGAGATTAATTTTATATGTCAAGCTTAGGTAAATGCTTAAACGCCTAACACCTTGGTGCCTAAGTGCTCCTAGGCCTTGTTTTAGGCGATAGGAGACGCAACTAGATGAAGCACTTAGCTAGGCGACATCTAGGTGAAGCTTAGAATACACTGATTGTATCGACAACATTATCATTCAAATTTCAGACAAACTCTTCAAATACAGTGGACTAAATCTGTAGTCCTAGATCCTAACCTGGGAAGCTAGGAAATGTTATGGAACATCAAAGATCTATTATTGTTCTTTATCTCATATGAGATTGAATATGTTTGGTGGGAAAACAGAGCAGAAGATTTTCTCACAACCTTACATTGCTACATTCAGATTTCCGTAAGGTTCAATCTCATATGCTGAATGAGGAAGTTAGAGGTGGTCAATTTTTGAGATTGTAAGTTTGTAACTATGCATTCTTTAAGGGCTGATAGGTCTTAGGGGTCCTAAGGTAGTAATTGATTTTTTTTTCTTTGAACTAATATTGGCAACAGTTTTACTCATGGACATGGTTCAAAGTTTCTGCTGAAACCGAAATGTTTCATCCGTTTCAGTTCGGTTTCGCTATAGGACGAAACTTCATACAATCCATTTGGTTTCGTCTGAAACTGAACGATACTTCATCTTATGTGTAAATTTGCACTAAAATCTCATTTCGGTTTCACGAAGTTTCGTCTGAAACCGAGCGATAGTTCCGATACGTTTCGGTATCGCCTATGAATGATACCGAAACAATACCGTGTACTTTGAACCATGTTTACTAGATGACAAAATTCTGCGGGATGAACCTGGTAAGCCCGCTTTAATGTATAAGCTGAAAACTAACATGACTACATTCTGAACCCCTTTAAATTTTTTTAAAAAAATGGTGAAAGAGATACTCAGAAACTTTTCAGATTCCAGTGACTGGAATGAAGAACATCTTAACCCTTGTATCTGAGTTACAATACCCAGAACAACTGAGTAAGAATCCAATTTTTTTTTCAATGGTTGCATCAGAGAACATATCAACCCCACCCCAGGTTTTGAGCTACCACATGATCGTAACTAATTAATATAAGGACAGGTCTATGAAGGGCTTCAATAAGAACATGGGATTTTTGTCCAGGGGCCTACAAAAACTTTTATTGATCCATGTAAAGGCAACTAAAAAATTAATATAGAAAAATAAAACAAGGTTCAAAAGGGACCGTCGTAACAACATAATTATTTAGCTGGCGTCACCACTGTGAATGTCATAATGGGTCAAACTTATTTTTCTTTTATTTTTTCAAATCTATTTTTCAGCTAAATGGGTAAAATAGTTATAAAGGCTGCTATTTTCATCATAACAAACATTAATACATATAGCGTTAAATACCATATAACGTAACGAGGATGGAGAATTACCAGTATAACAGCTACTATAACGAAGTTATAATCGATTTTTTAAACCATGAAATAAAATACACAAACAAATAACAAAAAGGAGTATCCATACCAGAGAGATATGGGACTTTATTGCTTTAGGACTTCAACTAGTAGTCTCTGTGGGCAGTTCCGCTGCATCATCATTTTGGGGTAGTTTAGGCAACATTGGCTTCTCCTGAGAAACTTCCAATGGCTCTGCATTCTCAAAAAGCTGATTCCTAACAACAAAATGTAAATTCCCAAAAGCTGCCTCTTCAGGGACTCAAAAGCCATATCCAACCTCTCTAGCTGCTCCATAGCATTCTTATTATACATAAACAACCCATAGTAAAGATCGAAGCTGTCCCCTGACGTATTATCCACCAAATTCATCAACGTCTCATACCCTTTTGTGTTTATAGGAGTCGATTCCAACTGTAACTTCTCCAAAATCCTCCCAATTGTGTGTGTTATGAACTGTGACTCCGCCGCATCCCCATCATGCTCGGCACAAGACATTTCCACCATCTTACACCCCTCCTGAGAAAAAATATTCAGAAACCGATCACACCGATTTACCCTCGACTCCTCATTCCCAATCCTCACCTTATCATAAACAAAGTTGAGATCTTTCCACCCAGTTTTACCACTCTCTGGTCCAAACATTGGATGGGTACACAGAATATCGAATTCCGGTGGCAAAATCTGAAGAAACAAATTCCTTGGAAACTCTTTCACCGAAAGAACATCAACAAAGAGAGTACTTCTCTTCAATCGATGGACTGGCAACGACCTGAGAACGGATTCTGTTGAAATTATAGAAGTACAAAGAAGGATTACCTCTGGATGCTCTTCACAGAGATCGTCCAGGTTGGAGAAGAATGAAACCCCGAACTTTCGAGCAATATAGGAGTAGTTTGATCTAGAGTGAGCTAAAACGGTATGACTTTGTCGAACTAGGGTTTTCGCGAGGTACTGACCAAAGTTGCCGAATCCGATAATGGCAATCTTGAGCTTGGTGCTCTTCTCGAAGCGATCGTAGATCTGCGCTTCGTAGTCATAGGGTTGAGCGGCATCGAGAGCTCTGATTTGGAGATTTCGACGCTGAGAAATTTGTGTTGTCGGATTGAAGTTGAGAATCGCAGCTGGAGAACGAGAAAATCTACGTAAGATTGGAGAAGGGCTTGAAGGGGGAATTGGTTTGGGTTTCGAAGGTTGCAAAGAAAAAGAGAGCATTGTTAGCAAGAGAGAGTTGAGAAGTTGCCTGGTTTTCTTCGAGAACCTAAAAACCCTAAAACCAGAGCAAAAAGGATCTTAAGGAGACGATGAAGGACGTTGCTTCAGCCAAGTGATTCAAATGGAATTTTTCCTTGCTTTGTTTGTACTTTGTAGTATAGATGAATTAAAGCGGGAAATCTGTGACTCGAGTCTTTCTCACTATTGCAGCGAATGTCCATCCCTAGGAAAAATCTATTGACAGAAATTTATCCGTGGGCCTTTTTCGTGGGTCGTCTGCCCATAAAAACGTGCCGCATGGCACACTCTTTGAGTGCCATTGAATGATTGCCCTCACCCTCCAAATAATATTATTTCTAGATTATTTTCATAGTATATTTCCTTTGGTACAATTGTGTTTAAATAACCCTTTACATCATATGGATTACAATCAATTCCTTGAATAAAGGAAGAGATTACTACTGAGAGAAAGTAGTTACACCTGAGAGACTTGATCATGTCTTCTTTGAATAAAGGAAGAAATTACATGAGTTACAATTGAGAGACCAGGTCATGTATTCCTTTGGTAGAAGGATTACGTTCAATACACCCCCTCAAACTGATAGGGCATTGTTGAACCATTAGCTTGCATCTTAACTCTTGAAAACGAGAACTCGGTAGACCTTTTGTGAAGATATCTGCTATTTGATCCAGTGTGTTTATATACCTAACATCAAGCTCCTTGCGATAGTCAACTTCAAGATGCTTCATGCGAGAGTGAAAAACTGGGTTTGATGCTAAAGAGATGGAGCTTATGTTATCACACCATATAACCGGAGTATCGGAAATAAAAAGCTTTAAGTCCCGGAACAAAAGTCTCAACCAAGAAATTTCAGCAGCTGTGTGAGCTAGTTGACGGTACTCTGACTCAATGCTAGATCGTGACACTGTTGATTGCTTCTTTGCACTTCAAGAAATTGGCGTTAGGCCCAAAAAAACACAATACCCTCCCGTGGAACGACGATCAAATGGACTTCCAGCATAGTCCGCATCAAAGTATGCTTCAAGTTTGAGAGAACCCCGGTTCGAAAACAATACCATGATCAATTGTCCCCTTTACATACCTCAAGATGCATTTGACTGCTGTCCAATGTGTCGTAGTTGGTTTGTGCATGAATTGGCAAACTTGATTGACGGCGTAGGCAAGATCAGGCCTTGTTAAGGTCAGATATTGTAAAGCACCAACGATACTCCGATATGTGCTGGCATCTTCCAGCAGAACTCCATCCGTTATTTCAAGCTTTTTTCCACTCGGAGTAGGAGAAGAGTATGGCTTAGCATCTTGCATCTATTTCACTTTAGGAGATCATTAGCATAATTTGTTTGTGTTAGATACAAACGATATTGATAAAAAGTAGCTTCAAGACCCAAAAAATACATTAAGGGACCGAGATCCTTCATAGCAAAAAGTGATCCAAGCGCAAATATGAACCGTTGCACATGAGAGTCGCTATTACCAGTAACGAGAATATCATCCACGTAAACCAACAGGATAATAGAAACATCTTTTTGATGAAAGGTGAAAAGCGATGGATCGGCTTGAGATGCAACAAAACCAAGATCTTCTAAGTAATCCGAGAATTTTTGAAACCACGCACATGGAGCTTGTTATCAGTCCATATAATGATTTATGCAAACGGCACACATAATTTGAAAAATTTGGATCTTCAAACCCACGTGGTTGCTTCATGTAGACAGATCCTGTAAGAATTCCGTGAAGGACCGCATTTTGCACATCAAGTTGTCGAATGCCCCAATGATTGTGTAACGCTAGTGCAAGAACAGCTCGAACTGTAGTATGTTTAACGACTGGGCTAAACGTTTTATTATAATCGATACCTTGTTGTTGATGAAAGCCGTTTGCAACGAGCCTTGCTTTATAACGTTCAATTGATCCATCGAAACCTTTTTGATTTTGTAGACCCACTTGTTGTTGAGGATATTCATATCAATTGATGGAGCGACTAGCGACCAAGTTCCATTGCGTTGTAGCACATTAAATTCATCGCACATTACAGCACGCCAATCAGCACTTTTGTTTGCAGTAGTAAAACATGATGGTTCAATATGTGTACAAGGGATAATAGCCGAGAGAGCATATTTTGGATTGACTTTACGTGTACCAGATTGAGTGCGTGTTACCATTGAATGGGTAGACACAACACTTGGCTGATCCAACGGTGAAGTGGAATTGTTTGGGACATTTGGTAAAGTAGGTGGTTCAGGTGGACCAATGGCAAGATCTGTAATGAAGGGGAGTTCGTTACATTCAATGGATATGGTAAAGTTGTAGGTGAAACAACTTCCTGGTGTATTGAATTTGGTTGCTTATATTGAAAGACAATACCTTGAGAAAGTGAGTCCGACGGTTGAGTGAAAATTGGTTGATCCCATTTATTTTTGAAGGGGAATCCCAATTCATTGAAAACCACGTGACAAGAAAGATACACATGACCAGTTTCCAGTTTCCATATCCAAACAACGGTACCCTTGATGATGAAGAGAATAGCCTATGAAAACACATTGTTTAGAACGATATTCCAATTTATTGTTAGTATACAGATGTAAATATGGAAAACAAGTGCAACCAAAAACTCTTAAGAGTAGTTTGGAGGATGATTGAACAATTTTTCATAGGGAGAGACATAAGACAGAATTTTTGCTAGGATGCGATTAATCAAATAAACAGCACTATTAAACGCATCAACCCAATATGTAGAAGGCATTCCTGCATAACCCAAAACAGTAAGTCCGGTTTCCGAAATATGTCGAAGTTTTCTTTCGGAAGCTCCATTTTGTTCGGGTGTGTGAGGGCAAGACATGTGATGAAAGATCTCATGGTGTGAAAGAAAATCTTGAAACCTTTTGCTTACGTATTCTCCCCCACCATTGGATTGCAATGATTTAACACGGAATGAATGCAAAGTTTGAATTTTACATGATAAAAGATTTTCAACAGAAGATTTAAATTTCACAAAAATGTCAAATGCTTCATGTTTAAATCTCATCGGAAAGATCGAAGAATATTTAGAATAATCATCCATGAATAAAATAAAATAAATTGATCCTCGAACGGAATAAGTAGGAGAAGTCCAAATATCTGAATGTATTAATTTAAGGCAATTTAGCAATAGATGGAGATAACTTAAAAGGTAAACGAGTGCTTTTACCCAATGGGCAAGAGACACAAAATTCTTTATTTGTGAGCAAGCCCTGAAGTGGGATACATGATTTAGAATTTAAATAGCGTAGTATCAGAAAAGCGGGATGTCCGAGACGTTGGTGCCAAATCGGAGAGGACACACGTGCACCAAGAAAGGCAAATAGTTGTGTGTTTTTATTGCGGAAGTTACGATCGAGATGGAGAGGATATAACCCATTTTCACTCTTGCCGTGGAAAAGCATCTTCCCCGTTGCATTGTCCTTAACATAAAAACCATCAGAGGAAAAAACAAAGTGACAGTTATTGTCTCTGGTGAAGCGATTAACGGATAGTAAATTAGCTGAGACTGAAGGGCAATGTAAAATGTGACATAAATGAAATTGAGAAGTGGCATGATGTAAAGATGTAGATCCAATGTTAGAAATCTGCAAACCTGAGCCATTACCAACGGCGACTTTATCCTTTCCATTATATTCATCATGTATGGAGAGATTGGCTAGATCAGGCGTGACATGAGTCGATGCTCCACTATCGGTAATCCAAGTTTGTGCTGATGGTGATGCATGTGAAAATGCAACCATAGCAGACAGCTGCTTTGTTGGAACTCAATGGGGACAAATCTATGTATGAAACAGTGTATCCACTATTGAATGGTCCTTGAAAATTGTGTTTTTAATTTATAAAATATATTTTTTTGAAGACGTTGAAATAACACATTTTTTAAGGGACATCCAACAGTACTGACAATGTTTGCATACTTCAAAGTATGGAAACAATTTCATACTAGATTTGTCCCCTCAATGGACACACACCAAAAATTTGCTTGATTGGTGTTCAAATCAAACGGCACTAATCAGGCTAATTTTTGATGTCTTAGGCACGAATGAGTAAAATTTGTAACCCAGCCTTCAGTCACAATGAAAATCACAGGCCACGTGGCACACTCTTAGTGGACGCTGACCGTATGGATGTTTGGCCAATACCTCAGTGGGCCTCTAAACCAAAACTCAGCCTGATTAGTGATTTACAACCTTTGGATCTTTGCACCCAAATAACTCTCAATAATGCTCGAATTCATATCGTTAAAATCAACCCACGAAAATAACTTCAATCGAATCGCTTAGAAATCACTAATCAGGCTGATTTTTGGTTTAGAGGTCCACTGAGGGAATGGCCAAACATCCATACGGTAAGCGTCCACTAGGAGTGTGCCACGTGGCCTGTGATTTTCATTGTGAGGGAAGCATCTGTCAAAATGATGTGATAGAAGTTTTACTTGGCACTCATGGGTCTCCCTTCCTCTCTATTGTAACTCTCTCCCCCCTCTATCTCTTTCTCTCTTTACTATAACTCTCACCACCTCTCTCTCTCACTTTGTCACGTTCTGAACCTGGATCTCCTGGACCCGACCCGCGACTACTCGGTCCGACCCGTGGTCCACAATCCAAACCCATGGTCTCGAGCGTGAGGATAAGAAATGGACTAAACTAATGTGTTCACTTATGTCGTTGCTGGGTTCTATGATATATCAAATTTATAAGTTTCAATGCATTCTATTGTAATATATGAATTTCATTTTTTCATAACATAACTCATATATTATAATCCAAAACATAAAAATTAACTAAGTACCAACATTTTATATTGTTATTCATCAAATTAAATTCTAATACATCAAGTCTAATTGAAATAAAGCATAATAAAAGTTAATCCTTCGCTGGCATTAAATCAGCTATGCACCCACTCCATCGGAAAATCTGAAACATGATAAATAGGCAGGGTGAGCTGAGAAGCTCAATAGGCACACTCCAACACTCATGTGTCAATGAGAATGAGCGGCTAAACATGATAAATCAATCCGGATATATATAATGTATATACAATACATGATACAATCATAAGGTGTAGAGTTATCGGTAAGTCTAGTCTTGTCAAATTTCTTAGAACAGAACATTCGATGAATATTCATCTGCCAGTAAAACCCATAGGGATATTTGCCACAAGTACGCCAAAATATCACCACATGGTACCTAGGGGTTTGAAGCTTTGCACCTCAGGGTTCCAAACCCTTCTTGCTCTTTTGGGATCACAACCCAAGAATTTTAGTACGACATGCCACAAAACCCTTAACCGTGAATTCATACATACCCAACTTTTCTTTTTCAATTATTCCAAAGTCTAATAACATGATATAAAATCAACATTGATGCATGAACAATAATCAATAGGTAATAAAAACAATTATATCAGAAACTTGTAAAAAAATGAATCCCTAAATGAGACAAATAATATAAAAATCAAAACTAAAGATTTAGATATCAGATCAGGTTGAATTTTTTGTATGTTACTAGATGTAGTAATCTCATTACACTCAAAAATTCAAGTTTATACACTCAAAAATTCAAGTTTATCCAAACTTGAAAAGGAGTCTAAATGACCTCTACAAATTTTGAATATACTTTGCTGCTTGAAAAATAAATAAAAAATCTCGTCCTTCGTGGTTTTTGGTTTTAATTTAGTTTATCTCTAAGATGCAAATTCAGTTACACCTCTACCAACCAATAATAATGTTTTCATACCCAGACTTGTCATCGAATTGATCAAGGGATACTAAGTCACCAGTTCAACCGCTGGGTCGTCTAGGTCAACTTGTCACATGGCAACTCTTTAAGGCCCAGTGACCCATGAATGTTTTGCCCACCCCTTGTTGGACCACCCCGTGTTACCGGTTCAACCCGTGTCTAGGTCAGCTGGGTCACTTGTTCAACTGGTCAGGTCAAGCGCGTTGCAAGAATGTGGACGGTTTTTCACGTATCGTTGGGTTGGGTGTTGGGATCACCCCGACCCATTTTTGTGACCAAGTAACTAGGTCACCGGTTCAACTGGCCGGGCCGGGCCGGGCCAGGTTCTCAATTTGCTATGCGGCCAAAAAGGAAGTGATAGGCGTTAGCCAGACATTACCCTGAAGCCAAGCGCTCTCTAGATTTTCTTCTTAAAACTCATGGGATCCACCCATATCCATGCATGATTGCCACATGTCCCCCAAAGGCAAGAGCACAGCATTTTTACAATAGGCTTATGAAGAAGACCAATGGTGGTTTCCAAGCCCATGATTAAAAATGCTCAAAATCAAACGGCTAGAAATCACCAATTAGAATGATTTTTGGTTTGTAGGTCCACCACTGGGTGTTCCGTACATTCATGGGTCAGTTGACCCAAATAGCATGCCACGTGTCAATTTGCGGAAATTGCTGTATCAAACTTTGGAAACAGAAGAAATCTGTATGAAATTTCTGTTTTGCCCTTGTTGTCTTCTCATTCTGACCATGGTTCGAAGTCTCGGCCGTTCTGGATCAGGCGATCTGGATCGGGATTGGAGCCCACCGGTCCAATCCAAAAATGGATTGTCTCGCCCCCAGATCACTGTTTCCCAAAGGACTCCCACTTTGTCTGGGGCGAGATGGGCTGATCCCGTTCTGGATCGGACCGATCTGGATCGGGATCAGAGCCCACCGATCCGAGATTTCGAACCATGGTTCTGACGCAATTGTTTTGCATTCTACAGAAAACAGCAATAATATATGCAAGTGGATCGGCAATCATCAACGCCACCCATATACCAAAGTAGTCAACTAATATAACAAAACGGAGAAAAATATGTAAGGTATACCTGACAATTTTTGACGAGGTAGCGCGATTTTTGTTACTCACCAGTGCCTTCTGGGCCCACTGACCGAATGGATGTTTATCCCACCCCTTGGTGGATATACACACCAAAAATCACCCTGATGCGTAATCTCTAGTTATTAGATTTTAGTAATTTTTAAGGTGTTATTATAGCTGTTGGATTCAACCATTATTTTTAGAACTAAAAACAACGGGTAAAAATCATCAAACAATCTAATTTTTGGTACGGATGTCTATCAAAGGGTGGGCTAAACATCCATGCGGTCAGTGGCCCAGTTACAAAAAGGCACTGTACCTTATTACATCACTAGCCTTTAAAAAAATGAAAAATATATTTTTGGTATCCATGCCGTCAATTGGGCGCGTATCAAAAATGCACTTTACCTTGTCTCCCCACTTATAACCCCTCTTATAGGCTTCAATAAAGAACGACCGAGATTTAATCCCCCAACTGGATAGTGGACCTCAGCCACTCAAACCCGATTTGTTGGGAATTGCGTTGGCACGGGCCACCCACTAGTATAATTAAAAAAGAAAATGAGGCCACTCAACACCTTCCTCACCAACACAATCCTCTTGTATAAAATAATGGTAGCTAGCTCAGAGATAAAAAGAAGAAACAACACATGTTATCAATCAATCCCTGATCTTGAATCTTAGCCGTCAAAAAAATGGACGGAAGTCTCCTCGCCGTCGAAGACGCATCACTGTTGAAGCTCGTCCAACAGCTTGCCGTCAACGGCAACGAAGAACCACCGCCGAGATATATCCATAAAGAAAGAGATGAAGGACCTATCGATGCTTCTTTATCATCTTCAATTCCAATCGTTGATCTTCACCTCTTATCATCTCCATCGTCTTCCATCAAAGAAAAAGAAGAAGAAACGGAGAAGCTCAGGTCCGCCCTCGCTTCATGGGGCTTGTTTCAGGTACATTTTTTTTTTTTTTTTTTTTTTATAGTTTTAACTTAGAAACCATCAGATTGGTAAAATTTCCGATGCAGAGGACTCTCCTGGCCCCACGTAACTCAATTTTTAGGCCCACTAACCGCATGGATGTTTACCCCACCATCGGTGGATATACACACTAAACATCAGCTTGATTGATGATTTCTAGACGTAGTCTTTGTACTTCAAAATAATGCTTGAATCCAACGGTTAAGATCAATTTTGATCCGGACCGATTCGATATGAAAATATGCCAATCCCATAAGAGATCGGATCACGATTCGGAACCAATCCGTTGGATAGAATAGAGAATTCCGACCCGATCCAATATGATTCAATCAATTAAATCAAAACGAAATTTTAAATTATATATTTTATCCACTCAAATTTGAAGTGTTATAGAATAATGAAATAAAAATACGTATAGAAGGGTACATGCCCGATCTGATACCGATCCAATAATTAATTGGATCAACACACATAAACTCGGTACCGATCCGATAAGAATATAGGTGGGTCCGGACCCAAAATTATTGGTCGGAACGGATCAGATTTTCGGGTTGATCCGATCCATTGTCAGTCTACCACCAAGGGTCCACTAAATATCCATGTAGTTAGTGGGCCGGGCCGGGCTACTAGTGTCCTCTACACTAGTGCATCCAAAGTCCTCTCCATCTAAAAATTTTCCTAAAAGGGCCCCTTTAATTGTAGATAAAAGTTTCATGAGAAATTATTTTTCCATTGAAACTTTTCTTGGAAAAATTTGCCTGGTAAGGCTATTTTTTATTGCAAATGAGAAAATATGCTGCGAAAAATTGTGAGAAAATAAGGGTGGATTTTCGTGGAAACGAATTCTCACCTATGAGGGACGGAAATGAATTCCTAGCTTGGATGGGAAAATCTCATTCATCCAAGAAAATTTTCCAAATTTAAAATGGCTATCGAATAAGGAAAATTTATATTTTCCTGAGAAAATGCAATTTTTATCTGACACCAAAAAGCGTCACGTAAAGCTTGTTACATGAATAGTCTCTCGCGGCATAAATTATCAGGTACCAAACATCCCCTTAGTGGTAGCTATGGGTCGGTTAATTTTAACATTGGTTGGTGTTTGAGTGGCAGATGTTAATCGAAAGGCCCCCAGCCCTGGTCCCACTAACCACATGGATTTTTGGCCCACCCCTTTCAGGATATAAACCAAAAATCAACCTGATTGATTATATCTAGCCATGATTCTAACCATTGGATTCGAACATGTTTTTTGGGTAGTAAATCCAATGGCTAGAAATCATCAATCAAGCTGATTTTAGTGTGTTTATCCACCAATAAGTGGGCCGAACATCCACGCAGTCAATGTGCCCAAAAAAACTGATCTATGTAGGGCCACGAGAGTCCTCTGTATCGACTGCACCGGGAGTCCTCTGCATCTAAATTTTTCTTTAGTTTCTGATTATCAATAATAATTTTTATAACTTACAAAAAAAAAAAAAAAAAACAATTTTTATATAAAGATTTCTAATAATATAGAGAGCTTATTTTTTTAATTAATACCATATATATTAATATATTAAATATAAAAAAAGGCCTTATATAGAGTTTTCGCCTTAGGCCTCAACTTGTATGAGACGGCCCAGTCGTATTAACGTTGGTTATAGAATTTCAGGTAATAGGCCACGGGATCTCGAGCTCTTTACTCGATGAGGTGCGCAACGTAATGAAAAAGTTCTTTGATCTTCCAATGGAAGAGAAGCAGAGGTACTCCATACATGGTGAAAATGGCACACTGGATGATGTTGAAGGATATGGGAATGACCGAGTCATCTCGGAAGATCAGGTTCTCGACTGGCACGACCGGCTGTTCCTCTTAGTAAAACCACAAGATCAGAGGATGCTCAAGCTTTGGCCTGAAAATCCAAATAATTTCAGGTATCTCAATTTTCATTACAGGAGAAAACAAGGAAAAGTTCGAGCATAATTTAGGTTCTCATTCGAGAATTCGGATAAAAATTCGGTAAATAATAAAATAATATAAAAAAATAAATAATTAATAATTAATAAATAATGGTTTTCTTACATTTAAAATTAAGAATTTTCAATAGTCCGGGAATAATTTGTTAATGACAGAATATATTACAGCTCCTCATAAAATTCGTGAAATTGACTGAATCTTTGAAATGTTCAGCCTTATAATACAATTTCTTTTTCAATTTTTTGAAAAATTCGGTTAGAATACGTGAATTATGCACGATCTTACTAACTTGGAGAATGAAATTACAAGGGGTGTCTTCTTAAATCTAGTGGTTGTTTGCATGGTGTGTGCATACAAGGGTGCTGGAGGAACTGTTCCATATGTCCTGCCATAGTTAGCAATTCGACATGCGGCAAAGATTCGAAACGGGAAAAGTTCGATTTTAATTCAGCTTCAGGATATAAAAATTCGGTCATTGTTGAAATATTATATTCGTTTAGCCTTAAAAAGCCTGAATTTTACCAATCTTTTCATTTTACGCGGTCGTTTAATACGTTATTATTTTAAAAAAACGCAAAATTATATTCACGTATTATTTGTATAATCTTAAAATTTGAGATTTTTTCTGATTTTTTATTTTATACGGCCGTATTAAACATTTCTTAAAAAAATGAAAAATTCAGGTATTAAATGCGAATTTACTAACTAGGGGTCCTACCTAGTAGGTATCCTACGGCAAGAATTGACAAAATTGGATGATCATAACCATCCGTTCCATCGTGTCCCTGATGCATGAGATTATCCAATTAGGATGGTTTTTGGCATAAGAGATCTCTTAGAGGACCCACATCAAATGATAGGCCCCATTATCCTACATCTACATTGATCTGACAGTTGTTAAGATGGAAACCTTAGATCAATAACAACAATAGAAACCACAATAATCTATCTAATTATGTTGCAGGGAAATCTTGCATGAATATACCATGCAGTCAAGTCTGGTAACCGAGCTTCTTCTTAAGACCATGGCGGAGTTGGTGGGTCTGGAAGAGAATTACTTCCTCAATCAGTTCGGGGAACAGGCTCCGACATATGCAAGGTTAAACTACTACCCTCCTTGTTCGAGGCCTGATCTTGTTTACGGCATCAAGCCCCATTCAGATGGAGTAGGAATCACTGTCGTCTTACAGGACAAAGAAGTAGAAGGTCTTCAAGTACTCAAAGATGGCCAATGGTTCAAAGTTCCAGTCATTCATGATGCATTGCTTGTCAATGTAGCTGATCAAATGGAGGTAAACAGTCTCAATATTTTTATTTTTTTTCTGAAACTGTGGGTATCCGGCCGGCCTCTTAGAGCACCTGACTAGTCCCCCGGGGCACGATAGTCACCCCTTCCACACATGCCGGAGTGTACTGGAAGAGTTAATATGGACTGAACTACTAAAAGCGAAGCCTCCAAACAAGCAACAACTAAAACAAATCCCCCTCTCTTGAACAAACAAGATCTCAACGAAAGACAAAGTCATGACATTCAATAAAGATTTTGGACCAAAAATACATAAAGCCCTTGATATTGAGAATTAAACTCGCCACCTCCTCTTCCTTCCCTTCAAAAGTTCTAGAATTTCTTCTAAATTCCCTAACTTATAGCAAAGGAGAGCATACTCCATAACACTCGCCTTCTAGAAGAGAAGGCCGAAGTATACCAACTAGCAATAAGATTCGACAACGAACAAGGCATGACCCAGACCATCCCAAAATTTATAAAGAACGCCATTCCCACAACTCTCACAACATCATAGTACAACAAAAGGTGGTTGGACTTATTCCCTCGCTATGTTTACACATTGAGCAAAAGTCCAGATTGATAATCCGTCTCGCAATCAAAATCTTGTCTAGAATCATGGTCCAAAAGAAAAAAGCTACCTTGGAAGGCAACTTGGAGCCCCATATATAGGATAGCTACTGGAAAACTATCACTGAGAGACCTTAGAAGAGCCTTATAAAAGACCTAACAAAAAACCAACCATGTTTTGATGAAGACCAAAGCTGCTTATCCGAAACCATAGAAAACAAATGACAATCGTGCAGACGAGACAGAAGACCAGAAATGACTTCAATCTCCCAATCATTCAGTCTTCTTCTGAATCCAAAACTCCATGTTAAATCTTTCTCTTCATGAATAACAACGAACCGAATGGAGCAATTCTTCATGTCAGATAAAAGGAAGAGCCAAAGAAACTCCTCCATAAGAGGAATTTCCCCACACTACATGTCTGAAAGTTCTTCTTCTGATCTTTACAGATACCTAAAATGGAGGTTGAATAGGTATTTAAAATTAACTACGTTATTTAGTAGCCTATTCAGATTATAGTTTGGGTAGGTGTAATCTATTGCATGTTGGGCAATCCTAAATATGTTGATTGATTTAATAATTGGTTATCTCAACCGAATCAGATCTAATATATCGGAGATATATTGTTTCCGATTCATTTGATCTAACTATATTAAAAATGTGAAATATAAGCAATCAACCATGACACATGCGGGTTTTTATGTGGAAACCTTTTTCAAAGAAAAACCACATGACTACATCTAGTCGTTGAAGTATCACTAACAGAAACTTATTGAGTACAAAAGTTACCATGCAACATCATGACTCACAGCATACAATCCAACTCCATCCATCGAGCCAACTGCCAGTGCATCCATGTCCTTTGACTGCCACACACGAATCTACGAGTGCCCTTCTGAAATAATCCCCTTAGTGGTGTTCAGTTTGGTACATACCCAAACCTACCCTCGATCAATCCAGCCCCGATCTTATTCTCATGCTACAGTCCAACCCCATACGTGAAGGATTCAGTTCAGCCCCGACTCCTTAATCAAGCCACAAATGGTATTCGAGACTCATTGTGTGGTGCATGTACTCTAATTTTTAAGTTTAAGATAAAGGATTGAAACCTAGGCATAGTTTAGTCAAGCTTGGTAGAAGATAAGTTATTCAAACAATGATCATGGAGGAATAGAAAACCCTAGTAGGATAAAAGTGATTACCTGGGTTTTGCTCTCCTCAATGCTTTTTCTCTCAAAGGTGATTCTCTATAGTGAAGAGACTACTAAGCTTGAAGGCTTGAGAAATCCAAGCTCTCTAATGTGATGAGTTAGGTTTTAAAACCTTAGGTTTCCATTATATAGAGAAGGGAGCCAAGCCTTAACTTTTAGCAAGTGATTGGGTGTAGTTAGGACTCTTTAGATTGGGAAAATTGTTCCCGCACATGTCCAATCAATTAGGCTAAGTTTAAAAACTTTCCGGATCATGTCCAATCGATTGGGCTGCTGGTCTAATCGATTGGGGTAGGTCCAATCAATTGGGCTTTCAGGTCCAATCGATTGGGCACCCCCAAATTCAAAATTTTAAGCCTATACGGACCTGAATAGGATATCATTGCTATGTGACTTAGTTTTAGATTAATATTCTAATTAAATCCATTAACCCTAAGATATTTAAGTCACTTACCATCTTGTATGTGTGAGTATATAAGAAACGAAAAAATTCGAGTCTTTAGATAAATCATTATAGCTTTTAGTCTTTAGGCTTCATCTAGTAGTTTTCAGGCAATCAGGAGTGGTGCAACCATTGACACACTCTTGGCATAACTATTACACATAGGATCAGTTACAAACAATATTTTGTCATACGGAATTTAGACAAATAGAATATAGATATATTCCTTACACCGTCCTCCTAAAATCTGACCCTATCCCTAAGCCATGCCTTGTACTTCACCCCCTTGGAAGATTTAGCCGAAATCTTCATAATACCTTCCAAACACTACACCCATAATTTGAGTTAACTGCTCTCCCATCCCACCTAAACTCTGAAACCCCATACTTGCGCACTATCGCCTGCCTCCACAAATTAGAAGTCTCCTCCCCAAACTTCCATAACCATTTTCCCAACAAAACCGCATTCATTACAGAAATGCTCCTGATCCCTAATTCAACTTAAGCCTCAGTGCTACAAATGGTCTTCCAATCTACTAGGTGAAACTTAGCATCCTCAACTCTATTGTTCCATAAAAAAATCCTTCATTATCTTCTCCAAAACATACACAAGACTTTTAGGGATAGAAAAATAGTGACAAATAGTAGATGGTCAAGCTAGACAAGTAGTACTTTATCAACACTAATTTGCCCCCTTTTGAAAGATATCTAGACTTCCACAAAGACAACCAACTCCCAAATCTTTCAATCGCAGTATCCTAAATAGCCTTTGATCTGTAACTAACCCCCAAAGGTAGCCCCACTTACTGAGTAGGAAAGCTACCTAGGTCACATCCCATATGTCAGCCAAGTCACTGATATTCCCCACCTCAAACACCTTACTCTAGATTAACCAGTAATCCTCACACAACTTTAAAGCAACAGAGAAGACCTCTTAGAAAGGAAAGTTGAGGGGGAGAAGCTCCCAAGAAAACAAAGGTATTATCCGCAAATTGAAGATAGGAGATCGTCGAGACTACTACTCCTACCTCAAATCTTATTAAATCCGCACCTTGCACAGCTCTAGAAACCATTCTCCCTAAAGCTTCTGCCACCACAATAAACAAATAAGGCAACAACGGATCCCGTTGTTTAAGCCCCCTCAAAATTTTGAAGTAACCTACACAAGGCTCATTAACTAGAATAGAAAACGATGTCGAAGAAATACATTTCCAAATCCATCTCCTCCACTTCAACCCAAAACTAATTCTTCCAAGCATGTAGTCTAAAAAATTTCAACTAACATGGTCAAACGCCCTCTCCATATCAACCTTGCATACAATGTTTGGAATCCTTACCTTATGCCTGGAATTAATACACTTATTCGCTATCATAACATCGTTCAAGATCTGTCTTCCCTTCAAAAATGCTCCTTGGGTTTATAGAATCACAAAAGCTGAAATCCTATCATAATTGCTAGCTCTTAGCCAAGATCTTATACACTCTTCCCACCAGACTAATAAGCATGTACCCTGAAATATCATCAACCCCTTGATTCTTATGAATCATCACCATGAAAGTGTTACTGGACGTATTATCCAAAAAAAAACTTCCTCATAGAACTCTACCACCACCTTCATGAAATTTACCCGTACCGCATCTCAGCATTACTTAAAAAAGCCAAGGACAACCGCCAAGCCTTGGATCTTTGTCATCGGCCAACATTGAAATGGAACCCAATATTTGTTTCTCTAGAAAGGGTCTCTCCACCCAATCTCTATCCTTGGAACTAATGCTATCGAAATGAAGACTTTCTAAAATAGGTCTAAAAGAAACCAACTCAGTATATAACTCAGAATACTAGTTTACCACTTCCTTGCTAATGTTCTTCTTGTCCTCTATACACTTTCTATTGATCTCTAAACGGACTAAATGGTTTCCTTCCTGTCGATATTGGTCGTCTTGTGGAAGAACTTAGTGTTATTATCTCCTTCCTTCTACCACTTGACCCCTCGATTTCTGTTTCCAACTAATCTCTTCCAAATTTATTAAGTGTTGGTATTCTGCTTTAAGATTGACTCTCCTGCTACAATCTTCAAAGGAAAATGGATAATCCTTCTCCTTCTTGTTAATCAACGAAAACTCCTCTAAAACATATGCCCTCTTCTAATCTACCCTACCAAACTCCTCTCAATTCCAAATCTTTAGCTTTTCTTTCAGAGCTTTGAGCTTCTGCCTAAACACCTTCCCTGCTCTCATGTAGAAAGAAAAGTTGCCCCACCACTCCTTAACCTTATCCTTAAATTTCAAACAAGACAACCACATGTTCTCGAAGAAAAATGGAGAAAGATGATTATAAATTCTACCACAATCATGCAGAAGAGGCACGTGATCTAAAGTGGGTCTAAGAATCGCCACCTAAGACACCCAAGGGAAATGCTCTTCCCACGTGTCAGATACAAAAAATATATCTAACCTACTAAGAATGAGGATATATCTTGGTTGTTAGACCACGTGAACCTTCCCCCGCCCATAGGAAGATCCAATAGAAAAATTGCGATAACTCAAAGCTCCAAACTCCCCCACACATCTTGTCACCCTACTCCCCACGTTCTTCTCATGAGAAAATTGGGTTACATTGAAATTCCCTCCAATGCACCACAGGAGATCCCAAAGCCCTGTCACATTGTCCAACTCCTCCTAGAATTGAGCCTAGAGACTCCTCTTAGTAGGACCATACACCCTAAACAAAACCTAAGAGAATTGCACACAACTGCATAAAATTGACACCGAAACGTCTCTAACATTCAAAAAATTGCGATCCAAAAAATGAGGACACCTCCAGAAGAGCCAATAGTCAGAAGGTCGTACCACCCGAAATGCATGAACCCCCATAACTCTTTGATATCTCTATCCTCCATTTTCTCTAGTTTGGTTTCTTGGAGAATCACCACCTTAGTTCCCCATCTCCTAATGACACACTTCCCAACTGCCCTTCTATCCTTACTCTCCAAATCCTCTAACATTCTAGGACAATATATTTGTCCTCAATAAGCCCCGCACACCATCCTCCCTTTCCTAGGACGACCAACACCCAAAACATCTCCCAAATTGAACGGGTAGGCCAACTGTTGCAGCTTACAAGACACTCTAGTTGACTTGTTATTCGACAGTGGGAACCTCAACCTCCTCCACTACTATTAATTGATTGTTTGTTTCTTACACGGGATTGAATGAAATCCACTATTCTTGACTCGTTCCCCTTGGATAGTTGCTAAACCACATCCTCATCGCCCACTTCCACTATATCGTTGGATTGCTTGCTTCCTTTCGGATTCTTACGAGGTGTTACCAGATCTTTAATGAGCTTAAAGGCTTCATCTTCTAACCCAACAAAAGTCAAACTGAGAGATACACCTATCGTCGTGATATTATTAACGATCCAAACATCTGGATCAACCTCCTTGGGCGTAACCGAACCTATTGCAAGGGGCCAACAACCTGTTACCCCCTCGATTGTAATTAGACAAATCGACACTCCCCTCGACTCCGAGTGTCCCTCCTCCCAAGAAACCAACTCCTGACCTACAATAGCACCCTCTTACTGAGTGATACCCTTATCAAACATCTGACCTGGCAACCTCCTCAACCCAAAAACTTTTGCATGCTTGATAGCCTGATCAATTGTCCCATCTGTGAAATCTCCACACACTAAAGTAGCCCCTGGATCCCCAAGCTAGTCCTGCTGATATTCCTCATCCCCAGACGCAACTCTTGGTGCAACTCGCCACTAGAAACAATCGAAGCCATCTCCACAACTTCATAGTCCATGAATCATATTGTGCCGATTCTTTTGAGTAATATATATGAAAATGAGTAAATCCACACTAAGATTCTTACAGATGTAATTACTGTCCATCGATGCAATTCACATGTAGAGCCCGCGTACAATGTTGGGTGCCACAATTCATCAATGGGTCCCATCTATAAATATCCTAGCTTAAATATCAACTCAGTCATCCACTTATAAACTTCTAATCAATAGAACTTTTTTGAACTACCCACATGGATGAAGCTACCATTTGTAGATTGTAATAATGATATAATATAAGAATCAAGACCTTAAATTTCCACAAAAAGGAAGATAGATGTGAACTTTGAGCCATGGTTTAAAAAATGTAGAATGGACGTTATAACAGTAATGCTCCAAAACCATTTATTTTCAAAAAAAAGGCTAAAACCCAAAAAATAGACTCAACGTTATAATAGATGTTATTTTGAAAATAATAGCCATTATTTTGTCCCTTGTTCGTTATTTTACCGCTATTGATGTTATTTTAATAATCAAAATTTTCAAAAAATAATCAACTATTATTATTTTGGCCTTTTTTTATTACTATGATTTGACCCATTATAATGGATATAATGGTAAAATTATATTTCCATTGTAAAGATCAAATTTAATCCTTTCTTTGAGCTACCTTGACAGATAGTTGAGAAAATATATATGGTAATTAATTGACATTGATAGATAATGAGCAATGGAATGTTCAAGAGCCCTGTGCATAGGGTGGTTACAAATTCAGATAAAGAGAGGATCTCGTTGGCTATGTTCTATACGCCAGAATATGAGAAAGAAATCGAACCAGCAGCTGGGTTGATCGACAAGAGTAGGCCGAAGTTGTTCAAGAAGGTGAAAGCGAAAGACTATACGGAAGTCTTCTTCCCACACTACTTGCTAGGGAAGAGAGCAATCGATTGGGCCAAAGTTTAGTTTATCAATCTCATCGTTCATGGTTTTTGGTTGTTTCAAGACATGTTTTTAATTTAATTTATCTTTAAGGGTCTGTTTGGTAACCAGACATGGATTTGGAATTGAAAATAAAATTCTAGGATTTGTGATTCTAGGAATTTGAATTCCAAGAATTAAAATTTCGTGTGTTTGGTTGCACCGTGGAATTTAATTGGAATTCTCAATGAATTCTAATTTTAATTGTTTAGATATCTAATATAATTGAATTTTCCATATATCTACATTAGAGAACTATCATCGCATGCATGTAATAGTTTGTTGTAGACCTGCAAAATAGTTAATATGGACAAAATATATTATACATGCTTTAACCTCATTTATCTTTTGACTCTAGTCATGGTATCAAGACAGGCTATCATGAGAGTTACATTTGACTCAAAGCTCTTCACAAGCAAACACAGAAACTGAACCCTCCATACTATTCATATTGAAATCAACTCAAGCCCAGATATCTAAGATTCCATGAGGATTGAGGAACTACCAACCTTCATAAGGGATAAAACAACAAAAAAAACTAGGTAAAACCATAAAGAAGAACTAGTATTGCAAACAAGAGCCATCTGATAGAACACCAATCATTTTGAACATGCATTCCCAACTCCCAAGTAGCTGATGGAGCTATGTTCCATTAAGCTCAATGAAAGCAAAGGTAATTCATAGTTTACCACTGATGCCAAAGACTTGCAGGTTTGGAAATCTGAACTATTATACCAGAGGAAGTCAAGGAAGTGGTGATTGGCATGCCTGGAATTAAAGAATGGTCTTCATGTTGTTTTATACTGCATATTCGCTCTATAGGATACAATAAACAAGATACTTCTTCATGGTTAAATGAAAAGAATAAAATAAGGCTCATAAACTTTGGATGTAGAAGACGTGTCTGGGTCAACTGAGTCACTGGTTCAACCGATCGGGTCGAGCTGGTTACAAGAATGTGAACGATTTTTTCACATATTCTCTCTATATAGTAGAAAATCTTATTTTAACAACTATTCATGATAATCAAAAGTTACGAAAAAATTTAGATGCAGAGTACACCCATAGTCCCTTTGCAGTTCACACAGAGGACTCTTGTGGCCCTACATAGATCGTTTTTGGGCCTAATGACTGCATGGATGTAGCCCACTTATTGGTGGATAAACACACTTAAAATCAGCTTGATTGATGATATCTAACCATTGGATTTACTACTCAAACAACATGCTTGAATCCAATAATGGCTAGAATCAATGCTAAAAAGTACTAAAATCTGTGGCTAGAGATAATCAAGTTAATTTTTGGTTTGTATATCCAACAAGGGGTGGGCTAAACATCCATGTGGTTAGTGGGTTCGGGCCTTCTCTCATCTGGCTGGGGCCTTCCCTCTTTTTTTTGCTAAATGTATATTGTATTGAAAAATAAAAAACTATACAAGGCACGCAAAGGAGAGGAAGTCAGCCCACCTGAAACCCAACTAGGTTAGCTCCCAAGCGGCCAAGAACCCATCATTAGACGGAAACAAAGTTAGTCAAATATGTAATAAAGAGTCTGGGGTTCCTCCATTTTCAAAAAAGGATGGAGCTCTACAAAATCTCAACCTGCTCCTTATCTAAAGAAGACCCATGATTCGTTAATTTGTCCGCTGCGAAGTTGGCTTCCCTCCATGTAGAGGTAATGAAGCAATGGTTTGTCCTTGTAATCGTTGCTTCCCATCGAGGTCTAATTATCCATAGAATCTTCTTCAGGCCAAAGGCTTGGACAGCTGCGGTTGAGTCGGGTTCAATCCATATGTTCTTCCATCCTTTGCTAGTCGCCTATTCGACGCCTTCGACTATAGCCCAGCATTCGGCCATGAAGTTAGATGTCACCCCCAAGCCTATGCAAATGGCTCCCCTGAATTGACATTGATAGTCACGGAAAATAATGCATGCTCCCCCTCTCCCGGTGTTACCTTTGGCCGCCCAATCACAGTTCATTTTTATGAAGTTGTCGATTGAAGGTTGTCACACACAAGGTCTGATTTTAGGCGCTACCCTTGGCTTACACCCTACTCCTAGGAAAGACAGAGTGGTGATGAGGTCGTGAATAGAGTTTGCCATGGTCTTCTTGGAGAGATTCACGGCTTCCTAGATAGCCGCAAGAATTCTCTTTTTGCTAGCTTCCTCCTTCGGAATGCGATCTTCGAAGATAACTTCATTTCTGTTATGCCATATGGTATTGGTTGTGTTGAGGACTGCCGCACACCAAAGGTCCTTCATAATGGGACTGAATTGATCACACCAAGAAAGGGCCTCTTTGAATGATCCAAAAGGATGCTTATGTTGGAAGATGAAGGAGATCCATTCCATAGAGTATTAGTTGCTGAGCATCCCCACGGGAAGTGGTCCAAACTCTCTTCTTCCTTCTTGCACATATGGCATTGAGACGCCAAATGGAAACCTCTCTTCTTTAAAGCTACATCTGTAGCTGCACAACCATGAAATAATTTCCAAGAGTTGGCTGATGTTCTGGGATGGTTAGACGCCCTCCATACCCACTTTTCCCACCACACCTTTTCCGATGTGACCCGAATCTCTTCAAGGCCTGAGCGGACTGAGTACTCACCGGAGATGGAAGGCTTCCAGATCCTTTGGGTGCCTTCTCTCACCTGGGGCATAAGGTGACCACCTTATTGGGCGCCTTATGGTAGAGACGGCCCTGGGTGAAACTTGCCAAAGGCCGATGGTCCGCATCTGGAAAGACCAAAATCAATAAAATAATGTTATGATTGTCAGGCTAACTGTCATGCGATCACAATAACTAAGAACTTCTTGTTTGATCAGACGAACTAAGAACTTCTTGTTTGAACTCGGCCAGGTTCTCATCGATCAAACAATTGTAATCTATAGAGAGAGAGAGAGAGAGAGAGAGGCTCAATTTGCTATGCGGCCGAACAGGAAATGAAAGGCGTTAGCCAGACATTACCCTGAAGCGAAACACTCTAGATTTTCTTCATAAAACTCGTGGGATCCACCAATGATTTTTGGTGTGTGGGTCCACCAATGGGTGATCCATACATTCATGAATCAGTGGACCCAAAAATCATGCCACATGTCAATTTGTGGAAATTGCTTGTATCAATCTTTTTGATAATAGAAGACGTTTGTATGAAAGCTCTGTTCTGCCCATATTGTCTTCCGTTCTGACTCAATTTTTTGCATTCCACAGTAGAAATGCAAGTGGATCGGTTAAAAAAATGAAAATATAATTAAAAAAAGAAAGGATGCCACTCGACACCGACACCTTCCTCGTCGTCACCTTCCTCACCAACACAGTCCTCTTATATAAATTAAAAGTAGATCAGAGATCAAAGAGATGAAACAACGCATGTTATCAATCAATCCCTGATCTTGAATCTTAGTCGTCAAAAACATGGACGGAAGTCTCCTTGCCGTCGAAGACGCATCACTGGTGAAGCTCGTCCAAGAGCTTGCCGTCAACGGCGACGAACCACCGCCGAGATATATCCATAAAGAAAGAGATGAGGGACCTATCGATGCTTCTTTATCATCTTCAATTCCAATCGTTGATCTTCACCTCTTATCATCTCCATCGTCTTCCATCAAAGAAAAAGAGGATGAAACGGAGAAGCTCAAGTCTGCCCTCGCTTCATGGGGCTTATTTCAGGTATTTATTTTTTTTTAGTTTTAACCAAGAACCCATCATATTAGTAAATATTTAGATGCGGAGGACTCTCGTGGCCCACATAGTTCATTTTTGGGCCCACTAATGGCATGGATGTTTAGGGCTGTCAAAGGGAGCCCTACCCTCGCATATAATTGTGAGGCCTAGCCCGGCCATGGCCCTTAAAGGGCCTGGACTGATTAGGCCCTAACCCTACCTTCAAGGGCGATGGCTGGGTCAAGGTAAGCCCAGGGCCTAGAATAAGAGTATTAAAAAATATAAAAATTTTAAGTAAAAAAAGTGGATGCTTAAATAATGTACTTGACTTGGTAACATGCTTAAATTATTTATATATATATTTTTTATGAATGATAACAATTTTTTCGTCAGAATCGTTAAGGTTTGAAAATGAAACATTTTAGTATTTTTAAAAACCTTAATAAAATAAATAATTTATTATAAATTTACACTAGAAAAAATTATTTTGGAACGATTTTGAATCATTCTTAAAATTTTCAAAATATGAACAATTTTGGGCCGTTCATAATTTTAGAATGGCTCAATAATTTGGAAATTGCCCAAAATTATATCTTTTTTAGGATAATTGTAGTATCCAACAACAACAACATCATAACACGTATACCTAAGGAAATCAGGAGACCATGCCAACCGGTTCTCCCCTTTTTTTGTATTTTTGTTTTTCAAAAAAAGGTTACATTCCCTAGGTAACCTGGAACTCTCATTAACAGTGTCGAGCGACATGTGACCTTGGAACAACCCATTTTTTATTTAAAAAAATAACTTAATTTAATTTTGAATATACAACGCCCCTTTAGTGTGACCCTCGTCCAGCCCTTATTTAAAAGGGCCTTACATATTTGGGCCCGTCCGGCCCTAAGGGCTTAAAAATAAAATAAAAAAGCCATCTTTCTAGGGCTTTCAAAGGGTAGGATAGGGCTTGGGCCCCTTACAAGAGGGCCAGATTGACACCCCTATGGATGTTTAACTGACCTATTGGTGGATATACACATTAAGCATCATCTTGATTTGTACTCCAAAAACTTTCTAGACGTCGTATTTGTAATCCAAAAATATACTTGAATCCAACTGTTAAAATCAATCCTAAACAAGTACTTAGATCTATGAATAGAGATAATCAATCAGATTGATTTTTTGTATTGTGTATTCGGAGGATGAGGCAAGTAACATATGTCTAATGAATAAAAAAAGGTAATCTAGGAGACCCGCCTAAGCTAAGTCATTAGTCGTTCGAGTTCCATCTTCGTCAGATTGGGAAAACATAAGAGATCAGGACACTAGACATGGAGAGAAAATAAGGAATGAGAAAGAGAAGTATTCGATCACCAAGAAAAGTACGACCTTTTCTCTACAGTGTATTTATAGACCCAAGTCTATGAGACATAATGACCGAAATACCCTCGTTCAATGTGGAAGTAACATAACACCTATAACCATATTGATTAGTCATAGGTGTTGATTGCTCCTTCGTGCACTCTTCTCTCTTAGTATGTCAGTCCCTAAGGCATCTCTATGCATAAATGTCTTATGTCGACACCTCATGTCGACGAAGGGATATGTGCCTTTATGGCTTCTTACAATGCCAAGGTCATGCCCTGCAGACTTGTCGCTCGACCTCCAATCTTAATACCTTTAGGTATTATACGTGCTTCTAAATTTTCCGTGTGACATTCACGTAAGCACGTACATATCAAAGCATGCATCTACAGGTCTGTATTTCCATCAAGGGACAAGTAAACATCGATGCAGCTAGTACCACAAGGCACTTTTTGGACCCACTGACTCGTCGATGTTTTGATGACCCAAGTGGACATACACAAAATCAGCCTGATTGGTGATTTCTACTCGTCGCATTCAAGTACCTAAAAATGATAGGATCCAATGGTTAGAAATCACCACATAAAATCCAACGGCTAAAAGTCACCAAAGCAAAGTATACCAATCCGGTGGCTAGACTTCGTATCAACCCAAGGCCCACCCTGATCAAGTTCTAATGGGTTAGCTCAAAGTCTACAAGTACATACAAATTCACTCGAGTTTGCAGGTTGACCACCCGAGGCCCTGCCATAGTGGCAGCGGGTCAGGTTCAGTCTTGTTTGGGTAAAAGTGAACCAACCCAAGTCTAAACAAAACCATCTCAAAACCAATTCCAGCTCTGATAGGCCAATCAAAATCTGAAACAAGCAAAAAATTTTACAGTAGAATCGGGTTACAAGGTTGGCCTGACCCGTTACCACCCTCAGGCTAATGATACTGGACTTTCAAAACCAGAATCAGGTCTTACTATCTCACTAGACTGTCCATTAGATTTCTTTTTTTCTTGCTTCACGAAATTATATTTCTCGTATTAACTTTAGTTATGGAATTTCAGGCAATTGGCCACGGGATCCCAAGCTCTTTACTCGATGAAGTGCGCAACATAACGAAAAAGTTTTTTGAGCTTCCAATGGAAGAGAAGCAAAGGTACTCGAGAAATGGTGAGAATGGCACATTGGATGACTATGAAGGATATGGTAATGACGGAGTTGTTTCAGAAGAACAGGTTCTCGACTGGTCCGACCGGATGTACCTCTTAGTAGAACCACAAGATCAGAGGAAGCTCAAGCTTTGGCCTGAAAATCCAAATAGTTTCAGGTATCTCAATTTTCACATACTCCAAGAAGAATTCAATAGTCCAGGAAGAATTCGTTAAAAATGGCATATAATACAGGAATAATGCAGCTCCACATATTATTCATGAAATACATTGAATCTTGAAAAGTTCGATTGTACAATATATTATTTTTCCAAAAATTTGAAAAATTCAGGTATAATACGTGAATTTACTAGCTCGGGGAATAAGATTACAAGGGGTGGACTTCTTAAATCTTGTGGTTGTTTGCATGGTGTCCATGCCAGGGTGGTGGAGGTACTGTCGACTAGAATCGACAGATTGGATGATTATAACCATTGGTTCCATCGCATCCTTGATGCTTGAAAGGGTCTGGTGGACAGAGAAGGTATATAGATCATCAAATTAGGATGGTTTTCACATAAGAATTCTTAGGTAGGACCCATATCAAATGATAGGCCCCATTCTCCTACATGCACATTGATCTGGCAGTTGGTAAGATGGAAACCCTAGATCAATAACAACAGAAACAACAATAATCAATCTACTGATGTTGCAGGGAAATCTTGCATGAATATAGCATGAAGTCAAGTCCAGCAACCAAGCTCATTCTTAAGACCATGGCGAAGTTGGTGGGTTTGGAGGAGAATTACTTCCTCAATCAGTTTGGGGCACAGGCTCCGGCATATGCAAGGTTCAACTATTACCCTCCTTGTTCGAGGCCTGATCTTGTTTACGGCATCAAGGCCCATGCAGATGGCGGAGGAATCACCGTCGTCTTGCAAGACAAAGAAGTGGAAGGTCTTCAAGTACTCAAAGATGGCCAATGGATCAAAGTTCCAATCATTCCTGATGCACTGCTTGTCAATGTAGCGGATCAAATGGAGGTAAACCATCTCAATCTATTTCTTTATCTCCCCATGAATCATATGACTGTAACAATAGGGACAGAAGTTTCTTAAAATCAACTGGGCCGTATTGTTTCGATTCTTTTGAGTAATATCTCTGAAAATGAATCTGCGCTAGAGTCTTATAGATGGTAATTACTGTCCATCGATGGAATCCATATGTATTGCACAAGTACAATGTTGGGTGCCACAATTCATCAATGAGTCCATCTGAAAATTTCATAGCTTAAATATTAACCCAGTCATTCACTAATAACCGTCTGATCTGTAGAACTTATTTGAACTGCCCAAATGGATGGAAGCTGCCATACTGTAATAATGATATATAAGACTTAGACCTTATATTTCCACAAACAGGAAGATAGATGTGAACTTTGAGCCATGTTGGTAACGCTCCAAGGCCATTACGATATTTTCAAGAAAAGGCTAAAAGCCAAAGACTTAACATTATAACAGTTGTTATTTTGAAAATAATGGCCGTCATTTTGTCCCTTATCAATTATTTCACCATTATCGATATTATTTTGATAAAGAAAAATTCAAAAAATAAGAAAATATTATTATTGTGACCTCTTTTTACTGTGATGTGACCCATTATAACAGTCGTAACAGTTACATTACCTATCAGTTATAACGATCAAATTGAAACCTTTCTTTGAGCTACTTTGACAGAGTTGAGGAAATATGGTAATTGATACTTACAGATAATGAGCAATGGAATATTCAAGAGCCCCGTGCATAGGGTGGTAACTAATTTAGAAAAGGAGAGGATCTCTGTAGCTACGTTCTATTTGCCGGAATTTGAAAAAGAAATTGAACCTGCAGCTGCGTTGATCGACGAGAGTAGGCCAAAGTTGTTCAAAAAGGTGAAGGTGAAAGACTATGTGGCAGTTGTCTACCCAAGCTACTTGCTAGGGAAGAGAGCAATCGATTGGGCCAAAGTTTAGTTTCTCAATCTCATCGTTCGTGGTTTTTGGTTGTTTGAAGATATGTTTTTAATTTAGTTTATCTATAAGAAGCAAATTCAGTTAGACCTCAAACAATCAATCTTGAATGCATTTGAGGTTCAAGGTATTTCTGGTCCTTTATAGAGAAGACAGAACATAGGTATTTGTAATCAATCATATATCATTTTGGGGAGGAACAATAGTATTTTATTGCTACAAATATGGATTATTGAAAAGAATACGACATGTATTTGGATATTTCCCTTCCAACTCCACAGTATTGGCATTTTATATTTATAGAATAACCATTTATTTGGTGGTCGACGTAATTTATTTATCAGTAGTAGCAAAAACAGAAAATTAGGTTCAGGGTCAAGCTTAAATTATCAAAAACACAAGAAGAACGGGTGGATAGCCAGGTCTCCTGTTGGGTCGGTTGAGCGGCTCTTTTAGACAAAGGTGAGCAGCCCCGTTTGCCAGATCTAGGGGTAAATAGAAAACAAATATTTACAAAGTTAGAACAGAGAAGTGAAGTACCTGACAAAATCGACTCTGCTGCGCCCAGGTAAGCGCCACTTTCTTCCTTGCATGGAGACAATTAAAGCTTTAGAATCTTCTTCTATCTCCAACTTTTCCCTCTGCATGTCCGCTGCCACCTTACACCTTCCAAGATTGCTACAGCTTCAGCATCTTGGGGTGTTTCTGCCCTACCTGGAGCCGCTTGTTCAGCAATGAAGAGCCCTGCCTTGTCACATATACAGAGCCAAAACCACACATATTATGGGAGATGGTGAAAGATACATCAGCATTCAGTTTCAACCAGCCTTTATAGCATGGAGTTCATGGTATTCTCTAGTGACCCTATTTGTTTGGTTCTAGACCCACTCTGGTGTCAGTTTTTTTCCTTCATTGATCGACCAACCTGTACAAAATGATACTTTGAATATTAAATTGTGCACCAGCTTCAATGGTATGAGTGGTTTTCATTATCAAAAGAACGTGTTATACCAGAGGAACTCAAGGAAGGGTGATTGGCATGCCTGGAATTAAAGAATGGTTTTCACATTGTTTTGTTTTGCATATATGTTTTATAGGACACAATAAACAAGATACTTCTTTGTGGTTAAATGAAAAGAATAAAACAAGATACCTCTTCTGTGGTTAAAATCAACATGGGAAAACTTTAGTCAGCTAGTACAGATTCTCAAGCGGAAACCATTTATATCTTCAAAAAGTTAAGGCCCATAAACCTGTTAAAGTTCTACTGTAAAACTACCAGCAAAAGTCACACAACCTGTTTAAGCCGGGTGGTAGTTGTGTACCCTCCCCTCGTGCTGATATTGTTTGGGACCATCATACTGGTGCTATTGTGGCTCATGCATCCTTGTATCGCAAATTCGCAAGTTGCATACTCATGGAATCGAACTCTGGGCTACAGATAAGATCTCTAAATAGCCCACAAATACCAGTCAGTGTTGTCAAAATCACTCGTACCATTGTAGCAATGATAATAGTAACAACAATAATAATAATTTATAACTATTGTAATTATAATAACAAAAATCTTTACCTTTACAAAGGCAACTCTGAAAAGTAAAAAGTGATCCGCATTTTGCCACCTTTTCCACAAGATGCCTTCAACTCTCTTTTAACTTCTAAATAACAAAAGGGTAGAAACATCTGTGTGCATCTATAATATCATAAAGGCAAGGAATTCAAAGATGCCTCAACTGTCCTAAAATCATTCCCACTGTTCCCCTATCTCACTCAGACAACTGCTTCGCACCTTAATAACAACAAAAATAAAAGCACAGAGATAAATTTTATATGTCAAGCCTAGGTAAATGCTTAAACGCCTAACACCTTGGTGCCTAAGTGCACCTAGGCAACCGCTTCTATACCTAGGCCTTGTTTTAGGCGATAGTAGTCGCAACTAGATGAAGCACTTAGCTAGACAACACCTAGGTGAAGCTTAGAATACACTTGACCGTATCGACAACATTATCATTCCAATTTCAGACAAACTCTTCTAATACAGTGGACTATATCTGTAGTCCTAGATCCTAACCTGGGAAGCTATGAAATGTTATGGGACATCAATGATCTATTATTGTTCTTTATCTCATATGCGATTGAATATCTTTGGTGGGAAAACAGAGCAGATGATTTTCTCACAACCTTACATTGTTACATTCAGATTTCCATAAGGCTCAATCTCATATGCTGAATGAGGAAGTTAGAGGTGGTCAATTTTTGAGATTGTAAGTTTGTAACTATGCATTGTTTAAGGGCTGATAGGTCTTAGGGGTCCTAAGGTAGTAATTGATTTTTTTTTCTTTGAACTAATATTGGCAACAGTTTTACTCATGGACATGGTTCAAAGTTTCTGCTGAAACCGAAATGTTTCGTCCGTTTCGGTTCGGTTTCGCTATAGGACGAAACTTCATACAATCCATTTGGTTTCGTCTGAAACTAAACGATACTTCATCTTATGTGTAAATTTGCACTAAAATCTCATTTCGGTTTCACGAAGTTTCGTCTGAAACCGAGCGATACTTCCGATACGTTTCAGTATCGCCTATGAATGATACCGAAACAATACCGTGTACTTTGAACCATGTTTACTAGATGACAAAATTCTGCGGGATGAACCTGGTAAGCCCGCTTTAATGTATAAGCTGAAAACTAACATGACTACATTCTGAACCCCTTTAAATTTTTTTAAAAAAATGGTGAAAGAGATACTCAGAAACTTTTCAGATTCCAGTGACTGGAATGAAGAACATCTTAACCCTTGTATCTGAGTTACAATACCCAGAACAACTGAGTAAGAATCCAATTTTTTTTTCAATGGTTGCATCAGAGAACATATCAACCCCACCCCAGGTTTTGAGCTACCACATGATCGTAACTAATTAATATAAGGACAGGTCTATGAAGGGCTTAAATAAGAACATGGGATTTTTGTCCAGGGGCCTACAAAAACTTTTATTGATCCATGTAAAGGCAATTAAAAATTAATATAGAATAATAAAACAAGGTTCAAAAGGGACCGTTGTAACAACATAATTATTTAACTGGCGTCACCATTGTGAATGTTATAACGGGTCAAACTTATTTTTCTTTTATTTTTTCAAATCTATTTTTCAGCTAAATGGTTAAAATAGTTATAAAGGCTGCTATTTTCATCATAACAAACATTAATACATATAGCGTTAAATACCATATAACGTAACGAGGATGGAGAATTACCAGTATAACAGCTACTATAACGAAGTTATAATCGATTTTTTAAACCATGAAATAAAATACACAAACAAATAACAAAAAGGAGTATCCATACCAGAGAGATCTGGGACTTTATTGCTTTAGGACTTCAACTAGTAGTCTCTGTGGGCAGTTCCGCTGCATCATCATTTTGGGGTAGTTTAGGCAACATTGGCTTCTCCTGAGAAACATCCAATGGCTCTGCATTCTCAAAAAGCTGATTCCTAACAACAAAATGTAAATTCCCAAAAAGCTGCCTCTTCAGGGACTCAAAAGCCATATCCAACCTCTCCAGCTGCTCCATAGCATTCTTATTATACATAAACAACCCATAGTAAAGATCGAAGCTGTCCCCTGACGTATTATCCACCAAATTCAACAATGTCTCATACCCTTTTGTGTCTATAGGAGTCGATTCCAACTGTAACTTCTCCAAAACCCGCCCAATTGTGTGTGTTATGAACTGTGACTCCGCCGCATCCCTATCATGCTCGGCACAAGACATTTCCACCATCTTACACCCCTCCTGAGAAAAAATATTCAGAAACCGATCACACCGATTTACCCTCAACTCCTCATTCCCAATCCTCACCTTATCATAAACAAAGTTGAGATCTTTCCACCCAGTTTTACCACTCTCTGGTCCAAACATTGGATGGGTGCACAGAATATCGAATTCCGGGGGCAAAATCTGAAGAAACAAATTCCTTGGAAACTCTTTCACCGAAAGAACATCAACAAAGAGAGTACTTCTCTTCAATCGATGGACTGGCAACGACCTGAGAACGGATTCTGTTGAAATTATAGAAGTACAAAGAAGGATTACCTCTGGATGCTCTTCACAGAGATCGTCCAGGTTGGAGAAGAATGAAACCCCGAACTTCCGAGCAATATCGGAGTAGTTTGATCTAGAGTGAGCTAAAACGGTATGCCCTTGTCGAACTAGGGTTTTCGCGAGGTACTGACCAAAGTTGCCGAATCCGATAATGGCAATCTTGAGCTTGGTGCTCTTCTCGAAGCGATCGTAGATCTGCGCTTCGTAGTCATAGGGTTGAGCGGCATCGAGTGCTCTGATTCGGAGATTTCGACGCTGAGAAATTTGTGTTGTCGGATTGAAGCTGAGAATTGCAGCCGGAGAATGAGAAAATCTACGTAAGATTGGAGAAGGGCTTGTAGTAGGAATTGGTTTGGGTTTCGAAGGTTGCAAAGAAAAAGAGAGCATTGTTAGCAAGAGAGAGTTGAGAAGCTGGTTTTCTTCGAGAACCTAAAAACCCTAAAACCAGAGCAAAGGATCTTAAGGAGACGATGAAGGACGTTGCTTCAGCCAAGTGATTCAAATGGAATTTTTCCTTGTTTTGTTTGTAGTAAAGATGATTTAAAGCGGGAAATCCGTGGGCCTTTTTCGTAAGAAAAATCTATGGACAGAAATTTATCTGTGGGCCTTTTTCGTGGGTTCTCTGGCCCATAAAAACGTGCCAGATGTGGCACACTCTTTGAGGCTCATTGAATGATTTCCCCACCCCTCAATGGACACACACCAAAAATCTGCTTGATTGGTGTTCAAATCAAACAGCACTAATCAGGCTAATTTTTTGTGTCCAGGCACTCGTGAGTAAAATTTCTATCAGAGTAAACCTTCGCTCACGCGTGTGTGAGCAAAGCCGATCACACACCACAATATGAGCCACGTGGCACACTTTTAGATTACGATGACTGTATGGATGTTTGGCCAGTCCCTCGCTAGACCTGTAAACCAAGAATCAGCTGATTAGTTATGTCACCTTTGGATCTAGTACCCCAAATAATGGTCAATAATGCTCTAAATTCTACTGTTAAAATCAACCCATGTAAATGACTCCAATCAAACGTTTAGAAATCACTAATCAAGCTAATTTTTGGTTTACAAGTCCATCGAGGGACTATCCAAACATCCATACGGTCATCGTCCTATAAGAATGTGCCCCGTGGCTCATATTGTGATGTGTGATCAGCTTTGCTCACACACATGTGAGCGAAGGTTTTCTCCTTCTATCACAGCCTTCTGACAGATGCTTATATCACAATGAAAATCACAGGCTACGTGGCACAATCTTAGTGGACGATGACTGTAAGGATGTTCGGCCAGTACCTCAGTGGGCCTCTAAACCAAAACTCAGCCTGATTAGTGATTTACAACCTTTGGATCTTTGCACCCAAATAACACTCAATAATGCTCGAATTCATACTGTTAAAATCAACCCACGAAAATAACTTCAATCAAATCGCTTAGAAATCACTAATCAGGCTGATTTTTGGTTTAGAGGTCCACTGAGGGAATGGCCAAACATCCATACGGTAAGCGTCTACTAAGAGTGTGCCATGTGGCCTGTGATTTTCATTGTGACTGAAGCATCTGTCAGAACGATGTGATAAAAGTTTTACTCGGCACTCATGGGTCAGTGGGCCTCCCCAAAAAAGTGTGTCGTGTTTCTATGCTGTCATGTGACATGTTTTTATGCCCAATACAGCCCCACAAAAAAGACCCCTTTGGCTGCATTGGTTCACGGAAAATTCAGATTTTGGAATTTTTTTTTTTTTTCAAGTCATGATTTTTCCTTGAAAAGTCGTAATCTACGACAAAAAAAAAAAAAAGAAATTGATACTGGTCATAGCAGCCCCCTCTTGACATGTTTTTATGCCCAATACAGCCCCCATGAAAGGGGCCCCTTTGGCTTTCAGGGTGGCAACTTGGCCCGTCAGACCGGGCTCGACCAAGCCTAAGTCTAAAACTCAAACCCAGACCCAGCCCGTGGCCCGATCCATAGTCGGGTCGACGGGTTTTCTAATGGGCCGCGGGCTGGGCTGTGGCTGGCCACATGAAAATGACCCCAATCCAATGCTTAGAAATCACCAATCAGGTAGGTTTTCGGTTTCTAGATCCACCTAGGGATTAACCAAACTTATGGATATTTGGAGTTGGACCACCTCTTGGTGGACCTACATACCAAAGATCAACTTGATCAGTCATCCAAAAAAACCTCAAATTCAACTATAGAAAATAATGTTATTAAAATATTACATCAACGGTAAAAAACCATATCATTTTTCTCAATCTTTGTGCGCTTCCAGCCTTTGAATTTCACATCAAAGGTATGCATCAATTGGTATACCTATATAGTTAAGGGTCAAGATCAGGGACAACCATTTTCACAACTATTTGGCAGACCCACATAGAAGCTTAATCAATGGCTGATTTTTGGTGAGGATGATCTCGATGGTGAGATCATCCTCACAAAAATTCAAATCATTCCGATGTTTGTAGACTGGTTTAGAAGTTGAAGAATTATGGACTGTCTATTTTTTTTCCGTGTAACTTGAAAACCGCATTTGATGGGGTTAGAAATTTCAGAATGGGCTGATTTTTTGTTGGGTGATCTGTATGGTGAGGAGATCATCCTCACCAAAAATCAGCCATCGATTCATCTTCTATGTGGGTCCACCCAAATGGTTGTCAAAAATAGTTGTCCCCCGATCTCGACCCTATAGTTAATATCAAAATATATTAATCATTTGATCTGCTAAAATTTACTCGTATCCCAAAGTAAACCATGGAAAAGGCAAAATATTTCCTAAAGTATATTTTTTTTCCACCAACTCGTGTTAAGATTAACTTTAATAATAAAAAAAAAGCCATCAAACACTGCCTCAACAGGTGGGCCGGGCTCGGGCTAGGTTTTCAAACCCAAGCCCGACCCAACATATTCACGGGCCGGGCCGGACTCAACTTCGGGCTGGGCTAGGCTTGGTCCGAGGTAAATGGGTCAGGTTCAGGACAGGCCGCGGGCCAAATTGCCACCGCCCCTTGGAAGGATTAATCAGTCTCCTAACCTTGGTCCTATCCCGTTCAGATTAGAATGGAACTGGCTCGAAAACCCCTAATGCAGCCTACTTTGGCTGCATTCAGTCCACGGAAAATTCAGATTTTGGGTTCTTTTTTTTTTTTTTTTCAAGTCACGTTTTTTCCTTGAAAAGTCGTAATCTATAACAACAAAAAATTTGACATTGTTCATCAGCCCCCTCTCCCCCTGAATATACTAGAAGCCCTCATTTCTCATTTTTCCCTCCACACATCCCCAAAATTTCAGCTCTTAAACCTTAATTTTTTTACAACAGTTTCTCAATCTTCCATGTTTTTGTTCTTTCTCAATGTTTTCCGATCAAATCTGTAGAATGAGCTTTGAATTTTTTTTTCTTTTCTTTTTGAAAAGTTTACTCTAGTCTATCAATTTTGGTTGTTAGGGTTTCTTGGTCTTGTAAGGAACGGTTAGAGGTTTTCAGGTATGATGAACGATGTTGGAATTGCGTAGTGAAGTGAGCAAGGTCGGACAGCAGTTGTACAGCTGATTCCAATTGAAGGCAAGATGGTGATAGTGAGGAGGCGAACATCAAAGAATAAGCAACCGATTGATGAGATTATTGTGAGGGGTTCTATTCGAACAACATCCTTACAGGCTAAGGAGGTAGAACAAAGGGTTTTGGAAGGAGATGGTGGTGGGTTGGCTGGGGCATAGCATGAGGAAGTAGACGATTGAGAGAAAGGGGGAGAGAGAGAGAGAGAGGGGAAGGAGGTTATCTTGTTGGAGAGATCGTGAGGACGGAGCTACCTTTGTATCGAGCGTCTTTTTCTCAACTTTGGAAAATTAACTAACTTTAGTTCGATCTGTTGGTTTTCCTATTTATTTTCCAAAAGGCTCTTCTTATTCCGAGTTTTTTTCCTTGAACAAACCAAACGAGTATTTCGAAAAGGGTCGGCCTACGGGCGCCACGTCTTCCAGCTGGGCACCAACAGTAGACCAAAATGCCCTCCCCTTCAGCTGGGCACCCACCCCGTCCCTTTTCCTTCTCTCATCTCTCTCCCTTCCCTCTCTCTCTTTACTATAACTCTCTCCCCCCTCTCTCTCTCTCTACTATAACTCTCTCCCCCTCTCTCTCTCACCCTGTCACACCCTGAACCTGGATCTCCCGAACCTGACCAGCGACTACTCGGTACGACCCGTGGTCCACAATCCAGACCCATAGTCTCAAGCATGAGGATAAGAAATGGACTAAAATAATGTGTTCACTTATGTCATTGATGGGTTCTACGATATATCAAATTTATAGGGTTCTACGATGAATATTCATGTACCAGAAAACCCACTGGGATACTTGCCACAAGTACGCCAAAATATCACCACATAGTACCAAGAGGGTTGAGGCTTTGCACCTCAGGGCTCCGGGCCCTTCTTGCTATTTTGGGATCACAACCCAAGGATTTTTGCACGATAAGCCACAAAACCCTTAACCGTGAATCCATACATACCCAATTTTTCTTTTTCAATTATTCCAAAGTCTAATAACATGATATATAATCAATATCGATGCATGAACAATAATTAATGGGCAATAAAACAATTATATCAGAAACTTATAAGAAATAAATCCCTAAATGAGATAAATAATATAAAAATCATAACTAAAGATCTAGATATCAAATCAGGTTGAATTTTTGGTATGTGTTACTAGACGTAATAATCTCATTACACTCAAAAATTCAAGTTTATCCAGACTTGAGAAGGAGTCTAAATGACCTCTACAAGTTTTGATTTTTTTATATAAATCCAAAAACTACAAAATAATGCAAGCATTTAATACACCTAGCATGCTTTATAAAATCCATAAATAATGTATTAAACCAAATAATACAAAAGTCTTTTTGAATGTAAAACATGCATATATATCATAATAGATTAAACTAGCCATGAAACCATCGGATGAAGATCGACCTAGCTTATGTGCTTAAAAAATAAGAATTTTATGATGTATTCTTTTCTTCTTTTTTCTTCTCTTTCTTCTTCTTTTCTAATCTCCTTCTTGTTTTATGGTATTTTACTAATTCTTTCATGAAATAGGAAAAAGGCTAGGGTCTTGAGAAAAAAAGAGAAAATCAACATAAAAGAAGAGGGGAAGAGTTTTAACTAACCTTTAATGGTTTGATGAGAAAATGATATTTCCTATATATAGGCTTTATATAACCTTTCAAAAGGCTTAAGTTAGCAAAGTTAGGTTTAGGTTAGCAAAGGTGTTTACGTAAGGGATAAAGTTTCTTAATGGCTAAAAATAAGTTTCTAAACTTCAATTACAAAAGAGTTGTTACTTTTTAAAGTATGATTCATTCCCAAAAAGTTTTCAACCATTTCTACATAGGAAGAAGAGAATAATTTCTTAAGTTGCACTTTGAAAAATTAAAGATGGTTATTAAATATGATGTTTTATTCACAACTAGTTTTTATTGGTACATGTGACAGCCACAAAAGCAAAAGAGTTTCTTTAAAAATTAAACTATAGCTAGTCTAGTCATCATCATTTTAAATGCTAGGAGTATGATATATGACACACACATAAGCATATACTATTCATATATACATCAAAACATAAGCAATTAATCAATTAAAGTCATAAGTTATATGAATATTTCTAATTATATAATCAAAATTAACATTAAATTATAATGCACATACATGAGCCTTAAAATAGTCTTCAACTCATGGGCATCATTTAGCCCATATAGGCTCCATATGAAAATCATTAAAAATCCTGAAAATAAATTTTTCTAAAACTTTTCAAAAGTTAAATATAGTCTCCTAATAGTTAAATAAAGTCAAAATAGACACAACTAAAGTCTAAAAAATCAAGAATACCCTAATATATCAAAATAACAAAATTATCATTTAAGAGATTTTTAGGGTTTTACACACTCTCTCATCTATCTCTCAATCCCTCCCTCACTCTCTCTCTACCCTAAACTCTCTCTCTCTCTCTTGAGCTTTTAGCCTCCACGGTACTGCACTATGTAGCCCACGGTCAGGCTAGCCGTTGGCTAAATAGTCCCCACGACAATTCAGCGTCGTTGGGCTAAAAGCCCAAAGAGAGAGAGGGAGAGAGAGTAGGAGAGATTGAAAGAGAGGGGGGAGGAGGGAGGGAGAGTGAGAAAGAGTGCAGTAGAGAGCGAGGGGGGAGATAGTTTGTCACGACCCTAAATCTAGCAATCTGGGTTTGGCCCATTCCTTATGGGCTGACCCGTATCCAGATTCAAGTCATGATAATTCAAGGATGGATCCTCACACACACATTATAATGATCATAGAAATAATAATTTCATCACTAATTAAGACTAATCCAATACTGAATTATTCATTAAATAAAACCATAATTAATGCGGAAGTAATGTTTAACAATTCAATGTATAATAGGTCAAATATCAACATTAATTTTCTCAAATGTCCAACGAGTCACTACTCCTTGAGAGAACGGAAAGTGCCGATTGAACTTCTTCGTCTTCCCCATCACCTCGGTTTCCACTAACATTTTCTCCAAACTTAAATTCGGCGCAAGTCCCCCTTTGCAATTGACTCGCAGGTCGGGTCGACCACTTGTTTCTTGATCCTTCCATGGTGTCTTGTAGACTTCCTCCTTCGTGCACATTGTTTCTTAATCTTTTTGTGTTTTCACCGATGCTTGTTCTTGCGACTCTGATTCCATTAAGAATCCAAAGTGTCCACGCACCCCAGTACAAGGTACCAAGCGATAGTCATTGATGTCTTCCGATTACGTTGTATCAGACATTCTCTTCTAAATGAACAATATCCAAGATTTTAATTCAAGCAAACAGTATACAACAAATTCACAACAATTATAAACATGGAAGAAATCAGGGAATTATAGTACTCGAGACGACTTCATGGTTTATGCTATGAGTCGGTCTAGCATAAGACGTCAAGCTAAATCTCTAATTCGAACAGTCCATTTTCCAATGTAATTTCCTCTCCCCTATTTCACTGAATTCATAATTTACAATGCTTAGTTAGTGGACTAATCATGATGATCAGTCCTAACGAGAAGTTCACGTTATGAATAGTCCCGAAGGTTCGTTACAGACCGAAGTATCCCAAAATAGTAAGTAACCCCGTTGGATTCCCACATTTTTCACATTTCATATAGTGTGGCATCACATCCAGCGTCACAAAGAATGGACAGATCTGTCCTAGATTAACGGTTAATATCAAATATGATGCATGTATAACAAAAGTTCCCCCTTTCGGGTTTCCAGTGTTACCAATGGTTCATTCATCATGTACCCAATGATCGTCTTATCTAATCAAGTGATCAAGGGATGATGTAACCTCAAGCACACTACCTATTCATTCACGTCCGTATTAGTCCAACGCAATCAATCCGGTGAACCCTTTTTCGTTTAGTCCGAATGGGTTATGTACAAATCGTTAACATCGGACTAACCTCATAAGTGAAGTCCAGATTTAATGATGGAGACCGACCAGCACTTATTTCACTTGGAATGTACAGATCGTAAGATCATGATTTGGATGGAAATCGGCCCATTAACTTTCAGTCAAAGTTCACGGTTCCATCGTCTCGGTCAAGGGTTCAACACTGGTTTGCATACCATTCAAGTCAACCCGTTGTGGAACACTTTGGCTTTAATGCTATCCAAACAATGCTAGCTGGATTAGAGCATAACATGGATCCCATCATCATTCAACCCATAAATTTTACAGCCATACGTAACCACACCAAAGCATGAAATTTCAATCTTCAATATAATATAAATAGATATCCTTTAGTCACTCCATGCGTTCACTTCAGTATAATCCATCATTCCCACCAAGGGTCATACTCGCTGGACCAACCATGTTCTCATACTCATATCAGTGACAAAATCGTACAGTATAAGTAGTTATACATTCTACATCTCATCATAACACATTCAGGCATGAGATACAACACATACGATATATAAAATCATGTTAACATTCATATCATTTCGCATGCACAGCATCACAAATATATAATGTAAAGCAATCACAGTGGATTTTAACCATAGGTAGAGGCACCTACCTATTAACAGCGTGCGTCGATGAGTGGTGTTGAGTAGTACTCGTAAGTGACCTCAAGTTCCATGTCTTCTCCTTCCTCCAACCTTTTTCTCCTTCTAAAAACCCTATCTTCTTCTAACGTGTTCAGCTTATAAGGAGATGTTGATTGCTTGGTTTTGGAAAAAGTTTCCAATGTGGTGCAGCCATACAATAAATGGAAACCTTTTTAGGGTTCTCCTAAGGAGAACACCCCCATAAGGTGTGTTACCAAAAGATGTGGATTATGAGCATAAATTCTGAGAATTCCTCCCCTAGATTTCTATGTATGGTTCTCAGCAAATTATGGAAGCTGGTTTACGTATGTCAACGTTTACCATGCCCCTTTGTTGGTTTGAATTCGTTTCCAAGTGCATTAGATTTATAGTCGTTTCTTCCCTAAATGATCTTTGAATATCAAAATATTTCTCAAGTAAAAACCTTGTTTCCTATTCTCCCCTGAATGACCCCTACATTTTACACTCCGAGGTCGGAAAGTTTTTATTTCTAACCTACTCTTTCATTATGATGTAGTTGTTGAAAATAATTAAAAGGTCTAGACTACTTGATCCTTACACTAGGGCTGAGGTGGCATGTAGGCAAGTGGGGCCCACGTTCTCTTAATAACTCTAGACGTTATGGTTATAAACACACAAAAAATCTATATTTTTTGTAAGGATTCATATGGTTCCAATAACAGTGGTGCATATACTTTAATGCTCCCTAGAGTATACTACTAAGGTGTTTAGGATTTACTTAACTTCACAACTTATGAGTCTAGTACTTATTTAGAATTATTTGATTATTCAATAATTGTAATTATTGATATGTACATATGTGTCACTAGTGTTTTCATTAGTATCACTATAGTTCATTATGATAATGCTAAATTAAGTTTATCAATAGTGAGTAGGTAAATTTTTTTTTTATGTTTTGAAAAAATAGGTGCATTATCCTAGTTGTTCGAAAAAAAAATTGAAATCACATGACATGTAGTTTGAGTTCTAGTTACAATGTACGAATTTTATCTAAATTTCTAGATAAATAATAACAAGTTCATAATTGGTACAAGGTCAAAATTGAAAAGTTAAATGTGCAAAAAAATTATGAAATTACCCCTTGTTAAAGGTCAGGGTATTACATAATTACAATAGAGAGAGAGAGAGAGGAGACGAAGGAGAAGGGATGGGGTGCCCAAACAAAACAAGGGCATTTTGGTCCCTTGTAGGTGCTCGGCCGAAAGATGTGGGTGCCCGAAGAGCGACCCTTTCGAAAATTTGCAAGAAAACATGGTCTTCGAAATCTATATTTTTCGCAAACCCAACGCAGCCTTAAGGTATAGATTTTTTTATCACAAGTGTTACAAAGTTCCTAAAAATGTCCCATGGGCATTGAAACCATCCATAGACCTATTGATAAAGCCCATGATGAAATATCAAGGGTCATAATTTGTGGCCCAAACATCCACAGGATCAATGGTTATAAATCAATGAGTTAAACATCATACGATTAGTGGTGATGGACCACACATCATACGATCAGTTGTGATGAGCTAAACATCATACAATCAATGGTAATGAGCCAAACATTTGAAATCAATGGTCTCTAAAAGTGTCCCACTTATTAAATTGCTCAAATTTCATGATAAAAAATAAATAATGAAAAAACTCAATCTAATGGATGAAAATTACTAATCGGGTTAAATCTTAGTATATTGATCTACTAAAAAAGATAAGTTAAACATTATAGGTTAGTAATGATGGGCCACTCCCAAACAATGCTCAAAATTCACAGCTAAAAAAAACCCATGATAAAGATCTGAATCCAATGGATAGAAATCACCAATCAAGATGAATTTTGGTATATAAGTCCACCTAGGCTTGGGCCAAATATCTATACAGCTGGTGGTCACCAATAGAGTGCCATTCAAAATACTGTTCAAATTCTTGTTACAATTATATTGTAAAAAAGACACTAATTTAATGGTTAGAAAACACAAATCAAATTATACAATTGCATAGGGATGGATCAAACATCTATAATATCAGTGGTCTCAAATAAAATCTCATTTTTATAATGACGCAAATCCAACGACAGGAAGACTATAAATAAGGCTGAGACTTAGTATGTAGGACCATTTAGAAATTGACCCAATATCTTTACGATGAAAGAGACTATAATCCAACAGTTAGAAGATCGATCTCAATTAGTTTAAATTTTGATGAGTATGTTTAACACCATACGATCAAACATTCTCAATAGCGGGCCACTCTTCTAAATAATGCTTAAAATTCTCTATTAAAAATAACTATGACAAAGACCCAAATTCAATGGACAAAAATAACTAATCAAGATAAAACATTTATATATATGCCCACCTAGACATATGCCAAATAGTCCTTAAAAGGGTGCATTTTCACAAATAATCAATAGTTACAAATCAATCTATAGAAATAACTAGAATTCAATGGTTAGAATTCATCGATTATATTAAATTTTGGTATATAGGTCCACATAGTCTTAGATAAAACACTTGTACGATTAATGATCATAAGAATGCGTCAATTAGAGTTTTGCCATGTGTCAAAAATAAAATAATTAACATAAATAAAAGAATACACACATATGTGTATCAAATAAATAAATAATTATTACAAATGTATATACATATATTATGTGACCATAGTATAATAGTTTAATTAATTGGCATTCAGTCATTTGGGCCTAAAATAGAGTGGAACTATATATATACATGTACATATATGCATATGCATAAATATATTAATAGCATCATACATATATTATGATAAGTTTAAAAGATCGTATATATATAAATAAGAATACTACTAAATTAAAAATTTTAAAAAAGATTTAAAACTTCAAACTTTATGACTTAGATGATCTTAAGGATTTCGTATCAAATACCTAAAAAATATATATTTTATGTATCCATACTAAATCGGATAATCAAGTCGACCTACATATGACAATCTCCTTTTAAACAAATAAAAATTACTGTATTTATTCTGAGATTTTTTATTCGCAACTATAAATGTGATTTTATCAATTAAGTTAAACATTAATCATTTTGATTTATCAATTTTAACTGCCATGATAACTTATGTTAACTCTAACTTTAACCTTTGAGTTACATATTAAACATGTTTTGGGATAACATCACTATTTTGAGGTTTATCGATTGTATTTATTAAGATTTTTATGAAATTTTATATCTTACTATTTTTTTTTAAATTATAACTTTTTTACCTTATTTTTTTTAATGAATTTTAAGTTTTATCCATCTCGAAGATCTGTTGAGTTTTGATTTTGTTTTAAATTTTGTTAAATCAATAGATTTTTCATGAACTATTTTAAGAATGAGTTTTATTAGAAAATGAGTGGATTTTCACTCAATTGTGTTTATCTAATTTCTTAAGAAAATAAAAAAGTAGATATTACAAATTTGAGGTTGATTGGCGTGCATGATCACTAGTATGTCTGAAGGTATTGAATGTTTAGGCTACCCTAAATTTGTTGAATTGTAAATTATTGATCTGGACTTTATTTGGGTGCCTAAGTGGACCGGTAGGTGCCATTATAGACTTAGTTCTTTTAGTTGCTTTCAGATGATATTTGGACAAGTGGTTTACTAGCATACACACATTTTAAAGTATTATGTAATCAAATGAATTAATAAAATTGAGAGAAAGATTTTTAAAAAAATAACCAAGATATTTAAATTAGAACTAAAAGCTTTAGAGAGCCTAAGTTAGAAAATTCTTCAATAGAGGCGGTACTTAGTGGGATGGGCATCATTTGAACTATTGGATATCAGCAACTATTAAAGAGTTTTAATTTTTCTAAAGAACTCAATATAACGTATTATTTATAGAGGTTAGCTAAGGGTTACACTAAACGCCTGCTAGACATTTAGACACGAGACATGATGGAACTCTGCTCAGACTTTCTTTAGATCCATTTTGTCTGAAAACGTATGTCAAGCGTTTAGCTGACTTGATAATCGAAGCCAACAATGATCTGAGTCAAACACGTAAGTGTGTAAGACCAGTGCCATATCAAATCGATGAGTGTCAACGACAATTCTCAAGTTGGAGAATCATGACAGATGAAGACCTCGTGTCTGCATAAATGGGCTAATGATGGTGTCCCACATCGATGAATTTTAGAATGAGCTTCGATCGGGGTAAGTAAACCATTCGTAGCCTAAGGTGAAATATCTTTGATTTTTTCATCATCAAAGTTATCTATATTATATCGTGAATTATATGTTGACATATTTGAGATTTCACTGCACGATTATGACGTTACTTATGTGATTTTTATTCATAATATATTATCATTATTTTAAATATAATTATACATGTTATAATATTTTCGAATACAATAACTGTATGTTAATGGACTATGCATATTACTATCATATATTTTTGTTTTCATGTTTAATCAATTTTTTTCTTAAAGATGAAATCATGAGAAATTTAAACCACTTCCCATTATTGATGTTTTTCAAAAAAGTTAATTCACATATAGTTTTCAATTGTAGTATAGAGGCATCAGAGTTGTATATGATCTCCAAGTTGGAGGAGATTCAATTCTGAGATTGCTGATGATTAAACGGAGCTATTAGATAATTACTTGTATGACATTAGGTTTCTTAAAGCTAAATAGATGTCTTTAGCTATATTTAGGGGTTGTTTGGGAACATAAAAAAGGGCCAGTGGGGGTTAGTTCAGGTCCGAACTCTTATTCATGTATTTGATAACCGTGTGTGTCCCACTCTTTGAGGCCAACCTTTTCTGATTTACGCCCTTAAACCAGTTCGACTTCGTCTTTTATAAAACATATTGCAATATCGAACTGAACAAAAAATGGCAAAAGAGTCTATCTTCTACCCCCACAAGACCAGCTCCACCTCCACTCAATATCGATTTGCTGCGAAAAGAAGTCGATGAGCTTTTGTTATTCGCCCACCCCATTTCAAGAACGAAGCCTTTCATTCTTCTTTGATATTTTTCATTTTTATTTTTTCTTGTTGTTCTTGGTTTTTGATTTTGTCAAATTTTTTTTCTGGTTTCTTCTTCTTTCTTCATCTTCTTTTAATTTTTTTTTCTTTTTTCTTTTTTTTAGTTCTACGTTTATAAGTTTTCTAGTTTTTTCTTCTTGATTTCTGATTTTTTTTTCTAGTTTCTTCTTCTTGTTTCTGAGTTTTTCATTTTTTTCTTCAATTCTGATTTTTTTGGTTTCTTCTCATTTATAGTTTTTCATTTTTTCTACTTTATTATTCTTCTTGTTTTTTATTTTTTTTATCTTTTTTATGGTTTCTTCTTCTTGGTTCTTGTTTATGATTTTTTTTTCTTGATTTCTTCTTCTTCGTTTTTAATTTTTTCTGGGGTTGTTCTCCATCTTTTTTTTTTTTGTGTTTGTTTTTACTTTTTTCATTGCTATTTGGATTTGTTCTTGTTGTTCTTTTTCAGACAACACAACAGTTTAAACCAAACAATGAGATAAAAAAAAATAAGTTCAAGGTTGACAACAGCCTTGGCCAGTTTCAGCCATGAGCTAGACTAAGACTGAACTAAGTCCTAAGAATATCAAGTTCCCAAATAGGCCATTACACTCTGATAAATTTAGATATTCGTACATATTCAGTTATGATTAATGCATTATATACATATATTATCATACATAAACTTGTACTTTATCACATGCGTATTTGGATAACAAGTTTAAAATTTAGTAGAATTATTCAAACCATATCTACTAATGTTAAATAACTCATTTGAATAGAAAATAAAATTTAACATTGCTTTTTATACTAAATTTTTGTTACTTTTAGTATATGAAATTCTCACTATAGTTTTGAAGCTTAGAGATTGTAAGAAAATGAAATTGGTTAGGTAAACCGTTCACACTCAAGATTTGTGTCTAATTTCAGAACGTGACACATAAGATATTATAAAGACATATATAAATTATTAATGTAATTAGTGTTTAGATAGAAATTACTTATTTTAATAAAGGTTTAATAGTCTCTAATTAAAAAGTTATAATATGTGTCTAATTGTTGAGTTTTTTAATGTAACAATTAATCCCCTAATTGTTCCTAATATTTTTTAAAGAAAATAAGAGAAGGTTATTTTTTTCTTATGTAACACTCAATAATTAATTAGTTACTTAATGTATAAAATATTCAAGTTGTTAATTAATTACCTATATTTATATGATAATTTAATTAATTAATTATTATTAAAATTATGATACATTATTATGGGCCTCAAAACATACCCTAAACATAGGCCCCATTAAGGCCCATTAAACTTTAAATAATTAATAATTTATTTATTCTTATGTAGATTTATATCCTCAATTTTGGGTCCTAAAATAATAAAATTATAAAAATTGACGATGATTTGTAATAAATAATACAATAATTCTAGAACATCAAATGGATCATAATTCTAACATCAAGGTATAAAGTCGTGCCTCGAATACTGAAAAATAATATCGAATTATCATCTAAATAAAATATGAGAGTACTCCAAAAAATAATTTTTTTTCAAAATTTCAAAAAATATCATTTTAATTTTTCAAAATCATCAATATGACCATAATTTTACTCCAATAATAGAAACAATGAGAGCAAAATTTGACAAATATTAGAAAGAAATATTTTTATTTTTTTTTATTATTGACTGCAATGGATCTAAGATATAATTAACAGTTTTAGAAGTTTTCTATGAAGTAATGGAATAAACAAGAGAATCTTTTAAAAATTATAAAACTACTTTAAAATAACTTTTTGAAGAATATATGATTAAATTAGGAAATTCTGTAAGTGCACACGGTGTAACTTCTTCTAGTTCACCCCATGCAAGTAATCCGGTATGAGAATTTGTTAAGGGTAGGAGGAATACATCCTCCTCTCATGGCACTGCATCAGAATTGCAATGCTATCTTGATCAACCCATCATTCAGTATGATGATAGGGTTGAATTTAATATATTGGGCTAGTGGAAAGGTCGTGAAATCAAATTTTATGTTCTTTCAGCCATGACCCGTAATCTACTAACATTTCTTGCTTCTACTGTTGCTTTAGAGTCAGCATTTAACACAGGTGGATGCGTACTGGATGATTACAAGACCTACTTGGAGCAAAAAATGGTTGAAGCTGTAGTATGTCTTAAGGATTCGTACTTTGCAGAATAAAGAGTTCAAGACACTCCCTATGTCGAAAAACCAGATTTAACTGATATGATGCAAGATTTAAAAGTGGGTGCAAGTGATGAATGATGTAATTTGTATCAATTATAATTTTTTTGTTGATTGGGTAGGAGTGCACATGATGGACAAGTTAGTGGGTGCCAACCTAGTTGGGATGTACTCATCTTATTGTGATGCAATTCTTCACACATAAACTTGTTTTTATGTATGTACACATTTTAAATGTTATGTAATGATCATTTTGCACATTTAATTTATATAAATTTTCAAGGTTAAAATGTGCATTTAGTTTGTATAAATTTCTTAAAAAATAATTCTATTTTTTTTTGCATTTTTTGAATTAAATTTTTTTTTTCAAAACAAACCTATATTTTAATCAAATTTTAAAAAATAATCGTATTCTTCAAAATTGTCGAAATGAACCTAGGACGACGCTAAACTAATTGGCGTCTGCCCCCAAAATAAAAAATGGCAAAATTGCCCTCGTATGATGCCAAACCGTTTGGCGTCTTTCTATTCCAGATGCCAAGCTGTTTGGCGTCTTACAGTTCTAGATGATAAATGAATTTGAAAATCTTTTTACAATGAACGAGCTATTTACAAATGTGGATAGACTCAACAGTAACCAAACACTTCATAAAGTCTAGTTTCCCAATGGAGGAATGGTCCTCAAAATGGAACAGATGGTTACGGTCATTCAAGTAGATCGGTTTGGAGCAAAAGAAGATAACATAAGTGGAAGTGAGGATAGTATACAAAAATCAATCTGATTGGTTTTCTCTAGCCATATATTTTAGCACTTTTGTAGGATCAATGGCTAGAAATTATCAATCATACTGATTTTGGTTGTATATCAACCAAGGGATGGGCTAAAACATCCATGCAATTTTGTTCGCATGGCAAGAACTAAAGAAAGTGGGAGAACTAGGGAGGACATACCTCTCTAATGCTGATGCCGAGGAAACCTTCGATGTGGTTTACTGGATCCAAACATTGACGAGGAGGAAGGGTGAGTGGAGGTTTTTTTTTTGGTTCTGATATGAGATGCCAAATGGTTCGGCATATGCAATCTATAGATGCCTAACCGTTTGGTGTATGACTAGTAATGAAAGCCCGTGCTAAAGCACGGGTGGAAATAGAAAATACAAACTAACAATAATTAATTTTTATATCTACATCTAATTGTAGTAGGAAATAATACAGAAAAATTGCTTAACTATTCCCTTTCCCTTTATCATCTCTAAACATGATAAGAAAATGAAAAAATTGCTAACACCAAAAGAAAATAAAAAATAAGTTTTTATAATCTTCATTTTTACATTCAAGCATCGCACAACAACACATCCACTGTGTCCATAATAGCTAGTGACGACCCTTTAATCAATTCTCCCCATCTTCGTATTATTTTTATTCACAATCCTCTCTTCGTTATCTTCAACAACATCCCCTTAGCCTGTAAAACATGATAAGAAAATAAAAAAAAGGGCTAACAATAGAAGAAAATAAAAAAAAGTCATAATCTTCATTTTTACCTTCAAAGATTTATACAATCCTAAAAAATTGAAACCCTACAAATAAACAAATAATCATTATAGAGTCTAAATATAAACATGAATGTAAATAATTGAATAACAATTTTTTTAGAGGCCCAAATCAAGTATTTAGCAGAGACGACTCATTGAATGAAAAAAAGTTTTAGAAGAGATGGTAAAGATATCGAACCATATTGGCTTTTCTCCTGCTTTTATGTCTTCGTCATTCGAAAAAGCTCAGTCGGTGAGAGGAAATGTGAGATATCTGCCTGAACCCTAATATTTATATATGATCGAATTAATAGCTAATTAAATGAACATTTATTTATTAACGAAATATGGAGAGACATTAGATATCCATAATGGAAGTGATGTTAATGGAAAAAATGTTTCAATTGAAACAAAAATAGAATGTTGTGAAAATTGAAGGAAGGAGATGGCAAGCCATTAGAAGGCCATAATGGAAGCGGTGGTAATGGGATAAACGTTTTGATTGAAACATAAATAGAAGGTTGTGAATGTTATGTTTTGGAAAATAAAATAGTATTAAGAGACGTTGAGAAAGACGAATTTAAGAACGGAGGAATAAATAATTTAAGAATGAAAGAGAGAATTAAGGAATAAATAATTGAGATTTTAAAGAAAAATAAATTGAGTTGGTTAGAAAGTCTAAAAAGTCCTTTATGTTTGAGGTGCATTACTTAAAATGTCAAGGGGTGTTTTCGAAAAAGACAAAAAAGATAGGATAGAGTCAAGCGGATGAAATAGGAAAGATAATTTTAGGTTGTTGACATGGCACTCTGCATGAGGAGAGTGCCATGTCAACTTGATGTGGAGGAGAGAGAACGACGCTGCTCGCTTCTCTGCTATAGTATAGATATATAGATAGCTCGAGACATCAAACGGTTTGGCATCTCAAGGAGGACGGCAATTATGGTATTTTATGCTTTGGGGGGGGACGCCAAATGGTTTGACATCGTAGGTTTGTTTCGACAATTTTTAACTTGGGCCACTCATGTCCCGCCCGACACTGTAGACGCAGCCCAAGCCCGGCCCATGCCTCGTGTTGGGCCAGCCCGGCCCAACGGGCCAAAATGCCAGGCTGATATAATTATACATAGACCTGAATCTACTACCTTGGTGGAAATTTCTCTCATACATTATTCTCTGTAGAAAATTTCTCTGAAATAATTTTGAAAGCCGAGCCTTTAACTTGGGCCAAAATAATTTTAAAATTTCTCCCGCATGTTCTTTCTTTTGCAAAAGCAAAAAACAGAATACCAAACACAAGAAAATACTCACTCTCTCGTCTCTGTTCTCTCTGCCGTACATCGAAGGAGGGGTCCGCTCTCCGCTGCTTTAACACCGCAATGCCGCACAGAATCCCCCCTAACAAACAAAAACCTAGAATCGGCCATTTTATAGCCGTTAAGCTAAAAAAGGGGAGATATTATGGGGAAGAGAAAGAGAAGAGCAGACCATAAGAAACTTCTCGTTTCCAGTCTCTCTTCTGGTATGTATTTCCTTTCTAAATAAATGCATTTTTCAATCTTCTTTTGCTCGATTGGTCATTCCTTGAAACATTTAATCTTCTTTGTTTCTTTCTTTTCCCCCATTATAATTAGTGCTTTTATTTTGTTCAAATTCAATTCTTCTGTGTTGTACCATTTTCAATTCTATTAGATTGTTTGTCTACGATATCGATCAAGATTGATGCTGCTTCTTTGTTTCCCCCATCAATCGTTTTTTTTCATTTTTATGAATTTAGTAAGTAGATTAGTTAATTTAGGCTAGAGTATGTAGATATAGAACAGATTTGTATTAGTAATTGTGGTTAAAAGGGTTTGATGCTTGGGACTTGATTGTTGGTAAAACACAAGATTAGATCAAAGAAGCATGAAACAGTAAAACATTATAAGAGATTTTTTGGACAGACCCCCAAAATACCTATTTCTAAAACTAGGAATTAACACTGAACGAGATAGGATATTTAAATAATTTAAAAAAGCTTGTTGGCATGTAAAAATATATTTTTATTATAATTACAAAATGAAAAATAGTTAATTTGTATTGTACGAGGTTTTCGTACGAATTGCATGTTTTATCTGAAAAACAAATGACAGTGTTTGGTAAATGTTTTTTTTTTACTTCAGCAACATGTTGCTATTGAAAAATGAACTTATTTTTCCTATTTAAGCGTACATATATTTTGTTAAATGATGTGTAATTTGATAAAGTTCGTTGGGATTTGAACTGTGGGGATCTTAATACTCCTATCACGCGTTAAAATGTATAGCATGTGGACCTTAGTAGCACAAAAACACTTATCTTTAGATCTCTCGAGTAAAAATTCACTGACAGTCCGCATTCAGCGAAGTCGATGACAGCCCACATAATGAGCCACGTGTCACACTGTTATAGGATGCTAACCATATGGAAGTTTGGCCAATTCCAATGTGGACCTGCAAACCCATTAGTAATTTCAGATCTTTGCATCCTAGTACCCCAAATAATGGTAAAAAACGCTCAAAATTCATAACCCAAAAATATGACTACGATCCAATGCTTCTAAATCAATAATCATGTTGATTTTTTGTTTGTAGGTCTAGCTAAGGATTAACCAAAATCTATATGGTCGATGTCCTCTAAGAATGTGCAATGTGGCTCATATTGTGAGCTGTCATCGGCTTCGCTGACTGCAGATGTAAGTGAAGGTTTACACTGATCTCAAGGTTCAGACTAATAATGTATTGCGCAATATGCATGCGCTGCTCGTTATCAGTGTGTTGTTTAATAGTTAGCTTCAACTTTCTGGATAAAGGGAGCTGAGAATAGGTAGAGACAGAAAGTGAGAGATGCGATTAGAGTAATGTATGTTGCAGAAATGTATTATGTTCCAGATTATTTTTTGATCCCGACCCGATGTCAAACGAAGAAAAAGATATGGGAGGAAAAAAGGGTTTATGAGAAAGAGTAAAATTATATGCTTAAGATAAATTTTCGTTTCAGAAAGTTTTTTTGATCACAACCCGATGACAAATGCAGAAAAATAAATGGCACTAAAGCAATTTTTTAGAAAACTTTTTGTTTGGTGTAGGATTAAAAAATTTAATAAAGCAATATTTAGAAATTGGATTTGACATGCACAACCACGGCATCCTAATATAATTATCTCAATTGATATTACATTTTGTTAATCCAATGCTACCCATTTTGATAAAAAAATGGGTAAAATCCAGTCATAATAAAAGAAAATTTGAGCTTCTCACAGAGATCCTAAAGTAAGTGACCTACACTTATATGACAATGAACATAAAGAGACGTCTTCCCTTTAACTTTCTTCCGCTCTGCAACCACCTCGTCTCTTTGTAATCTGTTATACCACCCTTGTAAATGTTTTTTTTCATCAAATATCAAAGAATTTTAGATCAAGCATTGATGGGTATGATAAAAAAAATTAAAAAATTCGCATCTTTTGATGACTCTTTATGATTCCTCTGTTTTGCTTCCTGTCATGGGATCCATTGATGGTCTACAAATTTACAAAAGAAATGGACAAACGTACCCTCAAACTGCTCCTCTCTCTTTCTCCTCCACCCTTTCTCCTCAGCAGAGAACAAACGCCTAAAATCACTACTGATTCCCGTCCCATGATCGTCATCGGGAAGTTTGGCTTCACCCAATTCGGACACGTATCGAACACCGTCACCGACATCTCCTTCACCTCCACACTCTCCCAACCTGACTCCTCATGTCTCAGCTTCTTCATCCTCTCTAAAGAAGCCCTGATTCAAGTCCTCCTTGAAACCGAATACTACCAACACCTGTCGAACTTCCTTCATCTTCATTTTTAATGCTTCCATACTGATGGAGGAATTACTTACAACCTCCCTCCCTTCTTTTCTCCTATTAAACACGTCATTACAGCCTATCCCCGCATTAGCTAGCCAACCCGATTGATCATTGAGTCGACTCCGATTCGTGCAGATGAGTAGAAACCTAGAGCCATGAAAATTCCGTCTTCAACTATGGAGATGCACTCAATAAGATATTGTTGTCCTTATAGCCACGATGATCTGACAAAATACCGTCAGATCACTGAGTAAACTAAAAAACAAAACGAAAAAAACCTGAATCAATCATCAAAGAAAAATCTCAATTAACTAAAATTCTTAAATTGGATTCCAGACCAAGAGCAAATAACCAATCTTGCTCAAATGAAAAAGAACAAAGAAGTGAACTAAAACATAACAATATATCATTAAAATAAGCAATAGTAGGAAAAACATATAGGAGAAAAAAATTGTGAATTTGTAATAAAGAATGGCACATAAAGATAAAGGGTAATTCTATATGCACTCCGCAAATTCCATAAGCACCCCCATATGGGTGCTTTTGGCCGAAAATGCCATTAGACTAGAAAAAAAAAAAACCCAGCACCCCTCTCCACCTCTCTCTCCCTCGAAGAAGAAGAAGAAGAAGAAGGAGGTCGCCGTTGCCACCACCGCCACCACCACAAGTACGTCTCTCTCTCTCTCTCTCTCTAACTGGCCCCACGGTAGTGCAGTGCCGTGGGGCTTAGAAGAAGAAGAAGAAGGAGGTCGCCGCCGTCGCCGTTGCCACCACCGCCACCACCACAAGTACGTCTCTCTGTCTCTGTCTCTAACTGGCCCCACGGTAGTGTAGTGCCGTGGGGCTTATTAGAGAGAGAGAGAGAGAGACGAAGAGGGGTGCTTGGGTTTTTTTTTTTTTTCGTCCAAGGGCATTTTCGTCCAAAAAGCACCCAAATGGGCTGCTTATGGAATTTCTTGGGTGCAAATAGAATTTCCCAAAGATAAATGAAAACATTGTAAATAAAAAAAAGCAAAACTCAGTATGAAAGAGAAAAGATAAATACCTGAATGTGATGAGGATTTGCAAGTATGATGTTTTGTTGAGTGGGGAGCATGAAAGCAGATATCTGTTCCAGATATCTGAATCTTATTTGGAACATATAAGATGGACTGCAGCATCAACAAACGATGCACTTATTTACAAACCATCATCTGTTGCACTATAACATCAACAAACAACGCACTTATTTACAGACCATTGATTGACCTTAAGAAGAAACCCACACTAATGCCTAAACTAAACAAATGACAATCTTTAAAACAACTTATATCTCAAATATAATTAATTTACTTATAGTCTTTCTGGAAGACTCGTTGCTTGCCCTTGAAAGATGCATCGGATGGTTGAGACGATCCAACTCTCAGCTTTGATGCGGGTCCAGTAGAAGAATTGTGTATATATACGTTACCTGATCATGTCAACCTTATAATCTATTTCAAGAATTACAATAATTCATGACTCAAAACATGTACAAATTCTTATAATAAGTCAAACATATTTTAAATGAAAAAAATCGAACTGACATGGTTTTTTGATTGACTTATACACCCACGAAATAACAGAAAATGCCTCACTTAATTTTATAAAAGAGCAAGATTGGCTCTGTAAATCAACTGAATTAGGGTTTTTTTTTTATAGAGGGAGTTCAACTGAAAATACCCTTGAAACCTTTGCCTAGATCCCAATAACGAAAAGAGAATTGAAAGGACGAATATTTTGCTTACCCGTTTTAACTTTTAACCAAGAGATGTAGTTTCGATTCCTTTGTTTTTTGGTGGGATGAGTTGGTGGGGGATTCTTCTCTTCCTTTGAGGAGATAAATAGCTCGCCTTGTGTATTTTTTGGGGTTTTCCCCTTCTTCAATGAATTATACTTATCAAAAAAAAAAAAAAACTTTTAACCAAGAGATTGCAAACCCTATGATATGTCTTCCCAAGGCCTGAGAAAATCTTCACGGGAGAAAGAATTCCGGCAATTTCACGGCTGTTGCAAGAGAAACATCTCTGTCTGTGGAGCCGAAAGAGATCTCCTCGGTAAACTTTTTCTCTGACGGCCTTGAGAACTTGTGATTGTTTGTTGATAGGGGGGCCAAAGAATAGCCAACAATTTTGATTGAGGATGAAGAAGAGATGTTGTAATAGACAACGTAGTGGGCGTCGAAGCCATCATACATGGACATTAATAATGTAATAATTAAACCCCAAATCCATGTATGTAATCGAGAAACCCTAGCGCGCCATGGAAATCATTTGAAAACGACGATTAAAGTGTATTGGACGGGTTCTATTAAGGGATTTGGGGAAGATATATGGTCAAAAGGAGATGGTTGGAAGGAGACGTATGAGTTCGAAGGAGACACGCTATGGTTGGAATGAGACGTATGTGTTCAAAGGAGAGACGCTTCGGTTGCCAAATGTTTTTGTGTATATAGAATTGGGAAGAGAGAAATACTCGATGACATGGCTCACTGTGGGGGTAGAAAAAGTCTCTCCTTTAGTATGGATTTATAGATGTGTGCCAACTGCACCTTGGGATTCCATGCATTTGGATCGTGCTGCTTTGTGCCTCGTAATTCGTACCACCCAAAAAAGGCCTTTCTTTTCCCCCATCAACATTCCCCCACTATTTTAATGTGTTATCGAAATCTTGCACCCTTTTGAACGGTCCCAAATACATTAGCTTAAATGAGCTTGCATTGTGTTGGTAAAGCGTGGAAATATGGGAATAGAAGAGGTATTAAAGTATGTACTGTAAAGAGAAGATTGGGTAAAGGATATAATAGGTTCGAAGGCCATGTAAAACCTAGTCCGATGCAACCAAAATTTGAATTAATTGGAAACTCAATATACTTTTATACTACACCGGCAATGTTGCTAGTCGAACAAAAGGTTATATACACCATAACCTATGCTGGTAAGAACTAGTGTTAGATTCATATATGTCCATACTTTTCCTTTTAGGGTATACCTCAACATGCTCTATGTTGTAAACCCGTTGGGACCTGGAGTCTTGTCTGTTCTCAAGGCCCTCATAGCTTTAATATTTCTAGATTCCATTGCTAGCCAAACTATCCATAGTGGCGTAGGATAAGATCAAAATCAATCTTTATACGGTTGTTCCCCACCTTAGAATAGCATAGACAGGAGGAAAAATCGAAGAACTAGGGTTTGGCTTAAAAACCAAGCAAGAGTGATGGTTGATTCGTCTAAGTTTATGAGAAATTCGTCAGAAAGCTAAGGTGTTGGTCACAAGTACTTGTCCCATGTGTTAGTCTAGCCAAATATTGCCATGCGGCAAGGCCAGTGGGCGGAGATGGCCAAGATCCTCACTTAGTAAGCAGGAGGTCCTGAGTTCGACTCCTTGGGAGGCTATATCCCCTGTGATTTATCTCAGTACATTAGGCACGTGGGGAAGGGGTGACTTATGTGCCCTACGGGATTAGTCGGTTGCTCTAAGAGGCCCGGATACCCGTGGTATATAAAAAAAATTTTTGCCACGTGGCACACTCTTTGCCTACTGAACCCATGAATGCTTGGTCTACCTGTTGATGATCCTACGCTCCCAAAATCAGTCTAGTTGGTGATTCCTAACCATGGAATCGAGAGATTTTCAACATGGGTTTAGCCCAATGCTTTTCACCCATGTGCCTGTTCATGAGTCCCATGACGAAAAAATGCTCAAACCAATGGCAAGGAGTCACTTTTCAAGCTGATTTTCCATTGTAGGTTCACCAACGGGTGGGGCAAACATTTGTGGGGTCATTGGGATCGAAGAGTGCACGATGTGGCAATATTTGGTGTGACCAACACGCAGGACAGGTTTAATTGTGAACTATGTAGATAGAACTAAACTTTGAACCAGGTCACTATATATTGCCTTCTTGGTAAGGTTGTCTTCAAAAGCTAGGCCATCTGATGCCTATATGATTTCTTGAACTCAAACTACATCATAAAAAATGTGGTGAAGTGCAACTGTGTATATCAAACTGAAATGTGAACCAGGTCACTGTGAGACAAACTACCATCTTAACATGGAAGTATACAGAAGCTAGGCCATTTGATGCCAAATGATTTCTCGAACTAGAACTATCAACATCTTATTTGAACCTGACCACCACCTTTTGAATTTCGTCTTGGTGTTACGGATTATCTTCCACCTCTAGCTGTTTGATGCTTTTCACTCCTCTTTTTGGCGCCGGTACAAGAATGAAAAAGTTGTATTCTTATATACTCTTTCAGCCATTTAACTCCAAAATTAGAACTGTACAAATTCTAGATCAGTTTATCTTTATATGTTTTGCTAGACGTGCTACTCAGGCTTTTTTCCCCTCCCTTGCACCTACACAGATAAGTACTCCTTTCAAACATTTTAATGAATTTTCCTTGGTTACCATTCTCATAAGAAACGCTAACGAGTTATGGTCCTAGCACAAAGAGGCTCTTTATCACTTATAGTGCTAACTGCTCACTTCCTTGAGCTTTCTTGTATTTCTTCCTTAAGCTGATTCTCACTTTTTCAACTTAAATCCAATTACTTGTTTGCACTTAATCCAATCACTTTTGTTCCCATCAGTTGTTTTAGGAACATTCCTGCATCAAAGATTCTACATTCATCATTACTATTTGACACCCTCTTGATCTCTCTATTGGTCACATTTTCTTCCCATTCATGGACCTGGTTCCCACATTTTCATATGTGCAAGATTATTAGCTTTGCTCTTTCCTATTCTTGCATAGCTGTAGTTGAAACCGTCCCTGCATCTATTCTTGGACCATCAGTCCTTTTGTCCATGGTTCTCTAGCATCGTTACTAGTTGATACCTATGTAACAAAGACAGGTGTTTGACACTGATATGAAGTTCAGACACACTGACCCCCACAAATCCGATATGCCAACACATCCGTACATTTTATTCCATATGTTTAGTTCATGTCAAATATACAATATAGAAAGAATGTATTTAGATAAGTTGATATACATTAAATCATATAAGCAATATCTGAAAACACAATATTTAAGTTGATTAAAGTTCTATTAGCATGTGCCTGACACGTTAGTACAACAGGGTATCTGATGCGGCAAATTCTTAAAAAATTAACTGTCCTTGATATATAGGTTGATACTCTCCATTGGCTAATTGATCACGTCTGCTTCCCATTTAATGACCAGGATACCTTATGTTTACGTGTACGATTCTTTGTCTTTTCTCTTCTTGTAATTCCCGCAGGTATGTAGTTACCTACCTTCTGTTGTCTAACCATGCTCAAGCTTTGCTCCATGCATCTCATCGCATGTTATCAAGGGATTTATATGTGTATCTGAATTCAGAAGATTCTAATTTAAAAGAAAAAATATTTTCATTTCCCCATCATGCTTTTCTTGTCAGCCTGTCTTCTCTTCAAGATTACTCCTTTGAGGAAGCCTCTAAACTTCCTTAGCTGCATTAGAGGATCAATTTCCTTTGATTGCAACCTTCCTTTACATCTTGTTCTTCATTTGAGAAATCTCCTGTGGATTACAGTATATATAAGATCAAGAGCCACTCTCATGACTTCGCTTAAGGTTTCAAATCAAATCTAGTGGCCAAGGAATATATGCTATTATATGGGTTCACTATTGTTGGACCGTTGACCTACAATAAAGATGGCTTTTCTTGGCGCCCTTATGTCTGATGCTCAAGTGGGGTTGAGATTGTAATATCTGCGTCTCTATTTTGAAATTGCAAATTCAAAAAAATTGATATCAGAATGATTAACCAATTTTTATTTTGAATACTGCAGATATCATGCCATGCTCCCTTGGAATGGATTTTTCATCACAGGAGGTTAGTGGCTTAGGCCGTGTTTGATTACGAAGTGGGAAAATTGCGCAATTTTCCCTAGGAAAACACAACTGTCCATTGTTAGATAGCCAGTATAAATCTGTATAATTTTCCCTAACAAGCCATTTAAATCTGGATAATATTTCCTACTAAGCCCGGAATTCGTTTCCCATCCAGATAGGTGAGAATTCATTTCCACCTGAAAATACACCTTTATTTTCTCACATGATTGAAATGTGTTCTCAGTTGCAATCAATGAGCCATTTAAGGCATATCCCAGATGTATTTTCTCGGGAAAATTTTCCGTGCAATCAAACACAGCCTTAGTTATTTTTGTTCATCCCCTTTTTTCTCTTGCTTCCCTTGTTCTGTTTCTTACTCTTCACTGATTTATGTAACAATCCTCTATGGCTTTTACACAACTGAGTTCTCTATTTCTCCGCAGAAATCGTCCCCTGTTTTTTCTTCAGTTAACTCAGGTGCAGTAAGGCCTCTTCCATCTTTTATGGATACCACAGCAAATTCTGTGAAGCTGCTCAATACCCATCCTTCACTTGCACATTGCCACTACAATCCCAGCCGATCAATGTTTTTGAAACGTTCACATCATCACTATGGCCATCATTACTCTCGGCGAGCCTCAGGTAGCCATGCTGATACATTACGCTCGCTTTGCAACAGTGCAGCTTCATTATGTGATCAGCGAATCCCCTTCAAGTTAGCGAATCGGTTCAACACAGAGTTCGGATATCATGCAGGTTTGCTACACATGTGGTCAAGCTTCTTTCAGAAGCATACAAGTTAGTCTAAGATGCATTATCATGGTCTTACCATTTCTCACGTGAGATCCTTTTTTTCCCCAGAGAGTAGGGGAAATGCTTTCCACAGGCCTGAAAGAATCAGGTCCAGTCCCTTGGTATTGGATGCAGTATCACCTGATGTAGTTAAGATGGTATGTGGGATATGTCTGAAGCTGTTGAGACGGAAACCTTGTAGCCTGGGCAACACAGTGTCTTCTATCGTGGCAGTTTTAGTTTGTGGTCATGTTTATCACGCGGACTGCTTGGAGCAGAAAACATCTGAGGAAGATAGACGGGACCCTCGCTGCCCGTTGTGTGTTGAGTCTGTTGATTTGCCCTTGAACGTTGATGCTTAAGGGGAGAGAAGTGAACTTCATCGATCAGGTTACCCTATATATTGAGGAGATAGGACTAGTGACTCAGGACAGATACAAATGGACAATATGGGAGATTGGTATCTTTCAGGCAAAAGGGTTTTACTGGCTAGAATTATGACTTTGTATTCTATTGTGGTTTCCAATTTTTAGACTTTTAACAGTGCTATCTATTCAGAACTCTTTTTTAATACTTGGAGAAGATGTTATTCAAATATTTTACTTTTGTAGTAGCCGCAGTGGAGATGTAGAGGGAAGAGTTTTATTTGCAAGGGAGGGCCTCTACATTCAGGTAACTTTCTTGGGTGGTGTCAGCAATCAAAAGCTTGAATTTCTCCTTTATATTAGTATGCTTTATATGTTCAACTTGCTATTCTGCATTCTTTTAAATATTTAACATTTATTATTTTCATTATGAACATAAATTGATTATTATCCGCATACCCTTAGAGGAGCCAACAATTTGGCCGATTCCCTTACTAGTTACTGAAGGGGGTGTACATAGAGAATCTTTGTATGCGGGACATGCTTTTCCCTAGCTTTATAATTTTCTCTTTTTTATAATCAATATATAACCGTTATCTATAAAAATAAAGTGACTGAAGCCAAACATTCTGACAGCTTTCTTTCAAATAATTGCAATTGCTGATATTATTTGTGTGAACTATCTTGAATAAATGAGAGTTTTATGTAGATATTGAACTCTCGAATCGTCTTGTATTCCTATGGCAATCTAGGAAATTTTCTTTTTCTTGATAAGTATTGTATCTTTGTGTGAAAGATTGAAGGCCTTTCATGTGCAATAAACATCCTACCAGATTTCTTTCAAACAATTTTAATCTCTTGAAATGATCTCTATTTAGAGAATTTAATGGAGATGCTAAATTATCAAATTCCGACCTGAGACATCGTGCATAACAAAATTCTCACAGTGGACCATTTGATCAGTAGAAGGAAGATTATACCGAACATGTGCTTTATGTGCAGTGTGAGTGAGGAGACAGTCAACCACCTATCTGTCCATTGTTTCTTTGCTAGCAAGATTTGGTGGGTATTATTTCAGCTCCGTGACATTAGTTGGATGGTTCCTCAAAATATGAAGAGTCTTTTGCTTGGATGGCATTCGGATGCCTTCTATCCCTGTGGATGGTGTCTTGGGAGACTTATCCTTTTCACCATGTGTTGGATTATATGGAAATAGAGGAACAGTCGTATTTTCGAGGACAAGATGGAGTCGATCGATTCAGTGGTTATGAAGAACTGGTCTTCCGTTCTCTTTGAGTTTAAAGGCTTTTGATTTATGGACTTGGCTTTTAGCTAGGAAAAGATAGTTTTGATCTCCTTAGCTTTCTTTTCGTATAGTTTTGCCTGGTTGGTGAGGGCCTGGTGGCATCTTCTTTTTATTGTATAGTGTGGTTCTTTCCCTTTGCTCTCGATATACAATCACGCTTATCAAAAAAAAATGGGCACCATTTGGTTCACCATCTTTGTAGATGCAACGAGTGTCTTTTTTACCAATTGCATGGGAAGAATACTTTTCTGCATTTGGAGCTTTTATGAAGAAGGTTATATAGATCTTGCACTTGAAGTCTCCTTCATTCAAAATGAAGAGGACCTTGTGTGGATCGAAGCTCACTCCAAGTGTAGGTCCATTCTTATCTCGCAATTTATGTATCTTGCCCAATACCCTCCACTAGGGTGTTATTTGTTAAAAAAGGGGAGGAGAAAAATGCTATTTGCCACAAATAAGAGTAAACTACATGAAAGGAAATAAATATAACAAGTTTAGAATACTCTACGTTTGACATCTTTAGATCAAGTGCAATATTTATTAGTCGTGTTTCAAATATTCACATTGTAGGCATTCACTTCAGACATGAAATCATTGACTATTGACATCATCATCATCATCATCATCATCAACAATAAAGCCTTATACCCAATTATTTGGTGTTGGTACAAGAATACTATTCCATCATTCCACTTTATCCAGGGCTATAGGTCTTATGGTCATTCTCTTAGAACCTTCAATGAAACACATTGTAGGCATTCACTTCAGACATGAGATCTTCGACTATTGACATCATCATCATCATCAACAACAACAAAGCCTTATACCCAATTATTTGGTGTTGGTACAAGAATACTATTCCACCATTCCACTTTATCCAGGGCTATAGGTCTTATGCTCATTCTCTTAGAACCTTCAACTTGCACCAAGGTGCTACTCACCAATGCCTTTAATGGCCCTCATTGCACATGGGCAAACCATCTCATTTGACTCTCCGTTAAAAAAATCCTTTTACTTTATCACTTGCTAGGGCTACTCTTAGGTTCCTTCCGATGCGCTTATTTCTACTTTTGTCTTTCCTACTCTTGCCACTCATCCATCTCAGAATTATTATTATTTGTGTATCACCTCATCTACACTCATAGCAAGTGCATGTTGTTTCTTGATTACGCAACATTCTATCCCATAAAACATAGTTGGTTTATTGTCGTCCTATAAAAATTCTCTCTAGTTTGATGACTTGATCAGTATGCATCAGTCACACACTCTAAAAACCTATGCAAGAACATTGGCATGTGTTTGAATGTTTGACATAGATACGAGGTGTCTGACACGACGCCTTTGAGAAGATGGTAGCATAGAATGTACTATAGGCATGGATGTAGAACCCTATGTGGCTGAGGATGTCCCTTATGTGCATGAAGATGTCAAACCTTGTGTGGCTAAACATGATGGTGTAATAGAAAGTACGTAGCACAGATGATGACATGGATACTTGCATAGAAGAAGATGAGGTTCAAGGCCCATAGGAGGGAAATTTGGTTTATAATCTGTAAGAGTTTATTTGAAATTCAGATATATGTTAGTGAGTGGTATAATTAAAATCCAAATGCCCATAAATCAAGATTAAGGTAGGGAAAACAAGTTTCCATAATATCATCTTATCGACATAGTAAAGTAAAATAAAGCAATCAATATAGATCTGAATTAATTTCTTCAGTCAGATCAAACTTTCCCCAATGACAACACAATTTTTTTTTCTCTCTTTGGAGAGCTAGACGAGAGAGAGGTGCAATTGAATTCGTAAGTTTTCCCATACAATCCTTGAGCTCCTTATGAATAGGAAGGTATAGATTAGAGATAAGATAATCAGGAGCATTGTGACCACTAAATTCACCACAAATCTCCACAAAAAACCATCACAACAAACGTGCTAATATGTCCAACTCCCAGTTATTGATATTTCTTCTGAAGCTCAGAATCTAGCTGATATTACTCTCCCCATTACTCATACAATCCCTATCAAGAAAGCCCTGGAAATCAGAAATATCGTAGAGTGCAGGGATACCCAAAGAGAGAACGTTTTCCATACCAAATATCCTACAGTAACCTTACTCTATCACCCACCCCTATCTTGAATTGAATCTCCTTATTGAAGAGATCATGAACTTTAGAGATTCCCTCCCATAAGCTCACTCCATAAGACAAACGGGTCTTATCACTTTCCTATCCAAGAGGTCTGAACCCATAATTGCAAGCCACAACCTTTTCTCCATAAACTATCAACCTCCTCCCCGAAATGCCATAACCATTTACCCAGAGTGCAATATTAATATCGCCCAGCTGACGAAAAACCCGATCTACACCCTTCTTAAGCCTGCGAATAGTGTTCCAGTCAACTAGATGATATTTCTTCACACCCTCCTTCTCATGCCATAAGAAACTTCTCATCAGTCTCTCCAGCCTGTTAGCCAGACTACTCGAAATAGTAAAGAGGGATAGGAAGTATATAGGAAGGCTTGAGAACGTACTTTTAATAAGAGTTTCTTTTCCACCTTTAGAGAGGTATAGTGATTTCCACAAAGCCATCCTCCTTTCAAATCTTTCAACAATGGGATCCTAGATGGCCTTAGACCTACAAGGGGCATCTAGGTGATGCAGTCAGCTTGTAGAATGCATATCTCTTTCTTTAAACATCCAATTGAGAATTCGTTTGATGCGCTGGAAAGCTTGTTCTGAGATCTACAACACCTATCTCATGACTTTTGTTGAGATTTTGACGTTTCAGGCTTAAAAACTGTGTTAGAAATCTGTATGTAATGTTAATGACGGGATTTAAGGTTATTTTAGTTGTTTTAGAAGTTAGGTTTATGTTATTTTAGATCAATGGTCCAGATTAGTTTCTTAGTCCCTAGGTTAAGTTTTTAGGGCTCATTTTGTTATAAATAGTTGTGAAGAGATCATTGTAAAGAGATTTTGATTATTGAATGAAATTAACCTTTAGGTTTTTTAGTTCCTTTGTGAACTCTTGCAATTGTTTGGATTCGTACCATGCAGGAGCTCTTTTAGGGGTTTTCACTTTGAGAAAAACTTTAGCAGTGTTCGAACTCCATCTGCATTACAGGGGGAGGCCAAGGTAAGAAGATGGAAGGACTCCCACTCTACAACCAAAACTGCGTTACAGGGGGCTTCGTGGATATGGTTCGCTTTTTTAATTATCTAAGCCAAAACCTACACATTTATCAACATTTCACATAACTTCACTTGAGTGTATTACTATATTAGGCTGCTAGATTTATAGCAACTGATCAATTCAGTGGCGAGCCAGGATTTTGTTCAAGGGTGGGCATTTTTGGAATTATTCAAAGTTTTAGGGTGGGCAAAAGGGTACATATTTTGTTTAGGGTAATTTTTGTTGCACCCCACAAAATGTGAGGGCACCCGAAATCCTTTTTTTTTTTTAACTTTATTTTTTTTATTACGTAAATGCCCGTTTAAAAACTTTTTACTTTTTACGCACCCTCTCATCTTCAAGTCTCCCCTTTGTTGCAACAAACTTTCAACCTCCCCTCGTACTGGTGATGGCTTGCTCCCCTTGACTCTCTCTCTCTCTGTCACTGTGTGCAGACCAACTGTTTGAGAGTAAAACTTCTTTCACAACGGGTTGTGACTGGCACAACCCACAATAAGAGCCACGTGGCACACTCTTAGTGGACACTGACCGTATGGACATTTGGCCAGTCCCTCAGTGGACTTGCAAACCAAAAATCAGCTTGATTAATGAATTCTAAGTGTTGGATTGAAGTCATTTTCATGGGTTGATTTCACCGTAGGAATTTGAGCATTATTGAGCGTTATTTGGGTGCAAAGATTCAAAGGTTGTAAATCACTAATCAGACTGATTTTTGGTTTGCAGGTCCACCGAGGGACTGGCCAAACATCCATACAGTCAACGCCCTCTAATAGTGTGCCACATGGCTCGTATTGTGGGCTGTTTGGATCGTCTGTTTTGTGCTGAAATGGCTGTCTAAATAACAGAGTTTGGAATCATAGTTGGGTGCTTTGACGGGGGAGGGTGCCCCACAAAGTGTGAAATCTTAGTGGGTTGCTCTCAACAAGTCGGGTACCCTCTCAGTTTGTGGGGTGCCACTAAAATTACCCTTTTGTTTAAGGGTGGGCAAAAGGTTAGTTTTGAATTTTTTATTTATTTTTTCTTTAAACTTTCAAAGTTGAGGGTGGGCAGTCACCCCTTCCTGGCTCTGCCACTGGATCAATTGATACTAATGTGTTGCACATTGATATGGAGAATTTGCCAATTCCAATATATTACATACATTCATATGGGCAATATTTGAGAGGCAATTAGGTTGGTTAGATATGTATGGTTTTGAAGTAACTGCTTATCGATTGGTGGGTTCTGATTGAGACCATAAACTATTTGATGGATAATACCTGGCATACCATATAGTAAAACGTAGATGTAAGACATTCACTTATTTTTATCACCTTTCCCTGCACAAGCACGCAATAAACAGTTGTTTTTATTAAAAAATCTCCACAACCCTAGCAATGCAAGAGTATAGTACATTTGGAAAAGGACACTGACATGCATAACTTCTCTCTCTCTCTCTGTCAATAGGTTGCTTTTCTCTCTCTAGTCTCTGCAAAACCCTCTGTTTCCTATTGAGTGGAGTGTCGTGTTAACTGGGAGAGTACTTCAAACAATTGAGAGCATGATCTAGGACTTTTGGGAGCATAATTTGGGGACGATCCGCACTAAAACTGTGAGGTCACGGTCTGAGAGCGGGACAGTTACCTTACACGAACACTTCCAGATACTATGATTATAATATAATATTTTAGTTAACTTCTGGTTTAACTATTACTACAGTTAATAATAATAAAAATACATTTTAGTTATAGTTAAAATAAAAATAAGGAAAGGAGTATATGAAATATAAAATAAACATTTTCAAAAAATGGATGGAGTATCCTTGTTTCAAAAAACATAGATGTTCTCTTTTTATACCCTGTTCCTATATGTCTATGAAGTAATAGCAGTAATCAGTAAAATTTATCCTGGTATTACAACTGTTTTGAGCTTGGTCTTCCATCGATCTTTTATTCGTCAGTTATTCTTCTATGCAGAGATCAGCTGATGATTCGGATAAATTTGGAAGCACTGGATTTTTCTGATTGTCATTGGCTTGCGCACTGCTGCATGCTCGACGGTGGTTGCTTCATTTCTTTTTAGTTGTCCTTTTAGGAAGTCGACTAGTTGTACGATATAGACAAAATCTTATAATCTTGGATCTCCAACAAATTCCAATATAACTATTTGGTTCTTTCAGACTGAAGTGTGATGGAAAACTTACTCTGTAATTGAAAAGGGTTGAATCTTGATTGAGTGCTGTGTATTTGTTGTGTGGTTATATTTCCTGACAAGGTCTTTCCTGCTTTCTTCATTCTTTTCTATAATGTTACCATTCTCTCATTTATTTCTGTGATACATGCCAAGTTTGATAGAATTGTTCTTGAAAGGCTACATGTCTGGCATAGTGGTGGGCATCCTGGGCCTTATGCAGGGTCTCAGGTAGAGTGCTCTGCCCACATTTGAAATCGAGTAGCATGCCCGCCGGACATAGACATCAACCCAGTGTGACGTCTATGACATGGCTCAAAATTGTGACCACCAACAAGAGGGTATGCAACTACTACCTGGCCAAACGGGCGTATAAGAGGGAATGAAATAAGACTGGAAACCCGATCCATTCCCCAGGCCCAATGGGTCACATGACTAAATTTTGCTAGGCAAGTTTTAAAGAAAATGTTCAAGATTCCAAGTCGGGGTAAGAGGAGGGCATTGTTAATGGGCCGGTCTGGAATTATTGGCTTTAGGTCCATTCCAATATTGACTGGGCTTGGGCTACATTTATAAGTCGGGGGTTGGGTCTTGCTTAACTAAGCCCTCATGGATAAATGGGCTGGACTACGTCCTTAACTTTTAACAAATTTAAGCTTAGCACTGCCCCAAATTTAATGGATGGGCCATTATACCTATTACTGATCCGGACTTGGGCGTGAAATATATGGGATTGATTCATGATGGGCCATCTGGACTCGGGTAAAGTACCGACCGGCTAGCTCTAACCTGGCCATTAACACCCCTGGACAAGAATGATAGCATTCCTTCTCCCAACTTTTTCCCTTTTTTGTTGTTAATTGTTAGTTTTATTTATTTATGGGTCGGGCTGGGGGGACCCCGATTTTTGACACCCATTGTGGCAGACCCATGTAGAAGATGAATCAATGGCTGATTTTTGGTGAGGATGATCTCTATGGTGAGGAGATCATCCTCACAAAAATCCAAATCATTCCGATATTTGTAGATTGGTTTAGAAGTTGAGAAATTATGGACCGTTGATTTTTACTGTGTAACTTGAAAACCACATTTGATGGGATTAGAAATTTCAGAATGGGCTGATTTTTTGTTGGGGTGATTTATACGGTGAGGAGATCCTCCTCACCAAAAATCAGCCATCATTCATCTTCTAGGTGGGTACACCAAAATGGGTGTAAAAATGGGGTACCCGAGCCCGACCCTTTATTTATTTATTTTCTGTTTTTCTGGATCTACGTAACAAAAATATAATATTATTATATTTATGTAATATTAATGAAATATATTATATAAATGAACGTATGTTGACAAAATCCATGGTTTAAAAGTCTGATGTGACCCCAACATATATTTATTTTAGGCCTTTTTTGTTTGTCCCCCCTACTTTATTGGTGCAATTTGCATCTCACCCTTTGACCATAGACGGTCATTAACGGTCTCTAGATAGATACCCAATATTTTTTAAATGATTATAATGACCTTGGGTGAGACACAAATATATAAAAAATATTGGGTGACATGCAGATTGCATCAATAAAGTAAGGGGGACAAGCAAAATATCCTCTCTTTTTCTTTTTTTTTCACAAATTTAATAGCTTTATTAATCAAATCCAAGGTTTAAAAAATGGCCGTTATAACGGATTCGGACCTACCCTGTTACATTATGGACCATTAAAACGCCCAAAAAATAACAGCCGTTATTTTCCTTATTTTTCCCTTATAATGAAAATAACGACTGTTATTTTCTGAAAAATTTTGTGAAAAAACGGCCGTTATTTTCTGTTATATTCCATTTTTTTCTGTTATTTTCTATTTTTAAAATTCAAACTTTAAAATTCAAAATTTGAATTTCAGCGCCATAGTTTCCATTTTTCTCCCGTTATTTCCATTTATTGCACCTGAGTGTTATTTTTCGTTATAACGGAAAAAAGGGTAACGCCCCCAGTAAACCTTGATCAAATCAAGTGGATGTTAAGTCGCCCAAATCCAAGCCGATAAGTTCTGATAGCTTATCGGATTGGGTATCTGATAAGCTATCGGAATGTGACTAGAGTCTCTAGACCTTCCCGATTCGATCCTATCACTCCTACCCTTAGAAAAAAAAAAAAATGGTAGCATTCCCTTTCCCAACCTTTTTCCTCTTCTCTTTGGCGAAATGTAAAGGTGAAAACAAGATAAAAAGATAGAGATTTGGATAGAAAAGAAAGAAACCATGAAAGCTTTAATTTACTGATCCTGTGAGGGTCACAGGGACATGTGAAAAAGGAATCTTTATTTCCACCGATCCCGTGGGATCAGTGGAGGATCGGATTGCACAATAATACGATCGATAACATCGAGTCTGGACTTTGGAATCATGATCCGATAAGCTATTGGATTGGTTCCCGATCTACTTAACAAAAATATATAATATTATATAAATATAATATATTTTTATGTATTATTATGTATTATATAAAAGCCGGCGTTATAACAAAAGAAAACATTTTTTTTATCGGGCATAACTGATGTGACCCGTTACGATGGTTATGTCAGATGCGACCTCGATATAGTTTTATTTTACTTGATTTAAAAAATTTTATTTTTTATTTTTTTAAAAATCAAATTTAACAGCTTTATTAATCAGATCAACTCGATGTTAAGTCGTCCAAATCCAATCCGATAAATTTTGATAGCTTATCAGATTGGGTATCTGATAAGCTTATTGGTCCCGTGACGGTCACGGGGACGATCACGGGGGCATGTGAAAGGATTATCTATTCTTTGGACTTTGTTGATCCAGTAATGGTGCCCATATAAAATATGGGCCACTAGGGGGTCCTTATTGTTAATCTAATAGGAGCACCACCATTCAGTCTCCAATGGTAGTCTCACATGTTGACAAAAAAAAAACTTTGATGCCCATCCCTAGGTATCAAATGTTACCCTTTGATGGACCTACAGACAAAAAAATCAGCCTGATTGGTGATTTCTAGCTGTTGGGTTTGAGTCTTCTCCTAGGTTGATTTTTAGCCGTGGGATTCGAGCATTATTTGGGTTAGTCAAATCCAACAATTAAAAATCACCAATCAAGCTGATTTTGGTCTATAGGTCCACCAAATTGTCGGCCAAGCATCCATACAGTCACTGGTCTCCAAGACTGTGTCACATGGCACCTAACCAAGTCGTTCAGGAAATATGGGACTAAAAAAAATGCTTGAATCCAACGGCTAGATATTACTTATAAAAAAATGCTCAAATCCAATGGCCATAAATAACCATTCAAGCTAATTTTTAGGCGTAGGTTCACTAAGGCGTGTCACAAGCATTCGCTAGGTCAGTGAGCCCAGAAATTTTTTGCCATAGCATGTTTGGGGGTGGACATTAACATTTGATGTCCAGTACGAGCCACGTGGCACTCTTAGAGATCACTGACCGTATGGATGTTTGTCATTCCTAGGTGAACCTGCCGACCAAAAATTAGCTCAATTAGAGCTGTTAGATTTTAGTCTTTTTCAGGGTTATTAACCGTGTGGATTCGAGCATTATTTGGGGTACTCGGATATGAAGGCTAGAAATTACCAATCAGGCTGATTTTTGTTTTGTAGGTCCACCTAGGGATGTGCCAAACATCCATAGTCAATGGTCTCTAAGAGTGTGCCACGTGATTCATACATGAGCAACTACATGGTTCAACCTTATAGGTCGAAAATGAGTGCAGTTGATGCCTGAATGAGTCCAGATCCCTGACCGTTTGATATTTACCCATCCCTAGGTGGATCTACACACCAAATCAATCTTACTGGTATTCTCTAGCCTTTGGATCTGATTACCCAAATAATTCTCGAATCCTATGGCTAAAAAGCAACCCGTGAAAAAGACACAAATTCAAGGACCATAAATGACCAACTGGACTGATTTTTGGTCTGTAGGTCCCACTTAGGATGGACCAAACATCCATCAGTGATCTTGAAGAGTACGCCACGTGGCTCATAAAGCCGTTTTTTTAAGCAAAAAATAGAAACATGACATTCACTCTTATCCAATTATTAATGGATGTAATCCACTTATGGATAAGGAACAGAGGACATAAATAAGTTTCCTAATTTGCTCCGAAGGCCAATGAAACACACTAATCTCGACCTAAGTCCATGTCAGCTTTTCTTTTTTTAAGCAAGTCCATGTCAGCTTGGCCCTTGAATTTCGTTTTAACAGTGGTGGGTGAGTTATTGCTGTGTGGTTGTTAACCAGCTCAATTTCCCATTTCTCTACTTGCCTTATTTTATTCTTTTTCATTTTTTGGTCATCCACCTAAGACAATGTGGGTCCCACCTAAGACCTGATCAAATAATCACAACCATCCATCTTATATACTTTCTTTTCATGTAAATTTAACACACTGGATTTCATAAGAGAAGATCAAATGATATCATCAAATGGACCGTAAGGATGGTATACTATCCAATTCCCATCACCATTTGATCAGTCCCACCTTAGGATCACGATCATGGTCCCCCTTTTGCATGTACCCCACGTCAATTCATCTGTGGACAGTATACCGTTCTTAAGGTCTACTTTGAAATTCATTAAAATAAGACTTTAAAGGCTCCGTATTGGCCCCCAGTTTGCTGTCCCATGAGTAGGGGTGTCAATTTTACCCGTTTAACCCGAACCCATGTTTTCGGTTCCAGTTCCACATTTTTGGGAAACCGATTAAAAAAGAACCAGAACTGGAACGGAACTCAAATAATGGTTCTGAGGGTAGTTTAATATGGAACTGAACCAATCGAAACAGATATATAAAATATAAATAGTGTTAAAATTCTCATATTATCAAGATTGTAAACGATATACCCTGAACCGGAACCGACAGAAATCAAATAATCGGTTCCGGTTCTGGATCCATCATTTTGAAAACCTTAGGAACTGAACCGGAACCGACCCGTTTACACCCCTACCCATGAAAACGTCAAAGGCTCCCCTCCAAAAGTGCTACTGGGCATCCTCTTCGGGTCAACAGAACCATGAATGTTGCACACCAGAAATCAGCTTAATTTGTGATTTCTAACTATTTTTTATGGGGTGATTTCTGGCCATTGATTTGATATTGTTTCTGGGTCAAACTTCTACAAATTACCAAACAATCCGTGGGCCTGAATAGTGCTCCACGTGGCATTTTGGGAGGGGGGCTTCAAACCTTCATGTCAACAATACCAGCTAAGTTTTTCTCATCTACCCCACATGAGGTGGGGGACAAATGCCCAAAAGTCAAAGTCAAGAGAAGCGAGCGGACGGATGAGGACAAATAGGAGAACTCTACGTGGCAATCACTACCACCGTTAAATCTTTCAAGATTTGGGTAAACGAACCAATATCTGCGGAAATTGACGTCAGAAACGACATCCTGGAGCGACGAACTTCTCGCCCCAAAATCTTCAACTCTATAAATTAGAAAGGGAAATTAACTAATTTTGCAATTAAGATGTTTCTACGGATAAACGTTGTCTCCATTCCCAAGGAAAGTTTCTGCCATTAAATTAAGAACTCTGCTCTGAATTCTCATCGTCTTTGCCTCCTCTGTCTAGTCTCCCTCCCTCTCTCTGTTTCTCTTAATTCATCGATCGTCTTGGAAAAGAAGCAAAAACATGTCGAATGAGGAGGTCTATATTGGGTCGATTGATCAAGGAACGACGAGTACGAGATTCATAATCTATGATCGATTTGCCAAGGCTGTTGGGTCTCATCAGGTTGAATTCACTCAGTTTTATCCAGAAGCAGGGTAAGATAATTCAACAACCTTCTCTGTTCTTTTTTCTCTCTTCGAAAATCAGAAAAAAAAAAAAAAACTTATTTTTGTGTTTTTTTTAGATGGGTAGAACACGATCCGATGGAGATTTTAGAGAGTGTGCGGGTTTGTATGGGTAAGGCCCTTGACAAGGCGACTGCAGAGGGGCACAACGTGGATAATGGATTGAAGGCGATTGGTCTCACGAATCAGAGAGAGACGACGGTTGTTTGGAGCAAATCTACTGGTTCTCCTCTTTACAACGCAATAGTTTGGATGGATGCTCGAACCACTTCTATTTGCAGGTTTGCATTTTCTTTTTAAAGATCTGGGATTTTGTAAATTTTCGATTTTGGACAAAACCCATATCTTAGATTTCACGATTAAGATCTGGATTTTGTTTATTTTGCGATTTTAAACAAAACCCATATCTTGAATTTTGGATTGAAATCTGGGTTTTTGTTATATTGTGATTCTGAGCAGAACCCATGTCTTGGATTTTCGTGAATTTTTTTGCAGGAAACTGGAGAAAGAATTACCAGGAGGAAGAACCCATTTCGTGGAGACTTGTGGTTTACCTATCAGCACTTATTTCAGTGCACTCAAGCTCCTCTGGTTGTTGGAAAATGTGGAGGAGGTTAAAGAAGCTGTGAAAACAGGGGATGCTCTGTTTGGAACAGTTGATAGTTGGTTGATCTGGAACCTAACAGGAGGTACTGGTGAAAATGGAAGCCAAAAAGACGTGCCTGGAATACATGTCACCGATGTATCGAATGCGTCACGAACGATGCTTATGAACCTCAAGACCCTTGATTGGGATAGACCCACATTAGAAACCTTAGGAATTCCCTTTGAAATCCTTCCTAAGATTGTAAGCAATTCAGAAGTCATTGGAAAAATCACGAACGGGTGGCCGATTACCGGTATCCCGATTGCTGGTTGCCTTGGTGATCAACACGCAGCAATGGTGGGTCAGGCATGTAGGAAAGGAGAGGCCAAGAGCACCTATGGCACTGGAGCATTCATACTGCTTAACACTGGTGAGGAGGTGATCAATTCATCACATGGTCTGTTGAGTACAATTGCTTACAAGCTTGGTCCAGATGCACCGGCCAATTATGCTTTGGAGGGTTCAATAGCAATTGCTGGTGCAGCAGTTCAGTGGCTGAGGGACAGTCTAGGCATAATTCGCAGTGCGAGCGAGATTGAAGACTTGGCGAAGAAGGTGGAGAATTCCGGTGGGGTGTATTTTGTGCCGGCTTTCAACGGATTGTTTGCGCCATGGTGGCGCGACGACGCGCGTGGTGCCTGTGTTGGTATCACAAGGTATACTAACAAGTCACACATTGCTCGGTCTGTTCTTGAAAGTATGTGTTTTCAGGTGAGGGATGTGTTAGATTCAATGCACAAGGATGCTGGGGAGAAAGGGGAGGCCAAAAATGAGAAGGGAGAGTTCTTGCTTAGAGTGGATGGTGGGGCAACTGTTAACAACCTCTTGATGCAGATCCAGGTTTGGATTCTTTGTTCCCTTCTTGTTTTGGATTTTAGTTAATTACACTTGAAAAGTGATTTTGCTACATTCAAAGCTCACAGAAATGAGGATCCAAACAGGCCCTAAGATTAGCCAACCAAAATTAAATTCTTTTGGTTTTTAGTGGTATCTTTTGTTTGGGAAGTTTGTTAGGTGTTCTTGCTAATGAACAGCTATGTCTCCCTGTTATAATTTTAGTCCCTGTATGGCTATCACAGAAAAGTTTTCTAGAGAAGGATTTCTAATCCAAAAAATTTTGATCTAGAAAACTTTTATGAATACTTTCTAGAAAACTTTACTGATGGCAACCATATAGGAAGAAAATGTGCCCTTCTTTAAGGTTAGTTTTGATTTATTCAAAGATGGCTCAGGCACAGGGGATCCCCCTTTTCTGACTCCTCTCAGGAGAGTCGTGTTCTTGGCCGTTGGATTCACGAATCCAACGGTGGTGGTTGAGTGCTGGCTAAAAGTGAAAAAAGTGAATGCCAATTCAGTGCTATCAACCACTATTGGATTCTTGGAATTCACTGCCGAGGACACGACTCCCGAGAGGATTCAGAAAAAGGGGTTCCCTTGCCCGACCCATTTAAGATTCACCAAACAAAGCGGTTAGTTATGGTTGTGTACTGTTTTTTCTCCAAAAATTGTTGAAAACCTTATATAATTTCACAAGGGGATTGCCATTTCAAGAACCCATTTTGCTCCTTCCAGACCTCAAATGATTTTTCACAGCAGTGGGTGAAGCAAAATGGCCTCTCGAAGAAGGTAATATATGTGTTCTCAGTTGCAATCAATCAGCCATTTAAGGCATATCCCAGATGTATTTTCTCGGAAAAATTTTCCGTGCAATCAAACACGGCCTTAAGTCATTTCCCAGATGTATTTTCTTGATAAAAAATTCTGTGCAATCAAACACGCCCTTAGTAAAATATGACCAAGGTTTTAAATTAGATTTTATTGTATGATATTAAAACAGAAGGTTGGTTAAACAGGCATTTTCTTCATGTGCGGATCCTCACTTTAATACCTTAATCATAGACTAATTTTTTGTTTTCTTATTGATTCTTAGGCGGATTTGTTGGGAAGTCCCGTGGTGAGACCGGCCGACATTGAGACGACAGCTCTTGGGGCGGCTTATGCTGCTGGATTGGCCATTGGAGTTTGGAGTGAAGATGATGTTTTTGCTGGGAAGGCAGAGAAAGCCACTATTTTCCGACCAAACTTGGAGGATGAACATAGAAAGAGGAGGGTGGAGTCTTGGTGCAAGGCCGTTAATAGAACTTTTGATTTGGCTGATCTTTCTCTTTAAATTTCTCTTCCTTGTTGTTTATTTTCTGTTTTTTTCTTAACAATTTGAATAAAGAACAACAGCTTATGTAGATTTTGTGGATGAGAGTCATGAGACACTTCTCTTTGATTTTATTTTATGTTTCACATTGGGTGATGGAAACGAGATTATTTCATATCTTAATAAATTTTGATTTAGGTCAATGATGGGAGATTGGGAGGGATGGAAGAACCCTCTTGTTAAGACCCAAATCAATACACCAAAAGTACATAGGGGATAGCGGAAAGTTTTTAAGTCTTAACCTTTAGGATCCTAACATCCCACTTTGAGGCGACTTTAACTCTGGTACCCTTATTTTCTCACTTTCTGTGAGCGAGCCCAGTCATTTTTTCCGGTACTCCTATTTTCTCTTTTTTGAGCGAACCCCCAGGTAGCTCTTTCCTTACGTCGTCCCTCCCGTGACTTGAACTCATGACGTGGGGTTGGCTCTGATACCAAATGTTAAGACCCAAACCAATACACCAAAAGCACCTAGGTGATAGAGGTGCGGAAAGTTTTAAGTCTTAACCTTTAGGATCGTAACACCTCTTCCCTGTACCAAATGGGATATGACCTTGACATTGGAGGACTTCAACTAGATCCCTTTCTCTTGGGTGGAGCGGACATATATGGAACAAAGCCCGCTTAGCTAGGTGTGCAAGGTTGTGGGTGTATTCCTAATAGCCATAATATTCTCACAGCCCATCAAACCTCTCCCAAATCTTCAACGGTTCTCTCTTGAACCGGTAATATTCTCGCAGCCCCATCAAATCTCTCCCAATCTTCAACTGCTCTTTTTTGCGCTAGTTCCCATGTATTTTTGGAAAGCTGACCTTGTGTATCTTTGGAAATAGTTTATGAGGACATATTATATTTTTTGTATATATCCCTAACATAAAAGGGAGTTGATTGAGTTGTAAACATTATAAAATTCAGTCTCTATTTCTAGGTAAGTCTCCTCAACAAATTTATCAGGCAGGCTTACAAATTAATCTTCCCAACAAGTCTCAACAATAGACTTGCCGGTCAGGTATTCAACCTTTCCGGCATCCACTCGACGGCAAATGGTTAGATATAATTCCCTAAAACAATGATCTGTCAGACACGTCGTCATCAATACAAAAGTGAAAATTGACAAGAAATCTAGCCGTTGATTAAAATTCCCGCCAAAGGTGAATTGAATACAAGCAATTCAAATTCAACTGAAAGGAGGAGGTTCAGATCTAACTGAAAGAGGGATTGTGTTAGACAAAATTCTTATGAAGTAGATAGGACCAATGAGAAGTCGGGGGAAAAAGCATAGATAAACTATATATATTGGTAGAACCAGGATAGAAAGGAGATCGATCTCTCGATCAAATTTGAGAATTACTATATCATCCTCTAAAAACTTCATTTCCCAAAGATAGATGAAAGAAAACCAAAAAATAGAGATCTCATCTATGGATTTTCTTTTTTGTCATTTATTCAAGTGTTTTATTTGTCATCCCACAAACACAAATTGATTTGAGCATCGAAGTGTTTCTGACAGGTACACCACCACCACCCTTGGAGGGATCATACGGTCATTTACAATAAGGAAGAAGATCAAGTCCAGAAGCTCAAGATTCTATCAAATCATCAAGATCCACCTCGAGATACGAATTAAACATTCCTCAAAGATTGTGTGGGATTGATCAGATATTTTTTTCCTCACAATTTTCGTGTAAAGGACAACAAGACGGGGAATAAGCTTTTCTCCAGCAAGAGTGAAAATGGGCCCTATCCTCTCCACATCTATCGTAATATTCAAAATAAATTGAGTCAACCATTTGCGTTCATTGGTGAACGAGTGGCTTCCCCAATTTGGCATCAACTATTGGGATATTTGGCTTTCCCTTGCGATACTTGATATCCCAAAACTCATTATCTCTTCAAGGCTCGCTCAAAGATAATGTGTATTGTGCTTCTCTCCCAATCCAAACAGGCCCTTAACTATAATTTCTTTTGGTTTTTAGTGGTATGTTTTGTTTGGGAAGTTTGTTAGGTATTCTTGCTAATATTTTCAAGGGCATTTTAGTAACACCCCCTGAAATTTGAAAGTAATTTGTAATACCCCTTTATACTTTCAAATTTTAGGATTACCCCCCTTGACCTAGTTTAACCATCATTTTGACTAACATTAAAATATGACACACATCCGCCTGTTAATGCACTACGAAAGGACCATAATATTGCAATTACAATGCTAACGATGTGTGATTCAAGTCCGTTTTAACTCAAGTCAACCACTGTTAAACTAGGTAAGGGGTAATCCTAATGGTTGAAAGTACAAAGGGGTATTACAAATTACTTCCAAATTTCAGGGGGGTGTTACTAAAATACCCTATTTTTAATCTTTCTGTAACATTGAATATGCTTTTATGTCTCCCTACTGTAATGTATGGTGTCTACAGAAACGTTTTCTAGAAAGAGGATTTAAGATTCACCAAAATAGGCGGTTAGTTATGGTTGTGTACTGTTTTTTCTCCAAAAATTGTTGAAAACCTGAAATAATTTTATAATGGGAATTTTATTTGCACCCCACAGATTGTGAAAGCACTTTGCTGACCGTCTACGATGACGGACTCCAAGCCTACAATAGAAGACACATGGCACACTTTTAGAGGACGCTGACTGTATGGATGTTTAGCCAATCCATAGATGGGCCTACAAATCAAATATCAGTCTGATCAGTGATTTCTAAGCGTTGGATTGGAGTCATTTTCATGGGTTGATTTTAACTGTAGGAATTTGAACGTTATTGACTATTATTTGGGTACAAGGATCCAAAGGTTTGAAATCACCAATCAGGCTGATTTTCGGTTTGTAGGCTCATCTAGGGATTGGCCAAACATCCATACGGTCAGCATCCTCTAAATGTGTGCCACATGGCTTATATTTTGGACGGTCGTCAAATTTTTGCTTTCACAATTTGTGGGGTGCAAATAAAATTTCCCTAATATAATTTCACAAATGATTTTTCATTCACTACAGTAGATGAAGCAAAATGGGCTCTGGAAAAAGAAATTACCTTATATATGTATATATATATATTGAATGACCAAAGCACCCTTGTTAATTAAAGAATATAGATCTCCATATTTGGAGTTAGAAATAGAGATAGAGGGGCTGACTTCAAATTTGGAGCCGAATATAGAGATGGTTGGAGTTTTTTTTTTTTTTTTTTGGTAAGCTAGAGATGGGTTGGAGTTGGTGATTTCAAAAACGCATCTCTATATTTGAAGATACAGTGATGGGTTAGAGTTGCGAACTTTTGATTTGGCGGATCATTCTATTTAAATTTCTCTTTCTTATTGTTTACTAGTAGGTGGCCCGTGTCCACGTCACTCCTCTACAAAGTGTTTGTCAAAACTGGGTGTGAGTGGCTGAGATCCACCGTCCAGTTGGGGGATAAGATCTCGGCCCTTCTTTATGAAGCTTATAAGAGGGGGAGACAACTTCCTTTGTTTTGCTATATAGATTTTCTAATTTTTTTAAACAATTTGAATAAAGAACAAGAGCTTATGTAGATTTTGTGGATGACACACTTCTCTTTGATTTTATTTCATGTTTTATATTGGGTGATGGAAATGAGAGTAATTTATATCATAATAAATTTTGATTTAGGTCCAAGGATGGGAGGGATGGGAGGACCCTCTACCCTGTACCAAATGGGATATGACCTTGACATTGGAGGCCTTTAAGTAGATCCCCATCTCTTGGATGGAGCAGACATACATGGAACAACGCCCGCTCGGCTGGGTGTGAAAGTTGTGGGTTTATTCTTACTCAAAAGGACGCTAGCTACAAGTTGGTTTAGCTTGCTATTGTGGCCATGTTAAGGGCTGATTTTTGGTGATGATATTCTTCTCAATATGGAATAGTATCATTTGCTCGTGAACTTGTGAATTATTGCTAAATGAAGTTTCTTAAATATTCTTTGCTGTGTAGGAGAAATTTTACGATAAATGATAGAAGCTCTTCCAAAGATCGTGTGTACAACAATTCGGCTTGCCGAACCCATTTGATTGAGGAGATGCCTCAACCCCTATCATGTTGTGACATGTGGAGGGAAGGACAAGGGCTACCTAAAAAGTAGGTTACATGCCTTAACCCCTATCATGTTGTATTTGAGTCGTATTCATGATTTATTTTTAATCATGGATTTTGAGAATTGATTGGGTTGGTTAGATCCAATTGTAATAAATCACTAATCAGGCTGATTTTTAGTTTGTAGGTCCACTTAGGGACGGAACCAACATCCATACGATCAATGTCCTATAAGAATGTGCCACGTGGCTCAAGAGTAACCTGGAGAATTAATTTTGGTTCAAGCTATTTTTTTTGGTAACACTTCTTTGTCTCATTATTTTTTTTACGGAAAATTTCTTAAACAAAAAGAAATTTAAATGAATTTACAAAGACAAAACAAAAATTCTGACATTTACAAAAAAAAAAGTAACTAAAGAAGGGCGTCTCTCCCTGACAAAAATTGAACCTGAAAAAGGCTGACAAATGTCCTTTAAAAGGCCGTTTACCCATAGAGGAGTAAAACTTCTGTCACAATATGAGCAACGTGGCACACTCTTAGTGGACGCTGACCATATGGATGTTTGGCCAGTCACTCGATAGACCTGCAAACCAAAAATCAGCCTGAATAGTAATTAACAACCTTTGGATCTTTGCACTCAAATTCCTACGGTTAAAATCAACCCAGGAAAATAACTTCAATCCAACGCTTATAAACCACTGATCATGTTTATTTTTGGTGTAGGTCCACTAGTGATTGGCCAAACATCCATACGGTCAGCGTCCACTAAGAGTGTGCCACGTGGCTTGTATTTTGACAGAAGTTTTACTCCTCTTTGGGTAAACGTGCACAGACACCCTTTAAAAGGGCGTCTAGTTACTCTTTTTTTTTGTAAATGTCAGAAAGTTATTTTTGTTTTTGTAAATACATTTAAATATTTTTTTGTTTAAGAAAATTTCCATTTTTTTTACTTTCCTTTTCTCTCTTTTTATTTCCTCTATTCTCAAACCCTACCTCAGATGTCTTATCCCTGTAAGGTTTTTCCTGTTCTTCATCCTATCTTCTTCAGGGTTACCAGCTGCGCCATCGTCTTCATTATTTCCCATTTTACTCAAACTTATGACCTATATATTATATTAGGAAAATTTTATTTGCACCCCACAAATTGTGAAGCACCTCGAGTAAAACTTTGCTGCCCACCAACTGTAAGAGCCACGTGGCACATTTTTAGAGGACGATGAAAACATGGATGTTTGGACAATTCCTATATGGCCCTATAAACCAAAAAAAATAGCCTGATCAGTGATTTCTAAACGTTGAATTGGAGTAATTTTCATGGGTTTATTATACCAAGGTTTAAAGGGGACCGTTATAATGGTATAACAGATTGGGGGCGTTACCATTTTTTCCGTTATAATGAAAAAAAATGCTAAGGGGCAAAAACGGAAAAATTTTTGGAAAATAACGGAAATAACGGAAAATAACGGGAAAAATCGGAAAAAGTGATAACGGAAAAAATGGAATATAACAAAAAATAACGGAAAAAAACGAAAATAACAGCCTTTTTTCACAAAATTTTCCAGAAAATAACGGTCGTTATTTTCGTTATAACGGAAAATAATGGCCGTTATTTTCTGGGTGTTTTAACGGTCCATAACGTAACGGGGTAGGTCCGAATCCGTTATAACGGCCGTTATTTTCATTATAACGGCCGTTATTTTCATTATTACGGCCGTTTTTTAAACCTTGGATTATACCTTAGGAATTTGAGCATTATTGACCATTATTGGGGTACACGGATCCAAAGGTTTGAAATCTGGTTTGTAGGCCCATCTAGGGATTGGCAAACATCATATTGTCAGTGTCCTCTAAAAGTGTGCCATGTGGCTCATATTGTGGGTGGTCATCATGGGCGGTCAGCAAAGTTTTACTCAGGTACTTTCACAATTTGTGGGGTGCAAATAAATTTTCCCATTATATTATCCAGACTAAATAGATGGGCTATTTCGTTGAGCAGTCTTGCTGGATCAAAAGTTGATCAAACTAAAAAGTAGAAAATTGAAAAGGAAAGGTTACTATGGTGGGTGGAGTAGAACTGTAGAAGACTGCTCTGATGATGATCCAATGGCGTAGGCTCCTTGCATAGGGCTAGTCCTTGATGCAGCGAGAGGGAAGCTCAGCTTGTGTGCCATCGATGATTGGACTTGCACCTCAAGAATCCCAAGAATGATCCAACAGTCTTGATGCAAGGGAGGATATCCTATTCAGAAATACCTAGCTAGAAAAATATACCTACTGAGGCCCATGCTTCCTACAGTGAGGCCCAAATTAAGTGTACGCCTCATGTTTTAAGGTGTGCCTCACCCGCATATTTATTTTCCTTTGGATCTTTTGTTTTTCTCTTGAATATATCTATACCATGGTTTAAAAAATAGCCGTTATAATAAAATTAACGGCCGTTATATTAACGGACTTCCCCCGTTATGTTGCATACCATTTTAACGTTTAGAAAATAATGGCTGTTATGAAAAAAATTTGTTAAAAGAAATCTCGTTATTTCTATTATTTTCCGTTATAAAATTTACTGAAAATTTGAAATTGAAATTTTGAATTTTAGATCCATTATTTTCTGTTTTTTTTTTTTCCCTTCTTGATCCTGTGCGTTACAATCCATTATAACAGAATAACGGTAACGCCCCAATCCGTTATACCGTTATAACGGACCCTTTTGAACCTTAATCTATACTTCTCAAAAAGTAAGTTATTGCCAATGGCCACGCAATTAAACTGAAATCCCAAACAATGAGCATCTATTATAAAAAGACCGTCCAGATAGTGACGAACCAAAAGACTAAATTACTTGGGACGCCTGATTCTTAATCCGGACTCAGGATGTTAAGACCCAAACCAATACACCAAAAGTACCTAGATGATAGAGGTGCAGGAAGTTTAAGTCTTAACCTTTAGGATCGTAACATTCTACCACGCTTCAAGGCCAACATCCACTTTGGCCCACTCTAAAGCGGCTTTCACTCCGGTACCCCTATTTTCTCACTTTTTGTGAGTGAGCTCCCGGCATTTTTTTTCGGTACCCCTATTTTCTCTTTTTTGAGCGAGCCCTTAGGTAGCCTTTTCCTCAGGCCACCCCTCCTATGACTTGAACCCATGACGTGGGGTTGGCTCTGATACCAAATGTTAAGACCCAAACCAATACACCAAAAGCACCTAGGTGATAGAGGTGCGGGAAGTTTAAGTCTTAAACCTTTAGGATCGTAACACATGACTACGAAATAGAGGATTCATAGTTCTCAATATGGGCAGTCCAAATGTTAAGCTGTGATAAATAGTTGCTAATGGCCTTTAAAATGGACCGTTATAATATTATAACAGACATGTAACATTACGTTACTTCTGTTATAACGGCATGGTCAAAGGACAGTCAAAATCAATTAGTTTATTACTTTAACTTCATTTTCCAAATTGATGTAAATAATGTTTAAATAATAGACAACAATCATTATATCAAACTTGTAAACTGAGAAAAATGAGATCTAGAACTCAAAAGATAATTGATTCATTTTATTGATGATAATTGCTTTAGAACACGAAGCAACATAGCTAAAAGCAAATTAAAGCGGAATCTATGGCATCTGAGTCCAAAGTTCTGCACACTAAACGGTTGTAAAAACCACAAAGAACGAAAATGAAGAGGAGAGACTAAGAAGAAAATGAATAAAATAAGAGATCATGGTAACACATTGGCTCCGGTATCCTCCTTTCCCTCAACCCTCTCCTCTATTTATAATAGATGGTTGAAGGTTAAGAGGGTACGATTGTAATTCATCGTGCGTCCGTATTGTGCCACGTGGATCAGAGGAGGCGTCGTCGTATTTGATTACAATTATTTGATCAAACACATGGCATATTATGGTGCCTCTGTGTAGCCCAAACGACGGTTGATCAAGCGAATATCATGTTCCCACATGTTTTAGCGATTTTGCAAACGGGATTGTCTCTGATCGACCTCTCATACCCTTGCCCCGCAAATCCTACGATTTATCTTTGACTCCCATGCTAGTGCACGACATTAGATAGCGTGGCTAAAAATAGAATTCCTATTAACGGGCACATGACCCTACCGTCTCAGCGCAATATGCAAGTACTAAGTGCTTCATGAGTGAAAGATATCAGTATACATCATTGTCTAACGTGCGGGTGCCATATGGTGACCAAGTTCCACGTGCGAGTGTCGTCTGGTAGCCAAGTTTCATGTGCGGGTACTGTCTGATAAATAGTTGCACGTGCTGGTGTCGTCTGGTAGCCAAGCTCCACGTGAGGGTGCCATCTGATAGCCAAATTTCACGTGCAAGTGTCGTCTAGTAAACAAGTTCCACGTGCAAGTACCGTATGGTATCCAAGTTTCACATGCAGGTGCAGTCTGGTAGCCAAGTTCCACGTACGGGTACCGTCTGGTAGCCAAGTTTCACGTGCAGGCGCCGTCTGACCTTTGTTTGAGATATCTACAAAATCAATGGCTGAAAACATGTTGTGCCCACACTTGGTCTTTAAGTAGTTTCTTTATTTGCTTGTTTCTAGTTTGGCGTGTTTCTATTTTGACTTTTCTTGTTGCCTAAGTTTTCCTAGTTGTCATTTTCTATTTTGTAATATTGGAGTATCTATAAATATAATAGAAGATATCGATCTAAGCTCATCCAAACTAGTCGACTCTCTCTCTTTCTCTTCTGTTTTCTAGTTCTTGCAAGTTTATCACAACCATTTGCATACTAGTCTCTTTTCCGAAAACTAAAAAAGTCTTCATTACATAGTTAATTCATGATCACTCTTGGTAAATGTGGGTTCAATTTCTTGTTTCAATAACAAAAAGCATCCGACTCAACAGTTTGCCACAAGTGGAATTTAGGCGTAACACATAATTACTCAGCTAAAAATAAACTCCCAGCAAATCCAGGTTTGCTCAATACTCTACACAGTCACAACGATGATCATGCTAAAAATAAAAAAATGAAATATACAATGACGGTAATTAAAAAACAGGAGTTCGCTATTAGATTCACTAATTTCATGATATGAAGTAATCAAGTCCTTGAAGTTAATGGTGTGATGAATCAATATGAATCCTCCGAGGCAAAATCCATCTTACATACGACGTCCAACAATATTTGAGCAAACTTCAGTATGCCAGGCATTATTTCTCGTCTCTCGAAATGGCACAGTTAAACTTGTATCGTCATCGATCCCTCCAGAGAAAACAATGCTCTATATATGATTGATAAACCCCTCATGGCTTTTGGACACACCGAAAACATGAACACAGCATGTTCCGAAACCATCCCGATTCTTATTCTAACTTCCCGAAGACACTGTTTTGATGGGTAAGATTATGCATACCAAGATTTGAAAGGAAGCATTTTCTGCTGTTCACGCCAATGAACACACCTTGTCTGAAACAAGAGTTGACACCGATAGTTAACAACATGATTATGTTTGCACACGTGATTTGTGTTCTACAAGCAGTAAAAGAAAAGAAAAGAAATAAAATTAAACTAGGATGGAAACGATTGTCACCTTGTCTGGTGTTGCTGCAGCAAAAACGATTGTCATCAATATAAGATGCTTCGAGGCCCATCATCCATGCCCCAACTGATATATCGTCATGAGCATAAGTCTGTAGAGATGCACTGCATATAGGAGAGGTTGGAAATGAGAGATTACAAGAATGTAATGCTTATGATATGTTATAAGTGCTCGTTTTCTGCAAAGGTGAATGGCACGAAATATTGTATGGAACCCCTTGAGTCTAATAAGCTTAAATCCAATTCACAACTTCCACAAATTTTATTTTTAGAGCGCAAAGGCCCAGTTTAGGACTTGATAACTAACCTGTTTATGTTGATATATCGAGCCAAATTTTTTGAAAGTATAAATAGCTGACCAGCGGCATGCCGGAAGTACCTGGAAAGAAAGAAAAATTGATAACATCCATTTAAAAATTGTAGCAATTGGTAGGGACAAGAACAACTTCAACTATTATATAATGCCAGTACATTTTTCTAATGAAATAATAACTGTGAAAACAAGTTATACAATCCTTATCATCTAGCCTACCAACATTTACAGATATTTAATATATTTTTAAGCCTCCCAGCCTCATTAGTTCTTAACAGAATATTATGTTATTAAACATCTTTAATCAGAGATTTGTTTCTCTTGTTACTATGTTTAGTTTGCAATGTTTTTAAATAGATACGGGAAAGAAGATATTAAGAATATCTCCTCAAATTTGAGAGGCGTCATATACTCCCATCTTTCAACATATTTTCAGCAAATTTCTTAAGAAGTTTTTTTTAGTGTTTCAACTTTAAAATGTAAAGGTAGGAAGATAACACATGGATTCTGGTCTTGGACCTCTTGGTAGGATAAATATCCAAGTAACCTATCTTTTTGGCATATTTAGGCGGCCATTCCGCCTGTGGACTTGAGTAGTTACTGTATTGGTGAATATACTAATGGCATATATGCCTTGCCGAGTTGGCATATTTAGGCGGCCATTCCGCCTGTGGACTTGAAGGAATCAAACCTGTTATTTGCTGAATATCTCCATTTATATCATATAATTTCTATACCTGCACATTCCTACATCATTAACCTTTTCATCATTCCAAGACAACCCGACAATCTGAGAACAACCCTGCCCGAGTGTCAGCCAGTGGGAGTCAAATACAACTGTTGGAACTACCACTTGACTCTTTAGGTAAAAGGTGCTTCTTCGAGCATCATCTTGGTCAAGTAGGAGTCAGACAGCCTTTGAAGCTCGAGATCTCTGAGTGTTTTGGTCCAAATAAAATTCTAGACACCTTGGACACACATTACAGTGCCAACAAATTTCTAATATCTGTATATATTGTAAGTTCCATCTAATTAGCCACCGATGTAAAGGGTTGACGACCACAACATCCCCTTGACAAAAGAGGCTGTGCACTAGTTCTAATAACTGCAGCTAGTCAATCCCTATTACCCAACCTTGTGACCAAGTATGAAGGCAAGACTAGTCACTAAACGGAAAATAAACACCGTAAAGCATGGAATCCACACCAAATTTGTTGAATGACTTTAGTGTACATCACCAAGAAGAGTAAACAAGGCAACACAATTCTCTTTCAATCTAGAAGGATATCAGGTACCATAAAAGGATGTCAACACTCATGAACGAACACTACCGACAGAACACATGGGTAACGCTGAAAATTACCTTGCTTAACGACGAATTTTGCTGAATTATTTCCAAACCATAACCACTTACCAAAGCACGGCTGGTATCAAACAACAATAGCCTTCTCGTGGCAGCAAGAGGCCTCAAAGAAGGTCCAATTACTTCACCAAATGCACCACCTAAAGCCTACAATCTGTTTATTTTCTATTATTACCATTTTCATACAATCTTTGAAGCAGCTCCAGTAGCTACGTATATTAGAGCATCCTTCAGATTGTTTATAGCTACGTAATCTACAGTTGCAATCAGATAAGGTATGCAAGATGTGAACTTTCAACATCGGCATTCAACTGAACAAACCCATCAACTCATTTCACTCAACTATCCAATATTGTACAAATAATACTAATAACATAGATGTGGACTTCATCACACCCTACAGTATTCCCCTCAATAGAATATTTTATTTTTTCCATTAAAACAATTTTTACACCACACGTCAGCTTACTAGGTTTTTATGGTATTCTTTCGCCACATTCAATTTTATCAACTTGTCGACCACTTCCTTGGAAATCAGATTGCAATTTGTAAAGTCACCTCAAAGTTTACTTTCAGCTTCTAGGTTGTAGCTTTAATACCAAAATTGACGTAGGATAGTCTGCAAACAGTCCGACAATTGATAAAAATAAAAGATTATAAAGATGTTTGAACAAACCTTCTCAAGGAGAACTCACGAGAGAAACCTTCTTCTGGTGAAGTGGAGTCGTACCACTTGAAAGGAGATAATAGAGAAAAGTTGTACTACTCTAGAACCAACTTTTATGGAGTCATAGCATCAAAATAGTCACACCCTAAGTGACCGAAGTGTAGAGCGGGAGTGGGAATGTGAGTGGGAGCATGAGAGCGCCCAATCCCAAAATATCCTATGGTTCAAAGCAACGTCAATACTTTCTAGCGACATACAAACACTTCTCAAAAAGAAAGCCTCTAATATGTGGTTTTCTTTTCAAAAGAAAGTGTCCTATACAACTTTTTATCTCTTTCTTTGCAAAAGGGCTGCAATAAATATTTCTTTTTTTTAATACCCTGCAAACGAAGAGTTAGTACATTTGGATATGGAAAAGACAACATATCTACAAGTTATTATCCCCCTATCCCATTGAAGAATGATGTTCTCTCTCTCAAATCCTAGTTTCTCAGAGTGATGGCCTCTCCCTCTGGCTAATACCCTGCAAACGAAGAGTTAGTACATTTGGATATGGAAAAACGTTTATATGGCATACCGGATCCATATATGTGTCCTGGATTTTGGAAAATGAAGAGTTGTATCCACATTTCCCATACTAACGTTCGTATCCGTACCCGTATCTGGGCATCTTAGATGACTACAAGTAAAATGATGAGATTAGACTACTTCATTCTCCTATTTTTCTTACATCTCGTACAAGTCTTCCTATTAGGAAGTGTGCAATACAATGCCTCCTCGAGTGCGCCATAACACAGTACTCCATCCTCTTTTCATTTTTGCATTACTCAATAAGTGATAAAATAAAAGAGAGTGCTCTGAAAAGATTTAGTCATGCATGATGGAGAACATTGGCGGCACCAATGAGAAGAAATGGAAACGTTGAAGGCTAAGAATGGGCAAAGAGAGGTCAAAGAGGGGGTGTCCTGAGGTAGTGAGAAAAGATTTTAAGGCACATGCTTTAACGAATGACATGGGTCTAAACAGAACTGAACAAAGGCAATGATGATGATGGAGCGGAATTTTCACAACCTACTGTATTCTCCTTGATGTTTGTCAAGTGATTCTCATAATTCATGCAACCACACATTCCTTCTCATGCACAAATTCATTATTGATATTCTGAGTACAAAAATCCAAGGCACACCATTGATACTTCTGAATTCATGTGCCATGCTCGATCATTAAATTAGAAGTATGGAGAGAAAGGGGTGAGAGAAAGAGAGAAGAGACACACGGGCCCAAGCTGGACAATTCACTAATGTCAGTGACATTACAAAAAATTGTCCTCTTTAAAAAACAATTGTGCTAATCACCCCCGAAGTCAAGGGGATTGGAGTTTATCTTCAATAACTTCCTTAAGGATTAGGATAATTTGATTTTAATGTTGTCTGCCCCCATGCCCCATCTATAGTTGATACGTGGCGAATATTTCTGGTCTGTGCATTGTTTGTACTCACAGATATATTTAAAGATTGTTGTCGATGTTGGAGCAAAACTCTTGCTAATAATATAGTATCAATTGTATGGATGACATCTCCTAAAGGTCATTATTCCTAAAAACAGCATGTAGCTCATTGAGATCTTTGTTGAATAGTCGGGGTAGGGGTCTGCCAAACCCCAGGTTAGTATCCAAAAAGTAAAATGATTGAAAAAAAAAGAAGCTCAATTTAGTAGATTATACAATGAATTGGTATCTTCATCTTTAAAGTTTGCTGGTCTTTTCAACCAAGACTAGCAATCTATCACATAATGCATGTAGATTACTATTAGGATTTGCATGTTTTATTGTCATTGTCAGATTTAACACCATGCTCTTAAGATTTCATATAATTATGAAGGGTTCCTAACACTTATAGCTCCGACAAATCAAATGAGAAAATATTCTATAAGGGTTCAATCAAAATCAATAACCATTTTAAGCTTCAACTGATACTTATTAAAATGTAGCCAGATGAGATCCACGGCATGCATTAAAAACCAAATATAAGCAGTAATACATCATATACAATTCTTAGCCACAAGCCAGATACTTACGATTTCTCATCCCCGAATTTCCACCACTCAGGTTCATACCATGGCTTTCCCCTGAAAAATTAATAAGGATTTTGATGATCAAAAAGATGAAAGTCAATCATCACCTTGATTCAAAATGTTTCTGTATTTAGCATAAGCAATAGACTAAAATTGCGAACCAATACACAGAACTAGTGGCAAATGCACTGTCGTGTTGTGAACAGTGATCTAAGTTGTTCTACACAACACCAGTGCACAATTAAAAAGTTGGTGCAAATAAGAATTATCAAATCAAGCCAACCAAACGTTAAAAGTAAAGTCCCTTGTGTGTGGTAATTAAGCATTATGTCCATACTGAAACATGTTTCTTATATCTTCATCAATGAAGAACCAAACAATGAATTTATACTTATAAAAAAAAAAAAAATCAAACAACAAACAAAAACAAAGGAAAAAGTCATATTCTAGATATGATAGAATTTGCAACTAGACTCTAAATAGTGTAAATCTCAAATATGCACCTGAGTTACAGATATGTTGTTTTTCATTTTTTTGGATTAGTATAGAAGTCCATACATGAAACCCAGTAATAGATTTGTAGATCTTTTACAGCTCCAAACAAACTCAGCATTGGAGTTCACAAGTCCATACAGTCCATCACTACACAATTGTTGGATGACTTGAATGTACATAAGTACGTGCAACACTTTTTGACAATCTCATCTCCTGCCTCCATTCTTACATATAACATAATAATGTTTTACCAAATCTGCGTGCATCAACTTAAAAAAAACTATGCTTGCATCAAATGAGGAATACAATCAGTAAATTGTCGTGATATAGTAGCTCACTTCACCTTCTACATCAGAATCTGAAGTGGAGTGCAAGAAAGAATAGTAATGGGAACAGAAGCATGAGAGCAGCGGTTCCTATTTGTGGGTGCAAATTGGGAACTTTCATATAGTAACATGTTATATAATATATTTGTTTCCTTTCTGTTTAGATAAGTTATATAATCCATTAAGTGATCAACGCAAATTTTTATTTATATGCTCAATCATATAGTATATATCCCTAATGTATCAACATAAGCCTTTTCCCAACGGTATGGGGTCGGCTGCACGAATTCTTTTCCTCCTTGAATCCTGTCTAAAGCCATCTCTTCCGTTAAGTCAGGTTTCTTGAAATCTCCTCTCATAACCTCACTCCACATCCCTTTGGGCCTTCCCCTCGTCCTTTTAGGCCCTTTGACTTGCACATTCCTCCTCACTAGTGCTGTCATTGGTCCTTGATATATGCCTAATGTATGTAACTTTAAATTTCCTTGCTCCCTTAAATATCAGATAATCACAGTAGCTATACTAGATAACATGATACAAATAACACAAAATAGATGAAATACAAACAGTATGTGATCTAGAATTTATAAATAAGACTCCATAATTATGACACAAAATTTTTTAAATATTTTAAATACAATTCTATTCATAATAACTCATTTTTTCATGTACATTCCTTCAATTAATGCAATTTTCTTAGGCCCTATTTGGGAATGCTTCTGCAGAAGCACTGCGGAAAAGCGCTTCTACAAAAGCCTTAGAAACAGCTGCTGCTAAGAAGTGCTTTTTTCTAGAATAGCGTTTGGCAAACCATGATGGAGAAGTGCTGCTCTGTGTAAAAGCCGATATTGCTGTTTGGCAAAATTAGTTGTGAGCTTATGGATTCTGTCAAAATGTCAAGAAACCCTTAAAAGTTGGTTTAAAGGTTTTAAAAGTTGCTTTGTAATATAGAAGAAATAGTGGGGGAAAAAAGGTCAAAATGTGAGGACCCATTTTGACAGTGATACACTTCCCGAAAAGCACGGAAGCGCTTTTTTAAGAAACACCATCCGAGGTGTTTCTCAAAAGAGCGCTTCTAGCTTCTTTTAGACGCTAGAAGCCAAAGTGCTTTTGCAAACCAAACAGATTTATGCTAAGGACGCGCTTCTCAGCACCAAAAGCTGGAGAAGCGCTTCCCAAAAAGCGTTCCCAAACAATACTTATAAAAAACGCGTTCCCAAACACTACCTTACTTATCAGTATAAAGCCCCAATGATTTTAATTGGCATTTAGCAGTATCATGCAAGGGAAATATATATAAGACCTATCACAGAACAAGATATACAGTAACCATTAAGTTAAACTAAGAAAAGAAAGAGTATTTACACTTCTGTTATCACATCCCCAGACTTCATGCATCCCATATAAGCACCATTTTGACCACGGTGGCTTTCAATGATTCCGATTAATCCATCTGATAGGCCAGAAAACAGTGTACATTAATGTGTCAAGAAGACTTATGAAGGAACATAAAATATTGCAAGCCCCAAAATAGGACCAGCAATTTTTTTTAGACATTTCATTTCTTTACAGCTGAGAAAATGTAGAAACTTACCAAGGTCAAGGTTGATGTTGTCATCAACTTTTACATAGAATTCTGCATCCCAATTTTCAACTGCTGCACTGAAGAAGAACTTTGCTTTCTTGGGCAACTCTTCTTGAGCCTCCTCATGACCATCCTTATATTCACACATGAGAATTTACTCAAATTCCATAGTTAATTGCAACTGGTGAACCCCAAAACTTCATGAAAAGGGATGGCATAATTTACTTGAGTTCAAATGATGTCCTACCCTGTGAAAAAGCATTAGGAATTGAATTTTGAACCCATAACTATTAACTAGGTTTCAACAACACAATCTCATGGAATGTTAGATTATGTCTCATGGAAATCTTGAAGATCTAGAAGAGCATTCAAAACATCAAATGCAGACAAAGAGTTCAAATTTCAATTTTCACTATACGATCACCATTTACTTAATGAAATCAAAATTTCTCACAAATGATGTGTTCACAGCTAAACATCCACAAATGCAAAAAGACTTCACGTAAGTTCTGCAATTATAGCATAATCAATTCTGAATTTCTGATTGCAGGTGTCATCTTGAAGATGAAACCAATATTGCAATGAGAACAAGTTTCTGCTCACATAATATGGTATTGGCGCTGATCACTGTTGACAGCTTCCCTCTGGCTCAATTGGATTTTCTGGAGTAGTGATTACATTGCTGCTATACTGTTTTATCAATTTTTCATGAGCTCTGTGTATTATGTGACCTACAGTAGTACAACTTAAAAGTACATATATTTGATTCTTACTGTTTACCTGGTTGTGACTTGTGACAATGTAATGTGAACTATGATTCTTGCAAAGTGTTTTTGAATCGTGATTATACATGTGTCTAGCACTTGTGGCCTGCGTGACAAAATAATGATTTCTTTTACCAAGATAATTATGTCACTTTGCTTTTGGATAAGTTTTCAAATTTTATTATAGATAATAAAAACAAGAATCGGGGCATTAGATATCCCACAATCAAGGATTGTTCATTTACTCCAGTTTTGGCCTGTAAGTCGGCAATGTCATTGGCATTTTTACGAGTATGACAACAAAATAGCCATTCTCACTCTTACTCAAGACTACGGTCAAGCGAGCAATCTACCAAAGACCCTCCATTTTACTAGATGTGCACAAATAGAGTTAGAGAAACAGTATTATACCTCTAACAGTGTAAGTTCACTTGTAATTCTTCTTTTTCTTATTTGGTAGATAAGCTTGGGGTTAGGCATGCCCCTACCTGACATTGAACCAAAAAAAAGTTTGCAATCTTACATATTCACGACCACTAGCATCCTCAAAGGCAATGGTAGGTCAGCTGGAAAATCAGAAAAGTTAAGAACTACACAATTGCTTGAAGCTCATGGAATATCACTGTGATAGGTGAACATGCTGCAGCAAAGCTGCAAATAACCGTACCACTATGGTCTCTGATTAACCTACCATATCCCAGCTATTTCTCCTCTCATGAGCCCATCAGTAATTAGGATCCACAACCCTTAGGAGGTATCCGGGAGCAGAGTTGTGGATCTGGGCATAGGAAAGACACCTCAATATTCCAGTTAGAGAAGAACTCCCCATTGTAAGAGTTGTCTTCAACAGTTATATCTCTCCTCAGGAACTTCAATCTCGTATATGGAATTATAGATATGTAATTATAGAAGATATAATGATTTCAGCTGGCAGGTAATGGTTAGCAAATGTCCTTGTATTCCTCTCGAACCCTATATGATAGTTGTAGCACAAAGAGACACTCTTTTGACATCTGCACTGATATCTAAAATTGTAGGGTGATAAATGAGCCAACTGATTTTGTTGCTCCAAGTGTTCACTTGGACAGTGTGGAAGTGGGAAAAAAATGTTGGCAACAGTTGGAACTCAATGAAAACACCTACTTGTTTAAAAGTTTGGTTGATTTATGCTATAACTTTATAAATCCCGCACTTTTTGAAAACACAGTTACCTTCTTCTGCTCCCACTCCCTCCCATACACCCTTTTGCACTACATACTTCGGTACTTGAAGTGTCATCTGGTTCTTCAAATACCTACTTGTTCAAGTGGCGCCCTTCAACTTTAGTGGTAAACTGGTAATCCACTATTCTTCATCAGCTTATTTTTTAGATTTTTCATAACTATTTTTTATGCTAAACTAGATTGACTCAATTGAATACTTAGACAAAGTTGTTCATCAAAAAGTTGTAGTATACACTCCTCTTTCTTTAATATCAATGCATTTACACTTATCAAAAAAAGTTGTTCATCAAAAAAAATAAAAATACTTAGACCAAGTTTTAAGTTAACTCAGATTTTGTTCCTCACTGAGACCATTTTTTTTTCTGATAAAGGTAGAATTTTATTAATAGTAAAATAATATCTAGTGCATCAGGGAAGAAAATTCCCTATATATAAAAGTTTCTATTTAGACCAATTCAAGTAAAGAAAACTCTCAATCTTTGAACATGGTCATAATGCATGCAAGTAAAGGAATTTTCAGTAGGTATACTTCCTTGTTCTAGGACAGCAGAAATATGCAAGAAAAGGAAATTTCAGTGATTTATGTGCAGCTAAAACTATTTAGACTAAGAATAGTAAGTGAGACTAGAAACGGCTTGCAGAAATAAACAAAAAAAAAACAGGAAAAGTTATCAGGTAAAGTTGTCAATCAATTCAGAGAAATCATCTCTACTTTTCCACACAAGTATTGCAAAGTATGGCAGAATAAAGAAACAAATGAACAAATTGGAGCTATGACTGAAAGTATCATCCTAACATAAATCCAAAAGGTGCAAGATCCAAATAGTTAAATGAGTGCTAAGGATGAAACTCAACAACTTACAAGAATCAAGAAATCCTTCATCCGACGATTTTCCTCATCAATGTTACGATCTAAGCTATCACCTCGATTAGCACTGACAGTTTCCAAATATTCAAGTAATGATGCAATATTAGTCAGTTAAGAGTATCATAATGCAAATATATTGAATTTCAAAACAGGAATGAAAACTAAGTAAAACAGTTCAATACTAATAGCAGAAGAGAACGGAGTTCTAAGTGTTTGGGAAAACCTCCGACCAATTACAAAGCGTATGATCACTCCTCTTTCCTCAAGCTTCCTCAAGGCATCACCTGCAAGCCATGAGAATGTATACAATATATTTTTCATAAATGCAAAGTATAGATTCTTGAAGTCATTTTTATATGAAAAACATGGATGTATATGTCTGCACTCGAGCGAATCTCATAAAAAAGCTAACACACAAGATCTTGTTTGATGCGGTAATGCGTATATATGTAAATATCATAGCATATGAAAAAGGTGGTTATCTTTCAAAGTTTTGCTCCACAGAGACTCGGGATGGAAAAGTTCAATCACTAAGGCATTCTTAATCATTCCTAATTGGGGTCAACTCACCTCCAAATCAGGAATACTTTACTTTGGTGCATTGGTGGCACAGGAGGTGAAAATGTCAGCGCACCTAACTCATACAAAATTCTGGACACGGTGCCAAATGATTCCAACACATGTCTGACTCGTAGACACTTGTCATTTTGTGAATCAATGGGAGAGTCAAGGAAACATCATCATCATTAGGACTACAACTTGGGCGAGCTCAACCCGACTTTGGGTCGGGCTTGGGTTGGTTTTGTCAACACTCGGGCTCGGGCCTGGGTTTTAGAACATGATTGAAACTCAGGTTGGGCTTGGGTTGAGGAACCCAATCTCCCCTCTCTCTCCTTCCTTTTCCGAGCCCAATCTTTCCCAAACTCTAACCCGATCTCCCCTCTCTCTCCACTCACTGCACCAACCCGATGAACCCAATCAATCCGATCACCCCCCTCTCTTTCTCTCACGTACTCACAACACCAACCCGATGAACCCAACCAACCCGATCAGATTGGGCTCGGGCTCGAGCTAGAGGATCTAAAGGTCAGTTTGGGCTTGGGTGTCCCCTAACCCAACCCAACCCGCCCGAGTTGCAGCCCTAATCATCATCATAAGCCTTGTCCCAACGAGATGGGGTCGGTTTCACGAATCCTATTCCTCCATTCAATTTTGTGTAAAGTCATCTCTTCCGTTAAACAAGTTTATTACAATCTCCTCTTAAAAACTCAATCCAAGTATGTTTTGGCCTTCTCTAGGAGAGTCAAGGAAACACTTGTGTTAAATTATCTTTTAGGGAGAATATTTGTTGAACTTTCATCAACATTTATTGGACTAGTACTAATACGACATTCCATCTCCAAATATCAGCCTGAATCTAATGAAGTCAAGTACATTGTACTCATGAATAACTAGCAAACCCTAGAATAGATAAATAAGTGAGAACATACAAGTGTTTGGAGAAGCGTGATAAAGCTGAGTAAAATACAAACAATATACAAAATCTGAATTCCATGTATTAGACAAATTTTTGCACTCAAAATTAAAAGGAGGGGATTTAATTTACCTTTTGGCATCCAAGAACCTCTGAACACATTCCGTGTCAACCGACTACCAAAACCAGTATAAACTCCAATAACGGCAAGAAGCTTTTTGGCAGATCCACTTTGCTGCAACTGGTTCCTGAGGTACCCTTGACTCTTTGCCTGTGTCAAGTCCATCTCAGCTTCGACAATCCTACTTGCCAAATCTCTGAAAAATCAATCAAGCACACGCATTAACTCCGAAACTAATAATCAACTAAGTGAACAAGAAGAATTATCTAAAAAATGGACTTTCTACAATAAAACAAAAGACAAAGAACTTACTTGCATCCAAGAATCATAAGTTTATCTTCAACTGCAAGGACTTTCGGCATCTACAACAAAATTACCAAAAAAAAAAAGTGGTATTTTTAGATCGCAAAGAAAACAATAAAATCAAAATTCACAACAAAAAATGAAAAAATAGAAGTCGAGACAAACCTGGCCGGAATTCTTGTTGAGAAGACTGGCTAGTAGCATTCTGTTCTCCGCATCTTGCCACAATCTGATTGTTGAGATGCAATATAGATCAGAATCAAGAAATTAGGGGGAAAAACAAGTTAGGATTGAAGAACACGATGAAATCGAGATGAAAGATCGTATCGGATCGTGGAAGCTTTAAAGAATGGGATTTGAGGAGAGAAATTAACCGGCCAGCGACGTAGAGCCAAGCGACGCAAGAGAATAAGACCATGACGAGGGAGGTTTTGCTGGTGGTTTGTAATGATTTCGACTTCCATCGCCTCTCGTGCTTCATCGTAGTCGCTAAGCTCTCTCGAAACGGAGAGCTGTTCTCCATTTACGAGTTTTCTCAGAGAAAAGGAAAATCAGTCACCACTCTCGAACTCGAAGAGAGAGAGAGACAGAGAGAGAGAGAGAGAGAGAGGTTTTTTAAGGAGAAAAAAAAAACTGAAACGGAGGACGCAAGGGAGCTCTCATTGCATTTGCTTAATGGACAAAAACTATAATACAGAATTCTGTATCAAAAGTTTGATACAGAAATCCATCAAAAAATGCCACGTGGCATACACTATGGGCCCATGGATCCCAAATGTTTGGCTACACACCAAAAATCAACCGGGTTGATGATTTCTAGTCGCTAGGATTTGAGTACTTTTCATCATAGGTTTAGAATCCATCCATAGGCCTGTTTATTTGGCCCATAATGAAAAGTGTTTGAATCCAACGGTTAAAAATAAAAGATCAGACTGATTTTTGTTGTGCAAGTCCACTAAGGTGAGAAACATGAATATACACATTCACGGGCCATTGGGGCCGTAAAAGTGTGCCACGTGGCATTTTGAGAGATTTAAATTTTTGATACAGAATTCTGTATCAAAGAACGCCTCTGTGTCTTGGATCAGTCATCAGACTTCCAAGAGAGAGGTCAGATAGTCAGATTCATTATTTGACTTTACTGACAATAATGGGCCGAGGCCCAGATCATTTATTTAGAGTAGAATTTTGCTGACTGAAGTCCGTCAACAAATTTGCTGCCGACCACAATATAAGCCACCTGGCATATTCTTAGAGGACTGATCGTATGGCGAATCCTGAGTCCACCTTCACTGACTGCAGAGTCAGCACGTTCCTGAGTACTTGCCACTTACCCATGGTTTAGTGATTGTCAACGAACACCCCATGTAGACTTGTCAATCCCTGAGTAAATCTTACCTGACCACCCACGATATAAGCCACGTGACAATTTCTTAGAGGACACTGACAGTATAGATGTTTGGCCAATTCCTAGGTGGACCTATAAACCCAAAAATCAACCTGATAAGTGATTTCTAAGCATTAGTTGAAGTCATTTTCATGGGTTGATTTTAAGCCTAGGAATTTGAGCATTATTTACGACTATTTGGGTACAAAGATCCAAAGGTTTGAAATCACTAATCAGGCTGGTTTTTGGTTTGTAGGTCCACTTAAGGATTGGGCAAACATCCATACGGTCCACTTATGGGTAGTCAAGGCTTCCGTGACCGTCAGTGGTCATGCAAGTTTTACTCCCAATCCCTGGCCTGACATACAAACCAAAAATCGGCCTAATTAGATCTTTGTACCCCAAATAATGGTCAATAATGCTCAAATTCCACGGTTAAAAATTATCTAATCCAACACTTAGAAATCACTAATCAGGCTAACTTTTGGCATGTATGTCCATCTAAGGTTGGGCCAAACATCCATATAGTCAAAACCCATTACGTTATTTTGAAACCAAAAGCCGGACAGCTTAGTGTTATGATGGCCCTTATTTTGGAAAGAAAAAAAAAACCATTTTTTTTCATTAAAGGTTTCAAATATTGAATGTTTTTTGGTACCAAGGGATTTTATGCCTCTTAGAGCACCCGACTAGTCCCTTGGGGCACGTTCAGTCCCCCTTTCCACACGCCCCATTTAATTGCCGAGATAAATCCCTGGGGGTGGCCCCCAGTGTAGGATTCGAGCTCAAAACCTCCGTTTCCTGAGCTCGAATATTGACTTTATTTGACTTAAGATGTGACCTGTTATAAAGGCGTAAAACTTGTGTCACAACGGATTGCAAATCACACAATCACAAGCCAATGAGTTCTCGGCACGTGCACCTCAAAGCAAAAGCACTTGGGTACTTGCGGAGAACTCATTGGCTTGTGATTATGTGATTTGCAATCGGTTGTGACAGAAGTTTTACTCTCAGGGTAATAACAGTAGCATCAAGAAACTGCTATACCACTAAAACGGACGATTTGAAACCTTGCTACTTTCTATAATAGGTACCTGCACATTTCAAGGGACCAATATTCTCGTCAATATAAAGACTCCATCCAAGTTATGGGTCACATCTAGAAGGTTCCAACTACCAAAACACAGCCGCCCCATCGTGATTCTAGCCACCCAACTAGTTCTATTGGACGGCCAGAAATATAAGGGCAAGAAACTGTAGAAAGAAAATGTATCTGTCAGATGCTTAAGCATTAGGTAGCCCGGGAATAAAACTCTGATGACAGGGCCCTGTCATCAAGGCCGATGACAGAGTGCAATAGGAGCCACGTGGCATACTCTTAGAGGACTCTGATCGTATGGATGTTTGGTCAATCATTAGGTGGACCTACAAACCAAAAATCAGTCTAATTAGTGATTTCTAGGCATTGGATTGGAATTGTTTTCATGGGTTGATTTTAACAGTGGGAAATTTGAGCATTTTTTACCATTATTTGAGGTACAAAGATCCAAAGGTTTGAAATCACAAATCAAGCTGATTTTTTTTGTAGGTCCATATAGGGATTGACGGTCAGAGTCCTCTAAGAGTATGCCAAGTAGCTCCTATTGCACCCTGTCATTGGCCTTGATGACAGGGCTCATAGTCCGGTGTCACCGTACTTGTGGTAGTGTGTGCATATCTAATCAAAGTTCAAGTTGATTAGATATGCACACACTACCACAAATTGATTAGATATGCACACACTACCACAAATAGTGTGACACCGGGCTTCCCTAACGTTTCTCCTTAATTTCAACTGATTTATTAAGGGTTTTATGCAGATGAAATTCCTTTTGTTTTTGGGGTTTTTTTCGTGGAAAAAGGGTCGCTCTGCGGAAGCCCACGCCTTTCGCCTGGGCACCTACAATGGACAAAAACGCCACCCTCAATTGTGGGCACCCACCCCATCTCTCTCTCTCTCTCTCTGGGTTGAAATCTCTCTCTCTCTCTCTCTCTCTAGGCTTTCAACCCAGAGAGAGAGAGAAAGGGAGGGGGGAGGGAGAAGGAGAGAGAGAGAAAAGGGGTGGGAGCCCACACAGACTAGGGGCATTTTGGTCCCATGTGGGTGCCCAGCCGAAAGGCGTGGGCGCCCATAGAGCGACCCATGAAAAAAAACGTAATGGCTTTGAGGCGCTACCATTATAACAGATGTTATTTTCATTATAACAGCTGTTTTTTAAACCATGAAACTAACTAGTGAAGAGGCATGTAATTAAAAATAAAAGAAAATCGTTGGATAAATTCTACAGTGACCAAAATGCCCTTGTTATATTCACATGTATGATATTGCAGTGGTGCTTCGGAGAAAAAATTTAAAAAAAATAAAAATAATTCATCCTTGACAGCTATAAGGACTAGCTCATGGCTAAAGGCTTGTTATAATAGTAGAAATATTGGGCAGCTAAAGGCTTGTTACCAACTATGCACACAAGATTGAAGGGTGCATGATCAATCATATAATCGGTTTACCATTGATTGGACCCACTCATAATATTTCCTAGCAAAAAAAATGCAGCAGATTTGGCTGATTTTTAACCATCTGATCTGTAGATCTTCTTAGCTTTACAAGAATTCTTTTCATTGCCTTAGAAGGAATAGAATAAAAGTGAAATGGTTGAAATCCGATTTGTCAGCAGGTGAAGGTGGGTTTAAACCAGGTTTCTGGTATCAAATTTGTGCAAACATTTGCGGCATTTGCGTGTGCTTAGCGCAACATCCAACAAATACTTACATTAGACCCAATCAAAAAAAAATTTTGGGTCAAAAAGTGGTTTAATGTTTGCAGCCAAAAAAAGGTTGCAAACAATAGGCAAATGACTCTCATCTCCCTCAGTCTCCCCAACAGCTCTCCCCTCCCCAACCATACGAATATTTTCCCACCTGCAAACATTTGATTATCAAATATTTGCCTACAAACACTTTCCTGCAAACTATTGACAGGATATCAAGCAAGGCCTTAGAATTGGTTACAAACACAAAAAATTCAAGCATTCCACCTTGTAGTGTCAAACCATTTATGAAAAGGAACAATAGCTGACTTCTTTTTTTTTGGGCTGTTATACGGTCACCTGTCGTTTGACAGTTAAGGCGTCCAACTATTAATGAGAGTTCCAGGCTACCTAGATGAGTATGTATAATAGTTTCAAACTCAATATAGTATGAAAAAAAGCCGAATACTACAAAAAAAAAAATTTACTTTTAACCTTGATTAATTCTCGGTCTTGGGTATGTCGCAGTCAGTTGAAATCCGAGATGTCTTCATCGTGACAATATGATACAAACTGAGATAATGGCAAGACGAACTGAGACAAATGCCCAATGTTTCATTCGAATCATCCCCGAGATCCAGACTAAAGGAAACTTTGAACTATGACTTTACTGCTGAAAATTAATTTTTTTAAGTCAAAAACTCTGACACATTTCAATTTGAATCAGCCAACCTGAAGTTTTGATCAAACAAGCTCCAGGGCAGTGTTAGTATTGTCCTTAGGACTACACTATATCACGCCATTCCATATGTTCAAGCCATTGATGTTCTTCGAAATTTGTGCAGATGGAATCCCGATGAACGCAACACAAATTTCAAAAACCATCAATGGTTAAACATATGGGTCGACATGCTACAGCGTCATCCTAGGGACGATACAAGCATTTTGAAGTCTGATGAACCACACAAGAAGATATCTCCAAGCTTCTCATACATCAAAAGTAGAAGAGCTTCCATGCTTCTGAAAACAATATACCCTGAAAAACACATCTTGATAAAGAACCTTTTAGTATTGATATCTCTTGTAACATAGATCTTCACTTACTGTGCAATCAACTTGGACCAGAACCCCAATTGATAAGGTTTTCTCATATTTATCCTGATAACGAAATGAGAGATGAAGAGAAAACATTCCAAGGGGAAATGATCTTCACTCGAGATAAATAGATAGATATAGAGATGTTGATTTGCTCTATAAAAAGAAGATATCAATGAACTTCTATGAAATGGTCTCACGGGATTTAGCCAATTGTTAACACACACACACACACACACGCACACCAAATTGCAGAATCAAGCATATGATGCAGTAATTCCTTTGTATCGGAATCCATTGGACAAGATCTGTAATCCACATTAGCAAGTGGGTTAAATTAAATGTGGGTGAAACTTGAATGGTGAAAGACAGGAGAAGAAGAATTTTGTTCTTTGCTCCACATTTTGCAGCAAAAAAGGGAACTTGTGTGAGATACAGACTGTTAATAAATACACTATACAGTCATCCATGATGAACATGGGAATACAAGATACATCTAAAATACTAAATCAATAGGAATTTCTTTTGCGCCAGCGGGGTTGACTAAACATTCATGCAATCAGTAGGCCCAGAAAAATGCGTTAGGTAGGGCCACTGATCGACTGGAGCAAAACCCCGCTGGAGCAAAAAAATTCCAAATCAATATAACCACTATACAGTCCTGTCATGTTCGAAGTTGATTACCTCGGGTACAACATGGAGTGAATACATACAAGAGGAAGTAGGATAAGACCTACTCCATTGCTTTGCATGTAGCCCTATTGTGCCCTGCTCCCTTGCATCTACTGCAATGAAGTGACCTTTTAAGTACCTCCTGGGCTTTGGTCCTCTTCCTCTTCGGTTGGCTTGGTGGATGACTGGTACAAGGACGTGGAGGATGAACTTGCACCTTGTCTGAGGATTCTCTATTCACAGGCTTGCCTATGTCTGGCACAGCGTTTATCGACTCTGAATACGTTAACTGGAAAGTTTCAGTTGTGAAATATCTGGAACAGTAATCATACGGGCTCCTACCAGTGCAATTAAAGACAGCTATAGCATGACAGCAAGGTAGACCAGTTATTTTCCACCCCAGGCAACTACATTCCCGTTGATCGATGTTAACGACATTAATGGAATCATCATGAACCTCGAACGTGCTATCAGACGAGAATAACACTTTAAGGGAATGGGCTTTTAGCGCCTCTTCCTGTAGTTTTTCCTCCTTAGACGGTGTTAGTTTTGTAGGCCAATTACTTGAATCCACCCGACGTGTATGGATCAACTCCATCATCTTACACCGTATGGCGTCGATCTTCTGTGTTATTGGTAATTCACGCACCTCTGCTATCCAGTTATCGAATGACTCTACAATATCTAATGTGATTTGGTTGTATCGCTCACCTTTAAATTGTGCGTTCGACCAATATTCCGGCTCACTTTCCATGACCCAATTGTAAGCTTCTGATGAAACACTTTTAATGCTCTCAGTGCATTTTCTAAACCCATCAAGTCGGAGTGCTTGGGCAGCAGCCAGAAAGTTGCCAGCCAAAGAACCCTTCCCATCTCCATGAAAAGGACCCTTCAAGTTTTTCTTGAAGTTCTCCACGAGGTGACGTATACAATACCCATGGTGAGCATTCTCAAATACCTCTTGCACAGACTTCCTTAACCCTTTCTCTCTATCTGACACAAACGTTATGGATCCCGATGTTGACACTACAGACTTCAATTGCTCCAAAAACCAATGCCAATTATCATCATCCTCGACATCTGCTATAGCAAAGGCAACTGGAAAAATGCCATCATCCCCATCCACTGCGGCTGCCACCAACAATATCTCTTGGTATTTTGATTTTAGAGATGTAGAATCAAGGAAAAGGAGGGGGCGGCAACCATTCTGGAAACCATGTAATGAGGCATGAAAAGAGATAAAAAGACGTTGGAAGCTTAAGGCATCCTTAGTGGTAAACCTTGCAACACTCCCTGGGTTTGTCTCTACCACCCTCTCACAAAACCAAGGCAATTGATTATATGCCTCCTTGTATGAACCCTGAAGTTGCTCCCTGGCCATCTCCATTCCGCGCCATGCCTGCGAATAGTTCAATTCAATGCCAAAATCTCGACAGATATCACTCACAATTTCCTTGGGCTTGTAATGTGGGCTATCTCTCAACTTGTCCCTTAAAATACTGGCCAGCCAATGTTTTGTTGCTTGAGGGTGAGCAGATGTGCAAATATCTCCACATGTATGTGATTTGTTCATCTTTTTTATCCTAAATGATCGTGCAGCTGGCACCCATGATGCATGTATCCGCCATGAACAGCCATCGGATCTACATTTGGCACTTACACGGTTGCCATCGTTTTTTTTAAACTTGTACACAAAGTGATTTGCAATAGCATATCTCCGCAATGCATCACGAAATTCATGGACGCTATTGAATTGCTGGCCCACACCAGTGATACCATTTCTCCATGATTCAACAAGTCTTTGCTGCCCAACATCATCACCAACAGCAACAGTAGTGGGACTGTTGGCATCATTTTCCCAGGATGCAGTGCATCTTTGCTCTTCAACATCATCACCAACGGCAGTAGTAGTGGGACTGTTGATATCATTATTCCAGGATTCAGTGAGTCTTTGCTGCCCAACATCATCAGCGATGGAAACAATAGTGAAACCATTGGTGCCAATTTTCCAGGATGCGGTGCGTCTTTGCTTCCCAACATCATCAGCAATGGCACCATGAACGGGAGCAGTTGTGGCTGCAGCAGAGGTAGCCGCAACTCTGTTGGGGCTGGGAGTGGTGGTGGGGGTAGTTGTATCAGCAACAGCAATAGAAGAGCTAGCAGTAGTGGCAGCAGGATCAGCGCCAGGGATGGCTGGGGTGGGGGTAACAGCAGTGGTAGTGGGGCTGGGGGTGGCAGCAGGGGGGGGAGCAGTAGTGGTATCAGTGACAACAGTAGCAGCAGCGGAGACGGCAGTGGCAAGAGGAGCTGCGTCAAGAACTGGAGCAGCAGCAGCAGCAGCAGCTATGGGGGTAGTAGCAGCAGCCTGGTGGTCTGAATCAGCTACTATTGTCCTACTTGCCCTGCAAGATTAAGCACCCAATGTGATTTCATGCCGCATACAATTAAGATTATAAAAGAGGGTGTACCTTGGAAATACCTGTTAGTGGGCATGTTCGAGGAATCATGAGCAGCGCTTTCTCTTGCAACAACATAAACATCTGCTGTTACCAAATCCCCATGGAAATCAATCATTCTCTGTAGGTCTTTGTCATTAGATACAGTAATGAGAGTGCGTTTATTACTGGGAATGAAGTACTTGACAGACATGGTTTCCATGTCACAATTCCACATATCAGCTAATTCTAACTTTAGATCATCGAACCGGGTGTCATGATCGATGTCTACAGCATGCGCTTCTCCACCAGTGTATGACAAAGACCCATCTTTCTTTTTCACAAACTCGCCACCAGACTGGCAAATCAGTATAAGCTTTCCCTGGGCCATGGGTTCGCATGAAAAATCTACAAAAAGAAACAAATAATTATAACTAACCAAACAAAACAAATTGAATAATATCTGCAGAGATGGAAGCTTGTTGTAAGTTGAGGTGTCTAGTCTGAAAAAGTGAAACTAAAGGATTTTAAATCAGGAGTTAACAATTCCCATCTAAATCAAACATTGTAATTCAATGTTATTTATTGAAAAAATTGAACACGAGGGATCATAATTGGTAGCCAGAATATGTACATTTTTACGAAAACATCAACAAATCTTTCTCGATATAAGAACGGGACTTAACTAATTCAAAAGCAATAACAGTTGAAAGAATCAAGGCACATCACCCCGATTTCGAATATCTTCTAATAAGTAGGATGCATATGATAGCTTGCTAAATCAGAAACAAAACGAGTTTGATACAGTTACATAGGTAAATTTCAGTGTAATAAATATGATTTTTGTAGCCTGCAGATCTATCAAAAATAAGTTCAGCTAACTGATTTCATAAACCAGTTCGCGATCAGTAAGGGATAGAAGAAATTTATTAACTATGATACTAGAGGCTAATATAAACAAGCAAGAAAGTTGTTTTCATTACTATCATCATCTGTGTTATTATATTATCTTCAGTGTTTTGCTCTGATAATCATGATGAGCTTTCTGTATCATCATTATAGTTAGGCTACATTTGGCATTATCGAAAATAGGTCAAAAACTGCTTTTTGGCTTATTTTCCGAGCTTTTTTTTGCAGTTTGAATAGGTCAAAACAGCTGTTTTCGCGGGTTAAGGGGAAGCATTTTTATTTAGCACATGTTGAAATTCAAACTTCAATTAAACTTTCATAATATCTGAAATACCCTTCTATTTAGTAAAGACAAACCGTAAATGACCACTAAATTAACCCATTAGTTTATTAATCTATTGAATTGACAAAATCATCTGGTCATACCCAAACCCATTATCCATAGAAGCCTGGTGTAAAGCCTGGCCCAAAAAGCAATAAGTCATGAATATTGCTTATCCATAGCTTACCTCAATAAGCTATAAGCCCAGGTTACCACAATCCCAAACGCAGCCTTAATATTAAACCAGAATCCTAAACGCAGCCTTGTTATTAAACTTACAAGGGAAAACTAGGTGTAAGTGTGTCATTTGTTAACTCCTATATGCTTCACTGGGTACGCATTTACCTGACATATTTGAACCCGATTATTCAGATTTAGGTCCGAAGTTTTGGACCCAATCGATAATCTAGTTGGGTTTCAGTACCTGACCCGATACCCGGGGTATCCAGTAGACCCGACTCCATTGGGCGGGTTCTATTTTAAGGACCATTTCCTATGAAAATCAGAATGAATACACTTGATCAAACGACTAGGATCATCAAATCAGGCTGCATTTTGGGCTGGAAGATCCCTCAGTGGGCCATGTCGATTCAACGGTTGGATTGGGATAGAACATAGTGCTATACTTTGGCCAATAGCGCTGGCGGCAAGTTAATTTAATACCACCTCAATGTCAGCTATTGTCTACGTTATTAACCTAGAGCCATTTCATCTACTCAAAAGCGAATAAAACCGTGGGCCCACCATTGGCTTGAGAACCATGACAACATGGTCAAAGATTGTCAACCAAACCAAAGGCCTGGATTGTACTTTAATGGTTATCAGTTATCACGATAGACCTGGTACAACAGCATCATCATCGTTATGTACAATCTACGAATCCTACTTAGATCTCCTGGACCAAAAATCAGTTCAATCAAATGGATTTCCCATTTATTGGATGGCAAGATCATTTGATCAACTAGATCTTCTAACTTCTAAGCAATGCTTAATGATTGGATCATCCAAATCCCCTATATATGGGTCCCACATGCATAATACAAAGACCGTAGTATTATACTTATACTACTATAATAACATTCTATCGTCATGGAATTTTTTTTTACACAGCCATGGCGTCGTTCCAGCTCGTTGAGAATGCGAGAAAGATCCAACGAAAGAAAGGTAAAAGTAGAAGAGAAATTGAAACCCTAAGAGAGAGAGAGAGAGAGAGAGAGAGAGAGATTACCGCAATCGGTGACGCGAGGACTTCCCGGTGGACAGAAACCCTAGCTTGGGGGCTTTTCGAAATTAGGGCAGATGAGAGAGAGCTATCGGTGAAGGACCTGTTGGAAAAAATAAGTACTAAAAATATGAGGTTGAAAGAAGAAGTCTAAAGGAGGGACCTTTTTGGAATTTTAACAAAATACATGTCAATGAGGAAGGGCGCGCATATTCGCAGACCCCATTTCCTATTGGGGCGGACTCTTGGTCGGGGCACACCTCAGCTCAGAATGAGAACTCTCTTTGACGAGTAAAACTTATCTGACCGGCGACCACTCATAAGATGAGCCACGTGGCACATATTTAGAGGACACTGACCGTATGGATGTTTGGCCAATCCCTAGGTAGACCTACAAACCAACAATCAACCTGATTAGTGATTTCAAACCTTTCTATCTTGTACACCAAATAATGGTCGATAATGCACAAATTTTCACGGTTAAAATCAACCCATGAAAATGATTCCAATCCAATGCTTAGAAATCACTAATCAATTTATTTTTGGTTTGTAGGTTCACCCATGGTTTTAAAAACGGCCGTTTAAACTGTAACGCCCCAAGCCCGTTTCCGTTTAAACCCGTTTTATCGGTTTTGAAAAAAACGGCCATCTTTTTGTTTTAACGGCCTTTAAAATTGTTTAAACAGCTGTTTAATTTCGAAAAATTTTGTGAAAAAAATGGCCGTTAAAACCGTTTAATTCCGTTAAAACCCGTTTAATTTCCATTTAAATCCGTTAAATTCCGTTTTTTTTTTTAATTTTCAGATTTCAAAATTTGAATTTCAGCGCCACTTTTTCCGTTAAAACCATTAAAATCCGTTAAAATCAGTTTAATTCCATTGTTTCCCATTTTTTTCCATATTTGCCCCTGACTGTTTCAATCCCTTTTAACGGCTGTTTAAACGGTAACGCCCCCAGTCCGTTTAACCGTTAAAACGGCCACCTTTAAACCTTGGGTTCACCTAAGGATTGGCCAAACATCCATCCGCTCAGTATCCTCTAAAATGTGCCACGTGGCTCATATTGTGGGCGATTGCTAGTCAGCCAAGTTTTATTCGGCTTAGAGGGAGATTTCTTTTTTTGGGTCAGGCTCAGGGGACCCCATTTTTGACACCCATTTTGGCGTACCCCACATAGAAGATGAATCAATGACTGATTTTTGGTGAGGATCCCAACAAAAAATCAGCCCATTCTGAAATTTCTAACCCCATCAAATGTGGTTTTCAAGTTGCACAGTAAAAATTGATGGTTCATAATTTTTCAACTTCTAAACCAGTCTAAGAATATCAGAATGATTTGAATTTTTGTGAGGATGATCTCCTCACCATAGAGATCATCCTCACCAAAAATCAGCCATTGATTCATCTTCTATGTGGGTAGGGTACGCCAAAATGGGAGAGGCTTCCCAGCACTAGGGCCGTATAGACCAAACAAAACGGTCCTGCTCAGTGTTCGCCACGTCAACAAAAAAAGCAAAACTACCAAGGCAACTGCAAGCAGGTTTGTCGATTTTGATTTTTTTTGTTTTTCCTTTTTGCTCCTTTTGCTGATGTGGCAAGCATTGAGCAAGGCCATTTTGTTTGGTTTGTACGGCCCTGGCGCATGGAAGCCTCGCCCCTGAAAAATGGGGGTCCCCTAAGCCCGACCCTTCTTTTTTTGGGGGTGTGCCCTGACCCCCAACAGAAAATGGGGTGTGCGAATATGCACTCCCATGAGGATATATCAAGTGCTGCGGCCCCCCTGGTGTTGGTGTGCATGCTCGCAGGTAATCTGAACCGTCCAACCAATAGCTGAAAGCCTGAGCATCTAATGGTTATGATCATTGGATTGATGTGATTATACAGGGTGGTTCACAGTTAGATGCATGTGCCCTTGGTTTTTAGCCAAACCAAGGGCTGACCCAACAAGCAGCTTTTGGATACAGTCTTAAGATAGTAAATTCTTGAATAATCGGCGCGCGCACCGTTCGAATTATTTAAAAGACGGCCGAACAACCTCCTATTCAAAGGTTTGAAAAAATTCAAAGGTCTGTTTGGTAACCCGGAATTGAGCCGGATTTGGATTTGTGATCCTTGGAATCACAAATCTTTGTGTTTGGGAGGACCGAATTCTAAGAATTATATTTCCAATTCCGTGATTTTCCCGAAATTACAAGTTTTAAGGGGGAGAAGAAACTTCCAATTCCTGGAATTCTATTTCCGGGCGGAGAGATTCAAAAGAATTTTTTCGGGCTCCAACTCTCACACTCATCCCTAGGTGGACCTATAAATAAAAAATCAGCAAGATTAGTTACTTTAAACCGTTGGGTTGGTATATATTTTTTGGTCGATTCTTAACCGTGTGATACCTAGCAATATTTGGGGTACTTAGATCCAAAGGTTAGAAAATTTTAATCAACTTGATTTTTAGCATGTAGGTCCACCTACGGATGGGACAAACATCCATATGGTCCGTGGTCTCTACTAATGTGCCACATGGCTCATACTGTGGTCCATCATCAACGGATTACAAATTTGTAACCGTTTGATTAATATCTTTTATGGGTTGATTTTTAACCGTGGGATATATATAGCATTAGTTGGGGTACAAAGATCCCAGTTGAGAGATAACTAATCAGCCTGATTTTAGTTTGTAAGTCCACCTAGGGATGTATCTAACCGTTGGATTGTTGTCTTTTATGGGTTAATTTTTAACCGTTGGATTTCTAGCATTCGTTGGGGTACAAAGATCCAAAGCTTATAAATAACCAACCAACCTTATTTTTAGTATGTAGGTACACCTTGGGTTGGTATAAATATCTATACGGTATTAGTGATTTATAACCATTGGATTCGTGTCTTTTATGGGTTGATTTTTAACTATGGGATATCTAGCATTATTTGGGGTACTCAAATCTAAAGGTTAATAATAACTAATGTACTTGATTTTTTAGTATCTAGGTCCACCTAAGGATGGGATAAACATCAATATAGTCTATTGTCTCTAATAATGTGCCACATGGCACGCTCAGAATGTGGTCCATCATTAGTGTTGACGATGGACATCTGTATTTGTTGCATCATGTGTCACTTAGGCTTTAGCCATTGATATTATGACACGGGTTAATCATAGTAAAAAAACTATCAAAATAATTTTAATTATTATTTTTAAATTTTTTTCTTTAAATCAGCATCGATAACATTTAATTGACGGAGGACAAAAAAATAGCAGTCATTATAAAATAAAGTTCTTGAGATGATATTTCTCGTATGTAGATGGATAGAAATTACAATTCTGTTAGATGTCCAAACAGCTAAAATTAGAATTCATTAGGAATTCCAAGTAATTTCTCCGGTGCAACCAAACACAAGAAATTTCAATTCTTTGAAATAACAAATCTTAGAATTCTATTTTCAATTCCAAATCTGTGTCTGGATTATTTTTTCGAATTATTTTCGGGATTTTACACTTTGGAAGCCATTTTATAAGACAAAAGGTTGTGAATATTTGTTTTTTCAGTTTTATTTTATTTTGAAAATTTATTTTCTCATTTTTTTAACGTATTTTGTAATGACAAACCTGAATTATACTCGAACATTTCCCGTACCATATTTTTTGCTGCACTCCGAATTGCTAACTATGATCTTAACTTGGACGTGGTATGATTGTAGCCACAGTTCCAAACACCCTGCAAATAAATAAAAGCTTGCGGACCTTTTTCTATTGGGAAATTTTATTTGCACCCCACAAATTCTATAAGCACCCCACTTGGGTGCTTTTTTACCGAAAATACCCTTTGACAATATATATATAACAGGCCCCACGGTAGTTAGTGCCGCGGGGACTCTGCAGCCCACGACCAGCCCAGCCATGAATTACACAGTCCCCACGGCACTAACTAACGTGGGGCCTGTTTTAGAGGGAGAGAGAGAGACACACACACACACGTACTTGTGTGGTGGTGGTGGCGATAGCGTCCTCCTCCTCCTCCTCCTTCTTCTTCTTCTTTCCTATTTTGAGTTTTTTTCATGGTGAGAGAGACAGAGGTGGAGAGGGAGAGAGGTGAAGAGGGGTGCTTGATTTTTTTTCTTTTTTTGTGTAAGGCATTTTCGACCAAGAAGCATCCAAATGGGGTGCTTATGGAATTTGTGGAGTGCAAATAGAATTTCTCTTTTTTATTTTATTGAGTGAGAACTTTTGGACATGGTTGCATCATATGCTAGGGGTAGGAATGGGCCAGGCTTCACTAGGCTGGTCTGACCTGAGCCCCACAAACAATGAGGGTTTAAACCCACGTACATTATGGCCCAATGACGTAGGAATGAATGTACAGTCTCAAGCCTGTAGGTGACAGCCATCGTTGATTCTCTTTAGTATAGGCCTGCTGACAGCCCAATAGGCCATGTCTTGTATTTGTCGAGGAGCCCACCTTCCCTAGAATGGAAAAATCTATGATACAGAACTTTGTATCATAATTTTGATGTAGAAGTACCTCAAATTGACATGTGGCACACTCTTTGGGGCTCATTGACCTCTTGAATGTTTGGTCAACACCTTGGTGGACCTACACGCCAAAAATCAGCATAATTTGTGATTTCTATCGATTGGATTTGAGTACAGATTAAAGTACTCAAATTGAGTGGCTAGAAATCACTAATCACACTGATTTTTGTTGTGTAGGTCCACCAAGAAGTGGGCATGCATTCAAGGGGTCAGCAAGTCCAAAAGAGTGTGACACGTGGCAATTTGAGGGACTTCTGCATCAAAATTTTCATGCAGAGTTGGGTATCATAGAACGACTCCCCATATGTCTTAAACCTATACTTACCCACCTTTAACTCAAACCTATACTGAGCCCGAGTTTGATGTCCCTTGGTTTGTAGTCCCCCTCCCAAAATGCCATGTGGAGTACTCTTTAGGGCCCACTGACCTTATGCACGTTTGGTCCACCTCTTGATGGATCTACACATCAAAAATCAGTTTAATTGGTGATTTCTAACCGTTGGATTTAGCATTTTAATAACAATAACTTTGGCTGTTGCATTTGAGCATTTTTATGTTAAAATATAACAGTTAGAAATCATTGATCAAGCTAATTTTTGGTATCTAGATCTACCAAGAGGATGATCAAACATCCATAAGGTCAGTCGGCCCTAAAATGAGCTCCATTTTGCATTTTTGGGAAAGGGAGACTTCAAGTTCTGAAGTCCCTAGGGGACAACAAATATTTCTCCGTGTCTTCTATCTCTAATCAGTTGGCTTTAATTGTCATCAACGTCAAGGTTTAAAAGAACATCATAATGCCCGTTATAATAGTATTGCATTTTGAGTTTTTTGCATGGGTTTAGGGTTGGATGTTGGCCTATCATCTATTTGGATCGATGATCCTTGAAAGGTAAATATTGTGGAGTCTTGACCAAGGTTTAAAGGAGGCCGTTTTAACGGTTAAACGGACTGGGGGCGTTACTGTTTAAACGGCCGTTAAAACGGATTGAAACTGCCAGGGGCAAAAATGGAATTAAATGGATTTTAACGGTTTAAACGGATTTTAACGGAAAAAATGGTGCTGAAATTCAAATTTTGAAATTTGAAAATTAAAAAAAGATGAAATTTAACGGAAATTTAACAGATTTAACTGCTGCTTTTTTCCCAAAAAATTTCAGAATAAAATGGCTGTTTAAACGATTTTAACGGCCGTTTAAACGATTTTAACAGCCGTTAAAACAAAAAAAGGCTATTTTTTTCAAAACCATTAAACGTGTTTAAACAGTTTTAACGGAAACGGGCTTGGGGCGTTACTGTTTAAACGGCCATTAAAACCGTTTAAACGGCCGTTTTTAAAACCACGGTCTTGACATCTACTTATTCACCGGATGCAAACAACCATTTTTTTTAAATTGTCTTTTACATCTGTGGTCATTGCATCTTGGATAAACACACAATCTAACACACATTCAAACCAATCGATTGAAAAACTATATTGACAAAAATCTCTTGGGAAATCATGGGGCCTACAATCTGAATATCAAATCAATCGTCATTTAGAAGTTTATAACAAAAGTATCAATTGCGAAATCATCACCTAGTCAAAAAATCGTGGAGCCCACTCAAGTAGGACCAATCCATACCCATACAAGTAAACCTTGATCATGTGATTGGGGAGGGTGCACCAGTACACTCATTAGGGCCCACTAGATGGATGTGCGACTCACCGTGTGGTGGGCCTAGACACTAAAATCATCTTCATTGGTCAAACTGTACCATTGGATTAGAGCATTGGATTTGTGTTTTCGTTTGAGTGTTCAAATATAACTGCTTGAGAACACCATTCAAGCTGATTTCAATCTTTCTTTATCTCCTAACATCACCCTTTGCCCCCCATGGCATGGGTTGAATATGGGAATGTAGAAAAGGGTCTTGATTTATGTAAGCAAAAAAAAATCTCATGGGTTTTGGCATATATATTAAGGGTCGGGCTCAAGGGAACCCCATTTCTGACCCCCTTTTTTGACCCCCAGCTTGGCGTACCCACCTAGAAGATGAATCAATTGCTTATTTTTGGTGGGGATGATAACCTCACCATATAGATCAACCCAACAAAAAATCAGCCCATTCTGAAATTTCTAACCCCATCAAATGTGGTTTTAAAGTTACAAGGTAAAAATCGATGGTCCATAATGCTTCAGCTTCTAAACCAGTCTATGAATATCAGAATGATTTGAATTTTTGTGAGGATAATCTCCTCACCAAAAATCAGCCATTAATTCATCTTCTACATGGGTATGCCAAGATGGGGATCAAAAAAGGGGGTCAGATATGGGGTCCCTCGAGCCTGACCCATATATTAATCATACCTTAAAAATAAAGAAAATTGATGAAAGCAGAAGATAAGGGTCTTGATTTATTTAAGCAAATGATATGCTAAAATCTCACTCACCTTGGTTTCAATCTCAAGAACATCTGAGTGATCTTGCCCCTACCCATTAAGGCATATCTGGTTAGTAAGAAATGTTGGAAGAAAGATTATCAACAACAAAGATGCAAACACAAGACACAAAGCTTTACGTGGTCCCCTCAAGATCAAGGTTTTAAATTTCGGTTTCAGTAACAATTTCGGTGAGGTCAAAAATTGAAATTTCGAGCAAAATTTTTAAATTTCAGTGGATTTTTGTGTATGGAGCTATATTTCGGGGATTTCAGTATTCACCGAAACCAAAATTTCAGCCTGAAAGTTCGACGTTTCGGTCGAAATTTAAAACCTTACTCAAGATTGAGGTACGTCCTCGGACTCACACAGATTCCACTATGTTTTGAGGCAAAAGAAACACTCACAATACAATCAATCAATCGTTTCTGATCAACCGAGGTATATGTAACCCCAAGATGAAATCAGGGTTTTTGTATATCTCTTTGTAAAAGTAAAAAACTCCCTTAAGGGAAAAAGATCTCTCCAAAAAAGTTTTTAGGGACGATGCCCCGGTTCGGATACAGACGCTTTGCCACCTTGCAACCCCCAACTAGCTCAGTGCGAAGTTAGGACGGTAACATGCCTGCATGTACTAGCACCATCAGGCTCCACATAACATAACAAGAAAAAGAGGGAGGAAGTAAGTGGAGGAGAGGGAAAGAGAATTATCTTGTTTCCGAATGGAAGAGAAAAAGTGGTAGGGTGGAAGAGACAATCTTAGTTTGTAAAACAAGTGGTGGAGATCTCACAACTTAACCCTGATTAACAAAAAAGAGTTCTAAGTGACAGAATAAGATCCTTATGATGGGAAGTAAATAATTTGTTCATCGTAATTTTAAGATTTGGCAAATGGACTGTTCAAGTTTTTTCTCCAATAAAATCTGAACTGCCATTCAAATTTAGATATGGCCACATGTATGGATGTTTGGCCCAACCCTAGGTGGACCTACAGACCAAAAAATAGCTTGATTAGTGATTTCTTAGCATTGGATTGAAGTCGTTTTTATGGGTTGATTTTTAACCGTGGGATTCCAACATTATTTGGACTACAAACATTCAAAGACTTGAAATCACAAATTAGGCTGACTTTCGGTTTGTAGGTCCATCTAGGGATGAGCCAAAGATCCATAAAGTCAATGGTTTCTAAAACTCTACCACGTCAATCATGCTGTGGTCTGTCGTCAAACTTATACTCCTAAGTTTGATTTAGTCACACAGCAACATTAATAAGGATTAAGTTGATTTGAAATAGGCATAGGGGTATTTTTGTAATTTTAATAAATGAGGGTATTTTGTCTGCTACGATACCAAAAAGTCAAAGGAAGAAGACCTAGAAAATGAAAAAACAAGGAGAAAATGTAAATCTCTCTGATTGAGTACTGCAAAAATACCCTTCTTGTTTTATTGACTGATTTTCTATCATTTGTTTCAAGTGCTGAAATTGAAATATATCCAATTCCAAACTTTCCATGCATTGTACTTTTGTTGTGTGCTCAATTGCTATATGAGTAAGGGATAACTAGGGTTGTATTTGTCTTTTTTTTTTACGTGTGTTTTTAGACGTGCACACTTCGATTTCGCACATATTTCGAATGTATGATATTTTGACGAACTCAACAAATCACGCGCGAAAATCAATTATGTGTATTTGTTTATATAAATGATGATGGATATTGCATCTGATTCGGTGTATTACGTTACATACACATTTTCAAACTGCCACGTGTACTCGTCCCAATATTTTTATACAGTTTAGATATACATATACATATAATATATTATATAATAGAAGTCTTTATTTTAATATAATGTAATGCACTATATGTCTTATGGTACAATGACGTATGTTGTAATATGCAATTTCGTGCATGTTCCAATTATCGGGGGGACGCACAATAACGCAAATGCGCACATATTTGTAAAAACGCAGCCTAAATCACTATCAACACAATTAAATGGTGCATACTCTATCAAGAGTAAAACTTTGATGACAGGGCCATGTCATCCCTCATGAGCCACGTGGCACACTCTTAGAGGACTCTAACCATATCGATGTTTGGCCAACCCTAGCTGGACCTACAAAACAAAAAACAGCTAGATTAGTGATTCCTAGTCGTTGGATTGGAATTATTTCCATTGGAACATTGTTGACCATTATTTGTAGGTCCACCGCCTAGGATTTGGAAAATCGTCCATACGATCAGATTCATCTAAGAGTGTGCCACGTGGCTCATATTGCCCCCTCTCATTGACCTCAGGCTTGTCATCAAAGTTTTACTCCTTTATCACCAGCCATCCTCAAAGAAGCTCATTATCCAATGAAGTTTAACATTTGATCATTGTCATCAATCACTTGTATTTGTGTAGATCATTGCTCAAAAAGTGTATTGACTGGACATTTAGAATTTTTTTTTTTGGTAATCAGGATAAGGTTTAAAAGAGGCCGTTAGTATAACGGACTGGGGCGTTATTATTTTTTCCGTTATAACGGCCGTTAAAACGAATTCTAAAGGATGAGCAAAAATGAAAAAAAGGGAAAATAACGGAAAAATGATGCTGAAATTTAAAATTTAAAATTTCAAAAAAAAAAAAAATAACCATAAGATAACAGAAAAAAGGAAAAAATAACAGAAAATAACGTCCCTTCTAAAACCGTTCATAACGTAACCATTTTAATTGCCGTATTTTCATTAAAACGGCATTATTTTAAACCATGGTCAGGGTATTCATTAACTAAAGGATTCAGACCCTAAGATGGAGATGCTCCTCATCCGTACGCATGGCTTCTGAAACCCAGAAGGGAGGAGACTGATTCTATTCTAAGGAAGAGTGAAAGTTTTTAGCTCAAGAGGCAACAGTAGGAGCAGACGAATTAGAGTGCGGCTTAATATAACAAAAAGATACGGACAAAAAAGAAGAAATATCCGGGATCTCCGCACACAGAGGAGACAGAGGAGGTGTGAGGAGATCCGAAGGATAAATATATCCTCGACGTGTCATTGAGGAAATATTTATTCATCAAGAGGGCAATGGACCGCGCATTTCTAATGAGCCCACACGGCTAATGATGCACTTCCCACCAAGGTTTTAATTGATCCCTTGACGTTACCATTATGAGCATTGTAAGGGGTCACATCAGTCACGTTTAAGTCAAAAAAAATATCCCGATATTATTATTTTTTATAATATTTTATTTTTTCTTAAAAAACTTGATAACAGCAAGGTTTAAAAGAGGCCGTTTTACCGGTTAAAAAGACTGAGGCGCTACCGTTTAAGCCGTTTAAATGGATTGAAACGGTCAGGGCAAAAATAGAAAAAAATAGAATTAAACAGATTTTAACAGAAAGAAATGGCACTGAAATTCAAATTTTGAAATTTGAAATCTGAAAAAAAAAATGGAATTTAACAGATTTTAACGGAATTAAACGGCCGTTTTATTCAATAACGATAACGGAAATGGGCTTGGGGCGTTACCATTTAAACGGCCGTTAAAACCGTGGATAACAGCAAGAATAGGTTTTTTATTTTCTAAAATAACAACCACTATTCCCTTTATAACGACCGTTATATCGCTAATCTTTTTTTCTTTATCTTTTTTTCGGATTTGAACCTAATAACATCAAGTTGTTAATTTTTTTTTAGGGCCCATGCTATGCAACCCCCTCTTGGTGAGCGTGGCTTCTATGCGCCAGGGCCGTACAGACCAAACAAAACAGCCCTCCTCCAGTTGTGCCATGTCAGCAAAAAAGAAAAAGCTTTTGCAACTGTCAACACAACCGCAGCCCAAGTTAAGCCGTATCTAGGGCGCGGTTAATTTTTGCTTTTTCGCTGATTCGGCACAGCTTGAGTAGAGCCCATTTGTTGGCCCTGGCGCATCCCATCCTGGTAAGGTGTACCTGTACCCTCCTTTACTGGGGAAGTTGTGGGTTCAATCAGGTTCAGGTTCAGGGCAGATGTTACCCTGCGGACTTTGCCAAAATTTAGCCCGAGGGACCTTTTCCCTGGAGCTGTATCAAAATTTTGATGCAGAAGTCCCATAAAATGCTATGCAATACACTCTTTCGGTCCCACTGGCTCCTTGAACGTTTGGCCCACACTTTGGTGGACCTACACACCAAAAATCAGTGTGATTGATTATTTCTAGCCATAGGATTTGAGCAATTTATTCATTATGGGCTTCATGAACAGGCCTATGGGTTGGTGAAATATCAGCCATATTAGCCAAAAAAAATGTTGGAATCCAACGGCTAGAAATCATCCCATGGAAAAGCTAAAATCCAACCGATAGAGATCATCAATAAAGCTGACTAGTCAGCTGAAGAAGTGGTTGCAGCCTTTCCACTGCTATGTGATGAGGGTGAGGGTGAGGTTGCTCCCTATCCTAGCAAAATGAAGGAATAGGGACAACGGCAGTCCATCGACATGGACAATAAGAAATGTGCTGGAAAGGGAGAAACACCGGTTTACCTCGAGACCCCCTTTTTCCAGCAATACATGCACATAAGATGACAACCTTGTTGGACCCCTTAACGGTCAAAAACACACTATTTGACAATCTACAGATTCTATACTATCATACAAGGAGCTGCGTTTGTGACGTTAAATATTTTGTCCATTTTCTTCAAAAATGCTCATACTTTATTTGTTCTCTTTAAATTATTCACTTAGTAGGGGTGTTTAGGTCTTTTAGTGTCAAAGGCATTTGTCACTTGTAGTTCTTGAAATGCTTCTCTTCCATTAAAAAATATAAAAAATTCTTATTCTGAAAATGTCCCTGAAATTCCTCACGCGTCTTTTCTAACTTATCTTTTCATTCATGTTCTCAGGCGTGGATTCTAAGAATCCAATTGTGGTTGATAGCACTGAGCTGGCATCATTTTTTGCCAAATCAAACCCATCGTTGAAGGACGAGTCCTCTAAGCCTAGACTTATTGAAAAGTAGTGTGGCGCCGGAAGTCCTCACACTAGAAAATATTTAATGGTGGCGTCCATCATCAACATTGATGACAAGGCTATAGTGTGAGCCAAATGGCACACTATTACAGGCTACCAACCGCATGGGTGTTTGGCCCATCTAGATGAACTTACACGACAAAAACCAACCTGATTAGTGATATCTCACCTTTGATTCTGAATACTCCAAAATAATGCTAGAAATCCACAGTTAAAAATAAGCTATGAAAAAGACAAATGCAACCGATATAAATTACTAATCAGGATGAATTTTGATATATATATGTCCAATTAGGGATGGGCAAAACATATATTCAGTCTGTGGCCTCCCAAAGTGTGCCACGTAGCTCATAATACTCCAAAAAATATAAAAATTAAATTAAAGAGCAACGATTACTTTAACTTGCAAGCAAAATCTGTAGGTCCATCGAGGGGTGGGCCATCATGAATGGTTCAGTGGGCCCGAAAGAGTGTGCCACGCGGTTAACTTTAATGGCCTCAGACCTCCAAAATGTGATTTTTAAGCGTTGGATTGGAGTCATTTTCATGGTTTGATTTTAACCGTGAGAATTTGATCATCATTGACCACTATTTGGAGTACAAGCATCCAAAGGTTTGAAATCACTAATCAGGCTGATTTTTGGTTTGTACTTGTAGGTCTACTTAGGGATTTTCCAAACATCCATATGGTCAGCTTCCTCTAAAAGTATGCCACGTAGCTCATATTGTGGACGGGGTCACCCAAGTTTTAGTAGGCTACATATTTCGGAACTGACCAGCCCAATGATTAGAATCGCCTGGCCCTACCAAAAATGACGTGCGACTTAAAAATGCATGCAATATGATAACCAATGGCACCCCCTTTCACAGGTAAGCAAGGGTATTTAGGTCATTTTCCATGTAGACGTTTTATTGTCTCTCTTGTTACCGTGTATAAGCTTGGAACGCACCCAAACGTGTTTAAGACTTGCACGTGACGACACGGTGACTTGGTCTCTTCGCCAGCTCATCTTCCTCTGATGACTCACGAACTGGGACCCACCACCCACTAAACAGGAAATAAGAATTATTGCCTATAGCGACATTATTATACTTATAATATACCCGGGCTATATCCACACTAATGTGCAAATCATCATCCAGTGGGCCCCCCATGTTGAACACGAAAAATAACAGATCCAAATGATCTTAATAATCCAAAAGTAGACTACACTTCCACTGGTTGAGATCATTCAATTATGTTGAGCCTCGATGAAAACTTTTTAATGGGTCAGGTTGATGGACGGTACGGATTGACGAAAAGTAAGAATATCATTTAGTACAATAGAACCGTTACTATCCGACAATTCCACGTCAGAAAACCGAAGACCATAGTTACTGGTGTTGGATTAAAGATGCGGATCTTCGCCTCGGAACATTCCAAACCCAAATGCGAATCAAACGGCTATAAATTCCTTCCGGCCACCCAAAGTACGGGCATCATTTGAGAATCTTGGAACACCATAGCGAAACGTTTCGCCAGCTAAGTCTTTTTTACAGGTCTACATATCTCTGTCTCTCTCAACGCTCGTTTGCTCCTCCAACGAACGGTACGGCTCCTTCTCTCTCTCCCTCCCTCCCTGGCCTCTGTCGGGAAACTGGTTTTACCGGCAGTTGGCTTTGCCACCAAGGGAAATTCGATCGTTGGGGTCCTTTTTTTTTTGAATTTTGGAGGGAAAGGTAACGGCCATGGTTATGTCGGTGGCGTCTCCGAGGAGATCGATTACAAAGGCGGTGTTTCAGAGTGTGGGGAGTTATTATAGCAACAACCATCAGAGGAGGTGCTCATATGGGGTTAATGAGGAAGAAAAGACGGTGGAGCTGGTGCAGATTGGAGCGGAGAGGACGAAGAATGTTTTGATTTTGATGAGTGATACTGGTGGGGGTCATCGAGCTTCGGCGGAGGCTATTCGAGATGCTTTTATTTTGGAATTCGGGGATGAATATAGGGTAATGGGCTTGATCCTTTCGTGCGTTTTGATGGGTTTTATTTCATTTTGCTTAATTTTTGTTTTATTTTATCTGGGTTGTGTTTATTTTTATGGATTTTGCTGTTCTGTTGTCTTTCTCATGTTTCTAATCAATCAATTTCTGACCCTTTCTAGATTGTTAATGATTTCGGTCTTTTTTCTTTTTCCGATTTTTTGGATACCCATTTGTTGTTCTTGCAAAAAATTTTGTTTCAACTATATGGGTCTTCCTTGTTTTCCATTTTGATTTGAATGGTCCTTTTTTATGGGATTTTATTTGTTTTCTTAAATTTGTTCTTACCGAAAAACTCTGTTGTTCTTTAAACTTTTTCTCCTCTCGTTTTTTTATGGTTTTTGGTCATTTCCTGTATAGCTTTGGTGTTTTATTGAATCAGACAAAATGAATTACTGTTTAAGGTTGTGGGGTTCTTTGATTCTGCTTTATTGATTCATATTTCTTGTGAATTCCTTCTCCATTTTGTTGGAATTTTTTCCTTTTTGTTGGTCTGTAATTTTGATGGTCTTTTGGATCTTTTTCAGTCAGATAATAGAAATTCAAGCTTAAGTTTAATGCGTTTTATTTTAAGCTTTATCGATCTGGTTTATTGCAAAAGTCTTCATTTTGATGCCTTATAATTTTTTTGTACTTTTAATTTCTTGTGATTTAAGCTTTATGTCCATTTCTGTAATTCTGTTTTTCTAATGTTTGGGGGTTTTTGGTTTTAGATTTTTGTGAAGGATGTGTGGAAAGAGTACACTGGCTGGCCATTGAACGACATGGAGAGGCAATACAAGTTCATGGTGAAACATGTACAGCTTTGGAAGGTTGCGTATCATAGCACCTCCCCTCGTTGGATTCACTGTGTATACCTCGCAGCCATTGCCGCCTTTTATGCCAAGTATGTTCTTCTACTACGATTTAGGCAACCATGATTACTCATTGGTCTGAACTACATAGATTTTTATCACAGGTCTATTTATTGCCTACAAGTGGGTAATATTTAATTGTAATATATACATTGATACTTTAGTTTGATGCCCAAATCATGATAAAAATCTGATCTTGCTTTTAATTATTATACGTTCCAAACTTTCAAGATTCTCTTTTTTACTTTCACCTTTGATTTTTCATGATTCTCTCGTCGCCCATCTGTCACCAAATCAAATATTAGGTGTCCTGAATAGTGTGACCACCCTGACTTTATTTGTTTTAATCTCCTTTGGGTATTCTCCAATTTGTTACTGTTTTTGCAGGGAACACAAATCATATATTAAGGTGTAAACCTTGAATTAGATTCAAGTTAAGCTTGAGAAAAAGAAACCTTGAATTACATTTATATTGCTAAATGGGTCTCTAACCTTTTGATATTTTTTGATTGAAGAGAGGTGGAAGCTGGTCTGATGGAGTACAAACCAGACATTATCATTAGTGTCCATCCTCTCATGCAACATATTCCTTTACGGGTTCTTAAATGGCAGGGCCTTCAGAAGAAAGTAGTCTTTGTTACAGTAATTACTGACCTCAACACCTGCCACCCCACATGGTTAGATAAAACAGTTCAATTTCTATGTTATAGTATGCCCAATAACATTAGCTTATAGAGGACTTATTGCTGGAATGTCTTTTATTTATCCAGGTTCCACACCAGTGTCACCAGATGTTACTGCCCCTCAGAGGAGGTAGGCAAGAGGGCTTTGCTAGATGGTCTAGAGTCTTCTCAGATTCGCGTGTTTGGCTTACCCATACGACCCTCTTTTTGTCAGGCAATTCTCTCTAAGGTTGGCTTTGAGATTAATGTCTAACTAAAACAAACAATTTGGTTTTGTCCGATTGGATGGGATATTGACTTTTGATGTTCTCTGGTTTCTGTTCCAATTCTATTCTACAGGATCAGTTAAGAGAAGAACTGGAGATGGATCCTCAACTGCCTGCAGTTTTGCTGATGGGAGGTGGTGAAGGGATGGGTCCCGTCAAGAAAACTGCAAAGGCCCTTGGAGAAGCACTGTTTGATGAAGAGCTTGGGATGCCAATTGGGCAAATTGTCATTATATGTGGCCGTAATAAAATCCTAGCTTCTTCACTAGAATCAATTCAATGGAAAGTCCCCGTGAAGGTAATTTGTTTTGCTTCTTTAACCAATAAAAAAAACCTCATCTTACATAAGTTGTGTAGAATCCTTAGTGGAGAAGCCCAGTTACAGTTTCTTTTTCTTTATCTTAGATAAGAGGATTCGAGACCCAGATGGAGAAATGGATGGGAGCTTGCGACTGTCTTATAACAAAAGTATGTCAACAGATTTGTGTCTTAATAATATTCTTGTCCACCTAAAAGTATTAGTTCTCTATACTTCTATATCTTATATGTTCATGCACCCCAGGCTTCTGGATTTTATGGGTTTTCGGTGTTTGTAGGCTGGACCCGGTACAATTGCTGAGGCTTTGATAAGAGGGCTTCCTATAATCCTCAATGACTTCATCCCCGGACAGGTTAGTGCTATTGAATTTGTTGATTCTGACCAGTTTAAAGAAGTTCATACTATCCCTTTGGCTGAGAGTGGAGCTTAGAGGAGCTGATGTTGAATTGATCAACCTATAATACATGGCCAAATTAGCTTAAGTTGGGCATCTCCTGACTGTAATTGAGTGAACACTCTGAAAAAATGCTTAAATAACATCCTCCAACTACTGGTGAACAGATATTCTACTGTTGTGAGGGAAAACTCTAAAAGTAGCTCTTTTAAACAATGGTGACAATGTATGTACTTGCATGTTTGTACATGCATGTAGATAAAATATGTGTAATTTAGCCTTTGTTGTGATTATCTACTTCATATAGTGCATTGCAGAAAACTCGTCAGGTCAACTTGAAAATCAGCCTATTTGATTCAAGAAAAATCTATATTTTAACTGAGACTATTGATTCGCTAAGTTGATTTGAAAACTCAACCAGCTCAACTTGACACAAATAATGAGATTGAATGTCATTAGGGCTTTAATTTTAAGGAACGGTAAACTTTAGAAAATTTCCCACGTGCTGTAAGAGGTTTTCTAGTTCTGTTTTGATGCCTGATAACGCCAAAAAAGTCATTTTTTTTAATTGGATCTTTGAGTGTGTTTCTCATAGCTTTAACGTCCAGTCTTGATAGTCAAGACTCAATCAAATCAACTCTTCTCATCGCAACCTCTGAGTTGAATTGAGTTTTCATTTTTATAAACATCGATTGTGTGCATTTTGATTGTCAGTTCAGTTAATAACCATTGTTGGGTTCTCCCCAGTTTGACTTCTGATGCCAATACCAAGTTTGATTTCAATACATCACTGGGGTGACAGCATTCGAGCTAATCTTAAGTTCCTTATCCCTTCATTTGGTGTTCTTGCAGGAAGTAGGTAATGTCCCTTACGTGGTAGACAACGGGGCAGGTGTCTTCTCTCGAAGTCCAAAGGAAACAGCCAGCCTCGTTGCTAAATGGTTCAGCACCGAAACAGAAGAACTCAATAAAATGTCAGAGAAAGCACTTAAACTAGCACAACCAGAGGCTGTGTTCAACATCGTTAGGGACATACACGATCTGGCATGCCAACGTGGGCCCCTGTCAAACATACCGTATACTCTTACCTCATCATTCTCATGTCCAATCTAATCCAACGATCCGCCACCGGGATCAATGTGTTCAACTAGTACTGTGCATTGTACAGCTATAGCTTTTGTATCATTCTTTAGCCTTCAGTGGCTTTGTTGGCTAATAAATCCTGTAAATTTTTTTTAATCAGGCTTTAGTGTTTTGGGGGTTTGGTTGCTGAAGGGTCCTTTGGGAGGGGAATAGATATATTTGGGAGAGGAGTTTGAATTTCTGTATTTTTTTTCAATGTCTCAATGCTTGAATGTTTCCTTCCTGAACTGCCTAAGTATGCTGCTTATTTAATTTTTGATTTTGTGATTCCTGAGATATAGTCCTTTGCTTACTTCTCCATTTGCTTGTCTTAGTGGCTTTTGTATATAGTTTGCTTAAGCAAAGCTGGTATCTTGTCTTTTGATAGTTTTAATAAGCAACAGTGAAAGTTTTATCAAAATGGGTCCTACCCACCAATCAAACTGATCAGAAGATTGTAACCATCTGATCCATTCTTTTGAATGGTCAGAACAATAGGGCAGCTGGTCAACTTTTTGGATAGAAGATTTTCCAAGTGGGGCCCTTGGGTTTAGTGGGAGACCCATACTCTTAGGGGTACCTTAAAGAGGGTGTTTGGTTATGAGATTAACATTTTGCCGGATGCTAGTTTGCACTTGGGTCTGACTATATTTTAGGGAGCGCTGAGCATGTTTTAAAACGGCCATTACAATGAACATAACGGCTGTTATAACGGTAACGCCCCAACCCCGTTCCTTTTTTTTCCATTATAAAGCCTAAGATAGGAAAAGGAGGTATCCGTTATTTTGAAAGAAAATTGTTCTTAACCGTAATGTTTTTTGAAAAATAAAAATAAAATAGCATTAAAATAATAATGTTTTGACCATTTTTTACATGACTGATGTGACCCCATTATAACGGCTGTTACGACAGTCACGTTAAACCGTTAGCATGCAGAGTACAGAGTTCGTGTTAATTAAACATTATCTACTGTTAATGAAGTCCAGAAATAGCTTGGTTTTCACTTGACAAAGTTTACTTCGTTGCCAAACACGCCCTAGATGTCTTCATGTGGAATGTAGGGACGCAAGTTGCAATTCGATTTTCTGGTAAATAAGACAAGCTGTTGCTTTGGACTTTGGAGGTAGATATGCTGGTACGACGTGGCACCAGTAAGCAAGGCCACGTGGCCTCAAAATAAGCTTGTTGCACGTTTCATACGTCACAAATATTGCAAGTGGGCGGACAAAAAACAAAGCTGGTCCCTCTAAATTGAGAAATTTATGAGTCCACATAATGGAACAGTGGAGTAAAACTTCTATCACAACAAATTGTAAATCACACAATCACAAGCCAATGAGTTCTCGGCACGTACACAAGTGCTTTCAACGTACCATGTGCTTATTGCTTTGAGATGTACGTGCCGAGAACGCATTGGCTGTGATTGTGTGATTCGCAACTTTGTTGTGAAATAAGTTTTACTCGAACAGTGAGCGTCAAACACAACTGACAGCACCACAAAAGGACAGCTGCCAAAAAATATACACCACAGGACAGATTAAAAGAGACACGGAAACTTGTACATGAGTGTACTAAGGAAATCAACGAAGCCGGGCCCACCATTTAGTGGGGGCCAGATAAGAGATATGGGTCCGAAAAGGATCTGTTTAGATGATCCTCACCATCTGCTCTGGCAAACAGGATCATGGTGCCGATCTCGTTTTGGATTGGGCGATCCGGATCGAGATCGACCTCCACCGATCCATTTCATTTCAGGATCGTATTGCCCGAGATGCACTGTTCCATGAAGAACCTTCACGAGACGGCCGAGGCAGTGTTGGATCAGACCGATCCGGATTGGGATCATGCCCACCGACCCGGCCTCCGAATCCAAGACTTCGAACCATGAACAAGAGACGGACGACTACAATCCCAACCTTACCACCCGTGGTTTACTAATCAATGCCTAATTTCTTTTACAACAAAGTCATCCACCAAGCTTAAGCCGACACGACGCATTGATGATATTGATCAAGTCGGAGGGAGTTGCATGATTGGGCCAACTCGTGTATTGGTCAGAACCCAAAACCAAGTTTATCGGAATAATCTTGGCCATAGAATAAGAAGTATTTTAGTTAGGAGTAGTTTGATGCAAGTTGAAGACCTTTAAAGGGAAAGAGAAAGGTTGAAAATGACATGGACGGAGATAATAAGAAAATATACGAAGATGTTTTAACAAAAGATATAGCTCTAAACATATTCGAATGTAAAAAAAAAAGGGGGATTCATGTTGTCGACCCCAAACATTCGGGATAAGACGTAGGTGATGATAATGACTCCTCACAGGTGTGGAGTCCTCTCATAAATTTGAATTTTGGTCAGCGAGTCATCTCTACAGGGTGTTTGTTGATGGAAACAAATCTATTCTAGAACAAATAAAGCCTTTATAGCTTAAGTGCCTGCTTGGATCACCATTTTTAGACTTGAAAGTCTTTTTTTCCACAAAAAATAAAAAAAAACTTTTTTCAACATAATAGATTGATTGGGTGACCATGTTTTAAAAAGTATTTATTCTATAAAAATATATTTTTTTAAGCCCCAAGTGGGAAGCTATTTCGAAAACTTAGTGGTCGTTACCAAACACCTCCTAGAATTGGCAAAAGTAATTCGAGATGTATAACTAAAAAGAGATTGAGAAGATATCAGAGGAACAAAGAAGGCTGAAACCGCCGAAAAAAGAAAAAAGAAACAAAAGAGAAAACAGACCAAGTTATCTCACCAAGACAGCATCAAACCTGAACACCATATCACCAAAGAAAGTCCTCTCATATTTGGGAATATGTTTTCCCAACTGTATAAAGAGGCCTTAATACTAATGATAGTGTCCTTAATGGAACCTTCTTCACCTCCGAAAACCCTCATATATTTTTCCCACCAAAATCCCAAACAACAGCCACCAACAAGACCATCCTCCGTGGGAACATTCCCCTAACTGATAGATCAATCTTGGAGCATCCACCCAACAAAGCCCCAATTGACTCCAGGATAACCCAAAGAATACCCATCTATCAAACTGAAAACTGAAATAACTACAAGAAAATTCCAAAATAACCACCCAAGTCCCAACACAAGTAACACACCTTGCCCCAAAACGCGAATTATCAACCGAGTGTGGGAGTCCGGATTAATGACGATCTCTAACCACAATCATTGTTTCAGTGTAGATTTTCTGTCAATGCAACAAGCAGATCATATAAACAATAGGACATAGACAAGCGACTAAAAAATCCGAGCCGCCAGATCATTGACCTGCTTTTGGATAGTCAACTAAATGAAGAAAAATTATTCATTGTCCAAGAGATATCCCATCAATCGATTGGTCCAATGGCAATGCAGCTCTTCGTTCTGATTTATCCCTAAGAGTGGTTATTGAAGGCCAAAATACCTCTTATAACCAAACCCAAAATGTATAAAAACAAGTTTGACATTTCTTGATTAAAAAAAAAAAACTTGTTCAACTCAACAAATTAGCTGTATAAGATAAGAATCTCAGGCAGCAGAGTTACAAATAAGGCGCATACAAGAAGCAATTGAACTTGAACTAAAACTTGGGATAAACCTTTTGTTTCAGTCCTTCAACCACACTCCTCCAAAATATGAGCTCCCGATCTTGGAAATGAAGCGCCAGTTCGAACAGAGTGAGTACAGTTATCAAAGTTAATCTCAACTCCTTGCAGCTCCGGGTAACAAGCTCGCTAGGGAAGGTACCCCTTGGTTCCTCATTTCTTCTTGAGCTCGCCTCATTTCTTCAGGATCTGATGACAACAAGATAGATATTAATATAACCACTAACAGAACTGGAACAATACATCAAAATCTCATCTTCGGTATCCAGTTAGGAAGCTGCCCAAGCTTGGCTTGTTTGTGGGTGTTTTGTACTGTGGAAAATACTCGGAATAAGAACAGCATGACAGGAAGTATGCAATGGAGTTGGGACCCAACTACTAGATATCCTAGGCCAAGATAGGACTATCCAACCATCCAATTTGTTGGATAATCAATCATAATACGATGCCAGATGCTGCAGAAGGAAAAAAGTTAAAAACCTTTAGAACAGATGGTTAACATCTGAAATTTTTTAGCCTAGGAGATATTGTAGCTGGACCAATTGAAGGTTCGTTCCCAACTCTGCTGCATGTGTACTGGTAGGGGAGAATCGGCTTCTTCATATCCTCAGTCCTGAGGCAGGTGTTCCTCAAACAATAATTAACTCGGACCCAGTCTTCGTTTCTTTTTTTCCCTTTTTGAACGTTAGCTTGGACCCAGTCCCAAGTATAACTCAATTGGTCCAATGTCGAATTTGACCCACTTGGGCGAGCCAATGCCACAGTAGTGCATGACCAGTATTCAGCTACATTCTAATACAAGATAGACTTGCCAATCTCCCCAAACCAAGTAAAACCGAGCGAGTCCCCAGCCAAGTCACAAACCTGAGACCAAAAGTCTTGAACTGAGTGTAGGAGTAACGTACCCATATTCTCCATTAGTTTGGGCATGAGAAATACAACAATCAGCATGAAGCCCACCATCAAACCCATTGGGCTCTTCACGAGAGACATTATGGAAAAGGGCTCCCTTATCTACAATAAACAAGATTATGTTAAGACCAACTTGCAATCAAAGTTCACTGCAGATGATTAGCAATAAGAAAATGGCTTAAACTTAAAATTTGAACCTACCTCGTAATACTGTTCCTCTCTTAGAGGCTCTAACACCAACTCACTCAGAGCCCTTCTGTTCTCTGTCAGTGCAGCCTGAACTTTACCAGGGTTTCTAGCGCTGACATCGACACGTACCTGACATAAATGAGAATGACATCATCTGAAATGAATACATGATTTTTTTTTTTTTTTTGATAAGTACGAATGCATTATTATTAAATGATCTGGAAAAGAAATGCAAAGAGAAGAGTCTCACCGGAGAAAAGAAATAACCAATGGCAGACACTTCAATAAGGTGAGTCCCCGCTGGCACGTTGTGGCTATAGGAATAACAGGTTAAGGAATAATAATGCCTACAGATTGATTTACCTGCACCATTACCATAAAATATAATAGAAACTGCATTCTACCTTTTGAATTGTGCGTCTGTAAATATTGAATTAACAAGTGGCACCCAGGGGTCCAAGCCAGTGTTTTAAAAGGTGTTTGAGGCTTACGCCTTGAGGAAAGGCTTTTCCAAAATTCCCTATGGCTTATTAAAAAAGCTTAAAAGCTTGTGAGGCATACACCTCGTCCATTAAGGTTCTAAAAAAGGCTTACGCCTCTTCCATTGAGGCTCTAAAAAGGGCTTACGCCTCACGCCTTTTACGCCTTGTGTAAGAGGCGTGCACCTCACATGCATATGCTGGTGGGAGCAACTGTACCTTAAAATTTTCAATTTAGTTCCTCTTTCTTTCCCTAAATAATAGTTAAATAATAATAATAAACTATTCTAGGTTAAATAAAAGCAACAAAAACATCTCTTTCCCCATATGAAATAAATTACTGTTATTTTTTACCTAAATTTATCATTTTTATTCATTGTAGATTTATTTTCAAGGTGTGGCTGGCTTTCCTCATTCTGTTTGGATTACAGTATGTGATCCCGCAACATGTAATAGGATTTTTCCAAAGAAGTTTGAAGGATTTTCTTATCGGGAAAGGTCAGCTCATTTGGTGTATTCTCCCGTTTGCTATTATGTGGGCCATTTGAAAGAAAAGAAACTCTCGGATTTTCGAGGGGAAAGGAGTAGTTCCAGAGGTGGTCTTGAAAGTTAAGTCTTTCTTTACCTTTGGTCTTCCCTTTCTCATGAGTTCAGGGGCTGTTTTTTTGTTTTCAGATGGGACAAGTTGTTAGGTGAATCTTCTCCTCTTTGATTAAGGAGCTATATCTGTCTGTGTATTGTTTTTGACGGGCTTCCCCTCTCTTTCTATGATACGGTGATTGAATAAAGAGACGGTACCAGATAATGTAGAGTTTAGAATTGGCCTAGACACAATGGACAAATTCTTATCCAGACACACCATCCACGGACATACCACTGAAAGGACAATCTACTAAATTGAATAGCTCAAGTGCAAGGGGAATGGGACCCACCAGACTTCTCAACCTTTTCTGGACTGATAAACGCAATCTAACTCGCTGACCTTTTTCCGAACAGGGAGAAGTTGCAACCCTGAATCGTCAAAACCAGTGTAACCACCATGAGGTGTTAAACATCGAATCTATCAAAAAATAACCTAAGGATAGGATGGCAGTACGCAAAGTGTTTCTCATGGATCAATTTGTGACTGCAGAACCAAGGAAGACTGCTACATGGTATTTGGAAAATAGAATAGAAGAAGAATATTAGCTGGGCAATAGGTAGAATTTGTCTTTCTCTTGGATTGCCCAATGCTAGTACAAAAACTCATACTTCTTCCCCTACTTGTGTCGGCATGGTAACAATTGAAAACAGGTGTAAGCTACATCCTTCTATAAAATGAGACATAAATTATTAAAGGGGTAGAAAAAGCTTACAAAGGCATGAACTATGAAGTGAGATATAGTACAAAAAAGTCATGTTTAATAGCTGGACAAATGAGATGCACATGTATTTTTTTTTCTAATAAAATATTTCTTATACCATTTTGGTTCAAGACTTGAAGTTAGTTTGTTCGACAAATTTGGGACTTTATATCATCTCAATCGTAGCTTATATAGAAAGTGGATGAAAACAATGTTTTCAATTATCATGGTCAAACAATACTTTTTAAGGTTTACAAGTACCAAAGAGGAAAAGACAATGAAAGCAATTAATAAGTATTGAAAACACCTCTTAAGACACCAACAATACTTGAAAAACATTAGGGACACATTTGTTAATAAGGATGCCAGAGCCTATCTACACAATATATGTATACAGAGCATTCAAGAATTCCACCATGCATGAGATGCTTACGATGAAGGAATCTCTAGGGAACCTCTACCATGAAAAACTGGTTTAACTTATAAAAGAAATGCCAAATTTAAAGATTTTGATAACAAAAGGAAAATAAATAATGAGAGGGAGAGATGGGAGGAGGGTTACTACTGAAGTAATATAATGCCAAAGTCTGGCATGCACAAAGTGTCGAGTGAGATGCAATGCATGATAAAAAAATGGTAGGATACAATGAAAAATAGCCATCAGGCCTAAGAAAAGTAACTATTTGCCCGCCATTAAGAATGATTTCGGCATTTGAAATTTTTCCAGGAAGACTAAACCCCTTCACTGCCATACCTGAAAGATCTAACCATCAATTATCCAGAAAGAACAACAGAATCAACTCCAAATTAGATTACGACAAAAGATAACATCAATCACAGAACAAGGGTATAGAAATAAAAAATTATATGCAATTAATTGTTTCCCTTATGTAACATTAAATAAAAAAAAAAAATCAAAGCCAGAGGCTTTCATAATAATTTTGTGAGATCATAATTTCAAAGTAAGGATTCAGAAAATAAATAATGATACAAGGTGGAGATTTTGTGTATGTGTTGGTAGTGTTGAACCTTAATCACCATGATCTTTAATATGATTCAAGGAATATTAGCTCCATTGAATTCTCAAGTTCTATATGAGGCTACTGTACTTGTCATAGGAAGAAAATCTCAAGGTGAAATAGAGGTATGAAGATAATCGTGTTTTATTTGTCATAAGGTAACTATGTTTTATTTTTATTTTTTCCTTTTCTTTTTAGAACACTACGTTTATAAGGAATTTGTACGGCATGACAATACATTTTACACCAAAGTCATTCGTCTTCTAAAGGAATTAATGGAAAACTACGAACCCTCAATCCGAACAAACCGAGATGCCCCTAGGCTAAATAGGTATAGGTTGTCAGAAAGGAGGTTGATGACCCAGGCGTAACCTCCATGGTGCATGAGTAGTGTATATAGGCTTAATAGACTTGCTGATGTGGAACACTCATACACATCCTTGGATTCGTATATTGATGTTTATACAGGGAAATAAACAGAATCCCATCACTAACAGCACTTCCAAAGTCATTTTCGAGATCCAAACGATGGAACCTTGAAAAATAAAAAACGTAGAAACGGTAGTTATGTGTATACATAAACAATGCATTTTCAAGATCAAAAAGAGCTTTCTAATGCATCTTACGGTTCCTTAATCGGGTAGTCGAGCAGAAAGTCATGGCCCCTAAAAGCTGACTATGTCATTATCCCTGTGGGATTTTATTCAAGACCTCCTTTCAAACTGTGGCTGTCATGACTTCAATTCTTTTTAACTTCATCTTCCTCAATAATCATGCTTCAACTCTTGGATTCTTGGTGAAAGGCCTATTACTTCAGACTGAATCATTCTCTGCTAGTCGCGAGAAAAGTCGTCGTCGAATTTGACAGTGTCTTCTTTAAATGTCTTCACAACACTTTCTCTGCACGCTCTGTAGGCTTGACTTTCAATGGTGCCTTTTGATTTCTAAAAGTCATTTTCTAGAAAATCCAACAGTACAATGATCTCATGTTTTAAGAATTTTCCGAGAATTACCCACACAAACGAATCAGTATAGATTGACAGCGTAGTAATTATACACTTTCTTTTCCGGTCTTCGAGATGGTCTTCTCGACCTCTCTCTTTTGTATGCCTCCTTGTTTTATTAATGAATCCCGCCTTATCAAAAAAAAAATTATACACTTTCCCAATCAATCCACCTTTTGGACTAGAACGGTTGAGTTAATATGGTCTGCGATCCAACTCCCACTAACTAGATCAGAAGCTTCTTCGTCAATCACTAGGACAAATTGCTCCGTCGTAAACTCGTAATAAAAGATCAGCTTTTATGATTCTTGCATATTTTCTTTTACAAATGTTCCTAATGGTCCAAGTCTCCTTGATTAGTGATATGATGATTATGATCAACTCAGTTATACAACTTAGACATGTTATCAGTCCTATATCAGTATTGAATGGAACTGGGTTGGCTGATCCTTCCTTCAGTTCTTTCTCAGCAACTCAAACCACCTCAAATTTCACCCTGAATTCCAGTTCCTCCACTGGCCATCAGATCTTGGTTCTAATTTCCAGCTCCTATATGTTGTTTCAATCCATCTATTCGTTGATCCAACCGATAAAACTACTAATCGAGCCACAAGATCAATGTGGCGTCATCTTGTTGTGCATCTTTCTTCTTCCCCCGTACATATAAACAACTCTTTGTTGTCACGATGATCAACAAGCTCTTCCCCAAGGGAACCGATCTTTCTCAGATACCAATTGATACAAGGAAATAAATGGAACTCCCCACTAATAGCATACCTAAAGTGTCAAATTTGTCTAAACAAACATAGAATTGTTAATATACACTAAAAAAACGCTTCCCAATACATTTCATGATCATTGGACCAGATACTCAATGAAAAATTTATGGTCTCTAAAAGATGAATTTAACATATCCACATCGGAGGACCTCTTTTCCCAGCATCGGTTCATCATGACTTCAATTGGCTCTTTATATTTGACCTTCATCCTATTCAACAATCCTGCTTCAAAATAAGATTCTTCATTTTAATGAGTGATTACTTCGATTGCATGAAGTGTGTACATGGGTTGGGATCTGTGAGGCAAGAAATTATGTGGAATTCACATCATGGGTGTCTCACTTTAACTCCTCTCTATAGCATTTGATTTGACTACACCTATATGTTTATGATTTTGTGGTTGGTAGAAGGTAGTATATCCACTTGACACATAATGCCCTTCCTAGAAAGGCCACCAAACCACATAAAGCATTGTGGTGTTTTTGTCAAACTGACATGAGCAGGATTAATAATTTGAAATCAATGCACAATCTTGAGGGGGCAACCCTTCATAGACTTCTATCATTATCTTAGCTTGAGCTAGTGACAATGGCTGTGTCATTTTATTTTATTTTATATTTATGACTAATTAGGTTTACTCAATGGGGTATCTTGTCCTTTGCTAAGGACTTAATTAAATCAATAATAGGAGGCACAGACCCCATGTCCTACACACCATAATTCCTATTTACTTTTTGTTACCTCACCACACAATATCCAATGTCTTAGTCTCAAAACTTCTGAACCAAGAAAATTGATTCACTAGCATCATAACTCCATCAAATGGTTGCTAGCAAATGTTAAACCACTATGACTTGGTAAGATGAGCAACCTATAATGCCAAAGGCATGTGAGTGAACACCCCTTCGCCACAACATGATAAACTCCTTCGTCATAGCAGCCATAACCATATACCTCGGTTGAAGATTCTATTTTATGCGTTACGTAATGGTTCTAATCAAATATAGAATATAGCTCTCAGTTTGGTGGTGCTTCAAATCAATAAAAGGAAGAAGATAACTGCAACATGCACCAACCAGTAGTAGCGACCCTTCTGGACCAATTGAGTCAGATTGCTGGTAACATACTTTACTTCTTGTAGGTGTAACAAAGATAAAGAGGTTCTACTCCTAAATATACAAAAACTTCCCCATTTCAAAATATCCAGACCGGAAGCTCACATTAATTTTACAGCACAGAAAACTCGTGTTGGCACACTATGCTTTACCACGCATGGGCTCTTTTCCAAATGTTAAAAGCCCTGACGCATTCAACAATAAATTATTCCTTCCCTTCCAATTAGCCATTTACCTATGAAGGCAGTAACACAATAATAGGATTGCAATGTCATATCCGTTTCTCTGCTCCAATCGAGGTTCACAAAGATGAAAAAGAGAGTGTCTTCAAAGCTCATAGCAGACAATCATCCACCCTAAAGCTTGGAAGTATCACTCGCATCAGCTAGTCAAGAAAATATTCTGGATTCTTAAGGCTTCCTAGCGTAACCACAAGGCTTGGGCATCCAAGTTAACTCTGATACTAGAGATTTGGAACAATTCCATCAAAGGGCCTTTATAAAAGACATCATTTTTCTCTCTTTTTGTTTTCCTACAGAATGATGCGGAACTTAGCATAACCATCTGGAATCAAACCAAAAAAAATTAAATTGCTGCTGAGAATTTAGGCTGAAACACAAAGTTCCAAACACATCAAATATATAATAGCTTTCTCTCTTCTTGGACTGCTAAGTTTGATATAATTTTAGTTTTTCTTCCTCCCAAGTCTAAATCTTCGAAAGTGGTTTCAGTTCTTAAAGGTTGAATTCGTCACATTAAAAACTGAAAGGGAACAGCAGAGAATTGAATCGAATAGTCCGAGAAAATTTAAAATAAAAAAATTCCAGTTAAAAGATATCAACGAAATCAAACCAAAATTATGGACAAGATACAACCAGAAAAAAAGGGGGGAATAGCGTACCCTCGATTTTCACCCGCCCATTAATAGTGTAACCTTCGCCAGTCCTGCAAAATCCACAATCGAAATGGATCTTCCATGTCAAAACCCTAACAGATCCTAAGTAATAACAATCTATCAAACCTTAATCAAGAGAAATTCAAAGAAAATTAGGATTTAAGAAAGAAATAGAAAAGCTACCCAGATGAAATCGCGAGGGCTGGAGGAAGAAGAGAAAAACAGAATTGAAGAAGAAGAAGAATGGAGAAAATCGATTTGGATCCCTCCATTGCTCTCGTTCCGGTAGAGGAACTCACTGTAGCTGCGTTTGTTTGTGTGTTCCGATTTTATAAGGTTGCGAGATGTGTTTAGTGTTTACTGTTTATATCTCCGTCGGAGTAAACCTTCGATGACATAGTAGACTCAGTGACGTCGCTGACTGCAGCCAGTATGACCCACGTGGCACATTCTTAAGATGACACTGACTGTATGGATGTTTGGCCAATCAGTAAAGTGGACCTACAAACGAAAAATCATTTTGATTAGTGATTTAAAACCTTTGGATCTTTGTACCAAAATAATGCTCAAATTCCTACAGTTAAAATCAACCCAATGAAAATACCTTCAATCCAACGCTTAGAAATCGTTGATCAGGTTATTTTTGGTTTGTAGATCCACCTAGTGATTGGCCAAGCATCCATACGGTTAATGTCCTCTTAAGAATGTTCCACGTGGCTCATCTTGGCTGCAGTCATTGCTAGTGTCATCGAAGATTTACTATCTCTGCCGTGGCCCATATTTAGTGGGGTTGAGCCGGTTAAGGTCCATAAGGATGGACCCAAACACAACATATGGGGTAGCTATTGACACCCCTAACCAAGTTTAGAAGGAACTTAGGCGTGTTTGGATTGCAAGTGCAAGTAATTTTGTCTTGGTGGAGATACTTGGGAAAAGAGCTTACCGATTGTTTGGCTTCAAGGATATAAGGGATTGATTGATGCATTATGTTTAAGAGTAGGTTAGCTCTTATGGGTTGACCTGAACAAGTTTTCTAGAAATGATTTTTTGCACGTAAGGCTCTGTATGGTGATCAACAAAATATTTTATAGAAAAAAATTTGTCCGTTAGAAAGTGTTGATACAGAAAAAAGTTTTTACGACATTTATAAGCAAAAATTATTACTATAAAACTTTTTGCGGGCAACCATACAGAGCCTAAGGACGTGTTTGATTGCCAAGTGGGAAAATTGCATTTTCCATGGGAAAACACAACTGTTCATTGTTAGATATCCATGTTAAATCTGTATAATTTTTCCTACCAAGCCATTTAAATTTGGATAATCTTCCCTATATTAAGCTTGGAATTCATTTCCTATCCACACGATATATCGAAAGAGTCCATCTAGAGCTACACCCATTTCTTACACCCGAGGTTGGGGCCCACATGGAGATCATGTTGGACAATCCAACTGCACAATGAGTTTTTCATACTATGGTTACCCTTCTCACAAAAAATCAGAACAATTCGACGTTCTTAACCTTTAGAAGATAAACGAGCGAAACAATCAACCTATTGATATTGGAAGACCCAAAAGATTGTTCTAATCATTGTTCAAAGTCTCGGCCGATCCCGGTCTGGATCGGGATCTGTCTCGCCCGAGTACTCTGTTTTCTGAAGGATTTTCACACCGTCTCTGGGCGAGTTGGCCAATCCCACCGATCCAGCCTCCGATCCCGAGACTTTCATCTGAACAAGATGAACGATTGATTTTGAAACAATGGACCACGTAAAAGTCTTCAATTAAGTAGGTAAACAAAAAAATACCAACAACACCTACTATGACTCGTGGGCATTGGAAGCATAATTGTTTTCCTTGATGTATGAGTCCATTTTTGTCATTAGCGTTGGCCACCTCTCCACTTGACAAGTACCCCTAACAACCCATGTTTTAAATTCATTTTTTTTTAGAAAATATTGTTGTCAGGGATATTTGTCAAGTGAAGAGGCGTCTATTACCATCATGGGTCACTAGACTCTAGTGATAAAAAATGAACTCCAAAAGATAGCCTTGGCTTATGGCAAAATCTGTGTGTTCATCTGATAGATGATCATTTGAATTGCGCTCGTTGACGCCACTCTATCCATGTCACACCAATACCCTCCATGTATATCACTTCAAATCTAACGGTTACAAACCACAAATCAGGCTGATTTTTAGTGTAGATCCACCATTGGAGATGGACCAAACATTATACATGAGTCAGTGGGCCTGAAAGTGTGTGCCACATGGCATTTTAAGAGAAGGGGCCCCGCCAAAATTGTAAGGCTCGTCTCGGTAACAAGCCGCCGGACTCCATAAATACTAGTTTTACAAACGTCCGTCAACAAGGTTGCTGAACGACCACAACATAAGCCCCGTGGCGTATTCTTAGAGATTTCGGACCGTATGGATGTTTGGCCCAACCCCAGACGGACATACAGACCAAAAATTAGCCTGATTAGTGATTTCTAAGCGTTGGATTGGAGTCTGTTTTCATGAGTTGATTGTTAACTGTGAAAGTTGAAGCATCATTGACAATTATTTGGGGTATTATTATCCAAAGGTTTTAAATCCCTAATCAGGATGATTTTTGGTTTATAGGTCCACGTAGGGATTGGCCAAACATCCATACGGTCAGCATCCTTTAAGAGCGTGCAACGTGGCTCATATTATAGACAGTCAGCAACTTGCTGACTGATGTCGGTTAGCAGAGTTCTCGTGCAACGAGTTCAAAGGATGCATGACATGGATAATTCGATGCAGAGCCCGTTTATTGCTCAACAACACCCGTGCATCGTTTTATATAACCTGACAACACTGCAAAAAATGAGAAACTTTGATGACATGGCACAATATGATACACGTGGCACACTATTAGAGGACTTTGACAGTATAGATATTTAGCCAATCCCTAGGTGGACCTACCATCCAAAAATCAGCCCGATTAGTGATTTCTAGGCATTGGATTGGAATTATTTTCATGGGTTGATTTCAACCGTGTGAATTTGAGAAGGGATGGGATATTCACATCTGCATGTTCAGTCAGTAAACCTAAAAAAAACCCATCCCTCCTTTTTAACTCATCACACCCATCCATGTAAAAAAAAAAAATTTCAAGAAGAATAAGGTTTAGGAGGCTGCCGTCATCGCCATAGGTGCGACTCTCTATCTCTCTCTGTATGGGGTGCAGACCCACCTCGGCAACCACCAGGCTGAGAGAGAGAGAGAGGTACCTGGCGTGGTGGTGGCCTCTTCCTACTTCTTCTTCTCATTTTTTAGTGGATGCGTGTGATGAGTGAAAAAGGAGGGATGGGTTTACTCAATGAAAATGCGGGTGTAAATATCCCGTTCCTTTGAGAATTATTGACCATTATCTGAGATACAAATATCCAAAGGTTGGATATTTACTCACAAAAGAGTATAATAAATCTGAAAATATCTAGAACAGTGTTGTTAGTCGTATTGGACGGTGCAGAGGTGCCATTGAGCAAAAGTAAACTCATTAAACGCACCCCATCATATAGATCTTTAACACCTCAAATCAAATTGATCAAACAATCTTGACCGTCAGATCTATCTGACGTGGATTGTGGCAACAGTTTATGAAAAACAACGTATGCTCTACAAGAAAAAGTCAGTAGATCGATGGCTATGATTACTCCATTTAAATTGAAAATTTCAAGTGAATTACAAAAGTTGCAGCCAATATGACTCGGTAGAAGAGAAGAGATCAATCCCTAAGATGACGTCCTTACTTCCTAAAGAGTAGAACTTTGCTGACTGTCAACAGTCAGCAATGTTGCTGACCTTCCACAATGCCAATCCCATCCTTACGACCAAAAAAACAGCCTGATTAGTGATTTCAAACCTTTGGATCTCTGTACCCAAATAATGGTCAGTAATGCTCAAATTCCACGGTTTCCAATCCAACGCTTAGAAATCACAAATCAGGCCTATTTGGTCTGTATGATCTCTAATAATATGACACGTGGCTCATAAAGTGAGTGATTAGTAACTTTGCTGACCGGCGGCCGTCAGCAAAGTTTTACTCCCAAAAGAAGCTCCAGAGTCCAGACTGCACCTTTAGCTTGAAATCCTACGGCTCAGAAAAAACGGAAGGTTTTGTATATTTCCCTCTTTCTCGCTTTTATTTTATTTTTTCTCCAAAAAAAAAAAAAAAAACGAACAGCCTCTCAGGAAATCCCCTCGTTCGAAAACCCAAAACTATCTCCTCTCTTTTTGGATCCAAAGCAACAGAAATTAGAAAAAAAAAATTTAAAAGAAGGACAAACGAAAAATAAATCGAAAATATAAGAAAAAGTAGAAGAGATGAAGCTCTGAATTCGAAGATGAACAGAAAAAACCCAAAAAAATTTCACCAGATCAAAGACTGTAGATTCAGATTAAGCTCAACCCCACATTTCTTCGATTTGTGTTCTTTGTTTCGATCTATCGATCTGCTTTTAATTGATCTGATCGATCGATGAAGCGTATGTCCTGCAAATCTAGGGTTTCTTCTTCTTCTTCTTCTTCTTCTTCTTCTTCTTCTTTTCTTCCTTCCATCTTTAACAGGAGCTGCTGTTTCGATGTCTTCGAAAACTCATCGTCACCAACAACAAGGTCAGATCCCACAACCGTGTACTCACCTCGCCGATTTCCGATCCAGACACGGCCACAAGCCATTCCGAGCCCTACAAAAATGCCTCCGAGTCAAGCCACTCGGCCGCGCCGCGATCCGCCGTGACCCGCATGAGGTCCCACGCTGCGGCTCCTGCGGGGACTCGTCTCGCCCGAGACTCTACGCATGCGTCGCCTGCGCCGCAGTGTTCTGCCACTCTCCGTCCGAGTCATCCCACGCGGCAGCTCACGCCGAGTCGATGTCACCGGGTCACGAGATCGCCGTCGACGTCGACCGCGCCGAGCTTTTCTGCTGCGCGTGTCGCGACCAGGTCTACGATCGAGACTTCGACGCTTCCGTTGTTCTTGCTCAGACCGCGGCGTCGACGCTTGGTGGATCGGCGATTCGCGCGGCTCCACCGGAGAATCTGAGGAAGCGGAGGAGGGTGAATTACCGGCCATGGACGCCCGATTCAAAGGAGCAGGTGTTGATGGGGGGTTCGAGTCCTATGCAGAGAGGCGATGGAGATTCTTCGGCTTGCTTGCCTTGGGGATTGCGAGGGCTCAACAATCTTGGAAACACTTGTTTCATGAATTCGGTCCTGCAAGCTCTGCTCCACACGCCTCCTCTCAGAAACTATTTCTTGAGCGATCGTCACAACCGTTACGTCTGCCAGCAGAAGAACAACATCGGTAATGCCGGCAAGAAGAACGATAACTATAAGAATTCGCGGTTATGTCTGGCTTGCGACATGGACGAGATATTCTCTGCTGTTTTTTCTGGGGCTCAGACACCTTATAGCCCTGCAAAATTTCTATACAGGTCACTCTCCAACTCATGCTTCTCTCTGTCATCCATTTGTCTTGTTTTCCTTTTAGCATCTCTGTGATTGCATGGATTTTACGTGGTTATCCTCATTTCGTGGCTCAGTTTGATGTAATTGTTTAAGGTGTGGGTAGCGTAATTATTGAACTAGTACTTCATTGCTTGCAGTTAGCAGTTTTTGAAATAAATTGAGTACAGGAGAAGATAAGCTGATGTTATAGGCTGCCATGCCAAAACCTTTGTTTCACAGTTGTTTTTGTATGATTTCTTCTATTCAGATTAAGTTTTTATGTATCCATGGTTTGTGTGTTTCCTTTAGTTTTGGTGGGCTTCTTGGAGAATCTGATGAGATGGGTTTTACTTTTACATATGTAATTGCACTAGTGTTCAGATAATGTCAGTGTTTGATCCTTGAAAAATATGGCTTTGTTGTAGTTGGTGGCAACATGCGGCAAACCTGGCAAGTTATGAACAGCAGGATGCACACGAATTTTTCATTTCCATGCTTGATGGGATTCATGAAAAGGTGGAGAAGAATCAATGCAAGCCCCAGAGCCAAGGTAAATTCTTTCCTCCATTGAGCTTTCTGTCTGTTTGCTGCTCGTGCTTCCTTGCAGATTTATCTTTATTATTATCAGAAGATCGAAAGTCTTGTTGGTAAACCTTGAGGACAGAATACAAATTGCATACCAGTAGATGTGGCACACATACAGCAGGGTGGGATCTACCATTTGACTAGTCCCGGCCAACCCCTGCTCCTATCGCGTTCTTATGGCCATAAAACAATCGAACTGTCCAAGTAAAGAAAATCTATATAATGAATTGTTCACTACCTGTGGTCCAGTCAGCAGAAAATGTTTTAAATGGGATTCATCTTATGTGGGTCCCACTCCTTAGATGTATGCTACGACTACAGCTGTGCTCCTGGTGCACTTCTCTAAGTAAGACATGTTGCATGAAATGAACATGATCATATCATTCTGTCGCTATTGGGCTCTATATGTTGGTTTCTCTTATTAGATATTGGATCCTTTTGGTTGTTGGAACACTTCCTCTTTTTACATGTGTTATATGAAGCTTTGTTATGTGATATGGGGATCATACTGTCAGTTAGATCCTTCTAATCTTCCAAGTAGTATAGGAAGTTGCCAACTTGGATTGATCTCTTGATTGACGATCCAATTTTGTTTTTAGTCATCGCCTTCTCTTTTCTTATAATGGAGCCAAGGGGAAAGACAGAATGTCTCTAAAGCTTTCAACCAATCCACCCAGACCTACCAAATTGAATTGACCAGTTTGGTCACTGTAACCGAGGATTCTCTATCTATTTCCATCAATTTTCGTTTCCAAGTGTCACTTGAGCAGAAACCAATTGCCAGTCAATTTGAATCATCATATTCAGTGGCGTATGATTACAATTATTAGAAAGCAATATGAGTTCAATTCCAATGTGGATGGTCAAAAAATTTTCCAACATGAACAGCTTCAATTCTTTTGTAGTAAACTTTAGTGAAATTGTGTTTTGCCGTGTATGGACATTCACCTCTATATGTTTCCAGAAGAGGTATTGGTTCTCACTTTTTTATATGTAAATGTGCTTGTTGAATCCTCTCTTTCAAGGTTCAAGTTATTCTTCATGTATGTTTTGTGCATCCATTTTCAAGTATATAAACAGGAATAGTTTTCTTCAACTATTTGAAATCAGTTGCTTATCAAACAGCTACTTGAACTGTTTTTATTGTAGAAATTTTTTGTTAATGAAAAAAATGTTTTTCTCAAAGAATATACCTGAGCTTCCATTCTTTAAGATCTATCAGATATTTTGACAAGCCTATTTGGTTGGCAGCACAGGCAAGGGAGACTGTTGTATTGCTCATAGAGTATTCTCTGGTATCTTGAGATCCGATGTCATGTGTACAGCCTGTGGTTTCACATCCACTAAATATGATCCATGTGTGGACATATCATTGGACTTGGAACCAAATCATGTGGGTTCTGTGAAGATGGCTTCCACAAAGTCTCATCATGCTTGCAATGGTGAAGCAGATTCCATGATATCTAGCCAAAGCTGTGGAGTATCTACCCTGATGGGGTGCCTGGACCGCTTTACGAGGCCTGAGAGACTAGGATCTGACCAGAAATTCTTCTGCCAACAGTGTAAGGTGAGGCAGGAATCACTGAAACAGATGTCCATTAGAAAGCTTCCATTGGTTTCTTGTTTCCACATCAAAAGATTTGAGCACTCGTCAATACGAAATATGTCAAGGAAGGTTGATCGCTATTTACAGTTCCCATTTTCCTTGGACATGTCACCTTATCTCTCTTCCTCCATCTTGAGGAGTAGATATGGCAACCGAATTTTTTCTTTTGATGGGGATGAGCCAGATGCTTCCAATGAGTTATCTTCAGAGTTTGAGTTATTTGCCGTGGTCACCCACACGGGCAAACTGGATGCTGGGCATTATGTTACTTATCTACGGTTAAGTAATCAATGGTACAAGTGTGATGATGCGTGGATCAGTAAAGTTAATGAGAACATTGTGAGGGCTGCACAAGGTTACATGATGTTCTATGTACAGAAGATACTTTACTACAAAGCAAGTGAAAAACTGGTTGCCTCCTGATATATTGACAGACATGGAAATTTGGTGAAACAAAAAGCTCATTTAGGCCAAAGAGTTGGATTTATCAACTGTGCCCACTCGTGTTATACCTCTGACTTCAAAGAATACCATGGGTAGTTTTTGTACACCATTGAAACCAATATATATTGTATTGGTTTTCTGATACCGTTGGATTGCAGATTGTCATTGGTAGAAGAGCAAGCAGCTCTTTGAGCTCTCTCAGTATATCTTTGAGGGGGTAATTTATAATTCTCAGTTGGAGGATTAAAGGGGCCTAAAGTATTGGGGCATTATCCGGCAGTCATGAAATTTTCTTCCATGAAGGTATGGATTTCATTAAAATGGTTTCAACTTGATTCTTTTTTCTGCATACTCAAGTGTTGTTGTTGGGTTCATTCTTTTTCCACGGATCCTCTCAAAGGTTGCAATGCTTGGAGGTGTAGTTTAACGGTGTATTAATTTTTTCCCCATGCTTATCCATTTTAACAATCTGATTTAAGAGTTTATCTTTTTTACATACTCAGGTTTCTTTTTCATATTCCTGTGGAATTGATATTGGGTTTCCCCAAATTAAAACATTATGGGAGTAAAAGAATATGGAATTCGTTCATCCATCTCGTTGTTTATCCTAATACAAGATTGTTTGTTAATTTAAGACATGCTTTTTAATTTTTTTCCTTTTTCAGGAAATGCTTCAGATTAACAATTCACGCATTCTAACTGTTGGCTGTTAAATCTACCGTAGAGACCTCTTCTGTTAGTAACAGCTTATAAAATTGTACATGAGTAGAGAAGAATGCACCGATTCTGATAATAGGAAACCAAGAAGAGAAGAAAGTCAACATCGAAAGAGAAAGGTTCCACAACCTAAACTAATTTATACTTATCATGTTGATTTCTGTGGTCTTCCATATCTAGTAAGAAATCTTCTGTATCACAAGATATCTAGATTTGATTTCTAAATGTCAATAGAAATTACACAAAGGGCTGCTCAAGGGGCAAATAGAAGACTGGGAAAAAGGGAAAACCATCAGCTTGTTCGCCTAATGTTTGGTGTATGTTCCTTATAAACCCACTCATCAGAGTATAGGAGGATTTCTTTACTAGTGTACTTTGAGTTGAGACTACTCTGCCTAGAATACCTTTAGCTTCCAAAATCCTCATTTGTCATCATTTGAAATTTGTACAGTTTCAAAGGTGATAGTTCAGTAGAGATATACCGCAGCATGCAAGTTCTTCTTTAGGATCTTGATGCTGTGCACTGGTAAAAATGAGGCCCCTTAGTATAGGGTAGGCCATATCATTCATAGGAAATCACTGAAACTGGTACGGCAACAGGTCATAAATTGAGATTTGGGTTTTAAATCTGGGTTGTCTGAATTGAAGCAGTAGAGTTACTGATAGAGAAATTGCTTCCTATATCTGCAAAGTGGCTGTAGTTCTTATAAAAAAAAGGTGGCTATGGTACTAAACAATGAATTCCCAGTTGAATCTTTATCGACTTAAAGCCCATTAAGTCTTTGGTTATGCTACCAAATTTGAGATTCTTGATGTATTATTGACATGGTGATGAGTTCTCAAAGTGGGTTCCTTGGGATATTCAAGAATTCTACATACTGAAATTAAAAATCTTACCTAAAATTGTGATCTCAACTCTTTGTAGCAGTAGCTGGATTTTAGGGGATACCCAATTTCCCATTACATTCAGAAGACTTTGTAACTCAACTTCAGCATGAAAGCATAGCTGCATTATTGCCATATGTTTGAACATATCTTAGTTTTCATTCTTTAACAAACAGCGGAATTCTCAAAAGCCTTTTTGGGCGTTTGCGAGTATCTCAAGAGGACCATAATCTATATAACAAAACAGGGAAGTTGTCTCCCCACTTATACCCCCTCTTATCTGTTTCAACAAAGAAGGGCTGAGATCTTATCTCCCAAATGGATGGTGGATCTCAGCCACTCAACTGATTTTGGCAAATTCTTTGGCGGAGAGTGCCGAGGGCACGGGCCACCCACTATCAATATAACAAGTGACTGGTTTTCTTATACCCCCGCTTATCTTATATGGCTTCAATAATGAGTGACTGAGATCCACTATGCTTCACATCGATGGCTGAGATTAACTCCCACCCAATTTTGACAAACACTTTGTCGGAAAGTGCCGCGGGCATGGGCCACCCACGCATATATCAAGACAACTCAGTTGTATTCTCTTATCTTATCCATCCATCTAATGTGGACGGTTAGATAAAGAGTGGTTGAGATCAAATCCATCAATCTAATGTAGACGGTTAGATTTCAGCCGCTCAATCTGCCTCATTTGACCTCAATTTATTCAAAATTTGAATTTCAACACCTTTATTTTTTGTTATTTATGTTATTTTTCCATTTCTCCCTCTATGCGTTACAATCCGTTGTAACAGCTGTTATAATGGAAAAAACAGTAACACCCCTGTCTGTTATACTGTTTAAGTGCCGAAGACACGCAATTTTTGCAAATGCTTTCGGAGAGTGCCGTGGGCACGGGCCATTTACTAGTATCAGACATATTGCAGAATTCTTATTCTTTACTTGGATCCGAATGAATTATTATCTTAAAACGAAAACTTTGAGAAAGGATTATTTTAACATTTTCTCTGAAACTGGCATGTTTCAAGCATGTCAATCTGGCTCTCTCTTTGATTCAAGTTGGTTTGGTACTTGATGCTTGCTCTAAAATTGTGGTTCTACACTGAACATGTCTGAAGCTGCTGATGGAACTGAAAGCACAGGCCCATGGCTCTTGATGGAATTTAATTAAAAAACAGGTCTTCAAAGCAACAGCAAAGGAAAGTAATTTACACGTTCAGTTGTAAACATGGTGCATTTCTTGTAGATGGCGAAAAGTTCAAATTCGCTAGGTCAGCACAAAAAAGGCTTCTATAAGAAAAACATCTATACGAACTAAGATCACGAGACCAAAATGTCAGGTTTATTGAACAAGGGCTTGCGTAAATAGCCATCATAATGGCACCCAAGTCTGAACCAAGGGTATATGTGACGCTCTATCATTGGGCGCATGATCACTGCTTCGAAAACCCCGCCGCATAAAAAATTCTCTATAGAGAGATTGTAGGACACCAAAATTTAATTTAACCACCATTACAAATTATCTAGGTAAGCTCTATAAAACAAAAGTACTTTTTACCTGGACAAACAATCCAGTTGTTTCTGCTACCAATATTTTGACATGCAGCAAGAGTCGTCGATCCGGACCATCCAAATGTTGGGCCAGCTCTTGCATTTATCAGACAGGATTTTCTCAGGACTCAACTGATGTATGAGTTTTGTGGCTGTGGCCATCACCATGCAAGTCGCATCTCACATGCATGATGATATGCTAGCAGCCCTCTTGAATAACAGCTTCTTTGGTTTAAAAAACGGCTCTTATAACGGAAACACTCCAACCCCGTTATGTTATTCCAAAGATAATGCTCAAGAAAAAACGACCTTGGGGATTATGTTTGGCTTTCAGGCCTTATGGAGGTGGAAAATACTCCTTGTGCTTTTCTATACGCATTTCCTCTTTTCCCCGGATAACATACGAAAAGTCGAATAAGAGAGGAAAATAAGGATTCAAAGAAATCTAAGGTACCAAGCTATAGATCTTAGGGCCGCTGCACCAATTTTCATTTTGGCACAGGTAGCAAACGTCGAATAGGACCCATCTGATAGGGCCTCTGCTACGTGAACTCCCTACGTCAAGAATCAGCCAATCAGCAGGCAATATATGATTGTAACACTCTGTGATGGAGCTCTATATGAAATTATTCGCCATTCTTTCCTGGCTGTCAGAAAAAGAAGGGATAGCTTAGATGGTTGAGATCATCTTATCACGTCTATTTTTGCAAATAAAAAATAAAAAAATACTTGGTGAAACCAATTGAACGGTGCATCGGTCCCAATTGCACCTTTGTGGTCAAGTCAACACCTATTAAGTTACCGGTACCACATATTTTCCCTACGGTTAATGTTTTGGAGGGATCCAAAACTCAATTTCCAGATGAACATCAGACTACAAAACCCAAAATTTTGTGGATCAAAAATCATTTATTGCATACAGGGCTCTACAAGGACTAAGGCGATCGGGAAGAACAAACCTCATTCTTGATCCCCTTTGCACAATCAAATACATTGGAAAATTACATTTTCCCCTCCCTTTCTAAGGCCCCAACCCATCCAAAGAAGCATTGGATCATTAACTCACCCATCGACCTCAGACCAAGGTAAACAAAGAATGGCCACAATGAAAGAATCAGATTGCCAAATAAAATCGCAGAAGTTGATAAAATGCTACAACCCCAACATTTTTGAGAACCGATTTGAGAGGTTAGCTATTACAAACCCAACGAATACCTGCAAGACACCACCAAAGGAACCACAGATAAATGATAAATGCAACTGGCAACAATTAGTTAGTAAACATGATGGTTGCATGCTGCTCATAATACAGTGGAGACAGTGCTTCAATCTTTTTTGCGGGAGGATATCAATACCTGAGCTGAGCCAAGAATATAGATTGCTGAATAATGGCGACCGTGAATCACCATGTCAGCCACCATGGCAAGGGGGATGGTTAGAGACATGCCTAAGGTGGCAATCAGCGGAGTTGTCCAAACAACACTTAATGCCCTACAAAGAATAAATTCCTGATAAGATGAACAACATTTGAATGCATGGAGCATAAGAAGTCAAAAAGGTTGTTCTCACATACCAGAAGTAGTCAGAGAGGACACTTCCAACTAAGCCATTGGCTAGCACAACTTCTTCCATTTTAACAGAGTGAGGGATTGTAAATTTGGGTTCGATTCCCAAGGCAGTCAATGGCCAAACTGGAAAGAAAATAAAGAATATAGTAATAGCTGTCAATATAAAAGGAGCCAGGTCATAAGAAAATATTTGAAGACAGCCTTGACAGAAGATATAGCCCTTAAATAGAGTCAAATGGCGAAATAGGATTCATGTTGCTGACCCCATTGGGATAAGGCATAGATGATGATGATGCTACGGTGAAGCTACTGTTTTAACATCAAGAAGTTCAAGAGCACAATTGAGATATTCAACTTCCCATTGAGAGAAGAAAATTTTATGGAAATATTGACTGGTATATTTTTATACTAATGAACCCGCCATTTGACTCCCATCATTGAACTTTCATGGGTGTGGATGGAGACATCTAAGTGAATACGGTAGTGAGATATATCTATCAAATTTAAATTTTCACTATCACAAAGCTTGAGAGCACATATGAATGCTGGTCTGTTGGTGCTTTGGGACTTCAAGGCGGTAGATAAAATAGACGTGTGTGTGGGTGATTTCAACATCTCTATTTTGTTATAAAACCTTGATTACCAGTTTTATGGTTTTTTCCACAGCAGATACCAAATGAGGTGAGTGATAGGCCTTCCTTTTGGAGAGAGTTGGAGGCTCATCAAAATACTTTCTATATCTAGTTCCACAAGAGTAGATGAAGAGGTGATCCATGGACTCTCAAGCTCACATACATATATGTACATATATTGGGAAACTTGAAGCCCCTGTGGAGGAGTTGCCTCTGTCATCAAAATATTTTCCAAATATATGGACTCTGAAGCTCACATAATATTTTCCAAAGATATAGGTGACAAGTTAGACAAAAAATGATACGTAATGACTTGATGTAGGACCCCAAAATCATCGAATAATATTTCCAGGAATATCACTAAAAAAGTAGCAACAAATAATATTTATATTGCTGAAATAAAGAAAAATAACAAAAACTAATAAAAAATACAAACTTCCCGGAAATGAATGTTCAAATAGAGAAAATGTCAGGTTAAAAAAAACCTATACCAAAATTTCAAAACTCAAACTGTGGAGAACAGTTCTAGAACAACTTGATATGTACTCAACTACATTTTTGTAATGATGTCCTAAGCTTTGTATTGCTTTTTAACTAATGCATTTTTTGTACTGGAAATGAAGATTTGGCATCCTGAGATAAAGATTCAAGAATTTTGTGAAGGAATAATTTGAAGAATTTTGAAGGGGAGAGAGGTGGGGAAAGGAAGGGAAATGCAAAATTTTCATATAATCTCTACCCTTTTTGTTTTAACCTGATACAAGGTAGTTTCACAAGAACAAAAAACTGTGAGGCATCTAGAGCAAAAGAACCAAGTACAATGAGTGTAATGACCCTATTTCTAGCAATATTATAGTAGACTTTTTATAATACTTTGAACATTATATGTATGCCATTTTAAAGGTCTCAACAATAGCTTTCTATCGGTATCAAGTTCGTCCAAATCGGACGTGCGAGTCAAAAGTTATTGTGTTTAGTTCTGGGCAACATTTTAAGTTTTTATTAAAATTCAAAAAAAAAAAGAGACAATTTTCAAAATTTTAGTCCCACATCGGTTAAAAATAAAAAGTTCTGAGTTCTCAACCTCTATAAATACAAGGCCATGCCTTGAGAAAATTACATCAATTTGGGTATTTGCATTCTAACCCCTGAGGTAAGAATATTTGCAAAAAAGTCCCTCAACTAGAAGAAATTCTAGAAAATTCCCAGGAATTCCTGAAAATATTCAGGAGGTCCTTTGAAAAGTTTTTTTTGTAGGGCCTACTGCCTCGAGATACGCGCTACCTCGAGATTCACATCGTACGAGGTTCAAAGATTTTGGGATTCTAACGTATTCACTGGTAAGTACATAGTTATTTATTTTATGCCTTTATTTATTAATTATTTATTTATTTAATTAATTAATTATTATTTATTTAATTATTTATTTATTTATTTAATTGATTAATTAATTAATTATTTATTTATTTATAAATATTATTTTTATTTTTTTTGAAATAGTAGAAAATTCACAGAATATTGTAGAAAAATTCTAGAAAATTCTATTATTTTTGGGGAAAATGTCTGAAAATGCTACTCTTGTTATCTGTTAAATTTTAGCAAGGAAAAATCCCAATTCTTGTATTTTCCACATAAAATGTGTAAATGCATTGATAATTTCTTGTAATCTTAAAAACATGAAATTATGATAGATGAGGACATGTGTAATCTATTTAGTTGGATGAAGTCATGCTCAAATTCATTTAAAATGAGATATATGCGTTTTTCATCCGTTTTATGTATTCGTTTTCTAAGATATTAATAGGGCTTAAATGTTCTTATTTTTAGTTTCAAAATGCAAAAATAGGAATGCTATGCATGTAAAGATGTTTCTACAAACATTATTATTTTATGCATATAAATACGATTGATGACATGAATAAGAACGTGATTGGGAATGTGGAATATCAGATTAGTTGGAATCAGGCGTTGTCTCATTTCTTTGAGACCCCTTGGGGTTTTAGTCCCCTAAAGCATCAGGCGTTGTCTTATTTCCTTAAGACCCCTTGGGGTTCCAGTCCCCTAAAGAAGAGGCGTTGTCTCATTCATGAGACCCCTCGGGTATTTATACCTAAAAGAAAATTAGGGAATCCGGAGAGAGGATACCTAATGAAACAATTAGTGTGCACATTAGGGAGTTTACTTGTGGACTGGAAGTGTTGACATCGTACACTAGGACCGATGGAATGTTGGTACGAAATACATCAGAATTGATAGTTTGACTTTATAGAAATGGTCACGGGTATTCCGATAAGAGAAAGGTTGACTATTATATGAAAAGACTTCATTGTATTCGAAGTTATACGTAAGTAATTGATGGAGAGTTGAGTTTTATCGAATTACATGTGAAATACATTTGCAAATTGTATTTGTTTTAAAATAAACAAAAGTCGCTGATTTAAGTGGATTTTACGCATGAGGAATGTACTTACTGGGCCCTAGCTCATCGTTTTAAAATGTTTTGTTTTCAGGAAAGGATAAGGGGAAGTTGGACTGATGCTTCCAGCATTTCTGTTGATAGACTTGTGCTTTTGACGATGTTATATTTTGTTTAATTCTTCTATCTTGTAGAAGGATACATGAGTTATGTAGGTCCTTTGACCGTTTAGTAACATGTATTTGGGAGTACGATATATATACAATGTTTTCTTTTGGATGGGCATATTACGGTTTTGTTTGAAGTAAGACATCCTCTAACATTATTAATGTGTCAATGAAGTGCGTTTCGTCTTCTGAATTGTTTAAACAAAAAAAAAAAAATTATCCGGTGTATTTCCGCTGCATCGTGATACCAGTTTTGTTTAACTGTGCGTTTGTATGATCAGATCGCGCCTCAAGATACAAGAAAGGTCGATATGACCTAATATCGGATTTGGGGGTGTGACAATGAGAACCTAGAAACTGATGCATGTAAAAAATCTGGAATAATACTAGATCCTATGAATCATATATAATTTAATTGGTGAGTATGAAATGTTCAGTTATCAGACTAGCCTTACCAAGCCACCAAAGGGCAACTAGTGTGAACAATCCAATATATCCGAATAACTTTTGCACGTCGACCCTTTCTCCTTCTTCTCCAGCAAACTTTTTTAGGAGGACTGCAGCATGATTGTTTTCCTAATGAGTATTAGCTTGCCAATATATGATAAAAATAATAATGCACAAATAAATAAGTCATTTCAATCAGACACTGAATATAAGGAGAGAAGGTCAACCAGTGAATAGTCCATATGTCATAGCTGAGAGAAGACCAAAAAGATCACCTACAAGAGAACGCTTCCCATTTCTGCATATAAAACAGAATTATTCATTATAAAGTATAAGCCTAAGATAGAAACATGAATGTAACTAATGAAGAAAATTAAGTGTCAAATTCTGCAATCATGGCTTGCATAAATGTGCTGCACAGGATTTTGTGTCATAAAATAGAAAAGGAAAATCACTGCTTTTGGCCAAACACATTTAGCCGTGATATACATGATTCGTCGGATTGAGTAAAGAAAACTCTCATTAGAAAGAGCTTAACCATGAATATCCTGGGAAAATGAAATGGTTCCTGTAGCTTATAGTTGCAAGAGATTTTTGTGCACCAAATAAAGGAAATACAATTTATTATGATGTAAAAAAATTAGCTGAGACTAGGAAAGCAAACTTACGCAGTAGCACTTAATTGTGACTCATCCGTGGCCCAAGTCTTCCCCAGAGTTGTCATGGCAACACCAGCCATGCTGACAAAGACGGCAACTACTTTTGCCATATTTAGAGAGTCTTGTCCCAGAAATGCACCAATGAATAGAGTAAAAAGTCCCGAAGTTGAGGACAATACTGTTGTACTTGCAACACTTGTACGTGCAAGTGCAGCATTAGATAAATACTGTATACAACAAAAACCATTAGTAATTACTTCAGTTTCTTCGAAAAGAATAGAAACTTTGATGGGTACTTCCAGTTTCTTTGAAAAGAATAGAAACTCCGATAAGTAATGTAAAATAGAATATTTTTTTGGTAACCCTGTCTGATTGGATAGGGAAAGGATGCTTACGTCAATAATCTTACAGAAAGGTGCCATATTGATAATTAACTCGCACTCAATAACATGTAAAAAGCTTAAAATGTGTTGAAAGGATAAACAAATTTAGTTTTTCTGGAGCTACAGTCCAGACCTCTTCTCTGTAGAGCGGCAATTTTCTTTTCACGTGGAGGGTTGACATGGCCAATCCAGACCGGACATCTGGTAGTCCAACCTCAGGATTGGCCACATGGATGGTGCCCTTGTCCACATCATGCCTATAAACTACCCTGTATTGTACTTCCCCCAACTAATTGCATCCATTGCATTTTAAAAATTCTTAAAAACAAAAAGAACAAGAGAAACATGCCTCTTTTTGCCACATGGTGGATTACCATTGGGCTCAATTTTACCACATGGGGAGATGCTGAGGTCGCCAAATGCATGGACCCCTTGGGCCAACACCTCCTCTTCCATTTGTAAAGAACAACCCGCCACTCCTGAGAAGAATTCTGAGTGTTGCTCCAGAAAACTCATCCCCTATATGTATGTATGTATGTGTGTGTGAGTGCGAATGTATATATGTAAGTACAATTGATCTAATTATCAAAAGAAATATATGCCAAAAGATAAAGGAAATTAAAAGAATGGGTCCAGGTGTTTTCTCACACTTCTACAACAATATGATTAACTCTTTTAAAAGGCCAAATTTATGCTAACTTCTTAAACAGGTGAAACAATACAAGGAATCTGAGAATATCCACTGCAACCATGGCAGTACCTCACCTCTGTTATAAACCAGATAGGGGCAATATAAAATCCATATTTAGCAATTTCCCTCATTGTAAGCTCTCTTTCATGTTTGAGCATGTCCACATCATCGTTGCTTATACAAACTAATGGCCTTCCCTCTTCCTGAGCAGAAAGGTCCGTCTCACTGTCTTTTCTAGCCAACGAGCTCTGAAGTTCCATTTCCAAGATGTTTGGCATCCCATTAAATTTTAGAGAAGAATCAACTCCAGCGAAGGACTTATCAGCGGTTTCTGCATTTTTACCACTTTTAGAAGAGTGACTTTTCAGCGAACGACATAACCAATCCTTAATGAATGCTATAGGGAGGTAAATCACCATAAGAGAGGCTCCCAGATATGTCACTGCAAATGGCTGTTTATAGTCTGTAAAAATACCCTGTTGAATAAACATTAGCCAGGTAAAATCTCAGGTGTGAAACTATATTTCAAATGTGGATTTAAGCATTTAAATCAGTCCATTCTGAAATTTCAAATCCTTGTAAATGTGGACTTAAAAGTTATCAATGAATAGATGATCCAGAATTTTTCAACTTGTAATCAATTCCTCATAAAGCTAGAAATGTTGGAATGGGTTAATTTTTTGCAATCCTCACCAACAATCAGCCCTTGCAGTTAAGAAGTATAACTCAATAGGCAATCATGAAATGAAATTTTGAAGTGGGAGCAGCTCATCAAATAGAAGGTTCCAGCTACTAGGGCAGCATCCAAACCAAGGAACTAAACTTCGAATTCACCTGAACTTTGCTCACTTAAAATTCAGAATTAAATCAAAGAAGTTTAATTCAACATGGAGAACAGGAGAAGTTTTGTAAAACTTTGTCTACTAAGAGAAGTTTGGAGATATAATGCATTTACACAGTTATAACACTAATATAGCTTAAATGGATGAAATTACAGAGAAAAATGGTTTTTACTGAAGAATAACTTCAAAATACGCAACTCGATGAGCATTTGATCTTGATTTCAACACCTACAAGTTTTTTTTTACTCAAAAACCCTTAATAGAGTGGCCATTTTTTACCTAGGAACCTCCCAAAAGAAATAAAATAGAAAAAATGAGGTAGAAGTGTTTTAAACACTTCTCATATGTTTTAAAGTTTCAGTCCTAAACTAGCAAAATTCGCTGAAATATTAGTGGTAAACTTTGCTTCACCAATTGAAAATCGGCAAAAATTGAAAAAATGCGCTAAAAATTCAGCTAGTGTAATATCGTGATCCAAACACAACCAATTTCAAGGCGCAACGGAAGCAATTGAACAACAAAGAATGCTCATCAGCCCATGGACAAAAGAACATGTCAAAGGATGTAATGACCACTGTAACTAAAGGATATGAAAACATCAGGGTGTGGACAGGTGGATGATCATATGAAGGAGAAATCAATCAGTGATAAGAAGGAACAACATCATAGTGTACAGCCCATTTAAAGTTTTATTTGTCAAAATCAATTGTTGCATCTGACAATTCAGATAATGGATGACTTTAATTAAGCTAATTGAAAAAGTTGTTAAGGAAGTTGGTGGGATCGTTTGATTTCCTAGATGTAGTCTATTTCGTGGACCACACACACACACACAGATGAGAGTGCTTGGGAGGATTGCCATGAGTTACTAGGGTGTATGCATTTAGATAGGTTTGCCTTCATAGTTTTCATTCTTATCAAGTTCCCTTTCGTGATAGATTTGATTAGATGTTGTCGTTTCCTTTGGAATGATAGGATATATACGTGAATATTAAAAAATATTGAATTGTTGGGTAGAAGATTTCGTTGCAAAGTAATTTCGTCGCCACTTGGCATGCTAGTATTGGTTTCCTCCATAATTCTCCAATGACAAGGCAATGAGAAATTATTTTCTTGTACTGATAAAAAAAAAACATACATCACACTGATAAAAAAAAGAAATTATTTTCTTGTGTCTAGCACGTTTAGAAGGTTGATTCATCCCCCAAAGTGAATCGTTTGCTTGGGTTCTTAGCATTTTGGCACTAGAGCTGATTGATCGATACCATGGTGGCAAGAACAATATCACAAGATACACCAAACATCAAAACCAGATTTTGTTAGTTCTAGGAGAATTTCAAGTTAGATTCTCGAGAGAAACGGGGCTTGAGAGATGCAGCAGATGCTAAAGAGGCTTGATCAGCGATATGAGAGCTTATCATTGGAGAATGAGATAAGATTGTGGGGCCTCATCATAGTTAAACAACTACAGGAAGGCTCAGTAAAGGTCGTACATACACGGTCCGTCAAGCTTAGTTTTCCAAGATTTGATGGAGAGGATCCCCTCAGGAGGATCTCTAAAGCTGACTGCCTATTTCACTACCGTCAAACCCTTGAAAAGAAGGTTGAGATTGCTTCATTCCATCTAGAAGGAGAAGCAACCCCATGGAATGACTGGATGGAGCAAAATATAGACTCAATATCATGGGAAGAATTTGTAGATGCATTAATGGTGAAATTTGGCCCCATGACATATGAAATTTCCATGGCATAGCGAATCTACGACAGCCATCGACATTTTGGGGGTACCAGACCAAATTTGGGCAGTTTTCGTGCCAAGCACACGGATGGTATTAGGAACACATGATGAATTTCATCACAAGGCTAAAGCAGGATATTCAGGCTGATGTAGAGTCCTTCCGACCAACCACGCAGTCAAAAGCCATTGGTATAACTTGATTACAAGAGAAGCATGGGTTGAACCACCAAACACAAGGAAGCTCATCATTCAAAGCTAGATCTCGACTATGACCCCTAGACCCTACTCTGGAGGACAACTACCCCATCTACCAATCAAAAGGCTTAAATTAGTGGAGATGAGGGAAGGGACCAGGGTTTGTGCTTTAACTGCAATGAACAATTTAAGCCTGGCCATAATTGCAAGCATCAACAACTCTTCCTTATAGAGGGGTATTGGTCTATCAAGATTGCACATAAAGGCGTAGAATGGCTGTTTAGCAAACTTTCAACTTGGTTGACAAGGTTTGATCTGAAGGTGATAGGAATGTTGAGACCCCACACATATGGACGAGAGTGCTTGGGAGGATTGGAATGAGTTACTAGGGTGTATGCATTCAAAAAATATTTAAATAGGTTTGCCTTTTTTTTTTCTGGTAAGTTAGTATAATGATTATAATCCATAAGTTAGTTGTCATCCTTATCAAGTTTCCATATTAGATAGATTTAATTAGTGTTTGTCATATCCTTATATGGAATGGTAGGATTCGTAGGAGAATATTAAACAATATTCAGTTGTGGGGTTTGCTTGTTGGGTAAAAGATTCCATTGCTACTTGGCATACTAGTAATGATTATAATCCATAAGTTAGTTGTCATCCTTATCAAGTTTCCATATTAGATAGATTTGATTAGAGTTTGTCATATCCTTATATGGAATGGTAGGATTCGTAGGAGAATATTAAACAATATTCAGTTGTGGGGTTTGCTTGTTGGGTAAAAGATTCCATTGCTACTTGGCATAGTATTGGTTAGGGGAATAAGGTAATGTCAATAGTACAAAGGCCGTAATTCTCGATCGACAAGGTAATGAAGAGATTATTTTCCTGTGCCTAGAACATTTAGGAGGTTGATTCACCCTCCATAGTGAATTTTTTGCTGGGTTCTTATCAAAAGCTTGAGCAGACGGTTCAGCACCTAGAGAATGACCTCGAAAGCAGAACTTTTTTTTATTAAACAACAAATGCCAGCCAACAAACTGTGGATAAAAGACGGGATAACATGATGTCTGATTTTTAATTTGCAAATATCTGACAGTACCAGACCACACAATCCATACGTTAGAAGAAACCATTAAACAAGCTACATTGGACAGTATAAAAGAAAACCCAACCAGCTCTGATGCCATGTTAAGATATCAAAATGGATGCATAGAACAGAGAAAAGACAAACATTTAACACAAAGTTGGGCCATTCTTAGATATTGGGACTGAAAGTATCCCATTACCTGCACTTCAGTTGGCACTTGTAGCCATCAGCATTTTACCATTTAAATAAATTATGAGCCTGTGCCATGAATCAAGAAAGTAGTGAAGGCTTACTTAACAATGATTTATATTCCATTTACGAAACGTTACAGTTGTGTGGATACTTCCTAAATGTTGTTTTTTATTTTATTTTCGTAAATTTCTCATAGTTTTCAATTTTCTATTTAATTTTTCTTTGTTTTATATTTCCATGCCTTGAGGTTCTCGGAAAAAATCTTGCCTAGCTTTTTGCCTTTAATGACATAGGTAGGAAAGTGGTGGCTCAGTTACATGGAACAGCTATAAAGTTGAGTTCACATTTTCATGCAATGTATCACATGTAGAATTGGAAATGCTGGACAGGTTCTTTTCTAGATGGACAAGAGTTCTGGGTTGGCACCATTTTCTCTTGTTTTGCATCTTCCTTGCCAAGACTCTAAAATCCAATGCTAGGGCGAAAGGATTTTGGAGATGTTGGTAATCAAATAGTTGAACCTTGAGGCGCTGAGAGGTTTTGCTTAGGCACACTATAGGCAAGTCATTAACTCTTCATTACAACTTGGAAGGAATCTTCATTCTACATCGAGAGGGGAACTGATGTTGTAGCATGGTTTGGGCTAGTAACGTCTTTAGATCAAGTTCTTTTACAGAGTGACCACAGGTTCCATCCTATGTCCGATGGTATATGGAGCCAGGATGTCACCCCACATGAGTTGATATATGTATAACTGATGAGCTACAGATCCTTATAAGAGCCAGCTTGGTAGAAGGGAACATCTTGACTAGGAGCTGTATGATGTGCAAGGAGGAAATGTAAATTAGATATAAACTGTTCAATTGGTGCTCTTTTCGCTGATGAATTACAGATTTATATGCAAACGAAAACAAAATACAAGAAGAAAAAACTTAGGGAAGAGAGTTCCCCATTAAAAAGCAAGGTCGACGTGCACCTTTTGAAGTAGAAACAGCCAATCACATTAAAAGAGCCCCCTTTCATAACTAAGGGATCCACGAAAGAATCTTTACAAACGAGACGACCTTGAAGAAATACCCTCATTTTCAAGTCATTAGAATCCATAGATTTGATAGGAGGGGAAAAGACTATGGGGATTTCTCTGAGGAAGTCTCTAAAGATACCACCAATTCTCACTTCACCAGGATTCAAGAGAGTTTCCATTGAAGTTTTTAACATTAACAATCCCCTTTCCAAGGGCCTCTGTTGGGGAACAACCTGCAGTTAACCAAACCCCTATATAGAATAGCACCCCACACCCACTCGAAGTCCTCCCTATTGAAAGTAAGGAATTCCTTTAGAATGGAAGCCCAATGAATTATCAACCTTTTGTGCTGTCAAAAAAGTCTTGGAAATCTGAGATTTATCTTCAAATTTTACATTGTAACCTTCCTTTCGAACTCCTCAACAAAAGGCATAAGGAAGGATCCTCCAAAGAAACTTTCCTCTTTCTCCATGGTCTATTTGCCAAACTGGAAAAGGTGGAAAGTGTATCTCATGGGAAAATCCAATAAACCCCAAAAATCTCTAAAAAGTAACTCCACAAAATCTCTAACTACCAAGCAATGAATGAAAAGGTGATTGACCGACTCCTCTATGTTCAAGCACCTCATACACCTATTAAGAAGAAAACGATCCCTATAAACAAGATGATCAACTATTTAGCTTACTAATTGGTTAGTAAGCTCCTCAGTCCCTCAGGCTATCTCCTTTGTGGATTATTTAATGTTTACCTCAGCTAGAACCTCATTATTTCCTTACCGACAAGTTTAGAGAGAATATGGAAAATTTCAAGTGGGAACAGAGATGATATCAAATTGTAGAAGATATTTCCTCCTATTCTATATGGTGTGCTCAAGGCGTCTAAGGAGCTTAGTTTTCAAATTACTTGATGAGTATTACTACCACGGCTAATAAGCAACTGTATGTATCCGAAAATTGTAACTTCATCTAACCAATTCTATCTAAACTTTGCCTACAATTTAGCTATAGTACTCAAATGCAACTTTCTCCTAACATCATGACCTTAAGAGATATCCAGCTGTATCTAACCTAAAATTAAAAGAAAACAATTGAAGAAAGAAATAAATGCGGCAGAAATCACGGATTCCAGTCAACATAAACCTGTTAATTGCAACCAGCTATTACCCATGTAAATATAAAGTCAAATTCCAGCAATTTCAATAGATCAAAAAAAAAAAATTAATCATAAAACAATAACTCAAAATCCATAAAATATAACAACTCAATCCATCACATATTTGATCCGAAATTAGCCATAGAAAACGAATTGAAAACCCTAGAAACAGATCAAATGGTGAGTTTTAATTCGAACTGACCTGCGTGACTTCTGCAGATGTGACCCATATAATGACGACCGTGACAATGAGGAACAATCCAGCCTTATATTTCCAACCCATTACAAATCGAAAGACAGCAAAAGAAGTTTCAAAGAAGAAGAAGAAGAAGAATTTAATCGAAACGCAAAGATCTCTCTGTCTCTCTCTTCCAGATCTTCATTCAACTCGCACTCGACTCACTTTCCACCGACATGAAATCAAGAGATTGAGAGATGGAGTGATCTCAGCTCATCGATCTGTTTGTGCGTAAGAGAGAGAGAGAGAGAGCAGAATGCGTTCATAATAAGATTTCGTTGGCTTCTCGGGATTGTCCTTTCATTCTTTCGTTGTTTCTCATTTTCCGTGTGGACGCTAGTTTGAAAATGTACGTCACTATCTCTATGATAATAAAAACTCTTTAAGACCGCTAAATCAGGGACCATCTGGAGGGTGTGTTTGGCTACAAGTGAAGCATTGTGCTCATCAAGGCTAAGCTGAGTGAGAATTATTGTGACCCCTCTCGGGAGTCGTGTGCTCAGCCCTGGATTCTCGTGGTTGAGCACCAGCAAAAAAGTGAAACGTGAATGCCAGCTCAGCACTATCAACCACCGTTGGATTCTTGGAGGGGTTACAAAAAAGAGGGTCCCCTAAGCCCAACCCTGAAAGAAAACCCAAAAAGCTTATAAGTACAGGCCATCTTCAACAAACAATGTATCTTGACAATCACCATATCGAATAGGTCTAATCCTTGGGTTAAAAATCTTCCCAACGTAATCCCTCGTCTTCATCCCCGTCCCCTTGACCGTTATCTAGATTTGGTCAAAGATCTTATCCTACCCTCTCGCCAATGGAACATGGCTTTGATCAATTCCAATTTTTCTCCGGAAGTTGCCAGGCAAATCTAAGACATCAATCTTAGCTAAACCATGCCCCTTATCGAATTTTTTTGGGACTTAGACCCAAAAGGCAAATTGTCTACCAAAGCCACCTACTCTTCTCTTTGCATTGTCCCTCTCCAATCCCAACATCACAATATGCCACCATCCATCTGGAGGTCTATATGGCGCATGCACATTTTTTTCGTGGCCAATTATTTATTATTTAAAATTTTTTCGAGACTTGTTGATGTTGGAAAATCCAACTTTCCCTTCTATGTGTAAATTAAAGAAGGAATCCCACAAGAACGAAAAATATAAGAATCTTGATGAAAGCAAGATAATCAAAATAAATAAAATTAAAATACGCCACAATTTTAATGGGAAAATCCCCTCAATGAGATAAAAACTATGGGACACTAGTTCAGAAAACTTCTACTATATAAAATAGGATTACAACTTCTCTAGATAAAACTAAAGGATGCCAACATCAAAAGAGCAACATTAGCTCTTTGATATCCAATTAACTTCACTAAGAAAATGATGAAAAAAATAAAATGGAAGAACAAAACTTCTTTACTAAGGAAGCGTTTGGCAACACAAAAATAAGTTACTTATTGACATTTATAAGCCAAAAAATTTTAAAAGTTAGTTTGAATGTGTTTCATATTTAACTTTTGAAAGTTAAAAACTAACTTAAAACTAAAGTTAATTTTTTTAGCTTTTAACTTCTAAGAGAAATTACTTCTCAAAAGTAGAAAGCCTTCCGACGCTTTTAATTCATATGACTTTTTTGAGGTAAAAAATCAAATAGTAACTTCTACTATAAGTAGAAGTAATTTTATGTCTCGTTCTCAAACGCCCACTAAATAGGAGCTTCCAAATACCTCCAATGAAACTCATGAAGAAGCGACGAATGGTAAACTAGCAATAAACCGACAATATGGATTGATCTTCACAACTCAAATGAGAGAAGGATGCACACTTTATCTTCTCTCAATTCTCAACTCTCTATCACACTATCAAGTAAAGGTGAAAATAACCAATGGCCAATGACAAAGCCAGAATTTTCTTCAAGGGTGGGCAAGAGATTACTTGCGTTTTGCTGCCATGGAGTTGCGAGTTTGGGATTCAACAATAGAGAGGGAAAAGAGCTTTTTGGGAAGAGAGGAGACTTGATTTTTTTTATTTTTTTGCATTTTTTTTATTAATTCAATGTTGCAATGAGTATTATAAAAGCTCAAGGTGATATAATTTTTTTAAAGTGCGGCCCTAAAAGGTGGGCTCACACGATTACTAAACATGGACTAGAAGAACTGGATCGAGACTAACCTTAGCTGGCCCCAAATAGTGTGGTCTAATTTAAAATATATATATATATTTTTCAAAGTTGAGGGTAGTCTGTTGACCACCCTTGACCCCCTTGCATGGCTCCTCCACTACTAGGGGTGTAAATTCGGACCTTTTGTAAGGGGGCTCGACTCAGCCCGTACCTTTGAGTCAATTCTTTTTTTTTTATATAAATTTCAAGCCCTTAGAGTCGAGTTTGCCCTAATATGCAAGGCCCTAATCGCTTTCTCAACGATAACAGTAAGCACTCTCAACTCTCTCATAACACTATCAACCTTCTCTTAACTCTCTCTCTCTCTCTCTCTCTCTCTCTCTCTCTCTCTCTCATGTAATACTCTCTACCTCTCTCGACTCTTAAGAAAGAAGCAAAGGAGGAGGAATTTTCAATCTTCATTTTAGAAAATCAATCAATCAAGTTTGTTTCTCTTCTTCTTCATTTTCTTTTTCTTTCTCTTCTTTTTTATTTATAAATCTGATTTTATGTGCATTTCAAGAAGTTTTATTTTTTTAGGGTTTTATGTGAGTGTTTGGAGTTTATTTTTTAAATTTTATTTAAGGTCATTTTTTGGTAGCATTAGTTTGGAGGAAAGAGTGGTACTTCGGTGCTATTTTTAGGAGTGGTGAAGTTAGTTTTGGGGATTGTTTTGAAAACTCGTTTATGAGGATATTGGACTTTTTAGTCTTTGAATTCCTCATGTATTTAGGTAATTATTGTTACTCATAAGTGATTATAGTTTTGTATTGTGTTTTCTATTGAAAATTTTATTTTCTTTTAATGTTAATTTTATATGGTGAGTACATAAATTAAACTTTTAGAACATGTTGAAATGTTTTTAAGGCATTAAGGTTTGGCGTTTATCTTGTCACCAATGAATTTAACGAGTAAATGGTTTATTTATGTACTTGATGTTAGAACTTGTTACGATACAAATAAATGTTTCAAGAAATTTAGATATTTAGAGGAGGTTCAAGGTTCAACGTGTAAATAAAATTAATGTTGTGATGATAATGTTTGTGGAATATGATTATCTACTGATATCTGGTGGTGTAAGGAGATGTCTATTTAATGTTGAATTTTTTCAGTTGATGTAAATTAATTTTACTTTTGAATGGATCATTCTATATGTCCAATTTTTCAAAGCGTATATTTTTGCAGATTCTTATCCCTGACATGTAACAGTTCTAACTCAATTATTTTTGGAACAAGCGTCCTTTTTTTGCTTAAAAAATATATATTTCTTAATGCTCTTCTTATAGACCCCGGTCCTACCCTAACCCGACCGTAATCCTTGATGGTAGGGTAGTGCCTGGGTAGTTTAGGCCATCCAAGTGCTCGAGCCAAGCTAGGGCCTCACCCTTATAAGCCTGGCCAGACCCTTGCCCTAGCCACTAGCAATATGACATCTTATCTTGGGGAGAAATTTTTCAGAGGACTTATTTGACAAAAAGAGTGAAGACCGAAGACCTATAAAAAAATCTCAAGTTTGAGTGCATGTCTGAAAAATTCAGATCTAAATACCTAATAGAAGAAAATTAGAGGCTTGTCTGGAAAAACTTAGTCACGGGGACTTATATGAGAGGAATCCATTTTTGGTCACTTGCTTTAGTGGCCGGTATTGGTCACTAAAGTCTGTACACTTGACATGTACCCGGCAACTCTATTTTAAATTTTTAAAATTAAACTTTGTTAGAAAACCATATTGTCAAATGTTGTCGTGAGTACTTGTCAAGTGTATCGGCTTTAGTGACCGAGATGGGTCACTAAAGCAAGTGAACAAAAATTGACTCATTTGAAAAAAGCTTGAAAATTGAGGCCTTATTTGAAAATTTTAAAGTTCGGAGACAACATAAAAATCATAAAATTTAGGACTTATCTGAAAAATGGTTAACGGACTTATCTAAAATCTCTGAAGTTAGATGACTTTTTGTGCATAAAGTTTAAAATTTGAGGACTTGCCTCAAAAATCACAGAGGACGTATTAGAGATGCCACCTCAAATGACATTTTTCTTTTACCTTTTTTTTTAAACATTCGAGTTTTTAAATTGCTCACCAGAGTGGTGGTCGGCCGGCCATGAGACTCCGGTAGGTTGGACGCCCGTCACCGGTGACCAACCTATCGGAGTCTCGGTTGGCCAACCTCCACTCTGACTAATAATTTTAATATTAAAATCTTATGTTTTATGAATTTTTTTTAATATTAGATCTTTAAATTGTCCTCGGAGTGGTGGTGGGCCAGCTATGAGACTCCAATGGATTGGTCGCTAGTAATAGGTGGCTAACTCATTGGAATCTCATGGCCAGCCATCCACCACAAATGTTTGATTTAAGGTTTGAGTTTTGGTCCAAATCGTTGTTCCGAAAGTTGAAAACAATGACATTTGCGTCTTTTAACAAAAAATATGGTAGTCAACTCAGGCCAACACTAGTCAAATGACACTGTATCGAGTCAAGTATGTCAGCTTTTTCAAATGGGGGCATGTCAAATTTCAAAGATAACATGGGGCATGTCAAAAATTCTCTAAAATTTATGACCCTTAACTCAGACATGATCGTGACCCGTTATAACGGACCATTGAAAAACCTTGGACTTGACAGCAACCCTCCAATTTTTCTTCTTTTGTTTTTGTACTGTTGGACCACCTCGCTCCCTCCACGTAGAAAGGAGGGTTCAGGTAAAGTGGCCTTCCCCCAAAATGCCACGTGTCATTTTTTTTCTGCCCCCTGATCCATGAATGTTTGCCCACTTCTTGGTGGACCCACACTCTAAAAATCATCCTGATTGGTGATTGCCAGCCATTTGCTTCGAGCATTTTTTCATCATGAACTTGGAACTCATCCATAGAGTCGCTCATGAAGCCCATGACGAAAAAGAAAAAAAAAAACTCAAATCCAATGGCCAGAAATCTAATCACGATGATTTTTAGATCATAGGTCAAAAAAAGGGTGGGCCGACCATTCGGTGGTAAGTGAGCCCAAAAGTGCCACGGGGCAATTAGGAGAGAACCATAGGAATCCTTTCCTACGACCTGCCTATAGACAAGGCACGCTCTCCACTGCATGATGAAAAGATTCTCACTTTTTTTATATCCAAATAAGCAACGGCTGTCATTCAAAAGGAAAGGTGCAATATATTGTAGGCTATGGGTGTGACCTGGAACAAGCGCTATCAGCATTCCACGTGGCAAGATAACCTTGTCTTAACTGGAATGTAGTCTGCAGTGACAGCCCAGAAAACTTTTCCCCAAAGTCAACCAGAAAACAATGGGGCCCTCCTAAAGGGAAACTACAAGGTAGGCATATGGTCACAAATTACAAGATCAAACTATTTTACAACGGAGATAATTTACAGCCAAGGAATTGCTTCCCTGTATTCGAAGACAAGAACAGTGGTTTCCTGATCTCCCCAACTATACAAATTAGCAAACAATATATATGTCCAACTGTTTTTCTTGAGAGGCAGAGAGACTGGTTTTCTGCCAATGCCCTCATGGTTGAGTGGTAAGAGGCACCCCTCTTAAGGGCTTACCCCAGATCGAGTCCTGCCAGGTCAGCATACTTGTTTCATTCTTCCAGTTGATTGTACAGTCGGATACATGTGTCATAGAAGATTATAACTGCAATTCTTTCCTACCAACCATGAGTCACGAGACTGCACACAAATGCAAGAATTGCAAGTTTAGAGATACAACTGTGTCTTGGCATCATGGCCGTGCCAACTTCAAATGCCATCTACCATCTTTGTTTAGTAGTTCAAGAGCTGAGAGTGCTGACGAGCGGAATCCTTTCATGTTAACTGCAGCAGAAAGTTTGCCTGAATCAATCACTCTCAAGCAGCCTTCCAGAAATTCTCTCACCTCGGGTTCTAGCAATGGAAATGTGACAGCAAACCATGCCATGGGCTCTAAGATCTCTCCCAAGAGATTGATAGTGGCCTCCAAGTCAATGCATCTGATGTGCATTACAGCCTGAGAATTGACACAAAACTAAAAGTTAGATGACGCTCCTCATATAACCTCCTCTACTTACAACTAAAAACCACTACAGAAGTTCCAACAAGAAGACCACTTTAACTCGATCAAACTTTATATTAAGAGCAGCTTTTGCCACTTTCGGATCTAGATATTTGATGTTTCTACAAAGACAATCACTAAACATTTTAAATCATCTTTATTGGGATATTCATTTTTTTTGTGTGTGTGGAAATACATATCTTAAATTTTTTAGATACTGTTTGTACATAAACGTCCTGGGGACACACATCATCATCATCTATGCCTTCCATATTAGTATTTTAAAATGTTGCTTACCCAATCCAGCACCAATAGCAATTACTGCACAGCACCCACTCATGCAAGTACGAGCCGACCACCATAGTCTTTGCTGTAGATCAAATCTATGGTCAGTGTCATTGTGGTAAAGGTTGTGATGCCAGAGGAACCATTACTACAGGACATGGTGTGTGTGTGTGTGTGTGTGTGTGTGTGTGTGTGTGTGTGTGTGTGTGTGTGTGTGTGTGTGCTGCAGTTAATTTTCTTTCATATCAAAGGTGTAGTTCAATCTTCCTACATCACTATATAAGTAATACTAGACCAAAACTCAATTTGGGTTTCCACAAAACCAAAAATATTTAAAGTAAATTAGAGAAATGATAAGTTGTCATTCAAGGTCTAATAATCTCTATGCGGTTTAATTTAGAAACCTTGTTAAAGGGGACTCAAAGGAACACGTTATTAGTTGGGTTCTAGTAAAAAGAAAGGGTCTTAGAAACTATCCCCTATCATCAAGCAAATCCGGGAGTTGGCTTTCTGTAATGTGTATGAACATCTTGTTCTCCCTTATCCCAAGGTTAGCCAATGATATGGCTGCTGACGTCCTAGCAAAGGAGGCGTTTCTAGGGCCAGCTTATATTGTGGCGTAGAGTTGCCGGTGAAATCCTTTTGCTTTTTGCCCTCCCCCTTTTTGTGTCCTCTTTTCATTTTGTCTTAATAAAGTTTTTACGTTACTACTCAAATTTTTTTGACAAGATCATATTATCATTTGATTAAAAAAAAAACGTTGTCCCACAAAGAAGGGTCCTTATATGGCTCAGTTGGTTGTCTCATCAGAAACAATAATAGTCATATTTGTACTCAATCCAATTATACACTAGTCCACATAAAGTCAATCATGAAACCAAAGACTACGAATAGTTTAAACAGGAATTTAGATCAAGAAGACGGAGATGGAAATTGGCATAGAAAATTATACAAGCATAAGCTAAAATACCTTTCGAGCTGCAGTCAAACTTCGAGAATGACTAGGGTGTCTTCTAATTATGCTTGAAAGAAGAACAACCGTGAACGGAAGCATCGACAACTCTACAAAATTTAGAGAATCTTCGAAGAATTCAAGAAAGTGGATCATCAGGGTAACACCTTTGGCAACAGCTGGTATCAACTTCATGTCATAACCCTAGCATCCAATCATAAGTGTTACTATAATTAACATTAATAAACATAGAAATAGAAGTTCAGAATGTAATGACTGAAGTCTAAAAGTAAACAACACGATATTGAAGAGAGGGTTCAAAACCAACATTAAAATCTTTAAAAGATAAAACTAAATCAGTAAACAAAGGCTGAGATCTTAGAAATCATTATCATGACTCACATAGCACAAAGATACAAAGACTAAACCCTGAAAGGGCCAAACCACAACTGATAATTGCAGTATATGCAAGGAGATTGAACCAGCAATTGTTTAGTGCTATTATCAACAATATCAGATCTGTAAATGAACGACAGAAATGTTTCCATGGGAAACCCATACCCTAGCATACGCTTAAGTTATAGCTTGTTCCAAAAGGGCAGTGACAGGCACTAATAACTGCAAACTTAACAAAAACAATCCAAAGTGCAGGAGAGAATTTCAGGCTGCCTAAAATGAACTGATAAAGTTCGGATTTCGATTCCATCTCAGTAGTACGAGGTGAATGAGATCAAAACAGTGAAAATTGATTGCTGCAGATGAGGAGCCAAAAGTAAATAAGGACTACAAAAGGAAAAGAATATGTAAGATCCATATTTGTTCTCCATTGTTTAGTCAATTGAGAAAATGGGTATTCAAACACAGCACATCTGATTTTGGTTAAGGTAGTTTATAGCAAAATGGACATTTAGAACTTCGAATTTGGTTATTATAGATCAGATTCACACCAAGGATAAGCTTAAACAGCTGATGATGAAAGAATATATGTTCTATAACAAGCCAGAAACATAACATACAGAATGAGTGAAGATTTCAACTTTGTGTAGTCTTTTCACATATGATCAACTACCAATCGAGCATGTACACAAAATTAGCAACAGAATAGTTCCCTATAAAATAGCAATAAGGGAACATTTATTATGCATAAGATTCTACAGACCATTATTTTGAAACCAAAAAAATTTATATGTTGTGAAGGTGTACCCATAAGGTAAATAGAAAAATAAACAAATTAATCAAAATTATAACAAAGTAAAACACATTGAGAATGTAAAGCACCAGATAGTATAGGGAAATTACAAAACAAAATATGCTTCCTATTGAGGTAAAAGCATGAGCAGCATCAACAAGAAGCTGGACTGTTGTCAAGGGAAGACGTAATTTCGAGAAAAGACCACCACCAACTTGCTAGATATCACTCAAGCAGAAAATTGCTAATTCAAGATTTAAAGTTAAAATGCAGACAAGGGTATTTCTAGATGCATTAGAGTGTCATCATGCTGAAATGGAACTGCTATAGAAAGAAATTACCTGGAAATGTACAACCCGGAAAATGGAAGGACTTGAATAGAACAATGATGAAATGAATGCACAGATTAGTGACCCAGCCTTAAGCACTGAATCTGTAGTGATGCCGAGAGAAGACATCTTTGACCAGTTCTCAAGCAATATCTGGCACACAGCACTACCAAACGATGATATAAAATTTTCTTCTGCAGCAAAGGTGAAATTGGAGGTACCATTGAGAACACCTTAAGAACGGTCAACCAATGACACGTGTACACAGCACACATACAAGAGGAAGGGATTTCTGTTCGATAGGTTGTACCTAGGAAGATTCCTAATCCAAAAATTGACCTGCTTGGATGATCATAAGTAGTAAGTAGTAACCATCCAGTCTATCATATTCTTGTGGACATTCAGAAAAGATCTGGTGAATAGGCCAGAAAACAGTTCATAAAATAGATGGCTAGTTGATTATACACATGTGGTCAAGTCAATCTTCAGTCAGTAGAACTGCTCCTAGGTAAGTTCCATCAAATGGTGGTCCCACCCCTTTGCATGTGACCTAAGTGTATTTACCATTGGTACACTATCCTTAAGGTCTACCTCAGAGACACTAGATTTTTCTTCACAAGTGTATCTAAAATGTACTAAAACAAGGAAAAACTGCATTTCATCCACAAACTGTACTTGTGAGGAAAGACAGTTCCCAACATACCTATCTCGGGTATCAAGTGCCCTCAAGGTTTCTTCTTTCTTTACTTCACCATCATTCGACAAAGCAAGAAGGCACATCCGTCTGTTTCTAACTAAAAGGTCCTTTAGAATGTCTAACAGAATGGATATAAGAGTTGTATGATATATTTCCATTCTGCATGTAAGGATAGAAAGAGGCTGCTCTACAAGCTCCTGATACAAATTTGATGCTGACAACAACCCAACATTATTGATGGTAGATAAGCTTCTTTCGTCAATATCCATATCCGAAATCATTATACAGCGGCAGAAAAGTGGTGTAAGGAATTCAACACTAGCTCGGTCCAAACTATACCACCACTCACAAAAGGCTTCCTGCAGTGCTTCTGAACAAGACTTATCTAAGAGCAAGGGAAGCACATCTTCTATAACTGCTATTTGCAATTCAAGTTTGTCTGTGGAAGAAATATTGAGTAGACGGATTGCCTTAAGAAGCTTTAAAGCAGGTACACTGTTTACTGAAGAATTCCTGAAGACCTGACGAGCTGATTTAATTGGGAATTTCCCACAAAAAAGATTAGCACCTCCTTCATTTCCATTGCTCTGAAGAACAGACTGAACGTCTTCATCATTTATGCCAACCTGTTCTTCAAACTGATGAAGCCTCTCCTGTTTGGCAACAGAATCTCCTGAAACTTCCAACCTTTGAACCAAATGTGAAACATGCAAATGTTCTGGAAAAAGAGATATTGCCAGGCCAACCCACTGAAATGAGAATCAAGTTTATTTACAGATTAGAAAATAGAAACTTAAAGGTCCTCTCTATTTAAAATGGCATTTAAGATCTTAAGATGTCAATATTTCAACAACACCAAATCATTCGGGAGAAGAGAAAGAAAATAGAAAATGAGAAGCACAACCAAATTAAGGTGATTTATTAAGAAAAGAACGAGATCCGAACTGCATACCCGAGTAAATATATGTTCATAAGAGCGCCGATGGGCTTCCATGTGTGTAAGTAATCGGTCCAGAGGTAAGGATCTCAAAAGCTTTGACCATGAAATCTCCTCATTATTTGTACAGGTTAAGATGTAATTACAATTTCCTAAGAATGTTCCTTGACTTCGTTGAAATTGCTCTCTACAAAGTATGTAAAAAGAAGCCAATACTGCAACAGTAGCTGATTCAGTTTTGATAAAATTTGAGGGATGGTTTCTGCCGCCAGTTGAGTCACACAAAGATGACATCCCTCCTGTTTCTTCCCCCGGTGTTGATTCAAGAAGCATAAAACATGAAAAGAAAGGCTTGATTGCAGAAGCCAAAAAGCTAAACGGGAGAGAATGCATCTCATTTGCATCTGAAGAATTTTCAGAGGTCAGATTACAAGAAGCTTCGGCATATATCTCAATCGTTTGGACCAGAATCTGCAATCATACGTCTATGGAAATTAAATGGAGAGAATGCATCTCATATCTTAACAGACAGACATTTATGATTTTTTTATAAGTACTGAAAGAGAATAATTACACTGTACAAAGGAGAAAAGGAAGCAAGTGGAGTGAGGAAGACCCTCGGAAACACACAAAAAGTTAAGCTTGGAGGCTGTTAGGCCCCAAGACCTTGTCATCCCATCTAAATAGGAAGTCTTCAAAATGCAGCCCCCTAAATTTCTTGAAAGTCAAGGACCACAAAAACAGAAGGCTTTTAATCTTCAAGATAACTGAATGTATCTCCCCGACCTTGTCCTCCAAATGCGCCTGTTTCTCTCTTTCCAGATGCCCCAACAAACTGCAATAGGAAACATTTTCCAAAGAATCTGACCTCTAAGAGAAAATGTGTTGGGACTGCCAACGCAGCAAGTGTTCTAACATACTATTAGAACAGATCCAATTGATAACAAATAGCTGAAAGAAAATATTTCACACCTTGCTAGCCAAACAGCAACAAATAAGCAGATGATACACCGACTATCCACTCACTCTACACATGAAGCACATACTGGTATCATAATCTTTCTACTTATCCAATAGTCTACAGTGAGAATCCTATTGTGGATTGCCATCCAAACGACAAATGCCACCTCCGATAGAATGTGATTACCCTAAACAATAGGGACATGGGAAGAACTTTGCTATCTAGGCACAAGCAACGAGAAGAAAGAAATCACGGAGAAGGCACCTTTCAACTCCCAAGTCCACAACTTCATTCAAGCCAGCTGAGCAACTGAACCAAATTGTCCATCTCCTAATCATTAATTTTTCTTCTGAAGCCCAGGTTTGAGGAGACATTACTGTCCATTCTCTCACAACAGCGACCAGATACCCTTTAAGATCTGATAGGGCATAAAGTGAATGGAAATCTTTAGACAGAGAAGATTCCCCATACCAGATATCCTCCCAAAAATGCACTCTATCCCCCAATCCAATCTTGAACCAATCCCCCTTTTGAATTGGTAAAATATTTTATAAATTCATTTCCAAACCGCAGACTGTAAGTAGCAATAGTCAGATTACTCTCCCATCCGTAATTCCTGCTTCCATATGTGTTTGCAACAACCTTCCTCCACAGCTCATCAATCTCCTCTCCCAACCTCTATAGCTCTTAGACACTTTAGGGCTAAAAAGGAGGCAATGACACACACACACTTATCCATCTTCTCCATCTTAGCCCAAAGCTCATTCGTCCAAGAAGGTAATCCAGAAAGTTCTAGTTCACATGGTCATAAGTTTTTTCACTAATAACTTTACACAAAACAGCTGGGATACCAGAGCTAGTCCTAGAATCAACGCACTCATTTGCCTCCCTTTAACAAAATCCCCTTGGAAGTGAGATGACGTTGCTCAAAATCTCTCTCATTCTAGATGCAAGAGCTTTAGGAGATGATCTTATAAATACTCTCCACCAAAATTATCGGCCTGAAGTCCTTAAGACTTTCAGCTCCTCCTTTTTTGACATGAGGGAAATGAAAGTGCTATTTGAACCCCAGTCCAAATATCCTTCGTAGAACTCGGAAGCACATTCATGAAATCTGCCTTGAAGATTGCCCAACACTGCTTGAAGAAGAAAGTGAGAAACCATCCGGGCCTAGAGTTCGATCACCACTTAGATCCCTAAGAGCCTTGGGAATCCCCTCTTCAAAAGTGCTTTCTATGCATTCACATTGAACCACGCTAATACGAACGAACTCAAGCCCATTCAGTCTAGGTTTGTTAGGAAATGGTTCTGTATAAAATTTAGAGTACAACTTCACAACCTCTTCTCTAATTTTGTCCTCCGCCTCTATGAGACTGCCTTCAACCAATAGTCTAGATATATTTTTTGCATCTCCTCCAAACATTGGCAATATGGTGGAAAAACTTTGTATTACAATCCCCTCTTTGAACCACCTAACTCTAAGCTCCTGCTTCCTACTAAACTCCTCTAATCGAGCAAGCTTAGAGAATTCGTTTTTAGCCTCCATTCTCCTATGGGTGTCTTCGGGAGATAAAAACCCATGCTCCTCACAATCAATGGAGGCAATCTCTCCAAGCAAACCTCCCATCATAATGTCTACTCGACCAAACATCACTTTGTTCCACACTTTCAATTTCTCCTTAAGAGCCTTTTACTTCTTGCAGAAAAGTCACCCAGCCCTTCCTAAAAAGTTGAAGGAATTCCACGACGATGCCAAAAGGACTACAAAGTTGAGATCTTGAAGCCACATGTTCTCAAAATTGAAGGAAGGAGGTTTCTTACGTAGACCACCATGGTTAAGAAAGATAAGAACACGATATGATGCAGCCTCGGGATAGCCTCTTGAGAAATCTGAAAAATATACTTGCTGGCTAGCATAATAAGGAACCTTGACAAGGTGCACATAATTGGATTCTCCTAATTATTGGACTAAGTATAATTTCCCCAACTAAAGTGAGATCCAAGAGCTGATTCTGGTCAACAAGACAACAAATGAAGCAAAGTCCCTTATGCTTCTAGTGCTTCTACTATCTCTTATTTTCTTGGAAGAAAATATGAACATTGAAATTCCCACCTATGCACCAAGGATAATCCCAAAGCCCGTGAACCAGCAACTCTTCCCAAAATCCAAACACAACTTCTTAGTTGAGGGACCGTAGATTCCCGTAAACACCCATGAGAATTGATCTTCCACCCTTCTACAAAGGATAGAGATAGAATAAGCCCCAATAGGAGAGTCCTCAACCTCCAAGTCCGCAAACAATGGAATAATTGTTGTTCCGATCTGCGTTGCCATCTGCTAGCTATTACAACTTTAATTTGAAAATTGTCCTTGCGAGCTAACATGTGGTTGGAGTCGAATTCATACACCTGGTTGAGATGCATCCTCCTCTTGATAAGATGGACGGCAATGATGGCCTCTACAATCCCTTACTTACCTCTTGCCACCCCTTCTGTACATTGGCATAATGTCCCCTACAACTTCTTCAACCTCCATCTCCCAAACCCAACCAACCTGAGCAGCACTACCTCTCTCCTCCACAATGCCTCTACCACAAATACTTCTTTCCAAGTCTCCATGGTTGCCTTCCTTGGCCACCTCCTTAGTGTCTGATGAGGCCACTCCGAGCACCAGCACCTTCTTTGACCATACAAAACCTCGGATAATTGAGTTTTGGACGAGAAAGTTAAAAAAGGATGGTACCACTCTATTTGATTTAACTTGAATACAAACCCATTCTACACATTTGAGCTTTAATGAGGCCTCATCAACTATAGTAAAACCTCCACAGAATACTGCCAAACCCAAGAAATGACAAGGAAACCCAAAAACCCTAACCCACTTTTTGTCCTCAACAACTTCGAAAAAATAACATCCAGCCCATGGGTTTCAAACGTTTATGAAGAGGAATGGGGACTTAAGAAACCTCTGACTCTTTTCCAAGATTCTAGAGGCTTCAAATTTAGAGGGAAATACAAAAAGGTATAGGTTATTGTATGGAATTTAACTTTTACCCCTCAACAGTCTCCAATTCTTGTTTACCCATGCTTGCACTTAGTTTACTCCTTGAACTCCCCTATCTAGTTCACCAAACAATCTTGCAAGAAATCTATTCTTTCCGTAATCCTATATAGATCTGGAGCTATGTAAGTTCCTGACTTCTCACAATAGTAGTGCAATCCTTACTCCCCACCTCTAAAGCCATCTTTTCTATTAAGTCAAGTTTCTTGAAATCTCCTTTCAAAACCTCACTCCGCGTCTGCTTTAGCCTTCCCCTTGCCCTTTTAGGCCCTTCGACTTGCATATTCCTCCTCATTGGCGTTGTAATAGGTCTTTGTTGTACATGACCAAACCATCTCAATCAGCTCTCTCATTTTGTCACTTATTAGGGCTGTTCCTATATTTTTACGAATGTGGTCATTTCTAACTGTCTTTCCTTGTCTTACCACACATCCATCTCAACATCCTCATCTCGACTATAATCATTTTACGAACATGTTGTTTCTTGATCGTCCAACATTTTGCTCCATAAATCTTCGGTCTTATTGACATCTTATAGAATTTTCCTTTTAGTTTGATTAGCACGCGTCAATTACATAGCACTCCAGAAGCACATCTCCACTTTAGCCACCCCGCTCTAATTCTTTGGATAACATCCTCCTCAATCTCTCCTTCTTTATGAATAATAGAACAAAGGTAACGGAATTATTCAGTTCAAGGTATCTCCTAGTAGTTATTTTAATTGACAAATCATCTCTATGGGCATCCTTACTAAAATTGCATTCCATATACTCTATCTTGGTTCAACTTATTTTAAAACCTTTAGATACCAAAGCATTCCTCCAAAGTTCTAGTTTTGCATTTACCTTATCCCTAGTCTCGTTAACTAATACTATATCATCTGCAAATAATAGACACCAGGGGACCCCATCTTGGATATGAATAGTTACTTCATCTAGAACTAAAGCAAATAGGAATGGACTTAGGGTTGATCCTTGGTGTAATCCCACTGTGATTAGATAGTCACTTGTCTCAGCATCAATTGTTCTAAAACTAGTTTTTGCTCTCTAATATATATATTTTTTTCATATATATTAAACCCCCCCCCCCCCCCCCCCCACCAAAAAAAAAAAAAGACCTGACCAACTGAGTTGTTGGACATTTCTTTCTGATATATATCTTTCATGATGTCAATATATCCATTTGGAGCTCTCTTCTATCCCAATGCCCACCAAATTGATTTTCTAGGGACTCTATCATATGCTTTTTCTAACTCTATAAAGACCATGTGGTGTGTAGCTCTATACGTCTCCTTTGTTCTTCTATATAGGCACTACAGTACTCCTGACATTTTTCTTGTCTTCAAGATAATGTTAAATAACTTAGTAAGCCAGGGCAATCCAATTCCTCCCATGCATTTCCACACCTTTATTAGGATATCATCTGGGTCCTAAGGCCCTACATGTCTTCATCTTAGTTAAAGCTGCTTTCAACCCTAATACCCTAATTCTGCCAAAGTATGTATGTTCTATTTTGTCCCTAGTATTTCCATCTAGTCCTATGTCCATTATGTTATCCTCATTTAATAATTTATGGAAAAAAGACTTCCACCATTCCTTCATTTCTTCATCTTTCACTGAGAATTTCCCAATAAATTCACCAGAAACTTTATCAAAATGAAATGGTAATAATAAATTCCTGAGAAAAAAAACATTTTAAAATCTTTACAGAATTTCCTTTCTGAACGATTTCGAAGAACAAGTCCTGTGAGACTCTTACTACAGTATAAAGGAAGTGGAATACTAGTGATGTCAAGTTATTATCATACTGGATGAATAGGCTCCACAGATAAAAGAATGCAGTGCATGATGGATTCAGTTATGTCAACTCCACAGCGAACAAAATGACCCGACTTGAGTAGTTGAAGCAGGCATTCAAGCACCAACTGATCACACCTGTATATAGAAGAGCAGTCAATATTGTATCACATTGATTTAGAAGAGGTTCCTAGACGCTCACCAAAAGAAATAATTCAGAGTGAATCTCTAGTACTTCTGAATGTAGTTTCATAGCAGTTTTCTCTAAGATGAAGAGATAATATAAGATAAATAAAATGTAAGCAAATGTCATTTCCATACTTGTGCAAAAAGATGCATTACTTGAATAATGGAATGCAACGACTAGAAAGCTCTTCAGTGTAAAATAAGCTCATAAATTTTTCTTGAAAGTTGAAACAGATAATAAATCAGAATTGATACCAAGATCTGCTACTAGTTGTAGAGAGTAAAGGCTTTTGTATTGCAGACGACAATGATCTTCAGAATGGCATACATCTAATGGGAAGTGCAACTCCAGAAACCCAGTAGCACAACAATCATGAATTAAAGCTAGGTTATTCGTAGAACTTACCACAATGGACATTTAAGTATTCTATTTCATAATGCATATTATTATTCTACTATTATTACTATTGTTGTTATCATTTTTCTTATAACTTATTATTATTATTATTTGTTATTGCTATTAAACCATAAAGTGCTACATCTACTACGAATTGTCCATATTCAATAGAAGGTCCCTTGGTGTATGTTCATGTGAACCCCAGAACAAAACCTCAGATGTTTCTTCTCGACAGAGAAAAGTCAGGGATGACTAATCTATCAAACCTTCACTAGAAAATCTTTTTTTTAAGTAATAATGAATTTATTAAAAAGGGGAAAAATACAACACTTGGGGAGAGTACTTTGAGTGTAGATTATTTCTACATACACCATTTTCATAGCAAGGAAATGCTACCTCATTGGCACTTGCCAAGTCTATGACAAAAAACCAAACTGCCATATTTACAAACACCACAGATCCTAAGTATTATGTTTTCTAACATCCAAGGACATTCTTTCAACCCCTTCACTAGATGATGCATCAAAAATAAAGAGAGACCAATTCTATTGAACAACATGGATTGAAAAGAAAATTATAGTAAGTACTATGATGATTTATATAAAGACTAAATGAATAAAGATTGAATCAACATTAAATGGTGAATGGAAAAAGAAAAAGAAAAAAACAGTTGAGCGAAGAGACATTAAGTCCAAAAACAAGGATAACAATACTTATTATGCTGATGAATTAAATGGCAGGATAGGTATACACTCAAGGAATATAACAATTAACAACCAAGAAGTGCTCAATGAGGAAAAAAAAAAAAGGAAAATTACTTGAGGGGCCGTAAGTTTGCAATTATGGCCCTTCATAGGCAGATGGTGGTTTGTTCGGCTGAAAGGGGTTGCCTTTTCAAACGTTCGTCCGGCACCCCCAAATACATTGTTTTGAGCCCATTTGTTCCATCTTTACCCTCATAGCCTCTGCGATAGCCTCTGTGATTGCAGGAGTACTTTAGCGTACGACCCATCAGTTCAATGTCAGCTACTCCAGACCTTATCAAGCTCTAATGGAGTAAAAAAAAACGAGAAAAACTCTATGTTTTCTGTTGTGGATTTGTTGAAGACAAAGACGATCTCTGCTGCAATGGAGGTTAGGGAAAAAAAAACAAAGCAAAAAAAGAGAATTTGATCTCTCATTTTCTCTAGTTTCCTCTCCCTCTCCGGTATTTTCCATCTCCTTCTCCAACGCTCGGAGTCCCTTCCAGTGGCCCCATCGTTGAAGACGAAGTCGAATCGACCACCAAGATGATTTCTATTGCCATAGAGGTTGAGGAAAAAAATCAAGCAAAAAAGGGAAGGAGATCTTTCATTCTCTCTAGTTTCCCCTTCCTCTGTTGCCTCTTACGTCTCCTTCTCTAGCGCTCGGGGTCCCTTCCAGTGGTCCTAGAGATCAGCAATAAATACATAAATGGCTATACCTGAAGTCTTTGGCGTCTGATCTACCTTGTTAAATCTATTTTTAAAGTTTTTTACGATTTGCGGTTTTTGGTATTTTTTCTACCGTATTATAAATCAGGTAAAAAACGTACCAATTTTAAAATCTAGTAAAAAAAGTACCAATTTTTAAAAAATAGATATATGACCATATTCACAAGAGAGATTATTACAGTGCAAAGCCATTGGAAGGGACCCCAAGGGCTGGGACAACCCCCTTGAATTCTACCCTAGCTGGAGAAATTCATGATTGAAGAGGGCAATGGCCACTTCCATCTCTTGCCACATGGGAGCAATTTAAAGTGTTCCAAAGCTCATAAGTGGGTATTCTCCAATAGAAATTTGGGCTTCATCAACAAAACGTGGCTTGATATCCCTACACCACATGTATGTCAATAATTGACCGGGCTGCTCTTCCAAGAGAGCTTGTACATGTAATTGCAAACTTACAGCCCCTCAAGTAATTTTTTAAGAGAGCTTGATCATCTTCTGCTCCCATTGTGTCTTGGTGTTTAGGATTTCAACCTCTGTGTACTCCCACTTCACCAGTGGCACAAACAATATTTACTTATTTCTTTGGATGAAAATGCTAATACAAACGCTGATGAATGACATACTAGCTAGGCTAATAAAAAATAAAGAAATATTAGGATAATGGGATTGAGTCTTTATGGTTCTAGGTTTACAAACCATGCAAGCAGCCCCCATCGAAGCAACCCCTAATAAATCTATTTTGGTGAACCAGATATTTAACATTAATGTAAAAGGATTCCTTTCAGGGCCGAGAGATAAGCTACAACGTAAGGGCTTACAACGATGATCTCCTTCCCTATCTGTTTTGGCAATGGTTTGATAAAGCTCTTAAGAGGGAACCACGTCACCTATTTCGTTCTATTGTTTCTTTTCGCTCTAATAGACGATGATATGAGACAAGGATCTCCTTTAATGGTTTTTTTTCGCTATAACAGACGATGATAAGAGACAAGGATCTCCTTTAATGGTTTCTTTTTGCTATAACAAACGATGATAACGATGATCTCCTTCATGGTTTCCTTCACTCTAAAGATGATGATCTCCTTCACTGGTTTTTCACTTGGTCTGTTTTTTCATTTTTTTTCTTTTAACAAATAAACAAAAAACTGAAGTTAACCTTTGACCTATGCCAACAACCTACGCCTGCTACGTCTTTAACTACTCATACGGGCTAAAAGGGAAAAATGGGAAGACATGAGTATGGAACAGTGCATTTGGGGGTGCTGGGCCAATGTTCCAAAAAGGCACCCCCTCTCAGCCGAATAGAGCAGCATCTGTGGGTGAAGGGCCGTAATTGCAAAATTACGGCCCCTCAAGTAATTTTCCCAAAAAAAATAATAAAGCATAAGAAGATGAGTGTAGAGATTAGGGCCAAAAACAAGGATAGCAATAATTACTATGCTGGAGAATTAAATGGAAGGACAGGTATACCCTCAAGGAATATAACAAACGAGAAGTGCTCAATGAGAAAAAAAAAAAAGAATAAAGCATTGAGGAAACAACATCAACCTACTTGGTGTTACAGATAGGACCAATCGGTCGAAGAGAACTTGCAGCCTTTGTTATACTCTTAGTGTCTGAAGTTATTCCAGTCTCATGAGCAAGGCGGCAAACATCTTCCCAACAAGTACTAGCAATTTTTATATTCATCCCAATGGCTTTGCTACAATACTAAACAGGCAAACATATTCAAAATTAGAATAGAAGCAACCAAATTGGAAGAAGAAAATATCATGGGGGGGCACTTTTATATATGAGAGTATGAGACATATATTTCAATTTTCAATGCATCGCAGTTCAGAAATTTTGGGTCATATATTACTCAAGATGGGTATTCCAAGTAATGCAAAAGTTCAGTTCTCCATGCAAATTGGAAACTTATATCAAAATGTGTTGCCAACATACCCCATTGCTATCTGCTGAATGTAACTCAATAGTACTAGAGACTAAGCACATCAAAATGGATTCACTTGGTGGAATTACTTCAATATGATTATTATAAACAAACATATGCACACCGTACTAGCACATACATGAGCACCTTCTGATTCCCTTTCATAAAATCTATGCATTGAATTTTATATCAGTTAAAAAGAAAACAACAAATCTGTTGATAAATAAAAAAAATAAAAAAAAAACAAGTGAATAATTTATGTCAGCGCATCTACCAAGAAAGGGAAAAAAAGTTCACTGGCACTTGACTTAAAACAATTAAAAGTAATAATGTAATGAAAAGTTTGGAACAACTTGATTACAGAAATTTTGTAGCTGTATTTAAACAATAATGTGGGTTGAATGTAAAGAACACCCACGAGTAATTAACCTTTACCCCTACATCAGATCTTACTCCCATTATTGCCATTGAATGCAAGAAAGTTTTGTAACTATACTAAACAATGATGTTGAAGAGCTGGGTGAGTTAAAGACGACAGTGGAAATCATGTTATGCACAGTACCTCAGAGACCCGAGTGCAGCACTGCAACAGAAGTTGAACAACAAGCCAAAGAGCTATTTCTGATCCTTGTTCAAAAGGCACCAGACCAGAAATGGCAGGTCCTAGAAAGAAAAGAATGCACTCTCGAAACAGATTTTCCATCGATGAACTACCACGGAATCCAGGAACGAGGAAAAGAAAGGCAACTCCCAGCTCGAATCTGCGTTTTGAGATAAGATTCTTACTGGCAGGACCCGTCACATTACCTCCAGAGGGATCAACCGTACAAGTAAGAGCACGGAGCCAAAATATCACCTTGAAGTAACAAGAACAAAGTGCATAAGTAGCATGCATCTAGTACACCATAAAGACGACATACTTTACAGATACATGAAGTGTTTCGAAATCCAAACCAATCATCGAACCAAAATAGTTGGTGGGGCAGGTCAATCCGATTCAACTGGTCAATTCGACCGGTCAACCTGTGATGCTTTATGATGTTATAAATAAATATATTGTTAAAATAAAAATAAAAAGGTTTGGTTTGAATGGTAAAACCGCTCCAGTTTGAACGCTTGAACGCTTGAACCGGCGGATTTGAATGGTTTTCAATATTTAGAACAGTCTTTCTTAAAACGATGTGTCGACGTCAATCCGGACCATTTCGGGATACAGTTCAACCGACCAGTCCGGTCCGGATTTTTAAACACTGGGTACATGTGGTGCACATGAAGGGAGTGGGTGAGACCAGCCATCTGAATGATGCCACCTAGGAGATCTACCACGACGTAAACTAACCATCCAATGAATGTGAACATCTGTTCTATGGAGTTCTTTCTGAACCTTCAGCCATATATTTTTGCAATGTCCAAAAGAATGTGATAAATCCAATCCAGTCAATTTTCATCTTGGAGATCTCCTAGATTATTTTGATCGAATTATGGGATGACCCTTCATGCAGGTGAACCATGCGTAACTGAATGCTGTTGATAGACCATCCTTAGGGTCTATCCTATGGTACCATATATTAAATTGTTACCTTTTAAATAGAATGAAAATAAGCACAACGAAGTACTAGTAAAGGGAACCCACCTCCTCGTGAATTGGTTGCAGTTCACCTAGATGTACAAGAACGCAGTACAGTTTCAGATGGCAATATAAGCGACTAGTCCATCCATATTCATGAAACGCAGCTTCTGCGCCCACATGTAAAGCGTTACACAGTTGTAAAACAGTTGCTTCCTTGAGTTGTGATGCATCAGCACAGTGAATAGAGATTACTGGCTCTGGAAATGTTTTTGGCAATATCTCAACATCCGAAGATGAAAACCCTATTTCTACTGATCTTTTTCTAGATCTTATGCATGATACAATCCATCGGCATATTTCCTCGTCAGAGAAAAGAATCCTCGTGATGAAATCAACACCATCTTTTAGGACCTCAACAGTAATGTGAATGATCATACTTGCACAGATACATCTCCGAACTAGGGCTTCCCGTAAAATCCTAGCTATCTGGAAATCTGATTGGCAAAAAGACTCCATTGCACTATAGGACTGCTGAAAACAGTAGAATAGAAGTGGATCCGGAGGTCTATAACATGTGCCCACATGTCCTATCCGTGTCCACTTAAATATAAAATCGGCAAGCAGATCTATGCATTGTTTCCTCAATAATGGAATATACATCAAGCATGCTTTTAATAATGGTCCAGCATATTTGGTTGTAAGCACTGCATGTACTAAAATTTCTGCACATAAGAAGTAATTTCCATTAATTGCACAAATTATAATGAAAGAAACATGGAGAAGCTTCTTTTATAAATTAAGATATCCAAAACCTACAAACCAGTAACCTGGATGTAACAGATCAGGGCAACGAGCTACAGCTATTGGAATCATACACAGTAATTCTGAAAAAATAGCCTCGTCGAACCAAATGGATCCTTCCTCATCAAAGTGTCGCAGCTGGTGTTCTCCCAAGCAAGGAGCTAAAGATAATCTTTGATTGATTACTGTGGCACGTTCACGCAAGTTACAGATGGCAAGCTTAGCCCGATAGACCTGCATAAAAACAGTCACAACGCATATGGAAACCCTAGCTGTTACAGTCTTAAAGTTTTTGACGATTTTATAGATTAAAGTTATTTATCTGCCAAATATTTCTCCACAATTTTAAATTATGAAGAATAATAGCATGCATCAATTAAGCCACACTTAACTATTTGTGCATAATTATGCACTGTGCTCCACTTTTTTACCGTTTATATGTGCATATTCGAAGTCTTTCTGGGAAGGTAAACTGGAGTAGAACATGTGACCTCAGCATTGGGGTGAAGAACACTGTTCAATTGAGCTATGGCCTCAGCACCATATTCTAAGACTAGCATTACACAAAAAAAAAAGTATATGGTGTCCAATATTGCACATATCAATTTTCTTTGTAGGCAAACTTTTCAAACTTCTTATAATATCATAAAGAAGAGTAGCTGTAGAGAAAGATGAGTACCCAAGACGCTCTATATAATTATAGTACAAAATCAGTGGAGCTAAAGGTAAACTTGATGAGGCCATGGTAGCATACAAGGTGGTCAAAGCAAGAAAAGGTATATATGAAATGGCCCCTCCAAAAGCACCAATATGTGTAGCTTCTCCTACTAGGTATCAATACCAATACTCATCAAGCTACCTTGAAGATACAACTACTCCTTTCTCCCCATATGCAAACCCGTTAAAATCAATGTTAGTGAAACCAAGGAATATGCAATTATTTGTTTCTCCCAAAAGAGAGGCCCAGTCCAGATGCTCAAATATTGGTTGGGACTCTATCCTATGAGTCACAAAGAGCACAATCCAATACGTTGTGAGGGTCCAAGAGTGTAACTTTTTCTTCCAAGATCTTATATGTGACCCAGACCAATTAAAAAAAGACAAACCAAGGGAGCAACTTAGAGTCATGATCAAACTAGTAACCATATACAACCAAGAGTGTCGACTCTGACCTCCCAACTACTTCAAAGTTCAAAGCTCTGAGAAGTGAAACCTCTCCCGTGATGACCTAAGACCTGGTTTCTGAACCACCTTGCACCTCTAACCCACAAAAAGCTCTCAACTATAGCCCGCCAGGAATTCTCCCAATACCTTGGAGAATTTATGGCCTAAAAAATGTTTTTTCACCCGAAATCAACTTCCCCTCTTGATTCTACGAACCCCATCCATAGATTATAGCGTAAAACAACATAGTTTAGACAACGTAATCAAAATTCCAAGTTAGAACATCGAGCCCCGACACACATCGACTAATTAAAAGCTCAAATTTAAATTCAAATCAACTCAAATCATCTTAGAATACAAAGAACAACTTTACCAACGTATCTCTGAGATCAAAATCATCCGCGTTTACCAACAAACAATCAAAATTATCATCCATGTTTACTAACAAACAATCAAAATTTCGAGTTTCAACAACGAATTTCAGCAATCAATCGCTTCTCAGCCGATGAAGTTCAGCTAATTGACGCTGAAAAGTTGAAATTTGTTGCAATTAGATAAAAATATTAGATACCAAAATCTTCTGAACCAAAACATATTCAAGGTGAAAGCCTAGATTGAAAGAAGAAGGGTGAAAGAAAGCTGACCTCGTTGGAAGCTCGAAAGAGAGCTGAGTCATCGAGCCTTTCCTGCAGACCAGGTTCGAGCTCGTGCTGCAGTACGAGCCTTCGAACTTCAATGAAATCGACCGTTGAGTAGTTCATTGGGTCGCCCGAAGAAATACGAGGGGAATTCAAATCTAATGGAGGAAGAGAAAGAACTGAACAACCCTAGTTCCCGCTCAAATAAGGGCTTGGCTTCAAAAGTTCCTTCAGTGCTCTAAAACGGTAGGGCATGGAGAACAGCGGGTCATGTCCGAGATCCAACCCGGTCAGGTTGCGGGTTTGGACTTCGGAGAACCTAAAGCGGGTCGGATGCCGACCAGGCGTTTAGGCCTTGGATCCAACCCAATCGAATCAGGTTCCGGATCCAACCCAATCGAATCACGTTCCAATCGGATCAGATTGACCCACCGCACCGATCCAATAGCATATTGGATCGCACTTCATAGGTCCAGACGGAGGATATCAGATCAAATCAAGACGATCTAATTGAATCTGTTTGGTCGAAAAACCTGCTAAATTTGATTTCAAGTAAATAAAAGCTGCAAATTCTTAAGTCAAATAACAAAGGGTAAAACGTTTTATTAGCATACATTTTATTAATATAATATATTTCATAAATAATATATAAATAATATTAGATATATCATTAATAAAATTAATTAGATCGTAATCGGATCAAATCAAGGTTAATTCACTAATCTGATAGCTTATCGAATCACAATTCATATATCTATACTTTGTGTTATCAGATTAGATCATCAAGGCATCCCAATCCTTTGACAATCTTAACTACATGTAGTTATTTTGTAATTATCATCTACGATGTATCCCAAATGTTTGGAGTCAGCGGCACGAATCTTAATTATAATTATATCATCGTTTGACTCTATTTAAAGCTATCTATTTTTTAAAAGCACAAGTCTTCAAATCCTTTCTTACTACCTCCATTCATGTCATTTTCGATCTTCTCTTCTTTAAGGACTTCAACATGCACTAAAGAACTCCTTCTCACTAATGCCATCGTTGGTCTTTGTTATACGTGCCCTGACTATCTCAATTGGCTTTCTCTTATTTTATCTCCTATTGGGACTACTCATAGGTTTCCTCAAATATGCTCATTTCTAATTTTATCTTTTATACTTTTTTTACTCGACATCATTATCTCTGTTACACTCTTTCCGTGAACATGTTATTTTTCAACCATACAACATTAAACTTCATAAAGTATAGTTGGTATCATAGCTTTACTGTAGAATTTTCCTTTTAATTAGCTTGATAATTAACTGCTGTTCACATTATACTCCAGAAGTACACCTCCACTTTAGTAATTCAACACTAATTATATGGGTCACATCTTCATTGATCTCTCCGTTCTTGTAAATAATTAAACTTATATTACAAAATTTGTTGCTTCAAGGTATTTCTTGTCCATCCCGCTCAATAAGTCAATGAAAGAATGAAAAGAGAAGTGTACAAAAAAAAAAGGCCAACCATCTTAGAACTTCAATCTTCTAAAGCTCCATCCTTTCAGCCCCCCCCCCCCTTTGAGTCATTAAAATGAATTGCGATGGTGCTTGTCAGAGGACCACAGTGGCCTCGGAGTTAACTTCCGTGATGCTAATGGCCTTGTTTTAGGCGCTCTCTCTGTTGAGCTTGGAGTGGTTTCCAACTTCCTTACTGAGTGTCAAGCTATGTTGAAGGTGCCGATCTTGCGCTCTCCAAGGGTTGGCTTCGCATTTGGATTGAGTCCGACTCTGTAGCTGCTATCAAGTCCTTCCTTAAGGATGATGTTCCTTGGAAGGTTAGAGCGAAATGGGATCTCATCATGAATAGATTCCAATGGGTATGGCTGAGTTCGACGTGGTGGGAAGTAAATTTTGTTGCAAATTGTTGTGGTAAGTTTGCTCCCTCCCTTCCTTATGGCTCGAAGCTTTGGTGGGTTGGAAGGCCTCCTTTCCTTTTGAGGGTGGAGGATCCTTCCTTATCTACTAGAGATTTATTTTATGATGCTTCCTTGGTTTTTTCTTTTGGCTAACTTGTTGCTGCCTCTTTGTTTCCTTTCCCTGTTGCCTCCTTTGTTCTAAATCATCCCTTAGCAAAAAAATATTTTAATTAACAACTTTATATGTTATTACTTTTTAGTATGACACGAATTAAAATTTTCCTTACAAACAAGTAATCAATAGTTTTTCCTACATTACATTATCTATTGTGTTATTCATTCCATAAGAACGAAAATAGTGAATGAAAAATAGGAAAAAAAAAAAAGGAAGGAAAACATTTATGACTATTTTGGATAGTGTGTGGAAAATCTATCATGCATGTTCTTCTTCTTCTTTTTTTTCTTTTCTTTCTTTTCTTTTTTAATTCAACGTGTATTAAAATTTTCACCTCCAATTGATAGTCGATGAGTACTTATATATTTCATTATCTATTATGCAATTTGAGGTGTCATCCATTTGTTTATAAGAAAGGACATAGTGGACATGTTTTTTTTATGTAACTTGGGAGTATATTCATTTTAAAAAGTACTACTATAATTTTTTTTTTGGAAGAGGTATAGAAACAAGAAACTTCAATTCATGTGAAAAATAAGACTTTCATACATAGCAGGATCAATCTATTATACCAATTTACTCCCTTTACATGTGGTAAGTTTCAACTATCCTCCGTTATACGGCAAATGAGTTCATGTTTTTTTTCACTTTTTCTCTATTCGGACACCTGGGGTAATCCTAACACTACCATATTTTTATAGTAGGGACCTCTGCATATAAGAGAAGACATATTCATATCAATCCAAATCTCCTACTAGTAGAGGACCATCTAGAAGATTTGCTAGATCCTAACCATCTAATCAATCAAATATATGGACGGTGACCTAGAGAAAATCATTTTAATGACTGGTGATAATCATATCTACTTGATCTTTGGTCAAAGAGATCTAGATAGGGTCCTCCATTTGTTTAATATTATAGATTAGTATGAAGACTACCTTCTTATTTGTTTTATTTAAAATGTTAAAAACTTCAAAGGCAATGAGAAAAATTATATATATATAAGGTCTATCAATTGGGATGGTCTGGATTTGCAGGTCAGTATCCCATGACAAGAAGTGTAATGTCTGCAATGACAGTCTAATTTCACCTTTTGAAAGGTTAAAATTTTATTTTTGACTATGTGTTGCACTTCCCTATACTAAGAAAATTAATTAAGTTGTAATTTAAAAAAGACAATCTAATAAGATGAGAATTTATTTTCATTGTCACGATTAGTAGTGCCTTTGTCCTAACTTCATGTTTAAGCAGGGTAGCATAAAACAATTTTCAGGCAGTTAAAAAATATTTTTAAAATTTTTTATTGAAAACAACAGACCAAATCTGTCGTTATTGCATTTATTACAAAATGATGGACTTGGCCTGTCGTTTACTACCATTAAGATAAATAACAAACTAGATCCGTTGTTTTCACAATGATAAGACCTAATTCGATGTTGTTCGCAATTGTAATAAATTAAATGATGTACCTAATCCATTATAATTCGTGATGGTAATAAACAACATACTTAGTCCATAGTCTTTTATTGATCTTTAAACAACAATTTCTGGCAGTCGTTTTTATAAAATACAACAACAAAAAAGTCCGAGTCAAATCTTCATTATAAGAAACCTTAGTAGTATGTTGTGTCGAATTTTATCTATGATATTTAGTATTAGAGTAATTATGATTCCTAGAACTTAGGTTTTGAGCAATAGAAGCCATGCCATTGAGAAGAAAACAATTATGATCTCACTAATTGAATATATAGAATTAATAATTAAAATAGTAAATAAAAAAACACCAGTGGATCATAATTGGAACGACTAATAGGAGTTTCCCTGTGACTTTTATAACCTTTGAAGAGGATTTACGAAATGCTAAAAATTCATCGAGTGATGGTAAAGATGATTTATCCAGCATGGACGTCCCACTTAGGACCTCTCTAGTCCATCATGATGATGAACGTCGATGTCAAAATCGTGATTGAGGCCATGAGTATCCAAAAGAGAGAGAAATCCATCACTATAATAAATTCAGAATCACCACCAATCTTTAATGATGGGATGAGTATGAAAACGATAGTAAATTTATCTTTAATAAATGACCTATATTCAATGAGGAGATCATTTGGATATGTCGATGGTGGACTCATCTTTGGTGAGGAGGTCATCTACAATGAAGGTGGGATTATTTAATTGTGATGAAGTTGAAAATGAGCATGATGGTGAAGAAGCTTTAATTAATGAAAAAGAAAGTGTCAACAATTTTATGCCTTCTAAATATTAAAAAATAAAAAATGAAGGTTTGGGTGTTGGAATAATTTATTTAAGTGGTAAATCCACACATTATGATCAAGATCATTCATGTAAAGACGAGTTTGATTATCTAATTCACAAAAATACATATGATGATTATACTTTCTTATATATGGAGATTTTTTAATACGTCATCATTCATATATATAAAGGTGGTAATTCAACAATATGACATTGAGCGGGTTATGGCACAACAGAGACCCAAGGAATATAATCCTTGTTAGCTGTGAAATTAGATTGCCAATTATCATTATACTGGAGGCTAAAGAGAAAAAAATGGACTTATGACAAAGCAAACTCAAAGGCAATATAATTTTATTTTTGGGAATTTTTGACATACCCCCCTATGACTCGGTCCACTATCATTTGACTAGTGTTGACTACCAAATTTTTTTTTTATTAAATGACAAAAACACACTCGTCTTCACTTTGGAACAAGGGTTTGGGCCAAAACCCAAACCCCAAATTGAACAGCTGTGGTGGAGGACCTGCCAAGATACTGCCCATCACCGGCGACCAACCCACTGAAGTCTCATAGCTGGCCAACCACCATGTTGGCAACAATTTAAAACTCAAGATTAAAAAAAACACATAAAAGCATACAATTTTATTTCTAAAAATTTCATTAACAAAAATGAAAAACAAGAATAAGAGCAATTTATATTTTAAATTTTTGAAACATGGATTTTGGAAAGATGGGTTATTATTTTGGAAACATGGATTTTGAAACATGAATTTTTAAAACTCAATTTAAAAAGAAATCACAGTTCCTCAAAAATTTTCTTTTTTATTTATTTTTTTAACTTTTTTTTTTATAATAAGAGGAGAACGAGATAATTAGCTTCCAAGGGGCTTAACTTTTTATTCGTATATCAGATCAAAAAGCTGTTAGATGTGTTATAAAGTTCTTTTTTGAAATTTTAATAGTTATCTCACCACTTTGTTAAATGTTACAAATTTGAATGTAATGATATTGACGTGTCATACCCATAATAAGGTCACGCAGGCCCTAAACGAAGCTCCAAATGACATTTTTGGGAGAGGGAATATATTTGAAGTTCCTTGGAGCCAGCAAAAAGTTTCTCTGGTTGATGTGGAAGATTTCTACTAAGCATTTGAAAACTAAAATAAGAATAAATAGATAGAATCATGATCGTTGTTTATTTCCCTTATCCTTAAGGTCAATCTATGTTTCTAAGTCCACTAAAAACCAGAACACCATGACCTGTACAAGTGACACTCGCACATGCGCTTATCCCATTAAATTAAAAACAATTTCTTTGTTTAAGAACTGTTTTTTAAAAGGGTCGTGATGTAAAACAAGGTATACCATGAGATCTTTTCAAATGCGGAAGCACATTTTTGTCATCTGGGCCCAATGACCGCATGGATGTTTAGCCCATATCTTAGTAAACTTTCGTACTAAAAATCAGCTTGTTTGATGATTTTTACCCATTTGGTTTTAGTACTAAAAAAAATGGTTGAATTCAATGGCTATAAGAATACCTTAAAAAGTACTAAAATCTAATGGTTAGAGAGGTACTAATCGGGGTGATTTTTGGTATGTAAATACAACAAGGGGTGGGATAAACATCCATGCGGTCAGTGGGCCCAAATTAGCTTATTAAAAGTGTTTCTGTTAGTTAAAGAAGCACTTATACTACTTAGTAAGCTATTCTACTCACCAATGATGTTGTCCTCCACAAACAGCTTAAATGATTGAGTGTTCCCTTGGCGTTTTCCACTCTTTTCAAAGAAACCAAGATCAAGAAAGTAAGAAGTGGGGCCATGGACCTGGTACATAGAGAAGCACTAATGGTGCGATTCCCTGATCCAACGGTTAAGGATTCTGGGTATGACACGTGTATGGTGCTCAACACCCACCATAGATTTAGTCTTTGAAAACTTTGATTATGGGTCACTCTCGAATGAGAATTTAAAGGCACTAAGAGACAATTCATTCACATAGAAAGAAATATTCCTTTTAGCTTGAATTGGTAAAGCATATGATCCTAGTATCAGTCTCCTTTTATTTCGCAATCTAGAAACCTTCCGTGACACCAGCCGCTAACTTCAGCCAATATGAGCCACGTGGCACGTTCTTAAGAGGACACTGACCGTATGGATGTTTGGTCAATGACTTGGTGGACCTACAGACCAAAAATCAGCCTGTTTAGTGATTTAAAACCTTTGGTCTTTGTACCCAAATAGTGGTCAATAATGCTCAAATTCCTTAAAATTAAATCAACCCATGAAAATAACTTCAAATCCAACGCTTAGAAATCACTGATCAGGTTCATTTTTGGTTTGTAGGCCCAGCTAGTGATTGGCCAAACATCCATACGGCCATTGTCCTCTTTAGAATGTTCCACGTGGCTCATATTGGCTGCATCACCGTCCATTGTTTACTAGTAATGGGTCCTAGCTATCTCCCCATGGCCGTTTGATAAGAATCGAACGATGGGTAAACAACATTTGTAACAAGCATAACCGTCTGATGGGAATCAAACAAAACCCACCTCTCCCTTTTTCTCGACTTGCCTGTCTTTCAATAATGGTAGTGGAAAAGAAGGGGAAGAAAGCGAAAAACAAGAGAAAAGAACAAAGAGAAGTCCTTGTTGTAAGAAAAAACTAGAAAACTAAACAAAACCAAAACTGCGCGCAGAGCCAAGAAATGAAGGAAAGAAAAAGAAAAACAGGAAAAAGCCAAGGTGGGATTAAGCTTTTTAGTGCATTTCCTTCACGCAAACGAAGCTCAGACCTCAGAGATGAAAGAGAAACACAACAAAAAAACACAGCTCGCTCTGCCTGCTTGCCTCTCTCCTCGTTTCACGTTTCAATGCCCCGTCTGACCCCGCATGAATAAAGCCAACCCATCATCCCATTTCAACGAGTAAAACTTCTATGACCGTCGACGGTCAGCGAAGCTGTCACTGACCATAATGTGAGCCACGTGGCACATATTTAGAGGATGGCAACTGTATGGATGTTTGGCCAATCCCTATGTGGACCTACAGAAAAAAAAATCATCTTGATTAGTCATTTCAAACCTTTGGATATTTGTACCCCAAATGATGGTCCATAATGCTCAAATTCCTACGGTAAAAATCAACCAATGGAAATGACGCCAGTTCAACGCTTGAAAATTACTAATCAGGTTGGTTTTTTATTTGTGGGTCCACTTAGGGATTGGCCAAACATCCAAACGGTCAGTGTCCTCTAAACTTGTGCTACGTGCTTCATATTGTGGGGGTCAGCGGATTTCAGGACCGTCGCGGTCATGGAAGTTTTACTCCTATTTAAATTATTTACACACTCTTTCCGTCGGAGTAAAACTTGGCCCAGTGTTGGCGCTCACTTACCGCCTACAATATGCGCCACGTGGTATATTTTTATAGGACATGACCGTATGGATGTTTGGCCAATCCCTAGGTAGACCTACAAACCAACAATCAACCTGATTAGTGATTTCAAACCTTTCGATATTGTACCCCAAATAGTGGTGAATAATGAACAAATTCCCACGGTTAAAATCAACCATGAAAATGACTCCAATCCAACGTGTAGAAATTACTAATCAGGTTTATTTTTGGTTTGTAGGTCCACCTAGGAATTAGCCAAACATCCATACGGTCATCGTCCTCTAAGAATGATCCACGTGGCATATATTGTGGGCGGTTACAACTTCGCTGCCCGTCTTGGTCAGTAAGTTTTACCCTCAATTATTTACACTCTCTCTCTCTCTCTCTCGTATATCTGACATTTACACCGCACGATGCACCATAAAGACAGCAACACAGCTCCGACACACATTCTCTCTCTAGAATAAAACCCCACATTTCAAGCCTTTCTTCCCGCTCACCGTTGCTTTCTCTCACTCACTCTCTCTCTCTATATCTCTATCTCTATCTAGTGATCTCTCTCATGGCTGCCAACAACAACAAGGGTTCGTCTGCGTATGAGTCCGACACGGGTTCGAACCATACGACATTCGTTCAAGCCGACCCATCAACATTCCGAGCAGTGGTTCAGAAACTAACCGGAGCGAGCGAGGACCCATCAATGGAGAAGCTCCCTGTAACTGTTCCAGCACGGCACACCGGGTCGGGACCTCGTAGACCTGCGTTCAAACTCCAAGAGAGAAGACAGAACATCCGAAAGCTCGAGATTAAGCTTGGTTCCAGTGCTGTTCGACTCAAGAGCTTTAAAGGAAGTGAGATGGTGTTGGTTTCTCCTGTTTCGACTCTCGATTTTTTCTCTCGAGGGAGTCCAAAGACGCCTCGGTCGCCTGCAGAGGAGGAAGAGAGAGCGATTGCAGAGAAAGGTTTTTATTTGCACCCATCGCCTCTTAGTACGCCCAGAAACGCTGAACCGGAGCTCTTGCCTTTATTTCCTCTCCGTTCTCCGAGAGGGTCTACCTCTTCTTAGATTTTTTTTTTTTTTTTTTTTGGAGATTTTTCTTTATGTTTTTTTAATATTATTATAATTATATGGAGCTTATGATTTTATATATTTTTCTTTGGAATTGATTTTTTTTTTACAAATTTACCTTAATATTTTCACATTTGACGAGAATACCCCTCTAACAAAAAAACTTTCAAAAAATCAAATGCGAAGTGGGAGGGGCATTCCTGTCAAATGAGAAAAGTGTTGACGGGAAAACCTAAAAGTTTCCGTACAAAGAAATCTAATCCGTTGGATTAGGAATGATGATGTCAAAAATATCGGAGTTGGTGAGCATTTTGGCTTCCCTCTGTTTTAAAAGGGTCGAGATCGAGGGACAACCAATTTGGCGGACCCACATAGAAGATGAATCAGTGGCTGATTTTTGGTGAGCAAGATCTCCTCACCGTATAGAACGCCCCAACAAAAAATCAGGCTATTCCGAAATTTCTAACCCGATCAAATGTGGTTTTCAAGTTATACATGACAAATGGACTGTCCATATTTCTTCAACTTTTAAACCAGTCTACGAAAATCGGAATGATTTGATATTTTTGTGAGGATGATCTCCTCACCAAAATTAGCAATTGATTCATCTTCTATGTGGGTCCACCAAATGGTTGTCCCCCGATCCCGACCCTAGAATCGGTAACACGACATCAATGAGTACATACAGAGGAAACCAAACGTCTTTGTCTGACGTCTCATCTGTGACCTTGTGTTATTAATGTTGTACGCGCGCTCATCCATCCAGAGCAAGGATGAAAGTCTTGGGATCCGAGGCTAGATCGGTGGGCTCCGATCCCGATCCGGATTGGCTCATTTCACGGGAGACAGACCAAGTGAGACTCCTTTGTAAGACAGTGATCTCGGGGCGAGACCGATCCTGGTTTGGATTGGATCGGTGGGCTTCGAACCGAACCAGATTGCCGGATCCAGACCGAGAGCCGAGACTTTGAACCATGATCCAGAGTCCAGACCGAGAAATCACTAATCAGGCTAATTTTTGGTTTGAAGGTCCACCTAGAGTTAGGACAAACATCCATACGGTCAGAAATCTCCAAGAATGTGCTATGTGGCTCAGATTGTGGCCCGTCACATCCGTCAACGAAGTTCTACTCGTCATTGTACTTGCAACAGCCTTTGTAGATCTAGCGAATAAATCTTTGATGATGGACGTCCGATGTCAACATTGATGACAAACTATACTGTATGAGCCACGTGGTGCAGTGGATTTTGGATCATCTCTAGGTGAACCTACATAAAAAAATCAGTATGATTAGTGATTTCTAACCTTTGGATTGAAGTCTTTTTCTAGTGCAACTTGAGCATTATTGGAGCACTCAGAGGAGCTAGGGGTGTCAATTTTACCCGATTTAACCGGAACCGAATAGGAACCGGAACCGAAAACACCGGTTCCGGTACCACATTTTTGGGAACCGATTAAAAAGAACCGGAACCGGAACCGAACCGGAAACTAATGGTTAGGGTTCCGGTACTCTAATATGGAACCGAAACTGATAAGAACCGGAACCGAACCGATAAGAACCGGAACCGATATATAAATATAGTGTAAAAATTCTCATATTACCAAGATTGGACCCGTTATACCCGAAACTGGAACCAGAACCGACAATAACTACATAATCGGTTCCGGTTCTGGTACCATCACTTTGAGAACCGGAACCGATAAGTACCCGAACCGATAAGAACCGGAACCGTTTGTTCCGATTCTGGTCACCTTAGGAACTGAACCGGAACCGACCCGTTGACACCCCTAAGAGGAGCATGCCATAAAAAAAATGGATGATCACCAATCCATTTGGAGTCTTTTTCATAAGTGAATGTTTATCCGTGGGATTCAAGCATTATTTGGGGTACTCAGATCCAAAGGTTAAAAATCAACAATAAAGCTGATTTTTGGTATGTAGGTCCACCTAGGAATGAGTCAAACCCCATATAGTCAGTGGTCTCTACGAATGTGCCACATGACTTTTAAGGTGGGTAATTTCTTGCTGTTGGATTTGATTCTTTTAATGAGTTGATTTTTAGCCGTCGGATTTGAGCATTATTTAACCGGTTATTCAAATTGAAAGGATCATATGGAATCTCAAAGCTTCAAAATTTGATTTTCCTTTTCGACCCGTCAAGATAGAATCCAACTTCCCTCGTGAACGTGAAATTCAATTTTTTGATTTTCATTACCGTACTCGAGAACTTGTTGAACATTGTCCAATTACATCAAATCTGGATTGAAATCACGTTGCTTTTGATGTGTGGGTCCACTAGGACCATCCTGGGGTCTAGATCCTATGAAGCTGACGCGCGGCACCACCTTGAAGAACAAGGATTCTCGTTTCGTAAATGTCTTCGTCAATTCCAACCGTCTTGATTGATTGAGCCATACGAAGAGTCAAAATATCGGAGTAAAACTTACCTGACCACCGGCCACACACAAGCTGTTGGACGCGTGTCCACTGTACGGTGTGAAGTCGCATTGGCACGAGCCTCTCCAAACTCGTCTCCTGACTGTATGGATGTTTGGCCAATCGCTAGGTGGACCTACAACCCTAAACTAAATCTGATCATTAGTTTCTAAGCTTTGGATAGAAATTATTTTCCTGGGTTGATTTTCATAGTAGGAATTTGAGCATTATTGAGCCTTATTTGGATGCAAAGATCCAAAGGTTGTAAATCATTAATCACGCTGATTTTTGGTTTACTGGTCCACCGAGGGACTGGCCAAACATCCATACGGTAAGCTTCCACTACAAGTCTGCCACGTGACTCGGATTGTGCGCTGCGACCGGCTTATTGCAGAAGTTTTACTCAGAAAGATGTAAATCTCTTTCCTTGATCACCGGTGTCCCGGAAAACAAAAATCTCTCCAGTCTATACCTCTCTTCTCCTCACGAAAAATCAGCCATTGATTCATCTTCTATGTGGGTCCGCCAAAATGGCGTCAAAAATAATTGTAAAAAATGGTTGTCCCCATTCCTGAGTCCCTGACCCCAAAAGTTTTACTCTTTTTTTTTTTTTAACTTTTCTCCGCAGGAACAATGGAGAAATACCCGGAGAAGGTGAGGAGAAATCTTTAAAAGAGCTTCCCCATGAGCTTTTCTTTGTTACCCACGAGTTGGTGGGATAAAGATTTTTGCTTGGCGGGATCCCGAAAGAGGGAATATGGATTTTTGTTTGGCAAGATTTAAACAAAGTTAACAACCCCCCCTTTTTTTTTTCAAAACTTACCCGTTAACTAGAGGAGGACACGAGTTTGGAGTGGCCCGTGCCGATGCCACTTCAACAACTTGTGTTTGGTCTGGTAGCAAGAAAACCTTCTCACACCTGTGTGAGAAATCCGATCACACATCACAATATGAGCCGCGGGCACACTCTTATAGGACGATGACAGTATGGATGTTTGGCTAAGTCCCTCGATGGACTTGTAAACCAAAAATTAGCTTGATTAGTAATTTCTAACCTTTTGATTGGAGTCATTCACATGGGTTGATTTTAACCGTACAATTTTGAGCATTATTGACCATCATTTGGGGTACTAGATCCAAAGGTCTGACATAACTAATCAGGCTGACTTTTGATTTCAAGTCCAACGAGGGACTGGCCAAACATCCATGCGGTCATAGAAATCTAAGAGCGCCACATGGCTCATATTGTGGTGTGTGATCGGCTTTGCTCACATACAGGTGTGAGCGAAGGTTTACTCCAGACCAAAACCAGTTTCTCTTGGGCAGTGGTATAATTGCTTCCGCCGGTCCCACTTAATGTTCATTAATGGACTGCTGTGATTTCCATCCCGAAGGTTATTGATTGGGAGTAAAACTTGTGTCACAAGATGTTGTGACGGAAGCTGGTCACAGCACTCACTAAGAGCAACGTGGCATACTATTAGAGGACGATGACCGTATGGATGTTTGGCCAGTCCCTCGGTGGACTGGTACACAAAACCTCAGCTTGATTAGTGATTTCTAACCGATTCGATTGAAGTTATTTTCATGGGTTGATTTTAACGGTAGGAATTTGAGCATTATTGAGCGTTATTTGGGTGCAAAATTCCAAAGGTTGTAAATCACTAATCAGGCTGATTTTTAGGTCGTAGGTCCACCGAAGGACTGGCCAAACATCCATATGGTCAGAGCCCTCTGATCGTGTGCCACGTGGCTCATATTGAGTGCTGTGACCGGCTTCCGTCACAACATCTTGTGACACAAGTTTTACTATGATATCAAGTAAAACTTTGCTGAAACGTTGGTGACGGACCACATAATGAGCCACGTGGCTCACTTTTAGAGACAACTGACCATATGGATGAAGCTACATACCAAAGATGGAGTAAAACTTCTCTCACAACGCACAATACGAGCCACATGGCACACTACTAGAGGGTGCTGACCTTATGGATGTTTGGCCAGTCCCTTGGTGGACCTGTAAACCAAAAATCAGCCTGATTAGTGATTTACAACCTTTGGATCCGAAGACATAATGCTCAAATTCCTACGGTTAAAATCAACCAATGAAAATAAAATCCAATGCTTAGAAATCACTGATCAGGTTTATTTTTGGTTTGTAGGTCCGCCTAGTGATTGGGCAAACATCCACACGGTCAGCTCTCTACAAGAGTGTGCCACATGGCTTGTATTGCGTGTTGTGAGTCTTGTGACCGGTCACAAGGCTTTGTGACAAGTTTTACTCAAAAAATCAGTCTGATTAGTGATTCCAAACCTTTGGACCCCAAATTCCACGGTTAAAAATCAACCCATGACAAACTCCAATCCAAGTCTTAGAAATCGCAAATCAGGATAATTTTTGAGTGTGTAAGTTCACCTAGGTTGAGCCACCCTACAGTCAACAATCTCTAAGTGCATGCCACGTGGCTCATACTGTGGTAAGCAAAGTTGGTGCTCCCCCCCAAAGTGAAAGTTGGTGCTCCCCCCCAAAGTGAACATCCATGCGGTCAGTGGGCCCAAAAAATGTTCTATATAGGGCCACGATGAGAGTCCTCTGCATTGGGAGTCCTTTGCATCTAATTTTTTTTGTAGCTTTTGATCATCAAGAACACTTGCTAAATAAAGATTTTTTTATTATATATAGAGTTAATTTTTTAATTAATATTATATATATATTAATATATTAAATATCAAAAAAGCCTCATATAGAGAAAGCCCTGGAATTAATCAGTAGTAATGTTACTGAGTTCAGATAAATCTACGCCCCCTATTCTTACACCTGGCAATGGGGCCCATATGAAAATCATGTTCGTCGATAAAACATATAGCGTGAGTCGTTCATATCGTGGAGATCATGATCTAAAAAATATAGCCCATTCTAACATTCACAACTTCATGAAAAATTGGTTAAAATTTGAAAAATCGGAATAAATTAACTAAACTACTACATTAGGTTAATTATGTACCTAATAATGTCGGAATGGACTGATTTTTTAGGCCTTGCTTGGTGCACTACACTTAGGTGCATTTTGCACTGTAGTGCAAATGTAGCGACTTGAGTTGTAATCACTTACAATGCAAGTCATTTACAAATGTTTGGTTCACGCCCTGTAAATAGATGCAAACGAAGTTTAGCTGATTGGTTAGAAGTGCATTGCAAAAGAATGCAATGGATTATTTTATTCTTGATTTTATAAAAAAATATGTACAATAAAATTATTATTGTTATCATGTTGTTTTTATTATTATTATTTTTTGGAGGGTAAAGCTTGGGTTTAGGCGGCCCCAACCAACTATATCGAAAAAATAGAAAATAAAAATCAAATAATAAAAATAAAAAGATAATAATAATAAAATAATCACGGTTATTATTCTTATGTTAAGGAGTTTGCAACGGCTTGGAACCCACTTGCATGGCAGTTCATTTGCACGCCTCCAACCAATCACTTGCAATCCCGAAATTGTGGCAAGTGAGTGCATTGCACTCAATTTGCTATGATCATCGTAGCAATGACAACTTAATATATTGTTATCTCTATAGGGGCCCTACCATTGGGTGTAAGAATCATTTGTACACTTATTCAAATTTTATATGTATATGTCACGTTACCTTTATGTGTGGTCCATATGAGATGATTCAAGGATTGATTTTTTAGTGAGAATGATTTCCTCGCAATTGAGAACATTCAAGCCAGAAATCATCCCTTCTCGACATTTCTAGACTTATGAAAAAGTTGATGACAAGATATAAATTTTGGCTCAGGCTCCAAGGACCCCCTTTTTCTCACCCCTCTGGGGAGTCATGTGCTCAGCCGCCAATCCAAAAAAGTGAATACCAGCTCAGCACTATCAACCACTGTTGGATTCTCGGCCGAGCACATGACTCACGAGGGGGGGGTCAGAAAAAGGGGTCCCTGAGCTCGACCCATAAATTATTGGATGATCTCCATTTGGGACTTAACTTTGTGCACTTTTGATAGGGTTAGAAGTTTTAGAATGTGATGATTTTTTTGTGAGAAAATAATCCCCACCAAAAATAGTCCTTGGTTCATGTAGGCCCCACAATGGCACATCAAAATAACATGAACTATATTTATGTATATAAATATAGGGTCAAGGTTGGAGGACTCAAATTTTCACCCAAATTCTTGGCGGTGGATTTCGTGAAATCCAATGGTGGTTTTGCTTTGGTAAAGTGAATGTCATCTCAGTACTATCATCCACGGCTGGATTTCACGTAACGCCTAGAGTTTGGGTCAAAATTTTTAGATGCATACGTGAAATCCCGGCTCTTTTGATCCAGGCGTTTGGGCCACACCAAAAAAAATGCCACGTCACTTATTCTTAGAGATCAATGACCGTATGGATAATTGAACCATCACTAGATAGACATACAGATAAAAAATCAGCCAGATTAGTTGTTTCTAACTGTTGGATTTGAGTCTTTTTCAACAGTTGATTTTCAACCATGGGATTTGAGCATTATTTTTCAACAGTTAATCAGGCTCATTTTTGGTCTGCAGGTTCACCTAGGGATGGTTCAAACATCCGTACAGTCATTGATCTCTAAGAGTGTTGCACGTGGCTTTTTAGGTGTGGTCCGGACGCCGAGATTAAAAATGCCATGATCAAAATTTTCTCATTGGTATGATCCAGATGAGCTATTATTATATCATAGTACCGGTACTACGTAATTTTTTTTATCTTGTAAATCTCCCAACAAGACAAATTGAAAACCCAATAATTTGTTTGGATGGTGAGGAAGCCCTCTTATCTTCTACCTGGAGATTGGACAAAAACCATGAACACGAAACCCTAATTTTCGATCAAATCGAGATTTCTCGTTTTCTTCCTGTCGATTCTCTCAGATAATAGTTTCTTGTTGTATTGTTCCTTAGCTTTTGCGTTTAAACAGCATCGTTAGCTTTCCTTTAATGGAGTTCCCGCCCGAGCGCTCAGGGTTTTTACCAGATGGATCGGTCCATCCATTATAAGCGATTCTATTGGGTAAGTTCATTGCTCTCTCAATCTCTTCTATATTTTCTTGCATGTTTTGTTTCAAATCGATGGGTGCTAGGGTTTTCTAAAATTGCTATATAGAATCTATGCTTCAAGAGGTCGAACGAGCATAATCTAATTTTTTTATGTAGTGGTAATTTAGTGAAATTTTTTTTGACTCGAAAATGAAGTAGAACTAGGAATTAAGCTCTAAAACATAACGATAATGTACAAGGGGGTGGGTCCTCATATTGGGTGATGCCGAGCTATTGAATGAGGTGGTGGTATTGGATAAAAGACTCAGTTGATGCGACTCTAATGAAGGAGTGAATTGAGATTTCTATGAATTGTTTTTAAGGATTCAGGGATACCGATGAACATAAATTATTCAGTTCATGTATGTGTCGAGGAATTTTCAAGTAGGGCTCGGTCCCCACTCCATCACTATGAGGTCACGGGTTTGATCCTAGCTCACCCACCAGCAGGGTTTTAAATTTCGTTGGCACGCCCGAAATTTCGGTCTTGGTCTATAATCTATATACTGAAATCGAAACTCAATAAAATTTTAGATTTCGGCCCACTGTTAGATATTAATGGAAAAAGAGATAATTTAGACTCTTTCCATTAATAAAAGTATAATTAAGATATCTTTTATCTTAGGAAGATAATAGAGAGAGAAATAGATAAGATTTGTTTCTATAAATAAGGTAATATTAATCTTATCATTTGAGTTTTTTCCAAAATTTCACCAAAATATTGAAATTTCAGGCAAAATTTTGGTTTCGACGTGGGCTGAAACCTAGTCGAAATCGAAATTTAAAATCCTTGCCCACCAGAAAAAGAAGAAATTCAAGTAGTAAACTGAAATCGTAGGCCTATTATGGAAATCCAATTGGGGGAATAAATGATTGAAGAGAAAAAGCATAATGGCTATATATATATATGGGCTGGGATAAAGATACTAATGGCTTTTGACTTATAAAATGACACGCGATTTTGAGGACCGCATGCAAAATCTCTTCAATATGGAGATCATCCTGACCACAAATCAGCAATTTCTAAAACTTCCAACCGTATCAAGCATGGACCTAAATTTAATGGTGAATATGGACGGTTCAAAAACTTTCAACCAGCAATCCACTTTTTACAAGGCTACAAATGTTGGAATTGGTTAATTTTTTGTGAGGTTGATATCCATGTTGAGAAGAATATCATCACCAAAAATAAGCCCTTAACTCATTTACATGTGGGCGCCTCGTCCATGAGTCAATTTATGAGTCACAAAATGCTTTTTGACTTATAAAATGACACGCGGTTGTGGGGACCACATGCAGAGGATTTAAAAGCTGATTTTTGGTGATGATGATATTCTTATCATGGAGATCATCCTCACAAAAAATTACTAATTTTTAAAACTTCTAACCTTATCAATTATGGACTTAAATTTAATGGTGAAAATTGACGGTCCAAAAATTTTCAACTTGCAATCCACTTTTCCTAAGGCTACAAATAATGTTAGAATGGGCTGCACTTTTGTGAAGTTGATATCCATGTTGAGAAGAATATCATCACCAAAAGTCAGCCCTTAACTTATCTGTATGTAGGCTCCACATCCATTAGTCATTGTATTAGTCACAAAACCACGAGTCAACATATCCCAGCCCTCCTATAATCCAGACTGTATGATCTATGGGCGACTTCTTTTCGAGGGTATACGTATAGCCCAATGTATATGTTGAGTGGTTAGGAGAGTCTAGTTGCTCTGAGTTTTAAGTTTCTAACTCATTCAAGAGGTTGCCAATTGATTGACTACATGTGTGGTATTGGGGTAGGGGCGTATTGTGGATGATGGACTTCAAGCCCATTATATATTTTCTAATAATTGAAAGTTGATCGCCATGTTGAAGGAGAGCATATTTCATGAAAAACCTGTAACTTTGTAAGCTCCTTTTGGAGACAATTATACAAGTCATGGAATACTAATCTTAGTGGAACCAATATATAAATTATAAGTTTTGGAATTGGACGATTTTTGGCGAGGAGATCATCTTCACAAAATTTCAAATCATTATGACATTCGTAGACTGATTTAGAAGTTGAAGAATTATGGACCGTCTATTTTTACCATTACTTGAAGGCTACACTAGATGGGGTTAGAAATTTCAGAATGGGCTGATTTTTTGTAGGAGTGATCTATACGGTGAGGAGATCATCCTCACCTAAAATCAGCTATTGATTCATCTTCCATGTGGGTGCGCCAAAATTGGTGTAGAAAATGTTGTGAAAATTGTTGTCTCCCGATCATGACCCTATATATATATATATATTCTATTGTTTATATGTATTTGATACCAATCATAAGATATTCTATCGCTTATTATCCTTATTATCGAAAGTACTACCAAGTCTACGAATCCTTTTATTAAAGGTTAATTGAGTCAGACACTTTGCACCCGTGCCGGACTCTGACACCCATACTTGTATTAATACTTTTTTAAGTTGTTAAGCATATCGAGTTTTCCCTTTTATAAATCTGCTTATATTTAATATGTTATTGGATAGCTCTATGGTTTATAAAAAATGTTTTCTTTTACTTTTCAAAAATTTCTTTACTATATATCGGATACGGATGTGTCTACGTATCGGGCTTCTTAAAGGTGCCATGTCAGACATTGACACACGTGTTTGTGCTATTGTTACATAGACTAAAAGAAACTTGCTTCTACATGATAAGTCTATAAAGTTCTTAAGGGAGTGTTTGGATTAACACATGTATTTTGCGCAAAACATGCATGATGAGGACATCAACGTTTCCCATTCTAGAGTTTCCCAGAGGAGGAGGACTAGAGCTATACCATTATAATTATGGTTGGATGACTACTATGTGGGCCCTCGTTTGGATTCTCAGTGATATTGGAAGCAGAAGACCCTATATGCATGACATCTTGAAGACTCCACATTGGAGAGATGCATATGGACTGCACTAAGGGAGTAGGTACTAAAGTGGAGCATTTAGAGAGCACTTTTAGAGGGGACACCCAACTTGTTTGTTTAGGACCTAGTTATCATTTTATTTTTTATTTTGTCTGGGGTGTTTTAGTAATTTCTTTATTAGTTTTGGGTGTCTTAGCAGTTTTAGTTATTTTCTTATGGGGTTGTATTTTATTTCAGCCATTGGATGTTTTAGTTGCTTTAAAGATCTAGATTAGATTTAGGTTTTATAGTTTATTAAAAAAACCCTCAATGTTGTATTTTTTTGGTTAATGATGAATGAATGAAGAAACTCAGCTTTTGAGGACTCCTGTGAGAGGATTTGGTATGAAGCCATTAACTTTGGTGTGATTTCAAGTAAAAAATTCATCAATTTCTCTTTTCTTCTTCCAATCTTACTTCGGTAGTTTATTTTATTTTATTTTATTTAACCTACTTAAATCCCAAACCCTAATCCTCTCAAACCAAAACCCTAACCCTAGCTGTAGTTACCATACTGTTCACAACCCTATAACCCTAGCCACACTACGTGTTGTAAGCAGCTCTGGATTCTATCACGAAGAAAGCTCCCCTAACACCTATATACCCTGTGGTACCCTTGTGGGTCCTATACACTCTCCCTAGTGGATCCTATATACCCTGCGGCACCTTGAAACCCCCACTTACACTTTGCGGCATACCCCCACACCCCATTAACCCTGCAGCCTGTTAAACCCTGTTTTTCGACCCTTTAGTTAGTTCTTTTAGTCTTTTAGCAAATAAAGTAATTAAAAGAAAAGGCTGCTGGAATTTTTTCTGATCGTTTGCACTTCACCTAAATAAGATTTTAATGTTAAAACCATCCTTAATCAACCCCCTTTGAGCCTAATTTATCATTCAAACTCTTGGCAAGGAACTAGCAAATCTACTTGTCTTGGTTGAACCCCAAGCTAGTGGAAGTTCCAACTTCCATTGGACTCTTCAATCAATATTTGGGGATTCACATTGCCGGACTGTGAACTTGGTCTTGAACTCATCAATAATTATTTGTTAGACTTTCTAAATATATGTGGTGGGTTTAGCTTTATTTTGTACCTGTAATTGTTTTGGTAATTTCTTATTGATTTCAATTCATCATATAGGATTAGTTATCACACTCATGGTTCAAAATATCGGGCGATACCGAAACGTTTCGCTCGTATCGTTTCGTTATCGCTCTAGGGCGTGACAAGCTTGGCTACATGAAGTTTTGTCTGAAACCGAACGATACTTCATCTTATGTGTAAATTTGCACTAACATTTCATTTCGGTTTCACAAAGTTTCGTCTAAAATCAAACAATACTTCTGATACGTTTCAGTATCGTTTCGGTATCACCCATGAACGATACCGTGTGCTTTGAACCATAATCGCACTCCTACATCAAATTTGGTATTAGAGCCTAGATTTAGCTTATGATTTTTGTCCATTGCACTTAGGATTAGAGTTACGTTGCATTTTAATATTAAATTTCAGCACATCATTTGCATCTCATATAGTCGTAGGACATTAGAGTCTCTATGCATGTCCATACGTAGTGGTAGGAGTTACCAACCCAATAGGGATGTTGATCAGATCACCTGAGCTCTTGAAAATTTTAACAATCGTCTGGCAGGCATTGATGCCAGAATTGAAGAGCAGGAATGGGCACATGATTGCTTGTCGAGTGGTAGTCGGCCAGTCAGGCACAAGACTCCGGTAAGTTTGTCATTGGTGATGGGTGGCCAACCCACTGGAATCTTGTGGCGGGCCGTCCACCACAGCCGTTCGATTTGGGGTTAGGGTTTTGGCCCAAACCCACATGTTCTTGCTAGTTTAAGGTTGAAGAAAGGATTGTTTTTGTCCTTCACAAAATTTTGTTAGTCAATATAGGTCAATGGCGGTCATGGACAGGAGATATGACCCTAGATTGTGTGGAAAGGTGGAACAAGATTCATGTAGTAGACCCCAAATAGTTTGGAATTGGGATAAGATATTTCTCCTTGTATTCAATTGGCTAATTGCATTGGTCTATTTCAAGGTTTAAAATTTTGGTCTCATTCAATGTTTTCGTTAAGCTGGAGAACAAGACTTCTCGAACGAAATGGACGATACATTAGAAAATAATGATATGTCTCGATACACAAAGATACAATTACGACGTTTAATACTATTTTTAATGCTTAATAAAGCTAAAAAGTATTTTGTTTAGTGAATTAATACTACTTTTATTACATATGTACTATAAATACAAGTTTTAAATTACTCAAATTAATTTTCTGGTATGTGTTGTCTCAGTACCTTACCAAACGAGACATCTCAGCCAAGAATGTGTCTATTTTCCAGTCTGTATATCAGAAAATTTGTTCGTTTATTTGGAAAAAAGTTGTTTGGTATGCTCCAATTTATTCACTATAGAAAAAAGATTCTCTTTAATTTGTGGCCATTTTAAACAATTCAAAATATTGATTCTGGATGTTATTTATGTTTTATGCATAGAGGATGAAGGCCATTAAGGACTGGATTTCGTCGCATTTAGCTTCCAAGACGCCACTCTTATCAAGACCACTGTCAGGCAATGACAGCTTCTTCGACGAGGAACCTCTGGATGAAGAATATGAGGATCGAGGTATGATTACATCCCCTCTGCCTTGTTCTGTGTGAATAACAGCAGATGTTTTTACTATGCTACATGTTGAATTTCTTTCTTTTCACTTTGATTGCTATCTGTCAGGGTTATATTGATTTCACTTAATTATAACATATATTTTTTTCATGTACCCATTTGTGGAATTTATATTTCACTTTGGTTATATATATATTCACTTACAAGACAATATGTTTTCCAATAACATGTAGAGATACTTTTTCCTTGAGGTTGCTAGAACTTTGGTAACAGTGGGTGAGCACCATGCAGTGACCATCTTGGAATTCGTATGTGTCTTTATTTATAAGTAGTTGATTCATGATTGAGTTCTTTTGTTTAATGTCTTATGGGAATGTTAAGGGAGATTCATCAACTTCACAATGTTCTTGGGGACAGCTTGTACCATATAGAAATGATCTTAGCCTATCTCTTTAGCCAAGTCATGTTTGAGTTGTGTATGGGGGCATATGTGAAAAGTTTATCTGCAGCTGTTAGAAATTTTTGTTCCTTCTTTCTCTCATGCCAGTGAAGCAGTATCATTTTAGACCTCTGGCACCAGTGATGTTATGTTTGATCACAGATCACATTAGTAAGAACAGATATAATCATTCTTGAGGAGTATATCGTGAGGAGCCTCTCCTCATATAAGGGGCAGATACACATCCTAGACATAGGCTCACAGACTTACTATTGACCATATTCTGGTCTTCCAGTTCATATTCTTTTAAGCTTATTGAATTCTTTCTCTTCTCCAATCCGAGGGAAGACACCCAAAGACAGCCAAAGCTGGCACCTAATTCAAAATATCCTTCTATTGAAAAGATTACAAGCGGAAAACCTATGCTTGATTGCACGTAAGACAATTTTTTTTTTTTGCTTAGCTTCAAGATCAGCTTTTAACTGTCGACTCAAACTAAAGGTCATCGATCAATACTGATGATGCATAGACCTATTGAGCAAGAGTCAACAACTGTCTGTTTTGGATGTTAGTTATTAGTGTAATCGTGCTTTCTATATGGTTGCAGTTTCTAACTCTTATGGTTTTAATAAATGCTACAACCTTGCTTCATTTTTAGAAGTGATTTCTACAACTTGAATCTGGGCATGGTGTAGTTTATAAGATGCAATTTTGGTACTTAAGTATCCCTGCACTGTGTCATATGCAGCTTCCGTTGCCCATGTTTAAGTCAGTTCTGATTCTGATGGTTTTAATAAACACTACAACCTTCTTCATTTTTAGAATTGATTTCTACAACTTGAATCTGAGCATAGTATTGTTTATAAGATGCAGTTTTGGTACCTATGTATCCCTGTACTGTGTCATATCCAGCTTCTATTGCCCATGTTTAAGTTAAGGGTAAATCTACAATCTGAGTTATATAGGGTAACAACCTTCTACGAAAAGAATATCAGGACAGGACATGTGGCCCTCTTGCAGGAGTTCAAGATGCACCATTCAACTGGACCCCCCACCTAGGGAATCTGTCATGTGAAAAAACCAACCTCTTTAATGATTAAGTCATTCTATCCATGGCCTTATTTCTGGGGCCATTAGTCTACTAAATTTTGGCTGTCCAAAATAATGGAAGAGATCAGATAATTATAATCATTTGATTGGGTTATTTTTTGACCTAGGAGATACCCTAAAGGCCTAGATAGAATCCCTGCAATGGTGTGTCTTGATCTACAGCATGTGTGCTACATGTCATAATCATCTGTATTTAGATGTGAATTACCATTTGTTTGGAAGTTCAATAGTTTGCTTGAAAGGCTTGCTTAGTTGTTGGAGTCAAATCTCTCCTGCAGCTCATCCCCTACTGATGCATTTTAGTGTACTTACAACAAGATGTTTTTCCATTCATAATTTTAGGTTCAGCTCCTGAGACCAGTGTGTCTGCACCGCCTGTTACTGCCAATTCTTCTCTTAACCCTTCTAGTGGCAATCTAGAAAACCAACTTCCTCCTCCAGAATATGCTCCAGTTGAGGATTTTCATCTGTCTCATAATAACACTGACGACAAAAGGAGGTTGGATCCATTGGCCATGATTGAGGCTCTCCAAATCAACTTCTTGCGTCTTGTACGGCGGCTTGGACAATCGCCTGACAATCTTTTGGTAGCACAGGTATTATATCGGTTACACCTAGCGACCCTGATACAAGTGGGGGAATCAGATTTAAAACGATCTAGTCTTAAGACCGATAGAGCTAGAGCAACAGCAGCAGAGCAAGAGGCAACTGGCCAGCCTGATTTGGATTTCTCTTTTAGGGTACTCGTCCTGGGGAAAACAGGGGTTGGCAAGAGTGCTACCATCAATTCTATTTTTGATCAAATGAAGGCCGAGACCGATGCGTTCCGACCTGCCACTGATCACATCCATGAGTTTGTTGGGACCGTAAATGGCATTAAAATAACAGTCATCGATACCCCAGGTCTTTTGCCTTCCTCTACATGTAATCTACGCAGGAACAGGAAGATCTTGCTCTCTGTAAAGAGGTTCATCCGAAGAACCCCACCAGACATTGTTTTATATTTTGAACGCCTTGACCTTATCAACATGGGCTACAGTGATTTCCCCCTACTGAAGCTTATAACTGACATTTTCGGATCTGCAATCTGGTTTAACACTATCCTTGTTATGACCCATTCTTCTTCGGCTCTTCCAGAAGGACCCAATGGGTATCCTGTCAGCTACGAGTCATTTGTGACCCAGTGCACAGATCTGGTACAGCATTATATACACCAGGCAGTATCCGATTCGAAACTTGAAAATCCTGTCGTATTTGTGGAGAACCATCCTCAGTGTAAAAAGAATATCTTAGGGGAGAAAGTTCTCCCGAATGGACAAGTTTGGAGATCTCAGCTCTTGCTGTTATGCATATGTACCAAAGTCTTGGGGGATGCTAATACTCTCTTGAAATTTCGGGGTGGCTTTCAAATGGGGCCAGCAAGTACTACTCGGCTGCCTTCGCTGCCTCATCTCCTATCAACTCTTCTGCGGCCGCGTTCTGTATCAAGCATGGGTGGAATGAACGATGAGATGGATGAGATTTCAGACACGGAGGATGAAGACGAGTATGATCAGTTACCTCCGATCCGAATCCTGACAAAATCCCAGTTTGAGAGGTTAACTGAATCTCAGAAGAATGACTATCTCGATGAATTGGATTACCGGGAAACCCTTTATCTAAAGAAGCAGTGGAAAGCCGAGGCTCGGAAACGAAGAGATAAGATGCTTTCCAAGGATCGAATCTCAGCCAGTGATGACAACGACAATGACAATGACCATGAGGCAACTCCAGAGGCTGTTCTATTGCCAGATATGGTAGTCCCACCAAGTTTTGACTCCAATTGCCCTGTACACAGATACCGTTGCCTTGTGACCAGTGACCAGTGGCTTGTTAGACCTGTTTTGGATCCACAAGGTTGGGATCATGATGTTGGGTTTGACGGCATTAGCTTGGAAACAGCCGTGGAAATAAAAAGAAATCTCCATGCCTCTGTTGTGGGACAGATGAGCAAGGACAAGCAGGATTTCAATATTCAAACCGAATGTTCTGCAGCTTACACAGATCCACAGGGGCCCACTGCCTGTGTTAGTCTTGATGTTCAAACTGCCGGTAGAGATCTAGTTTGTACAGTTCGTGGGGACACAAAACTGAGGAACTTGAAGCACAACATGACCGGATGCGGGGTTTCTGTGACTTCTTTTGGAAAAAAGTTTTTTGTTGGTGCTAAGATCGAAGACACCATTTCAATTGGGAAGAGGGTGAAGCTTGTCTTCAATGGTGGTCGCATGGGAGGTCTTGGTCAAGTGGCGTATGGTGGGAGCTTTGGAACAACTTTAAGAGGTAGAGACTACCCGGTAAGGAATGATAAGATCAGCCTGACTATGACAGTTCTCTCCTTTGATAAAGAGATGGTCTTTGGGGGAAGTATTGATTCTGATTTCCGCCTTGGCCGGGGTACAAAAATGTCGGTTAATGCGAATTTGAACAGTCAGAGAATGGGGCAGGTTTGTATAAGGACGAGTAGCTCTGAGCACATGGAGATCACGCTGATTGCAGTTATCTCTATCATCAGAACCCTGTTACGGCGAAGAGCAACTGAAGATTAAGTGGCTATTGAAGGAAAAAAGCAGAGAGGGGGTAACTTTCTTTCTGCTTCTTATACAAGATTGTCTGGTTCAGAGAGGTGGCATTCTTGTTGAGATGCATATCATGAGCAAAGAAATGGGCTTATGCGGAGAAGCTTTTTCGGCTTCATAAAGAGCTGGTTCTGGGCGGGTGGCAGGGAAAGACGGTGCTTATATGTTTATCTTCCATGTTTGCTTTTGGGTTGGAAAGCTGTGATCAAACCAAGGACCTCAAGATCATCACCGGACTATTCGATTGAGCTACAGGCATGACCCAAAAGTTTTTTTTATTATGCAGATCGGACTAATAATTGTACAGTTGATTATCTGAGATGAGCTTTATGATTTTTTGAAATAACTCCCAACGGAATTCAAGAGTTTTCTTACCTGATTGAAAAGCTTTCAGCTTCATTGTCTTAATATAGCAATGGTCCCTACTGTTATTTTTAGTATTACTAGTAAATGGCCCATGCCAACGGCACTCTCCGACAAAAGTGTTTGCAAAAATTGGGTGCCTTCGGCACTCAAACGGTATAACGGACTGGGGCGTTACCATTTTTTCCATTATAACGGATTGTAACGCACAGAGGGAGAAATGAGAAAATAACAGAAATAACAAAAAATAACGGTGTTGAAATTCAAATTTTAAATAAATTGAGGTCAAATGAGGCGGATTGAGTGGTTGAAATCTAACCGACCACATTAGATCGATGGATTTGATCTCAACCGCTCTTTATCTAACCGTCCACATTAGATGGATGGATTAGATAAGAGAATACAACTGAGTTGTCTTGTTATACCGTGCCAGCGGCACTTTCTGACAAAGTGTTTGTCAAAATCGGGTGGGAGTTAATCTCAGCCATCGATATGAAGCATAGTGGATCTCTGCCACTCATTATTGAAGTCATATAAGATAAGAGGTGTATAAGAAAACCATTAAATTTCTATTAAATTCTATTTTGTTTTTAATTTTTAAATTTCAAATTGTGAATTTTGAATTTCAGCACTACTTTTTTCCGTTAAAATCATTAAAATCCATTAAAATCTTTTCTTCCATTTTTTCCCCTGGCCGTTTCAATCCGTTTTAACGGTCACACCCCTCTCGAGGCATAAAAAATGGGGCTCCTGAGCCTGACCTTGGGCTATATGTAAATCCAACCCATTTCATTCCTTATATGTAGGTAAATAGTAGGTGACCCGTGCCCACATCACTCATTGACATAGCGTTTGTCAAATTTGGGTGTGAGTGGCTGAGATCCACTATCCATTTAGTGTGATAAGATCTCGGCCATCGTTTATGAAGCTGGATAAGAGGGGGAGACAACCGTCCTGTTTTGTTATATAGATAGTAAATGGCCTGTGCCCACGGCACTCTCTGACAAAAGCGCTTGCAAAAATTGGGTGCCTTCGGCACACAAACAGTATAACGGACTGGGGCATTACCGTTGTTTTCATTATAACGGATTGTAACGCACAGAGGGAGAAATGCGAAAATAACAGAAATAACAAAAAATAACAGTGTTGAAATTTAAATTTTGAATAAATTGAGGTCAAATGAGGCGGATTGAGTGGCTGAGATCTAACCGTCCACATTAGATCGATGGATTTGATCTCAATCCCTCTTTATCGGCCGTGCCCGCGGCACTTTCTGACAAAGTGTTCGTCAAAATCGGGTGGGAGTTAATCTCAGCCATCGACATGAAGCATAGTGGATCTCAGCCACTCATTATTGAAGCCATATAAGATAAGAGAGGGTATAAGAAAACCACAATCATTTGTTATATTGATAGTGGGTGGCCCGTGCCCTCGACACTCCCCGTCAAAGCATTTGCCAAAATCAGGTGTGAGTGGTTGAGATCCACCGTCTATTTGGGGGATAAGATCTCGGCCCTTCTTTGTTGAAACAGATAAGAGGGGATAACAAAACAACTTCCCTGTTTTGTTATATAGACTAGTAAATGGCCTGTGCCCACGGCACTCTCCGACAAAAGCATTTGCAAATATTGGAACTTCGGCACTCAAACGGTATAACGGACTGGGGCGTTACCATTTTTTCCATTATAACAGCTGTTATAACGGATTGTAATGCACAGAGGGAGAAATGGGAAAATACAGAAATAAAAAAAATTAACATTTTTAAAATTCAAATTTTGAATAAATTGAAGTCAAATAAGGTGGATTGAGTGGCTGAAATCTAACGTCCACATTAGATGGATGGATAAGATAAGAGATATACAACTGAGTTGTCTTGTTATATGCGTGGGTGGCCTGTGCCAGTGGCACTTTCCGACAAAGTGTTTGTCAAAATTGGGTGGGAGTTAATCTCAGCCATCGATATGAAGCATAGTCGATCTCACCCACTCATTATTGAAGCCATATAAGATAAGAGAGGGTATAACACAACTACTGTCACTTGTTATCTAGATAGTGGGTGGCCTGTGCCCAAGACACTCTCCAACAAAGCGTTTGCTAAAATCGGGTGTGAGTGGCAAAGATCCAATCTATTTTGGAGATAAGATCTTGGCCCTTCTTTGTTGAAACATATAAGAGGGGGAGACAACTTCCCTGTTTTGTTTTATAGATTATAAGTAAGTTTTAGTGTGTGCATGTACTGTCCCGAGGTAGACAGGGTTGTTGAGAAGACAGTAGGGGGCAAGTGAAATGGGCTATAACTGGATTTGGGTTCTAACGGTCCTGTTCGGGTGTTTATGGCATAAAAGAGCTCGATGATTGGCCTTGATCAATGTCTCGCCGCCCCTTACATGACCACCACATGTATTTGCCATCCTGTCTATTGCATACCCAAACCTTTTTTTTCCTTTTCTTTTAAGCATGATACAGTCAATTCAGGAGAGCCGTTTCTACAAACTTGTTTCTATTAGTAACTAAGGGCGTGTTTGATTGCCAAGTGGAAAAATTGCATTTTCCTTGGGAAAACACAACTGTCCCTTGTTAGATAGCCATTTTACTTATGTATAATTTTCCTTACTAAGCCATTTAAATTTGGATAATTTTCCCTACTAAGACTGGAACTCTAACCGATTTTGTTTGGTTCTGGTTCCTATTGGTCCGGGTCCAATATCAAACTACCTAGAATCGAAATCCTTATTATTAGTTCAGTTTCGGTTTCAGTTCTTTTTTAGTCGGTTCCCATAAATGTGGAACCAGAATCGGTGTTTTCGGTTCCGGTTTTGATTTGGTTAAACGGGTGCAAATTGACACCCCTATTTATAGCAGGAAAGATTTTGAAAGTCCAAAATTGGAACACATGCAGTTTGAAACATTCCAAGTCTTCATTGTTCGCCCAAGTATAAGAGAAATTGATGACATCTTTGAAAAAAAATTGGCAAAATGTGAACAGGGAAGATTTAATTTGAAGTCCAAAATCCAAACCCATGCAGTTTTTACTTTCCAAGTCTTCAATTGAACCATTCCAAGTCCTCATTAATATTTCCTAGTTTAATTCAACAAGTATCATCTGCCTTGAAGGTTTCCAAGTTTAATTCAACAAGCAATCGGAAGAAAAAAGGAAAAAAAAAAAATCAATGTAGACAGATCGAAGCACTCGATATAAAGGTAATCTTCGTATAACCTCACCCCTTACTCACCTTTGTTGATCAATGGCAAAACTATCCGCCATTGCATCCTTCACAGTATTTGTGGTTCTCCTCCTCGGATCATGCTATTGTTCGGCTATTCGGTCTGCACCGATCAAAGGTGAAGTGTCTATTCCCATATCTATAATATTTTTGAAAGTTCAAGCTTTCCTCGATTTTCTCTAATGGTAGTTCGTTCATCATTCATAACTTGTTTAAATGTTTCGACTAAATTGTACAGACATGGAGATGAAGGCAATACCTGCAGCAATAATGTTTCGTGGGAGTGTCACGAAAAACGCCGAGGCCGATAATCCACATCGGATTCTGGAAGGTCGCTTCGGAGACAATCCAGGGCCAGGCCCACCATCTCCGGCCGATTCGTGGTCACCGCATTACCGATAATTGCTTTTAAGTCATGGTTACAGAGAGAGAGAGAGAGAGAGAGAGAGAGAGAGAGAGAGAGAGAGAGAGAGAGAGAGAGAGCACTGCTTAGAATCGCTTAGGATTCTTCGAAGAGTTGTAAGGCAGCTGTGGATGTCTCTGTTTGTACTCAAATCAAATATAAGTGACAGATGTTAGAAATAATGAAAGGGCATCTTACAAAAAGGGGTTATAAATGGCTAGGGATCACCAATCAGGGTGGTTTGTAGGTCCAGCAAGGGGTGGGCCAATTACTCATGGGTCAGTGGGGCCCAAAGATTGTTTGATGTGGCACTTTTTCAAGCACTACATACTGGGGATTTTGTCATGTTTATAGAGCTACCTCTTTATAAAAGCCCCTAATTGCAATTTAAGGTATTTAGTAACCCGTCCACAAAAAAGGGTAATTTAGTAATGGGTCGGGCGTAGGAGTCCCCCTTTTTCTGACCCCTCTTGGGAGTCGGACTCAGGGCAGTGGATTCCGAGAATCCAATGGTGGTTGATAGCCTTGAGCTGGCATTCATTTTTTTTCATTAAGTGAATGCCATCTCAGTGATGTTGGATTCTCGAAATCCACGGCTCTGAGTCTGACTCCCGAGAGGGTCAGAAAAAGGGGGTCCTTGGAGCCCGAGCCTTTAGTAATACTCCTTTGATTCACAACAGACGATCACATATGCCACCTGTCCATCATAGGGTTTGAGAGCTTAATGACTTATGACTGAATTGGATTGTTTGATAAAAGTCTTAAGTCTTAAAACTAAGTCAAGGGCATTGTGGATATTTTGAAATGTTTATTAAGACACTTCCGTAAGGTTTTAAAAGAGAAAGCTTTAAGAAAAGGGCATTCTGAGTATTTAAGAGAGAATATTAGAATCTATTTTAGAGATGCTTTTCGTCGAAACCACTTACCGCAATAAGTCACCCCTAGCTCACTTTTTTGCTTAAGTCTTAATTTCAATGATTTCAGTATTAAGTGCTGAAATTAATTGTTTTCAAAATCCCCAAATTTCTTTACCATTTGAAAATCCATGATTCTTGACTGACAACTCATTGGACGATCATATCTACTATTGGTTATATTAAAATAAAATATGTTTTCTGATTTTTACCAACCTACGATCTGAATCGTATGATCTAAGAACCCTTTGAGCCACAAACGATATTGGTCTTATGACTTCTCTCAAATCTCAAAAACATCAACTAAGAATATATGTTTCCTTAGCTTGCAGCCTATAAGAGTTTGAGCCATGAGGGCACTAGTTGGGCCTGCAACATCAACCTAACAAATAGTTATCTTCACAAGCCAACAGCATTTCCATGGCTTTGTAGAAGAACCCTTTATGTTCAAATTCAATCAGCCGAAATGAGATTTCTTCAATTCCAAAACAAAACTATGAAAACCTCAGACTAATAGGAGATACAAAAAATTAAAAAATAAAAACTTTTGAAAATAATGATCGTGATCTCAAAGTGGTTATGTGCGTCACCCATAATTTCTTAAAACACTACAGCAAGTATAAGCATGTCCGTCGGATTGACATGCTAATATTCCTAATCAGTTTGCACAGAGAAGGAAGAACAAACTTTTAAAGATCTTCATGTTTCAAGGTTGAAGATAAGGGCGTTTTTGTCCTTTGACCTAAACTTAGCTAGTCAACTAGGATCAATGTTGGTCAAATGGCAGTGGACCGGGTCCGGTGTTGGATATTCTATTGGTTGTCTCCAATCAATTAGACTTTCAGATCGATCGATTGGACTTGCGTGACATAGAATTCCAAGAAACGATTAGTTTCCTATTCCGACTCAAACACTTACTCTTTTCGTTGCTAAGTTCACTCACTCTATATATTGATAATTTTGGGTCGGATCGTGTGGGTGAGGGTGCTGATGGTTAGGAGGAGGATGAACAAGACCATACGGTGGCAAGTGGTCGTTGCGGCGCAAGATGATAGCGAGATCCCGTGGCGGCGGAACTCGTTGAGGGCATTGGATTGGGGGTTGTGGGTTCGGGGGATTCTTGTTGGTGATGGACGTCTATAATTGCTCTGAGTGCCTGCAACCTACGCAGAAAAGGTTAATTTCGCATGTCCTTGGTAAGTTGGTCGAGCCTGGGTTCCAAAAGATCCACCTGATCATTGACCTCCTTAGCCGTTTCCATGCGTGATATATACCTAGAATGAAGGTCTTTAATACCATATGATAGGATCCTTGATCCTATGTTCGTCGATTCTCTTCGAAGGGAATCACTACGACTCTTAACAACTTGCCAGTTATAATCTTTGGCTACAACTAGAAATAGATAAGTAAAGAAATAATTAACTATTTTTTTGCTTAATGATGATGATATTAAAAAGATGAGAAATACAAAGAGGGAAGGATTAACAGAAGAAAACCCCACCAAGAAGAGAAATAACGAAAAAGAGAAGAAGAAAAAAATGAACTTAGTGCACAAATCTATAGTAGGTTAAGGATGGATTTTCAACCTACGTTAGGAAAGGAGGCTTCGCAGCCCACCATAATCGCGAGCCAATTGGGAGGGACGAAGCGATCTTGGCGCAACTATCCGCACTAAAATTGACCTCCCTCCAAGTGAAACTCAGATGGAGCCTATCAAAGCTAATTTTGATACTATCCCATTTCGCGCTCATCTTCCAAGGGATTGATGAAGGCTTTTATTGCCACCTCAGAGTCCGTTTCAATCCAGATACCCCTCCAGCCTTTGTATAGAGCAAGGTCAGCTCCTTCAACGATTGCATGGCACTCCGCTATGTAGTTGGACATCACCCCAAAGCCAACTGCTAATGCTCCAAGGATGAGCCCATTGTGATCTCTAAAGATGACCCCTAGACTGCTTGGGCCCGAGTTACTAGAAGAAGCTCCATCACAGTTGATTTTGGGGATGCTCGGAGGTGGGGATATCCACTTGCAAGCCCGAATGGATGGGGCTTTACTAAGAAACAATTAACTATAGGAAACAAATAACTAGGACTCCTAATTACACACGATGACATATATCCTTCCTAACGTGGGGTACTAACGTTTTTCTTATTTTCCTTTTTTTGAGACATACCAACAAGTAGGGCACAGTGCAAACCTACAAGTTAGACAGTTCAATTTGTGACCTGAAATAGAAGTTGGTATCTCCAACCTACATATACTCACCATAGCTCAGAAGTGCATGTCCAGGAACAAGCCTGTGCAACAAGAACAAACATTCAGCTTGTCTAGAAAGAGTTCCTACTCCACGTAGGAGATTTATAGAATACTAGTGAGGAAGCACACACCATAACATGTAATTAAAAAGAAAAAAAGACTAAAATGCACCTGTTTATACTCAACATAGTGGCAAATTAGAAATGACACTAACAGGTGTAATTTTCCAAATTATAATTCCTATAATCTCAATCTCTTAAAACCAATTTCGGTATATCAATTTACTACACTATTTATTTGTAGTAAATTGATATACTGAAATTGGTTTTAAGAGATTGAGATGATAGGAATTTTTAAGTTGGAAAATTTGGCAACCTAAGGTGTAGTTTTGGAAGATTTAGTTAACATTCAGGGGTCAATTCTAAAAAATGTGGCAAGTCAAGGGGCAATTTTGAAAATTTTGTACCGATTTGTAGAAGGTTAAACACCAAAAAACCAATTTTACTCAAAATTTATTAAATATTGCAGGGCATTTTTGGAAAAAATTGATGTTGACCTTAAAGGGGTCTCACGGATTATAATAGCAAAGACTAGTAAGGTCATGGGTGGCAGACATTTTTGGTCCCACTTGCACTGTTGGGATCCCTTTTATATCTACCAATATGACACATGGCACACCTTTTTGTCTCATTGACCATAGAGTTGGGTACCCATCCCTAAGTGGATGGACATGCCCATGGGAAAATGTGAGAAAATGATTTGCTTTTGGGCCGACTTTCTTGAAACCTACACGTCAGGAAGTTGCCCCCCATGGAGTTGGGTACCCATCCTTAAGTGGATGGACATGCCAAAAATCAGGCTGATTATCACAATCAAAATAATAGAATTTGTTATTTAGGCAATTGGTCCGTCAATTGGATGGTGGTCCAGATCATAAACATGTGCACAAAGATTGATCCCGGTGATATCACAAATTTTTGTTTAACAAATAACAAAGTATACGATGAGCTGGTTCCACACACATAAAGTTCTCAATGGTAAAACATTTTCAAGGTCACGTGTGTTTCACTATGACAAGTATCGATTATGGTACTTGTGCGTAACTTTCTGTAAATTTACATACCCCATCCAAACAACTTGAAAATTAAGTGGGTGAATATTTTGAGGAGAAAATGACAAGTTTGCCAAATGCTTTAAAATATGTTAGCCGTGAAGTTAATTAACTGCGACAATATATTCTCTTGGAAGTAATTTGCCGATGTACCAAAGGCGGCCTAAGAGAAAAGTCACGAGAGGCGACATTGCGTGAGAGCGATAGAATCATTGTACAAGGGTGTGAACGGTTTTCAAAGCGTCGATGGCATCTTTAAAAAACGTGGTAAAAATGTGAACAATTTTTCTTGCCTTTGAAACAGTGACGATGCTTGCACACGTTTTTATCCTTTGTTGTCCATGAGTTTAAGAGCGTTGATGACATCTTTGAAAAGACAAAGTGATCAAAAAATGTGAACAGGAAAGATTTTGGAGTCGAAAATTCAAACCCATGCAGTTTGTACGTTCCAAGTCTTCATTGAACGTTCCAAGTCTTCACAGAGATTTCCTAGTTTAATTAAACAAGCAATCGGGAAGAAAAAAAAGGAAGAAATCAATGTAGACAGATCGAAGAACTCAATATATAGAGAGCATCGGTCATTGAAGGGATGAGTGTATAAGGTAATCTTCGTATAACCTCACCCCTTAACTTTGTTGATCGATGGCAAAACTATCCACCATTGCATCCTTCACACTACTTATGATTCTCGTTGTCGGATCATGCTATTGTTCAGCCATCCGGTCTGCACATATCAAAGGTGAAGCCTCTACTTCCATATCTCTATAATATTTTCGAAAGTTCAAGCTTTTGTCGATGTTCTCTAATGGTAGTTTGTTCTTCTGTCATAACCTGGTTAAATGTTTTGACTAAATTGTACAGGCATGGGGATGAAGGCAATACCTGCAGCAATTATATTACGTGGGGGTGTCTCGAAAAACACCAATGGCGATAATCCACATCGGATTCTGAGGGGTCGCTTCCAAGACAATCCAAGGCCAGGCCCACCATCTCCCAAGAGGCCTACGCCATCACCGAACTAACACCCATAAGTCATTGTTGAGAGAGAGAGATTATGGATTATATTTGAAATTTGCCTTGTTTTCTACATATTTTCATAAATATGGTGGGTTGTACTGGTGATGGGTACGACTCAGTAGCACTGCTTAGGAGTTAGGACTCCTAGAAGTGTTCCAATCTGTGGATATCCCTGTTTGTACTCATCAAATGTAAGTGAAAGAATGTTTGAAATAATGAAAGGATATATTACAAAAGGAAAGGGTTTATAATTAATGGCTATAGATAGATCACCAATCAGGCTGGGTTTTGGTTTGTAGGTCCATTAAGGGGTCGGCCAATCACCCATGGGTCAGTGGCCCCAAAAAATTGTACCACGTGGCACTTTCTCAAGCACTGCATATTGGGATTTAGTCCTCCATACAATAAATTCAGTAGAGCCGTTCCCACAAAGTTGATTCCTGAAGTCCAAACTCCAAACCACACGCTAACAGTGAATTGAATGTTCTAAGCAAGGTTTAAAAGGGACCGTTATAACGGTATAACGGTCTGGGGGGTGTTACTATTTTTTCCGTTATAACGAAAAAAAACGCTCAGGGGCAAGAACAGAAAAAAAATGGAAATAACAGAAAAAAATGGAAAAAACGGGGCTGAAATTCAAATTTTGAATTTTGAAATTTGAGTTTCAAAAACGGAAAAAATGGCCCTTTTTCTCATATTTTTTCCAAAAACGGAAAACGGCGGCCGCTATTTTTGTTATAACGGCCGTTATTGTTTGGGCGTTTTAACAGTGTGTAACCTAACGGGGTAGGTTTGAATCCGTTGTAACGGCCGATTTTTAAACCTTGGTTCTAAGTCTACTCTTCTTGCGGGGTGAAATTTTTTTTTTTTTTGTAGGCAGATCAAAGCACTCAATATATAAATTCAAGAACGAGTTTATTAAGGTCATCTTCGAGGTTATCTAACCGAGTCTCGATCGGGTTATCTAACTTGGCCCAGATTTACACAAGCCTGGTGTTCTCGATTCGGTCCAATCAAATTCGAGGATTTTGCGCGACATCATTAGCTAAACTAAGACAAACTAATTAAGTCATTATTGGGCATGCGTAATGACTGTGGATGTTCAGCTCAACCATCAGTGAATAAACACACTAAAAATCAGCTTGATTGATTATTTATAGCCATTGTATTTACCACCTAAAAAACATGCTTGAATCCAACGGCTAGAATCATGCCCTAAAAAGTACTAAAATTTATTGCTAGAGATAGTCAATCAGGTTGATTTTTGGTTTGTATATCCACTAAGGGGTGGGATAAATTAAAATCCATGTGGTTAGTGGGACCTGGGCTGGGGACCTTCTCTCACCAAGGGGGGCCTTAGGGTAGAGGCGACCCTGATCACATGACACGTGGGACTCACTGGCATATAGGACCTCCTTGATATTAGATTACGTCATACATGGGGCCCACATGGGTATGCGGGAGCAATTGCGTGTGGAGCCACTTGCACATGGTACATAGGTGGGACAAACATTGAAATCACTGATCAGGCTGATTTTGGGTTTATTGGTCTACCTACAAATTGGCCAAACATCTATACGGTCAATGCCCTCTAAGAAATTGCCACATGGCTTATAGTATCAGTGGTCAGGTAAGATTCATTCTAAAATTCTCCTCAAGCCCCCTTTCATCGACTTGGATAGTAGATGTCGGTGCTAAAATTTTCCTTTTCTCGTCGTCATTAACTGAACTAAACTTCTTCGTGGACCCCAGTTCATTAACATTTTCTTCTTTTAGGGAAGACCGAGTTTCTTGGACTGTCACCATTATCTTTGAGATCATAAAAAAGGAATGGAGTAGATTGATTACGATCACTGTAATCAGGCCAACAGGGTAGTTTTTGGCATAAATGAGGTAGATGATCGATCCGATTTGATGAATAAGAATGATGGGTCCCAGTCCCAGTCCCAGTCCCAGTCCCACGACTCTCACCCCCTGCATGTTCACCAAGGAACTCAGGAGAGCAGTTTCCACGAAATTGCTTCGTGAATTCCAAACCACACGCTAACAGAGAATTGAACGTTCTAAGTTTGTGGTAGCTAGACACAAACCAAGAACATTAATTATGGTAGATAGACAGTACAAAGCACCCAATATATAAATTAAAGCTTGGTTCATTCAAAGAGATGCATGAGTGTCTAAAGCTATTCTTCTCATATTTCCAACCCTTTAACTCTTCTTTGTTCTTCAATGGCAAATGTCTCCACCATTGCATCCTTCACACTATTCGCGATTCTCCTCGTCGGACAGTTTGCACAGATCAAAGGTCTATTAATTAATTCCTCATATTCGATAATATTGTGTTTTGTGATTTTCTTATGTACGTGACTTTGTATAAATGGTACAGGCATGGGGATGGAGGCAATCATATTACGTGGGACTCTCACTCAGAACACCCAGACTTATAATCCACGTCGAATTCTTAAAAAGAGTCAATCCCCTCCATGGAAGGAGAGACGAGTCTATCTACCACCCCCACCACCTCCCGAGATATCGGGACCCATCCACCCTGCTTCCATGGCAGACATCGCTATCCAGCATCCTGGCATCCACCGATAAATTGAATTATGTTTGGAATTTGTCTCAAGGATCTTTATTGAAAATTTTGTATGTATTTAATAATTGGTAAGTGGAGCTAGCCTGGTGCCGTGAAGCAATAAAGTCTCAAATTTTCTTGCTAACATACTTTTTTAGTGTATAGATAGATAAGTACTTAGGAGCAAGGTTTAAAGGAGGCTGTTTTAACGGTAAAACGGACTGGGGGCATTACTGTTTAAACCGTTTACATGGCCGTTAAAATAGATTGAAACGGACAGGGGCAAAAACAGAAAAAAATAGAATTAAACGGATTTTAACGATTTTAACGGCCGTTAAAACAAAAAAAATGGCCATTTTTTTCAAAATCATTAAAACTAACGGTTTTAACAGAAATGGGCTTGGGGCGTTATAGTTTAAACGGCCGTTAAATCCGTTTAAACGGCCATTTTTAAGTAGTGGAGATGTTGGGCCAATTTTAGAAAAAAAAGGATATTTTTACAAAAGGAAATGATATTTCATTGTAGGTGGTAGAGATGAAAGGATATTATATTTCAAGTGGGCTTTCTAACTCTTGTAGTCCACGTTTGACAGTGTTTTACTAAAATGCCCCTATAGCAAAATTGTCCTTACTGCCTTCTCAAAAGTTAAATGTGAAGTGAGAAGGGGGCTTCTTTCAAATGTAAGAAAGCAGTGGGTGTCCGACGAAGCGTTTGCCAAAATTAGGTGTGAGCGTCTAAGATCCACCGTCCTTTTGGGGTGATGAGATCTCGGCCATCCTTTGTGTAGCCGATAAAAGGGGGATAAGTAAGGAGACAACATTCCTGTTTTGTTATATAGATTCAAAGAGATCCTCTTTTGCAAAAGTTTTACAGAAAACAAACATGTTTGGTCTTAAAGGTTTATTGATGCTTTTCTTAATAGTTTAGTTGGACTTTTTATACTGAATGGAAATTAACTATACTTCCTAGCTCCTTTATTAAAAGGACTGGATCTTTAACTTCAACTTTTAATCGATCAAAGTAAAATATATGGAAAGCAAAACAACACTCTTTACATAGATTTTATGAAAATCCCAAATGAGCTTTTGTAAATCAATTGTACTAAATTTTATTATATATGAACCCCCCTTTAAATTCTCTTTCAAATATTATTAAAAAGTTAAATATATCATGTGAAGTGATCTCTATCAATTAAACAAGAGAATTGCAAGATAGAGTGAGGTAAATTGTGGTCTATTTGATGTTTTGTTACCTTTGGATTATTTGTGAGAAATCATTTTATAATGAAAAAAATTATAAATTTACTTTTATGAGTCCCAAAATTAGATTTAAAATTTGATATTTAATTTACACAGGAATATATAATTTAAGTTTGGTGGGCTTTAGTGAGACCCATATTTGGAGACTGTTTTGAGGCCCATATATCTTCATTATATTTCTGAGACTATTGTAAAAATTATTTAATTAATTGTATAACACCTAATTAAGCTTACTTAGTGATTAATAAATTAGATAACTTAATTATTAAGTTAATTAATTAGATAAGTCTTAAGAATTAAGTAATTATATCTACACCTATATAGAACCTATGACCTAGCCCTCTCACCCATTATTAATATTCTTTTGAGCTCAAATTCCTCACCTTGAGCAGCCATACTCCCCACCTTTATTTTCTCTGTAGTTACTTTTATTTCTCTTTCTTTAATTACAAATAATATTTTAACTTCACTTTAAGTTTCATCTCCAATTAGGAGATTGTTTTAAACTAAACTTATATGTACCCCTATAGGGATAATCCATATATATTAGATCTTTTTTTTTTTTTTTTTATCACAAATGCCTCCCCCTAAGTGCTAGTCATGCCACCCTATACCTTCCCTAAATTGAGTTCTCAACCCCCTCTCTAAACCCTAATTGTACTATGTTCCCCTTCCTCCGCAAAACCTTCTTTACATCATTAAAAAATCAACACCTTAGTGCCTTCATCTTGCCCTAGCCGTGGGATCCTATTGGGGTTATTATCCCCTTGGTTACATATTGAAGATGAAGGAGAGAAGAGAAAGAAGCAGAAGCAGTTTGCTTATCAATAGAAGAACCGGTATTTTTAATATTTATTAAAGTAGGATTTCTCTCCTCCCTTTACTCCGTGGTTGTTTTTAACATCTATTATATCTATGCTTAATTTTAAACATAAACTATGTGTTTTTTACGCTTAAAATCTCATATTTTGTTTTAGATCTATTTTTGAATTTTGGAAAAGCATGTAATTGTATAGCTGATTTTGAGTGTGTTTTATTCATGGATTTATGATTGCATGCATCTCTTTATTTTTATTATTGATTTATTATTAGTTGGAGACTATGTTGGGAGATGCATGAGCATACGATAAGGTTTGGCACTTTTATGATTGTCGTCATTCTCGGATGTGCTTGTATTCTCAGATTACATGCCTAAAGAGTAAGAAGGGCATTATGATTCCTTAAGGTGAAAAGTTCCAAAATTCTTTGGATCCTCGTAGTAACTATTAGCCAACTGCATATAAATACTGTCCTGTTTGTGTTTTTGGGCATGTATGGTCTTGAGCAGAGTTTTCATATTTGCATTTGTTAGTTTTCGGTCCTCCTGTGATCGTGATTTACTTATTTGGTTTATTACTTATTATAGTATAGTTGCATATCTTAAATTTATCATGGTTAATCACTCTCCGTAATAGTATGAGTGATGGAATGAGCCTACTAAACTTCTTAGGTCACCCTTACTTACCATTGTCCAGATGTTCCAAATGTGCTGACAACTTAACTTGAGTGAAACCTAGAGATTATTTGTTTTTATATTTTTTTGAGAATAATTAGAACCATGGTAGATTATAATTTTTTTTTTATTAATTATTTAAATTCCTAGATCATGTATTAGGGTTTAAATTTTGGCTTACAATGATGTAGTAACAAGATTGCATGAGTTTATTTAATACATGTGTTCGAGCATTTTTATTCTTTTATTTTGATTTGAACTCGTGTGTATTTTTTACTATTTTGATTATAACTTTGGGCTTGGTTATCGAAATGTCACGATTCCAAAGCCCATGGCTCTGTAATCTTTAAGAACTTTTTGCTGTGGAGTTTTAATTTTTTCTAAGACTCATATAACCCTTTATTGGGGGCGATCTTTAGAGTATTTTCTTCAAGTATTTTTAGACCTGTAGAGATATGTCTTGCTTTGAGGCCAAAACGGAACCTAGTTAGACTTGATCTATTTTTATAAAATATAATAGTTGAAGATCTTTAATAGGGCTGCAACTCGGGCGGGTTGGGTCGGGTTGAGAGTCAACCTGAGTCCTACCCGACCTTCAAGGCTTTGAACCCGAGCCCGAACCCAAATGTCAACCATATGATTGAACTTTTCCATAGATCGCATAAGAGGTTCTCGGCCACCCTTTTTCTCATCGATTCGAATAACAGCGTTGAAATCTCCTAAAAGTAACCACGGCTGACTGCTGGCTAGCAGTAGAGCTAATCAATTGAAGCTCATCCCACAATATTCTTCTTTCCACTGTAGTACATTTTGTTGTAAATTTCAGTACACATTTGATATGGTAAGAAGTTTCAGAAATGGCTGATATTTTATGACCATGTTCGTCGTGATGAGGAGATCATCCTCACAAAAACTCAGCCCTTAACTCCATGGGGACCCCACAAGAAATGTCATTTTGCTTTTCATTATATGGCATTTCAAAATAATGCGGGACGTCTTTATAATATTTTCATATATTTAGGTGAGTTTTTTTACAAAAAATTTAGAGACTTGGTTGAGTTTTCAAAAGGAGGTAATTTTTTCATGGAAACAAGGGGCAATATGTCCCTGTAAAACTGAAACTAGAGATCATATGGATCTTACTACTGCTAAGATCTTAGGAATCTTTCTTTTTAACTTATTTTTAGAGCATAGGCATTATAATAGCTTTTTAATTTTTATAGTTCTATCATTTAGTTGTGATCCACCCCCTCGGTCGACATAATCACCAGGCTAAAAATCTAAACAAAAGGTTTCACCAAAGGAAAATAACCAAAATCATACTGAAATAAAATTCTCTACTACTTCCTCTCTGCATCTAAACCTAAAATCTATACTACTTTAAAGCCAAAACATAGGTTGGGGCAAGCCCCCTCACATGGGCTTCACATAATTTAACTAAAATAAATAATCCTAAATCAACTAGCTTTGATGCAATCTCCTTGTAGTAATTCTCTTATTTTTTCTGATGTAGGCCACCATTAATTTTTTATTTCGCAATTTGATTGGGTGTCATGCAAGTACAATAAATCAAGGCTACTCTACTCAGCACCACTTCGACCAAGCTTCGGTACTCTACCCAACTGCTCAGCATCACTTCGACCATGCTTCTAACACCTTTCCATTGCGTCTCCACACAAGGGTCACCTTTTGTACATGTCACTTGCTGCATTCAGTCTGCTCGGAGTTTCATGAATTTTACCTTCAACGCCTCTGTCATTATCAATGTTTTCTATCGACCCTGACTTGATTGCTTGCGAAGCCACCTAGTGTACATGTGGCCTAATATGAGACCACATGCAAGTCAGCCAATTGTCTGTTTTTGAGAGAAGAACATAATTGAAAAGCTTCGGTAATATGGAGCTTCAAAGTTTTCTAAGACTAGCTAGCTTATAATTAGCCCTTTGTTGAGGATCATCTCGGACTATTTTTGCAAGATTTGTGGACTTGCACAGACATGTCTTGCCTTGAGTCCAAAACAGAACCTAGTTAGACTCAGATTTAGGCTTACGACAAAACATAAAAGTTGAAAGACTTCAAGTCTATTTTTCAAATCTGAAGTTCTCATCCTCATATTCTTCTAATCCTTTTATTATGACCAAGTTTTATCTTCTACAAAGAATATCAATTTTAAAAACTCTTGGCAACTCGCGATTTTGTCACAATAACCCTACTGTTTTATATTTTTTAAAGTATTAACCTTTTCTTTCAAAAACTTTTTTGTCCATGCATGCATATTCCACATACAAAAATTGAAAAAAAAATGTTTTCTGTGATTTCTATTCAGTACTGTTCTACTTTCAAATCTGTGTCAGCAAGAGAAATAGTTTTGTAACTTTGTGATAGAATTGAGCTTCTATTTCAGAGGCATTTTCTTCTTAAAATTCATTTCATTGTAGGTCCAATATCCTGCTCTGAGATCACCTCGTTTTGATCTGAATTGACCGATATATGATCTTTTGAAGTTTGATCGTCGTTATTTTTCTACATCTTAAAGTTTGTGATTTTTAGATTTTCATTAGTTTAAGCTGTTGGTTGACTTCCTTTGACCTTAGGTAGATTAGATTTGACCTAAATTGGCCTTGGTACCTTGAGTTATGTTTGACAATAGGTTGACCCATATGGACTTCACATGTGGATCGATCCATATTTTCTTTTATTCCTTATGCTCTAGTTTCAAGATCAACCCATATTGGATTGTAGGTTAGAGGACCCATGGGTATTGGGCCGGTTCTTTGGACCATGAGTTGAGTCATGGATCTCGAATTTGGGACGTGACAAAGGCACTTTCGAAATTTGAACATATTATGAAATAGTATTTGCTAGCATTGTCCCTTGGATGTTACTGTACGATCATTGTCACGAATGTTGAAGATCACTACAAAATTTTCGAAGAACAACCAATGGTCTGGACCTTAGACAATGCAAAAATTTCTCAGTTGGTAAATTGAATAGTCAGGATTGTCATCTGCTTCATTTTTTACAATAATTTTATTTATTTTGTTGTTGGAGGTAAGAGGAATATTTTCTTGGTGGCCTGAATTTCCATCCCATCCTTCCATTGAATCTCCTTATCAAAGGACGAGACCGAGATGGCTCTAATGGCATGTAATGAAAAGTCCACCCACCATCACAATCTTGTCTGCTCACTGGATTAAAACCACAACCGCTCTCGCGGTGCCGTCTGTCTCAATTTTCCAACTACTGAGTGGCTACGGAACGACTTTAAAACTGTAGATGGTTGGGTGTCTAGAGCTAAAGACGATGCCTCCCCTCCACATATTTTTTGGTGTGTATGCGAGTCTCTAGTTCCTGCCTACTAACAAGTGGGGTTCACTACCATGTAGGACCTACTAGATATTTGATTAGATAATACATATGGCCCACATGGGCATGTAGTTTATATGTACAACCCTCAAGCGAAGCAATTGCTTGTGGAGCCTCCCGTTACATGGTTGGCCTAACGCAGGGCCACACAAGTGAGGCACTTGTTACTTCCCATGCTATTCACCGATTTTAAACCTTTGGATCTTTGTACCCAAAATTATGCTCAAAATCTATGGTTAAAAATCAACGCATGAAAACGACTCCAATCGAATGCTTAGAAATCACTAATCAGGCTGATTTTTTGCATGTAGGGCCACTTAGCTAGGGATATTAGGCCAAATATCCATACGGTCAGTGATTTCTAAGAGTACGCCATGTGTGTGGTGCACTGCATGTGCATTGTATGATGAATGAGAATGATGATAGAATGAACTCATGACTCTAGATTATTGTGGATTACTGTGTAATGTGTAATGGAGAGAGTACTAACCATCTTCCTGTCCACTGCGAGTTTGCCAGACGAGTCTGGCTGTTCTTTCTCTCTCATATAGGCATTGATTGGATTTGCCTGGGAAGCATTGGGGAAGTCTTGAAGAGCTGGCCCTTTACCCCAATGACGGCAAAAGGAAAATTTCTTTGAAAGTTGATGCTTTTGGCAATTATCTGGGGGATATGGCTGGAGAGAAACAAGAGAACATTTGAAGACAAAGAAAGCTCATTTCACGATGTCATCTTGAACATTAAGGCTCTATTATTCTGTTGGGATAGTATTAGTCGAGAGACTAGGGGTATTTTCTTTGGGGATATGGTTTTCAAATTTAAGCAAATACTTTTCTGATTTTTTTGGTTTCTGCTTCTTCATCCATTTTGTACATTGAGATCTCCTCGATCTCCTTTTCATCAATACATTTCTGGAATTATCAAAAAAAAAAAAAATCTCAAGACTCGGGAGAGCCGTTTCCATGAAATTGCTTCGTGAAGTTCAAACCTCGTGCTAATAGAGAATTGAATGTTCTAAGTCTACTCTTCCTTGAAAATTACAGACTTTAAATCGACAAAAAGTCAGAAAAAAAAAAAAAGAGGGATGGAGGCAATCATATTACGTGGGACTCTCACTCACAACACCCCGGGTTATAATCCACATCGAATTCTGCAACGAGGGCCAGTACTATTGACTCCGAGAGCGATTCATAATGGACGAACCAATCAACCACGCCCACCATCTCCCATTAAATCGCTACCCAGAATCCCGGCATCAACCAATAAATGTGAGCGAGAGTGTGTGTAAGAGATCATGAATTATATACGTTTGGAATTTGAGTTAAGTATCTTTTCTGTAAATTTTGGTGAAGTGAGTTACGCCTCAATTTTTCTTATTAAAATACTTTCAAGTGTAGAGACACATAAATCGTATAGATAGACAAGTACTAGCAGATTTGTGAAAGTTTAAAAGTCTAAAATACCTTCATCAGATGTTCGGGACTTTTCTCCCTCTCTATTGTTTTCTTAAGTTAGCATGCACGATAAGTTTCCTTTCCTCTTTGCTTTTGGATTGTCAAGTAAATTTTTTTTTGGAATTGTCATGCAAAACACGGTTGTTGTCACGAATGCCGAAGATCACTACAAAATTTTCAACGAACATCCAATGGCCTGGTTGGTAAATTGAATGGTCAGGATTGTCATTTGCGTTATTTTTCGTATTTTTATTTTGTTGTTGGAGATAATTAGAGACATATATTCTTGGTGGCCTGAATTTCCGTCCCATATCCTTCCATTGAATCTCCTTGTCAAAGGACGAGACCGAGATGGCTTTAATGGCATGTAACGAAAAGTCCACACACCATATTTTCTTGGTGTACCACTTGAGCTCCCTCCACAGATCACATGACAAGTGGGGTTCAGTGACATGTCGCAATATATTTAATTATTTTGTTGTTGGAGATAATTAGAGGCATATATTCTTGGTGGCCTGAATTTCCATCCCATCCTTCCACTGAATCTCCTTGTCAAAGGACAAGACCGAGATGGCTTTAATGGCATGTAACGAAAAGTCCACACACCATATTTTCTTGGTGTGTATGCGAGTCTCTAGTTCCTGTCTCATAGGGCATTTGTGCTGATATAATTTAGTAGCTCGATCACGTGCAAGTGGGGTTCAATGACATGTGGGACCTGCTTGATATTTGATTGTATTATGCAAGTGGGGTTCAATGACATGTGGGACCTGCTTGATATTTAATTGATCAGATAATACATAGGACCCACATGGGCATGTACGACTTTATAAGAGAAGCAATTGCTCGTGGAGCCACCCGTTACATGGATGGCCTAAAGCAGGGCCACACAAGTGAGCCACTGTATCTATTTTCTGGGAAAAAGAAAAGAATTGAAAAGCATATAGGCTGCACCAAAATTCTCTGTGGCCCCGTTCGTTGACTTGGATACATGGTGGGCCCTAAAATCGTCCTTGGTTTCATTAACTGCACTAAACTTCTCCGTGGGCCACAATTCAGAATATTCTTTTCTTATGGTAAGATAGTTTATAGAATAATTTGCACTTGGACTGACATAACACTGGGTGAGCAACGTGGTACACTCTTAGAGGATACTGATTATGGATGTTTGGCAAATCACTAGGGGACCTACAAGCCAAAAATCAGCGTGATTAGTGATTTGATCAAACCTTTGGATCTCTGTACCCCAAATAATGGTCGATAATGCTCAAACACCACGGTTAAAAATCCACCCATGAAAGCGACTCCAATACAACTGCTTAGAAATCACTAATCACGCAACAATCAGCATAGATGTACTCAGTTTCATTGTGAGCAATAAATATATGTACGAGAAAATCTTTATTGACCCCTCATCAAAGTTCCTATCGGACTACACTATGAGCCGCGCGGCACACTCTTAGAGACCACGCCCGTCTGCAAAGTTGTACTCAGTTTCATTGTGAGGAGAAAACCTTCGCTCACACTTGTGTGAGAAAAGCCGATCACACGTCACAATATGAACCACGAGGCACACTCTTAGAGAACGATGGCCGTATGGATGTTTGGCTAGTCCCTCGGTGGACTTGTAAACCAAAAATTTACTTGATTAGTGATTTCTAAGCTTTGGATTGGAGTCATTTGCATGGGTTGCTTTTAACCGTAGAGTTTACAGCATTATTGACCATTATTTGGGGTGCTAGATCCAAAGGTCTGGCATAACTAGTCAGGCTGATTTTTGGTTTTTAGGTCCAACGAGGAACTGGCCAAACATCCATACGGTCATCGTCCTCTAAGAGTGTGCCACGTGGCTCATATTGTGGTGTGTGATCGGCTTTGCTCACTCAGGTGTGAGCGAAGGTTTACTCCATTGTGAACAATAAGTATATGTACGAGAAAAATTTTGATGAACCCTCATCAACGTTCCTGACGAACTACACTATGAGCCGCTTGGCACACTACTCTTAGAGACCACTGACCGTATGGATGTTTGGCCCATATCCCTAGGTGGATCTACAAGCCATTAATTGGCCTGACTAGTGATTTCTAACCGTTGGATTAATAGTCTTTCATGGTTGATTTTTAATCGTGGGATTCAAGCAATAGTATTTGGGGTACAGAAAACCAAAGGTTAGAAATCATCAATCACAAAGTTCAGAAATCCCCATTCATGCTGATTTTTGGTCTGTAGGTCCACCGGGGGATGGCCAAACATCCACACGGTCAGTGGTCTCTACGAGTGTGCCATGTGGCTCTGTGGTTTGTCAGGAACTTTGACGATGGATGCTCGTCATCAAAGATTTAATCGATCGCATATATGTGTTATGCTGTTAAGATGTCTGTAGTCCTGTACTAATTCAGCCACCCATCCTATTGGCCCGACCAATCTGTAAATGATCCAACATGTTAACTGTGCTTCTCACAGTAGACTAACGGTGATCAGGACAAATCTAGTGTGCAACTCTTGCAGACTTAAAAGTATGCAAACATTGTCGGTACTGTTGGATGTCCCTTGAAAAATGTGTTATTTCATTGTTTTCAAAAAAAAAAAATTATAAATTAAAAACACAGTTTTCAAGGAGCATTCGATGGTGGATACAATGTTTACATACTTTTAATTCTGTAAACAGTTGCAGACTAGATTTATCCCAGTGATCAGGCTAGATTTTGGCATAAGTGAGGTTGATGATCGGATTTGATGAATGAGAATGATGGGTAACTTGTAACCAAAAGAAAGAAATTTCCACGAAATTGCTTCGTGAAAGCCAAACCACATGCTAACAGAGAATTGAACGTTCTAAGTCTACTCATCACTTGCGGTCTTTCTTCTCTGCCTTGATAATTACAGTACAAAGCATCCGATATATAAAGCTGGAGTCACACAAGAGATGCGTGTATTTAGGTAATCTTCTCATATTTCCAGCCCTTAAATCTTCTTTGTTCTTCAATGGCAGAAGTCTCCACCATTGCATCATTCACACTAGTTGTGCTTCTCCTCGTCGGAGAGTCTGCACAGATCAAAGGTCTATTCCTTATATTCGATAATATTCTCTAATTGTGTTTTGTGTTTTTCTTTTGTGACGACTTTGTTTAAATGGTGCAGGCATCGGGATGGAGGCAATCGTATTACGTCCAAGTCTCACTCAGAACACCCAAGATGATAATCAACGTCGAATTCTGGAAGGACATGCAGTCTATCCATCACCCCCACCACCTCCCTATGCATCGGGACCCATTCACCAGGATGCCAGCATCCATCGATGAGAGAGAGAGAGAGAGAGAGAGAGAGAGAGAGAGAGAGAGAGTCGAGTTGTGTTCGGAATTTGTCTCAAGGATCTTTTCTGAAAATTCTGTATGTATTTAATAGTTGCTAAGTGGAGACTTGTGGCATGAAGAAAATAAAGCCCCGTATTTTCTCATTAAAATACTTTCGTGTGTATAGATCCTAGTTAGCGAGCAATTTGGCACACGGAAAAAAATTGGGACTAGAATAGTACGGATATAATCCATTTTGAAATTTTTGAGACACGGAAAAAAAGGGTCAAATATATATTCGTGTGTATAATACGATTTAGTATAAAGAATCCTGTACCAAAAATTATTGTGTGCATCTGTTAGGCCATTCCTAGGTGGACATACAGACTAAACGTTAGCATGAGATTAGTGCTTTATATCCGTCAAATATTTTGTCTTTGATTTTCATGGGTTGATTTTCATTCACGCTGATTTTCAACCAATATTAGAAATTGCTCGGATAAAAAAAAAAGTCAGGTCATTGATGATCTCTAAGAATAGGGCTGCAACTCGGGAAACGTTGGGTATATTTTGAAAAAGGGGCAAAGCGCGGCAATAGTCAAAACAGTTCATTTTTTATTTTAGATAGATAGAGATGAAAGGATATTTTCCTAAGAACAAATGATTTTTCCAGTAGACATTTTACCTCTTCAAGTCAACAGGTGACTATTGTTTCACTAAAATGCCCATATAATTCATTGTTAAAAGCTTCCTTAAGGAGCTTTAGTTGAGTTCATGGCTAGCTTCTATTAAAGTTTGATGTTATTCTAGCCCTTTTACTTCTCTAAATTCTACATTTTCTACAATTTCATTATAACCACTGGAAGTACTGTCTGAAGTTCTTATTATTTTTTTATTTTTTTATAAAAGAAAGTTGAATTCAACATCCTTAGATTTTAGTAATTACTAAAACCTATATGTATTGTTGTCCTATAAAGACACAATCTATAGTTTTAGGTTTTAGTTTAATTCTCTTAAGATTGAGTATTGCCACATTGGCTAAACTCTACCCATGCTTTTATGTATTTATAAGAATGCTTCCAACCATTCTAAAGTTCAGATAGAGAATTTTTTTCGTTTCTTACATGGTACTTCATTAATTATAGAATACGCGATAAGAATTGTTTCTCTCCACAAGTTTAATGATAATCTAACAATTATTAACATATATTTAATTCTATATTTTTTATAATATTTTATTTTTTCCTTTCAGCCACTTCATTTTGTTTTGATGAATAAGAAAAACTTATTTGGTGTATTATACTATTAAAGTCATAATATTTTGAAAGAGATGATTCATATTCACCTCCTCTATCTGATCTAAGAATTTTAATTCTTTTACCTAAAAATAATTTTATTAATAGGTATACGTGTGAAAAATGGTGATTGTCAAGGTACAAGAAAAATCATTTCCCTTGCTGAATATACTGTTTGGTTGCCTAGGGATTACTTGTTGAAAAGGAAATTTTCTTGCAAATGACTAGTGACCAGTGAGAAAAGAGTAGTGATAGACTAATGATAAAATGCCACGAGTAGGTAGTATAGCTGATTTTAAGAATAAAACTTTGACGCAAACGTCCATCATCAACGTTGACGACAAGCCATAGTATTAGCTATATGGCACTCTCTTTGATACCACTGATCGTATAGATGTTTGGCCCATCCCTAGGTGGACTTATGTACCAAAATCAGCCTGATTAGTGAATTCTAACCTTTGGATCAGTGTATTTCAAATAATGCTCAAATCCCTCCATTTAAAATAAGCCCAAGAAAATGACTCTAAGTACCTCAAATAATGCACGAATCCCATGATTAATAATAAACCCATAAAAATGAATCCAATCCAATGGTTAGAAATCACTAATTAGGCTAATTTTTGGTTGCAAGTCCACCTAAGATGGTCATATATACATTCATACTGCTGTATGTGCCCCGTAAGTGTGTGCCACGTGACGAATGCCCGTCATCAAAGATTTACTCTAATTTTATGGTCCACTTTAAAATGTTTCTTTCGCGTACGGATGGTGGACCTGATTGGGTCCAGACACACATTGAAAAAAAGCTCTACATCGAGTAAAACTTCACTGACAGCGACAGTCAACAAAGCCACTGACCACGCCCGTTCTTGATTGGGTCCAGACACACATTGAGAAAAAGCACTAAATTGAGAAAAAGCACTGATGCTGCTTGGAAGAATGCAAACAATCCAACCGGTCTTGGTTTTATATTTCGAAATGATAAAGCTGATTGTTTGTTAGCAGGTGGTAGACCAGCTCGCGCCCAATCTCCCGAAGAAGTTGAAGCTCTAGCGATCTAGTGGGGCCTAAAAATGACAATTCAACATGGTTTTTTGAATCTAGAGATTGAAATGGATGCTCAATCCCTGGTGACCTCTCTTCAAATCCGTTCCCCGGATGTCGGTTGGTTTGCATCTGCTTGTTGTGTAGATATCCTAAATCTAACTTCTTCTCTCTCCTCCTTTTGTTTTGTACGTATATACCCCGAGGGGGTCAAATGTAATAGCTCATGATCTAGTAGCAAAGGCCCATTCGTGGCTTTATGCTCAGGAGTGGTCACTTATTTTGCATCTCCATACGCAACACAAGAAATGTTATTTTGTGTCAAAATAATGGGATTTTTTTTATAATATTTTCAGATATAGGTGAGTTTTTCTGACAAAAAATTTTGAGAAATTGAGTTGGGACTGATCTTCAAAATGAAACCGGTCCCCCCCCCCCCCCCCTTCCCCCATTTTTTTTTGGGAATTTTTGACCCCCACAATGTGAAAAAGCTTACATACCCCCCAATGACTTGGTCCATTGTCATTTGACCAGTGTTGACCCGAATTGACTACCTAATTTTGTATTAAAGGACGAAAGTGCCCTTGTCTTCAACTTTAGAACAAGGGTTTGGGTTTTGGCCCCCAAATCAAACATGAAAAGAGGAGATTAAAAATAAAAATAAAAATCTATGTTGGTAAACTTGAGATTTTGATGAATTAAGCAAATATTGAGAAGAAAAAAACCCAAAAAAATAGATAAAACTCATGAATGAATATTTTAAAATTGAGAGAACCCATCTGTCTAAAATCCACATCTCAAAAGCTGAAAATATAAATTGCTTTGTCTTGTTTTTCATTTATATTAATAAAAATTTTAAAACTAATTTATCAAAAAAAAAAAAAAAATTAAAACTAAAATTTTATGCTGTTTTTTTTTTTCATATACCTTGGGTTTTAAATTATTGCCGGAGTGGTGGCCGGCTGGCCATGAAACTCCGGTTGGTTGGTCGCCGGTGATGGGCGGCCGATCCATTAGAATCTCTTGGCTGGTCGTCCAACACAGTTGTTTGATCTAGGATTTGGGTTTTTGTCCAAACCCTTATTCCAAGGTTGAAGACAAGGGCATTTTTGCCATTTAATGAAAAATTTGGTAGTCAACTCGGGCCAACACTGGTCAAATGACAGTGGACCATGTCATAGGGGGTATGTCAACTTTTTGAAATTGTGGGGAGGGGGGGGGGGCTATGTCAAAAATTCCCTTTTTTATTGCCCCACCCCGATCAAAATCATGGCTCCGCCATTGGTTGTGAGCGGGTGGGTGGGTGAGTGGGATGGGGGGTGAGAGAAACTTAGAGCTGATAAAATTTCAATTGAGTCTTGGTCAACTCATGAAGTTAATTGAAGTTGACTACAGAGACTAAAATGAGCTAATTTTCATGTAAATAATGGGAAGGGGGGGGGGGGGGGGGGGGGGGGGGGGGGGGGGGGTATGTCAAAAATTCCCTTTTTTTATTCCCCCACCCCGATCAAAATCATGGCTCCGGCACTAGTTGTGGGCAGGTGGGTGGGTGAGAGAAACTTAGAGTTGATAAAATTTCAATGGGGGGGGGGGGGGGGGGGGGGGGGGGGGGGGGGGCGTAAGAGAAACTTAGAGTTGATAAAATTTCAATTGAGTCTTGGTCAACTCATGAAGTTAATTGAAGTTGATTGCAGAGACTTGATTGGGTTTTCAAAATGAGGTAATTTTTATGTAAACAATGGGCAATATGTCCCATAATTTAGCTGTGATTTCCCTTTTTTTCTTTTTTCTTTTTTCTTTTTTTTTTTTTAACTTTTCATAATGTGGTTTGAAACTGACGTAGGATTTAATTGTATGAGCCTCCCTGGCACCATTCATTGCATTGGATTTAACTGTATCCCAAATAATGCTTGAAATCTATGGTTAAAAATCAACCATGAAAACAACTCCTATCAAATCCTTAAAAATGACTAATCAGGATGAGTTTTTGCATATAGATGGGCCACGTTTAAGCAGGTGCATGTGCATCGCACGTGGCGTTATTCCCTTAGTGTATATGTAAATGAAAATCTTTGAGGATCCCTCATCAAAGCTATGGATCACATGTGGCACACTCTTCGAGACCAATGACTGTCTGCATGTTTGGCCCATCCTTAGGTGGACCTACAAACTAAAAATCTGCCTGGCTAGTGATTTTTAACTGTTGGATTGGAGTCTTTGTCTGGTTGATTTTTTATCATGGGACTCAAGCATTATTTTGGGTACAAAATCCAAAGGCTAGAAATCACCAATCAGGCTGATTATTGGTTTGTAAGTCCACCGGAGATGGTCATACAGTCAGGTCTTTAAGAGTGCTATGTGGCTCATACTATGGTTCGTTAGGAACTTTGATGATGGATGTCTTTCATCAAATATTTATTCATATATTGGCCCGGCGAACCTATTAATCTATCTATCTATTCTACTATTTAAAGAGCGAAGGTCTTTCTTGCGTTCAACCAATATGCCATAATATCCCAAAATACTTTTTTTTTTGCTTCTTACTTTCCTTTAATTTATTCACTTAGTAGAGGCTCGGTCTTTTGGTGTCAAAGCATAAGTCACCCCTACAGCTCATTCCATGCTTCTCTTATTAAAAAAAATTAATTTTTATTCCTATGACCCTTAAATTCTTGAAATTTATAAATATTTTTTGTTTCAATTTTTGAATTTTTTTACTTTATAGGTGCTTTGGTCATTCGACATTTTAACATTTCAACTCAAATGTGAAAGCATTAATTGAACCCCGACGTGGCACCTAAAATGTAATACCCTGAACTTTTGTCTAGGGATATTAGAGTAATTTATATTAGAATGGTATTTTCGACAAATGATAAAATTAAAATAATTAATATCTTTGAGTTACACATTAATTGTCTTAATTAAAATTTTATATATTTTTTAGTCTTTTAGAAGTAATAAAAATCTTCCCATAATCAAAGACTTGAACTTTAAAAATAAATAAACTATTTAAATAAATTACCAATGATAATTAATTGTAAAAATAAATAAATAAAGACTTACCATTCTTTTTTGAAAAACTATTAAAAATAAAATAATCTCTACAAAACTTATACATCTTTATTTTTTTATCATTAGAGAGTTCTTTATTACAAATCGTTGAGAACTTTGAGAGCCCGAGAAACACCATAGCATCTCACTCTTTAAGATTATTCCTTGAAACAAAAATGTTCCTACTATCGAGATATTCGACATACTCAAATTCTAGCTTAATTCAATAACGACCGGTAAAAATACCCGCAGCTATTTTTTCACAATTGATTCAAGTTCAGATGAAGATCAACGGACAAGGTAGGTACACCTACATATTTTAATAAATAATCTCCCTTATTTTACTTTATTAATCATGTTATATGTATGTGCTTAATTGATGATGTTGTAGATATTTTTGTGATTCGAATCTGACCGGATTGGCCGGTGTGCCAGAAAAAAAATGTTATAGATAATGATTTTTATAATATGGAAGTGTTAGTTCGGGTGTGATCCTAATTGATACCTGCGGAAATAAAAATTAAGAAGGACCTGGGGCCTTAAAGTGAAAGACCCAAAACCCCTGCAGAAAAGCCTTTTGGCTACTTCCGGCTTGAGAAGGAGAAGGAGACCTAAGATTGGATAGTAGTTATACAAGTATAAATATAATATTATTGAGCTAATCGTGAGAAATATTTATTATTATTAACACTACTCATTTAGATCATCTGTTATGCATTGAATATGTTATGCTTTTTGAGTTAGAAAATGTGATATTATCTGTGATATGTATGCAGTGTATAGTGGATTATCTACTGGGTTTGACTCATGGTATTTACCAAACATTTCATACTTAATTGAGGATGGTGTGAATTTCGGAGTTGATGAACATGATGATGGCGATAGCATGGGAAGATCGGATGGACAATTGAGAATGTCGATTAGATCGATGCGGGACTCTAGATATTTGTTATTTGTATTATTTTTATAAGTTTAATTATTAAAGACTTACATTGTATATTATTTAAAACTTTGTTTAATTTTTTCGAATCATGTGGATAATCAATATTTGATTTTCTAGCCTCTTTGATTTAAATCTTTAGATATATTGTCATGAATTCTTAACAGATGTATTAATTTTTATGGATGTGAAGTACTTATAATTATTTTACGTATTATCAGGGTACCGTTATCGTTGTAGTAGATATCTGAGTCAAACTGTTAAAATAAAATAGTAAACGATATTTTTGCGCAAAGTGCATTCGCAAAAGATGTTTAAAAATAAATTTTTTATAGTAGATAATTAATAAAATAATTTTTTTATTTAAATTATATTTTTTTTAAAATTTTACGCCTATCCGTTTAAGTTCTGAAAAGTTAATTAAAAAAGCCTACCAAATAGAAATTTTAGCCAAAACGTCTTTACAAAAGATTTTTATTTTAATATATTATGAATTATGTTCTTTTTTAATAATTATTTTGGAACTTTATTTTTTTATCACACCCTGGATCTTGGGCAAACAGGTCGTTTTTCAGGCGTTCGGATCGGATCCGGGTGCCTGGGTCCGGGGCGTGACATAGAAAATATTTGATGGTGGTGCCCAGCATCAACAAACCCATAGTGTGAGCCACATGGCATACTATTAGAGGCCACTGACCGTATGGATGTTTGGCTCATCCTTAGATGGACTTGCATGACAAAAATAAGCCCGATTTGTGATTTCTAACTTTTAAATCTGAGTAACCCAAATAATCCTAGAAATCTACGATTAAAAATAAACCATAAAAAGGACTCTAATCCAATGGATATAAATTACTAATCAGGATGCATTTTGATATATAGGTTCAATAAGGGATGGGCAAAACATCTATATGATCAGTTGTACGTCTATCTGAGAGTACGCCACGTGGCTCATAATTGGCTTATCATCAATAGTGTTAAAACTCAATGTTTGCAAAAATAATAATAATAATAATTAAATATCCATGTTAGATGTTCCATGAACTTGCATGGTGGTATCATTTTCTCATTGGCCACATCTTGTTCAAAATCCACGGTTTAAAACAAATTAACAGTGAAAAAGACTAATCCAATGTATGAAAAATTACTAATCGGGATGAATTTTCGTATGTAGGTAAACCTAAGGATGGGCCAAACATCTATATGGTTAGTGGTCTCTAAGAGTGTGTCATGCCACATGTACGTAAGGTGCACGTGCATCGCATGTGGCAGCCCCCTAGTAATATTAATTATATAAAGCCAAAATGGAGTTGCCACCCACGCACGCTGGACAATATACCCCAAACTTTAATATTCCAAAAATATTTTTTTTGTTTTATTTCAATTATTAGAGCATGGTTCTTTTGTCTTTTGGTCTATCCTCATTAAATGCAGCCTCCAAAAAGAAAAAAGAATATTCCCTTAACGTGAGCCAACACAAGAAAAATTTTGAAGCAACCGATTTTGAAGCAGTGACCGATCGCATAGCGCCACAATCTGATATTCAAAAAATATTTCTGGGTGTGTTTAAAAGCATCAGTGGATTGTGGTGCCATGTGATTGGCCACTGCTTCAAAATTCCACTGCTTCAGAAATTTTCTCAGCCAACACTACTGACAAAAAAAAATACATTTATGATGGATCACGGGGTGAACCACGTGGCACACTCCTATAGGAAACTGAACGTATGGATGTTTGGACAATCCCTAGATCAACAAATCAAAGGCCTCATATATCTCTGGGTCAAGCTGTACAAGGAGGGGAGGGACGTATTTTTTGAGGAGGTGGTATTCAAGCGGGACTCCTTGATACACCGATAGTAGTGGCTGATCAGTTATTGAGGTATGGCAGGTAGGGTGGGGTTGTGTTTTTGACGTCTTTCTTTTTGCTTTTCTAGTAGGGATGTGAGTTTGTTGGGCAGGGGTGGTGTTTGTTGTGTGAATTGTGTAATTTGGCTTTTCTTCTTTCTTCTTTTGGTTGTTCCCTTGTTTGATATGATTGGGAGGCCATCTTATCCTCTAATCTTTTATCAATAACATTTCTGTTTATCTATCAAAATAGAAAATAAAAAAAAAATTCATCTTGACTAGCGATTTCTAATCTTTGGATTAGAAAAATAATGTTCAAAAATCCACGGTAAAAAATAAATCATGAATACAACTCTAATCCAATGGATATAAATAACTAATCAGGTAGAATTTTAATTTGTAAGTAGATCCAACTAGGGAAGGGCCCTAGATCCATACAGTCGATGGTTTCTAAGAGTGCGCCACGTGGCTCATAATTTGGTCCCTCATCATCAAAGTTCTACTCAATTACCTACTCATCTCATTAAATGAGCTCTCCCTAAACTTCAACACAACCCGGATAAAACCTCATAATTGCTTCCCATGTTTTTCACTGATTTTAAACCTTTGGATCTTTGTACCCAAAATAATGCTCAAAATCTACGGTTAAAAATTAATGCATGAAAATGACTCTAATCAAATGCTTAGAAATCACTAATCAGGCTGATTTTTTTGCATGTAGGTCCACCTAGGGATGGACCCAACATCCATACATTCACTGATATATCTCTAAGAGTGTGCCACGTGTATGGTGCATATGCATTGTATGATGAATGAAAATGATGATAGAATGAACTCAGGACCCAGGAGAGCCGTTTCCACGAAATTGCTTCCTGAATTCCAAATATCGTGCTAACAGAGAATTGAACGTTCTAAGTGTACTCGTACGTCTTGCAGTCTTTTTTCTTTGCCTTGAAAATTAGTGACTTCGAATGAAAAAAAAAAGTTATAAAAAAGAAACGAAAAAGAAACCAGAAGATTAATTAATTGTAATAGACAGTACACTGTACAGCTACAAAGCACCCAATATATATAAAGCTTATTGGGTAACTCAAAGAGATGAGTTTCTTAAGCTAATCTTCTCATATTTCCAACCCTTAACTCTTCTTTGTTCTTCAATGGCAAAATTCTCCACCATTGCATCTTTCACACTAACCGTGATTCTCCTCGTCGAACAGTCTGCACAGATCAAAGGTCTATTAGTTCCTCATGTTTCAAAATATTCTCTATTTGTGTTGTGTTTTTTTTTTTTTTTTTGTGACTTTGTTTAGATGGTACAGGCGTGGGGATGGAGGCAATCATTTTACGTAGGACTCTCACTCACAACACCCAGGGTTTTATTCCAGTATTGATTCCGACACCCCCTTCAACGGGGCAGGGACGAACCCATCAACAACGCCCACCATCTCCCATTAAATCGCCACCCAGCATCCCGGCATCAACCGACAAATGTGAGCGAGAGAGTTGTTAGTTGCTTTTTGCTTTGCCTTGGTAGGCCTCCTAAGCCTCCAGTGCTTCAATAATTAAATTCTCTATCCTACCTTTCCAAGAGAGAGAGAGAGAGAGTGAATTTATGTTTGGAATTTGTCTTTTAAGGGATATTACGAATTGAATTATGCTTGGAGTTTGTCTTAAGGATCTTTTCTATGTATTTAATAGTTAGATCCTCTCTATAGTCATCTACAACGGCAGAAGCTTGTTGTTAGCAATTTGACCATGGTGTGCTTGATGGGGTCTATCATTAATCTGCAACCCTACTGATCATGGACGAAATAAGTTTCCATTCCTCTCTGTTTTTGGATTGTCAAGTAAATTTTTTTTGAATTTTGTACTGGGTTCTGTTATTTTGACACACTAAAAGATGACACGCAAAACACCATCGTTGTCACGAATGGTGGAAGATCACTACAAAATTTTCAAAGAACATCTAATGGTCTGGACCTTAGACAATGCAAAAATTTCTTGGTTGGTAAATTGAATGGTCAGGATTGTGATTTGCTTCATTTTTCGCAATATATTTAATTATTTTGTTGTTGGAGATATAAGATGCCTATTTTCTTGGTGGCCTGAATTTCCAACCCATCCTTCCACTGAATCTCCTTGTCAAAGGAAGAGACCGAGATGGCTTTAATGGCATGTAACTAAAACTCCACACACCATATTTTCTTGGTGTGTAAGTCTCTAGTTCCTGTCTAAAGTAAAACCTGATGCCTGACCACCGACGGTCAGGGAAGCCCTGACCACGCATAATATGAGCCACGTGGTACATTCTTAGAGAACGCTGACCGTATGGATGTTTGGCCAATCCCTAAGTGGACCTAGGAACCAAAAATCAGCCTGATTAGAGATTTCTCTTCCTGTCTTCTAGGGTATTTGAGCTGATATAATTAGTAGGTCACATGACAAGTGGGGTTCAGTGACATGTGGGACCTGCTTGATATTTGATAAGATAATACGTAGGACCTACATGGTCATGTACGAGAGAAGCAATTGCTTGTGGAGCTGTCACCCATTACACTAGGAAAAAAAAAAGAATTGAAAAGCATATAGGCTGCACCAAATTCTCCCTGGCCCAATTCATTGACCTGGATAGATGGTCGGCCATAAAATCGTCCTTGGTTTCATTAACTGCACTAAACTTCTCCGTGGGCCCCAATTCAGAATATTCTTTTTTATTTATTTTATTTTGGTGAGATGGTATATAGAATAATTTGCAGTTGGACTGACGTAATACTGGGTGCAAGTGCAACTGTGCAACAGTTGGTTTCTTCGCGTAAAACTTTGCTGACTGACCACAATATGAGCAACGTGGTATACTCTTAGAGGATACTGGTCGTATGGATCGATGTTTGGTCAATTACTAGGGGACTGAAACCCAAAACTCAGCCTGATTAGTGATTTGATCAAACCTTTGGATCTTTGTGCCCCAAATAAGTGCAAAGCACGACGATAATTAGAGCAGTTCATTTTTTTTATGGAAAATTTCAAAAAAGATAACAAATTTTAATCTATTTACAAAAACAAAAATAAATTTCTGAAATTCCCAAAAAAAGTAACCAAACGCCCTTTGAAAGGGCGTTTCTCCCTGACAGATATGAAAGTGAAAAGACCACTGTTTCTCTCGACATCAAAGTTGAAAAAGCTGACAAACGCCCTTTTAAAGGGCGTCTGTACCTTACAGACGCCCTTTAAAAGGGCGTTTGCCCATAGAGGAGTAAAACTTTTGTCCCAATACAAGCCACATGGCACACTGTTTTCGGACGTTGATTAGTGGTTTATAATCGTTGGATTGAAGTTATTTTCATGGGTTGATTTTAATCGTAGGAATTTGAGCATTATTTGAGTGCAAAGATCCAAAGGTTTTAAATTACTAATCAGGCTGATTTTTGGACTACAGGTCCATCAATGGACTGATCAAACATCCATACGGTCAGCGTCTACTAAGAGTGTGCCACGTGGCTCGTATTGGGACAAAAGTTTTACTCTCTATTGGAAACGCCCTTTTAAATGGCGTCTGTCAGGTACAGACGCCCTTTAAAAGGGCGTTTGGCAGCCTTTTCAGCCTTTTGCTACTTGTGTTGGAGGATTTATTTCTGTCATGGAGAAACGCCCTTTAAAAGGGTGTTTAGTTACTTATTTTGGGATTCTCACAATTTTATTTTTGTTTTTGTAGATAGATTAAAATTTTTTTTCTTTTTAGAAATTTTCCGTTTTTTTTATTGTGAGTGGTAGAGATGAAAGGATATTTTTCACAGATACCTGTGTTGCATGGACTTTCAAACCTGCAGACGAGTCGCCTGTTCCTACGTGTGGACACGGATTTGGACACCGACTTCATTTTTGTTTTTAAGAAAATTAATATTTAATATACGAAAATTTGGGGTTTGAACTCTATAAGAGAGAGAATAGGGTTTTGCCTCTAAGATTTGGTAAAAAACCAACCAAATCTACCAATAAAATCTCAATATTTCGCCACGGATCCTTGTTATAAAATAACAAATAAATTAGTAATTAAATATTCAGCCGAGTCCCTGAATCCTATGTTTTGTAGTTTGCCGAGTCGGACACCTCGTATCCATGTCTGGGTCGACATACGGTTTCTGTGTTCGTGCAACACAAATAGAAACCTGTTACGGCGATTGAGTTGAACAGGAGAGTCATTAAAGATAGATCCCCGGATTTGAAGGATCCAAATTGCTTTTTAGCGGGATTTATTGCTTCTGGTTTCTCCAATGCCGGCTTTAAGACTAGGGGGGTGCCACAGCCATATCTGAAACACCTACTGATCATGGACGAAAGCAGCTAAGAGCAAGTCCAAAGTTCAGCTTAAGAAGGCAGAGCTTGTTAGCATGCACATAAGTTTCCATTAATCCTCTCTGGTTTTGGATTGTCAAGTAAATTTTTTTGGAATTTTGTAATGGGTTTCTGTTATTTTGACACTCCAAAAGATGACACGCAAAACAACATTCATCATGAAGCCTACATGGAGACCATTTAAGGGCTGATTTTTTGTGAGGCTAATCTCATTGTCAAGGAGTACATACTCACAGAAAATCAGCTTATTGTGACGTTCCTAGCCTTATGGATCATCCAATCTGCTATAAATTTCAATACACATTTAATAGAGTTAGAAAGTTTCAGAATTGGCTGAATTTTTTGAGCATATTCTCCATGGTGAGGAGACCATCCTCACAAAAATTCAGCCCTCAACTCATCTCTATGTGGACCCCACAAGAAATGTTATATTGCATGTCATTATATGGCATGTCAAAATAATGGGACCTTTTTATAATATTTTCAGATTCATGAGTTTTTTGACCGAAAATTTTGAAAATTGGAGTTGGGATTGATCTTCAAAATGAAACCAATGAAATCACTGAGTAATTCATTGGTGCAGGGTGGGTGGGTGGGGTGGGGGTGAGAGAGAGACTTAGAGCTCATAAAATTTTAATGGAGTCTTCGTCACAGCATGAAGTTAATTGAAAGCATGATCAAGTTGACTGCAGAGACTTGGTTGAGTTTTCAAAATGAGGTAATTTTCATGGAAAACTGTAACTGGAGATCATATGGATCTTACGACTACGAAGATCTTAGGAACCTTTCTTTTAAAATCATTTAACTGTGATTTCCTTTTTTTTTCTTTTTCTGATGTAGGCCCCACCTTTTTTATTTAGAGATTTCCTGGACTGTTCAACATTTATCTTTGAGACCATCAAAAGAATGAAGTAGATGGATTATGATCACTGATCAGACTAGTTTTTGGAACAAAAGAGCTCGATGATTGGAATTGATAGAATGAGAATGTTGGGCCCCACACCCCCTGCATGCATGTGCACGGTGCGACATATGCACTGCTATCCTAAGGAATGAAAAATCTCTACTTTGGAGGAGAGCCGTTTCAACCAAGTTGGCCGGGTCTCTCATCTATGCCTTGAAAATTAAAGACTTCAATTCGACCAAAAGTCAAAAAAAAAGAAACCAGAACGCTATATAAAGCTTGGTGCACTCAAAGAGATGAGTGTCTTAAGGTATAGTACCCTTCAACCCTTCCTTGCTCTTCAATGGCAAAAGTCTCCACCATTGCATCCTTCACATTATTTGTAATTCTCCTCGTCGGACAGTCTTCACAGATCAAAGGTCGACGTCTATTAGTTCCTTATATTAAATATTATTCTCTATTTCTGTTTTGTGTTTTTCTTATATGACTTTGTATAAATGGTACAGGCATGGGGATGGAGGCAATCATATTACGTGGGACTCTCACTCACAACACCCAGATTTATAATTCACGTCGAGTTCTTCAACGTGGGCCAGTATCGCCTTCGGGAGGAAACGCCTATCCAGAACCCCCACCACCTCCCAAGAAATCGCTACCCAGCCACCCTGCATCCACGACAGACATCACTACCCAGCATCCAGACATCCACCGTTAAGTGTGCATGTCCACATGTGCAGAGAGAGAGAGAGAGAATATGAATTGAATGATGTTTGGAATTTGTCTCAAGGATCTTTTTCTGAAAATTCTGCATGTATTAATAGTTGGTAAGTGGAGACTTGTGGCGCGCGTGAAGAGGAGAAAGCCTCAAATTTTCTCGTTAAAATACTTTCAAGCTAGTGTATAGATAAATAAGTACTAGAGTTGCGAAAGTTTAAAAGTCTAAAATACCCTTACACACGCATTGAAATAAGTAGTGGAGATGTTGGGTAAATTTGGAAAATAAGTGCAAAGCGCGACAATAGTCAGAGCAGTTCATTTTTTATTGTAAGTGCATGGTAGAGATGAAAGGATATTTTCACATAAGGAAATGGTTTTTTCAATGGGCCGGGCTTTTTACCAATTCTAGTCAACATTTGATAGTTGTTTCACTAAAATACCCCTATAGCAATATTGTTCTTACCTGCCTTTATAAAACTTAAATGTGAAGTGAGAAGGGCTTTTATGTCATATATAATATATTCAAAGAGATATTATTCTTTTGCAAAAAAATAAGTTCTAAACAAAACAACAATATTTGGTTTTAAAGGTTGATGGATATATTGTTCTTCTTAATAGTTTACTTATCTTTTCAGGGATTGGAAATTAATTACCTATGCTTCCTCTTTTATCAAAGTTTAGATGAGAAGTGATTAAGCTTCAATCAAAAGGACTGAACCTGCTTTAACTTCAACTTTTAATTGATCAAAGTAATTAAAATATATGGAAAGCAAAACAATAATCTTTACACATGCAGATTTTATGGAAATCCCAAAAGGGATTTTGTAAATCAATTGAACTAAAATTTGTTATATATCTGAACCTCCCTTTTAACTTCCCTTTCAAATATTATTACAGAGTAAAAAATATGATGTGAAGACATCTCTATCAATTAAACAATAGAATTGTAAAATAGAAAGAAGGAGATCACATCCATGCAACTCGTTTTTGATCATTTTGTCATCAACAAACCGAATCACAGATAAACTCCTGAGTGAATAGCTCATTTACCCTGTTCTTGAATCGTTACCAGTTTCTTCTCCTTCTTGCGACCGGTCAATCAGAGCGGTCAACATGTCCCTCCGCGCACATCCAATCTCTTTTGAACCCTTAAGCCTATAAATACCCCTCCCCCCTTTATTAAATCTTTCACCTTTCTCACCGATCCTTCTGAGCTTCCTTAAGCCTCTCCTTTGAGTGACTTTGTTTTGAGAAAAATCTCTTAGGGCTTTTGTATTTGTTCTTGTCATCTTTTGAGATTTGTGCTTATTCTTGTGGTCTTTGGATATATCTTGGTGAGTTGTCTAAGTTGGTGTTTACTCAAATTTGCTCTTCAACAACATCGAAGCATCACTCCCTTTTGATCATCATTGGGAGATAACTTTGTTTGTTGGGAGCCTTCTTTTTAGAAAAGCTCTTCATATGGAATACGTTATTTCTATATTTTGTTTCTTTACTTGAGCCAAGATGTATCTTGACTAAGCTAGAGTTTGGTTACATCTTAATTTTGTTTTATTGATTGCGATCGAGACTATGTAATTTACCATATTCAATCGGTGTAAGGTTTCTTATGTGATTGAATTAAAAAAGTGTTAGCTCATTGGAGTTTTTGGAGAGTAGGTGTGTTGCGACACCGAACACTATATTTCTTTGTGTTGGAGATTTTTTGTTTCTGTCTCTCTAAATTGATTAAGTTAATTCTTGTTATGTATTTGTTTAAGTTAAATCCCTGCATATTAATAATCAACTTAGCAGTAAATTTAAAATAGACCTACTCTCCCCCTTCTAGGTCTTTTCATATAAATATTATGAGAACTTCATCATTTTCCTTAACATCGATGAGTGTCATCCGACAAATCAATGTATACATCAATTTGGTCTTCATCAGATTATCCCATGTAGTCCTTAATTTATCATGGCCGGATGATAGGAAGAGGTCGGATGATAATTCGGGCTGCTATGATGGCAGTTGTTAGAGATTGGGAAGAGAGGTTTTATTGTTTAGAAGTTGATGGTCAAGTAGCCACTAATGTTGTTGGTAAATACAGTATTTAAGTTAATATAATTTTTTTAATATTATTATTATTAATCTCGCTATTTATTTTTGGTTATGCGATTAGATGAGACATATCAAACGTGGTATGGTACCATGTATGTATAATACGAAGGTGCAGTATGAAGAGCAGCAGTATGTTTCAAGGGGATATCATAATGAATCCTATAGCTAGTTGAGGGTAGATGTGATGTTGTGGTAAGTTACAGTTTTGATATTTTTTTAACATGTTATATCATTTGATATATTAATATTATATTTTTTTTTGCAGACATCGAGCAGTCGGAGATTAATCATCCTCTTCGCGGTCATCTTAAAGGTGAAATAGATTTATTGAGTCACAACCCACATATAGCGCTCATATATTAATATTATGTTTGGAATTTGTCTCGAGGATATCTTTTCTGAGAATTTTGTATGTATTTAATAGTTGCTAAGTGGAGCCTTGTGACGGGAAGAGAATAAAGCATCAAATTTTCTCATTAAAATGCTTTCAAGTGTATAGAACTATAGATACATAAGTCTAGTATAGATAGATAAGTATTGAGTTGTGAAAGTTTAAATGTCTCAAATTTAAAATACCCTTACACGCATCGAAATAAGTAATGGATACATTGGGTAAATTTGGAATAAAGGACAAAGCGCGACAATAGTTAGAGCAGTTCACCTTTTATTGTAAGTAGTAGAGATGAAAGGATATTTTCACAAAAAAAAAATTTTGATTTTTCCAGTGAGATTTTTACTACTTCTAGTCAACGTGTGGTAGTTGTTTCACTAAAATGCCCCAAAGTTGAACTCAAAGAATTTAGCATCTTTGGATTCTATAATGGTGTTATCATCAATACCTTTGATTTCAAATTTTATTATAAGAAACTTATAGCGTATAAAACATATCCTATAAAGACACAATCTATACTTGTAGGTCATAGTTTAATTCTCTTAAGATTGGGTACTGCCACCTTGGCTAAACACAACCCACACTTTTATGTATTTATAAGAATGCTTCTTACTATTATAAAGTTCATAAGGAGTCTTTTATGTTTTTTCATGGTACTTTGTTAATTATCTATATAACAAAACAGGGAAGTTGTCCCCCCACTCATACCCCCTCTTATCTATTTTGACAAAAGATGGCCAAGATCTTTTCCCCCAAATGACAGTGGATCTCAGCCACTCACACCTGATTTTGGCAAATGCTTTGATGGAGTGCCCAGGGCACGGGCTACCCACAATAAATATAACAAGTGATGACCGTGATTTTCTTATACCCCCTCTTATCTTATATGGCTTCAATAATGAGTGGCTGAGATCCACTATGCTTCATATCGAAGGCCGAGATTAACTCTCACAAGATTTTGACAAACACTTTGTCGAAAAGTGCCGCGGGCAGGGTTCACCCGCGCATTTAACTAACTCAGTTGTATTCTCTTATCTTATCCATCCATCTAATGTGGACGGTTAGATAAAGATTGGTTGAGATCAAATCCATCGATCTAATGTGGACGGTTAGATTTCAACCACTCAATCCGCCTCATTTGACCTCAATTTATTCAAAATTTGAATTTCAACACCATTATTTTTGTTATTTCTGTTATTTTTCCATTTCCCCCTCTATGTGTTACAATCCGTTATAACAGCCGTTATAATGTAAAAAATGGAAACGCCTCAGTCCGTTATACCGAGTGTCGAAGGAACCTAATTTTTGCAAACGCTTTTGTCGGAGATCGAGTGCCGTGGGCATGGGCCATTTACTAGTCTATAGAACAAAACAGGGAAGTTGTCTCCCCACTTATACCCCCTCTTATATGTTTCAACAAAGAAGGGCCAAGATCTTATCCCCAAAATAGACGGCAGATCTCAGCCACTCACACTCGATTTTGGCAAACGCTTTGTTGGAGAGTGCCGTGGGCACGGGCCACCCGCTATCTATATAACAAGTGATAGTGGTTGTCTTATATCCCATCTTATCTTATATGGTTTCAATAATGAGTGGCCGAGATCCACTATGCTTCAGATCAATGGCTGAGATTAACTCCCACTCGATTTTGACAAACACTTTGCCGGAGAGTGCCACGGGCACGGGCGACCCACACATATAACAAAACAACTCAGTTGTATTCTCTTATCTTATTCTGCTTCATAAGATATATAAAGAGTGGTTGAGATTAAATCCATCCATCTAATGTGGACGGTTAGATTTCAGCCACTTAATCCCCTCATTTATTCATTCACTCCCACTCATTTGACCTCAATTTCTCCCTCTGTGCGTAACAATCCATTATAACAGCCGTTATAATGGAAAAAACGGTAACGCCCCAGTCCGTTAAACCGTCTGAGTGCCGAAGGCACCCAATTTTTGCAAACGCTTTTGTCGAAGAGTGCAGTGGGCATGGGCATTTACTATTCTATATAACAAAACACATTGGTTGTCTCCCTACTTATACTTCCTCTTATAAGCATCAACAAAGAAGGGCCGAGATCTAATCCCCCCCCCCCAAATGGACGGTGGATCTCCGCCACTCACTTTTGGCAAATTCTTGGTCGAGGAGTGCCTGTGGGGCACCCACTAGTATAATATGTGATAAGGATTGCTTCTCCCCAAAAGTTCAATGATAATCTATAAATTATTAACAGATTTTATAATTTTGTAATCTTCCTTTCAGTCACTTCATTTTTTTTTGTGATCAATAAGGAATAGTTATTTGGTGTATTTTATTGTTAAGTTCATGATATTCTGAGAGAAGTTGATTCATATTCACATCCTCTATCTGATTTAAGAATTTTAATTATTTTATCTAATTATTTTTCAACCTATTTTAAATATTTTAAATTGGTCTATAGTTTCTTCCAAAAAAACACTTGGGTTAGATAGCTCAAGTCCAAATCCAAGCCCAAGCCCAAGCCCAAGCCCAAGACCAAAGACCAAGCCCAAGTCCAATGTCCAATGTTCAAGGTCCAAATCCAAATCTAAGTTCCTCCAAAGACCAAGTCCAAATCCAAATCAAAGTCTAACTCCAAGTCCAATGTCCAAAGTCCAAGTCAAAGACCAAGGACCAAAGAACAGAAATGTCGTTGAAAGAATAGGTAAAGACAATTTTATTAGTGGGTATTTTCGTCCATATGTGAAAATTGTTGATTGTAAGAGGTACAAAAGCTCACTGGAAAAATCATGTCCCTTGCTGAATTTACTATTTGTTGCCTACAAGAAACTAAGTGTATATAAAATGATACGAGGAGGTAGTATCGCTGATTTCAAGAATAAAACTTTGACGGCGGACGTCCATCACGAATGTTGATGATAGACCACAGTATGAGCTACGTGGCACTCTCTTAGGTACCACTGACCATATGGATGTTTAGCCCATCCCTAGGTGGACCTGCGTGCCAAAAATAAGCTTGATTAGTGAATTCTAACCTTTGGATCTGTGTACCTCAAATAATGCTCAAATCCCACAGTTTAAAATAAGCCCATGAAAATGACTCCAATCCAATGGTTAGAAATCACTAATCATGCTAATTTTTGGTTGTAGGTCCACCTAAGATGGTCAAACAATCATACTGTTAGTGGCCTGTAAGAGTGTGCCATGTGACGGATGTCCGTCATCAAAGATTTACTCTGATTTCATGGTGCACTTTAAAATGTTACTTTCACGTACGGATGGTGGACCTGATTGGGGTCCACACAAACATTGAAAGAAAGCTCTACATCGAATAAAACTTCACTGACAGTGACTGTCAACGAAGCGAAGCCGACCACCCACAATATGAGCCGCGTGATGCCGACTGCATGGATGTTTGGCCAATCCCTAGGTGGACCTACAAACAGTGGCGGAGCCAAGGGGGGGCGGCCCCCTCAACTTTTAAAAATTGATAAAACATTTTTTTTTTCCAAAGAGGAAAAAATTGTTGATGGGTAACTATAGATTGTGATCGTGCGCCACATATAGATACCCATGGTTTAGACTTTAGACTTTGGTTTTAAAAAGGGAAAAGGATGTAACAAGGTATGCCAGAAACTGTTTCAAATGCGGAAGCACCATTCTGATTACTTACCGCTGTCATCTGGACCCACCGACCGCATGGATGTTTATCCCACCCCTTGGTGGATATACAAACCAAAAATCACCTTGATTGGTATTCTATAACCATTAGATTTTAGCACTTTTTAAGGCGTTCTTATAGGTGTTGAATGCAACCATTATTTTTATACTAAAACCAATGGCTAAAAATCATCAAACAAGCTGATTTTTGGTAGGACTGTCTATTAAGAAGTGGGATAAACATCCATGCGGCTAGTGGGTCCAGATGGCAGCAATGATTACCAAAAAATGCCACTTCCGCAATTGAAAAGATCTCAGGTATACCTTGTTACATAACGACCCTTTAAAAGGTAACCATGGGTATATGTAGCGCACGATCATTGGGTGCATGATCGCTGCTTCAAAAATCCCTCCGCTGGACTTTGGTCCCCCTCATTAGCTAGAAAAGCATTGAGGGTCTTGAATTAAAAAATAATAATTTCATAAGCAGGTATTGAACTGATTAATGATGGGCTACAAGTAGAATTGAGCCCAACCTATCTATAATCTATACTAAAGCTCGAGCCTTTGGTGATGGGTGCCAGTCCAAACCTGCTTGTGCACCATATGCACTTGTAACCACAAGAAAGAAAATCTCTATAACTACAAGCATGATAGAATAAACTTAGGAGAGCTGTTTCCATGTAATTGCTTCGTGAATTCCAAACCACGGGCTAACAGAGAATTGAACGTTCTCAGACTACTCCTCTGTACGGTGAATTTCCAACCCTATATTCTTATGGGTCAGACTACTGTCTATTTTTACCATGTAACTTGAAAACCACATTTGATGGGGTTAGAAATTTCGGAATGGGCTGATCTCTATGGTGGTGAGGAGATCATCCTCACCAAAAAATTAGCCATTGATTCATCTTTTATGTGAGTCTACCAAAATGGTTGTCCCCCAATCCTGACCCTATTCTTATTTGTTCTTCAATGGCAAAAGGGCCCACCATTGCATCCTTCACACTATTTGTGATTCTCCTGTCCCGACAATCTGCACAGATCAAAGGTGAAGCCTCTATATTCGATAAAGCTCCCTTCTCGGGAGCTCATATTTGCACACCCCATTTCCTATCCCGGTGGACTCCTAGTCGGGGCACACCCCAAAAAGAGAGCTCTCTGTCACGGGGTCACTAGTTGGGCCCGATCCAAGCCCGCCAACGAAGCCCGTTCCAAGCCCACCAACGAGGCCCGTTCCAAGCCCATAACCAAGCCCGGTTATGGCTCAAGGAGTCTAGAGTGCTCTGGAAGTTTCTAGAGGACCCTAGAGTATGGTAGAGAGACTTAGAAGATAGAAGAGTCTAGAATACTCATGAGAGTTCTAGGGAATCTCTACCCATGTATTATATGTAAATATTCTAGATAGTTCCTAGGGGAAACATCTAGAGATTCTTTGATAGAATAGTATGGAGAATTCTAGAATAAGGCTTGAAGCCTATATAAAGGGGCAAGCCCCCTCATTTGTAATCATCCCTGAAATCCTGGGAAAATCCTGGAAATCCTAGAATCCAGAGTTGAGCAATACAAGCTTCTTCATTCTCTAAGCCTTCTTGTTCTTGTGTACTTTGTGTGCTTCTTGAGTGAGAGTAGTGCTTAGGCAAGGCCAAGTCCTAAGTCACTTTGGGGGAAGGCTGACTTGAGCTAGCAAAGGAGCGACTAACTCAAGTGCCGCACGGTCTTTAGTAAGGGTCAAAGACTAGGTCCGTGACAAGTGGTATCAGAGCCAACCTCAAGAAGGCACCATGTCAATGGTCACTGAAGAGACAAGGGGATGTGATGGGCACAACCCCAACCCCACCAAGGGAAGGAAAAGGGATAAGTCCCAGGATATCTTTGCTGCTTGGGAAGCCAGGCTTGCTAAGGTGGAGCTTGCCATGGCAGATGCACGTGACAGGTTCGACGAGTTAGGCATGGGCATGGAGGACCTCAAGACGGGATTTGAGGAACTCAAGGGGGGTATGCTGGCCACCGTCAACGAACTAGTGCATGATCATCAGCAAAAGAGGGATGCCTTCCAAGCCCAAGTAATTGGGATGGTGGAGACTCTAAAGGATCAGGTTGAAGAAATGAGAGGTGACTGGATCCTATGGAAGAAGGCCATGACAAATGAGGGCGTGGTCGCACGGGGGATGCCCAGGATCAAGACACCGGAGCCCAAGACCTATGGTGGGTCAAGGGATGCCAAGGAGTTAGATAACTTCTTGTGGAGCATGGAGCAGTACTTCGATGCCATCTCCCTACGCGACGAGAGGACTAAGATCCGCACAGTTACCATGTACCTCACTGACACAGCTACTCTATGGTGGCGAAGGCGTCATGCTGACATGGAACGAGGTACGTGCACGATCGACACTTGGGATGACTTTAGAAGGGAGATCAAGAGGCAATTCTACCCGGAAGATGCCGAACATCAGGCAAGGAGGAAACTAAAACGGCTTAAGCACACGGGGTCAATTCGAGACTATGTGAAGGAGTTCTCGACCCTAATGTTAGAGATTCCAGACATGTCGGAGAATGAACTACTCTTCAACTTCATGGATGGTCTCCAGCTATGGGCGGAACAGGAGCTAAAACGACGTGGGGTACAAGACCTCGCTAGTGCCATGGCCGCTGCCGAACAGTTACTGGAATTCAAGAGGGATGATTCCTCCAAGCCAAAGTCGTCCAAGTGTAATCATGCCAAAGGTGGGGGAGATGAGACATCAAGTGACAAAGAAGGATCAAATCACAAGGAGAGATCGAGTCACAAGGAGGGGTCGTCCAAGCCAAAGCATGGCAAGTGCAGGATGGAAGGTAAGGACCACTCCAAACCGAGGACTAATTGTTTCCTTTGTGACGGGGATCATTGGGCAAGGGACTGCCCACAGAAGAAGGCACTGAATGCCTTAGCTGCCAAGTTGGGTAGCGAAAGTAAAGACAGTGACGAGGAGCCAAGGATGGGATCCTTACAACTCCTCAATGCTGTGAAGAAGCAACCTGAGTCTTCCAAGACTATGAGCAAGGGACTCATGTACGTGGAAGCTCATATCAACGGGAAGCCTACACGGGTCATGGTGGACACCGGGGCGACACATAACTTTGTCTCAGGAGAAGAGGCAAAGCGATTGGGATTGAAAGCATCCAAGGAAGAAGGATGGATAAAGGCGGTGAATTCACAAGCCAGACCTATCCAAGGCACGGCTCGTGGGGTGGAGCTACGCATAGGGGAATGGAAGGGGCTCGTGGATTTATCAGTCGTTCCTATGGATGACTATCAAGTGGTACTAGGAATGGAGTTCCTGAAGAGGGTCAAGGCAATACCTATGCCGTTCGTGAACTCGGTGTGTATCATCGAGGAAGGAGCTCCTTGCATGGTTCCTACGGTCAAAGGAACCAAAACCGGAACAAAGATGCTCTCGGCCTTGCAACTGTCGATGGGAACCAAGAAGGGCATGGTCGAAGATCTTGAGGACAGGGTAGATAGAGAACTACCCAGGAATGAAGACAAAGTCCTTGAAAAATCCAAGGACATGATGTCGCCTAAGCAGACAAAGGCGCTACCACCTAGGAAAGAGGTGGGTCATCCAGTTGAGATGAAGCTTGGTGTCAAGTCGCCTGCATCGACACCACCTGGGAAGGCTATCATGAGCCAACCAAAAAGAAAGAAATGGACAGACACGAGAAGACGACCGGTAGAGTGCAAGGAAGTGGACTACATACTCGCTGATCGTCGGGTGAATAGGCGTGGAGTCCAATTATACATCGAGTATCTGGTGAAATGGAAGGGATTACCCAATGACGAGGCTACTTGGGAGCACGCAGATACTCTATGGCAGTTTAAAGACAAAATCACAAAATACTATGGAGATGACGCGCCGAGGACGTCGCGCAATTAGGTGGGGGAGAGTGTCACGGGGTCACTAGTTGGGCCCGATCCAAGCCCGCCAACGAAGCCCGTTCCAAGCCCACCAACGAGGCCCGTTCCAAGCCCATAACCAAGCCCGGTTATGGCTCAAGGAGTCTAGAGTGCTCTGGAAGTTTCTAGAGGACCCTAGAGTATGGTAGAGAGACTTAGAAGATAGAAGAGTCTAGAATACTCATGAGAGTTCTAGGGAATCTCTACCCATGTATTATATGTAAATATTCTAGATAGTTCCTAGGGGAAACATCTAGAGATTCTTTGATAGAATAGTATGGAGAATTCTAGAATAAGGCTTGAAGCCTATATAAAGGGGCAAGCCCCCTCATTTGTAATCATCCCTGAAATCCTGGGAAAATCCTGGAAATCCTAGAATCCAGAGTTGAGCAATACAAGCTTCTTCATTCTCTAAGCCTTCTTGTTCTTGTGTATTTTGTGTGCTTCTTGAGTGAGAGTAGTGCTTAGGCAAGGCCAAGTCCTAAGTCACTTTGGGGGAAGGCTGACTTGAGCTAGCAAAGGAGCGACTAACTCAAGTGCCGCACGGTCTTTAGTAAGGGTCAAAGACTAGGTCCGTGACATCTCTCTCTAAAACTTGGCTGACCGGTGACTGTCACTAACCGCCCACAAAATAAACCATGTGGCATATTTTTGGAGGACACTGACTGTATGGATGACCAATCCCTAGGTGGACCTACAAACCAAATCAGCCTGATTAGTGATTTCAAAACTTTCAATCCTGTACCCCAAATAATGGTCCATAATGCTCAAATTCCCACGGTTAGCTCAACCCATGAAAATGGTTCCAAGCCCACGATGAAAAAGTGCTCAAATCCAATGGCTAGGAATCACTAATCACATTGATTTTTGTGTGTGGGTCCACCAAAATCTGGGCCAAACATTGAGGGGGGCAGTGAACCCGAAAGAGTCTACTTGTGGCAAATTAAAGGACTTAAAGCATCAAAACTTAGATACAGAAGTCGGTATCATAGATTTTTCAGTTGGGGCCGACGGTTGATTGATGTTCTTCTTAATAGTTTGCTTGGACTTTTCAGGGAATGCAAAACAATAATCTTTACACATGCAGATTTTATGGAAATCCCCAAAAGGGCTTTTATAAATCAATTGAACTAAATTTTGTTTTATAACTGAACCTCCCTTTAAATTCCCTTTCAAATATTATTACGAAGTAAAAAATATGATGTGTTGAGATCTCTCTTATCTGTTAAACAATAGAATTGCAAAATAGAGAGAAGGAGATCACATCCATGCAACTCTTTTTAGATCATTTTGTCTTCAACAAACCGAATCACAGTTTTTTTACCCCCGTCTTGAATCTCTACCGGTTTCTTCTCCTCCTTGTGACAACAGTGAATCCATCTCCGTCCCTGTTCTTGTTCTTATTTACATCTAGTGTCTTAGACTATTCACAATCAGTGCATTGAGATACCATCTCCGTTTTCCTTTCATTCCCATGACTAACTTTAATATTTGCAGTGTCCCTTTCAATTGATTCTGAAACTTAAGCATTCCTCTCATTAACTGTGGTTTTATTTGAAGGATCCAAATTATGCTGGACTGACTTTACAATGAGGTTAAGCAGTATGTGCCTTGCAAACTCCAACTTTAGTGACTTATCGCTTCTGGTTTTCACTCTAGCTTTTATTTGTCCCTTGGCTATTGGCAATGACATCAAATTTATTTTCCTCGTGCAACTCCTCACTCTTAGCAATCTAAGAGCCGGACAGCTGATTTGTGTCAGTTGGAACTTCTAAATTGCTGTTTGCAGGATTGAGTTGCCCAGATTTTCTCGGGATTAACTCAGGTGCACTTGGATTCATAATTCTTAGAATCCTAGAGCAGCTTCCTTCTGTGACGTTGTTTTGATAGATCGTAAAACCATGTTTCATATGGAAAGAGTGGCCTGTTCTATAATACAAAGGTGATTTAGGCCCACAACGAACCTTAGCGGCGACTAATGGAGGAGGGATTCCCACAGGCTGAGAGGAAACCATGGCTTGTTTGGCTCTCATATCATAGAAACCTGTTACGGCGATTGAGTTGAACGGGGGAGTCATCAAAGATAGACCCCCGGATTGAACGGTTCAGCTACAGCAGAAAGATTACTTCCATCTCTTTCCGTGGCCTTTCCGGGATCAGGTGAGCAAGGATTCTCCTGGTGTTCAGGGGCAGTTCTTTCTACTTCAGTTTCCTTCCCACTAATGGCTTTGGGTTCTTCCTCTTCATGTCTTGCTAATTCTACAATGGTCTTGTTGATTTCTTTCTCCTTTGATGTTTCTGGTGGATTATCACAGACCTGGATATCGTTTGTTTCTTTGTTTATTTCTTTTGGTTTCTCCGATGCTGGTTTTAAGTCTGTACCTAGGAGTGCCACAGCCACATCTTTGTAAGAAAGAAACTTTGAAGTCATTGCAGTGAGAATTGCCGATGATGAGGAAATTTTGCAAACTAGATTCTTTGCCTGCAATTTCGTTAGATCCTCGCCAACCTTCATGCTTTGAGCCTGCGAGACATCTAAAATGCCATTGATAATACTTGAAACAACCCTGCCCAACTTGCCTGCCTATCTAGGATGGTTCGTGGCATGTGGGTGTTGATAGTTGAGTCACTAACCGACTTACTGTAAAATATCGATTTCCTATAACTCGACTTTATGACATGTTAAATATGTTGATGGGATCCACAATTTTCTCCAAGATTAATCTAGGTAAATTACAACTTTGACCAAGTCTATGAAGTCGAGTGTGATGTTTCTCGCATGGGTATTGGCATCATATTGAGTCCAGAGGGGTATCCAATTGAAGGTGCCAGCTTGCTCAGTTGGTAAAGTTTGTGGGTGATGATACCATAGACCTGGGTTCAAAACCCACCTTCATCGAGTTACTGATCTCCTTTTACAAAACAGGCTTACCCATCAAAAAAATAGAGGGGTATCCAATTGTGGATCTCCTATACAAAACAGGCTTGCCTTCATCGAGTTTGTTCTCTTCTCCCATCATAAGGCCCCAAAGGATTTGAATGCACAGAAGAAGCATAGTTGCAGAGATGTGAAATGGCGTTCATATTTGTAGGAATTCACTTTCGTGTTGAAGCATAAATCAGGAGTTGCAACTTATGCCTTAAGTCAACGATTTTATCTGGTGATGATTCCTGTCGCCAAGGCAATTGGGTTTGAAGTTTTGAAAAATACTCACTTAGATGACATTGGGTTCAAAAGATTTATCAAGCAGAGCATTAACGGACCAAGGAAGAGTATCTTAGTTTGTGATTCACGAGGGATATTTGTTCAGAGGCAAAATCACCTTTGCATTCTTAACAGTTCTCAACGACAGCAGGTCACATTGGAATTGCATGCAGGAGGTCTTGGAGGACATTTTTGACAAGACAAGACCATGCTTTGGCAGAGGATAGATACTATGGCTTGGGTTCTAGAAAGATGTTAGTTGGATCATTCAACATTACAGGGCATATTAGACTGGCAAAGGGTAGAAACATAACAAGGAGTTATGCACTCCATTTCTTGTTCCACGTGCACCTTGAGTTAATATATGTATGGATTTCATTTTGGTCTACCCAAGACTCTGCGTGGACTGATTTTGAAAGATGGTAAACTTCATTTGATGAAAGAAGAAATATAATGCTTCCAACATAGCAAGATTGTTTTTTGATAATGTTGTTCGACTATATGGGTTACCGCAATCCTTTGTTTCAGATCGTGATGTCAAAATTGATATGTACTTCTAGAAGACATTATAGGTAAAGTTGGACGTCAAGCCTCAATATTCTAATGCATGTCACCCACAAACAGATGAGCAAGCAGAGGTAGTTAATCACTGTTTGGAAGATCTTTGACAGTGGCTTTTGCGGGAAGGAATCAATACATGTACTCCCACAGGTGGAGTCCTGCATAAAATAGTTCAGTTGATTGAGCCACCCACTAGCAAATCTCCATTTGAAATGTCTATGGTGTGAGACCTTACCAAGCACTTAATTTGATGCCTTTGTCAACATCTAGTAGAGTAAGTGATGATGCAGAGAGCTTCACTCAACGCAAAAAATATCGATAATGAAGTAGAGCCATTATGCAAAGTAAAGAAGGATATAACTGTCATGTTGATTTAAATAAGAAAGATGTTCATAGCCAAAAAAGCATTTCCTAGAAGGATATACAACAAACAGCTGTAGAAGAAGGTTGGTCCTTGTAAGGTGATAAAACATTATGGCCCCAATGCTTACTTATTGGATTTAGCTTCCAAGATCCCATTCCCATTTTCAATGTACAAGATTCCACGCCGTACTTTGTGCACTACAAAGTAGAAGATGCAATCAAGCTAGCGATGCAAGTACCTCAATTACTGAAGAAGATTCAACAAGGACTTGGTTTGTTTGAGGCGGTTTTGGGCTTAAAGGTGAACTTCAGCAAAAGTAAGTTGTTTCAAGTTGGTGATGTAGAGGACCTGGGCGTTTCTATTGGGTCCTTCCTGGCAACTTATCTTGGTCTTCCCCTCGGCACTCCATACAGATCGACAGCGATGTGGGACCCCATCATCGAGCGCTGCAAGAGGTTGGCAGTTTGGAAAATGAAATACCCATCCAAAGGAAGGAGGCTTGTGCTGTTAGAGAATAATGTTTCTAACCTCCCCACGTATTATCTCTCTCTTTTCTCCATGCTGGCCGGGGTAGTTAGGAGAGTGTAGAAAATGTTTCGTCGTTTCCTATGGTTTGGCAGAGTAGATGGGAAGGGGTACCCCTGGTGGATTGGAGGATCATTCGTTCTACTAAGAACTTTGGCGTTACGTTGTGGAAGAAGGTCATCGAGGCCAAACATGGGGAGCGAGTCTACGGGTTGGTTAGGTAGACACGATAGGACTCCGTATGGATGTAGTGTTAGGAAAGGAGTCTTGAAGTTGTCTTCTATCTTCTTTGTTGGCATCCACTTCAAGGTGAGCGTTGGAGATAGGGTCCGTTTTTTGTCCGTGTGGTGTCGCGAAAAGGCCCTCAAGGAGAAGTTTCCTCAGCTTTATGCAATCTCAGATAAAAAATTATGCTCAATGCAGAGTTTTTATGTGGGGGAGGGGAGAGAAGTAACTTAGGACTTTGGCTTCAAACGCAACCTAAACAATTGGCAAATACCTTATATAGCAGCTTTCCTAAACAAGTTGGATGAGACTCTATTGGATAGATCTAGGGAGGATGTCATTTGGTGGACTGGTAGATCCAATGGGTGATTCTTGCCGACATTATCACATATCTCTTGGAGACACTCTTTCTCTTTGGCCAAGATTTGGAGGTCAAAGGTTCCTTCTAAAGTAGTGTTCTTGGTGTGGTGTGCCTCTCTGGAAAGATTCTCAATGTGGATAACCTCATCAAAAGGAATAGGGTCTTGTTGAATTATTGCGTTATATGCAAGGAAGAAGGGGAATCAATGAACACCATATGTTGGATTGTAGGGTAGATGGGAGGTTTAGAGCCTTTTCTTTAGCTCCTTCAAGATTTGTTGGGTTCTCTCTGAATCTGTCCTAGAGTCTTTATGTAGCTGGAAAAACCTTTGTTTTCCTCCTTGCGGCCGTAGACTTCGGAGTCTAATGCCTTTCGCAGTCTGGTGGGGTATTTGGAATGAGAGAAATAACAAGGTCATCGAGGGCAAAGAGGCTTCTAACTTTGATATATATCGTGCTATCTATCAAGTCGCTCGTTTACTTTGGAGTTTGGTCTAAGATATTTGAGGTGTGCAAAGGCTTTTCCTTTAGGATTTGGTTTTCCGATTGGATTTTATCATGCTAAGGAGTAACTAGGAGCTTCTCTTTTTCCTGTTTTTTTGCCTTTGCTTTGTGGAGGTCTTCTCGACCTCCCGCTTTCTCTTAGATTGTACTCGTCTTCTTACATATATAATATTTTAACCTTATCAAAACAAAAACAAAATTATCCAAACACCCCCTTATATTACTAATATAAAGTGCTTAAAAATCGACATCATCTATGCCTAATCCCAACTATTTGAGGTCGACAACATAAATCCTATTTCTTCAATCAACTTTATTATGACTTATATCTTCTATCAAGACATACCTTCAAATCTTTTCTTACTACCTCATTCCATGTTATTTTTTGCCTTCCTCTCCCTTTTATGAGTTTCAACTTGTACCAACGCACTAACCCCAAGGGTTGAGTGCTGATGGCCAAGACTCCGCTCCAGAAAGCGAGAGCTTCCGAGTTCAACTCTCCTTTAGGCCACCCCTGGAAGAGTAACAATAAGTGGCTCAGTCCACATCAAAACTCTCTCAGAACACTTAGCATGTGTGGAGGGTAGACTAGCATGTCCCGGGGGACTAGTCAGGTGCTCTAAGAATCCCGGATGCCCTCGGTTTCAAAAATAAAAAATAAAAACTTGTACCAACACACTCTTTCTCACTATGCCTTTGTCGGTCTTCATTGTATATGTCCAAACAGTCTCAACCGACTTTCCCTTATTTTATTTCTTATTAGGACTATGTTTAAATTTCTTCGAATGTGCTCATTTCTAATTTTATCTTTCCTACTTTTTCCACTCATCCATCTCGAGATCCTCATCCCACCGTATCCATTATATGATCATGTTATTTCTTGATTGCACAATAATGCGTAAAAGTGCTCACCAAAAAACAAAAGTGCAAAAAAAAAAATTCCGCTATATCAATTTTTTAAAATCTTGCCTCAAAGTCACTCGAATATTTTTCTTCTACTTTTAATGATAAATAGTCGCTCAACTGTGCATATATACATACATATATACATATATATTAAAAATCGTATGATGAAGACCAATATTGATTCTCATCAGGCAATATTATTAGTATCTGCAAGAATACTCAATCAGGCATGCGATACAACTAGTCATGGATAGGTGAAAATATCAAAAGTGTCATGGAGTTGTGCCACAAGGTGGATGTGATAATTTTAATTGACAATCCCGTAATTGTACATGTCAAGCTTGATCTAGACCATCCAAAATTTGAATGGTAAATGGAAAAAAAAATTAGTTTCTGATAGGCAAGGGATTGAATTATATTTACTAGTAAAAACATGGTCATGTCAAATCTACAAAACCCACTACACAAAAGAGTATGGAAAAGAAAAAAATGAAAAAAAAAACTAGCCGATGTCATATTTGATAAGAATCAATCATGCTTCAAACTACATGCCCCATGATGTTGCATACATTTCTGTCGTAAGCTTTTAATGGATGTCCCACTTTAAGAGAAAAATGTTCTAATCAAAGTTCTATTCTAGAGCTTTTAATTGATTTCTAAAGGAGGAATATTTAAGAGATAGAGGGAGAGAGTTCAATGATACTTACAGTAACAAGTAGTCATATAGAAGGTCGTAATGAGCCAAACAAGTTTTCGAAGATTCGATAATAGCATGGAAGCTGCTTCTTTCTTCCGAACTGTTGTGAGTTTCTTCAATTTGAAATTGTATGCAATGAATACGGTGTTCGGTATGGCCAGTAACTACACCCCAAATCATACACAACTTTCCGTTCCCTATATGCAACAGAAACAGTCGGTGCCGAGAGTTATCTAAGCACTTCATCTCCTCCTCTAAACCGTATATAGGAGTTCCATACCGATCATTCTGGTTTATGTTTACTGAATCTCCACACCAATAAATCTTGTTTATATCATAGGCACGTACCTGCTTGTCAGAATAAGAATAGAGAACTTCATTGATAACCACATCTCTCCCGCCGAATCCGTTAATTGGGCAGGTAGGAAAAAACTTCTTCCTAACAAAAAGATGAAAGGGAGAAAAAGTCCACTCAAGGACCTTATCTGGAAGCTTGTTTAATAATGTCCATGATTCTGAGATCGAATCAAAGACCTCAGCCTCCAGATCATCCGGATTGTACTCTTCATCGTAGTAAGGATACTTGAGGGCATAAATATTCCCATCAATGGCTACCACTGCAGGCATGCTTTTGGCTTTGAGCAAAGGTGGGCCCTTCTGCCAACCACTTTTAGGGTCGCGAGTATTGAAAATATAGACCGTCCATTCGGGATGGTAGTCTCCAATTACGGTCCCGTCGAGATACGTTTCATAACCCCCAATATGATAAATTTTTGAGTTAAAGGCAACACAACTGGATGTCCAGGGGATATTGGTAGGCAAAACACAAACTTTAGAGAGAACAAGTTCAGGCTTGCTTAGGTCCATGGCGTACCAAGCGTAAACAGGTTTCGGTAAATCCGCCCTCTCGTAAGTACCGCGCCAAAGCAAATCTAAACGCTCGCCAAAAATATAGTGTTCGAGGTCTTGGAGGAAACACAAGTATAGTAATTTCTTCTCCTCCTGATCCTTGGTGATGGTGGTGATTGTAGACTTTTTGGACTTGGAATCCGCTGATGATGAAGAAGAAAATGATGGCCGCTCATCACTCTACATGTCAGTCGCTGGCCTCTTCGACATCTTCCTCTTCTGTGAGCAGAGAGAGACAGCCTGGCGAGGTGGGAAAGAAAAGAACCAACGCCGCTAGGGTTTGCCGCTAAGAAGAGCGACAACAAGCAGGAATCTATGGGTATGTATCTATAATTTACGCGGGGGGCAGGGCACGTGCACCGTGTGCACTGACGGTATGGATGTTTGGTAGGGCTGCAACTCGGGCGGGTTGGAGCTCAACCCGACCTTCAAACCATCAAACCCGAGGTCTAAGATGTTCAACTCGATCGAGTTGGCTGGGTTCATCGGGTTAGTAGAGATAGAAAATTGAAAAAGGGGAGATGGAGAGGTTCATAGCCGGAGGTCGCCTGGTCGGAATCTTCATCAGTTTGTTACATCGGACACTCACTAATGTAACATTTTATCACAGTGATCCAATACCGCAATACCCCTCTCTACTTTTCCAAACATTCAACGTGATATCGTGGTTTTGATTAAGTCCCGACGCCACCGACGAACGACCGAACTTTCCCCAATACCCCTATCCCATCCTCAATAAATCACTTGTTCCTTTGAATACAAACCAACCACTCATTCTCTCTAGATCTCTGTGAGATAATCACTAAAACGATGGGCAGTAAGAGCAAACCTGCAAAGCTTCTCCTACCTTACTGTTGGGGAAACATATCTGATCTAACCCACACAATCTTCGAGGTCAGACGATTCGGATTTTGGTGATGATCAGACGACTCTGATGCTCCAGGATGAAACTGTTTTCTCCTCCGCGAAGGATAGGATGATCTCCAGATGAGATATGGTTGTACCTGTTGACAATACTCCGACGCTCAAGTCAGCTTAGGAATGGTAACAGGGTTCATGAAAATAGTAAAATGTTTCAGAGTTTAGGCTATCTGGATCTGGAGAGCAAGATCATTTTCTCAGTTCTGAGGGTCTCATATTTATACCCTTAAAACCGGCGTGACTCACCTTCCACGTGCCTAATCGTTATCCAGCAATGATGACTTGGATGGATTCTGTTATAAAACAGAATCTTCCTGTTAGATCTTGACTTCCTTGATTCGGTTATACCTGAAATAACTGAAGTGACGCTGAGGTGGCATCCTTCGTGTCAGGTATTCGGACAAGGGGATGTCGAAATTGTGATAGTTCAACTAGTTGCCATGTGGCCAATATTCATTGGTTTAAGAAACTGACTATATTCAAAATACTTACCTCGTACGTAGGAACCTGTAATATTGCCCGGGATAAGATTATGATCGATCCCGTCACGTAAGTCATTTGACCTTATCTAACCTTGCCGGGGTAAGACGGAAATAGATCCCGTCAAGTAAGTCTCTCGACCTTGTCAGGATATATGCATCCAGCAAGTTATATGACTTTGCCGGGATGAGATGGAAATAGATCCCGTCAAGTAAGTCTGTCGACCTTGTCGGGATATAAGCGTCCAGTAAGTCATATGACCTTGCCGGGAGGAGTTGAATATTCATCTCGCCAAGGAGATCAGTAATTAATATGTCGGGCAAGATTGAATGCTTCCCGACATATTAAAGGTTGAAGCGTTAATGCGTTCTGTTAGCACTGTCTCAATATGCCGATCATTCCATCCTGACACGTGGCACTTCCAATTAATGGAAGCTGTGTGACACAATGGGGCGGTTTATGGCTCTTGATGATGCCTTAGGTGCATTCAATCTCGCGTGCTGTCTATTAACACGCATCATCTTTTCACGACCCCACGTGCCAAGCCAGTGACACGCGTCAATATTTGACTTGCTGGAAAATACGGCACCCACACTTACCAATAGAGAGCCGAAGAGTAGCAGAAATACGAGCCCCTCATCATTTATCCCCACAAAACAATCTGAATGCAAACCATGTACTCGTTGAGGCCTGAGCAATGGCAACGTGAACAGTTTGTCAAGGAGAGAAGGAGCGTAGAGGAGGGGGCATTTAGGGCTTTGGAAAGGAAAGGGAGAGGGGGTAGGAGAGAGGAGTAGTTTAGGGTTTGTAAAAATACTTAAGGGAATTTTTGACATGCCCCCCCATGTTATCTTTGAAATTTGACATACCCCCCACACTTTGAAAAAGCTGACATACCCCCTATGACTTGGTCCAAGGTCAGTTGACCAAAGTTGACCCGAGTTGACCAGCATATTTTACATTAAAATACAAAAATACCCTTGTCTTCAATCTTGGAACAAGGGTTTGGACCAAAACCAAACCGCCAAATCAAATGGCTGTGGTGTATGGCAAGCCAAATCAAATGACCGGAGTCTCATGCTGGTCATCCACCACTCCGACAAAAATTAAGAAAATCATTAGGTTGTCCGACCATAGACTCAAGCTTGTATTTCCCATCCAATTTTAGCTTGAAAATGGATGATCTCCTAACTATTATTGTTCAAAAATATCCAATCAATATATGGAGTGGGAATCCCCAATGCTAGTTGAGATACCAAGAAAATATTTAGAGCTTAATATTTGTATTACAATGCCACTTCAGTCCTAGATTTTTTTTTTTTTTTTTTTTTTTTAAGTTGGTGTTCCCAAAAAAAATAAAAAAAGTAAAACTCCAGATCCTAATGAGATTTTTAATTTTCGCCCGAGTGGTGGATGACCGGCATGAGACTCCAATGGCCTGGTCTCCAGTGATGGACAACTAACCCATTGATATCTCTTGGCTTGCTGTCCACCACATCCATTTGATTTGGGGGTTTGGTTTTGATCCAAACCCTTGTTCCATTGTTGAAGACAAGGGTATTTATGTATTTTAATGTAAAATATTATGGTCAACTCGGGTCAACATTAGTCAACTGACCTTGGACCAAGTCATAGGGGGGTATGTCAGCTTTTTCAAAGTGTGGGGGGGTATGTCAAATTTCAAAGATAACATGGGGGGTATGTCAAATTCCCATACTTTAAATATGTTACATATCGGGCTCAGGTTGGGCCGAGTTGTCAGAGGCCTCAACCCGAGACCAACTCGAGTTTCGATCAGGCTTTAAAATATAGGCCTGAACCCGAGCCCGAGTCCTGTAGATATCAACCCAAGGCCGGCCCGAGGTCGGGTTAAGCCCGTCGGGCTCGGGTTGAGCCCGCCCAAGTTGTAGCCCTAATGTTTGGTCCATCCTTAGGTGGACCTACATGTAAAAAAAAAAAACAACATGATTAGTGAATTATAAGCGTTCCATTGGAGTCATTTTCAATTAGGGCTACAACTCGGGCTGGTCAGCTCGAGCCCAACCCGATCGGGTTGGTCAGGTTAATCGGGTTCGGGGCATTTAAAAAAAAGGTCGCTCTACGGGCACCCACGCCTTTCGGCTGGGCACCCCACTTGGACCAAAATATCCTCCCTTCAACCGGGCACCCACCCCGTCCCTTCTCTTTCTCTCTCCCTTTCTCTACTATAACTCTCTCCCCCCCTCTCTCTCAATCTCTCCCCTCTCTCTCTCTCTCTCTCTGGATTTTTGCTCCCACGGCAATCCCGAGAGAGAGAGAGAGAGAGAGAGAGAGAGAGAGAGAGAAACGGAGAGGGAGAGATTGAGAGAGAGAGAGAGAAGGGGGGTAGAGTGAGTGAGTGAGAGAGAGAGAGATGGGGGAGGGTTACAGTAAAGAGAGGGCGGAGGGAGTTACAGTAGAGAGAAGGAGAAGGGACGGGAACGGGGACGGGGTGGGTGCCCGACTGAAGGGAGGGGTATTTTGGTCCAAGTGGGGTGCCCAACTGAAAGGCATGGGTGCCCGCAGAGCGATCCTTAAGAAAAAGATCATCCAAAAAAGAAAAAGAAAACAGAGTGTTGGAGTAGATTAAGCCTAGAATCATCTGAAGCGCTCCGGCGGTGATGATGCAGAGGTTAGATCCGACGGTGATTGTGTAGCGCATGCGATACTTCGATGTTGAGGCCTGTGTAATACACACAATCCTGTTCCCCATCTTTACTTTCCCTTTTTGAGTCTCTTTTTCTCATTCTTCTTTTGCTCTACTCTTCTGTTTCAGTTTATCCCCAATAGCTAAACCCATTAATCGAGAACACCATCATTTAAGGTTCCGTGGGTTGAGAAATTTTGTAGCAAACAACATGTTTCCAGGTTCTGTGGAGCTATGGAGTACATTCTTTGCTCTAAAGGAAGTTATTTCTGTCCGATAACTTTGCTCTAAAGGAAGAAACAAAGCTTTAATCCAGTTGTCATAGATCATGAGGAATGGAATCGATAGAATCTGATAATTACAAAATAGAGAGAAGGAGATCACATCCATGCAATTCCTTTCCATTATTTTTTCCTTCAACCGACACAAATAGATTGTCGAGTGTACAACTCATTGACACAGAAAATCAGCTCATTTCGACATTCCTAGCCCTATGAAAAATGAGTTACAAGTTGAGCAATTACGGAACATCTAATCTGCTATAAATTTCAGTACACATCTGATAAAGTTAGAAGTTTCATTAGCTGATTTTTTATGAGCATGTTCTCCATGGTGATAGCATCTCCAACAGCTATCAATAGCTATTTTCATTCTAGGCTAACAAACCACTCCCTATTTTCATATTTGTCTAACAAACCAATCATCATCTCCAACAACTTTTGTAAAATAGCTATTGTATATGCAGTATTTAATTTAACTTTAAAGTACTATTTTGTCCTTCTTCAAGATATAAAATTACTATAAGTTACATAAAGAACTTTTGAAGGGTAAAAATGGTAAAGGTCTTATAGCTAAGGAAATAGATCTCCATATTTGAGGATGCAATGAATGCTTTTAGCTAATCTCCAAATATGGCTAAGCAGTTGAGGACACTGTTGGAAAGCCTTTTTCATGATTTTTCACTTATTTTGAAATGGCTAACCAATATGGATAGCAGTTGGAGATACCCCGAGGAGATCATCCTCACAAAAAATTCAGCCCTTAACTCATCTCCACATACCTCACAAGAAATGTTATTTTGCGCGCCATTATACGGCATGTCAAAATAATGGGAGCTTTTTGTAAAAAATTTCAAATTTAGGTGAGTTTTCTGATGGAAAATTTTGAGAAATTGAGTTGGGATTGATCTTCAAAATGAAACCAGTGATCTAAAATTCTCAAGATCAACTAGAAAGTCCATTGAGTAGGCACTACTTCATTGGTGGGTGTGTTGTGGGTGGCTGGGTGGGTGTGTGAGTGGGGTGGGGATGAGAAAGAGACTTAGAGCTGATAAAATTTCAATCGAGTCTTGGTCTACTCATGAAGTTGACTGCAGAGACTTGTTTGAGTTTTCAAAATGATGCAATTTTCATGGAAACAAGGGGCAATAATGGTGGTTTAAACCTGTAACTTTACTACTACTAAGATCTTAAGAACCTTTCTTTTTAAATTATTTTTAGTGCATAAAATTTAAATTATTTTTTGTGCATAGGCATTACAATACACTACAAGAACAGCTTGAAAATTGATTTTAGCACGCGCGGTTTGAAACCGTTTCACAGTTGGAACGGTTTTGAACTGATCCAAATGTTTTAAAACCGTTTCTTAAATTACCGAAATAAGTGTATTGGTCTACGCCAGTGCTGGAGCTACCTTTATAAGAGTGTCGAACCGTTTCTAAATGGTGAAACGGTTTTAAGAATTTTGCATATAAATTAGTTTCGTGCGCCCCTTTCGATTAACTATATAGTTAATCGTTATGATTTCCCTTTTTAATTTCTTTTTTTAACTGTTAATAATGGTGGTTTGAACCATGGTTTTAAAAAATGGTCGTCAGAACGGATTCAGACCCCCCCCCCCCCCCCGAATACTTCAAAATGGGTGCTGTATCCGTGTCGGATACTTCCATTTTAAGTGTAAATGCCGTATCCTCCCCGTGTCGGTCCCGTGTCCTTGCCGTATTCGGGTAACATAGCCATTGACCATAGGATGTTTGTCCCATCCCTAGATGGACCTCTAGGCCAAAAATAAGGTTGATTAGTTATTTTTAACCGTTGGATCTAAGTACCCAAATAATACTCAAATCCCGAAGTTAAAAATCAATCCATGAAAAAGCTCAAATCCAACGGCCACGTGGCACACTCTTAGAGACCATTGACCGTATGGATGTTTGTCCCATCCCTAGATGGAACTCTAGACCAAAAATATGCTTGATTTGTTATTTCTAACCGTTGGATCTAAATACCCAAATAATACTCAAATCCTACGGTTAAAAATCAATCCATGAAAATGCTCACATCCAATGGCCATGTGGTAGCATCTTAGAGACCACTAACCGTATGGATGTTGGTATCATCCCTAGTTGACCTACTTATTGAAAATCAGCCTGATTAGTGATTTCTAGCCTTTGGATTTGAGTATCCCAAATAAAATTTGAATCTCACGGTTAAAAATAAACCCCGAAAAGGATTACAATCCAATGGTTAGAATAACTAATCAGGCTGACGTTTGGTCCACCGGTTCATCTAGGAATGGACCAAACATCTATACGGTCAGTAGTCTCTAACATTATGCCACGTGGCTTACACGGTTGCTGGAAGTTACACGGTCGCCTTAGTCAAACGGGGTCTTCTGGTGGTCATACTGCCAATGTGGATGCTCTTTTGCCTTCTCAAGGGCAGTCACTGCCGAATCCTTCTACCATGCCTTCTCCTAGTGTATCTCCGTTGCTGAGATTGCTACTCTCAGGCGCTTGCTCAGCCAGCTTGATGGTCCTTCTGCCACACCATCGACTTCCTTTGCTCAGTCAGGTAACATTAGACTTGCCCATCATGTGTCCACTCCTTCATCTAGACTGCCGATGGTACCTTATCATCTGTGTCTAGGAAAGGGGATATCCTCCCTTCTCCCAAACTCCCACTTCTATTTATCCTGCATGTGCCAAAATTTACATCCAATCTTTTATCTGTTAGTGCTTTAACTAAAAAATTGAACTGCAGTGTCACCTTCTTTCCTTCTACTTGTGTATTTCAAGATCTAGAGACGAGGAGGCGATTGGCACTAGACGTGAGGCTGATGGCCTGCACCTTTTGGATGGACACCTTGAGCCCATAGCACTGCAGTCTTCTTCTAGTAGTCGTAGTAATAGGATATATTCTGTTTTATATTGGCATGCCCGTCTAGGGCATGTCTCTTTTCAGTACCTAAAACTCTTATTTCCAGCTTTATTTTTTTGTTTTATTTTCTGATTTGCACTGTGAGACTTGTGAACTCTCTAAATGTTGTCGCTCCACTTATCCTTCAAGAGGTAATCTAAGCTTTATTTCTTTTGATCCTGTGCATTTTGATGTTTGGGGTCCTTCCCCTATTACTTCTATATTTAGCTTCCGCTATTTTGTTATCTTTGTAGATGACTATACTAGGTGTACATGGGTTTATCTCATGAAAACTAAAGATGAGGTTCATTCCATCTTTAAAGGTTTCCATAAGATGATCCAAACCCAGTATACTACCTCCATCAAGGTCCTTCGTTCTGACCAGGGTAGAGAGTATATGTATGGGAGTCATCAACAATATTTTTTAGACCATGGGATTTGTAACTAAAATTTCTGCAGCTACACCCCTCAACAAAATGGTGTAGCTGAATGGAAAATGCGCCATTTGATTGAGGTAGCTCGATCTCTTCTGATTGGCTCCAAGGTCCCCAAATCCTATTAGTCTGATGCTGTGTTGACTGCTGCCTATTTGACTAACAGAATGTCATCTCGTGTGCTTCACTTCAAGTCCCCTCTTCAGGTTCTTTCTTCTAGTTCTTCCCTATTCGTGGTTCCTTGCATCTCTGGGAGTGGCTGCTACGTTCATATCCTAGGTCCCCATCGCACAAAACTCAATCCCAAAGCACTAAAGTGTGACTTTTTTCATTACTCTTCTACCCATAAAGGGTATAAGTGTTTGTATCTATGGATGTCACCTTTCGTGAGGATGTTTTTTTCTCCCCCACCTCTCTTCGAGGGAGAGAAATAGTGAAGAGAGGTGGAATGTTCCTCTTCCTACTATATCCCTATCTTCTCCTGTAGAATTTGAGAGGTCTCTGCCTACTCATACTACTAGTGTGATTGATAATGCTCCTGGAGCTTAGAAGGAGCTCAAAGTCTATAGCAGAAGGGAGAAAGCTATAGTTGAACTAGTACCAGTGGTTCCTTCATTGGATCCAGGTAATCCTTCCTCTCTTTCTATACTTATCATTTCCCATTCTACTGATGATTCTGATCTTCCCATTGCTTTGAGAAAAGGCATCAAAAGTTGTACTCAACATCCCTTGAGCAACTTTGTTTCATATGATGCCTTGTCCCCCTCATACAATGCCTTTGTCACATCGGTTTCTACTATTCCTATTCCCTCTTTTGTGGCAAAAGGGTTGGCACAATCTAGATGGAAAACTACTATGATAAAAGAAATGAAGGCCTTGGATAAGAATAAAACATGGGAGCTCGTCAATTTGCCAAGAGGCAAGAAGCCTGTTGAACGCAGATGGGTGTTCACAGTGAAGTACAAGGCCGATGGATCAGTGGAGAAGTACAAGGCGAGACTAGTAGCTAACGGGTACACTCAGACTTATGGGATTGACTATGGGGAGACCTTTGCACCTGTAACCATGATTCAAAATTTCGAAATGTTTCATATGTTTCGTTTCGTTTCGTAATGTTTCGCTTCGTTTCGTAATGTTTCGGTTTGTTTCGCCGAGACAATCCGAAACAATCCAAAAAATATGATTTCATGATTTTGGAAATATTTCAAAATGTTTCGTAATGATTCAGGAATGTATCAAAAATTTTATTTTTTCATCATTTTTTCAATGTTTCGTGACTGTTTCGTTTCGTTTCGGAGTTTGCTCGGTTTTTCACTTGACCAAGACATTACTCCGAAACGAAATTTTAAACCTTGCCTATAACAAGAATGAAATCCATGTGCCTCCTCTTGGATTCACCCCACCAAAGGATAGCAGCAAGGTGTGTCGACTGAGGAAAGCCCTCTATGGGCTTAAGCAATCTCCAAGAGCATGGTTCAAGAGGTTCACCCTAGCTGTAAAGAAGCTAGGTTACCCTCAAAGCCAAACCGATCACACCTTATTCATGAAGCACCTGGGGAAGAGTACCACTGCCCTCATCGTCTATGTAGATGACATCATTCTGACAGGGAATGATACAGAAGAGGTGACCAAGCTGAAGAGTCACCTAGAAAGGGAGCTTGAGACCAAAGATCTGGAACTTCTCAAGTACTTTATAGGCATAGAGGTTGCAAGATCCAGTCAAGGGATCTTCATCTCTTGAAGGAAGTATGTCTTAGATCTATTGAAGAACTCTGACAAACTGGGAGCCAAACTAGTAGAGACCCCCATAGAACAGAACCACAAGTTGGCCGACTTGAGTAGTGAGCCTCTACAAGATGTGGGGGGGTTTTCAGAGACGGGTTGGGAGTTTGATCTACCTCTCCCTGACTCGACCAGACATTGCCTATGCAGTCAACGTTATTAGCCAGTATATGCATTCTCCTAAGGAGATTTACTTAGAGGCAACACACAAAATTCTAAGACACCTCATGTCTACCCCTGGCCGAGGCCTTCTCTTCAAGAAGAATGGCCACATGAGAGTAGAGTCATACACTGATGTAGACTGGGTTGGTGCCAAGGATGACAGGAGATCTACCTCAGGTTATTGCACATTTATTGGGAGCAATCTGATTACTTAGAGGAGCAAGAAGCAAGCTGCAGTTGCCAGATCCAGTGTAGAGGTAGTTTAGGGCAGTGGCCCATGGGTTGTGTGAGATACTCTAGTTGAAGATGTTGGTTGCTTAGCTTGGCTTTCCAGTCTTGGGGTCTGTGAGCTTATATTGTGACAACAAGACTGCCATCAGCATCTCTCATAATCCAGTACAACATAATTGGGCCAAGCACATTTAGGTGGATCGTCACTTCATTAGGGAGAAGATTCTATCTAGGGAAGTATGTACTCCTTTTGTGAAGACCGATGAGCAAGTTGTCGATGTTTTCACTAAGGGAGTTCCCATTTGACAACTTTAGTGATGTCTATGCAAGTTGGGCATAAGAGATATCTATGCACCAGCTTGAGGGGGAGTGTTATCAGATACGTATTCTCATGTATTAGGGATAATTCTGTAAATACCCCCCTTTGAGGGGTATTCGTGTCTTTTGTAATGTTCTCCATATAAATCAGATTTACGGAGTCATGTGACAATATCACATGACATCATTCTCTCTTCTCTCTTCTCTCTTCTCTCTTCTCTTTCAACTCTAACCTAACCCTAACCCTAAAACCTCCATTTCAACTCATAGTGGTAGCACCTCTTGAAAGAACTTGAACTCTCTTCTCTCTTCTCTTTCAACTCTAACCTAACCCTAACCCTAAAACCTCAATTTCAACTCATAGTGGTAGCACCTCTTGAAATAACTTGAAAAGAACGAAAATGTAGAAGAGTGTGTTCTCTCTCTGTTTGTCTCTGAAGAAAAGAGAACAACCCCTATATATAGAAGTGAATGAAGATGAATGTTTTAGCCTTGATCTCTGTTATTAAGACTAAAACGGGCAGAAATTCGATCACAAACAAGAAAATAATCAAAGGTCGCAAAGCATATAAAGTTAATGATCAAAAGGTCAAAAAATAATTGAGACCATTAAGGTCTTCAATGGTCAAGTCAAAGTCAATGGTCAAAATACTCAAGATTTTTGTCCAAAGAGATAGGATGGCCTAATTAGAGCTTGAAGCCCATCGGGGCCCACAGCCACTCAAGTGTCTGAGGTTCAAGACCCACTCTGAACAAAAAACACCAACATAAGTGGAGTAACTTAAATCCATCTGTCCGAGGTTCAAACCTCCCTAGGTACACAAAACTTTAAGTAACAAACTCCATTCCACATTCTTTCAAGTTGAGTCAAGTTTCAGTTTTTGTACCATGAATGGAACTCATAAAGGTGATGGCTTGATTCTAGGAAAGGTTGACACCTTTAAGCAAAATTTTGATAAGGATTTTGGATTTTTAGTTGTATCAATCTCTTACCAGAAATCCATAGAATAAAATGGGCTGATTTAGGGAAAGATAAATTATTCAAGCAAAACATTGAGAAAATATTAAAATATTGAGTTGGATCAAATAACAGAAACCGATTAAGGAAGTCCTGACTTCTGAAAATAATATAAAACTTCTTTAACTACCTTTTGCACGTGGCTGTTTCTTCAGTAAATCTTTCCTTTTTGCATCTTTATCTGGATTTATATAACCTAGAAGATCTGATGCACTGCGAAAAAGGGTCAAAGGTTTTTATGTTCCGCCATATAGTCACACAATTCAAACCAAGTAAGTGGAGAATACCATATTAATACCTAAGATGACCTTTGCTTGCAATGGAAGCATCTGGCTTTGGAGTCCCATTGCCGATGGCCTCTTGCTGCCCTAAAGCTTTTGATTCGAAAAATTCAAGCCATGCAGCAGCATCCTGCATGAGAATATATGGCACATTGATTCTTGAGTCAGCAATTTTGTATAGGTTAAGAACGAAAATTTTTTTGAAGCGGCGATCATGCGCCAATGATCACTCGCCGCATATACCCATGGTTACTTTTTTAAAAGTCATTTTAAAACCAAAGCCTAAACCATGGGTATATGTGGCGAGCAATCATTGGTGCCATGATCACAGCTTCAAAAATCCCGCAGCTTCAAAAATTTTCTCGTTAAGAGCATGCCTTAAGTTGCAAAATTTTTATCAATCGATGGCAATAGAGATAAGAGAAGCCTCGGCAATCAGTATCCATACTGCTTCATATGTAAATCCAATAAGCAGCACAAGAAGTTTGATTACTATGAGGATTCACCTGAGTAGGGAGATCTTCTGTTCCAAGTTTGGCTTGAAGTATCTGTGCTCGTGTTGCACGCTGAGGGAATATGCTTCCATCAGTGAAAGAGCTATGGCTATGGCATGATAGCTCGCTGCAGTCTGTCAGATGAGAAATGGCAGATAAGAGATTGCTGCGACCTATATAGGACAGGGACTTTTATAAAGACGAAGATCTGCATCTAGCTCCCTTTTGCCTAAAGAAGAAATGGATAGAGCAACATTCTGCAATGACCGTCACCGCGTGATAATCGATGATTCCCAGCCAATTACTCATCCAAATCCTAGAATGTGCTAAGGGTTGGGGGGCAAAATGTTTAGCTACTTGACCTGACCGTCAACACGCAATAATTGATGATTCCCAGCCAATTAGTCATCCGAATCCTAGAATGTGCTAATGGTTGGGGGCCAAAATGTTTAGCTACTCAGAAGATATATGCATTAAAAAGGAGAGAGAGAGAGAGAGAGAGAGAGAGAGAGAGAGAGAGAGAGAGACCTGTGTGGTCAACTCCTAACAATCTTTGGTTGCACTCAAGGGCTTCAAGAAGGTATCTGAGTGCAACATGAACATTTCCCATGTCCTCCTTCATCATAGCCAAATTTATATATGTTGCAGCAGTGTTTGGGTGCAACAATCCACATGTAAAATGACAAAGGTATAATGCCCGCTTGACATACCTGTCATTAAGGCACTAGTGCTGATCAAGGAGACAATGGAAGCAAGTAGAAAGTATCTCTAAATAGCTTTTTAGAATGAATTGAAATATCCCACAAAAAGGGGACGTTTCAAGACTACTACTATTTTTAGAACTGGGTACGAACGCAACAGCACAAAGGCGCCAGTAAGACATAATGACCCCACAAATTCAAAACATTAATATGCCCACACACTTGAAACAGGGCAGTAGAACTTGGAACTCAGGATGTCAATCGGGTGTGGATGAACCATCGACTCGTGATAACGATGCTTTGCACTTCATTTAATTAAGGTCAAAACCTAAGTTGCAAAGGTGCTTGAACTTGGAATTGACTAGGATCTTGCAGATTATAGCCGTGAGAATGTGTATTCAGGTCCAACATGTTTGTAGGGCATGTTATAATTCTGAAAATTTTCAAAGTTGGAATTCCTACTCTACCTAACGCTTTGTCTTCTAATGGGTGGATTTGAGGTTTACATGCTTGGCCTTTAATCTTGCTATATGCATCTTGTATACATCATGAAAATTCTTTATAAACCTTTGTTTTCTTTTGATAAATCCTTTAACTATTAAAAATTAGATACTCTGTGCTTCAATGTAATATTTGGCAATGGGCGATATATGGAGAGAAAATTCATCAAACTGAGGCTCCATATGACTCCAAAAGATTGTGTACCTGATTAAAATCACCTGTCTGGTAAAGAATCACTGCTAGAAGACTGTATGCACTTGCTGTTGTTCGATGATAGGGACCACAGACGACTATCATCTTCGACAGTGTCTTCAAATCCAAGTGGTAGGGAAGGGATCAGTCCTATGAAAGTCACGATTCATAAATAAATGCACGCAGTTATGATTTTCGTACCTTCGTTCCATAGTTGACAGCTTCCTCTAGCTTTCCTTCATCCAATGCGGTCTTGGATGACTCCAATAGGGTCTGTCCATCTGCAGATGAGCATGCTACATGCTGTAGAACAAAATTCAAGGACCATATTTATTTTAAAACCATTATTACATGCTTCCCCTGATGGAAATATTAGTCCGAGAGAGAACAAAGATATTGAATCCTACTTTACAGACAGGAACCATGCTGATAATATCAGATCTCTTAAAAGGGTTTGGGGTGTCCATAACGTAATCTCTTGGAGCCAACTCCACTCCAACCTGGATAATCAGAAACGTTAAATTAACAATCTTCAATTGAATAGGAGAAAAAGCTGAAAGCAATAGTCACACAGATGGTACCTCATGGCAAAGTTCTCGGAGAATTGCAAACTTCCTCAAGTGTTGAAATTCATCTTTTAGCCTATAACCAAATCTTTTGGCAACAAAAGTTTCTAACCACCTCATTTTGAGAATGTGGTCATTGGTTAAATCTCGATCATTGGTTTCCTTCATGCAGGATCCAAGCAAGAAATTCAAGGACAAGGCTATTGCTGCAGACAAGTCTGCCACGTTCTCAACAGAAGCAACAACAGCTCTAAGAATGTGCTTGAAGGCTCGAGTTACCATCTCATGAATACAAAGTGACTGTATATGAGGGAGCTTCTCTGCAAGTTCCACCTGGTTTGAATGATGAGATAAGGAACAATAAAACTTAAATATTGTATATAATGGTTTCTCATCCCATCCAGGACACAAACTGGCCGTTTCCTCCACAAAACTAAAGATTATTAAACAAGGTTAAAATTTTGACTGAGTAAATATGGAATATGATTCCAGCAAGTAGTACCAATTTCGGAAGGAATTTGCCAAAGTTGTACCAGACCCATACCAGGTTTTGGTCTGGCTAAGTTAGTGTCTGATAAGGAGGTTTTAGAACTTGTTATAGAGTTCTATAAATTGTACCTATTCCATCACTCCGGGTTCCAGTAGCATGATCTTGAGTGTGTACTGGGAAGATTTTAACAATGAAAAGGCCGTTTCGGGTGCAGAAAACAGGAAAAAAATAGTTCTCTTACCACACGTCCCAAGGAACGCATTTTTAGTCCCCTTGAGTGCATAAAGTTGGTTACAGTGCGGCCATCAACGGGAGAAAGTTCAAGCGATCCAAAGTCTGCTACCTACAGATGTAAGAGGTTTAGCTCATAAGTTGTGCATAATCTAATTAGAAACATTTGAGATTTGATAATCATGAGTGATCATATAAAAATGGAGATTACCAGCATTAGTAAAGCAACTTCGTCATAATATTTGTGTGCCATCTCGATCAGTCCGTCCAATGACTGATTGCACAGAGAATCAAACCAATTGAGGTCAGAGAAAAGTAAGAAATGATAAAAAGAGAAACTGCAAAAGAATAACAAGAACAAAAAAACCTAACCAGTTGGCATCACCTAAAATATTTTGTCATCCAGAGAATATTTCGCTGCCATGAGTTCTTACTTTGTATTTTTTCCAAATCTTAATTATCACTTCTATTATAATTTGAAAATAATGTATATTTGTTATTACTTTGTAAATTTGTTGACACCTCATAGTGGGACCTGGGACAGACACAAGTCAGGTTCCAAGTTACCATTATTTTCTGCAAATAAAAATTTCTTCTAGAGGAATACTTGTGTTGAGACCATTGGTTTCAAAGGCATTTGATGCATATGCCTTGAGGGTCGTCTCGGAGTGCAGCTTCCCCGAAAAGCCTAAAGGCTTATTAAAAAAGCGTAAAAGCTCGTGAAACACAAACCTCATCCACCAAGGCTCACACCTCAAACCTTTTACATGATTTTAAATGCCTTGTTTCAAAGGCATGTGCCCACATGCATATGCTGGAGATGACAATTTAGGTTATAACATCTTATAAAATTTAATATACTTCTTTTTTGTTCTCCCCCTAACCCTTAGTTAAATAGTAAGTTATTCTACATTAGATAACACAAACAAAACATTTTTCTCCATATAAATAAGATTAAATGTTTTTCATGGTTTTTCCAAAAGTTTGCTTTTTATTGAATTTCTAATATTATTAGTTTACTTTTTTATTTTAATCATTCACTTAAACAGGCATGCTTGTGAGGCTTACACATCATGGCTCAGGCCATTGAATTGCCTCACCCCAAGCGTCCCCAGTTATAAGTATTGGTCGGGACAAGATGACAGGAAGAAGCAACTCCCCTTACTAAGGTGATACAAAGAGCAAACACAGCAAAGCACCATTCGATGGTTCTATGTAGGACATCTAGGCTAAGAACCATGATGATTGGATGATCCGAACCATCCGATCTACAAACCTACTTTTGCATTCTCCCCTGATAACTTTTTTTTCTAAATGTCCAAAAGAATGTAACAAATGGAGGGTTTATTAGGAAAAGGAGGGTCCTTAGTTCCATGCTTAAGTGCCATGTGTACACCATAGGGAGGAGAGAACAGCATCCTATCCTGGAGCCCTGACTGAGTTATCTTTTAAATGATATGTATTAATTAGAAATGTGATACCATAATTCATTCCTGATATTTGCTACAAAAGCAGTTTAAAAACCATTATTTGATAAGTTAACTCGAAAATTGAGAATTATGCTAAATAGAATCTCAATAAGTGAACTATGAGGCAGTATTTGAAGAAGAGCATCACAGAGACCTTTTGGTGAAGACCCGTTTTGGTGTCTTCCAAACGCGAGAAGGCTGCCTCAGGAATCAATTTCTTTATTTCAGCCTCATTGTTGGACTCACCATTGTTTAGCTCCCCTGAATCAACTCTCTTTCCAACGTCCATGCTGTCAATCTAGAATCTTCTTTTCCCTTATCAGCTTTGCTACTTACATTACCTGTTCTCTTTTCTCTCTTCTTCAGTGGTTTTAATTGCTTACCAAGACCTTTTACAGCTGTTTCGGCCTTATTGTCCTCCCCCCCACTGCCTATAGAATTGCTACTCTTTGGACTTCCTGTTTTTGTAGATGTTTTACCCAACAAGCACCGAGTTCCCATCTAACAGACCTTTCGCTAGTAGCAGGCTTCTCCTCTAACTTGGTCAAGCTATCTTTAATTACTGTCCGCACTAGCACCTATCTGCCTCTAGGTCATCCAAACTGGTCAGAGAAGACTGACCTTCTACGGATGATTCTGTGCTACATGACTTGGGAAGAAGAATTCTTAAGCTGTAAAAATTTTAAAACCTGAATGAGTGCAAGGTGCATGATGAAAGATAAAAAAACATGCATATGTATCCACAACATTGTCAAAACTATAGATTGAGGAACTGCCTTGAAGATTCCGTATTCACTATTAGAGGAGCGGAGGTTTTATACAGGAGACTATGATTCTTCCATTTTTCTAGTGAAAGTTAGGATTTTAAGATGGATCAAGCACGCAAATCTTGGATAATTTTTACACTTCAATGTTAAGCCTTCCTACTACTGCATGGGTATATATGTGTGTGATTGTATACCTGTTAACATTCGGCGCATTGGCACCTCCATCAGGCTGATCTTCAATGTTGATATCTTGTGCCATGCACCTTCCCTTCTTTACATCACCCACGACTTCTACAATCGCAGTGTATCCACAATGTCTAACAACAACGAAGCCCAACATTGAAGTATCCTGCAAGGGCACAATGTTGCTTCAGTGTTCATACAATAAGAGTGTCCTAGATGAAGCTATTAATGAAGAGAGAACAAGGGGGGAGTGCATATATCCTCACATGAACAACTACATTCTCGTCTGCAGTTACCCCTTTAAGTAGATTCCTTTGCACAAGCTCCTTAGTGGACGCCATCAATTTTTTCCTCGGTCTTCAAGCTTGCATCCGCTGCATCCCGTTTTACTACAATATACAAGTCCCCCACATGATCTTCATGGAGGATTGAACCTGGAGGATACCTTACCGAATCTTTTGAACTCACAATGGAGTCTATGACTTGGCAAATTGCTGAAACAGCTTTGAATACTGAGACATCCACAAATAGACTGTGAAGCAAAAAGGCCTTCCGATCTCGAATCAGTCTCTCATCCTCAGTTTTGCATGGAAGGTTTGACAAGATTGAAAATTCCGTGGCCCATGGTCTATGATCATATTTACCACTTTTTCCCCGACCACCACCATTGCCACCCCAGTTTTCATCTTCCATTGGAAGGGAGGGAAATTTTGATGGAGACTCAACAACCATGGGGGGAACAAGCCACGTATTTGCACGGAATCCATAAGGTAGATTACCAAACTGGAGAGTTGAAAATGTGTTTAAGCCATTTTTTTAATTTTGAGAAAATCGAATATATTGGAAAATTTTCATCCAAATTTAAAAATTTACCTTATTATGTTCTACAAAAGCTTTCATTAAAGATTCGTAAGCCTGCATTAATCACAAATTTTATACTTTTTAGAAATAAATTGATAAGCTGAACCACATTTTAAAGCAATCTGCAATAAATCACAGTTGGAAAAACCCAAGCAAGTTCACTTGGGCCAATTTGAACAATTTTCGGGCCAAACTGACCCATAAACATCCACACTCAGCCAAGCTTTCTTAGTTGTTGAATGACTCAGTAACTAAACAGAGTCGCCAGATTTATCATAAAAGGGAAAACAGTAAAAAGAAATTACTATTCATATTACTTAAAGGCACAATACAGTTACTAAAGATCTATTCTAGCATCAGCCAGATTGCCTCACCTGTGCACATTTGGTTCATTGGCCATGTATTTCCGGTCACAAACTCACAAATGAGGTTGCAGCTAGGGTGTCAAATGATCAGGTAGCATGTCCTGACCTGGCCTAGTCTGTCAGACACTAATCAGATTAAGAGATGGACCAAGTCAATCGGGTCCGAGTGATGGGTAGAAAATTTAAATACCAAGGTACTTGGATCCACCCCAATCATTAATCGGGTCAACAAGAGATGGACCCGAGCCCAAGTAATCAGGTTCGAAAATGTCAGGGAAATTGGGTACCCATTGACACACCCTATAAACAGCAAGGTTTTACATTTTGTCAAAATGGCCTATATTTTGGGCCGGCCGAAATTTCGGTTTTGGGCTCCACTGAAATCGAAACACATTATATTCTGAAATTTTGAGTAACTATTGCATTTAAGTTGAAAAACAGACAATTAAATATTTTTTCCTATACTTAAGGCACAAATTGAGATTTTCTAAGGATTGTAGAGACAAAGAGATTAGATTTTATTCCCATAAATAAGGGATTTCATATAATCTAACAAGAACTTCACGTTACCTTTTTTTTCCAAAATTTTAGCGAAATTTCGGTTTCGACATGGGCCGAAACCTAGTTCGAAACCGAAATTTCAATCCTTGATAAACAGCATGACCCACTAATTTGTTGTGGTTGAACAATATGTGTCCTGTCTCAAACCTGGACAGCAACCAGAAATCAATTACAAAAGTGTGTGTTCGAGCTAAGGACTTGATTCCCTCCAGTCATTTTTTATATCCGGTGGGGTCAATTTCAAATTTCCAAGTAATGAGTTCTCGAACAGTGCAGTAAACTATCAAATCCACAAATGCAGCCATGATCATGGGCATAGTTAGCAATTCGTAGTGCAGCAAAAAAAATACAGTAAGGGAAATGTTCAAGTACAATTCGGATTTGTCATTAAAAATGCGTTAAAAATCTGGGCAAAAATAATTTAAAAAATTAAAAAAAGCAAAATATTGACAACTTTTTTCTTATGAAATGATTTTTCATGTTCAAAACTGAATTAAGTAAAAAAAGTTCGTGAATTATTCGAGGATAATTCGATTATGTTAAAAAATGCACAAATTTTTCCAAACCTTTGAATAGGATGTTGTTCGGTTCATTTTTTAAATAATTAGACAATTTACTAACTATTCATGGGAAGCAAAGTTTGTCAAACACAATGAGAGTGAAAATTCAAATTACCCACATTCGCAAATGCCTGGCTGAGCTGCTGCAGCAGATCCACCAGGGAGTGACTTTGCACAAACAGCTTCCCTGCACTGTAGAACCCTTCAACAGATGCCACCACACGTATTACCTTCCCATTGCAAATCTTAACCTGCACATACCCCCTACACTCAGTAAACTACAATGCAGAAGTGAAGACAAGAGAACCAAATGGGCTTAACTGGTTAACGGTATTTCAGTGCCACGTGGTTCAATATTTTAACTGCCACGTGGCTTCACATCTTAAGTCCCACTTGGCATGAAGGAATCTAGTTGGAGAGAGAACCTCTAATTCAAAATAATCACCCTCACGCTTCTCTTCAACATCCTTATTACGATCGAATCTCTTCAGAACTGCACATAAATAAATAAATAAAAACCCACAAAACTTCAAATCCCCATTTTTCGAAAAAAGGAGACCCAAACAGGCCCTAACTTTTTCTGTACGAAACAAAGTAAAAAAAAGGAGAGAAACCCACATAGAAAAGGAGTATTGAGATGCGAGAAAGAGAAGAAATCGTAGAAATTGGAAAGCTTCGGGATTGGGTGAATGGCAGCCATGTCGAATCTCTCCGAGACTGCAGAACTAGATGATTCTGATCGAATTTCCCCATTAGAAGACGCAGGAGGACTCGAGATCGAGCTCGAGCTCTGGTTTCTGGTCTTCTTGTCTCGAGCTTTGGTCCTTCCATCTCTCTGTTTGCCGAACCAGGTGGTGCATGCGACGATGTCCAGTAGCCTTCGCACGTGTGCCACTGCTTGGTCCTCTTCGAAGCAGTCCTCTGCACAGTCAGTGGCATCGCTGTAAATAATTCCTATCTATCGGGCCATATTATTAAATTGATGAAATGACTCTAATACCCTCGTAACCCTCCGTTCTGGAGCCTTCATTTGAAAGAAAAAGGAATGGGTCGTGATTGGTAATCTCTAACCATTAGATTTTTTATTCAACCTTTTTTTTTAGTACTTAAAACCAACGGCTAAAAATCATCAAACAAGCTGATTTTTGGTATGAACGTCTACTAAGGGGTGGGCTAAACATCCATGCGGTATTGTCATTAAATCCGGGCCATCAAATTGTTGAACATCTCTACAGGCCTAAAATTCAAAATGTCTGACGATCCCAGACGTGACATGCCCATCCATCTTCACCACCCAATTAACTGGCCTTACCTTCCATCAGTTGTATGCCCGGAATAGCAGCATGGTTCGAAGTCTCGGTTGATCCTGCTTTGGATCGGGTGATCCGGATTGGGATCGACAGGCACCAGGATCGTCTCGCCTGAGATGCACTGTTTCATGAAGAAACCTAATGTCGTCTCAAGTGAGATGGTCCAAGCCGGTGTTAGATCGGACTAATCCGGATCGGGTCCGACCACCGAACCATTGTCATTAAATCCGGGCCGTCATAACGTTACGAGGTAGGTCCAAATCCTTTACAACAGCCATTATTTTCGTTTTAACAGCCGTTTTTTAAACCATGCTGATAGGCCCATTACATTATATAACATTTTAACACTCAAAAAATAATGCCTGTTATTTTTCGTTATTTTTCTGTTATAACGAAAATAACGATCATTTTTTTTTTTTAAATTTGTTAAAAAATTCTGCTATTTCAGCTATTTTTCAATTATTTTCCATTATAAATTTTATTGAAAATTTGAAATTCAAAATTTGAATTTTAGCTCCATTAATTTCCTTTATTTTTTGTTTTTGCCCCTGTGCATTATAATCCATTATAATGAAAAACAAAAAAATAAAAAAAAACAAAACAGTAACGTCCCCCAGTCCATTATACCATTTGAGTGTTGAAGGAACCCAATTTTTGCAAATACTTTTTGTGGGGAGTGCCGTGGGCATGGGCCATTTACTAGTATATTAATAAAACTCTTCTTTTCTATCATATCACTTAGAGACTCTTTAGGGGTCAATTGTCATTGTACGCTCTTTAAAAAATGCCCCTACAATATCCAATGCATGTTGATTATAAACATGGACAAAAGTAGTAAATATTTTGATACGAACCATCACCTACCTTCAGACATCCTCAGTAGATATGGTTTTAAAGAACCAACATCGACTGTGTCACTTAATCTCTGCCCTCGAACCTGCCCACAAAGTTTCACTCAACTATTAGGCTCCATATGGTTGCCCTGAATAAATTTTCTAAAAATGATTCTTGCATATAAATGTCACAAAACTTTTTCTATATCAACACTTTCTAACATACAAATCCTTTTTTGGTAAAACTTTTTTTTGATCATTTTTTTTTATTTGTAACGACAAGTCCATGCGGATGCATGCAATCACCCGCAAACCACGTACATTGGGCATGACCGAAAATAGTTTTGAGGGGTGCCAGAAGGTAAAAATGGTTTCGGATTTCTCAACCCAAAAATGCATTTTGTTGATTACCAACCCCAAAACACTAATTGAGATTAATTTACTAATTAACAATCAAGAAGAGAATTTAATTTAATTTTAAGAACTTACCTCATGAGACAGAGTAGTTGGTTAGGTGGCAAGTCTCCACATTGACAGCCAATAGTTTTCTTCTTATATCAAGAATCTTATCAGTTGAAATTCCCTTAATTACCCACATATAAAATTAAATCAAATATAATTAATTAAAGTAAAATTAAAAAAAAATGTAAGAAAAATAAAAAAATATATATTTTATTTAAAAAAGAGATAGTACCTTAAGAACAATTTGTGAATCATATGGGGTGATGACAGTTATCTCAAGAACACAAGACACAACTGCAACATAGAGATCAAAATACCCATTAAAAAAAAACACAGAGAATCAAAATAAGATTAAGTAGAAAAAAAAAAAACAAAAACTAGTAAATATTATAAGAGCTAACCTTTTGCTTCTTTCTTTTTCTTCTCTCCTTTAGCTTTACTTGCCTTACTTCTTCCAGTTTTGGGGGCCATTTTACCTTAGACAGAGCTGTGTTTTTGGGGACAAAGTTAGAGACCCATTTCAGAATTCATAGCTAAATTTAGTAAAATCACAACTAAACCTTGTAAAACTACAACTGAGGTTTATAGAGAAGATTTGAAAAGGAGAGGTGTAAGGACTTTGAAAAGGGATGGATATGGTGTTTTATGCTTACCTACTTCTGGATTTTTGAAGAATCCTGACCTCTTGATCTCTCAAGCCATGAGTTGATGACACATGGTTGGTTGATGATGGGTTGCTGGTATGGCTGGGCATTTGTTGGAGGGTGTAACTAATTGGTTAGAGGCTTTTAATTGTCATAGACTGGGTAGGCTACAGTTAGAATCAGGCCCACTGAGGATAAATAAAAAAGAAAAAAGAAAAACTGGGACGGATTCAATCATTAATCGTCGGGTCTGGACCATAATTAGTAAATTCTCGAATTAATTTCGCGAACCCATCAACATCCTATTCGAAGGTTTGGAAAAGTTCACAAATTTTTTTAACATGATCGGATTATTCTCGAATAATTCACGAACTTTTTCGAATTATTATTACCACATAATTGGGTTTTGAACATTAAAAATCATTAAGACAAAAATTTGTCAATATTTAACTTTTTTTCTTTATTTTTGTTGAAATTTTTAACATTTTTTTTAAATGACAACCCCGAATTGTACAAGAACATTTTCCCAATGGTATTTTTGCTGCGCTAACTATGGTCTGGAGAATTTTGAGTAAAAGAAAAATCAATAAGATCCATTTATGAACCGGGGCAATCCAGTCTAAGGAGATCCATAATCCTATTAATGGCCTATTAAGATATCTCATGTTTTGAGGGCATAGCTTAGTTCAGAGAGACGAAGAACTGGTTCGGTTCGATGTTGCAATTTCTTTTCAAATAGTTAACGCTAGACCTATATAAGTGCAAAATCTGAAAAAGTAGTGCCCAAAAACTAAGTCACATATGGTTACCAGACACAGGCCCAAACAACTGGACTTAGGATGATCAGAGCTGACCCTTTTTAGGTTTCCAAACAGATCCTAACCATAGTTAGCAATTCGGCGTGCCACAAAAAATATGGCACCGGAATGTTCGAGTACAATTTGGGTTTGTCATTAAAAAGTTCAACAATTTTTTATTTAAAAAAAAAAAAAAAGTAGAATATTTACAATTTTTTGTCTTATAAAATAATTTTTTATGTTCAAAACTCGATAATCCGGGAATAATTTGGAAAGTTTGTGAATTATTCCAGCATGTTAAAAAGTTAATTCACGAATTTTTCTAAACCTTTGAATATAACTTTTTGTGTTTTTTTTTCTGAATAGTTCGTATAGTTCACGAATTATTCGCCAATAATTTGAGAATTTACTAACTATGATCCTAAATAATGGTTGGATTGTAGTTGAATTCGAAACGATTTGGTGTGAGGAAGTCTCGCATGAGACAGCGATCCATCATGGACGATGGTGATTACCTATTTAAACTCAGATCGGAGGATGCAAATCATCAATTTTGTTGAGAAAATTCCCATTGATTAACATTTATGGTGAACTACTGCACATATTTCTATCAATTAAACGGCCCAGATCAATGGGTGCATCTCATATTGGTGTGTGAGGGTGGATCACCATCGTAATCCATAATGTGGCTCACCCAATCCTAGATTGCCATGTGGTGGTTGACTTGCCGGATATAGATAAAACATGATGCACGAGGAAACATAACGTAAACTCTCACCGATGCACGACTGTAACGTGTTTAGTTGACTTGAAGGAACGTGATACATGTGAGAATAAGAGTAAGACTTGCCTGACCATCTGTGGTCAGGTAGCACCTGACCACCCACAATATAAGCCACATGGCAATTTACTAGAGGACACTGATGGTATAGATGTTTGGCCAATCCCTAGGTGGACCTACAAACCGAAAATCAATCTGATCAGTGATTTCTAAGCGTTAGTTGAAGTCATTTTCGTTGGTTGATGTTAACCGTATGATTTGAGCAATATTTACCATTATTTTCGTACAAAGCTCCAAAGGTTTGAAATTACTAATCAGGCTTATTTTTGGTTTGTTCGTTCACTTACGGATTGGTCAAACATCTATACGGTCAGTGTCCTCTAATAAATTGCCACGTGGCTTATATTGTGGGTGGTCAGGCAAGTCTTACTCTGAGAGAACATTACATCATTCCACGTAGGATGGGAGTACAGGATATCCCCAAAAAGTCAAACAAAGTAGCTCTACTGCTACCATAAGGACGTCTTTAATGACGGACGCCTTATGCCCACGTGGTACATTTCTTAGAGACGACTGGCCGTATCCCCAAAAGTCAAACAAAGTAGTTCTACTACATAGCACATACATACAAGTGAGTGAGTAAAACTTCTGTCACAGGACGTTGTGACGGAAGCCGGTCACAGCACTCAATACGAGCCACATGGCACACGATCAGAGGGCGCTGACCGTATAGATGTTTGTCCAGTCCCTCAGTGGGCCTACAAACCAAAAATCAGCCTGATTAATGATTTACAACCTTTGGATTTTTGCACCCAAATAATGCTCAATAATGCTCAAATTCCTACCGTTAAAATCAACCCATGGAAATAACTTCAATAGAATTGGTTAGAAATCACTAATTAAGCTGATATTTGGTTTATAGGTCTACCGAGGGACTGGCCAAACATCCATACGGTCATAGTCCTCTAATAGTATGCCACGTGGCTCGTATTGAGTGCTGTGACCTGCTTCCGTCACAACATCTTGTGACACAAGTTTTACTTGAGTGAGTAAAACTTGTATGATCGGCGATGGTCATGCAAAAATCAGCCTTATTAGTGATTTCAAACCTTTCGATGTTGTACCCCAAATAATGCTCAAATTCCCAAGGTAAAAATCTACCCATGAAAATGAAAATGACTCCAATCCAACACTTAGAAATCACTAATCAGGTTAATTTTTGGTTTGTAGGTCCACCTAGGGATTGGTTAGTGTCATCTAAAAATGTGCTTCGTGGCTCATATTGTGACCAAAGGTCACTAACTGCCGGTTATGCAAGTTTTACTCACATACCAATAATCATCCTCATTCATGATTACTAATTGTTAGATTTGAGTACCCCAAATAACGCTCGAATCCCATGATTAAAAATCAACCCATGAAAAAAAAATTAGATTTGACGGTTTAGAAATCACGAATTAAATGTGGTTTTTTCAGCCCATTCTGAAATTTCAAACCCCATCAAATGTGGTTTTTTTAAGTTATATGGTAAAAATACTGTCCATAATTCTTCAACTTCTAAACCAGTCTACGAATATGGGTACGCCAAATGGTTGTCAAAAATAGTTGTCAAAAATGGTTGTCCCCCATCCTCACCCATAAATAAATATTTGTCTGTTAAATTTTTCAAGACGAATTATAAATAACCACTTCAACCAATGACAAAAAAATATTATAACTATAATACAAATTATAAATGACCACTTCATGTCACGTCCTATTGAAATTAATATGTACCTGCTCAAAAGGAACATCCCATTAGACTCTGTCATCAAAGATTTATTATTGCCCCGCCGCCTCATTTAATGATAACTTCACTAGAATTCAACACCATTGAATGAACCTAACCACCCAATTGGCCAAGGAATAAATCTATCTTTGATTATAGATGTCTTTGATGATAGACAAACATGTGTTCACAAACGTCCGTATGAGCCATGTGGCACATTCTTATAGACTACTGACTGTATTGATGCTTGGCCCATCCCTAAATGAACCTAGCTATATGGACCAGAAATCAGTTTGATTGATGATTTCTGATTGTTAGATTTGAGTCTTTTTCATGGGTTGATTTTTAACTATGGGATTCGAGTGGTTCGCAGGTTCCACCTAGGGATGCCCCAACTATCCACACGGTGAATAGTGCCTAAGAATGAGTAAAACTTCAACTGTCATCGAAGACACTAATTGGGATGATTTTTGGTTTGTACGTCCACCTAGGGATTGGCAAAACATCCATGTAGTCATAGTCCTCCAAGTGTATGCCATGTGGCTCATATTGTGTGGATTGTCATCAAAGTTTTACTCTTAAGAATGTGCCACGTGACCCATACGGACCTCAAGCTTTCCGCATCAAATATGTCATCGTGTCTAGGAATACAAGGACAAGAATCCAAAGAACATTGTGTATTTAATATAGAGATTAATTTTCCCAATGAGCTTTTTACCATGGTTTAAAAAACGTTTTAATGGCTATTATAATGGTAATGCCCCAACCCCATCCCGTTATTTAGAAAATAATGTCCAAAACCTCAAAAAAGGGACTTACTGTTATTTTGGAAAAAATATTATTTTTTGTTATCGTTTTTTTTTTAAATTAGTAATATAATAATATTATGACATTGTTTTCTCAAATGAGATTGATGTGACCCGTTGTGAAGGCGAACCATTTATAGGGCCGTCTCCATACAAGTTGAGGCCTAAGGCCAAAACTCTATATAAGATTTTTTATATTTAATATATTAATATATATGATATTAATTAAAGAAATTAAACTCTCTATATTATTGGAAATCTTTATATAAAAACTATTCTTGAAAAACTACGGAAAAAAAATTGAGATGCGGAGATCTCTAGTGGCCCTACATGGATCATTTTTTGGGCAACGAGTGCAAGCATAGATGTTCAGCCCATCTACTGGTGGATAAACATACTAAAAATCAGCTTGATTGATGATTTCTAGCCATTAGATTTACTTCCCAAAAAAACTTGCTTGAATCCAATGCATGACTAGAATCATGTCTTAAAAAGTACTAAAACCTATGGTTAGAAATAATCAATCAGGTTATTTTTTATTTGTCCATCCAATAAGGGGTGGACTAAAAATCCATGTAGTTAGTGAGACTTGGACCAGGGGCCTTCTCTCGCCAAGGGGCCTTAGGCGACGGCCTTAATGGCCTTAAGGTAGAGCCGGCCATGACCATTTAGAATGTCATATTTTAGCTCTTCCAGTCAAATTTTTATTAAGGAATTGGATAAACAAAATTTTTAGAACAACACTTCACATTTCGTTAGCAATTTTGCTGTGAATTTTACCTTTTATTATAATATCTATTATATGACCGTATATCTCAAAAATATAGAAAAATCATTTTTTTTTTGCCAAAAGTGCATTTTAACGTATATTAGAAAATATTAATGGCTCAAAAATTCAGATAAGAAAGAATAAAAAAAATGAAAAACCAACTTCCCTTTGTTGGAAACAATCGATTTTGGAGAAAACAGAAATCAAATGATTCATACGAAAAATGAGAAAATAATAAATAGTTCGATTAAGGAATTGAAACAAATGTAAATGTTAGAAAAAAAAAATGAATTGAAATAAACAGATAAAAACTTATCTAAGACTGAGGCTTGTGTAATTAGTCTTAAAGGCAGAATTCACTCTTGATTAGTGCTAACAATTTTGTAGGTGTCCGTCTGACAGGATTCAACAGTCTTTTTACGGAGATAAGGTAACACTCAAAATCTCTATGTTTCTAACAAACTTTTAACAGTATAAATGATCTCTCGGATGTAGTAAAAGTTCTGAAAGTTACTTGAAAGTATGAAGAAGAATAGAAGAATGAATGAGAAAAGTATATGCTCCATTTTCTTGTTATGTGAATGAATTTCGAAAGCTAATTGAATTGAATTGAATGTATTTGTTTATGGACAAAGACATCTCTTTTATAGACAAAATTGTGTTTATTCTAAAGAAACACGAATTGATCATGTGGTCTGGATCAAATCTGGGCAGGTCTCAGTTAGTTATTAGTAGTTATATTTGATCCTACGGTCTAGATCAATTCTTGGCAGTTCTAAGTTAGTTATAAGCAGTTATGTCTAAGAACCATTAGATCTGTATGATCTTATGGTCCAAATTGATTACGTTATGAGATCCATTGGACCATCTTAACCGCTAATATATTCGTTGGACATGCATCAGATCACGTACGTTTGATGATACAATCATTATGATTGATCATCAACCGTTTGATAAAAAAAATCAAATGCTCATAAAGTGCGCCTTACAAAGGGCCCAAAAGGCCCAATCGCTCTTTCGCACACACACGCGCGTGCGCGTGCGCGTGGTGGTGCTTTATAGCAGCTCGATACATCGAATAACTTCTCTATTGTCCTTTGCATTAGTTACAATTGACTAGAGAGCGAATGCTTAAATAACCTCAACCAAACTTTTCACTCTATCTAATGTGGGGTTAAAGTAAAAAACATAGAAGACAACCAATAATAATATTATTGTAAGTGGGGTATGTTTGAGTGTATAGATAAATTCACCCAAAATATTTCATAATAAACAAAATATATTCAAATAATTTCCTCATATAGGAGAACAGTTCATACAAAAGTTGAACAAAAAGGACTGTGAGTCCTAGTAATAATTTGACCACAAGTTGGTCAAATCATCACGTTTTACCTAGAGCATTGTTAAAAATAAAACATTTCTCACTTCCCATTCCTCTCCAGGGCCCCCAACCCAATGCTTCACCACTGTCTCTCTATGCAACGCTGTCTACTCTCCATCGTTTCTTCGGTTCAATCGTTTGGGCATAGAGAAATGGCTCTCGAGACCATAGTTAAGATGGACGGTGAGATCATTCTACTCTTCCATATCCCTCTTGATCTTGTCTTCTTTTCTTCACTGTTTTTAAATCTTTAGTAGAACTTCGATGATGGATTCAACGTTGATGACGAACCTCAGTGTAAGCCACGTTGTAGTTACACGCACATTTGGTAGTAATTTATACTAGGGAAAATTATCATTTTTACAAAAATACAAACCATTAAGTCCCCTCTACAAAACTATTGACATTTTGGTTTAACTATCTGCCATTAAAACCTTTTTTAACGTTACCATCTAATTTTCTCTAAAATGCTCATACTACCCTTCAATTATCATCAGTTTGATTTGAGGTTTAGCTAACACACAATATCATACGTCAATTAACTTTAACGAAGTTTAGTTCAACTCTTTCCCTCTATTTTCTTCTTTTACAACTCTTTCCTCTATTTTCTTCCTCTACAGCTCTTCGCAATTCGTCTATGCTTCATTCAAAGTGAAGAATGACGGAGGTGATACCATTTTGAAAGATTTCCTTCTGAATGTCTATTTTGTAGCATTTTAGTTATCCTCTACGGCTCTTTGTAACTTGTCTATGTGCCATTGGAGGTGAATAAAGAAACAACGCCAATTTCAAGCTTCAATTAAAAAAGAATGAGGTGAAGAAAGAAGGATAAAGTGAAGATGTTTATCACTTTCATTTTTGTTAAGCAATAATCTTCTCTCAAGTTTTAGTAATGATATTCACAAAACTAGTTGAACTAGTTCTATTTTCACCAAATTGGTTGAATCAGTACCATTTTCACTACATTGGTTGAACCAGTACCATTTTCATGATGTCTAGCTTTACTTTCAATTTGAGTATTAAGCTCAACTTGGTTGAACCACTAACACAGTTAAACTATAATGAAGAGACGATGGAAAAATTCATTTCTATGAAGAAGAACCCCTATAACAATGACAAAATAAATAATTTATTTTTAAAAGAACCACTCAACTTGGTTGAACCAGTATTATTTTCATAAAGTTGATATTATTTTTAGTTTGAGTGTTGAACTCAACTTGATTGAACTAATAATACAGTGAGACAATGATGAAGAGTTGATGAGAATATATCTCAACAAAGAGGAATCCTTATAACAATGGTAAAATGGAAAAAATCTTTCAAAGAAACCGCTCAACTTGGTTAAACCAGACCATTTTCATAAAGCATGTATTCGTTTCCAATTTGAATATTGAAAACAACTTAGTTGAATCACTAACACAATTAGACAATAATGAAGAGATGATGGGAAAATATCCAATGAAGAGGAACCCTTGTAACAATAGTGAAACAAACAAAACCCTTTCAAGGGAACCGCTCAACTTGGTTGAATCAATGCCATTTTTCCAAAGCCGATATTTTGTTTTCAGTTTGTGTACTAAACCTTAAAACCTACAAACAATGCTCCATGTCATTAACTAATTCTATTTTGTAATGCATGTGTGAATCTCCATTTTACTCTCAATCAAGGTTTAAAGGAGACCGTTTTAACAGTTAAACGGACTGGGGGCGTTACCGTTTAAACTGATTGAAACGGCCAGGGACAAAAATAGAAAAATAAAATGGGAAAAAATGGAATTTAACGGAATTAAACGGATTTTAACAATTTTAATGGAAAAAAATGGGAAAATGGCGCTTCAAATTTTGAAATTTGAAAAAAAAAAAAAAAAATAGAATTTAACGGATTTTAATGAAAATTAAACAGATTTTAACGGAATTAAATGGATTTAACAGCCGTTTAAACGATTTTAACGGCCGTTAAAACAAAAAAAATGGCCATTTTATTCAAAATCGATAAAACGTGTTTAAACGGTTTTAATGGAATCGGGCTTGGGGCGTTACTGTTTAAACGGCCGTTAAAACCGTATTTTAGTTAATTTTGGTTCATTGCTTGCGTAGATGTGGGGAAATGTGTAGTGTGCTCCAACTGTAAAGATGAAAAAGAAAGACTATTTTTTCTTTTCAAATGCAATAAACCTAGACCACTGGTGAACCATCGATTTTACATTTTTGCCAAGATTCTAAATACGTGGTTGAGAACCTCTACGCATATGCATACAGATTTTTTGGCGCAACAAAAAAAGAGGCTAAAACAAAACCCTTTGAAGCCTCACTCTTCCCTACTAGCCCCCACAATCATGGCTTGACCTCTCGTCTGACAAACACCGCACCGAAGCTGAGCGGTGGATTAATATGCGGGGTTTTAAGTCGTTTTCATTCCACATGCAAAGTCAGAGAGACTGAGTTCCAAGCATGGAAGACTATGAGTTGTCCTTTTTCCTCAATCGTCCTTCAATTGGTCGTCTTTTCATTATGATTTTTCCATCTTTAATAGTCTCAATTGGGAATTGTATGGTTATCGTTGGCTGGTGAATTTTGATCAAAGAATAACAAACTTACTACGAGTTAAGGTCTTATAGATCTCGAATCGTCGGCGATGCAGCCTAGAAAAAATAATAAAATTAAGAAGGAGGGCTCCTGAGCCTTACCCCAAAAAAAGTTTTAAGGGCTTGTTTGAAACATAAAAATTGGGGCCAACCAATGTCGTTCCTGAGTAAATACCAACCAAACAACTTACAAATTAGAATCGGAATATAAGACAATGTTAACCAAACAACATGAAAATCAGAACTAGTTGAAGATTGACATCTACCCAATTAAGGATTAGTCCTGAACTAGACTAGATCCTAAAAACACGATGTTCCCAAACATGCCCTAATAGAGGCCGTTTCAACGGTATAATGGATTGGGGGGCGTTACCGTTAAAACGAATTGTAATGCATGGGCAAAAATGGAAAAAAAATGGTGTTGAAATTCAAAATTGAAATTTTCAAAAGTGAAAAAACGAAAAAATAACAACTGTTTTTTTCCATAATATTTTTTTTTTCAGAAAGTTACAGCTGTTATACCATTAAAACGATTTCAAAGGCCATTAAAATGAAAAAAAATAAAATGGCCGTTATTTTATAAGCGTCAAAACAGTTCTTAACGTAACGGGCTTGGGGCGTTCTGTTTTAACGGTCTTTAAAACTGTTAAAGCGACGTTACTATAAACCAAGGTTTAAGAGGGGCCGTTATAACGGTATAATGGACTGGCCAGGGGTGTTACCATTTTTTTCTGTTATAACGAATTGTAACGCTCAGGGGCAAAAACGAAAAATAACGGAAAAATAGAAATAATGGCGCTGAAATTCAAATTTTCAAATTTCAAAAACAAACAAAAAAGTGGTTTTTTTTCCCACATAAAGTAAAGGGAGAGGTCAATCCGTTATAACGGCCGTTTTTTAAACCATGAGAAAAAATATGGAATTTTTGACATGCACCCCATGTTATTTTGAAAATTTGACATGCCCCCTCACAATTTGAAAAAGTTGACATACCCCCCTATGACTCGGTCCACTATCATTTGACCAGTGTTAACCCGAGTTGACTACTAAATTTTTTATTAAACGACGGAAACTCCCTTGTCTTCACCTTTGGAACAAGGGTTTGGGCTAAAACCTAAACCCCAAATTGAACGACTATGGACGACGACCAGCCAAGAGACTCCAATGGGTTGGCCGCTCATCCCGAGCCTTAGGCAAAAAAAGTTGTAAGGGCCTGTTTGGAAACCTAAAAATTGGGGCCAGCCAATGTCGTTCCTGAGTAAATGCCAACCAAACAACAACATAAAAATCAGAACTAGTTCAAAATTGACATCTACCCAGTTAAGGACTAATCCTGAACTAGACTAGATCCAAAAAACACGATGTTCCCAAACATGCCCTAAAAGAGGCCGATTAAACGGTATAATGGACTGGGGGCGTTACTGTTAAAACGAATTGTAAAGCATGGGCAAAAATGGCGTTGAAATTCAAAATTGAAATTTTCAAAAGTGAAAAAACGAAAAAATAACAGCTGTTTTTTTCCATAATATATATTTTTTTTCAGAAAATAACGGCGTTATACCATTAAAACGATTTCAAAGGCCATTAAAAAAAATGGCCGTTATTTTATAAGTGTCAAAACAATTCTTAACGTAACGGGCTTGGGGCGTTACCATTTTAACGGTCTTTAAATCTGTTAAAGCGACGTTACTATAAACCAAGGTTTAAAAGGGGCCGTTATAACGGTATAATGGACTGGCCGGGGGTGTTACCATTTTTTTTCCGTTATAATGAATTGTAACGCTCAGGGGCAAAACCGAAAAATAACGGAAAAACAGAAAGAATGGCGCTGAAATTCAATTTTTCAAATTTCAAAAACAAAAAAAAAAGTGGTTTTTTTTTCCACAAAATTTCCCAATAAACAACTATCATTATTTTCATTATAACGGTGGTTTTTTTTTCACAAAATTTCCCAGAAAATAACTGTCGTTATTTTTGTTATAACGAAAAAATAACGGTCATTATAACAAAAATAACGGCCTTTATTTTTAAAGCGTTATATTGGTACATAAAGTAAAGGGAGCGGTCAATCCATTATAACGGCCGTTTATTAAACCATAAGAAAAAATAGGGAATTTTTGACATACCCCCTATGACTCGGTCCACTGTCATTTGACCAGTGTTGACCCGAGTTGACTACCAAATTTTTTATTTAACGATAGAAACTCCCTTGTCTTCACCTTTGGAACAAGGGTTTGAGCTAAAGCCTAAACCCCAAATCAAACGGCTATAGACGACGACCGGCCAAGAGACTCCAATGGGTTGGCCGCTCATCACGGCAACCAACCCACCGGAGTCTCATGGCCGGCCGACCATTACTTGGCAAAATTTCCATGGAAAAATAGTCATCTTGTTATAGATCCGACGGTCGAAAATTTGAGATCATGCCGGGGCTCGTTCAATAAAACAAATTTTATATTTTTTACTTACACAAACAAAATTAAAATTACAAGAAGAAAAGAAAAAAGAAAAAAGAAAAAAAAAAAAAAAAAATTCAAGGGGAAGAACCCCACAAGACCTCAGCGACAAGTGTGGCAGCCTCTGCATCAGAAAGAGAAGCCTCCTTCACTCTTCTCAAAATCTCTGGTTTGAAAGCTCTCTTCTCTCTCTGTCTCAACCCTTCTCCCACTTCTAACTGTACAGCAAACCTCGCAACACAGCTTGCGAATGGATGACTCTCCAAGAATTTCCTCTCTTTGTTCTCTCTCTTCGCTTTCGATTCCATCTCCACAACATTCTGATCCAACCCACCCAAATCGATCAAATAGCCTCCCAGCTCCGATCTCTGTAACTCCACTAGCTTCTTGATCAAACCCTCTTCGAGCATCGCTTCGATTGCTTCTTTTCTCCCAAAATTCCCAATTTCGAGAACACAATCCATGGCTATGACTCTTGTTGATAGATCATCTACGCTTAGATAGCTTATGATTTTGGGGATTTCACCGGTCGCTACGATTTCGTCGACGAGAGGGCTTTTGATTGATCTGATGAGGGTACATAGGACTTGGATCGAAGAGTTTGATGACATGGAGATTAGGGTTCGGACCGTCGGACCCATCAACACCTCACCCACGAACACGTCTTTGTTGAATCGAACTAGAGCAGCCACCGCGTAAGCTGAGCCCTCTCGAATCCTCTTTGAAGATTTCGGGTCACAGAGAACCGATTCGAGAGCGGTGAAGACCTTCGATTTTAGAACTGACTCTTGTAAATCTCGATTGAAGCCTTGCGAGACCCGGGTCTCGAATTGGGTCAGGTGATTTACTTTAGCCTCTTCGTCGACCGACCCTTGGAGGGCTTTAACGAGATTCTCGACGCTTTCCCGATCAATCCATGCCTGGATCTCAGTCACGATCGACCCGGCAACGCGGGAAATCTCGTGGTTGGAGACTCGGCGACGGAGGAATGATCGAAAGCTGTGACCTTGAGATTGTCGGAGCTTTTCGACCAGGGTTTTGAGGTCGGAGAGGTGGTGGGAGAGGTTGGAGAGATTTGTATCGTTGGCGAGGATGCTGTCCGCTTCGGTCTCGAGCTCTAACAAAGCTTTAATGGCGGGCGAACTGGAGTCGTCTTTTCTCGAACTGGGTTTGTTCTGTAGGTCGTGAGAAGCTTGTTTCAGGGCTTCTAGAACTCTCAAGACTTGTTCGCTGTCTTCCTTCCGAGCTTCTTCCATGGCTACTCTGCTTCGAAGCACAGAGAGAGAGAGAGAGACTCTCTCAGAGACTTTCAGAGAAATAAAACTCAACGACCAGTCTTCAATTCATTTATACGACCAAAGAGAACCACCCAATCAGAGTGGCGCGTGATCCACCGTTAGTTAACATTCTAATTTGGCACGCAACCCATCGATCTTTCTAGTTTCTACTTTATAGTTTATACCGATACGTATCGGATCGGCATTATTACTAAAAGACATTATTTCCTTCTTCGGTCATGATTCAGGATCAGGGGACCAAATTTTGACACAAAATTTCACACCAGTTTTGGCATAGCCACATGGAAGATGAATTAACGGCTGATTTTTTTGGTGAGGATAATCTCATCACCACCATATAGAATCATAGATCACCCCTACAAAAAATCAGCCTATTCTGAAATTTCTAATCCCATCAAACGTGGGTTTCAAGTTAACGGTAAAAAAAATAGACGGTCCATAATTCTTCAACTTATAAATCAAGCTACGAATATCAGAATGATTTGATTTTTTATTAGATTGATCTCCTCACCATAGAGACCATCCTCACCACACATCATCCCATTTCAAAACTTCTAATTTATATATTGTGCCAGCCAATTTTTTGATGTGAAATTTTGTGGCAAATTATGTCTAATCTTGACCCTTCTTTAATACAAGAAGCCTAGTGGCTGTCAACACATATTTTTCGAATAGAATATCAGGATAACGGAATCTCAATCCGAAAAATTCTAATTTGACGAATATTTGATCCAAATAAATAACATAATAAATTATTATATTTATAAGATAAATATAATATAGTTTATTTCATACACGTGTGTGTGAAATAAATATAATTATTATATTTATATAATATATCTAATCACATATTATTGAAACGAGAGAGATGGGGGGAGAGAGAGAGAGAGAGAGAGAAGGGATGGCGTGTTACTTTCACCATTATTGTCCCCTCTAAAAGGTCTATTTTAAGGCAATTTTGAAAAACGTTATAACCGCATGTTTGGAAGGGGTGACTTGCATGTCCCACGAGATTAGTCAGGTCCTCTAAGAGCTGCGGATACTCGTGGTATAAAAAAAATGTTATAATGGCTGTTATAATGGTAAATGGCCCAACCGGTAAAATATTCACAATCCCAAAGTTCAAAGTCCAAACCATGTGAGGCTTTGTCACAGATGTTCTTGGTTTATCTCACAGTGAACAAGAATAAAATGAAAATAAAGAAATAGAAAGAACAATGTTGCAATTTATATTAATTAAGAAATAATGGCAGAATAGAGAAGTACCCGAAATGAAGAACTCCAACAAGTGAACAATCTAGAACAGAAACTATAAAGACAAATTAGATAAACTTATTGATTGAAAACAAGGCACACTTTGGAAGTGTTGTTGACAGTTGGTCGACGATTGATCCTAGGATTCACATCCTGCTATAGGTAGGCATTCCATAGCGCAGAAAAACACATTCAGCAGCACAACAAATTTTACATATTATTCATCAAAAGATAAAAGAATAAGAAGCATCCCAAGACCCACGAGAAATTGATGCAGGACATTTAAGCAATACTTCTCAAAAGCCGCGACTGTTGGTAGTGTAAGATTAAATTCCTTTATCTCATAGGATCTATCTAGGTTTTCGATCGACACGACCCTTCGTGGGCCCATATCACACAGGCCACCCCACCCCGAGTGTGCCCCATATTACACAGGCAGCCCCACTCGAACCCGATGTGAAAATGCCCCTGCATTAATCACTTCCGGTGAGGAGACTCGAACACGAGACCTCCCGCTCTGATACCACTTTGATGTAGGACATTTAACCAATATTCCCGAAAAGCCGCGACTGTTGGTAGCGTAAGATTAAATTCCTTTATCTCATAAGATCTATCTAGGTTCTCGATCGACACGACCCTTCGTGGGCCCATATCACACAGGCCACCCCACCCCGAGTGTGCCCCATATTACGCAGGCAGCCCCACTCGAGCCCGATGTGAAAATGCCCCTGCATTAGAAATAACCAAGGGTAATTAGGAGTCCCGACAGGAGAAGCAGTGCCAAAAACAAATTTCAATTATTAGAGCAGAAAGTTGCAAGAACTTGAAATTTTTTGAAACATAAGTTGACAAGAATATGATTTATGCATTTGGATATATGATTTTTAGTAAGGTATGCTGAGGTGTTCTTCTCCCTCGCTCAAATTTCTTAGTTCGGTTCCAATTTTAAAGCATTAGTTTGAGGCTAGATTGGATTAGTAGAAAATCGATAAGCTAGGACGAAGAATTTTCCTGGAAGGGAGGATCCTCGCTGCCCATAGATTCTGATTTCAGCCCACTTGGTACTACTTAATTGTCTTTGACATGATCTACTCTTCAACTCTTGACTATTCTTTTTGCTGCAGCTTGCTTGTATTTACACAGATCCCTGTTACTAATCTTACTTGTCACTCCACATTCTCTTTGAATGTATTCTCATTCAGTGCTCCATCCTGCCATTATTAATCTGAAGAAGATTGATGCCATTGTCATCTGAATAGGACTATTAGCAACTAAGTAGTCATGAACTTGTTTATCTGTGCTATAATTAGATTGTCGAGATCCCACTAATCTTGGAACTCTCTCATTTCAGCGCAACTAACAAGCCCGGTATCGGATACTGGCTTACCAAGAAACCCAGCAAACAAGAAAAAGGGTAAACTAATGGCACTTTCAGAATTCCTAGACTTTGCAAAGGCCATGGTAGTTTCTGGAATATTGATCAACATAGGGGTGAGTTTCCTGAATCAATATAGTTAGATATTCTAAAAGTTTCTTCTTCTTGTTTTACTAAAGCAGCTTAGCTTTATTAATGTGGGAAATTATACATAAGTGGGCTATAAGCATCACAGTCATTCATACCCAGACACCCACCATAAGAGGGTCCTAGGAGATCTCCCAGACAAGTTCATTGACACCAACCTGATTTTTGGGATGATTTTAAATTCGAACATAAATAACAAGACTTGTTAATCATTTGCTAACATGTTAGAAGTTGTGACCTCTTCAACCATGGGAAGCCAAGGATTTGAAATGGCTTGACTTGTACAACAAAACATTTGAGAAACTGGTAATGGTTCATGGATGGATGGTGCCAATGAACTTCTTCTTCCAACTTATGCAAATCAGACCAATGCTTCACAGATTACTAACGCTGCCGAGTGGATGCATAGACCAATGGAGGGTAATCATCTATGGAATGGACAATTGGGTTTTGCAGTGAGCAAGAGTGAAGGAGAATTTGGGACTATTGTGGGTGACTCTACAGCACAGGGTCATGCAATCTCTGTCCCTTTCTTCGCACCTGCCTTCTGAGTTACATGTAGCTCAATAAACTTGAGAAATTCTTTAAGAGCTTTTGTCTCAAAGTTCTGCTGACTTGATTTAACCAAAAAGCACTACAGCATTGTGTTGTTCCCATCAAGTAGTGATTCCAAAGCTTTTTACAGTCCACAAACAATGAGAAATGTCTCCAACAACTTCTTTGGGAGATTCCCGTTGGCTGGGAAGAATGGTGCAAGCATCTTATGTATGATTCCCAAATGTTTAACCAATATGCATGGCACAACTGGCTAAATATGTCTGAAATATCTTTCTAAGAAACACTCCCAAATTTTCCTGTTGTTGATTCTTGCTTCATGGAGTCTCACCCTATATTTGTGTTACTCAAAAGTGTTTCTTTCATCTCCATTTGCTATTACCTTTGTGCCAACATTTGAACCTTTGAACATCTTCTAATGCTGTCATCCTGCATTCAGTGCAGGAATATATATATATATATATATATATATATATATATATATATATATATATATATATATATATATATATATATATATATATATATATATATAGGTGTTCTTAACATGGCCAGACATGCTGTTTCAAGAATGATGGAAAACAATGAAATGGCAACAAACAATCCATTCTGGTTACATGATAAAGATGTGAGGTTCTTTTCTTAGTAGGCATAATCTTTTTCAAGAAAACCAAACCCATAAATTAAGTTCTCAAGTTTTTTTATGGAAATCAAACACAACGTATTCACTTGAAGGTACCACCTAGCATATGTTGGCTTGCCTGTAATGAACAAAGAAGGAACTTGCTATCGATCACTACAAGAAAAATAGGATATAACGACAAATTTTTATCAACGGCCAGCTAAAGCCGTCGGTAAACATACATTCACCGACGGCCACACACACCAGACCGTCGCTAAAACTGCTCTAAAAAAACCCGCGTACACTGCAGTGGGAAAATTTGGCCTATAGCAACGGATTTACCGACGGTTTTTGTATAACTGTCGCTAAAAAAGACTTATAACGACGGCCAGAATCTGACCATCGGTAAAAAGACTTTTACCGACGGCCATAAGCTGGCCGTCGTTAAAAATCTCACCAAACAAATAAAAAACCGCGCCCAAAACCCCTCTTTTCCCATTTTCCCCCAAACCCAACTATCTCCCGCAAAAACCCCCCTTTCCCTCACCTGCTCCAGCCCCTCGTCGCTCTCTTCCGCTACCTCCCGGCGCTTGCATCCGCAACCTCCCCGTGCTGTTGCCTCCGGCCGCCGCTCCACGATCCTCGTCGGTGCTCCACGCCTCCGACCTTGCTCGACGATCTTTGCTGGCGCTGCACACTTCTCACAGGTACCCTACGCTCCCCTCCGTTGCTCCATACTCCTCCTCCAGGTGAGTTTTGGTTTTATTTTTTTCAATGTTGCAATCTCCATGAAACATTTTGTTGAATCGCCTACAATATGAGCTACGAGGTATGTTCTTAGATATTTTTGACCGTATGAATGTTTGGAGCAACTCTAGATGAACATCTAGACCAAATCCGAGGCTGATTAGTGATTTCTATGCCTATAATTTGACCCTTATTTGGGGTACAAAGGTCTAATGGTTTGAAACCTGTAATTTTCTAACCCCCCTCCCTCTTTCAAACCTTTGGATCTTTATGCCCCTAAATAATGGTTAGTAATTCTCTAATTCCATGGTGAAAAATCGACCCTACGAAAACAAATCCAACCAGTGTGCACCATGTAATTTCTCAGCCCCCTCTTCCCCCTCCGTCTTTCAAACCTTTGAAAATTTATACCCTAAATAATGGTTAGTAATGCTCCAAATCCATGGTTTAAAATCAACCCCATGAAAATGACTCTAATCCAGCTCATAGAAACCATTAATCAGGTTAATTTGTGGTTTGTAGTTCATTTAGGGCGTGTTGATTGCACGAAAAAAATTTCGACGGTTGTGACCGTCGCTCTAAAGGCTCTATAGCAACAGTGTTCGTCCGGCCATCGGTAAAAGTTCCTATAACGACGGTCAAGGGACGTCGGTAAATGATACATACCATCGGTACATGTGGCTTGCACTTTGGCGGGAAGACTTTATAGCGATGGTCGATTCGGGGGTGGCTGTCGCTAAATCCCTTTAGAGAATGTTGTACTGACGCCTAGCAATGGTCAGTCTGCCCTTCGGTAAATGATATAGCAACGAATATGTGACTTTTACCGACAGCCACCCTTTTTTGTTGTAGTGGATGGATGGGAGATGTTAAAATGTTAGAGAACATTTATTTATTGCTGATAAAATGAATGACAAATGGTTGACACTGAGGATGTACTTCAGGATTTCCTATTTGTTAGTGCATATTTTTTGTTTTGCTTAGTTGCATATGGGAGGGAATTATACTCGTGAAGGTAGTTCGAGTTTTTTAGCTGAATTCAGGACTAAAATGCATGTATATGCTAAAGACTCATATCTTTTCCAAGGGTGTGATTAGACCTTGATAAACAACATTAATTCATAGTTTTATGAACCGTAGCAAATCTGTTTTCTCATGCGTGAACTTTAGCACAAAAAGAAACTGTTGCTAAGGTGTTTTGCAACGATTTGAACCGTTGCAAAAAGTTTTGAAACGCTATTTTTTGCAACAATCCTTAAGAATTATGATTTGACCCTTCACTATCACCCTGGGAAGGTGAATGTTGTAGCAGATGCCTTGAGCAAGAAATCTAAGGCGATGGTAGTTAGTTTGTCTTTGAAAAGACACCAGATGATAGAAGCAGTTGAGAGTTTTGACCTATGTTTTGAGAGGAGAGACACTCGAGCCTTTCTATATAACTTAGTTGTTCAACCGAGTTTTATAGGGAGAGTCATGGCCGAGCAATTGAAAGACCAGGCATTGGAGGCGATTCAAGCATAAATAGTCACCGACACCGGACCAGATGGTTTCCCAGACACCAGCCTCAGATATTTGGGCAGACTTTGTGTACCAGACGACTCATCACTTAAAGATGACATATTAGCTGAGGCTCATCGATCAAAGTTTACTGTACATCCGGGGAGTACCAAGATGTACTATGATGTGAAGCGACAATATTGGTGGAAGGGTTGTTATAACGGTATAACATACTAGGGTTGTTACCGTTTTTCTGTTATAACGGCTGTTATAACGAAAATAACGCTCAGGGGCAAAAATGAAAAATAATGAGAAAAAAACATAAATAACAAAAGATAACGAAAGAAATGGCGTCGGAATTCAAATGTTGAATTTTGAAATTTGAATTTCAAATTTTCAAAAATAGAAAATAACAGAAAAATAATGGAAATAACGGCCTTTTTTCCTGAATTTTTCTAGAAAATAATGGTCGTTATTTTCATTACAACGAAAAAGTAATGGAAAATAACGACCGTTATAACAAAAATAATGGCCGTAATTTTTTGGGCGTTTTAACGGTATATAACATAACGGGGGAGGTCCGAATCCGTTATAACGACCGTAATTCTCGTTATAACGTTCGTTTTTTAAACCTTTGTGGAAAGGAATGAAGCGAGACATCATTAGATTTGTGGCGATGTGCCTTACTTGTCACAAGTGAAGGCAGAGAGCATCAGAGACCAGTAGGTACTACATCCCTTAGATATAGTTGAGTGGACGTAGGAGCAGCTCACTATGGATTTTGTGATGGGATTACTGAAGACCCGAAGGAACATGATGCAGTCTGGGTTATTATGGATCGACTCACCAAGTCATCTCATTTCCTAACGATTCGTGCGACAGACTCACGAGACACCTTGAATAAACTCTACCATCGAGATATCGTGCGACTTCACGTCATTCTAGTTTATATCATTTCAGACAGAGATCTCGGATTCACATTGCGATTCTAGCACAACCTTCAAACGGCCTTAGGGATTGACCTTAAGTTCAATACCGCTTTTACCCTCAGATTTTGAAGGATATGGTGAGAGCATGTAGGCTAGATTTTAAGGGTAATTGGAACGATCATTTACCTTTAATGGAGTTTGTTTACAACAACACTTTCCAATTGAGAAAACCCTGCAGATCTCCAATCTGTTGGAAAGAGGTTGGAGAGCACGCATTATCAGGACTCGAGTTGATTCAATAAACTACTGAGAAAGTTCAACTGATCCGAGATCGACTTCGTACATTACAGAGTAGATAGAAGAGCTACGTAGATAATATGCCATGACCATTGGAGTTTCAAACATGCGATCACGTATTCTTGAAAGTATCGCCCCATAGAGGCATCATCAGATTTGGTGTGAAAGGAAGCTAGCACCGAGGTATATTGGACCCTTCCAGATTCTACATCGAGTAGGAGAGATGGCCTATCGTCTTGCACTACCACCACAACATTCATCAGTTGACAATGTTTTTCATATTTCCATGCTTCAGAAGTACGAGCTGGATCCAACACACGTCATCGACTGGCAGGACTTACAATTTCAGGAGGATGCATCATTCGAGGAACGACCAATTCAGATTCTCAACACCAAAGAGCAAGTGTTACGTACCAAGACCATTCGTTTGGTCCTCTTCACTAATACTGGTAAGATTTAATGTCGTGGACGAAATTCTCTTTAAGGAGTGTAGATTGTAAAACCTTACATACCCTTAGAGAGTACTTTTATCCATTTTCAATCTTCTAAGAGTCTTTGCATGTATTTTTCTACACCAAATAAGACGATCTAATTGTTTAAACACACACTTGAAGTTTCAGTCAATTCCAACATAAATTAATTTTTAGGGTTTAGGACCATTTTATGCGGGTCCATATAGGTCTAGTGGGACCCACAAAGTTGTTCAGGCTATTTTGAGTCCTACATGTTTGGTGGGCCAGTTAAGTATTGCAAGCATAATTAATCTAATTTTAATATAATGTTTAACTTATGGCATGTACATTTGTGAAATATACTATTATATTGGAAAGTATGTACTTATAATAGATTGATGTGTAGTCAACATAAGAATCATACTATAGAGTAAATAGCATATTATCAAATACTTAGCTATTATAATAAGTTTACTTCACTATCAAGTTTTGGGTTAAGTAAAACCCACGTGACACAAACCATAAAACCCTTGTAAAACACGTCTCCACAATTCCCTTTTGTTTTTATTTTATTCTATTATTTCTCTTGATTAAAAGCATCCCAACCGTCCAAGCCCAAAACCATGTTCATCTTTTGAGTTTTGACAAAACATAAAAACAAACCTAACCACTAAATACTTTATTCAAACACATAACATCTTTTGAGTTGGGCCACTACTTCATCACTTCTCTTGTTGTGTTTCACATTAACATAAAGACTTACACTATGATATCTTGAATTGGATGAAGTCAAACTCACCGGCCTAACACTTCAACCTTTGTGTGTGATCTCTAAAAATCGACCATCTCACTTGTGCCAACGTGCTTGAGATCAAGCAACTCAATTCTTGTTGCTGGACCATCCAACACATTACCCCTTCATTTAACCGAGTCCATTCATTCATCCCACTCTCCTTTAAACACCAAAACTATATCACCTCCTCTCTCAACCTCGGATATCGGATTTGAATCTTGTTGTTGTTCTCAGTTGTTGCATTTAAGGAAAGGTTCGGGATTGGGGGACAACTATTTGGCGGACCCACATAGAAGATGAATCAATGGCTGATTTTTGGTGAGGATGATCTCTATGGTGAGGAGATCATCCTCACAAAAATTCAAATCATTCCGATATGCGTAGAATGGTTTAGAAGTTGAAGAATTATGGACCGTCTTTTTTTTTTCGTGTAACTTAAACCACATTTGATGGGGTTAGAAATTTCAGAATGGGCTGATTTTTTGCAGGGGTGATCTATATGGTGAGGAGATCATCCTCACAAAAATAGCCATTGTGGGTCCGCCAAAATGGTTGTCCCCCTATCCTGACCTAACAACAGATGTTTATCTAAAGTACACGCAAAACAAAAGCTGAGATTCCTGCCTCTTTGATTCACAACCTTTAAAGGCAACTCATCGTCTTCAATTCATCATCATCACTGCCTTATCCCCATGTTTGGAGTCGGCAATATGAATCCTATTTCTCTAACCGGCTTTGGTTAGACAACAGTCAACTATGCAGCGTAAAATCTAAAATGTGATCCACGATTTGTCACTTTTTTTTTTCAAGGATAAAAAGCAAAAGTGTTTATATTACCAAGGCAAGAAAAGTTGTTCACATTTAGCCATTCTTCTCAAATTCTAATGAAGTAATTGAGGGCGGTTATGATGCATGTTTTCAGAAGTTTCAAGAAATAGAGATCAGTGGGTCTACCACGAGTAAAACTTCTATCAAACGAAATTGTAAATCACAGTGTCACACAATCACAAGCCAATGAGTTCTCGGCACGTACACAAGTGCTTTTTGCAACGTACCAATGTGCTTTTGCTTTTAGGTGTACGAGTGCCGAGAACTCATTGGCTGTGATTGTGTGATTTGCAATCCGATTGTGACAGAAGTTTTACTCGTCTACCACTATCAATTTATCCGCGTGATTATCCTCTTATTATAACACTCTTGAGATTCCCAGGGATTTACAATATTGTTCAGTAATGGCTATCAAGAGAGGCCTCGCCAGTAGTGCACTCTTCCTTTTCATTTTATCTTGCTGCTTCATGGGATCTTGTTCTGCACCACCAAACAACATCACACAAGACCAACAGCTCAGGGACTATCAGCACCTAGTTTCCCCCAGCAAGATCTTCAAATTAGGATTCTTCAAAGTCGGTAATTCGGAGAACAAGTACTTGGGTATATGGTTCTACGAATCTCCCGAGCTCGCTGTGTGGGTTGCCAACCGAGACACCCCAATCGTGGACTCCTCGGGGACTCTTACGATCGTTGATGGCAAATTGACAATCACACACAGTGGAGGGAGGCCTATCGTGGTAAGTTCCAATCAAAACACTAGCAACGCGACTGCTAAGCTAATGGATTCTGGTAATTTTGTGTTGATAGATGCAGATTCCAACATGGTCTTGTGGGAGAGCTTTGATTATCCGACCCATGCACTTCTGCACGGAATGAAACTTGGTCTGAATTTTAAGACAGGACATAATTGGTCGCTTACTTCCTGGTTAACCAACGACCTCCCAGCTACCGGGGCTTTCACTCTAAGTGTGGACCCCAATGCGACAAGCCAGTTGCGTATTTGGCGGCGAGGGGATATTTACTGGACTAGCCAGTCCTGGAACAATCAGAGTTCCGATCATCTCTTGACATCCGATAACTTCATTTACGTTTCAAATGAGAATGAGAACTACTTCATTTATTCTCCCAAGCAATCTTATCCTTTAACAGTTCCGTTTATCGACTCGTGGGGCAAAATCGCTCTATATAGTTGGGAGTCTTTGGACCATGGCGGTTATTCAATTTCTACATCTGAATTAATTGGTCTATGTGAAGACGATTCATTTGATCAGATTGAGTGTGTGGAGCAGAATTGCAGTAGTCGTGCCACACGGTACGAGCTAAAAAATGCCTCTAACGTAGCCGTAGATATTGCCTACGACAAGGCCTTGGACCCGAGTCTGGGTCTGAGTGATTGCGAGGCCAAGTGCTTGAACAACTGTAACTGTGTTGCCTATGCTTCTTATTTCAAAAATAAAACGGGATGCCTGTTTTATGATCAGAGCGGTGAGGAATCTATGGGGCCAGCTGATGCTGATGGCGGGTTTTATGCTTATTTTCTTTACTGGAAGTGGAAGGGTAAGTCTTTTAATTTGAAGAATTAAGATCGTCTAGAGTTTTTTTTTATAACAGATTCGGACCTCCCATGTTATGTTATGCAAGGTTTAAAAGGGACCGTTATATATAACGGTATAACGGTCTGGGGGAGTTACCATTTTTTCCGTTATAACGGTTGTTATAATGAAAAAAAAAATACGCTCTTGGGAAAAAAATGAGAAAAAAACAAAAATTAACAGAAAAAAGGGCGCTGAAATTCAAATTTTGAATTTCAAAATTTCAAAAATGGAAAATAACAGAATATAATGGAAAAAATGACCTTTTTTTCACAATTTTTCCAGAAAATGACGGTCGTTATTTTAGTTATTACGGAAAAATAACTGAAAATAACGGCCGTTATTTTCATTATAATGGCCATTATTTTCTGGGCATTTTAACGGTACGTAACGTAACGAGGTATGTCCGAATCCGTTATCACGGCCGATTTTTAAACCATGATGCTATGTACTGTTATTTTTCCATTATAACGAAAATAACGACTAATATTTTCTGAAAATTTTTGTGGAAAAAAACGGCTGTTATTTCAGTTTTCTAAATTTTCAAAATTTGAATTTCAGGGCCATTTTTTCTGTTTTTTTTTGCTTTTGACTGAGCATTACAATTTAATTTGTTATAACAGCCGTTATAACGAAAAAAACAGTTACAACTCCAGTCCGTTATACCATTATAACGGCCCCTTTTAATCCTTGGTGACATAGTCCTGGGTACGTAATTACCATATGACAGTCATCCAAGCCATTGCATGGTGACCAAAGGAAAGTTGAAAACTTTGTCAATATTTATGCCCCCTTTTCCCACCTCAAGTCAGGGAAAAGAACATAATTCGATCATTGAGATCAGTCATTGGCTAAATAACGGTGACACGCCTTTCTCGGCCTTTAAACAGTTGACATGGCTGAGCTTTGGGTCGACTCGATCTAGTTTTTATGCCGAGTCGACTCGAAATATCCTTAGGTACCAGTTGCATTGAAAGTTCATTTTTATCTTATATTTTCTACTCCATTGATTTCTCTAATGAGCCTAAATCTTATGTATATATGGTGATGCTAGAGAATGCAACCACAGCCTACTCTCCGAATGCAACCACAGACTACGCTCCGAATGAAGCGATCTCGCCTTGCCCCAGCTTACACATCAAAAAGAAAAGAAACAACTGGTGGACAGTGTTGATTATAGCAGTAGCAGCTGCTCTACTAATGCTTCACTTGGGTTCCATGTGCTATTCACAAAGGAGAGGTCTCAAAATAACAGAGAATGAAAAAAATCAAGACAACAGGCTAATACTTGCATTAGGAACTAATACAACAACTTCCAACAAATTTAGCAATGCAAATAAGCTGGGAAAAGACAGGAAGAAGGATCATGAGTTGCAATTATTCAGTTTTGACATCATATTAGCTGCCACAGATGACTTCTCATCTACAAATAAGCTTGGACAAGGTGGATTTGGTCCTGTTTACAAGGTAATAAGCTTTTATAATGAGACAAGCAACACTTGAGATGCACCCCTTAAAACCCTGTTTTCAATTTTTGCAATTTTTTTTTTTTTTTTTTTTTTTTTTTTTGAAAATAGGGTTCTAAGGGGTTGCGGTGCGGTGTACGTGTCAAGTGAGGAGTTGTTGATTAGTGCTAATATAATAAAAAATGAACTCTCACTAACCTGCTTGCCTACCAAAAATACAAGTATAGTTACCCTTTTTAATTCGTCGCACATAATTTTTATTTTTTATTTTTTACAATTGGAGATTTTGTTGATAAAAGAAATGAAGCAAAACAGTCAGCATGGAGGCCAATATGACTTCCAAAAAAGAAAAAAAGAAGAAAAAAATGGATGAGAGGAGAATTCAATCTCCTCTCTATAACATGGCCTCCAGTCTAACAATTAGTTGTCTGCTATTATCCTAGACATGATAAATTACTCAAAGCTCAATATTTCAGGGCAAATTATTCGAGGGACGAGAAATAGCAGTGAAAAGACTTTCGAGAAGTTCGGGACAAGGACTAGAAGAGTTCAAAAACGAAATTGAACTTATTGCGAAACTCCAACATATGAATCTTGTTGGGCTTTTGGGTTACTGCATCGAAGGAGAAGAAATGATGTTAATCTATGAATACATGTCCAACAAAAGCCTGGATTCCTTCCTTTTTGGTTTGTTCTCTTCTCATTAATATTTTCAAAACTATTCTACATGTTTGTTTATATTTTCTCGATAATTTGATCATCCAGCATGCGCAAAATAACTCACTATTTTTAATTATACAATTTTTTTGAGACAGATCCTGCCAAACGCGGACTATTAGATTGGAATAGACGTTTCAACATCATTGAAGGGATCGCTCAAGGGATTCTTTATCTTCATAAATATTCTAGATTGAGAGTCATCCATAGAGATCTAAAAGCTAGCAACATTTTACTGGACGATGAGATGAACCCTAAAATATCTGATTTTGGCATGGCTAGAATTTTTGGGCAGAATGAATCTGAAGTAAATACAAATAGGATTGTCGGGACATAGTAAGCAAACAACACTTCTACATCACTGCATGAGCATAAGAATTTATATTCCTTTGAAATAATGCTAATAGTTCATTTTCCATTGGATTCAGTGGTTACATGTCTCCTGAGTACGCCATGGAGGGAATTTTCTCAATCAAGTCTGATGTCTTTAGCTTTGGGGTCTTACTACTAGAGATCCTAAGTGGCAGGAAGAACACCAGTTTTTATAATCTTGATTGTCCTCTCAACCTGATAGGATATGTAAGTTATTTAAATAAATTTCAGGCTTATTTGATGCACAACTTGAACTGTTTTCAGGAATCGTTACTTCTTGCGAAATACTTGGTTCGAATGAATAAAAATTAGCGAACTTTTTACCAAATAATGAACTAAACATTTAATTGCTTTTCACAACTAACAGGTTGCTACCATTCACAAAAAACTCTTCCTTATTTTTTTTTTTTTTTTTTTTTTTTTTTTTTATGCCGAAAGAATTTTGCAAATTTACAATTGGTCCTTTGGCTAACATTGTTATGGAAATGGAATTGTTTCAGGTATGGGAGTTGTGGATAGAAGGTAGGGGCCTAGAGGTGATTGATCCATTGTTGGGTGATGCATCTCCCAAACATGAACTGTTGAGATTTATTCATGTAGGTCTCTTGTGTGTACAACAAAATGCAGTAGATAGACCCACCATGTCAGATGTTAGCTCTATGCTCAGTAATGAAACTATACCTCTGCCTGCTCCAAAACAACCTGCCTTTTCTATCTTTGAGGCAGATTTACACAGAGGGAAAACGGAAAATTGTTCTTTAAATGATGTAACCATTTCAGTGATGAAAGCCCGCTAGAGTTATAGGTTTCCATGATAAAAATAAACCTTAGGCGCGCGGTTATATTTTATTAGTGAATTACTATTTCTACAGCATATTTTGCTTCTTGGATGATACCATTACTAAACACAGTGTGGTCAGGAAAAAGTTCTACAGGTTCTATGGTTATGATCATCAAATCAAGCATATATCTTGTCCAAGCCTACATGGAACTCATTGACTAATCGAATTGATGGGATTCTAGGGGTTGTAAATAAGCAAGCATGTAATATTCTTTCAGTGTTATTTAGGTCTGGTAGGGTTTACCCGTAGTCATCATCATCATCATAAGCCTTTTTCCTAACGTTATGGATTCAGCTGTACGAATACTGCTCCTCCATTCAATCTTTTCTAAAGTCGTCCATTTAATTAATCTTGTCTAAAGTCATCTCTTCCGTTAAGGAGGGGTTTACCACCACCTTAGAAAAAAGGTTGATAGCGCACTTGATTGACGTTTTGCACCACAAAAAATAGATCGCTAGGTTGCGTGTTCAATACGAGCAAACCTATATAATAGAATATTAAAATAAACAAACTGTGCTTATCAATATACTATCCCACAATGTCCAATCTAAGATCTTTTTTTAATATTTTAACAATGGCCAAATCACTCCTTCTAAAATAAGAGGAGTCACTAATCAAGATATCAACGGTTACAATTGCAATTAAAAAGAGCAGGGCCTACTCTGAAAAAATGAAAATGAACCACCATCCATCTCAAAATTACAAGAAAATTATGTGGGTTGGGGGTCATGTGGGTCTCTACAACAAACATCTCAGGAAGTTGATGAGGAAATGAAGGAGATAGTTCTCTCCATGGAGCAGGTCGTTTTGAACGAATCGCTCCAAATTCAAGTTCCCAGGGAGGAGATCACTGTAGAACAGTATTGTGGTGATCAAGGCCGCCGGCTGACTCACCAGCGGTGACACCAGCCTCACCAGGGACCGAACCATTACAGGCACAAGAGACTGCAACAACAACCACAATCAGAGAGAGAGAGAGAGAGAGAGAGAGAGAGAGAGAGAGAGGAGAGAGAGAGAGAGACGTACCATGGGTTTTGATGAGAGAGAGGAGAGTGGGAGTCATGTTGCAGATGGGATGGGAGTCATGTTGGAGATGGGATGAGTCTTGGCATGGGTGGAACTGTAGAAGGCAGGGAGCCAGAAAGAGAGGAGAGAGCTGTCTTGAGTTCAAATTCTCTAACTACCAATACTCACCTGATAGTCAAGACCTACCCGTCTTAACTACCGTTGTACCGATGTGAAACCAAGGTTTAAAGGGGGCCGTTATAACGGACTGGAGGCGTTACCATTTTTTCCATTACAAGGCTCAGAGGCAAAAACGGAAAATAACGGAAAAAAAGGCTCTCAAAAACGAAAAATAACAGAAAAAAAGCCATTTTTTCCACAATTTTTCCTAAAATAACGGTCGTTATTTTCATTATAACGGAAAATAACGGCCGTTTATAACAAAAATAACAGATGTTATTTTCTGGACGTTTTAACGGTACGTAATATAATGGGTTGTCCGAATCCGTTACAACGGCCGTTTTTTAAACCATGTAAAGAGAACATGACTCAAGAACAAAGAAGGGTAGGAAGAGAGCCATTGGGCCTAACGACACAACAAATGGCATGGGACATAAAATTACTATTGACGAGCACAAAAAATTACTTTTGACAAGGCCTAAAGACAACAAATACCTTAAAGTTGCAAAAACATTCTAGAATCACTATTGACAAGGGCACAAAAAAACATGTGCAAAACGGTCAAAAAATAAATGCTTGTGCGTTAAGCCCACGTAAGTTCAAATCTAAATCCAAATCCAAATTCAAGTCCAAGTCCAAAGTCCACAAACGATGAATCAGACCCGACCCAACTCAGCTCAACGTGCGCATACATGTGTGTAATATTTGGTTTTACATGGTTGTGGCCATAGGACATAAAATTGGGATGCTCAAGGGCTCCACCCTTGGTTTCCAATCTCCTCATATATATATATAGGGAAGCTTAATTGGGTATGGACCAGTTCGGGCTCACAAATCAGGTGCTCATATGAAACATACCTAGCTAAGTAACAGGGAAGCTTAGTTTGAACCCACAAATCAGGTTGTCGAGGATAGAGCCCTAAGGTTCGGCTCACAGGTCATATGGTCTGCCATGAATTAAGGCCTCAAGTTGGATGGTCCATAAACCGAGCCTGTAATTAAGTTGGGTAATCTAAAAGGTATGAGGTGCACCCACAAGAAGGGTATGTATATGTACATGAGCTGGATAAAACTTTGAGGATAGTGGGCTTTGATGACAGCCCTTGACAGCAACAGAGTTCTCGACATGTATTCGAGTGCTTTTTGCCACCTACCCAAGTGATTTAAAAAAAGAAATCTTAAAAAACACTCACCTGGGTGTTGGGAAGAAAGACCAGTAAACAATCAAAACAACAAAGATGCAATTATCCACTACACAAAGATATACATGTTTCCCTCAAGATTGAAGTCTGTACTATGCTCTGAGGAAAAAAAAAGAAACACTCATCATATAATGAAATAAATCGTCTCTAATCAACCGAGGTATATATAATCCAAAGAAGAAGATAGAGTTTTTGTATCTAAAGTACAAAAATACCCTTATAGGAAAAAAAGACCGCCCTAAAAAAATTCGGTGGCGATGCCCAAAAACTCCCTCCACCCCTTCGGATAGGGCGCACATTCCATCCTGTAACCCCCAGCTAGTTCAGTGCAAAGTTGGGTTGCAGTGTCGTGCCTCCATGTACTCTAGCACCATGAGGCTCCACATAACGTAATAATATCTCACCTAACTAATCACGATCATCTTCACTGAACTTGCTGCATCTTGAGTGATACTGAACTTGTTGCATCTTGAGTGATACTGAACTTGTTGCATCTTGAGTGATACCTCCGTAGGAAACTCTTAATAAATCTCCTCCTTGGCTTCTGAGCATCAAGACCAACAGAAACTACTCAAACTGCTTTCTAGACTAGGCTTAGTTCTATTTTAAGGCCGATTATTTGAACAAACTTGTCCTAGGTTTAATGGGCGAGAATGAATTTAGAGGTTTAATTAATGGAGCTTATAACAAGTGGATTGGGATTGAGCTTCTAAAAAATGTCACACATTAAGCATTAGTTAATTTAGCCACCCTAGACACACATTAGGCATTGGTTTGGTCCTAGACCCTAGACAAGGACTGTGCACAACAAACCTCAGCCCCTTCAAGCCCACCTCATCAATTAAAATTTTGGTGATTCACAGGGTATGTGTAACTTTTTAAAATTGTGGGGGCATGTCAAATTTCAAAGATAAACATGGGGTAGTGTCGAAAATTCCCTTTTTATTTTTCATAAAACATACTCACGTTCCTAAAACATTCACTTGCACCATAGCCAAATCCCTGAATTTTTGGATTGCCTATGGGAGCATTCGGTTGGTTTGACACACAATTTTGCCTGGTTTTCGAAAAAAAAACATCGGTTCTCGCCAATTGTACCGAGTATTTTCTTTTCGCCTCAGAGCATAGGAAATCCGTGCAAGTCCATGGATGCTAGGTTTAAAGGAGGCTGTTTTAACGGTTAAACGGACTTGGGTCATCACCGTTTAAAAGGATTGCAGGGGCAAAAGTGAAAACAAAAACACAAAAAACAGAATTTAACAAAATTAAATGAATTTTACGGGAAAAAAAAAACAAAAAATGACGCTGAAATTCAAATTTTGAAATTTTAAAATTAAAAAAAAAAAAGAAAATTTTTAACAGAAATTAAAAAGATTTTAACGAAATTAAACAGATTTAACAGCCATTTTTTCACAAAATTGTTCAGAATTAAACGGCTGTTTAAACGATTTTAACGACCGTTTAAACAATTTTACAGCTGTTAAAACAAAAAAAAAAATGGTCATTTTATTCAAAAAAGATAAAACATGTTTAAACCATTTTAGCAAAAACGGGCTTGGGACCGTACCATTTAAACGGCCATTAAAACTATTTAAATGGTCGTTTTTAAAGCCATGCATGGATGTACTTAAATCTTATTGTAGTAAGTATTTTTCTTTTGCCTCAGACCAAGGGAATCAGTGTGAGTCGTGGTTGAGGGAACTACGTAAATATCTGTCGTGTATTTTCATCTTCATTGATGTTCTTGCAAGTACTACTGATCTGAGAATATATGCCGGGAAAACGATGATCCAACCTCTGCTAAGAAACAGTCAAATCTTCGCATCCATATCGATCATGAATCCCGGTGTATAGGTTGTGGCGTCCATTTGAGATGCAAATTCAGCTTCCCTGATTTGGCTTCGTCTAGCTGGAACGAGTCCTTATATTCCCCTTCCAGTATCACCCTTGTGAGTGTCAAGATGCATCGCCCCATATAGTCCTAATAAGTCATCAAACAATATATATATCAGTACAGTTCTTATATAGTCCTAATAAGTCATCAAACAATATATATATCAGTACAGTTTAAGAACGCATGATCATGGTTCAAAATCTCGGGATCGGAGGGCACCGATCCCGATGGGGATTGAACGAAATCAGTAAGATGACCCCAGTATCGTTGAGATTGGTGGCTTCCAATCCCGATCGGCTAAGCTCATGACATACAAAGACCCAGCTCCGCCCCAATTGTGAGCCAGATCACTGCTGGCCCTATGGCCTATGGGGCTCCGGATTATTAAAATTTAACAAAAGCTCGCCCGTCCTGGGGTCCTGGGGTCCTGGGCCATTTAGTCCATGAAATCACCAGTTCTAACCCAGGAGGGCCAGGACACATACCAAATTGTTAAAAAATGGGAATTTTACAAACACCCCCTAAAATTTGAGAGTAATTAGTAATAGCCCCTTATATTTTCAAACTTTAGGATTACCACCCTTGACCTATTTTAACCATCATTTGACTAAATTACAATGCTAACTACATGTGATTCAAGTGGAGGTAATAAAAATTACTTCCAAATTTCAAGGGGGTGTTACTAAAATACTGAGAAAAATTTCGCTGGCCCAAGGGTCTTCAAACTTTGAAGTCCCCCTCCCAAAATGTCTGACAAGTACCCCTTTTGAACCACTAAACCAAGGGGTTAACGAGGGTTGAGTTAAGGGATTGGTGTACTTGCCAGACGTTTGAGTGGGGAGACTTCAAAGTTTGATGTCCCTAGGGCCAGCGAATGTTTTCTCCTAAAATATCCTAAAATTTTGAGAAAACATTCACCTGCCGGGGGGACATCAAACTTTAAGTCCCCCACCCAAAATGTCTGACAAGTACCCTAATCCCTTGACTCAACCCGCGTTAAGCCCTTGGTTAGTGGTTAACAAACTTTAAGTCCCCCACCCAAAATGTCTGACAAGTACCCTAATCCCTTGACTCAACCCGCGTTAAGCCCTTGGTTAGTGGTTAACAAGGGGTACTTGTCAGACATTTTGGGATGGACCGGGCCAGCGAATTTTTTCTCCTAAAAAAATTGATGAGATTGCAGATGATGATTACCTTTCCAAACATGTCGTGATCATAAACTTCCAGAATTAGCAAATCATGTAATCCATCTTCGATGACAAAGTCAAAAGTCTGATTCCAAACTGGATTCAGGCAGTTCTTGACAACCTGAGAATGCAAGACAGTCATTAGACTCCCAAGTAATTATTGTAGGTCAAAAGTCAACTATACGACATTCTTTGGACAGAATTCCTTTTACCTTTGTTTTGTATTTCATTTGTATTTTCTTTGTATGGAGTAGGACGTAGGGGTCGGCCTTTCCCATTATATCAGTTGCTGGCAAGTCTTCAGCAGATATGACCGTTACAGAAAGAACTCCTCTCACAATCACCTTTCTTCTCTTCTCTGTAGTTTTACTTTGCCCATTATCCTCCGTTCCGTCGGTCGTCGTCGAGAAGTTGGGAGCAAAAGGGTTCTCCATACCAAAAGGACAGTACAAAAGCTCCAAGTGCACCTAAAAGCCAAAATGTACAAGAAAAAACACAAAGCAGCAAAATTTTTATGCATGTTTAGATCACTTTCGATTTTCTAATCCAAATGATGCGGTCAATTTGCCCCCAAGGCTTAAAATGGGGGACAAATATTTTCGTAAGCGAGGGGGGTGAGAAATTATTTACCCATCTTGGTGTGCAAATTGGTGGGCCATGGAAAATATTCCAAATGCCCCAAAATGAAATTTGTGCTCGAAAATATTTTATTTGCCACATTTGCATGCGATCCAAACAGACCCTTAGAAGAAAAGCATATCAAAGATAGATGGTTCTCACTCACCTGACCCCTGTACTTATTATCTCTCTGGACTTTCAAATCTTTAACCAGTTTCAACCACACATCCTTGACTTTACCAGGTTCAAGCCCCTTCAACCACACTAGTGCACATCCAATGAGTTCAGATGCTTGAAACGCTTCGTCGTCAAAAACTTTTACTACTAAGCGTTGAGTAGATACATCTTCGACTGTAAATTCGAAGTGTTCATTCCACACAGGATACAACTGGTTGTTCTGCAGAAAATAATACCAAAGTATTTTTAAACCGACGAGGAAATTAAACAAAAACAAGAACTTGGGGAAATTAAAAATGGGGTTGGGTTCACCTACAATGGTTTTGCTGGTTTTCATTCTGTTGCGTAACGGGCGTACATACAATACAGCATAAGGATCAGATTTCCCAACTATGTCTTTATTTGTTAATTCCTTGGCTTGCACAAGCTTCACTTCTAATGTTCCAACAGGCTTCAACTCTAGCTCACTAAAACCATAACAAAATTGCAGGTAATTAGTGGCTTGCATGTACATATATGGTGCACATGCAGGGTGGATGGCGCGTACCTATAATCCCTCTGCAAAATGGGAACAACCTGCTGTGTTAAATAATCTTCAATCGACTCCCGTATCGTTCCCTGTACAAATGAATATGCCAATTTCATAAAATCAGAATCCCATATTATGAACTATCAATCTCTGTTCTATTACATAAATAGATACAATCTCTATGTCAACAAGTGCAATATTGGGAATTCTTGATGTCCTTTTAATAGATTCTCATCATCATTATCAGCCTTGAGATTTATACTATCAAATAGTCAATCAGTTCAGGAGAAATAGTAATAGAACCAGTTGACAGAATCAACAACAACCTCAATAACATCATAAATCCCAGGAATTGTAGATATATCACCGCCAACTACTTTAAGCGAAAAATCCAACTTTTCCTGCCAGCCAAAACATACTGCAATTATCAAAATAATATGTTTTTGCCTGAACTCAAAATCTTAGAAACAAGCTTTTTTCCAGGAAAAAAAGAAGCTCTTAGAAAGAACTAGTGCACACCTTTTCTTTCAAAGAATAAGTTACAGCTCCAATACAAGGGAACACCTCAACTAGTGGCTTAAAGATTAACCTGAAAAGCCCTGTGAAGGCAATGTCTTTAACCTAGATAGGAAAATCAGAACCAGAAGATCAATTTAGAAGTCATATTATGGTAAAAAACTTAATAAACTGACAAACTCAAAAGATATTACAAGGCATAGGTAAAGGTCATTCAAAGTTATTGTTTAATACACAGGTGGGTGTGGAAGGAAAATGAATGAATTATTTCTTAGTGATAATAGAAAGAAGTCCACAAGGCATAACCATCATCATTGGTGGGCAACACGATTCTTTTTTCGCCATTCAATTCTATCAAAAGCTATATACGGAAAATTTTTAAAACAAAAATCAAGTTTAATATATTTATAAAAACAGATAAAAGTTTTTAAAAATTATAGAAAAGATAACTAAGCACCCTTTTAAAGGGAAAAAAAAAAAGGGCATTCGCTCGTTAAAAGATCAAACGGACCAAAATACCCTTGAGATGATAGATGCCCTTTTAAAGGGTGTTTGTCAAATTCAGAACGCCCTTTGAAAGGGGGTATATGATCCTGATAGACATCCGTCCTTTCTGTCGGCCCTTTGAAAGGGTGTCTGTGTGCCTAGGATATAAAGCCTAATGGATGCCCATTGAAAGTTGCCATCTTCTCTGATCATTGCCAGCGACAAGCTCTCCCTCCTCTCCTCCCTCTGATCATCGGCGTTGCGCCTTCCACTCCAATTCTTGATCAGGTATCTTGATTTTATATTTTTTCTTTTCCTTTGGTTTTTTTTTTTTTTTTTGAGTAAAACTTTGAGGCCACAATATGAGACACATGGCGCACTCTTAGAAAACTCTGGCTATATGGATGTTTGGCCAATCCCTAACTGAACCTACAAACCAAAAATCAGCCTGATCAATTCTAGGTGTTGGATTGGAACTAGTTTCTTGGGCTGATTTTTTTTTTTTTTTTTTGGAAATCCATATCATGGTTGATTTTAACCGAGAATTTGAGAGGATTATTGACCATTATTTGAAGTACAAAGATCTGAAACCGCCTGATCAGTGATTTCTAGGCATTGGATTGGAATTAGTTTCATGGGTTGATGATTTTTTTTCTTTTTAAATCATTTCAGACGCATAAGAATAAAAAGAGCACTAGTTCTACTATTGAGAATAAGAAATTACCTTTACAGGTAGTGCCACCCCAAGTCTGGTATTAATATCAAGTATGATGGTTGGATTCCCATCCCATTGCACCTCCAACTCCAAAGCGATACCCTCGCCTCCATCTTCAATGATCGAAACTCCTAAAGAAGGCGATTAACTTATTTGAGCACCATGACCAATTTCTTCATATAATGAATGAAACCCAGTAAGCATCTCTCGGCCTGCTAGCACAGTGATCCTAACTGTTCTACTAATATGTTAAGTCATTACATTTGTTCGACAAGCGATGAAATACACACTCCCTCCTCCCGAGCATGATTTGAAATCATGTTCCATTTCATTCGGTCTCGGCCGAGATGTCTCATTGAAATGTAGTGTACCTAAAAGATACAAATGGAAATGTATCCTCGAGCCCAGAGCCAAATTTAAGTACTAAAATTAGTCTACAACCTTTATTTTCATGGTATACCTTTTATAACACTTATATGCTAAAACAAAATTGGAAAAATTACCTCTAGGGCTGTAAGCACTTACGACCCAAGGCAACCACCTCTTCATTATTGGGTCCAAAAAGGGCTGCCTTTTTAGAAATATGGACTTAAAACCCCAATCAGCCTATTAATTTTGAGCAACTTTTAAAAATGTATTCCTACATTATCCTCGTAGAGATGTAAGCTTAGTGGGTTTTAATAAAATAAAAAAAAAAAAGGAAAAGGAAAGAGAAACTGCAAACCAGAAATCAGCCTGATTAATGATTTACTCCTTTGGATATTTGTAACCACGACGCTCAAGAATGCTCAAATTCCTACCGTTAAAATCAACCGATGAAAAGAACTTCAATACAACGCTTAGAAATCACTGATCAGGTTTATTTTTGGTTTGTAGGTCCACCTAGTCATTGGCCAAACATCTATACAGTCAGCGTCCATTAAGAGTGTGACATGTGACTCGTGTTGTGGGCTGTGATCGGCTTCGCTCACAGCCCGGTGTACTACCAATTTCTTTTGCAAAAGGAGCACCCTAATAAATAAAAAAAAGGGATAAAACTACATCTCTACCTATGAGGATAAAGTAGAAATACATTTTTAGAAGTTGCTCAATATAGGCTTATTGGGGTTTTAAGTCCATATTGCTAAAAAGGCAGCCCTTTTTGGACCCAATAATGAAGAGGTAGTTGTTGTGGGCCATAAGTTTAAACTTATGCCCTGGAGGTAATTTTCCCAAAAAAAATTTGTAACCTAATACCTTACAAACCAATCAAATAAAAATTATAACACAGCCAATTACACTAACCTGTGAATTGAGGCGCAACATTTCCCAAAGTGAACTTGGAAAACTTGAGAGAAGATAATACGACAGGTCTATATTGTTCAAGAATCGGTTCAACTGAACTTTTAATCAGCTCTGATGTTGCCTGTTCCAGCACAAGAAAAATGATACCTACTTTATACTATCACCCAAGGCTTTCAAACCTTGGACTCGGCTTAGTATTTGATCTATAATGGCTAACCGAGTCAACTCAGAAACTCAGCCAAATCAGACGGGTCGAATGGTCTCGTGAGTCAAATCGCAAAATTATCAAATAAATAAGTGGTGTTATAGTCGAAATTGCATATTATATATAAACTTTTCCATTTCGAATCCCTAAAGGGGTGTTTGGCAACAGACCAAATAGTAACTTATTGACCTTTATAAGCCAAAAAGTTAGTTGGATTGTTTCATATTTTAACTTTTGAAAAGTTCAAGCTAACTTAACAATGAAACTAATTTTTTTAGCTTTTAACTTCTAAGAGAAATTATTTCGCAAAAATTAGAACTCCTCCCGATGCCTTTAACTTCTATGACTTGCCTTTAACTTCTATGACTTTTCTGTAGGTCAGAGATCAACTAGTAACTTCTACAAGAAGAAAGTGCTTTTACTTCTCGTTCCCAAACGCTCCCTAAATGAGGGATATTATAGTGTAGTAGCTACTTTATAATACCACTCAAGGTTTTAAAACTCATCAAGTTGACTCGGAACTCAGCCGAGCCAATTGACTCGCTCTTATCTCGAGTAGACTCAGCTTAGTACTTGATCTATAGGTCACTCAAAAACTCGGCCAAGTCAACTCACAAGTCAAAAAATCAAAATTACATATTATATATAAACGTTTCCTACTTCGGATCCCTAATTGAGGGTTATTATGGTGAAAATATTTCCTTAAATATTTTAGCAACTTCAAGTATATTTTTTGTTTTTTAATTATTTTTATTAATTATTATCAATATTTATATATTTAATAATTAATTTCGCAAGTCATCGATTGAGTTGACTCAACTCAATCGACTTTCGTGTCTGAGCATTCGAGTTTTAAAACATTGCCATCACAAAACCGCATTAATCGCCGTTCTGTCCAAATTTTAACAAAAAAAGGGTATTTTAGTAACACCCCCCTGAAATTTGAAAGTAATTTATAATACTCCCTTATACTTTTAACTTTCGGATTACCCCCTGGACCTAGTTTAATTATCATTTGACCAAAGTTAAAACGTGACATGCATCATGAGCGCCTGCTAATGTGATCATAATATTGCAAGTACAATGCTAACAACGTGTGATTCAAGTCTGTTTTAACTGAAGTCAACTACTGTTAAACTAGGTCAAAAGGAGTAATCCTAAAGTTTGAAAGTCTAAGGGGTATTACAACGAAAATAACGGCCGTTAATAACGGATTCAGAGCTCCCCGTTACGTTATGTACTGTTAAAATGCTGAACGACCGTTATTTTCTTAAAATTTTGTGAAAAAAGAGCCGTTATTTTTCGTTTTTGAAAAATTGAAATTGAAATTTAAAAAATTGAATTTCAACGCCATTTTTTCCGTTATTTTTCGCTTTTGTCCCGAGCATTACAATTCGTTATAATGACCGTTATAACGGAAAAACGGTAACACCCCCCGTCCATTACACTGTTGTAACGGTCCCTTTTAAACCTTGTTACAAATTACTTCCAAATTTCAGAGAGGTGTTATTAAAATACCCCAAAAAACAAAAAGCCAAAAAGTTTCCTATTATATATGTGAAGGTTAGCAGAATGTTACCTCATTAAGATACGGCCAGATCTTGGTAAGTTGAAGATTAAGCCAATTCAACCTCTGTCGCTCCGAGAACATAATCCAAGAAGGATACATGGCAGCTGGAAGTATCTTCCTTAATTCCTCCACTCTCATTTTCGCAAAAGCTGCCACTATCGTCGCCTGCCAAATTAATTAAAAAAGAACTCACAATTTTGCTTAAAGGGATACGAAATTATCGAAATTACGTACCAGTTCTGATCGGCGCTTGGATCGGGTTTTCTGGAAATGGACGAAAACGAACATCAGCCCGATACCTACCGCAATTCCGACGACCAGGCAAACGAAGAACGACATTTTGTGCAAATGCGAGAGAAATCCCCAAAGTGCTCAATAAAACTACAAGTACTGTTCTCTCAGTTTCAGATGTTGTGCGGCACTGCGGCTTACTGCTTAGCTTCAAAGCCTTCAACCGACCTTTATGCCCACGTCGGCATACTAATTCCCCAAAAATGAAACGTGGCATTTTTTTCGGGCCCACCGACCTTTGATCAATCTTTAAGTTGACAGATGGCAGAAAATTATGCCACGTTGACTTATAAAAATATTATGCCACGTCGGCATACTAACTCCCTAAAATGACACGTGCCAATCTTTTGGCCACCGACTTATGATCAATCTTTAGGTTGACAGAAGGCAGAAACCATTATGCCACGTCGGCTTATTTACTCCCTAGGATAACACGTGGCATATTCTTTTGAGTCTGCTGACCTACGACAATCTTTAGATGGACACACGGCAGAAACTCTTATACCCACATCGGCATACTAGCTCCCAAAAATTACACGTGGCATGCTCTTTGGGCTTACTGAGCTATGAGTGTTTGGGCATCTCTTGGTGGACCTAAAAAATTTAGGCTGAAGAGCCCATGTATGGGCCTGTTCGAGAAGTCCATGAAGAAAAAATGTTCCAATTGAATGGTTAGAAATCGACAATCATGCTGATTTTGGATGTGTGGTTCACTAAGGGATGAGCCAAACATTCATCCGAGAGGAGAACTTTTCTGACGGACGTCCGTCATCAAGGTTACTGATAGACATCAATATGAGTCACGTGACACTTTTTTGAAATCGCTGACCGTATGAATGTTTGGCCCAACTCTAGCCTGATTAGTGATTTCTATGTGCTGGTTGATTTTTAACGTATTATTTGGGGCACAATGGTTCAAGGGTTTGAAATCATTAATCAGGTTGAGTTTTGATATGTAGATCCACTTAGGGATAGGGCTGCAGCTCGGGCAGGTTGGGTCAGGTTGGGGGTAACAACCATAGCCCAACCCAACCTTAAAGTTTGTGAACCCTAACCCAACCCAACCTAAGGTCTGGCTTAGATTTTCCAACCCTAGCCCACCACGATCGGGTTGGTCGGGTTGGTCAATTTCTTAAATTCTTTTATAGGTTGGAAAGATTACTAAATTTTTTCATATTAAAATAATTTATTGGTCAATACAATAACCGTTATGCTAACCATTAAATAATAACTTCATTTCCAACACCTCGTGAAAGAAAATAAGATATTTTTATAATAAGGGAAAAGTTTATTAACTCAAATGCATGATTAAAGTTACTAAAGAAATAACCAAAAGTAATCGTCAAAGAAAATTCAATATCGACCAAATTACATAAAATGTCAAAATTTAATTTCAAGGGAATTTTGTAATCTCACACAAGTGTTGTAGTTTGCTAAGGACAAATATCTATGGGTTGCCTCATTTACCAAAATGTAGTGTGGATGTTTGTCAATGTACTAATACATATGTAGTTTGTATGTCAAGTTCGGGTGGGTCGAGTTGGGCCGAACCTCAAACCTAGCTCTGAAAGGGCTAACCCAACCCCGGGTTCGAGTTGAGCAGGGTTGAACCCGCCCAAGTTGCAGTCCTACTTAGGGATGAGCTAAATTCCATTTGATCGGTGGTCTCTAAAATTCTGCCACTACTGTGGTCCGTCATCAACAGTGATGACAGCGTCCTCAGATGGAGTAAACCTTCAATGACACTACAATCAGCGATGCCGCTGACTTCAGCCAATATGAGCCACATGGCACATTCTTAAGAGGATACTGACCATATGGACGTTTGGCCAATCACTAGGTGGACCTACAAACCAAAAATCAGCCTGATAAGTGATTAAAAACCTTTGGATATTTGTACCCAAATAATACTCAAAAATGCTCAGATTCCTACGGTTAAAATCAACCCGTGAAAATCACTTCAATCCAAGGCATATGAATCAATGATCAGGTTTATTTTTGGTTTGTAGGTCCACCTAGTGATTGGCCAAACATCCATACGGTTGGGAGTAAAACTTGTCACACGATGTTGTGACCGAAGCCTGTCACAAGCCACAATACGAGCCACATGGCATACTATTAGAGGGCACTGACCATATGGATGTTTGGCCAGTCTCTCGGTCAATCTGCAAACCAAAAATCAGCCTGATTAGTGATTTACAACCTTTAGATCTTTGCACCCAAATAACGCTCAATAATGCTCAAATTCCTACGATTAAAATCATTCCATGCGAATTTGAGCATTATTTGGGGTACATGATTGAAAGGTTTGAAATCACTAATCAGACTGTTTTTGGGTTTGTAAGTCCACCTAGGGATTGGCCAAATATCCATACGGTCGGCAGCGTTCTCTAAATATGTGCCACATGGCTCATATTGTGGGCGGTCAGGGCTCATGTGACCATTGGCGGTCATGTAAGTTTTACTCCATCCCTAGGTTGACTACAGTATTAGCCATGGTCAACAACCACTTAAACTTGACGAATCCATGTTGGTCGATTAAAAACTAAGTAATAAGTCTTCACCTAAGAGAAAAACTCTCTAATTTTATTAATCAAATATCAAATCTCACATATTTTTGTTTTCACATATCTATATAACAAAACAGGATAGTTGTCTCCCCACTTATATCCCCTCTTATCCGGCTTCATAAAGGATGGCCGAGATCTTATCACACCAAATGGACGGTGGATCTCAGCCACTCACACCCAATTTTGACAAACGCTTTGTCTCATAGTGCCGTGGGCAAGGGTCACCTACTATTTACCTACATATAAGGAATGATATGGGTTGGATTTACATATAGGCCCAAGGGCCAGGCTCAGGAGCCTTACTTTTTATGCCTCGAGAGGGGTGGTACCGTTAAAACGGATTGAAACGGTCAGGGACAAAAATGGAAAAATGAATTTTAATGATTTTAACGGAAGAAAGTGGTGCTGAAATTCAAATTTTAAAATTTTAAATTTTAGAATTAAAAAAAAAATAGAATTTAACGGAAATTTAATTATTTTCTTATACACCTCTTATCTTATACTAGTGGGTGCCCCGTGCCATCGGCACTCCTCGACAAAGACTTTGCCAAAATCAGGTGAGTGGCAAAGATCCACCGTCTATTTGGGGGAGGATTAGATTTCGGCCCTTTTTTGTTGATGCTTATAGGAGGTATAAGTAGGGAGACAACCAATGTGTTTTGTTATATAGAATAGTACATGGCCCATGCCCACGACACTCTCCAACAAAAGCGTTTGCAAAAATTGCGGTACTCAAACGGTATAATGGACTGGGGCGTTACCGTTTTTTCCATAATAACGGCTGCTATAACGGATTGTAATGCACAGAGGGAGAAATGGAAAAATAATAGAAATAACAAAAAATAACGGTATTGAAATTTAAATTTTGAATAAATTGAGGTCATATGAGGCGGATTGAGTGGCTGAAATCTAAATGTCCACATTAGATGGATGGATAAGATAAGATAATACAATTGAGTTATGAAGCATAGTGGATCTCAGCCACTCATTATTGAAGCCATATAAGATAAGAGGGGTATAAGAAACCCATTAATTTTCGTTAAATTCTTTTTTTTTTTACTTTTTAAATTTTCAATTTTCAAATTTCAAATTTTAAATTTTGAATTTCATCAGCACTTTTTTCCCTTAAAATCATAAAAATCCATTTTTTCCCATTTTTGCCCCTGGGCGTTTCAATCCGTTTTAACGGTAACATCCCTCTCGAGGCATAAAAAGTGGGGCTTCTGAGCTTGCCCCTTGGGCTATATGTAAATCCAACCCATTTCATTCCTTATATGTAGATAAATAGTAGGTGACCCGTGCCCACGGCACTCATCGACCAAGCGTTTGTCAAAATTGGGTGTGAGTGGCTAAGATCCACTGTCCATTTGGTGTGATAAGATCTCGGCCATCCTTTATGAAGCCGGATAAGTGGGGGAGACAACCGTCCTGTTTTGTTATAGAGATGGCTTGAATAATTAGTGGCTGAGATCCACTATGCTTCATATCGATGGCTGAGATTAACTCCCACCCGATTTTGACCAACACTTTGTCAGAAAGTGCCACGGGCACAAGCCACCCACACATATATCAAGACAACTCAGTTGTATTCTCTTAGCTTATCCATCATCTAATGTGGACAGTTAGATAAAGAGTGGTCGAGATCAAATCCATCAATCTAATGTGAACGGTTAGATTTCAGCCACTCAATCCACCTCATTTGACCTCAATTTATTCAAAATTTGAATTTCAACACCGTTATTTTTTGTTATTTTCCCATTTCTCCCTCTGTACGTTACAATCCGTTATAATGGAAAAAACAGTAATGCCCCAGTTTGTTATACCATTTGAGTGACGAAGGCACCCAATATTTGCAAACGCTTTTATCGGAGAGTGCCGTGGAACGGGCCATTTACTAGTCTATATAACAAAACATGACGGTTGTCTCCCCCTCTTATCTGGCTTCATAAAGGATGGCCGAGATCTTATCACACCAAAAGGACGGTGGATCTCAGCCACTCACACCTAATTTTGACAAACGATTTGTTGTTGAGTGCCGTGGGCACAGGTCACCTAAATGGGTTGGATTTACATATAGCCCAAGGGTCAGGCTCAGGAGCCCACTTTTTATGCCTCGAGATGGGTGTTACTGTTAAAACAGATTGAAACGGCCAGGGGCAAAATTGGAAAGAAAATATTTTAACGAAAAAAAGTGGTGCTGAAATTCAAATTTTAAAATTTAAAATTTGAAAATTAAAAATAAAATAAAAAATTAAATTTAACAAAAATTTAATGGTTATCTTATTCCCCTCTTATCTTATATGGCTTCAATAATGAGTGGCTGAGATCAACTATGCTTCGTATCGATGGCTAAGATTAACTCCCACCCGATTTTGACAAACACTTTGTCGGAAAGTACCGCGGGCATGGACCACCCACGCATATATCAAGACAACTCAGTTGTATTCTCTTATCTTATCCATCCATCTAATGTAGACGGTTAGATAAAGAGTGGTTGAGATCAAATCCATCAGTCTAATGTGGACGGTTAGATTTCAGCCACTCAATCCGCCTCATTTGACCTCAATTTATTCAAAATTTAAATTTCAACACCGATATTTTTTGTTATTTCTGTTATTTTTCCATTTCTCCCTCTGTGCGTTACAATCCGTTATGGCAGCCGTTATAATGGAAAAAACAGTAACGCCCCAGTCCGTTATACTGTTTGAGTGCCGAAGGCACCCAATTTTTGCAAACGCTTTTGTCAGAGAGTGCCGTAGGCATGGGCCGTTTACTATTCTATATAACAAAACACATTGGTTTTCTCCCTACTTATACCTCCTCTTATAAGTATCAACAAAGAAGGGCCAAGATCTAATCCTCCCCTAAATGGATGGTGGATCTCCGCCACTCACCTGATTTTGGCAAATTCTTTGTCGAGGAGTACCGATGGCATGGGGCACCCACCAGTATCCTATAAGCAATGAAAACTACTCCAATTGGACTTGAAAACGCTTTCAAACTCTGTCCTAATCCTATGAAGACTTAAAAGAACTAATTTCTAAACAAATAAGACTAAAATAAATCTAAAAACAAATTGCAACCTAAGGTAATTCATACTTCTCCTATCTTCTAGAACCCTTTAGATATATTTAAAAGTTGACTCGTTGAGTAGCTAAAAACCAAGTCAATAGCTCGAGTCTACTTGGAATCCGATCGAGCCGAATTAATTAGACCAAGTTCCAAGTTAATTCATCAAGTTTTAAAATTCCGACCCAATCTTGGTAAAAGACACATAAGTTGGGTCTCATCTTAAATCTAACCCGCTCTATTTCATGCCCTAAGTAGAAGTCCTCCCATATTTATTTATTTATTTGATATCGAAGGGTATCCCCACAGCTCATTGGATGGGACTAATCCCTACGGTTGTACATACCGACCCCACGGAAGTTTCCCATACATACAAGTGGGTTAAACAGGAGGCCAGGCAGTTTCGAACACACGATCAAAGGGAGCAAACCCTTGGATCAAACCCCTATCGCAGTTTTACTGCTGCACCAACACGTACCCTTAGAAGGCCTCCAATATTGTGACCCATTGGGCCCCATTTGCTAGGTTCTTGCCCAATTATGCATATTCTAATCCTTAGGTTCACGCTCAATTCATGGGTCTTATGATTGTCACCTAAGCGTGATCTAAAGGAAGCCAAGCTTGAAAGTCTATTGAATCATTTCGACCCATTTACAACCGTACTACTTCTAAGCATCACCCTTTTTTTTTTTCCGTAGGCAAAGGTTTGGACCACAAAGACCAGCCATTAAGGCAAACATGGGCTAGTTGAACCTTGGACCACCCACAAGGGGAGGCTACACATGTGGTAGAAAAACACATGCATTGATTGACCAGTATGACCATGGGGAATACCAATGACCAACATCATATCAACCAACCACTGAACTCTATTAAAAAGGCAAAAATTCAATTAAATTTTGGGTCGGGCTCAGGGGACCCCCATTTTTCTGACCCCTCTCGGTGTTTGTGTGCTCGGTGGTGGGTTTCAAGAATCCAACGGTGGTTGTCAGCACCGAACTGGCATCACAGGGCTTTACTGTTATAATTGCTGTTATTTTGGTTATAATGACCGTTTTTTAAACAATGGTCACCAACACTCGCCACATATACATCAGAGATGAGGCCCATATGATTTGAAATGGCCAAATTTAAAAAAAAAAAAAAAAAAAGAGGTATGTGGGCCCACCTAAGGAGATACCAACGCAATAATTTGGCACACAGGCCCACTGTCGTACTAGTGCTCAATTATGCAGTCTTGCACAAACGCTTCGACGCTGAATCGCTGATGCCCTTTACCATAATTGTGCCCATCTTGTCCGGTGTAGTACACATTGAGAAAATGTAATGTTTGTCGGGTAAAACTTTGATGACAGTGACCTGTCATAGAAGCGCGTGAAATTTAATGAGTTCTCGGCAATTCAATGCACATGCACTGCATAGGACTAATCCCTACGGCCCCACGGAAGTTTCCCATACATACAATTGGGTTAAACAGGAGGCCGGGCAGTTTCGACAATAATGTACCACATGGCAAAGGGTGGGGTGGTGATCCAGGCTAGGGAGCAAAGTTTTTCTCTACAAGACCTAAAATAAAGACTGCGTGGATGTTTAGGCCACCCATTAGTGGATACACTAATACCCATCAAAAATCATTCTGATCGGTATTCTCTAACCATTTGATATTATCAATTTTTAAGGAGCGAATCTAGCCGTTGGATGCAGACATTTTTTTTTACTATATTCAAAGGCTAGAAATCATTAATCAAGCTGATTTTTTTGTTTGAATATCTACTAAGGAGTGGGCTAAAGCCGCTAAACATCCATTCGGTCAGTGGGCCCAGAGGGTAGAGCAGGTGAGTAGTCCTGACCCTGCGCTAAACATCCATTCGGTCAGGCCCTGCGCTTCCTGACGCGTAGTCCTGGCCATCTGGGCCCAATAACCCTTGGGGTTGAGGGAAGACTTCAAACTCGGGGGGACAAGGACAACACTAACATCTTTACATAGGGCAATTATGGCAAAGCGAGCCCCATTCAAGATAAATATATGGTACATGATTCTGAATCAGAACATTGCAAAGGAATTCATTAATTGCCAGGTGGAATACTCTTTCGGGCTGAATATTTAGCCCACCTTTATCCGTTGGATTTGAGTACTTCTTTATAATGGGCTTGGAACCAACCCATTAGCCTGTTCATGAAGCCCACAATGAAGAGTGTTCAAACCCAACGGCTAAAAAATCACTAATCAAGCTGATTTTTTATTTGTAGATCCACCAAGGTGTGTGCATGATATTCACGTAATAATGGCTGTTATTTTCATTATAACCACCGATTTTAAACCATGGTCACCCGACAAAATAGCCACATATACATGAGGAAGTGAGGCCCATTAGATTTGAAAGGGGAACATCTTTGATCGATGGTTTCTGAATGTGGAGATATCAAAACATCTCACTAGACAAAATCGCCACATATACATGAGGAAGTGAGTAAAACTTCCGTCACAGTGTGTGGTGACCAAAGCCGGTCACCATGCATAATACGAGCCATGTGTCACACTATTAGAGGACGCTGACTGTATGGATGTTTGTTCAATCACTAAGTAGACTTACAAACCAAAAATAAATCTGATCAGTGATTTCTAAGCATGGGATTGAAGATCATGGGTTGACTTAAACCGTAGAAATTTGAGCACTTTTTAGCGTTCTTTGGGTGCAAAGATCCAAAGGTTGTAAATCAATATTCAGGTTGATTTTTGGTCAAAATCAGATGCTTCTGTCACAATGAAAATCACAGGCCACATGGCACTCTTAATGAATGCTGAACATATGGATGTTTGGCCGGTCACTCAATGGATCTCTAAAACAAAAATCAGCCTGATTAGTGATTTACAACCTTTGGATCTTTGCACCCAAATAATGCTCAAACTTCTACGGTTAAAATCAACCCATGCAAATAACTTCAATCGAATTGCTTAGAAATCACTAAACAGGCTGATTTTGGTTTAGAGGACCACCGAGGAACTGGCCAAACATCCATACGGCCAGTGACCACTAAAAGTATGCTACATGGCCTGTGATTTTCATTGTGACAGAAGCATCTGTCAGAACGCTGTGATAGAAGTTTTACTCTAGATATTTGGCCAGTCCCTCGGTGGACTTGCAAACTGAAAATCAGCCTGATTAGTGATTTACAACCTTTGGATCTTTGCACCCAAATAACACTCAATAATGCTTAAATTTCTACGGTTAAAATCTACCCATGAAAATAACTTCAATCTCACTCTTAGAAATCAATGATCAGGTTTATTTTTGGTTTGTAGGTCCATTTAGTGATTGGACAAACATCCATAAAATCAGAGACCTCTAATAGTATGGCACGTAGCCGGCACTGTGACCGAAGTTTTATTTCGAGGAAGTGAGGCCCACATGATTTGAAAGAGGAACATTCGTGATGGTTTCTGAATGGGGTCGGGCTCCGTTGACAGATATAAAATGACAGGGACACAATATAAGCCACGTGGTACACTGTTACAGGACTCTGACCGTATGGATGTTTATCCTATCCCATGGTGAACCTACAAACCAAAAATCAGCCTGATTAGTTATTTATAGGCTTTGGATTGGACTTATTTTCATGGCCCGATCTCAACTGTCGGAATTTGAGCAGTATTTGAGGTACGAAGATGCAACACTTATAAATCACTAATCAGACTGATTTTTGGTTTTTAGGTCCACCATGGGATAGGACAAACATCCGTACGGTCAGAGTCCTGTAACAGTGTGCCACCTGGCTTATATTGTTTTCCTGTCATTTTGGCTGTCATTTTATATCTGTCAACTGAGCCCGGCCCGAATGAATGCGGAGATATCAAAAGATTCAAAACATTTTTCTCCCACTTGCCAGCTGTCGCAGTTGTGCTCAATTATGCAAGTCATGTACTGACGTTTGATGCGGACACCATGCTGTGATTGTGTGATTTGCAATCCGATTGTGACAGAAGTTTTACTCCAATCATAGAAACCTTGTCCATATGTAATTAAATGCACTGGCGTTTTTTTTATAAGGACAATGTTACCTCAAGGATAACCGGACAAAAATATGTCCGGTTGAGGCCACTGACCATTAGATTCAACAGATCCATGGTCTACCAGACAACAACCACGGAAATAAAAGTAAGTGTTGCCGATTTCTTGAATCCAACAGTCAATTACCTCAACGCATGTATTTTTGTCCAGACCAACCAAAAAATTCCACGTGTCAGTTTTGGAGCCCTCCCCTTAAATTAGACGATTATATCATCCAACCAGATTGATTTTTGGCTTTGGATATCTCCTGGGAAGGCCCCACAGACGATGGATTCTTCCGTCTCGATGTCCCTTCTGTGTTGTGTCACACTGTCTCAATCATGGATACCGTCAAAATAAACTCCTTTTTTAAAAGTACATGGAAAATTAGCTATTTAAAAATTACTCCTCTAACTTCAATAGGAAGATGTGGGGTCCCAATTAGATATGTGCTCATGTTACTGATCCAACGGTCAGGAGCACTATTAGGTGGAAAATAGTAAAATGTTGCCTCACGACATCAAACTGGTGTACAAGAGTGGGCCCAAAGTACTTTTTTTGTTTTTGAAATATTCCCCTTTCAATCACGTGGTTCCATCTCGTATGTATATCAATGCCAAATTTTGCTGTCGTGGAGTGTCAGATTAGAAAATGTTTGTGATGTCGTCCTCATGATTCACAGCACTCACAAGCCCCCAAGAGCATCTGGATCACTAGACTCTGTTGATATTCTCCACGATCTAAAAGTACCACAGATGGGAGTGCCATCCTTTTTTATTAGGAACAGGATCTGCTCCCACTTGTCTTTTTCGACGGGCCTATCAGGACTTGTCTTCTCCAACGTGAAATTCATTGGCAAAAAGCGAATGCCACCTCATCATTATTACCACCGTTTGATTCTCCAAATCCACGCCCAAGTCCCGGGAGCCGAGTAAAACTTCTGTTACCGCATTACGAGCCACGTGGCACACTCTTAGTGGATGCTGACTGTATAGATGTTTGGCCAGTCCTTCGGTGGACCTGTAAACCAAAAAAGATGTAACAAGGTGTGGCTGAAACTTTTTCAAATGCGGAAGTCATCTGGGCCCACTGACCGCATGGATGTTTATCCCACCCGTTGGTGGATATACACACCAAAAATCACCTTGATTGGTAATCTATAACCATTAGATTTTAGCACTTTTAGCACTTTTTTAGTTCTTACAGCCGTTGAATGCAACCATTTTTTCAGTACTAAAATCACCGGCTATAAATCATCAAACAAGGTGATTTTTTGTATGATGTCTAGAAATCACTAATCAGGCTGTTTTTTTTGGTTTGTAGGTCCACCTAGGGATTGGCCAAACATCCATACAGACATTTTGGGAGGTCCCCTCCCCATGGCACACTACCTGCTGCTCACAAAACCATGGATGCAAAAAAATTCGCTGGTCCGGGGTCCTTCAAACTTTGAAGGTCCCCCTGCCAAAATGTCTGACACGTACTTCAAGGCCTAAACCCAACCCACGTTAACCCCTTAGTTAGTTGGTTAAAGGTGGTTAACAAAAGGTGGGTGTCAAACATTTTCAGAGGGGACCTTCAAAGTTTGAAGGTCCGGGACCAGCGAATTTTTTTTCTCCATGGTTCAGCTCTTGGTGGACCTACATACACCAAACATCTATAAGGTCAGTGGGCCTAAAAGAATGCTCCATGTGGTATTTTGAGATGTGAGACTTCAAACAAGGGGACAACAATTTTTTTTTTCTCCACTCCTGCGTGCATGGTAGTGGGTTATTTATTTATTTATTGGTTGGAGAAGAGTAAGGACAGTGGAGTAGTTTTGCACATGGTTTTAAAAATAGCTGTTATAACGGAAATAAGACTATTATAATGGTAATTCCCCCACCCCGTTATGTTATTTAAAAAATGTTATCTTACCGTTATCGAGGTTATTTTAAATAAATAATAAATTCGTAGTATTCTATTCTCGCCTCTTTTGAATCTGTGTGACTGATTGTATCTATGATAAGTGGGTTATAACGGACATAACGTTAGTTTATGGCTATTCGTTTTAATGGTAAACGGACGATTTAAAACCATGGTTTAGCAAACCATTTACGTATAGTAAAAGGGAAAAAATAACCCGTCTAAACAAAAGTAATTTGCCTCTTTACATGGGTAATTATGGAAAGAATGTTGGTTGACGATGGCTCGGGATTAGGGGAGTCCATGGGTCGGTTCCGGTTCAGTTTCTAAAGTGCCTAGAACCAGACGTAAAATATTCGGTTCTTATTAGCTCTAGTTTTTATCAGTTTCAATTCTTGAAATTAATAACGGATCAGGAATTGGAACAGATTGTTTGGTTCTGGTCAGTTTCATTTCTGGTTCCGAGTACATCAATTCCAATCTGTTGGACATTTCCATTAATTTAAGCTAAAGGCAACTTTAAATCAAGGTTTTAAAGGGGCCATTATAATGGTATAACGGACTGTAGGCGTTACCATTTTTTCCATTATAATGAAAACAATGCTCAGAGGCAAAAATGGAAAATAACGGAAAAATGGGGCCAGGATTCAAATTTTGAATTTGAGTTTCAGATTTTCAGACAATGGAAAATAACAAAAAAATAACGGAAATAATGGCCATTTTTTCCAGAAAATAACAGTCGTTATTTTCATTATAATTTCTGGGCATTTTAACGGTAGGTAACAGGGGAGGTCCGAATCCGTTAGTAAGATTTCATTAGTCAACGGTATTGAATAAATTGATAGCCTAATGGGGATCAGCTAGCAAATAATGATCACATGGTTCATGGACCCTGTCACGGTGCATGATGATGTCATTTTTTATTGGTCAAGTCTAATAGACTTACTTTACTAATTAATTAACTAAACGTTAAAACTGATTTAGTACAATTTTGACCAATGACAAAATTGACACCATTGTGCACCATGACAACATCTTTGGACCCCGGACCATGTGATCATTATTCCCCTTATAATAATAGAGGTGTTTAAAAGGGGCCGTTATAACGGTACAATGGATTGGGGGCGTTACTGTGTTTTTTCTGTTACAACGAATTGTAACAGTCAAGGGCAAAAATGAATATTCTTGATTGAAAGCGAATTAATTTCTTCTGCCCATTTCATTTATGCCATCCCCATCTGAAATCTGAAAAGGAGAGGTAAAGTACACCAAACGTAACACCCAACATGGCAGCTCAAATGGTTGGTGTGTATCCACCTCTTTCCAGAGGTCGTGGGGTCAAACCCACACAGGTAGGTTTCCTCCTTTGAGCAGTGTGCCAGGAGTAGAAATCCCCGTACCGGCTTGACCGGGTCCAGGTTTCACCTGACTTCATCCGTGTGGGAGGCCCACGATGGTAACTACGAAGACAAAAAAAAAAAAAAAAGTACACCAAACGTAAGTAAATTCAAAATATCTAGCAACTGCCCAAGGTCTATTAATATTGTTCACCAACTCATCAACAGCTCATCAATGTAAACATGTACATTATGCTGCTGCGGATCCAGAAAAACTTTGATGAGGCCTGTGACAGCCTATGAGATCTTGCCACGTACCCATGTGATTGTTTTTTAAGATGTTTTAATTCCTTATTGCAAAGCAAAGGGTATGTGGAAAAAAGCACTCTGAGTTCGAGCCGAGAACTCAAGTACAATGTTTTTTTAATGTCAGCCAGGTGGAACATTCTTTCGAGCTCACTGACCCATGAATGTTTGGCCCACGTTTATCCGTTGGATTTGAGTAATTCTTCATCACGGTCTTGGATTGGCCTGTTCATGAATCCCAATGAGGCAGAAGTGCTGAAATCCAACTGCTAAAAATCACTAACCAAGCTGATTTTTGATTTGTAGGTCCACCAAGGTTTGGGGATGGGAACAGTGGGCTCAAAAGAGTATGCCACGTGATATTATATTAACTTACACTAGGACTATAACATCCTTGGAACCGTCGGATTTGAGTTGTAATGGAATACAGTTTTCATCCGTTTAACTCAATTGCAACAGTTGGCCCACCTAATGTAAGGCTCAGATATAAAACCATGTGTATGATTTTGATCCCAAGCACCACCACCAAGCTCTATCATCAGATTAATTTGTAGGTCCACCAAGGGGTGGATCATACATTCATGGTCAGTGGCCCCCAAAGATTGTGCCACGTGGCATTTTGAAAGGGCTCGTATCAAACTTTGTTCAGGAATCTAGACAAGCTGGTCATTAACGCTAAGCTTAAACGAGAAGTAGCGTCCCATGGTCCCACCGGAAAACAAAAAGAAAACGAGAAGTAGAGTCATACAGTCAGACCAACCATTCTCTCTCTCTCTCTCTTACCGTTTCCCGGTTTAATAGCTCCAGATACACAAACCACCACTCTCTCTCTCTCTCTCTCTTGCGATGATCTGAAGATCTGTCGAGGCTCTAGCGAAGCTCTTGGAACCCTAATAATGGCGATAGAAGCCAACGAAGATGTAGAAGCTCCGCCTATGAGCGAGCCACTACTGGACCATCACAACCAGTTACTGTTTCGTCGATCCACCTCGAACACTACTTCACAGGTTGCGATCGTTGGCGCAAAAGTATGCCCGATCGAGAGCTTGGATTACGAGTGAGTTCCGCAGTGATTTCGATTGATTGATTTCCTCTCATTTCCTCTGCTTTTTTCAGTGAATTCTTAATAAGGACCTGTTTGATTGTGCGAAAAATTTCAGGATAATTGAGAACGATTTCTTCAAGCAGGATTGGAGGAGCCGCCGAAAGATCCAAATTTTCCAGTATATATTCATGAAGTGGACGTTATGTTTCCTCATCGGTATTTTAGCTGCCCTCGTCGGATTCTTCAACAACCTTGCCGTCGAGAACATTGCAGGAATTAAGTTTGTGGTTACGTCAAATATGATGTTGGCGAGGAAGTAAGTATAATTTTTCTCGGATCCAAAGATTTATTTATTTTTTCTTGTTTTTGTTTTCAAATTTCTGTCTTTTCGGTTCCAATATATTGAATTGTGTAAATTTCGTGCAGGTTTTGGTTTGCTTTTGGGGTTTTTGCGGTTTCTAACTTCGTTCTCACTCTGTTCTCATCGATCATCACGGCTTTTATAGCGCCCACGGCAGCTGGCTCTGGTATACCAGAAGTCAAGGCTTACTTGAATGGCGTGGACGCCCCTGGAATTTTTTCTCCACGGACTCTGGTCGTAAAAGTAAGATTTTTGAGATGCCTTAAAGCTTCTGACTCAAAATTCTCCTAGAAATTTTCTTGGTTTGATTCATTATATCTATCAATTGGAAGTAGATCTGTATAGTGTTGGGAATGCTCAGTATATGGGATATTGAGATCAAATCCACATTATATTGAAATGCTCTCAATTTTTCATGTTTGTGAGTGGGATTTTTCATATGGGTGAGTCACCTTGTTGACATAAATAGCCCATGCCTTATTGAGTACGCAATGATATTCCTAGTCTGGGAGGACTGATGCATGTTGTGTTGTAAACTAGATTGTCACCATAACTGTAAGATTGAGAGAGAGAGTGGAGAGATTAGAAAGAGAAGAAGAAGTTTGAAGAGAGAATGAAGTGATTGAACTTATTGTTCAATCTCTTCTCAAGTGATATATATATGTCGGGGAAGATCCCTCGTACAAGTACAATAGAAATAGTGGTGGGTTAAGTGGGGGATCCACATAACGCACAGACTAAGAAAAAAGAGTTTGTGAGTTAAGTGGGTGGGACCCACACTTAACCCACAAACATAAAGGACATATCCTCCCACGTGAGGCAGTGGGACATAGCCCACTAAGTGCACTCCCACGTAGGGCCTACAATCCAACAAGTCCAACACTCCTCTCATGTTGGTGCGAAGATATTCATCATGTCCAGCTTGCCTATCAATGTATTAAGGATTAACATATTGACTCCCTTAGTAAGTGTATCTGAACCTGCTCCTGAGTCTTTACATAAGGTGTGCAAATTAATCCCTGCTAAAGCTTCTCCTTGATGAAGTGTCAATCTACCTCAATATATTTCGTCTTGTCATGTTGTACTGGGATGTGAGTTATGTTAATGGCCGCTTTATTGTCACAATAAAGGCTCATTGGTTCTATCATCTTGATTCTCAGTTCCTTGAGCATGATCTTTAACTAGAGGAGTTCACACACGCCATGTGCCATGGGCCGAAACTTTGCCTTTGCACTGGATCGGGGCTACAACAGGCTGTGTTTTGCTGTGCTAAGAAATCAAATTACCTCCAACAAAGATGCAGTAACCTAATGCGGACCGTCTATCAGTAACTTCCCCTGCCCAATCTGCATCATTGTATGCTTCCACCCTAAAATGTCCATGGCGTCCGAACAATATGCCTCGACCTAGAGATCCCTTGAGATATCGCAGTACTCTGTGAGCTACCTCAAGGTGTAGTGACTATGGTGAGTGCATAAACCGACTAATGACACTCACTGCATAGGCAATATCAGGCCTTGTGTGAGCTAGGTAGATCAATTTGCTAACCAAACGCTGAAACATGGCTGCATCCTCAAGGAGATCACCATCCTCGGAGTTCAACTGATGGTTCTGATCTATAAGAGTCTCTGCAGGTCTTGCTCCCAAGTACCCAGCTTCAGTCAACAAATCTAAGACATACTTCCTCTGAGATATAAAGATCCATTTCTGTGACCTATCGACCTCAATCTCTAGAAAGTATTTTAATGGTCCTAGATCCTTTGTTTCAAACTCAGAAGACAAGAAAGTCTTTAGCTGCTTGATTTCTGTTGGATTACTACCCGTGATGACAATGTCATCCACATAGACAGTCAACGCTGTGGTACGGGTCTACTGGTGCTTCACGGTGTGTGATCTACCTGACTCTGTATATACCAACTCTTCTGACCACACTACTGAATGTCTCAAACATGCTTGAGGATACAAAGCTTTCTTCAGTTTGCACAACCTGTTTTTACTTCCAGAAAGTTTCAATCTAGGTGGCAACTTCATGTAAACTTCCTCTGTCAGGTCTCCATGTAAGAAGGCGTTTCTTTTTTTTTTTTAATAAGTGGGAATGTATTGATAAGAAGAGAAGTACAAAAAGGCCTAAGAGGTCGAGATGACCATCCATAGACAAAGACGCCAACACACAGCGCCAAAAGAGAAAAAGAAAAACATCAGAAGGATTAAGCTAGATACAAATCGCATCCCAACGGAAAACAAAGTCCTCAAAGAATAGGCCCCGGCACTCCTTGAAAAGTTTGGACCATAAAAATAAGAGACCCTTGATGTTCAAAATGATGTTCTTCACCGAGATCTCCCTATTCATAAACACCCTGAGATTGCGCTTCTTCCACAAGCCCCAGCAGATCGCGAAAGGGAGCAGACGCCATAAAATGCGGCCTCTACCAGAGAAGGAATGAGTGGTCCAACAGTGAGTAAGCTGCATCAGTGTGAGGGGAAAAACTCAAGCCATGCCGAATTCAACCATGAGGGCCGCCCAAACCTCCCTAGCCACTGTGCAGTGTATGAATAAATGATCAATTGACTCCCCGCTCTACTTGCACATGGAACAGAAGTCTACTATAACCATCTTGCGAGCTCTCAAGTCTCAAGTGATTTATAGTCAATATTTTGTTCAGGGAGGCAGCCCAATAAAAAAAGGCAGTCTTGGAAAGCATTTTGCTTCCCCACACAAGCAAGGTCGGGTAACTATCAGCACTAAACGGGAGAAGAGCTTGGTACATGGAGTGCACGGAAAATTTGCCGTCTCCAAATGCGTCTATTAGGAGCCTGGGAGGGAGAGTAGCACTCTTGGAGGCGTTGAAAAAGGTGGGACACCACTTCAATCTCCCAATCATTAAGTCTCCTCCTAAATCCAAAGTTCCATGCCATGTTCACCCCTTCATGAACCATACACTGAATCACCACTTGGTTCTTATAGTTATAATGTAAGAAGGCATTCTTTACATCCAGGTGATGTAAAGGGGCCATGACTTGTTTGCAACCAAGGACAGTAGAATTTTGATTGAGTTCATTTTGGTTACTGGTGCAAATGTCTCTTGATAATCAATCCCATAAGTCCGAGCGAATCCCTTTGCAACTAAGCTAGCTTTGTACCTATCAATGGAACTTTCGGCCTTATGCTTCACAGTGAAGACCCATTTACACCCTACAGATTTCTTCCCTCTGGGTAATGGAACAAGATCCCATGCTCTATTTTTTTCAAGACCATTCATTGCGTCTATCATATCCTCTTTCTACTTCGGGTGACTGAGAGCATCTGCAATGTTGCATGGCAAAGAGACAGAAGACAATGTACTAACAAAGTTCTGATAATATGGTGACAGAGACTAATAAGAGGCAAAATGAGAAATATGGTGCTTTGTACACGTACGCACACCCTTACAAGTGCAATGGGAAGATCCTCCTTTGGAGTAGGAGATTTTGGAGGCTCATGAACAATAACAGGGACAAAAGCAATACCTAGAGCTGGATCCGATGGTAGAGTGGCAGGAACAGAGTCAGTAACTTGTTCATTCTTCGTGGATCTAACGTAAAGTCGCATGTCTGCTACAGTAGTAGAAGTGTCCTTGTCAATAGTGGACTCAGGTTCCGGCATTAGAGTAATGACTATATCCGTGCCAGAAGACATAACAGGGACATGAACATGCATAGGAACTAGACTCTCTTCATCAATGCCATACTCACCCTGAAGAGAGTTCCGAACACCAGGGAATGAAAGTGACTCAGCAAAGATGATGCCCATAGATATAAAGCACCGACGAGTGCCTGGATGATAAAATTTGTACCCATTTTGATTCGAAGGTTACCCCAAAAAAATGCATTTCAATGCACGTGGATCTAATTTGTCATGGTAGTGACGATGAGCATGCACATTAAGCACACCCAAATATTTTTGGAGGAACAAGAAAAACATGACGATCGGGAACCAAAAGAGAAATAGGAGTCTGAAAATCGAGAACTTGGGATGGCATCCGATTGATAAGGTAGGAGGCAAGAAGAACCGATTACAACCAGTAAGATTTTGGAACCTGCATTCTCAGACGAAGGGTATGCTCAACCTCAAGAAGATGATTTTTTCGCCCGGCTCTCCCATTTTGTTGAGGTGTCAAAGGACATGAGGTTTGATGTACAATGCCATGAGAGGCAAAATAGTCTTTTATCTCCCCATCCAAGTATTCACCCCCATTGTCAGAACGAAGAATCTTCAGTGGAGTATCGAGCTGAGTGATGACCATCTTATGAAATATCTAAAAGATGGAAAAAACCTCGTCTTTGATTTTCAAGAGATACACCCAGGTACATCCACTGAAGTCATCCACAAAAGTAACAAATTAGCGATATCCAAATAAAGACGTCACTAGGGCCCCAGACATCAGAATGCACAATAGAGAAAGGAACATTGCTTTTATTTTCACTAATAGGAAAAATAAAATGACAATGCTTAGCCAGTTCATAAGTTTCATAATAAAACTGAACGGTGGACATAAAAGAAAAAGTAGGAAAGACACGCTTCAAAACTGACACATGGGCATGATCAAGCCGGTTATGCTAAAACATTAACTGGTCTTTATTGACTTGACTTCTATTACTGGTGTTAGACTGATGCGCTGATGGAGATACCGATAAATCCAGGAGGTACAAGACACTATCCTCATTTTCACTGCCAATAGTCCGCCTCGGCTCCAGATCCTCAAACACACAATGAGAAGGAAAAATGTTATACTGCAATTAAGACTACTAATAGACAACAAGTTAGCAGTAAACTGAGGAACATGCAGAACAGATGACATGGTTGGTGTTGGAGAGGCATGAACATTCCCTTTACCAGAAATAGAGGAAAGGGTGTCATCAGCAATCCTAACTTTGTCCTGACCATAACAAATATTATAACTGGAAAAAACAAAAGACATACCAATCATATGATTAGACGCCCCCGAATCGATGATCCAAGAAGGGTTGGAAGGAACAATATAGAGAGAGAAAGCAAACCCAGTACTTATCTGAGCAAAGGTAGATGTAGAAGTGGAAGCCTGGTCATTGAGTTGGGCCATCATACAACGAAGCTGCTCAAGATCTTTAAGGGTAAAATAGAGGAGGGAGGCATTGTGGGGGCAGTGTCCTGAGTCACTGAGTGTGTCGCAGGTGGCCCCTGTCTAGCTCTAGTGGAGAAGTTCCACCGAGAATCTGAAGATGTGCTCACTCGAAGCTAGAATGAAGGCCGGAGACGAATTGGAAAATTCGGTACTGTTCAACCATAGCTTTGAAGGATTTCACATCTGCAACACAAACAAAATGTGGGTTCTAAAACCACTTGTGTAGGTCGAGGTTGAGAATTGGGGGGTTTTAGATTTTAGGTTCACGGGTGGACCCGAGCTGACTGACTTTGGCCGTCTCGATGGGCTGGCTTGGCTTGTGCTCTAGCCTTACTGTGTAGCCTTCTTTCACTGTAAGTAAGGTAAGGATTGTTGGCATGCCTCCCATGAGAAGGCTGATAAGGAAACCTATGAGACCGCATTGTTCTAATGTTTTTCCTAAAGAGCAATCGATTACTATACTAGTGCATGCAAACTGAAATCTTAGAGCACTAGCTGGCTGATAGGTGCCCACCCAGGCCGGTATAACTCTGATAGTGGTCCATCTCTTCCCATTTGCTTCGTGGGGAAGCAAAATAGGTACCCAGCTTAATCCCCCCCTGTCGAAGACAAGCAATCCTTACTCCAACTTATAAAGCTTAGCAAAGTTTCCCATCTGTGAGTAGGTTTGAGATACAAACTCCCAACCCTCCTTCGCTATAGGTAGAAACATGAAACCTTTGCTGATCTAAGGTTGCATAGGGTGCAAAAGCCATGACATCACAGTTAAGTTTTCTATAACCCATTTCTTGTGAGACTTGTTAGTGGTAGCAAGTTCTTCAGCATCCCTAGTAAGATATTCGCTATAACCACGTCCTCTGATATACATAAGAGCAGGCGTCTTCCAGTCAAGGAAATTTGTTCCATCCAGTTGCACTGTAGTAATGCATAACTGTGGATTATGGTCTCTGTGAGACCCATGAGACAATGAACCATCCTCAATAGATGAAACTTCCGAGGAGCTCATCGCAGCGGAAGGCCGGAAAAAATGGAACTGTAGACCAGGAGATCCGAAAAATCCGAAATGAAGTTCGGAGGGTCCCTAGGGGCACAATAAGAGGTACAGCTAGGGTAGGGAGGCCCAGAAAAAAAATTCAAACAAATAAGAACACAAATTTTGCCAAGAGAGATTTGGGCGATTTTTTTAATCGAAGATCCGATGATCAGAAAAATCCCAAAATAGATCCTGTAGATCCCAAAAAGCCCTAAGAGAGGGGTGACTAGGGTAGAAAACCCTGGGATCGACACGTATCTCAAGGAAAATCAAAATCTAAAATTCCTCGATATACGTATTTTTCAGAAAAATTGAAAAAATCCAAGAGAAAGGGGATGCAATGGATCTCTGATTAATTGATAGCTAAAACTTATCAGGTTGATAGATCTTTGGTCTTTTTGCTTCAAAAAAGATCCATGAACCTCGCGCAGAGACCTTTTGCGATTTGCTCAAAGCTTGCCCAAACTCTGAATACATATATTTTTCGTAGATTGTAGAGATGACTTTAGGGGACAAGAACATAGGCCCTAGAGTGACCATGCTCTGGTACCATTTTGTAAACTAGATTTGTCACCAGAAGTGTAAGGTTGAGGGAGAGAGAGTTGAGAGATTAGAAAGAGAAGAAGAAGAGTAGGGTTTTGGAGAGAGAATGAAGTGATCGAACTTATTGTTCAATCTCCTCTCAAGTGAGATATGTATGCTGGGGAAGACCCCTTTTACAAGACTACAAGTACAATAGAAATAGTGGAGGGTTAAGTGGAGGACCCACATAACCCACGGACTAAGAAAAAAGACTTCGTGTGTTAAGTAGGTGGGACCCACACTTAACCCACAAACATGAAGGACATATCCTCCCCAGGTGGGGTAGTGGGACGTAGCCCACTAAATGCACCCCCACATGGAGCCCACAATCTAACAACATTGTTTTGTACATAGCATACCCTAAATTTTATAGTCTTGGTCCTTATTGCAATTATCATGAGCATAGTTAGCAAATCTAATGCAGGGGCATTTTCACACCGGGCTCGAGCGGAGCATCTTATGTAATATGGGGCACACTCGGCGTGGGGTGGCCTGTGTGATATGGGCCCACGAGGGGTTGTGTCAACCGAGAACCTAGATAGATCCTATGAGATAAATGAATTCAATCTCACGCTACCAACAGTCGCGGCTTTTGGGGAGTATTGGTTAAATGTCCTGCATCTAAATGGTATCAGAGCGGGAGGTCTCGTGTTAGTCTCCTCACCGGGGGTGATTAATGCAGGGGCATTTTCACATCGCGTTCGAGTGGGTCAGCCTGTATAAAATGGGGCACACTCGGGGTGGGGTGACTTGTGTGATATGGGCCCACGAGGGGTCGAGTCAACCGAGAACCTAAATAGATCCTATAAGATAAAGGAATTTAATCTCACGCTACCAACAGTCGCGGCTTTTGGGTAGTATTGGTTAAATGTCCTGCATCAAAATCGTGAAGTGGCAAAAATTCGCCAATTGAAAAATGCGAGTTTAAAACGATTTGGGTTCAAAAAAACAAAGTAAAAAAAAGCGGTCAAAAAGATGAGAACGTCAAAAGATCGATAAGCGAGGACTTCGGGTTTAATATTTTTCTATCCAAAACTACACTTAAAAAAACATATACATATATGTGCATATGAGCATAATGTATATAGATTGGGTGGTAATATAAGTATAATAGAACTGAAACTATATGATATTTTCCTTAAATCTAAGTAATATAAGCAACGCTAATAATTTCCAAAAATAATTTTCATTCATCAAGTTCTCCAAATGTGTAGGGATCGGTTAATCTTTTCTTAATATGTTTTTTAAACATAAAAATGGTGACATATATTATAAATAAAATTATTCTTTAATTTTTAAAACGAGAATAAGTTTCATTCATGAGATTTATTGAAAAATTTAAAATTACAGGGTTGTTTCAGATTATTGAATATTTCATGTTTTTTTTCTAGATGTTTTGAAAACACCATGATTTGAAATGTTTTTTTTTTTCAAAAGGTGTGATTGTTTTCAAAAAGTTGGGTTTTAAACGGAGATTTGCTAACTATGATTCATGAGATCATCCTGTCATTTATGTAATTCTTGTGCTTTTTTTTGCCCCTTTTGTATCATTAGCATAGAAAACTTTATTAACAACAAATTAGGGAAAAATAACAAGGACAATGAAACAAAAAAACACTCAAAAGATAAGGGTTAAACAGGCAAGCAAGGCAAATTACAAAGGATGATCCATGCATACATGTTATCCCTATCAACTCCTCCCTTTGCAAGTTTGTCCTCCAAGTCTCTCGCCGTTGGACAACTACAAATCTTGAATCTCTGTAAAGATGTGCCTTTGTCTTGAATTAGGTTTTCCCTAGATGCCCAACTGATTGTGCTGTTTGATACCCTCTTCATTGTGAAGGACTAGCGGAGGGCACATCTGGGAGAGAAAGTGGGAGAAAGGAAACGGTTATAGGAGAGTTGTTTTACAAAGGCTTTTAGGGGAGTATTTTAGGAGTGGGAACAGTTTTAGGTGAGTGATTTTCGGAGTAGGAACAGTTGCATGAGAGTTGAGGGTATTTTTGGTACATAAATTTTTATTTTCTTATCTTTACAACAATAAATTTAGTAAAAAGACATCTTCACCCCCTTCATTGTTATTAATCAGTTAAACAAAGATAAGGACGATTTTTTTGGAAAAAGTGTGGCAAAATGTAAACAACTGTTACCCCTACCGTTCCTTTTTTAAGTAGTATAGATTATTATTATAAGGAGAATAAAAAAGGAAAACTGGTGGTCGTTACTTTGATATTCTTTTCCATGACAATTAGTGATACAAATGGTGTTGCAAAATTGTTGATAGCAACTAAGGTGTAGACATTATGTTCTTTGGAAGGATAGATTGACCTCTACACCAAAATCTTGTGTCCAGCTCAATTAATTGATTTTCTAAACAATTCTTTTGGGTGAAAGGTCTGCCTAAGAACTGTTTTACTTATCCATAAGTTTTATAGAGTGCTTGATTTTAAGTGTTGTAAACTAATTTTGGGACTAGAGGAATGCTAGTAGTACTGGTTGGAGTGCAAAAAGCACCTACTCTCCATCTTCGTTGGACGTGTATTCATTTAAGGATGTTTGATAATTTACATACGGGCATTAGTGGGTGTTCTAAATTACCGGCAGATTGGGAAATCATTCATACATGGAGGGAAGCAAACAAACCGGCAGATTTTTTTATCTTCTTCTTGTTCCAATGGGAATTAGCTTATTTGTCTCCTGGGTTCCCAACTATGCTATGTAAATATGTAGAAGACGACAAATATGGATGTATAAACAAATGGGTTTGCCTAACAAAACACCCTTACATGGACATGTGTCCAATAAGCAATTAGGTGTTTTTTCCCTTTCTGCTCACGGGAGTACTGCTAACATTCTTCTTGAAACTATTTTTATACATCAGTACATTATTTGGTTGATTCATGCTTTTGATCCTATAAGGTATGAGAGAGCATCTTTGATATTTGTGGCAGAATAGAAACCTGTAATTTGATGCGCATTTAGCTTAACTGTCTTTATTATAAAATAATGCAGAGTTGTCAATCAATCAAAAGAGCATATTTGGAAGGTCATAGAGTGGATTGGATCTTCTATGTGGATTTTGATATGCCTCCCTCAGATTTGTTGGATTTGCATCCATACATTTCTAATGGTTATGCTCAAAAAGATTATCCAAATCATGGCAAAGGATAAGAGAACATCCCATTATTTAAAACTCAATTGTGTACTTGACAAACTCGATGCATGAACTTCCCTTGGGTTGTTTCTGGGGTTCCTTCAACCCCAGAAAAACTCAATGAGTTTTTAACAATTCTTTATATCGATATAAAAAATAGATTCTTTGCTTGGACGTCATCTTATTTGGAAAGCTCATGTCCCATCAAAAATTCGATTCTTTGCTTGGACGTCATCTTTGAACAAACTACTCACTTGCGACAATTTGATTGTTAGAAAATGGATTTTGGTAAATTATTGTGCTATGTGTAAGTCTAGTGGGGAAAGTACAGCCTATCTACTCTTACATTGTGATGTGGCCACATAGATCTGGTCGTATTTCTTGGCGCAGGCAGGCCTTCATTGGGCTATGCCGGGGTCCATTGGCGAAGTGCTAGAGGGTGGCCCATGATAGATCTCTCAGCTAGGGGCAAGATTTTGTGGAGGATGGTCCCGTTTGTGGTCATTTGGGGCATTTGGTGGGAGAGGAATAGGAGGGTCTTTAGAGGAGAAGAAGACTCGGTCCAAGACGTCATCATTAGTATTAAGGCTTCTCCCCTTAGTTGGGGAAGCATTTTTACAGAGTTGAGGGGCACCTTTTTTAGTGACATGGTCTTCAGGTTTGATACCTTGCTGAGGAGGTAGGGTCGGGAGTTTCTTTTGTTTTATTCTTATATGTTGTATCTGCTTTAGCCTTTCTAGGGCTGCCTTCTTTGCTCTCTTGAGATCTTCTTGATCTCTTCCTTTTTCACATATATATATTATCTTGATTTTCTCAAAAAAAAAAAAAGATTTGAACTAGGCCACCTAGCAAGGTGATTTTCCATTTAGGTCTAACAAATGAAACGGGCTTTGTATCACTACATTAGGCTTATGGTTTTCTGTATTGTTTATTACATCAATTGTATGACTCAATATTACTTGAATCCAATGTTGTAAGATATGGCATGGCCTAGCTAGTTGAACGAATGAACAGGCCCCTTAATTGGACCGGGTTAACATTGACTTGGCCAGATACTAAAAAACTGCCCTAATTTTTTCAACCCATCCAACCTGGCTGGTTCAACTGCTAATCCATTTGACCCGGATTAACAAAACTAATCCATTTGACCTGGATTCCATTGAACTGCCCGGGTGCGTGCAAAACTAAATAAAACTTTTTTTTTCTTATGTTACGTCTTGATTTTTCTTTTTGATAAATATAGAATTTATTAAGGGGCAAACGGCAACAAAGAAACCAAACAAGCCTAAGAGGTCGAGATGACCTACAAAAGACTATGACAACAACAAAGAAAAGGCAAAACCAAAGACAAATGCGACTAACGACCTTCTCTAGAGCACACAAGATCCCAATGAAACACGAAGTCTTCAAAGAAAAGACCTCTACGCTCTTGAAAAGCTTTAGACCACAGGAACATAAGGCCCTTTATGTTGAGAATAACCACTACTACCTCTTCTTCATTGCCTTTAAAAACTCTACTATTCCTCTCCTTCCAAAGGCCCCAACAGGCCACAAAAGGAAGAATCTGTCACTACACTTGCACTCCGGAAGAAAAGGCGTAAGTGCGCCAGCTCAAAAGAAGGTGTATCATGTTGTGATTTAGGTTGTAACCAATAGAGGAAGATTAAAGAAAGAAGAAGAGAAATAGTTGTAGAGGCGGAAGAGGAGATTAGGGTTAGAGAGAAAAGTTGTGGAAAAGAGAAGAGGTTGAACATTAGTTCAACCTCTCCCACACTGGTATATATATATATATATACACACACACACACACACACGAAGTAATGCTAATGGCGGTTTTGTTGTCACTATAAAGTTTCATCGGCTCTGCCACCTGAAGTCCCAGCTCCTCAAGCATAGTCCTCAACTAAAGAAGTTCACACACACCATGTGTCATAGAGCGAAACTCAACCTCTACACTAGATCGAGTTACAATTGGCTGCTTCTTACTGCGCCAAAAGATAAGGTTCCCTCCAACAAGGGTACAATATCCTGATGAAGATCGACGATCAGTAATTGCACCTGCCCAATATGCATCAGTATATGTTTCCACTCTAAAGTGTTCATGTCGCCCGAACAGTATGCCACGGCCTGGAGAGCCTTTGAGATATCGAAGAACTCTGTGAGCTGCTTCAAGATGTGATTGTGGTGCGTGCATAAACTGACTGATGACACTCACCACATAAGCAATATCCAAACGAGTGTGTGCTAAGTAGATCAACATGCCAACCAATCGCTGAAACATAGCAATATGTTCAAGAGAATCAGGGTTCTGATCTATCGGAGTCTCTATTGGTTGAGCTCCCAAATACCTAGTTTCACTCAGTAGATCCAATACATACTTTCTTTGAGATATGAAGATGCCTTTTTGTGACCGAACAACTTTATTCCCTAAAAAGTATTTTAGTAACCTTAGATCCTTTGTCTCAAACTCGGAGGATAAGGTCTTTAGTCGCTTTATCTCTATTGGATCATTCCCAGTGATGACAACAATGTCATCAACATAGACTATCAACGCTTTCATCTATGATGCTTTGAACCATTTTTGCCAAAAGCGGGATTTCTTTTTTAAAGTTACTCAAGAAGTGAGGCTTCTTTTCCCTAGAATAAAAGAAAGTTGAGTTCCTTTTCAGAACAACAAATTGGAGAGGTGTGTTTCCTGCTCGGCCCGAATGTTGGATGTCAAACAAATCTGGACCTGCATAGTTGTGAAATAGCAAAAAAATTCTTGACATGCACGGAGAACGTGAATGTTTTTCCATTGACACCTTCATCTCCTCCTCTTATTCAATACAATGATAGAGGATGACAGTGGAATTGGTAATAACATAGTCTTCACTACACTGGGAAGGGCACCCCCTAATTGTGTAGAAAACTACCCCTTGACTTGCATTTTCAAGTCCCTTTCCAAACCTCACCGACATTGGTGATGGCGGCAACGGCAGTGTGAGGCTAGTGGTGGCGGTTGTAGTTTATATGGCATTGGTGGTTGCAGAGTACGAACACATGTGTGCGTGTGTGTGTGTGCGTGAGGGGGAGGGAGGGGGGGGGGGAGGCGAGGAGAGGAAGGTGTTAGAGAGACAAGGATATTTTCGTCCTTTTAAAAACACACTAATAGAATGTGATGTTAGTCATGTCCCAGTGAGTCAATGGTGGTTGGATTGGGTCAAGGGGGTATTGCTAATTATTTTCAATTTTCAGGGGGTCTGTTACAAAAATACCCTTTTAAAAAAATCCTTCCTATGGTTATATTTTTCGGAAAATTGCAGAAAAGAAAACCAACTTTAATTCATTTACAAAAAAGAATACAAGTTTTCGCAAATCCCAAAAAAGAAAACGAAACGCTCTTTAAAAGGGCGTTTCATGACGTGGCACATGTTTATTAAAAAAACGTTCTTTAAAAGGGCGTTTTTTCTGACAAACGCCCTTTTAAAGGGCGTTTTTCAGTAATAAACGCCTTTTTGAAAAACGTCTGTCAGTGTCAGTCCGACATCTGACAACCTGACAGACGTTATTTTAAAGGGCGTGTGTCAGTAGAAAACGCCCTTTTAAAGGGCGTTTTTTTACTGACAAACGCCCTTTTAAAGGGCGTTTTTTGATACCCCAAATTTTACGCCTATTTTGGTGTACCCAGAAGATGAATCAATGGCTGATTTTTGGTGAGGATGATCTCTACGGTGAGGAGATCATCCTCACAAAAATTCAGATCATTCCGATATTCGTAGATTGGTTTAGAAGTTGAGGAATTATGGGACGTTTTTTTAAAATTTCTCAAGAATAAACGCCCTTTAAAAGGGCGTTTGTCAGACGTGTCAGCCATCAGTCATTCGTTAGTCAGTCGACGACTGATTGGACTGACAGCAGATGAAACGCCCTTTGAAAGGGCGTTTCGTTTTCTTTTTTGGGATTTGCGAAAAGTTGTATTCTTTTTTGTAAATAAATTAAAGTTTATTTTCTTTTCTGCAATTTTCCGTATATTTTTTCTTAACTATTTACTGTTCTTTTTTGTTTTCTAAGAACTAATTTTTTTAAATAAAACATAATTATGACATCACGAATAAACTGGTAGAACCAGATCATGTTTGCAAGTATTGGGTTTTGTTTCGGTGTTTTTGGACGAAAATGACCAAATTAGTGAAACCATAGTGACCATTTACTATGGTGAAACTTGGTTTCGGACAAAACTGAATGAAACATATATTGATTTGTCCTATGGCGAAATCAAAATGTTTTAGTTTGGCTTAAATTTTGAACCATGAACCAGATCGACCCAGGTTGGCTTTAGACCGGGTCGGGTTTAAAAACATTGCTTATATCATTGTCATTTTACCTATTAAGTTGTTTTTCAAAGGATGGTGGATGTAATTTGGTGACCACTGTAACTTTTGTAGATATGTGGTGTATGAGGCTAATCATGCAATCTATTTTATTTTTTTGATAAGTATCATGCAATCTAATTTAATCCCCCCTTTTGTACTATTTCTCTGCTTCTTCCACTTTTTCCAACTGCCTCCTTCATTTTTGTTTCATTTATCTATAATAGAATTTTATCTTACCCAAAAAAGAAGAGAGGGAGGAACAAAATGATCAATAACTAGCTGACTTCTTCAGAATTCACTAACTCAAGCATGCCATAACCACCTAATTAGCAATTGTCTAATTGAAACTCTTAATTGACTTAATGAAATCCTCCAGTCGAAAATTTTTATTGGTCCTTTGCTCTGTTTCCTCACATACTACCTCCTATTTTGATTCAGCAACTCTCTTACAAGTTTGTAGATTTGCCTTAATGTTCTTATATGCGTGTAATCAATTTTTTAAACATAGAGGCGTTTCAATGGCCTAAGGTGTGGGGTGTAAGCCTCACAAGGATGTTCTTTTAAATGAACAATAAAAATAAATAATATGTAAATAATAAAAATAAGATTAACTCAATAAAAAAGAGAAATTTAGGACAAATTATGAATAAAACATTGATCGATTTCATATGGGAGGAAAGAGATTTTCTGTTGCTGTTATTTAAAGCTAGAATAGCTTATTATTCTTTAACAGAGAGTTTGGGAGGAAAGCAATAGAAAAGGAAATAAATTAATTTTTTTCTGAAGTACGACACAAACCTTACCACCACAGTGCACGCCTTGGCACAATGTGTTAAAGAAGGCATGGGGCGTATGCCTCTTTTAAAGCTTTCAATGGATGATGCATATGCTTCACGAGCATTTTCATATTTTTAATAAACCTCAAACACCTTTTAAAACTTTGTGCAATATAGGCTTTCAAAACCTAATTCATAATGATAATGATTACTATCTCCTCTCTCTTACTTCTTGAAAACTTTACAGTATACATGTGGTATTTCCGTATGTTTCAGCTCCACTTGTGTTACATCCAACGCATGGAAAAATTCATCTTTTAATTATTTCCACTCGATTTTATGGGTAGTCTTTAGAGAATCATCATACCACGGTTGATAGAAGATCTATTTCCTATATTTTCAAGGATTTTGATTGGCTGAGTTTTCTGTTCCAGCTAGACACCCTTGAATGTTCCGTTACAATATCCCTTTACATGTTTTTACAAATTTCTATACCATGCGTAGTTCTTTCTATTTCTTTTAACGAATGCAAACACAATATTTATTCTTCTGGAAAAGCTGAAGGCCTAATAACTATGTTGATTCAAATCACAGATAATTGGTAGCATTTTTGCTGTGTCATCATCTCTCTATGTGGGCAAGGCAGGGCCCATGGTGCATACTGGTGCATGCATTGCAGCATTACTGGGCCAGGGTGGATCCAAGAATTATGGTTTGACGTGGAAATGGCTACGTTTTTTTAATAATGACAGAGATAGGCGTGATCTTGTAACGTGTGGATCAGCTGCTGGAATTGCTGGTGCTTTCCGTGCACCAGTTGGTGGTGTTCTGTTTGCTCTCGAAGAAATGGCATCATGGTATTCCACAACTATTTTTTTAATTGCACTAGCATGTTTCATTTAATAATTATTTGCCAGTGTCCCCCTTTTTTTCTGCTCGATGGAGTCTGACCCTGTTGGAAAACTGATGTGTGCATTTATACAATCATAGGTTTTAAAACCCCTTGACAATTTGGATTCAAATCATGCAAGTCACTAAATGCACAGATTACTTAAGACAATCATGTCCTAAGATTGACTAGTAATTAGGGGTGTTTTACTTTTGTTTTAAAGCAGAATGTAGTCTTATGGTACAGTGGATCTTTATATAACATGCGCTCGTGCTCATTGATCTAGATTCCAATTGATGGGTCCCACATTGGAGATGATATTGTAGTCCAATCGGATGATGCCAATCTGATAATTTGACTTCTTTTTTTATACTCGGGAAATATCTTTTGCAACCTGTCAAAAGAATGCAAAGGATTGGCTAGTTATGAATATTCAAATTGTAGGTTTCTTTTAGGTGTAGAAGATTCGTTGGTGGGCCCATTGCTTGAATGGTTTGTTTCAAAGTGCAACTTGTGGAGTAGAGATTCAGTACTATAAGTACAATACCACGAATCAGAATATTATCCTTCCATCCCCCTTGTTCTAGATGCTTATGCAAACTTTTTAGTTTTCTTTTGAAAAAGAAGATAATTGCCTTTCAAGTTACAGCAAACACTAATCTTTTAGCTCTTCAGTTATTTGGTTACTTAGATCGAAACTTCTTAATAAAGGTGGGTCCCAAGGACTTGCTTCCACTCTATCAGCAGCTTGCATGATGAGTCCCTTTGATAAAACTGAACATCATCTAGGCATCATTCACATTGTTAACATCAAGAATTTGTTCTGCAGGTGGAGAAGTGCTCTTCTTTGGAGAACTTTCTTTACAACAGCTGTGGTCGCTATCGTGCTCAGGAGTCTGATTGACGTTTGTTATAGTGGCAAGTGTGGGTTATTCGGTCAGGGGGGGCTGATAATGTATAATGTGACCTCAGAAAATGTTTCATATAATCTTGCTGATGTACCCGCTGTGCTCCTTCTTGGACTTATTGGAGGCATATTGGGAAGTTTCTACAATTGTCTTTTGGATAAGGTCCTCCGGATTTACAATCTCATTAATGAGTAAGCTTTAGTTCTTTCCTTCAATTCGGTGATCCTTGGCTTACAAATTGGAATTTGAACTCATTATCCTTGTTGATTTTGTTTCAGGAAAGGCCCTGCTCACAAAATAATTCTTGCTTGCTCAATCTCTATTTTCACATCCTGTCTTCTATTCGGATTACCATGGCTCGCATCTTGCCGACCTTGCCCAACTGATGCATCTGAAGCTTGCCCAACAATTGGCAGGTCTGGGAACTACAAGAAGTTTCAATGTTCTCCTGGTCATTACAATGATCTCGCCAGCCTTTTTTTCAACACAAACGATGACGCAATAAAAAATCTTTTCAGCAAGGACACTGACAACGAGTTCAACCACGCATCGATCCTAATCTTCTTTGTCACCTCCTATTTTCTTGGTATCTTGAGTTATGGGATTGTGGCTCCTGCAGGTCTATTCGTGCCTGTTATTGTGACGGGGGCGAGTTATGGACGCTATATTGGAATTCTGATGGGCTCGCATTCGAGCCTCAACCATGGCCTATTTGCTGTGCTGGGGTCTGCTTCCCTTCTTGGTGGTTCTATGAGGATGACGGTGTCCTTGTGTGTTATTCTCTTGGAGCTTACCGACAATTTGTTATTGCTGCCCCTGATAATGCTAGTTCTACTTGTATCGAAAACTGTAGCTGACACTTTCAACAGCAATGTCTATGATCAAATCATGAAATTGAAGGGGTTTCCTTACCTAGAAACTCATGTAGAGCCGTACATGAGGCAGCTAGCAGTTGGTGATGTTGTCACAGGCCCGCTTCAGTTATTTAACGGCATCGAGAAGGTCCGTAATATAGTACACGTCCTCAAAACTACAGGCCATAACGGGTTCCCCGTGATTGACGAGCCTCCGGTTTCGGATGCCCCCATATTGTTCGGCCTAGTCCTTAGGGCCCACCTTATTCTGTTGCTAAAGAAGAAAGCTTTCTTGCCCATACCGGTGCCCACAGGCATTGATGCCTTCAAACAACTTTCTGCCAATGATTTTGCAAAGCGGGGTTTAGGCAAAGGGGACAAGATCGAAGATATAGAAGTGACTGAGGAAGAGATGGAGATGTTTATAGATTTGCATCCATTTACAAACGCTTCACCATATACTGTCGTGGAGACAATGTCACTAGCAAAGGCTCTCTTACTCTTCCGAGAAGCTGGTTTAAGGCACCTCTTGGTTGTACCGAAGACCTCTAGTGTAAGAAATCTTGTCTAATTTGTTTACACTGTTATTACTACTACTTTGATCATCGGTAACACATGCACATACAGGGGGGCAGGTACCCTGTTCAATAGTTTTCACTTATAAGCTCCTAGGTCCAGTCATCTAATTTATCGGGATTATTTTGGACGGCCAGCAAAGTGTGAATGGTACAACCCAAACCTGATAAATGAGATGATCCTCTTCATTCAATAGGATCAGTTAAGTGGTATCCATCCTATGGGTTCCATCCCTTCATGTGGGCTACATGCATTGTTACACCGCTGTTTATGGTCTATGCTTCAGCTATTTTTCCTCTTTTGAGATCTGGTTTTTTATAAGCTTGCTCTTTGTATAACCATTATTTGTGGTTTACTAACTGCTGTTACTGCTCTAATGCAGAGATCACCAGTGGGGGGAATATTGACGAGGCATGATTTTATGCCTGAGCATATATTTAGGTTGCATCCATTCCTGGCGAGGAGCAGGTGGAAGAGATTGCGATTCCGGCTCTCTCGTTAAATTTTTCAAGGCATCCTAGTCAAATGTTGGGGGCTGACACTTGAGACTGTAAATAGTCCTAATTGGGCTTGCACAAGGTACATAATTGTTTTATCATCAATATAATTATTGTTTTCCCATTTCCTCTTCTCAATCCAAAGCTGGAGATAGAAGGATGAGCTTGTGTTATTTATCTGACTGTACCACACATCGATGAGTTTTATCCAATGTTTTTAAACCTGGACAGTCATCCAACCGGAATACAGGCTTGGTTGGGTCAACCTGATTGAACTGGCCTGGTTAACTGGTTGAGCCATGGCCCACCGAAAAGGCATTAATAGGAAATAAATTCAGTGTGGAATCTAAGATTGAAAATCTACTCAACCTTGGAAAGAATCTAGCCAAAAGTCAGAACCATGTTTCTAAGAAGACAACCCAAGAATCTAGTACTGAAAACAAATAAATAAAACTCTGAGAAACTGATTGAAAATCAAAAAAGAAAACAACCTGAGAATCTGAGATCGAAAATATACTCAAAACAATTTTTTACATGAGATATGCTGACACCTCAACTGACACAGTACAATACATACAGAGACCATGGCGAGACTAACGAAGATATTCCGAGACAAATGCCCAATGTTCAAGATTGAAACATCTCAGCCAAGACATTAGGAAATAAGCAAATACTTTGAACCATACTCAATTTTAAACCAAATTGTGATAAACCCACAAGCAGTCAACTAAATAGATAATGTATGTCAGTTGTCTTGTATTCTGCATAAAGCACTGTTCTACAGGGATTTTACTGTTAATTAAGCTACGTCTTTACATAAAGCTAAAGATGTTTTTTATCCGAACAAGTTCATACAGGAAGTACTTTATTGTATCAAAGATCATATATATTCTTTAAAGTGAGTGAGAGATGAAACTATTGCAATCCTAATTCTTTAGAGACCGTGAAAGACCTCCTCACTCGTGGACGTAGGCACACTGCCTAGCGACATACATATGTTGGTTTGTGTGATTGATTTTTTCTGATCTCTCTATTTTTGTTGGTTTGTGGAAGATCGATATTCAACACTAAGAGTGAAAATCCTAGTACTAAACAACCTGAGAAGAAAGAAAATACGAGAAGAAAGGGGTAGACCTTGGTTTCCTTGCCTAATCTGGAGAGTGCATGGAACTCAACACTAATACAAACCCAGATTTGGTTTCAATTAACCAACAACAGTTAGGATGACTAGTAATCCAATCGCTTAGGGGGACGATACAAGGCTTAACGGTAGACGGCCTTATTTTACTGGACACTGGTGTTTTAACTGTCAAAAACCATAAATAATGTTACCAGCCGTTGTAATCCTTTTTAAGTCCCCTTTTAAACCATGCTCGAAACACTTGGCTCCTCCAAGTATTACACAGTTTTTTTTGTGTAATCAAGCCTAGTAGTACACTTGGGAAGAACTGAAAATGAGACAATGGGTTCCACTAAGCACCGAACCACAGCCTAGCAATATAAAATCCGCTTGTGCAGACGTTAAGGACGGTGTACTGCGCTCATCAAGGTTTTAAATTTAGGCCGAAACACCGAAATTTCGGTTTCGGTGAGTACCGAAATCCTTGAAATATAGCTTTCTAAAGCGAAATCCACAAAAAATTGGAAATTTTGCCTGAAATTTCCATTTTTGACCTCACTGAAATGGTTACCGAAATTGAAATTTAAAACCTTGGCGCTCATTACTACACAGGCAATGTTGGCAACATGGTATGAGGCACCATAGAAAAATACTTTTCATAGATTGGGCCCATTTGGCAACGTTTATTGGAGAAAAATCATTTTGGAGCAGAAAAAATTCTGTGAAAACGTATTTAGCATAAACATTTACTTAAACAACATTATACAAATGTCTTTATGGCATTGATAAACGAGTATATGGTTGATAAATGACTATAGGCCCCATAATTATTTATTTTAAATGTTGCCAAACGGGACCTTAAAGTTGGATCTAAATATGCCATGTAACTTAATCTTAAATTACGAATTTGGGCAAGCTCATAAAGCACAATAAGCCAGCTTTTAGTGTTTTTTAAGCACTTGTCGAAAAAACTATGCGTTTGGTAACTTCAAAAATAAATAAATAAATAAAGCCCAGTAAGCTTCCAAATTGTCATAAGCTAAGCTTCTGCTAATTGCTTTTGCGGGAATCCGTTCTTAAACAAATATCTTTACAGGTTTATCCTCAAAAAATTGTAATACCAAAACTACCCTTTAAAGTTCCCAAGTGTTTTTATGTGCATTTAACAATTTTTAGGGGTAAAATGGGATATTGCCACCACAAAAGTATATAGAAGGTCTTTTTAAGAAAAGAAGCACTTATCTTGTATGGTTACCAAACAGCCAAATCAACCTAACTCAAGCACTTTACATATAAATGCTATTGGCTAAACACTTAAGATAAGCTTTAAGCTTACCCAAACGCAGCCTTGGGACCAAATTGGCTTTGAGAAATAGTTTATTAAATAAAAAGACGAGGGACACATGGCTAGTCAGCTTAATCCCGGAACCGGCGCGGCTTCTATGCGCTAGGGCCGCATAGACCAAACAAAACGGCCCTGCGGAGCTTTCCCCACGTCAGCTAAAAAGCAAAAGCTTGTACGCAACTGCAGCCAGATTAGTCGGTTTTGATTTTTTTTTTTAATTTTTGAAATTGAACTGATGCGGGGAAAGCTCCGCAGGGCCATTTTGTTTGGTATGTGCGGCCCTGGCGCATAGAAGCCGCTACCATATTTTAAAAGTTTTCTCTCCTATTTAAGGGACAACATTCTTATCAATGGAAACCCGTCCAAATTGTGGGTCTCATCTAGCAGATTACTTGTACCAAAATTTGGCTCCAACCAGGATCCTAACCAACCAAAATTTTAGGACGGCCGTAAGTCGAAGGGCAATTGTCTAGAAAAAGGTGTACTTATCGGATGGTTAAAATCATTTGATCAAGCTGATTTTTAATCAAAGAGGTTTTCCAGATGGGTCTATTAATTGAAAAGTTCTTTCATAAGTACTAATAGAAATTTGACTATGCACCATTTGTGTAATATAGATCATGGTTTAAAAAACGGCCGTTATAACGGATTCGGACCTCCCTCGTTAAGTTATGTACTGTTAAAACGCTCAGAAAATAACAGCCGTTATTTTTCATTATAATGGCCGTTATTTTCTGGAAAAAATTGTGAAAAAATGGCTGTTGTTATTTTTCGTTTTTGAAATTTTGAAATTTCAAAATTTGAATTTCAGCGCCATTTTTTCATAGAAACTTCACTTTTGATTTCACTAAATTTGCTGCGCTCGGACGAAGTCCCATCAAGTTCTTCGGATGCTTTGCCAATTGCCAGTTGCAACATAAAAACATCAATTATATTTTTGACTGAAGTTTCGAACAAGAGAAGGCCAAAGTGAAATAGACCAGATTTTGTTTACAGGTAGTAAACTAAAATGATTTTGAGTTGAATATTGAACATCATTCTCAAGTTACACTCACTACCCTCTCTTGACAGTCGTAAGGCAGTCCATCCTTATACCCCCACACAGTTGCTCTCCCTCTTCTTTCATGCTTGGCCGATCTGACCATGTAGGTGCGCGGCACACAGTTGTGCAACAACACGATCTGAGTTGAATATAGAATACGATTCTCGAGTTAGACTTACTACCCTCTCTTGACAGTCCTAAGGTAGTCCATCCTTATTGCCCATAGTTGCTCTCCCACTTCTTTCATGTTTGGCCGATCTAACCGTGTAGGTGCAGCACACTGGAACGCCAAACCAAACATCTTTGACACAATCCCTGCATCCACTGCTTCTTCCATCAAAGGATCCAACATCTCCAGCAAAATTCCTTCAGTATACTTCTTGAAGGCCTGCACAGCACTAGAATAATTAAAGAACTAACAGTAATGGACCACCCCCCAATGAGGAATGCTTGATTTTTTATGGGAAGATGGGAGGATGGCAAGAAGCCTGTCTTCCCTGTCTGTGCCATGCATGTAACACACATGATGACTTCCACCTAGGGGGATCTTTTAGACCAATACTTGACCTATAATTCTAAGCATCTCTAGTATTCATTAGCACAATCAGCAGAAAATGTGGTGGATAGTCCAGAAAAATGTCTATAGGTTGGAGGATTGGTAGACGATCATCTGATCCGGTTAATTATTGGCGTAGGAGAGATCTCCTTACTGGAATGCCTTTTATAGGCTGTAGTTATGGTTTATGTAACAGACTTTAGGAATCCTTCTTACAAGTAATAACAACTACTACAACAATCATAAACTTGTCGAGAGAAGATATGAAAATGTTTACCCATCTAACAGTGACCCTCTCATCAGCAGCTCTCTTCAATTCCACTGGGCGACGCCCAGTCAGAATTTCTATGAGCAAAATTCCGAATGAATATACATCACTCTTGGGAGTGAGTTGATAGGTCCTCAGATACTCAGGGTCGAGATAACCAGCAGTCCCTTTCACTTGGGTTGAGATGTGTGTCTTATCTGCTTCCATTGGACCAAGTCTCGCAAATCCAAAATCGGCCACCTTGGCTCTGAAGCTCTCTGTCAGCAGAATGTTGGAAGACTTCACATCTCGATGAATTATCTGCTTCTCTGTTGAGAGATAACAAAGTAGGAAAGGACTATTAAGTATCAAAAAGCTAAAGACAAACTAGAGCAAATGGCACACAAATCAAGTCCTTAAAACAAGAATCTTCTTTCTACTGCAACAAGAGTAGCTTTAATTGAGTGTTTATGTCATAGTAGAAGTAGTGTTATCATATGTCTTTATATTTCATGTCATGTTCTTACTTGTCATTTGATATTTTTTATGTTCTTGAGTTGTTTGGCACACAGCTTAAACTCGATTATAAATATCATTGAGAGGGGGGTCGACCCTCACTCTTCTCCTCATCTCTTTTTTTCTTTTCTCTCAACTGTCTTCCTTTCCTCTTCTTCTAGTTTAACCTTGATTTTAACTGGGTATCTGTAATAACCATAGGGTTCGGTGAAATTACGAAAAGACTCGAGCAAGTCTACTTTGATAGGCCATAATTTTTTTTCCCTTATTTGATTAAGGATTTGTTAGCTGTGTTTGAAAGCTGATTCTGACATCCACAACTATAATTTATGACGGTGACACTTTGGCTATGTTATAAAGGGGTGTATGGGAGGTGTGCTTATGCAGAGATTGTCGTGGCATTTTTTTTTAATCAAGTTCGTATTTTAGAGAAAATATCCCGAATTGAATGAGCTTCTTGTGTGTAGTTTTTGTTTAGAGCTCTGCTTCAACAGATCATGCTGGAGCATCTCCCAAAACTCCTTGTTTGTTTGATAGTTTTTTATGGTGTGTCCTCTGTAGAATTTAAGGTGACGTGTGCTCCTAATATTATTATGTCCTTCAGTATTATTAATGTATGGAATGCTTCCCTACGAATGATGTTAATTGATGAGAAAATTTGACAACAAGAGTGTTCACTAATGCATTAAGGCTTTAGTTTTAGAAAGTTAAGACACCCTAAAGAAACGTTATAGAATGAAATGATGTTGGGAAGTGATGCTTCCCGTCTATGAGTAAATCGAATCAAGACCCATACATATTGTTAAACAACCATTTACCCAAAGATCGACCTGTTGGGGAAAGGCGAAACAACTACGTGTACCAACGGGCCAGCACAACACGTGCGCGGTAAAACACCATCCGCTAACACATATAACACTCAAAGCGAAGGTATATAGAAAACTAAAGTGAAGAGAAAACTCTCTAGATCTTACTAGCAAAACCCTTCAATGTGAAGGGAAGAACCATGAGAGAGAGAGAGAGAGAGAGAGGAGAATCGATGTAGGAGCATCCTATAGTGGTGATATCAAGCTATGAGATCAAGGCCAATGCACTCAATAGTGGAACCCACAAGATTTAGATTAGGATTTACTTTATTTGTTTCTTATTGACATAGGATTTTACTGCGTATCACTATAGATATAAGTTTTAGTAGGATACTTTGATGCAGGACGAATGTGATGGCTTCCAACTAAAGGCTGAGATTAACAAAATATTATTAAGAACAATAAAATAATAAATTCTCATGCTAATCACACGCAAATAATCAGATTCAAGTAAATAAATTTATTAAAGTTCAAGGCATTCACACAATCCCACAATATTAAACCCGTTGTTGCTTTAACGGTGAGGATCTAATGGAAGATGGAACTTCCAACAAGCTCTTAAATAGTTTCCTTTTCCAAGAGATTATAAGTTCTTTGAAGTTCAGGAAGGTTTCTAGCAAGTTTCGGGGCTTTTTGATAAGTTTCAGATTTTAGCCGGGTTTCTGAAGAAAAAGGAGAACTGTGGAAATTAAGGGTTTATGATGGGGTAGGGATTCCTATGGTTACCGCAAGGATTTGAAAGTATCTAGGGGTTGTGGTAAGGGTTTTGGGAGGGTTTAGGGGTGCCGTAGGACAAACTGGTGTAAGGAAGATACTATTCACATCTAGGGCTACAACTCGGGCGGGTTGGGTCGGGTTGAGGTTCAACCCGAGCCCAACCCGATCTTCAAGGCACTGAGCCCGAGCCTAAGCCCAACCCGAGGTCGGGCCTAAATTTTCCAGCCCGAGCCCAACCCAATCGGGTTGCTCGGGTTGAAAAAAAATGTCAAAAAATACAACCAACATCACAAAAAAAATCAAGCCAGAGATGGATTTCAAAAAACCAGTATTAGAACCCTTGAAAGTTAAGAGATCAATTTATGCACCTGTGATTACCATCAATAGATTGTGTAAAAAAAAAAAAAACTGAAGTTGAGCTAAAAGAGGAATCAAATGTCTGAAAAATCCTTTGGTTCTTTTCCTCCGTCCATGAAGATAGAGGGAGAATCAATTAATATTTAGAAATGGAGAGAAGGTGATGTCTATGGAGGAGAAGAAAATAGAAAAAAGAAAAGAGAGGGAGAAGTAAAGAACAAGGGAATAGAAGAGGAACTTACCCGGATGACGAAGGATGATTTGAAGTTTGGAACGGCGGCGGGCAACAGACGACAAACGGCGGCCGACAGGTGGTCGGTGACAGGTTGAGGGTGAAGGTTAAGGAAAACCTAACCCTCAGAGAAGAGAAGGCGGAGAGATGAGAATGAGATTGGGTGACTTACCTATTTTAGTTAAGATGCTAGTATTTATTACCGTGTATCAATGTGTATGGGTTACATATATGTAACATGTTGATCGGGCTCGGGTTAGATTGGGTTGTCCAAGCCTCAACCCGAGCCCAACCCGATTTTGGTCGGGTTCTGTAATCCCAAGCCCGAGCCCGAGTACTGAAGAATCCAACCCAACCCGAGCCCAACGTCGGGTTGAGCCCGCCCAAGTTGCAGCCCTATTCACATCACTATTCACAGTGTTGTTCAATGGTTAGGGTTTAGAGATGGAAGAGATATGGTTGGGTCTTTTAGGTCAAATTTGATCCAAAGAAAAGGAAAATAAAGAAAGCAAAGATGGAGAAAGAGAAGAGAATAAGAAAGGAGATAGAGATAGAAGAAATTACATTTGGATTCGCACCGAGTAGCCTGGATTCACACCAAGGAAGCTTAGATTTGCATCAAGGAAGAAGAGAGCACTCCACAAGAGAATTCTCAATAGCAAAATTCAATATATTTCATTATTAATTAAAAATTACAACTAAAAGAGTTTATATAATAAGTCAAAATATCATAATCTAATCTTAGCCATCCATCTAATCTAATGGCTATAAAAAAACAACTAAAAACAACTAACCAAAATAACAATGAGCCTCCTAAGTTTGGAGTTTGGACTAATTGCAAAGACACCCAAAACTCTAAAAAACATCAAAATAAGCTTAGAAAACAAATAAAAACTCTTCAAAAACTCCTTATGTAGCCCACATGCATATTTCCAACGTGGAGTCTTCATGATACACATGCATGTGAGGTCTTCAAAATCTTTTTCCTTGTCTTCCACTGATAGAACCCATGTGATGCTTTGATGTCCGCATCATACTTTCTATTAGTTTGGTTAGAACTAGAGAAGTTAGGGTTAGAGAGTTCTATAAATATAGATTTAATCAATTAAAAAGTGCAAGACGTTGTGCCTCCATGAAGCGAGGCACAAGCCTTGAATTTTTCTAAAATAAGTTTTAAAAATCACAAAAAAATGAATTAACTACAGAAATAAAGAAATAAATAAGAAAATAAGTTAGGAATTCTTCTTCTTTATAATTTACTGTAAAGATCACCTTGAAGAAAGAGTTATAAACATTGGTTAATTATTATATGATGTATGTAAAGCAAAAAATTCTTCTTTATAATTTATTGTAAAGATCACCTTGAAGAAAGAGTTATAAACATTGGTTAATTATTATATGATGTATGCAAAGCAAAAAATTCTCCTTCTATCATTTTAAGGCCTTTGTATAAAATTTTCTATTTATTAACTTCAATTCATTAGTCTACCAGTCATGTGGTATGGTCCCTCAATTGGTCAAGCCTCCAAGTAAACAAGGTAACTTCTAGCCAACACAATGATGTTGACAATCATGGCCGGTTGATGACATTTGAGAGTTTGTCGATTTTGATCTCGGGAATCTTTATTTTTCTCACATAGAACTCAAGTTGTCAATAGTATATCGCTCTATCATTTTTGGTTTCTCTACTACAGAAATGTAGTCACTTGAAAACATGTCCAATTGACCAGACCATGTAAGTCATAAATACATATAAATAGAAGACTTATATCATCTTCATTAGATTATTTTTAGTACATAAGATAAATAGGTGGGGGGTATTTTGGCGGAAAGAAAGAAAAATAAAAAATAATTAAATAACTCTTTACATGTTTGGCACATGTATGTGCCTGCATAATCAAGGCTTAAGCCTCAACTAGGTGAGGCATAAGCCTCTTATAAACTAGACGAGGCTTAGCCTTGAGGCAAGGACCCTGTGTATCGACTCTTGCCTCGAGGCGTAAACCTCATGCACCTCAAGGTGGGATTTTTTAAAACAATGGATGTAGTCTCCAAATTTTTATGCAAAGAGAGTTTCATTTAGTTCACTATTCTGGGTGATATCCAGATTGCTTGGTGAGATGCCTTGCTTGGAAGATTGATTCTTCTTGAAAAGCGATTCCTTCCTATGGTAGAGTGATTCCATCACCTTTATCTTTGAACATAGAATGTGGTCCTTTTGTTCTATGTCAAGAATCCACCATGAGAGTACTGGTGATTAAAACATATTGTTCCCAAGTTTATCTAATTCGCTTGAGGAACTCATACATGCCAATTCTCTTGCTCTCACACTCTCCTTCTCTAACTTGAAGAGACCTCCAACACTTCAACTCTCCAATACACCAACTTGTGATGGGACTTGGTTTCTTGCACCTTTTCTCTTCTCTTCCATCTTTATAGAGAAGGACAACTTTCTTGCCAAGCAAGACACTCTCTCTAGAAACAACTAAATAAGTAAATGCCTTAGACTTCCATAACTTAAAAAGCGGTCAGTTCTTTCTCCAATATATTGAAACTACTCGCATATTAATGTGGCTTATGGGAACACTAAGAAGTCCTCAACTAACCTCCACCTTTTTAATGAAACACTAAGAACATCTTACTGACCATTTAATTTGGTTGACTATAATTAATGTAAGGGGCCACACAAAAAAGGACCTCTAAATGATAAATGCTCACCCAACATCAAGGTTTAAAATATCATTCTGTCTCATTGTCTTGGTAAGCTAATGTAATGAGACATCGATCGAGACGAAACGAGACGGAATGAGACAATTAAAAAAAATATTATACGTTTCAATAAGGTTAAACCATTTTTGAAGCTTAATTAGGTTATAAATTTATTTTTTAGCATTTATATATATATTGTAAAAATACATATACCATAAAAAATAAGGTTTTAAACCAATTTTAGTACTTCGATTAAGGTTTTGGCACGAGACAAATATATTCGCCTATGTATCGTTTCATTACCTTACCGGAACGAGAAGTTTCAGCCGAGACAGAATGAGACGAAAGGAGATTTTCAACCATGCCTAGCATCCGTTCCATTCTTCTGGCATCCCTCCTAACCATTTTCTATTGTGGGTCGTTCTCTTGGAACTTACCAACAATTTGTTATTGCTGCCCATGATACTGCTAGTTCTACTTGCATCCAATATTTTCACTAAAAATAAATTATACCCAGCAATAATGCTAGGTGAGAATCTATCATTTTAAGTAAGGGGAGCCCATCCACATGAGAATGGAGGGGTAGATTGTTGGAGGTCCATTCTCATTGGGTTTAGAGGGGTGGGGTGGGGTGTGATGTGACATTAATTGAAGTCAAACCAAATTAAACAGTTGGTTAGCTACCCTAAATGTTGAATTGAAAAGGATTAAGGGTGGTTGAGAATTTCTTAATTTTCCTACAAGCCACATTAATATTTGAGTAGTTTTCAACACACTGGAAAGATAATTAGTGCCTTTCCAAGGTGGGGGAGATCCAAAGCATTTATTTTTGTAGTTTCTAAAGAGAGCCTTGCTTGGAAATCAACTTTTCCTTCTTTATACAAGGAATATGAGCAAAGGTGTAAACAACCAAGTCCCATCATAAGTTGGTATGTTGGAGTGTTGAAGTATAGGAGATCCTTTCAAGTTAGCTCAAGCTATAGTTTAATATTGGTCTAGAAAAAATATGTTGTGATCGTAACGTATCCAATAGTGGATTCATAGCTCTCTCTTGTGTTTTTCCTTCATTTTAGGATTTTCACCTAAAATCGTACACTTCTCTTACTTTAGTTTTCTTTATTCCCCCATTTAGTGTTTTGTGGTGGTATTTCTATTATTCTCTCCACAAGTGTCTCTTGTATTGGTTTCTATATTGACTCACATACACAAGAAGGCATCGTTTCTCAATAGATGAGACATTGCCTCTGATATAGACTACAAAATTGGTTTTAGAGCTTTAAATTATAACTCTGCTCACTTGTTGATCATGGTTGGCAACCAAATTTGGCAGCCTAGATCCATTGGGTGAACCAGCCTTGATGCACCCTTGAAACGGGAAAAGGTTGGGCGTATAAATCCAACCCATGTAATAGCTACAATGAATGCAATCATGGTGAAAACCACGGCTGCAATAAAATAAGATTCACTATGCCCTTGAATGCAGTGAACCAATTTTCGAACGACATGTTATCAACCGTCACTTCACTCCATTAGGGATATGATGCAATCAAGGACTGCCAACATATAGAGGATAAAGCCCTCTTTAATGAGAGGTTATCTATATTAATTAGGGACAAACCCTTATTAATCATCTCATTAACAAAAGGGGATACATGTCCTTCTTCCATTGGATAAAGCCCTCTTATCCAATTAGGGGTGTGGTGGAATTAGGGATTGCTATCGTGCACACATGGCAGTCCGCGGGAATTAGTGTCACCATATAGAGGATAAAACCCTCCTTAATGATGGGTTATCTCTATTAATCAAGGATTAAACCTTTTTAATCAATTCCAAGATGATCGTCTCCTTATCAAAAGGGGGGTCCATGTCACTCTCTCATTGGAGAGGATGATGTCACCACATTAGAGCCTTTCTCACAAGAGTATACAACATGCACTCCTTTCTATAAAAGATAAGGCATGTATAACCAAAAAAAAAAGGAATTTTAGAGTATACGATACTGGAAGCAAATCAAGAGAGAGGACATTCTCTTGTTCAAGAGAACATACAGAGATGAAAGAAGAGTTTACCATGGCAAGCTCGAAATAAGGAAAGATATGTTTCTTTTTCTTTCTTTGTAAAGACAGAATTCCCCAAAAAGAGGATCCATGTTTGCATAATCAAAATTTATCATGTACAATCATCATACAAAATCATAGTAAGAGGCTACCTAGTCCATCATCCATATTTTTAACTTTTAAGGCATGTTTTATCACTATATAGTTTGTATTTGCGTCCAGCTTCTTGAATTTAACGAACCCAAAATTCACAACAAGAAATCCAACTACGAAAGTTTTGAACTAAAGAAGCTTCCATGAAAGCACTAAATCAATGCACCAAGTCTTATAGATACTGAGTGAAGAAATTAGTGTTTCAAAAATTCATTCACCATATCTAACAAGCAAAGAAGAGCTAATGCTCATTGGTTATTAGAATAAAGTTTCAATGTTGTTTAAAACAAGATTTCGCTATGATCCCATTGTCATATACACAGTCAAGTGCTGAAAGAAAACTTCAAAAGGTTGTCATCCTACAATAGGAGTCTCACAATAAATGCAGAAGTCTCTAACCTGTGTACAGATGGAGATAAGTAAGGCCATGGGCAATATCAATGGAAATTTCCAACCGTTGATTAAAGTCCAAGATTTTTCCATGCTGACCTGCCAAGAACAGCAGCCAATTTTCTTTTAATTATTTAAGTTACTATTCAAATTAAAATATTAACTAATCCTTGTAGTAGATGGATCTTACCATCAAGATGCTCCCTAAGAGTACCATTGGAAACATACTCTGTAATGATAACACGCTCATTCCCTTTATCAACATAGCCAAGCAGCTTCACTAGATTTCGATGTTCAATTTTGGCAAGCAGTTCGACTTCACTGATAAATTCTGAACGTAGGGTGTCAAAGTGTTCCTGTCCAAAATTTCCATGTCAACAGAGGCCAATGCACAATATTTCCTGACTGGAAAACTTAAAAAAAAAAAACCAAAAAGAATTTCATGTCAACATATATGAAACAGTTCTATTAATCATGAAACCACTTAAATGTTGAAGAAAAACCTGGATTTCTCTTAAGCAGCTCATAGACCCATAAGCGATGCAGACATCTCACCAATTAAGAATATCAAAGCACAACATGAGATGAGGATTTTCTAAATTGTCCATCATATTATCAGAAAACTAGGTATGATCAATTGTGCAACCATTTTCCTGCAATATTTTGAGTTATTTTACTAAACCACTTTTAGACCAAAAAGGATTTAGGCCCATATGTTATTCCAATAGAAATTTGGAAGTACATGAGAGAGACTAGACTATGTTGGTTAACTAATTTGTTCAACAAGATTTTGAAGACTAAGAAAATAACACGAGTGGTGGAGAAGTACTATGACTGTATGGCACCTATTTATAAGAATAAGGGAGATGTACAGAATTGAGCTAACTATTGTGGGATAAATCTTATAAGCCACGTTATGAAATTATGGGTGAGAGTCATTGAGAAAAAAAATTAAGACATGAAACAACGATATCAAAAAACGAATTTAGTTTCATGCCAAGAAGGTCAACCATTGAGGCTATCTTCGTGCTCGAATAATTGATGGAAAATTATCGAGAAAAGAGGAAGAATTAACATATGATTTTTATTGACTTACAAAAAGCATATGATAGGGTTACTAGGGAGCATATGTCACACGACTCTCAAGAATATTATTTATATGGAGATCATTCTTACAAAGACAAGAATACCCTCATTAAGAGAAGTATCTACAAAACTACCCCTTTACATGGAATATATGTATGTACACATGTGACAACAAACCGTACCACCCAGGAGCCTGGAGAACTGCTCTTAGACTGGCCGCCCACTCTAGATCACTGGAGAAGTGTCTCCAGTCCTAGCCGCAGCCTCCAGATCCCTGGAGAAGTCACTCCAAGCCTAACCGCAGGTACCAGAAGGTCGGAGAAGACCCTCCCCCCCCCGAAACCTAGCCACAGGTCCCCCGTGGGCTTTTCTTCCAGTGGAAAATCGTTAAATGTGTAGTTCAGAAAGGTCTAAATCGCTCGAGCGTGATTTACACCTCTTCAGTAGCAGTTTGGGTGACTTCTGATTAGTCAAGGTTACTCTATTCCTTATAAATGTTGTTTTTCTTGCGGTACTTTGTTCTATTGCCATAAGTACATTTGAGGAATCATCCTCTGCTAAGTCAAAGGTTATTGTTGTTCCTCCCAATCTCGGGAGTCATGGGGATCACAGTCCAAGACTCCAGATCACTACTGTGAAAATCGATGGGACCAACTATCTTGAGTGGTCTCAATCTGCCAGAATGTACATCACTGGCCGTGGTAAAGTATGATACATCACCGCATGTCCTCCCTTTTTTCCACCTACAGTATCTGCTTTGGTAAAGATAAGGTTCGGGTGGCCGACTTCATACTTAGTTGCACATCAATCCAGTGTGAGTGCCAATAGTCCTCAAGTCAATAAAGACCTGCTAATGCGTTGGCATAATAGGCTTGGTCATTTACCTTTTTCCGTGTTGAAGTGTCTATTACCTCAATTTGTGTATGCTCCATCCTTTGAGTTCCATTGTGAAACTTGTGTACTTGCTAAACAATATCGGGTGTCTTTCCCGATTGGTAATAATAAAAGTACTTCTCCATTACAACTTGTGCACTCTGATGTTTGGGGACCAAATCTCACTACTTTTTTTTTTTTGATAAGTAAATCTCACTACTTCTATGTTTGGCTTCTGCTATTTTGTGGTGTTTGTGGATGATTACAGTCGTTACACTTGGATATATCGCATGAAATCCAAGAATGAAGTGCACGTTATTTTTCAATCTTTTTATAAGATGGTGTGCAATCAGCTGGGTACCACGTTGAACGTCTTGCACTCTGACAATGGAGGTAATACATGTATAAGTGGCCTTGCCTCCTACCTTGAGGAGCATGGCATCATTCATCAAACTTCCTGTGCCGACACTCCTCAACAGAATGGGGTCGCTGAGCGAAAGTGCCGCCATATTCTCGAGGTTGCTTGTGCACTTCTTGTTGGTACAAGGGTAACGAAGAGTTATTGGGCTCATGTCGTCTTGACTGCATCATATCTGATTAATCATATGCCTTCGAAAGTTCTTAGGTTACAGTCCCCTCTTTCCCTCATGTTTCCTTCATGTCCTGTGTTCTCTGTTCCTCCCAAAGTCTTTGGTTGTATCTGCTATGTTCATTCTCATCATAAGAAGGATAAGTTGGATCCTAAAGCGGTTCGGTGTGTTTTGCTTTACTACTCATCCACTCAGAAGGGATATCGGTGCTTCCATCCTTCTACTCGTCATCGTTTTGTTTCCCTGGATGTCACCTTCTTCGAGAGCCTACCTTTTTATCACTTGATCGGACTTCTCTTCAGGGGGAGTTTGGGAGTATTGATGAGAGTTCGATATCTCCTTAGGGAGCGATTCCCCTACCAATGCCACTTGACTTGCCTCTTCTCAGCTTACTTCCACCCCTACTACTGACACCTTGCCATAGGACACACACCTGAAGACGTATGCCAGAAGATTTTCAGAGGAGAACTAGTCCACCGTCCAATCTCACTGCCAAGGAATCCAACTCGATCCAAGTAATCCATCCCTCACTGATCCCCATGATGATATTCCTGTTGATCCTTTTGCTATTCCACCTGTGGATGTTGATGTACCTATTGCTCATTGTAAGGGTATTCGGAGTTGTACTACCAAGCACCCTATCTCTCACTTTGTTTCTTACCAGTTGCTATGTCCAATTTATAGAGCCTTTGCTACTTCCCATGTCATCTAGTGTTTCAGAGGCTCTTGGCCAACCTCAGTGGAAAGCAGCCATACTAGAAGAGATGACAGCTTTAGAGAAAAATGATACTTGGGATCTGGTTCCATTGCCCAAAGGAAAGAAGCATGTGGGGTGCAGGTGGGTATACATAATAAAGTACAAAGTCAATGGAGGTATTAACATGTACAAGACACGTCTGGTTGCAAAAAGGTACACACAGACATATGGCATCGACTACCAGGAGACGTTTACTCCCGTACTCAAGATGAACTCAATTCGATTTCTCCTTTCCCTTGCAGCAAACCTGTCATGGCCCCTACACCAACTGGATATAAAGAATGAATTCCTCCATGGTAATCTAGATGAAGAAGTATACATGATAGGACCTCCAAGATTCAACATGACTGGAGGTAAAGAACTTGCGTGCAAGCTAAAGAAAGCCTTGTATGGGCTCAAGCAGTCACCCAAAGCTTGGTTTGAGAGGTTCAACTCATCAGTCAAGAAGATGTGATACTCACAGAATTAGGCAGACCATACACCATTCATTAAGAAGAGTCAAAGTCGCATTACTGCTTCTATTGTGTACGTTGATGATATTGTGGTTACGGGAAATGAGCTGGATGAGGTCTGTCGCTTAAAGAAGTACCTAGGGATGGACTTTGAGATCAAGGATCTAGGACCCTTGAGATACTTCCTGGGCATTGAGGTTGCTAGATCAAAGCAGGGCGTGTTCATCTCACAGAGAAAGTATGTTCTCAATCTACTACGAGAGTCTGGGAACTTGGGATATAAACCAACTGACACACATATTAATCAACAACGCCGGCTGAATCATATTGATGGAGATCCAGTTGCGGATACGGGCTAGTTCCAGAGACTTGTTGGGAGACTTGTCTACCTGTCATTGATGTGGCCAGACATTGCGTATGTAGTCGATGTCATTAGTCAGTTCATGTACGCCCCTCGGTTTCCACACAATGTGGCAGCACATAGAGTTCTACGCTATCTCAAGGGGTCACTACGAAAAGGACTCCTATTTGGCAAACATGGACATCTGCAAGTTGAGGCCTACACAAATGTTGACTGGGCGGGATCAATTACAGACAAGCGGTCTACATCGGAGTACTGCACTTATGTTCGGGGTAATCTGGTTTCATGGCGTAGCAAGAAGCAACTAGTTGTCGCCTGCTCTAGCACCGAAGCAGAGTACCGTTCTATGGTATGGCCCACGGTGTGTGAGTTGCTATGGCTAAAGACTATGCTCAGTGAGCTAGGCTACCCTGTTAAAGTACCTATGAATCTGTATTGTGACAATAAAGCTGCCATCAGTTTTGCTCACAACTGAGTTCAACATGACAAGACGAAGCACATTGAAGTGGATTAACACTTCATAAAGGAGAAACTCAGTCGTGGACTTATTTGTACACCCTATGTCAATACAGTTGATCAGTAGCTGATGTGTTGACTAAAGGTATCCTGTAGAATATGTTATCCAATCTGGGCATGATATATATCTTTGCACCAACTTGAGGAGGAGTGTTGTCAAAGGCTTACTTGTAATATTTTAGATTATGTAGGGATGTCTTTGTAATTATGAGAATAGTTCCAATATTATAAATATTGCTGAAATCGTGGACCTCATTAAGCTCTATATGATTTCACCATTTCTCATCTCTTCTCTTCTCTAACCCTAAATCTCCATATATTTTCCAACCTTCCTCTCCCTCTGGTTATACCCACGTGTTCCAACAAAAATTTGATGGGAAGACAAGTGAATTTCCAGTTATAATGGGTTTGAACTAAGGATCGGCCCTAAATTTGTACTTTTTACCACAAGTAATGGATGGATTGACTACTCATATTCAAGGAGAGGTCCCTTGGTGTGTGCTATATGAAAATGATATGCTACTAGTTGATAAGACTAGAGAGGAGGTATCATCACCATCATCATCTACGCCTTATCCAAATGTTTGGGTTGGGCAACATATATCCTATTTCTCCATTTGACTCTATTTAGAGCTATATCTTATGCCAAAGTATAAGTCTTAAGATCTTTCTTACTACCTCCATCCATGTCATTTTCGGCCTTCCTCTCTCCCTTTTAAGGCCTTTAACTTACACAAAAGCACTCCTCACTTGTGCCATCATTGGTCTTTGTTGCACAAGCACATGCCCATACCATCTCAATCGACTTTCTCTTATTTTATCTCCTATTGAGGCTATTCATGGGTTTCTGTGAGTATGCCATTTCTGGTTTTGTCTTTCCTAGTTTTTCCACTCATCCATTGCCCAGAGGCCCCTTCAAAAGTCGCATGGTTAGTGCCAAATATTATGCACAATCATCTTTTATAAAGCTTGGTTTAGCCATTTCAACATTCAGCTTCATAAAGCATAGCTGGTATCACGGCTATCCTATAGAATTTTCCTTTTAGCTCAATAAGTACCCATTGATCACATAATACTTTAGTATTATGTGATAGGGGTCCGTGGATGCGAGGTCGATCGTCGTTAGAGCCAAAGGCTCAAGGGATCGAATCGCCAAATGAGCCCGCGGGTGAGAGGTCGATCGCCGTTAGAGCCAAAAAGGTCACGGGATCGAATCACGGGGCCTGGAAGGTGTGATGTCGATCGTGGTATAAAGGCAAAAATTTGACCTTTCCTGACAAGATATCTTTTCGGGAGAAATGGCAGCTCGAGGCCCGATAAAGGTCCTAACAATTTTGCACCAATTCGATATTTCACATCCTTATTAGTTTCTCCATCCTTGTGAATAATTGAACTTAAGTAATGAAATTTTTCACTGTTGGGTATTTCTTGTCCATCAATCATAACTAATGCCTCATCACGACAAGTATCTTTACTAAGTAGGACCAAGACAGAATACATGCATTGCAATTTTAGTAACAATACTCACAGGGAGGAGACGTTAGTTAATATTGACGGACAAGAAATATCCAAAAATGATTACTTCCATTATTTAGGTTCAATTATCTAAAAAGATGGAGAGATAGGTGAGGATGTGACTCATAAAATTAGTTTTAGGTGGCTAAACTGGAGATGCGCTTCTAGATTATTATATGATCGGTGTGTACCTATCAAACTAAAGAAATTTTTTTACAAGACAGTAGTAAGACTTGTTAGGACCTTTAGCCGCCATTTCTCCCGAAAAGATATCTTGTCAGGAGATAGCAAACTTTAGCCTTTATACCACGATCGACATCACACCCTGTAGGCCCCGCGATTCAATCATGTGAGCCTTTGGCTCTAATGGTGATCGACCTTGCACCCACGGACCCCTACCACGCCCTTAGGGAGCGGCATTATTGACCACCAACAAGACTAGCTATGCTTATGGAGCTGAATGTTACAAAATCAAGAAACAACATGTTCATAGAATGAGTGTTAACATATATGACAATGTTGAGATAGATGAGTGGAAAAACTAATAAAGAAAAAATTAGTAACAACCACATCAAGGAAATCTAGGAATAGCCCCGATAAGAGATAAAAGGAGGAAAGTCGATTGAGATGGTTTCGGCATGTACAACATGTTTGCGGATGGTGTGTTCCCGCGCACGTGTTGTATCGGCCCGACAACCTGTTGGTATACATAGTTGTTTCTCCCTTCCCCAACAGGTCGATCTTTTGGGTAAATGGTTATTTAACATGGTATCAGAGCCTTAAGGCCTGGGAGGTCACGGGTTCAAGTCGCCAGCGGAGTGTATTCCCACTGAGGGGGAGTGTTAGCGGATGGTGTGTTCCCGCGCACGTGTTGTATTGGCTCGACAACCCGTTGGTATATATAGTTGTTTCTCCCTTCCCCAACAAGTCGATCTTTTGGGGTAAATGGTTGTTTAACACAACAAAGACCAACAATGGAATTAGTGAGAATGAGTACTTTGGTTTATGTTAAAGGCCATAAAAGGGAAAGAGGAAGGCTGAAAATGACACGAAGCAAGGTAGTAAGGAAGGATTTGAAGACATATGCCTTGTGTTAGAGTTCTTAATTTATTTACTTTATGTTTATATTATATAGTTGGGCTTTATGTAGAGTGTTGGGCCCATATGTTCTATTAATGTAAGTTGGCCCACACCACTTAAGTGACTAGTATATATATCACAATGAGGAGGCCAAACTATCTAAGTTTGTGACTCTCTCTCTTTTTCTCTTCTCTTCTCTTCTCTTTCTTCTCTCAAACCCTAGGACTTTACTTCTTACATGGTATTAGAGATTATTTGATCCTAAGAATCCTAATCCTTCCTTCTTTTACATCTTTTTTTCTTTTTCCTTCATCTTCTTCAAGTGGGAATAAAGTTTCTAAGGTTTTTGGTGCAAACAAAACTTTAGAAATTGGTTGTTTGAGGTTTGTTTACACCTAGATGTGTTATCTAGGGTTTGTTTGGTGTTAGTGTTTCTGGAGGTCGCGAAGCTTCCGTATATGGTTTTGAAACCCTAAGGTTTAGTTTTCAGTTTTTGCTCGTAGGGAGAGATTTTTTTGAGTTTTTGTGTTTCTCCAAGATTTGAAGGTGGAGCGTTCTCCTACCATTGCCGCATCTCCTAACTTGTTTTTAGGAGTTGTTTGAAGCTGGTTTGGGGATTTTCTGATTCTCCAACCAGAAGTTGATCTTTTTCCACCATATCTCTCTTCCGAAGTTTTGTTGGGTTTTTTTATTTTTTCAAAAATCATAAGCAGGTGTGCCTACCTACCCTTGCCGCCCTCCCTAGATTGATTTTAGGGATTGTTTTCTTCACGTTTGGGATTTTTCTGACATCCCGTGTGAAAGTTGATTTTTTACATCCTCCGGATGGCCAGTTCGGGTGCTTCGGGTGTTTTTTTTTATGGCAAGTCTCCTGCATGGGATTGTATTGGTGCTCAGATTACATCTATGAAGTTGAATTGCACCAACTACCTTCCATGGTCTCACTCTGTTAAAGTTTTAGTGTGCCAAGAAAGAATCGAAGTTTCTCATTGAAGATCCACCACCGATAGATGATAAGAAGTATGAAGATTGGCAAAGTGGGAACTCCTTGGTTATGACGTGGTTATGGAATAGCATGGAGCTGTCAGTTTCTTCTAATGTCATCTATCTTGACACTGCCAAGCAGATCTGGGTTGCAGTTCGAGAGATGTACTCTCAAGAGCGGAATGTCTCCCGCATTAATACATCTGTCGGTGAGTATTATAGTTCACTCCGAGGTATGTGGGAGGAACTTCAGCAGTATCAGCCATTGACCATTGATTTGGAGCAGCAGAAATGACAATGGGAAGAATTTCAGGTTACCTTGTTCTTGTCCAACTTGAATCTTGAGTACAGTTCGATTAAGGGACAAATTTTGGCTAGTGAATCTCTTCCAACTGCAGCCAATGCCTTTTCTCGTCTTCAACGAGCCTCCCTTGGGAATGTGACTTCTCTCAAGGAATCTTCCGCATTGGTTTCGAGCAATGTTTCTGAGACTTCCCGTGGTCGTGGAGGTCATGGTGGTAGTGGGCGTAGTGGTACTCGTGGTAGTCATGGTGGTAGTGGGTGTAGTGGTTTTAGAGGCCGTGGTACTCGTGGTGGTCGTGGTTCTAGTTTTCGTGGTGGTTGTGGTGGCAGTCGAGGTGGTGAGATGAAGTGTACGTATTGTGGCTACTCTGGACTTACAGAGCAGTATTGTTGGGATAAGTGGGGGAAGTCCACTTGGACCAATCAAACGTCTGATGAGTCTTCTCAGCCACCTACAGACCCACCATCTCAGGCACCCATTGGTGTTCCTTCTAAGCATACTGCTCAGCTTAGCCAGCTCCTTCAAAAGTTGAATTCGTTGACCGTTGGTTTTTCACAGCCTACTGCCACTATGGCCAATACGGGTAATTCTACATGTTTGGCCGCCAAGTCTCCTTCCTCCTGGGTCATCGATTCAGGGGCGAGTGCTCATATGTCTGGTATACCCTCCATCTTTTCTAATTTTTAGTCCATTAGATCTCATATTGTTTTAGCTGATTGGTCTACTCGTAAAGTTGTAGGGAAATGTGATATTCATCCTACTCCATTTGTTTTTTTGTCCTCCACTTTGCTTGTTCCCGACTTTCAATTTAATTTGTTATCTGTCAGTCAACTCACTAAATCCTTACAATGCTCAATAATCTTTTCTCCTACTTCTTGTGTTTTTCAGGATCTCAAGACGAAGAAGGTGATTGGTTTGGGGCATGAGAAGGACGGTTTATATTACCTGGATCTTGGAGCACCTGCATCTGCGATGAGTGCAACTGTGTCGCCACTTCAGTGGCATTTTCGTTTGGGCCATCTTTCATTGTCTAATTTACGTCGTGTCATACTAAAGTTGAGTCCAGTGTCTGTTTTAGAATGTGAAGCTTGTCATTTAGGCAAGCATCACCGTAGTTTTCTTCTACGTCGTATTGAAGTCATAAGTCTAGTCCTTTTGATGTAATCCACACGGATATTTGGGCTCCTTCAAGAATAAAAAGTTTATCGGGTTCTCATTATTTTGTGGCGTTTGTGGATGATTATTCTAGAATGACCTGGCTATTTTTGTTAAAAGACCGATCTGAATTGCTCAGTGTTTTAACCACATTTTATAATGAGAAATCTGTTCAGTTTGGCAAGCCTATTAAAATAATTCGTTCTAATATTCTTCTTGAATACATGCAAGCCTCTATCCAGACCTTTCGTTCTGATCGAGGCATGATCCATTAGAATTCTTGTGCTCATACCTCCCAACAAAATGGTGTTGCGGAGCGTAAGAACCGTCATCTGTTGGATGTTGCCCGTACCCTTATGTTTCATATGCATGTCCCGAAGCCTCATTGGGGTGATGTTGTCCTCACTACCGGCCACCTTATTAACCGTATGCCGTCGTCAGTTCTAGATGGTCATTCTCCTTTTTCCTTGTTCCCTAATGTCAATCCGTTTAATGTGCCTCATCGTGTATTTGGTTGTGTGTCCTTTGTTCATGTGCTTGGTCCTGGTCATGACAAACTTTCTCCTCGCTTTGCTAAATGTATCTTTTTGGGTTACTCTCGTACTTAAAAAGGATACCATTGTTATTGTCCTGTGTTTCGTCGTTATTATGTCAGTGCTGATGTAACATTTTTTGAGTCTACTTTTTTTTCGTCCCTTGGGGAGTCTATGATTCGAATCTTGTGTCTCTTCGTCAGGGGGAGTTTACCAGTTCTTTACCTACTGCGGTCCCTACGTCTATTACACCAGTTATTTCCCTGGATGCTTCTACAGATGCTCCGATCAAATTTCTTCTCTTTCTTCTCTCAAACCCTAGGACTTAACTTCTTACACCTTGAAAATAGATATAACTCTTAACAGAGTTGAATGACGAAATGAGATTTATGCTGCTGACCCCAGATAGATGGGATAAGGCAAATGAGGATGATGATGACTATATCACAAAGGAAGCAGACTGACCCTTATCAATTTTTTTTGCTGGTATAAAATGGCCTCACTCAAAATTTATTAACATACTAAATCATTTATCAATATTATAACTATGGTATTATTCAGATCATTCGTGGACATGCAATTTAACCCCAAAACATATAATTAATAATATAGTGAAAACCAATCACAAGTAATTGTCTAAAAGATCCATATAATACCATTCAACAAATTTCAGCTGAACCATAAACTATAACCTCAGGATACCATTTATCACAGGTAATTAAATAATTTAATACCATCTCCTATGTGAGGCCTCATTCTTTGTTGAGTCACATTTGGTTGGGCCCAGCGTGCACATTTCCACTCTTATTGACCATAGAGTCCCACATTTTTGTTGAGAGATTCCACCATACTTTCCTCATTAGTCAAAAAAGAAAGATAAAAAATCCAGTCACATGGCTTACAGTAAAGAAGTACACGCAACTTGGTGATGTTACTAATTTTAGTCTGTGATCAACAAGACCTTGGTCCTAGAACATGGGGGTAAGTGACATGTCAACACTAAGTATCACAGCGTGGAAAATAGCATGAACCCGCTTCAGGCTACCAGATCATGTCGGTTATCCCATCAGGAGGTGCCTCTCATAACTATAAACTGCAACTATATATTTGGCCTACTTGCCAAAATAGATTTTTGAAATTCTAGAAATAGGCCCAGTTGAGTATTAAGAAGAAACTTTTGGAGGTCGAGAAAGTGAAAATTGAAACCAGATAATCAAGTGAGTATTACCCAAAACTCGAACAAATTAAAACTCACTGGCATAATCTTTCAACCAAATTGAGGGAGCATGGCTCGTGACATTCCCTTCCCTGACTATGCTTTCCTCTGATTAATGACTGGCTTAATAGATGCCACCCCACCATTTGGACAAAGTAAATTCCTCTGTGCCTTGACTAGAATTTGATGTGAAAGAGTAATTTGCATCTTAAATGTAACGAGAACCATGCACCAAACTGTTTTGTTCAAAGGTAGTTGCCACACTAACCCAACCTCCCATTGAAAATCAACCCTTCCCCCTTTTCTATATTCTACTAAATCCTTTTTCCTGAACTTAAATAGCTCTACTTTGAAGATAGATGGAGGTTTTGTGACTCCAACGTTCTCTTGTGCAAGATGGCTCCAAAGGAACTTACCCAGACAATAACAGTTCCTACTTCATGAAAAAATGGTGATCTATTCTAACACCAATGCTATTACAAATTAGTAGTAGATTCAGGACAGTGGAATGAAACTGAGAAATACCTTCTTTGCACGTTTAATGGCAACAACTTGACCATCTTGCAACTGGGCCCGGTAGACAGTTCCAAAACCTCCTTCGCCTACCCGTTGTGATGGTGAGAAGTTGTGGGTAGCTTTGGTAACCTGACTCATATTGAGATGTATTGATCCAATTCTAGTCAATTTTGGGGACATCGAGAATCGTGAAGGACTGGGTGGTACTCGAAGTGGACTAGCTGGGACTTTTTCAGAAGGTACTCGAAGTGGACTAGCTGGGACTTTTTCAGAAGGTACTCGAAGTGGACTAGCTGGGACTTTTTCAGAAGAACTTACTTCGAGAGAGGAAATTGAATCCCCTGCAATAACAAAATTATTCCATTAGCAAGTGACACTACATTGTCAGTAAGCTAAGTTGAGTTGAACTGGAAATAACATAACCTACACTCTGCAAGTCGGAAATACAGAGAATTGGAAGTATAGATTAAAGAATAAGGAAATTAAAAATGCGGAAGTCTCCCAACTATGGCTTTAATGCTCAGTCCAAGGTTAAACCTTAATCTGCTTCTCTAGTGGCAAAGCTGATCCACAAAGAAAGCAGTTCAAGTAAAAAACACCACCAGTCACCTAGTGACCAGCATCTTTGTGTGAACTGGGTCTTGCAAGGACTCATGCACATCGCGTTGCTACCCAATCATATAGACCTCAAATTGGGTGCCCACCTTGTCCTTTCTTTAGTGTCATGCAAAGTCCATAATCCACTGGGTAGAAAATCACTCTGGACTTTGCAGCAGGGTGCACCAATTACAAAGTATAAAGATGAGAAGAAATGCACTCTGGATCTTGCAGCAGGGTGCACCAATTCTCCTGCTATGTTATTCAAATCTTTCATATAAATTTTGACTGAATTTTAAAGTGCAAGACAGAAATAAATTTTCAAAACGATAGGCGGTTATGACTCACTTGAACTTGGGTCCTTAGACTCCTTACAAAGAACAGTATGGGCAGTTTCTTTCCTTCTTGAGCGAAAGCATGAACAAAGTAAACTGCAACATAGAAGGAACATTCCTGGAACTCCCATGGCAATGGTCTTTGGGTTTAACAAAGAACTACTATTGTGGTTTTCCTCTCTTGGATGACTTTCTTGACGAGGGTTATGGATTGTGGATTCATTTGTTCCTGACCCCAGCAGAAGTTTTCTCCCTGCCCTTTGAGGTAACTCCGCTGCAAATAAAAGGAACCCTCGTTATATAATAACACCCCTCACCTGATTATTGACTAAACTTAACAAAAAGATAATAAGAGAGCCTTCAAACACAAAACCTTTAACCAAACCTTCCTTCCAGACCCATCTAATATGTATTTAAACCAGAAAAGACATTGATATAATTGCTTACTTTACTGGTGTTTATATCAAAACCATTAAAACTTCATGTTCAAGATCATTACAAGTGCGTACCTAAGGAAATATCCAAGCCACAGTAATTCTTTCCAAATCCTCTCCATTCTTCAAAACTGGAATCAGAGAAACAGCCGCTTGCATAGTAGAACTCGAGGGCTTTGCATAACGAAGCTTTGTCCACTGTGTTACCATTTATGTAAAACAATTCTTGGTCTGAAGAACTCAAATATGTGACCCGATTCGATCCACAAACCTTTGACCAAGTCACTAATCCAGCAACAAAGAAGCTCGGCAACTGTACTAATATCAACAAATCCAATAAAACTGCAGCTATTCTCAAGGGATTAACGTACCCAAATTCCATTTTTGAGTACTGACAATTAAGGAAAACCAGCTTCTTCTTAACCAGTATCGCCACAAAACAAACAGAAAGGGACGCAGAGTGAAAAACATGAAAGTGCAATCACCAACTACCTTCACATAATTCAATCATAATCCTTGATACCCAGTTCACCAAATTGACAGGGGAGAGAAACCCAGATGACAAAAAGAGCTAAAAATCGAAAAAGCCCCACTATCAAAGAGATTAATCACCCGTTACCATATCAAAATTCGACCAAATTCCTGGATACGCAATTCACCAAAGAGATAAAAGGGCATAATCAGGATGAAAACAAGAGCTAAAACTCCAAATCCCCACTATGAAAAGGACATATTGTCCATTACCATCTTAAAATTCGACCAAATTCTTCGATATCCAGTTCACTAAATAAAGGAGAGAAACCCAGATGGCAGAACAACGAAGCATCCAGAGCCCACCCTCCAAAAAGAACGCTTCAAGAGTTCAAAATGTTAATTTCTCTCAATCCCAAACATGCCATGAAACATACAAATTCATTAATTGCAGGGAGAGAATTGACCTCGTTACCGGCGTCTGACCTGTTTGATTGAAGCTGAGGAGGGTGAGATGAATTGAGGTTGGAGAGTCATCGAAACGGAATCACTTGGCTTGTTTTGTTAAAGAAGCATCAAAGAAGGCAGCAAAGACCGGCCAGGAAGGTGGACTGACGTAACCCCTCGCCGTCTTGCATATAAAAAACAAACGTATAGAAAATTAGGACCGTTGGGAAAGACTACATGCAGTTTCTCAAAAAAATAATCATAATTTTGCCTTCACCATAGAAGATCAAACTCGATCACTGAGGCATGAGATACCGCCACGAGGAAAAAATTTTGGGCTCCACTGACATGAATGTTTGGCCCGCCCCCATGGTAGACGGTGGACCTATACACCAAAAGTTGCCTGATTAGTGATTTATAACAATATAACTACTAGGAATCAAATGCCCGTGCTGAGCACGGGCATTTTATAAACTAAAAATACTAAAAACCTTTTTTTTTTTTTGCATTTACAACTATATATTATTTTCATATTATATACTTTAAAAAAATTATACTCTTATTCTGATAATTAGACCTTAAGTTAATTGTTGTAGTGAGAACCGTTTGAAATTTTTTGGTATGTTTATATAAAAATTTTGATTAAAAATCACGTTTTAAAAAATTTTTTGATTATGTTTTTTGATTAAAAATTAGAGTATGTTTTCTATGTTTAAAATTTAACAATTTTTCATGGATTGAATACGATCAATTATTTTTTTCACCCCGATTGGTTCCAACCAGGTCGATATCAGACCTTACCAGTTTTAGCTCTGGTGTAGACTGAGATTATCCCTACTATTAGATTAGGCATGGATCGACCCTGATCCAATCTGAACTTGATACATTGGCTGCCTTAAGGTAAATGTCATTTGGACCTAAAACTATGATCAAGCCCAATCAGAGATGAATCAACTATAAATCATCAGTCAAGCTGATTCTAGGTGTGTATACCAAGAAGCAGGCCCAAAAAATGCGATAGGTAGGGCCACTCGTCGTCTGCATTGGGAGTCACATGCACCAAAAAATTTTCAATGTGTGTCTCCTGATTATAGATGCACAATTATTTTTTATGCACAAATGCAGATATGGTTTCCACCCAATTCATTGGGCCTTGACCAAACATTCCGGGCCTAGATTTAATTTGTATTAGAGTAGGCCTTGTAAGCCAGGGCCTATTCAAAATTTACCAAAAGCCAAGCCTAATCCCGACCTATTTACACATGTAATTTCTAGATGTTTACAACATGCTGATGATGCAACTCAAATGTCTTTTGAGTGATCCATTTGATACGTCTTATCCCTGCGTGTCTCCAATTGTGTCTAAAATACAAAATATGATCACCCACATCCCCAGACAAAATACGTCATGTCATCTTTAAAGCACCCTTTAACCTTCCCTACATTTCCAAGAAATATTTAACTTATTTTTTGTTGGTAACCACCCTCTCGTTCTCTCTGTAACATTTTTTTCGGTAAATCCATCAGTTTCTTAAAACCCAGAATTTTGTCGAGTGAAAGAGAGAGAGAAAGGAATGGAGGGGACTTGGAAAGAGTTTTGGTTGTCTTCTTGGTGTCCGGCATGAACGGTCTGACCAAACTGGGGACCGAGCTGATCATAGTTTGTGTAATCTCTCTTAGTTCTGCGACCCGAGTGTTGCTACGTTCCCTTGTGTAGGAGAAAATTTGAGTGACAAAACCTTGCTGAAGAATCTGAAGCCATTCGTTTTGCTACGTTCCCTTGTGTAGGAGAAAATTTGAGTGACAGAACCTCGCTGAAGAATCTGAAGTCGTTCGTACGTAGTAACCCGCGACGAGGTCTAGACCCACTGAGAAGTCTTCAAGTCTTCTTTAATCTCACTGCAATAATAATATTCATAATCAAATTCGTGGAGAAGACAACCCTTTCGTCAACGCTTATTAGGGTTCAGATTGATATGAGAATAAAAATCATACATTTAGGGACAAATCTAGAGAGACAAATATATTTCCCATTAACCAAAAACATATTGAAATCAAACAAACAAAAAAATTTTAAAAAAAATTAAAGTAAAAGCAAACACAGATCCATGAAAATTAAAAAAGATAAAAAGAAAAAGAAATAATAAATACCTACCAAATAACGTCTTCAGAGATTGATGAAGGATCCTGATGTCCTCCTCACAGATATCATAAGTCTTCTTCTAGTTAGAATACCTTGTATGAGGCATCATGAATGATCGTGCATAATTGTGCATAATGAACTATATCACTACCTCCGTCACCTCTTGATGAAATTGATCCGACTCATCCCCACTGGAAAAAAATCTCATGCACAACTGAAAATTCCATCCATCGACAATTTATTAAATCAGGGACCATCTTCTTCATTAGTTTTTCATATATATCTTCTGAAAGCTTCTTCTTTTTGGTGGATGAGGGATTAGGACCCGTGGCCGTGGATTATATAGGAAGAGAAATGACGGTAAGAAAGAGATCGATTGGGGAGATAGACAAATGCTTCTTGACGACTGTTGAGTTGCGAAAAAGATGGAAAGATGTTATGGGTAATACATTTAAGGAAAGATTAAATAGATATACTACATGTTAGGAGAGTTATTATAGAATATAAGAGGTTTTCATTTTAATTTATGTATGAAAGAGGGAGAGACGTATTGAGAGTTAAGAGAAAGTCAAGGGTTTTATTTATACTTATTGAAAGTTGAGAGAAAGTCAAGGGTGTTTTTGGAAAAAACATAGTAAAAAAGATGGAGAAAGCGCCACCTCAGCAATGCCAAGCTTTAGTATAGATAATAGATTCGATTCTTGCTTTTTTGTTGGATGATTTCTAGCCGTTGGATTTGAGCATTTTTCTCAGATCGAACAACTAAATTGTTGGTATGTGTGGGCCAAAACATAGGTGGGTCAGTTGGCCCCAAAGATTTTCCACGTGGCATTCTCTCACGCCAAGGAGATCGAGTTTGATCTCCGTAGGAGTCATCTTATTTTTTTTCGAATGTCATGGCGATGTGATCATGTATACAGTGATCTAGTCCATTCAGTTGATGGCCCACAAACCGAAAAAATATATCTCTGGCTCTAATGCTGTTCGTTCGACATTCGCTGCTTTTAATGGTTGATGAAGTTTCGACCAACGATCTACAGAAATGTTGATTATTGATGGCTATGATCATCTGATCAGTACGACCTTTTTATTGTTGGGCTGTTTGGGCCCCATCCAAGAGGCGGCCCATCGATGGGTGTGTTCACTTGTATGTGAAGACGGGATGAAGTAGTCAAAATGGCGGTGCTGTGTGGGCGCCCGAAATTTCAGACTGAGCCTGAGCTTTTCAGGCCAGGCCCAGGTTCCACCTCCTGAGCCTAGCCTGAACCCGAGACTGGCTCAAAAACTGTGCCCAGTCCAAAGCCCAAATTTTTAAAAAAAATTCCCCTCCCTTCTATTTTTTGAGGTTTTCTTTTATTTTTTTAAGGAGTTTAGTGGGCCCGAAACCCGACCAAATCCTGAAGCCAGAAACTCGGCCCGATTTTTCGAGCTTCAGACTGGGTCGGGTAGGGACCATTGAGTTTCGACCCAGCTTCAATCTGTCGATTCTGTCCAACGAAATTCGAGCTGGGCTTGGGCCCTTCCCAAAACCCCAAAAACTCGGGCCAGGTAGCTCGAATGTACAGCCATATGTCTAGTTAATGCAATTGTCGGGACATTGCCCATCTAAAAGAGTGGCATCAACTATCAATCATTAATTATGGTGGGTCAAAACACAACACCGAACCCATCCCGCCCAGGACCCATATTTTGTAGGTTTAGATTCCTAAGACTGGAATCGAACAAAAAAGAGGGTCAGGCAGACAGTCCAGTCCGCGCAGCTTCGAATTTGCTTTTGGGTGACTGGATATGGGTTTGGGTCTTGAATCTTCATGTATGGATCACGATTCTTTGGAACACGTGTGATTGATCAAAATCAGATCCAGATCTAAAACCTGGGTCAAATGTATGGGTTAACATTCGGGTAGCCCGGCTCCATCTGGTCTCTGTTTTGTGTTTTGGGCAGGCCGAGCTCCACTCGAATTTAGTTGGGCTGGGCTCAGGCTGGACCAAATTTTGAGGAACCCTACCCCTCTGCTGCCCAAAAACCACCCAAAAACTTGGTTTTCTTGGGCTGGGTTTCGGGCCCACTAAAACCCGTTTAGAGAGATGAGAGAGAGTTCAGAAAAAAAAGGGCCTCTTAAGCCAGGTTTTTTATGGACCGGGCTCGTATATTTGGCTTGAGTCCAGGTCGGGTATGGTTTTGGCCGGGTCATGGACTCATGGGAGAATTCAGAATTGCGGGCCGGACCTGGGTAGCCCGAACTCGGGCTCAAGCACGGTTTACCCAAAAAAAATGAGTCAGACCTCGGTGTTGACCCGAGACCCACACCCCTACTATCCTTAAGCCCGACCCGGGCCTGGCCCTAGAACTTAGCCAGGCACTGTAGCTGCAGCCTGACCAGAGCCCGCGCCTCGGTCAGACCAGCCCGGTGGTTGGGCCAAATAGATAGAAAGTATACATTGGTCAACAACCACAAAACCGGACAAAAAGTATACGGGTTGACACTATTGACCATTGGATTCAAGAGATCACAGTCAACAACTACAAAAGATTAAAAAAAGACTTTCCAGAAAGTGAGGGAGTAAAAAATGGCATATCATGCTCCTGCCTTGCCACATAAATATCTCTAAAATATACTAGAGAGACGCCTCGTGTGATGCATGTACATAGCGTAAGAGAGGAGGTCCAAATCCGTTACAATGGCCATCATTTTCGTTACAACGGCAGTATTTTAAACCATGATTAGATCTGAAGACTTCTTTGTATGGACCATTTATCAATAGATGGAGTGGCTAGAATCATGGAATCAGGTCAATTTTAACCATAGGGACCTACTAGTGAAACCATCCAAGGTATAACGGAATGGGGGCATTACAATTTTTCTGTTATAACAAATTGTAACGCTCAGTAGCAAAAATGGAAAATAACAAAAAAAAATGGAACAAATGGCACCGGATTCGAATTTCAAAATATTAATTATATGACATGGATCAGCTTTCAGACAAAAAAAGCAAACTTATCTATTTCACAGTTGGGATTTCTAACACTTGGTAGTTGAGCTTCTTGATTGATTATTTGTAGTCATTGGATTTACTACTCAAAAAACATGCTTGAATCCAATGCGGCTAGAATGAAATCCTAAAAAGTATTAAAATCAATGGCTAGAGATAACCAATCAGGTTAAAATCAATGGTCTTCAAGAGTGAACACGTAACATGTAACATAAACGTGGCACTAATTATTTGGTGTCAAAATTTAATATTTGAAAATAAGAAAAAACTGATTAAAAGTTCACTTAGTTACCCCATGGTCCTACCCCATGAACGTTCATGGTGGTGTCAGTGTTGTTATTAGTCAAAAAATGTGGTAACCTGCTAACTGTATTTTCGTCAAGGGCCAAGGCCATAATACGGAGGATCATGCGGCTATGGAAACTTACTAATTTTTGAATGGCTTAACCAGTTGGGAGTGACTCAAAACTGTTATAAAATTGTATATTTTTTACCCCCTTCAACCACAAGGGATTCGGGTCCCTTCTTCAAGCCTACTTGAGAATCACCTATGGTCTCTTTTTGTATCTGCTCATTTAAGTGAATGAAATTTAGCTGTTGATGGAGGCGACATTGAGGATTCACGTCGCAGTATCATTGTTTCATGTTGTTTACCATCACAGGATAAATAGCACTTTACAGTTGAATTTTAGGAAGAGAGCTATAGGTATAGGCGACGTGACGAAAATGGCCTAAGAGCATCTCCAACCCTACCCTAAACTCTCTTACCTTCCTTACGATAAGGTGAAAAACATAAAAATTCATCTCCAACCCTATCTTAAAGTTCACCTTATTTTAAGGTAACCTCAAATCACTTTAAGGTAAGATTTCGGATGAGATTCTAAAAACTTGTTCTCCTTCTCTTCCTTTTTAACTAATTTCATTGAATGTCCTCTCTCGTTTTTTTACTTAATGTCACCTATGTCCTTTTATAATTTTTATCATTTTCCCTCTTTTCTATTGGTTATTATATTTAGGGAATGATAGAGTTTAGGGTGGACCATTGGAGAGCTTCCAAAGTTTTAGGTAATTAAAGGAGTCTTTTCTACCCTACTTTAAGTGTTTAGGGTAGGGTAGGGTAGGGTTGGAGATGCTCTAAGGAGGATTAAGAGACTATTCTTAGTGAACAATCTCAGTGAAGCGCCAACAAAAGTGGATAGAATGAGGTCCGACAAATGGATAAAAAGAAAGTTATTGATAGAGAATGAGTAGAAATTGACGAACTTCTTAAAGTTTTCTCTGAACTCATTGAACAGTACACAGTCCCTTTACTGAAAGGTATACCCCTTCTTACACCGAAATACTGGTGGAGGTTGGTTTTCGGTGGAGACCGACATGGTCGTCAATCCCTAATTCAGGGAAGAGCCAATGTCCATTGTTGTAAAGGGGATGGATAGTGAGGGAATCTAGTTTCCTGCGTTGATCTGAGAGGAAGGATTACACATCCATCAATGGGAAAAAGGCATTCTTAAAAGAAGGCACAACCCAATTTAAGTCTTGAGTGTTTTACATGTCTCGCCTTATGAAATATTTTTTTAAAAAGAAAGAGATGATTTCCTGGGGCTGGACTCTATTGAGTGTGACCCTGGCCTGGTCCTTCTTTAGAAGGGCTTTGCATATTTTGGCCCAGCCTCACCCTAAGGGCTTGAATTTTTTTTTTTTTTTAAAAAAGCCCTCATTTTAGGGTTTCAAAATGTTAGGCCAGGCCCTTACAAAAGGGCTGGATTGACAATCCTAGCTTGAACCAACCTAATTGAATGATTATAACCATCTGATCCATTACATTTATTCTAGACAAACGCTCCTAGGTGGGACCCATTCAAGGTTGTTCACTCATGTTAATTCATGTTATCGACGTTAAATATGACCTTTTGGTGTACACGTGGCATGTTTTTATTCGTCCCACAATGCCATAATGAAAGACAACTTCAGCAAAAATTTATTCCCATATTTTATAAACAACATGGTGAGAAAAATTCTATTGACGATAATTGTATGTGCCATGTGGCACACTTTTGGAGATTACTGAAAATATGGATGTTTGGCCCACCCTTTGGTGGACCCACAAACCAAAAATAAGTCCGAGTGGTGATTTCTAGCCATTGGATTTGAGTTTTAATACATTCGAGGATTATTTGGGATACTCAAATCCAATGGATAGAAATCACCAATCAAGCTGATTTTTGGTCTATAGGTCCACCAAGAATATCTATATGGTCAGTGGTACCTTCAAGAGTGTGCCATCCTCAACCACATGGAAATTCTTAAGATCTACCTTAAGAGTACAGGTACCCTAGCCCTATGTGTCCTCTAACCATTTTGGAGCCATATATATTCTTAAGAGCAGTGTTGTGTTATCATCCCTACATGGCCGACCTTCGTAGGTCCAGACTGCTGGATGGTCCTTATGATTCACAAGTCAACACACATAAATCTCGAAGACCATCCAACGGTTTGGACCTAAAAGAGGACAGCCTCCACAGGATGACAGCATTAACTTTTATCCATGTTCAATTATTTATGTGGTTCTCATGTTTCTTCCTATAACCTATTTATCCTACTTATTAACTACATGAATAGGGTTCTTGCGTTACCAATGCAATCTTCATTATTCCAAAAATGCTCTTATTTTACTTCTTTAACTTTTAAAATTCTTTATTTTAGGTTCTTTAATCTTTACACAATTTTTAATTTTCCTCAATGAAAATACATTTACTGCAATTCACATTGAAATGAGATTCGATCAACATTAATGATAGACGACAATGTAAGACACGTGACACACTAACCGTATGGATGTTTGGCCCAAATAAATTATATATGAAAAAGACTTTAATCCAATGGATAGAAATTACTAATCAGGATAAATTTTGGTAGGTACATAGGTCAACCTAGGGATGGGCCAAACATCCATATGATTGGCACATTTAGACAATTGCGGGCCGTTATTTTCCTTTTAGTCCCCCAAATATTTTTGGGTGGGTACGTTTTACTTCTCATTTCATCAAATCTCATGGGTAAATGCAACTTTTCCAATTTATTATTATCCTTTCATTTTTAACTGTTCCTTGAGTTGCCACAATATTTTCAGATGGGCTTCGGAAAACTAATCTTTCAAAAGTATTCTTTCGACTAGAACTTCCCTATTTTGTCCTTTGATCCAAAAAGAGCCCCTAGTAAGTATTGTTAGGATACTATGTGTCACACTCTAATACGTTACAATCTTATAGGAAATCCAACTGTTATAAACCACCAATCAGGCTGAATTTTGGTGTATAAGTCCACCTAGGGATGGGAAACACATCCGTGAGTATAAGGCATGTGACAGAGTTTTAGAGATCACATACCATATGGATGTCCCACCCATCTCTAGGTGGGCCTACATACCAAAAATCAGCCTAATCAGCGATTTCAAAACTTTGGATCTTTGTACTACAAATAATATTCGAGTTCCACAGTTAAAAATCAACCCATGAAAACGACTTAAATCCAGCACTTAGAAATCACTAATCAGACTTATTTTTGGTGTGTAAGTCCACTTAGGAATACGGTCTATATAGTATATAAGAGTGCACCACGTGGCTCATATTGTGGTCCGTCATCCATAGGACGTCCCGTAAGCGAAGTCATACTCTATTTTAGGTGCTACTGCCGGTACATAATAGAGTTAGACTAACAGGAGAATATTCTAAAAAAATTAGAATATCCTACTCTGCCGTGTATAGATGGCAACACTAGAGACGGGGGTAAAAAAATTTCACTCCTCCCATCACGGAGAAAACATGCTTCCTTTTGCCACGTGGTGAATGATTACTGCATCAAAACTTTGCAACCTCAGAAGAGAGGGAGGTGGCAAAACATGATTGGGAACGCTACTTTGACTGCCACGTGTAGTAAACCCAATAGTGGAGAGAGAAAATATTCAAGGAAATCTAATTTTAAAATCAAAGAGAACATTAGTACATTCGGGGGACGGTAAAGCGCTAGGACACGTGGCAGGGACCCACTTTAGGCAACTTTCTTTAAAAATTGAATACAACTACTCTTGTCCAGAACCATATAAATATATAATTAGGTGTTAACATTTGCTGAAGCCACGTGGTGGAATGTTATTGGAAGTTTAGACTTTAGAGTAAAATAATATTTAAATGAAAAGTTAGAAATATTAAACACTATAACCATGTTACATGTGTCCCCTTCTTAGAGATCTGGTCTATTTTTTATTTTTATTTTATGAATTGCCCTTTCAGCTTAGAGCACTGGATTCCCAATATGGTCCTGACATTTATCTAAATGACCAGAGTATCCATCACCTTGCAATTCCTCTTGTCCAATGTTGAAATTGCAACTGATGCTTCCCAATTCAAGCTTTTTTTTCCTTTTCATTTGTTTTTTTTCTTTTTTCGGGTACGCCGATACATAGTTCAAGGTAGTTCGCAATTCGCAATTTGTAAGGGTAAATCGGGTATAAGAATCAGCGAACAAGCGGGATTGAACCCGTTACCTACTTAAATAACCTGCTATTTGCTTTTCTTCTCATTACTCATGTTTAATTTCTTAATTAGATTTTTTTTAATTTATGGATAAAATGCATAGCTAAAGTAATAATATTGGACGTTATGATACCGTTATATTGGCCTTCATGATCATTATGTCACGCGTCATTGTACAAAATTATAAAATAATTCAAATAATAGTTGTTACAACATTAATTATAACATTATAAGGGCCTTAAGCGTTCTAACGGCCATTACCTGCACCATCAATATACCAAGCAACTAAATCGGAGATCTGAGACCCGCTCGATATGATAATCGTAAACATCCAAACTAAAGCATTTTAACACATTTTTATTTTATAAAATAACGAATGTCCGCCAAATTATTTTTCATATAAACATGAAATTAAATAAATATTTTGGCCTATTTAACCTAACTTAATTGCTTACAAAATAAATTAAAAAATCTAATTTAATTCTATTACCAAGGGCAGAAAGGAAAAAAAAAAAAGGGTAATTTTGTCATAGAAATAGTTGAATAGGTGATTAAGCATATTTCAGGGAATAATTCCTCTGGCCATCAGTCCTCACAGTCCATAACTCCACTTTAACTATTCTTATTATTATGGGACGAGTTATCTGGAGTGACATTCCAGAACTATTCACAGGAGAGACTGAATTTTCATTCCACGTGGCAGCCTAGTTGACAGGCCCAAAGGCATATTCCAATGCAACAACTGTCAACCCAATAGCATTCTAACATATGGCAAAAATTAGCATTTTTCTTTGCAAAAACATGTAGTGAGGTAGACCTCATGCAGAAAGCATGAGCTTTAGCGATTTTTTTTTCATAAGTCCAAACAAATATTAATGATAGGAGATCGAGATGATCTTAGAAGCAAGGTTTTAAAAACGGCCGTTTAAACGGTAACGCCCCAAACCTGTTTCCGTTTAAACCCGTTTTATCGGTTTTGAAAAAAACGGCTGTTTTTTGGTTTTAACTAGGGGTGTCAACGGGTCGGTTCCTAAGGTGACCAGAACCGGAACAAACGGTTCCGGTTCTTATCGGTTCCGGTTCTCAAAGTGATGGTACCAGAACCGGAACCGATTATGTAGTTTTTGTCGGTTCCGGTTCCGATTTCGGGTATAACGGGTCCAATCTTGGTATTATGAGAATTTTTACACTATATTTATATATTGGTTCCGGTTCTTATCGGTTCGGTTCCGGTTCTTATCGGTTTCGGTTCCATATTAGAGTACCGGAACCGTAACCATTAGTTTCCGGTTCAGTTCCAATTCCGGTTCTTTTTAATCGGTTCCCAAAAATGTGGTACCGGAACCGGTGTTTTCGGTTCCGGTTCCTATTCGGTTCCGGTTAAATCGGGTAAAATTGACACCCCTAGTTTTAACGGCCGTTAAAATCGTTTAAACGGCCGTTTAATTTTGAAAATTTTTGTGAAAAAACGGCCGTTAAAACCGTTTAATTTCTGTTAAAATCCGTTTAATTTCCATTAAAATCCGTTTAAATCTGTTAAATTCCATTTTTCTTTTAATTTTCAAATTTCAAAATTTGAATTTCAGCGCCACTTTTTCCGTTTTTTTCCGTTAAAATTCGTTTAAACCGTTAAAATCCATTTAATTTCATTTTTTTTCTATTTTTGCCCTTGACCGTTTCAATCTGTTTTAACGGCCCTTTAAACGGTAACGCCCCCAGTCCGTTTAACCGTTAAAACGGCCTCCTTTAAACCTTGCTTAGAAGTACAAAGAAGAAGTAAAAAACAGACAAACTAGAGGACCACCAAAACTATCCCACTAGATTGTCAAAGTCAAACACCAAATCCTGGAAAAAATTTCAGCCAGATAAATACTTCCCCGATTACATTAACATGTTGATACTTAGACGTATCTCATGAAGCGATCTCTCGTTGTCCCTAAAGATTCTCCTATTCCTTTCAAACCAAAGTCTCCGTGTGGCAAACGACACCATCTTTCACAACGTTTGCCCCCTTGATGGTGTAGAAATGGATGGTCAACCTCCTAGTACTGCGTCGACAGTATTTGGAAAAATCCAAGAGAGTCCCACTTGAACTAAAGCCGTGTTTGATTGCACAGAAAATTTTTCCCAGAAAATACATCTGGGATATGCTTTAAATGATTGATTGATTGCAACTGAGAACACATATTTCAATCATGTGAGAAAATAAAGGTGTATTTTCTGGTTGAAATGAATTCTCACCTATCTGGATGGGAAATGGATTCCGGGCTTAGTAGGAAAATTATCCAGATTTAAACGGCTTGTTAGGGAAAATTATACAGATTTATATTAGCTATCAAACAATAGAAAATTGCTTAAAAAAAAAAATAGACAGAATTTTCCCACTTGATAATAAAAAATGGCCAGAGAAATATGACCATACCTGCGTAGCAAACTTATAATGTAGCAACAGATGAGACATATTTTCACCATTAGCCTTACACATAACATAGCACAATAGTTCACCAAAATCCATTTTCTAGGTATTAAGTTCTCGATAGCTATTAAATATAGGATTTTAACGATTTTTGTTATTAATATCTTCCTTCTGGCCAATGACCTTATGGATGTTTAGCCCACTTCTTGATAGATATACACACCGAAAATCACCTTGATTAGTAATCTGTAGCCATTATATTTTAGGATTTTTAAAGGCGTGATTATAGCCATTGGATTCAACATTTTTTGATTACTAAATCCAACGGGTAAAAATCATCAAACAAGGTGATTTTGGTATGAATGTGTACCAAGGGGTGGGCTAAACATCGATGGGGTCAGTGGGCCCAGATGGCAGCCGTTAATAATGAAACATTTGGCGTATTTATCATAGTACTTACGCTATATGGGACAAACAGTACATGATCTTATCAACCAAAACTTTTAGGCCATGTACATAATATCTTTTTTGACCAAAATCCGCTCCTAACAAATACTTCTTTTTCTTTAAGCTATCTATTTGTATTTTTTGGTCCTCCAAGAGGAATTCAATTGGTGGATAATAAAGATCATTCAACGAGGGTGAATTTCGTGTCCAGATAATCTTTTAAGTAGGGTCCACAATTTGGAAGTTATTATTTGGACCGCCCACGTGTCCCCCTCTTTTATCTAAATTCAACAGTCACAAATCTTAGGGGGTAAAGTACTGTACATGGTATTCACATGAAATTGTGAAAACTTTCCCAACGCAACTTTAGTGGTGAGGTCGCATTAATCAGAACCACATGTTGAGTGGGGTCCACACCACTATAGGATATCTCTTTCTAAAGTACGTGGAGCCCACTTTTGCGGTCACACATTTTAGAAGTCGCGTGTAGATTTCTAAAACTTTGGGACAGAGTCTGACAGATGCTTCTGTCACAATGAAAATCACAGACTACGCGGCACACTCTTAGTGGACTAAGATCGTATGGATATTTGTCCAGTCCCTCAGTGGACCTCTAATCCAAACATCAGCCTGATTAGTAATTTATAAGCGATTCGATCGAAGTTATTTTCATGGGTTGATTTTAACGGTAAGAATTCGAGCATTATTGAGCGTTATTTGGGTGCAAAGATCCAAAGGTTGTAAATCACTAATCAGGTTGATTTTTGGTTTAGAGGTCAACTGAGGGACTGGCCAAACATCCATACCGTCATAGTACACTGAGAGTATGCCACGTGTCCTGTGTTTTTCATTGTGACAGAGGTATCTGTTAGAACGCTGTGATAGAAGTTTTACTCGGACAAGTATATTGTCCGACGGAAAAACTAATACGCAAACGGTTTCATGCTTGTAGAGTATGCGAACGTGAGCAACCGTTAAACTGGTTTTACCTTTTAAAAAAATAAAATCGAAAATCGTTGGTTATCCAGGGATCTGGTTCTGACGTGTCACATTCTACCACATTTGAATACTCTAAAGTATGTAACCGTTAGCCTATTAGTTTTTTGCCTAAATCCAACGGCTAAAACTCATCAAACAAGCCGATTTTGGGTATGAGTGTCTACGAAAGGAAGGGCTAAACATCCATGCGGTCAGTGGGCCCATCTGCCACACTTTGACGAGTAAACCTTCGATGACCCTGTTGAGAGTGAGCGATGCTGCTGATTGCAGCCAATATGAGCCACTTGACACATTCCGTATGGATGCTTGGCCAATCACTAGGCGGACCTACAAACCAGAAATCAGCCTGATTCGTGACTTAAAACCTTTGGATTTCTTACCCAAATAATGCTCAAATTCCTATAATTAAAATTAACCCATGAAAATAAGTTCAATCCGACACTTAGAAATCAGTGATCAAGTTTATTTTTGGCTTGTAGGTCCACCTAGCTAAGTGATTGGCCAAACATCCATACTGTTAGTATCCTCTTAAGAATGTGCCACGTGGCTCATATTGACCATAGTCAGAGGTTCGACTGCATGTCGTTAAGTTCGCTTTGATGGTCGCTTGCCCCCCGCCCCCCCCCCCCCAGAACAACATCCTGGCTCCGTCACTGTGTAGAGGAGTAAAACTTGCATGGCCGTGACAGTCATAGGAGCCCCTACCCACCCACAATATGAGCCATGTGGCATATTCTTAGAGCCAGTGGACACTGACCGTATGGATGTCTAGGTGGACCTACAAACCAAAAAATTCAACCTGATTAGTGATTTCTAAGCGTCGGCTTGGAGTCATTGGCCAAACATCTATACGGTCAGTGTCATTTAAGTGTATGCCACGTGGCGCATATTGTGGGCGGTAAATTTGTCTTGCTGAAGTTGTCTTTGGACTGTCCCTCCAGAAAACCTTTGGCATTGAAAATAATTAGGGACCTTTCCAGAGAAATCGTAAGCACGCATTTTCCAGTAGAGACGTGCTATCCCACGGATAACCGGACAAAAAATATGTGCGTTGAGGCTATTTGACCGTTGGATTCAAGAGATTTATGCAGTAATTGCCTTGTGGACTATGGATCTCTTTGATCCAATGGTCAATGATCCCAAACCGTAAATATTTTCGTCCGGTTATCTGTGGGATAACATTTTTCCTTTCTAGGATTACGGTTTCTGGACACACTTCCCTTTTTAAAGCGTGTTCGCTCTTTCTCTGGTTTTTCATTTTGCAGTTCTCTCTCTCGCTCGGTCTCTCTCTCTCTCAGAAGTAGTTCTGTCTGTGTCCTTATCAGAAAGAAAAATAACCGTCTCTCTCTTCTGTGTAGAAACCGTTTTTAATGGCGGGAAACGACTGGCTAAACAGTTACCTGGAAGCGATTCTCGATGTAGACCCTGGACTCGGCGACTCGAAGTCGAAATCGTCTTTGTTGCTGAGGGAGAGAGGGAGATTTAGTCCCACTCGTTACTTCGTCGAAGAAGTCATCACTGGTTTCGATGAGACCGATCTCCATCGCTCATGGGTTCGGGTATCAGAAGAACAAATTCGAATATCAGATTTCTCAATTTTGATTGATATTCATTGATTGAGTCTATGATCTCTCCTTTTCAGTAGGATTGGAATGAAAAGAGGTGTTTTTTTTGGGTTGCAGGCGGCGGCGACGAGGAGTCCGCAGGAGAGGAATACGAGATTGGAGAATATGTGTTGGCGGATTTGGAATTTGGCACGCAAGAAGAAGCAGGTTTTGTTGATTGTTCCTTTGTCTTGAATTAAGTTCTTGTTTTGGAGTTATTTTTTTAAGTTTAATTTGAGATGTGAATTAGTTGTAAGAGTTGAAATGTGGACTGGAAAAAAAAATAGAGAGGTTTGATTCTGTTTAAACATGCAGTTTATGAGTGTTTAGGTATAAAGATTGGAACTTGATGGATTGAAAAGGTTGGGAATTATTATTAAGTGGGTTTCGCTCTACATCGTTTTGTATTGTTTTAGAATCCTGGATAAAAAAATCTCTTCTTGTTTACTGAATGGATCGACTTGATTTTGGATTAACGTGGTGCCTTGAAGAGCATGAGAAATTATTTGGATGTGCTCGATTGAAGTAGCCTGATGTTGATCTGTTAATATTAAGAATCATCGTGTGAAAATCTTTGTGTCCATCAAATTGTTTTGATGGTCGATTTAATCTGGTACGGAGGATTGATCAGATTGGTGATCTCTGTAAAGAGCTACAAAAATGATGTAGTTGATGAATGACCATCACCATCATCTTCATCAATTTCTTATTCTAAACATATAAGGTCGGCAACATAAATATTTTTTCTCTATTCAACTATATTTAGAGCCATATCCTGTATTTACGATCTAGCATGAACTTCAAACAATGGAACATGATTCATTATAGAACTATTGAAGGAGCTAAATATAAGAATTATTAAAGATTTGTAATTAAAATTTCCTTTGGATAGTGGAAAATTGAACTATAATGTCAGAAAATGAGTTTTCATGAGTACACGCACCAAGGCTCGCTCAAGATTTCATGGCATGGATCTTTTGCATGCTAACACTATTTTGCTGATAGTATGTTGACTCCTCAATTCATTAGATAGATGAGAGTTTGTTTTCGTTTTGTTTATATTATGAATAATTCTGTGAAAATGGAGGGCCAGTTCAATTTTGGATCGTTGAGTTGATTCATTTTGGTAATAGATTCTGAATCCAATTGTAGTGTTTTGAAATTACGTTGTCATTTGTACATGCATTGAAGGTATATTATTTTTTTCATGCATGATGGTACAAATTTGAGAAATAGTGTTCATTTATGATCTTATATTGGAATCCTATTAAAATTTGGTGTCAATTCCCACATATTTATACTTGATGATGGGACCGATTTAAAATCTCTCTTGGGTTATTAAAGCATAACCTGGAGATATATATTTTGAAACCAGTACTTATTTTGATTATTCTTGCTGAATCTCCACCTATCCCTGAGTCATCTCATACTTCTCATTCAGCTTGTGTTTTAAATGGTCGATTTGTGGTGAATATAGATGTCATTTGCAGCCAGATGGAGTATTCCTTAATTGTTATCTTAGCCACAGGAAATGAAGTATCCTTTTAGCTTATATCAAAGTCTGTAGAGTGACCAATATCAACTAGTTGGGATTTCTACCTCTCATTAGAACTATCTTATTGTGTCTTGACCTTGTAAACCCAACAATGACCGACAAGAACTTTACCAAACAGAAGAGGAACCATATTCAAAGTCTCATTCAACTAAAGTATATTAAGTTCTTAAAATGTTCCCTGTTGCCAAAATGAAATCATGGTAGCGCCTTCACAAGGGAATTCTTCTAATATTCTGCCTTGAAATCTAAATATAAGTATCCTCTTTTAAGAAACAAAGCATAGTTCATGTCAAATATAATTATTGAAAGTTGAATTCCCATGATTTGCTCCTGTTCATATTTTCGAACATCAACGATGCTTCTTTTAATACAGCTATTGATGGTCACAATCACCAAGTGACTATCCTAGTTTTATGTGTTTGTATTTGCGTGCGCTAATTCAAAATGTAAATATGTAATAGTGCTGCAGCAGTTTGTTTCCCAGTATTCTATTGTAAGCCGTACCTTACTTTTGGGAGAGAAAAACTTTGATTGTCTGTTTATATTGACAAGTTACTTTAGGTCTCTTTCAAGGCTGGAAATTTTTTAACTTGTAACTGTTTCATACATAACTGTTTGTTTATGATAGGATGAATTACTGGACATATTTGTGATAAATTTGTTAAATGTTAAAATGTTCAGTTTTTCTTATAAGCACCCTATTGTAGACAACAGATGAGAGCTTGATTTTCTGGTTTTGTTTTCTTAATGTTGTACTTTTTTGGAGCTTCCATTGAAACAGTAAAGTTTTGGTTCTTTAATGCAGATTGAGGGAGAGGAAGCTCAGCGCATGGCTAAACGTCGTCTTGAACGTGAAAGAGGCCGTAGAGAAGCAACTGCTGATATGTCTGAAGACTTATCAGAAGGAGAGAAAGGAGACATTGTCAGTGACATTTCAGCTCACGGTGAAAGCACCAGAGGCAGAATGCCTAGAATCAGTTCTATTGATGTGATGGATGCCTGGGCTAGTCAACAGAAGGAGAAAAAATTATACATTGTGCTAATAAGGCATGAACTTAACTTTAATTCTCTAACCATATTAATGAGGTCAGGTGGAGGTCTGTAAATTGGTCTTTTGGGACACTTAAAAAATGCAGTTTAATCAGTAAATAACGTTGCTGAGGTTGTCATAGTAGCACAAGTAATATCTAAATTGCATACTTCTGTTATTGGTTGGAAATGTGGTACCCATTCATCCAGATGTCTATTAAACAGCTACCAGAGACAGGCTTTGAGGGAAACTGAACATAGATGTTGTTTTCTGTTTTCTTACATATCCTTTTGTCATGATATTAGGATTCAAACCTTACAATTTTCAGGTATGCATGATGGTATGCAATCCTTTTTAACAATCAGTCTTCATGCAGCCTCCATGGTCTGATACGGGGTGAAAATATGGAGCTTGGTCGTGATTCTGATACTGGTGGTCAGGTAGCACTTATGCTCTTTCTTTGTAGTCCTTGTTGATGTAATTTTTCTTGTAGTGAAAAGTTCTTTGATACCTCCGTATGCAAGATCTATGTATTCTCAAGTAAATATGGGGAGACCTGACTATTCTTCATTTTTATTAGGTTAAATATGTTGTGGAACTTGCAAGGGCTTTAGGCACAACGCCGGGAGTTTATCGGGTTGATTTGCTAACGAGACAAGTATCGGCACCAGAGGTGGATTGGAGTTATGGTGAACCAACAGAGATGCTGACTCCAATAAATTCTGAAGGTTTCCTGCAGGAGATGGGAGAGAGCAGTGGTGCTTATATTGTTCGTATACCATTTGGGCCAAGAGATAAATATATCCCGAAGGAACTCCTATGGCCACACATTCCGGAATTCGTCGATGGTGCACTTAATCACATTATACAGATGTCCAAAGTTCTAGGGGAACAAATTGGTGGCGGGGAACCTGTTTGGCCTATTGCCATTCATGGGCATTATGCAGATGCAGGTGACTCTGCCACTCTTCTATCCGGGGCTTTAAATGTACCGATGGTTTTCACAGGTCACTCACTTGGCCGTGATAAGCTAGAGCAACTCCTGAAACAAGGACGACAATCAAGGGAAGAAATAAATGCTACTTACAAAATAATGCGCAGGATAGAGGCTGAAGAGCTCTCTCTTGATGCCTCTGAAATAGTTGTCACTAGCACCAGACAGGAGATAGATGAGCAATGGAATTTGTATGATGGCTTTGATGTTAAACTTGAGCGCAAACTTCGAGCAAGGATCAAGCGCAATGTGAGCTGTTATGGCAGGTTCATGCCTCGCATGGTTGTAAGTACATAAAATTAACCCATGGTTTTAAATTCTTTATGGAACCTGGAGGCTATTTAGCATATCTAAAGGCTTCATTTTGCTTACATATTCAGACTTCTGACCACTAGTTCTGCTGGTTATGGGAGGTGAACCTCCTTTTTAGTTTATAAATGAATGCTTACAAAATGAGTCTTTTTGATAATAATTTTGCAGATAATTCCTCCTGGGATGGAGTTCCATCATATTGTTCCACATGATGGTGATATCGATGGTGAATCAGAAGGAAATGAAGATAACCCAGCTACTCCAGATCCACATATATGGTCCGAGGTTTTAATATTTCTTTAGACTCTATTCCTTCTGATCTCCGATCACCAATCTGTGATGCTGTTCCTTTCAGATTTTACTGTTCAGACTTATTTTGTGCTGTAGATATTGCATCTGAAAAACCTTTGCTGTTCTTATTTTTTGGGGTCGTAGTGGTGCTTTTGCTGTCATTTTTGACTCGAGCGATTTTATATATGGCAGATAATGCGCTTCTTTACCAACCCGCGCAAACCTATGATCCTTGCCCTTGCTAGGCCGGACCCTAAAAAGAACCTTTTGACTTTGGTCAAAGCATTTGGAGAATGTCGCCCGTTAAGGGAGCTTGCTAATCTTGTATGTTATACTTACTGCTAGTTATTTAACTTGCTTGAGATAACTAATTCCACTTTTTTAGTGAATAATCTTGACATTTGTGCCAAGGGGATGATCTGGCTAATTCATTCAGGGCCTTTATCTATTTTGTAAACATAATTCTCACATTTTCTGTTGTTGCAGACATTGGTAATGGGTAACCGGGAGGCTATTGATGAAATGTCAAGCACGAGTGCATCTGTTCTTACCTCAATACTTAAACTAATTGATAAATTTGATCTGTATGGTCAAGTGGCATATCCTAAACACCACAAGCAGTCTGATGTTCCTGACATTTATCGTCTGGCAGCAAAGACAAAGGTACTTGATTTCTTCATCAGATTAAGGTGGGATGTGAGCAAGGTTAATAATTCGTAGTGTAATAGAAGCAAACATAATTATATAAATTGATAAAACACGTATGTTGGAGTGTGAATTGTGCCTTTTAGGTATTTGTTCTAAGTTTCCTACTGTGGATTATCTGGTAAGGATGAATTTAAGCAAAAGATCTTGAAAGTTTTTTTTTTTTTTTTTAACTTTGATTTTAATGTCATAGTCATTACTAACACGATGGCTATTGCTGTTTTTGGGAGAGCAGATGGATACCAAAGTGGATCCAACATGTTTTTCTTAGTTCTCTTGACATTAACATAGAATGCCTTGGTATTGAAGGTTAATGAGTGAAGCTTCGACCTTTCTATAAAGTTGTTTTTGTTATTACTTTAAAATTGTAATTTAGAACTTTTTCTTGTCACAAGTCCATGCTTCATGATAGTGGCATGATGAATAATAAGTGATAATTGCCTAGTGTTAAAGGGGATACTATTTTATTGTATATATTTGTAATTGGAGATCAGACTTTTGTATACTGTAAGGGTAATTTAGGCTTTTTTCATCAATCCTTTCGTGTATATTTTGTATTGTGATGATTATATGATTGGTTCAACTCTCGGCCTTTTCGAGAGAAAATTGAAAGTGTTCAACGGTATAAAGGCCAGGTCAATCGAGGGCTTTGTTATTCGGAAGTTTGATAAGGTGGGAGTCATGGAACCAATCCTTTTTTCTTTAATGCTCTTTATTACCCTCCTGTTTTGTGGAAAACACTGCCCGTTTTATCGGTGGTTGATGACAACATCAAGAAATTGATTGGGAAAATAGGGGTGTGTGTTACCCTATGTTATTTACCCGGATACTCCAAGGATATGGCCTTGACACGGCATGGATACAGCTTTTACATTTAATATTGAAGTATCCAACATGGATACATCACCCATTTTTGAAGTATTTTTATTTATTTTTATAAGTCACATTTTGAAGTACTTGGGTAACATAGGTTCACCCATTTTTTTGTTTTCTGGATTATTTGATATTGTTTGGAACCTCTTGATCCTTAAAGAACCTCGATTGAGTCATGTTCAGTCTGTTAATTTTCTCTTCTTGTTTCTCATGGAAACCTACGTTGTTTTCCCTTGAGAAACACTTCAAATAAAGTTCCACTCAGTTTGAGTGAGTTGTGAATTGTGATAACTGTCTTTGTTTTTTCTTTTCTGGTAGGCAAACGGTTTAGTTGGTGAAGATTGGGCCCAGGTCTTGGTATCTGCACCCACAGACGTTATCAACTACCCAAGTTGGCATATTAAAAAAATGTGTGGTGAATGCGAGTTAACTGCCCTTCTATTCCATGATTCCATAGCCCTAAAATTGGATTTCCTATATTTGATTCTGGGATCAGAAATTGATTTCATCACTTGTTCTATGGCTATTGATTTCTCTTCTGGACCACCCGATTTTTCGTTTTAATGCATCTGAGTATCTTTTTGTTTTTCAGCTTGGTATCAGGAACTCTTGAAGCTAAATTTTTTATAGAATAACTAAAAGTGTTCTGTCTTTTCACAAAGGGCTTTTTAATTGGTGGAAAATTTTGGAAGTCTGTTAACGGTTCAACGATAGTAACATACATATAGGAAAAATCAGTGAGTGAAAAATTTGGGGTTTATATGGTTTCAGTCAAAATATGGACTAAAAATGAAAAAGGCCAAAAAGTGAAAATTTTGACTCCTTGGGTGTACATTGTTGCACAGACATGACAAATCTTTGGTTTAAGAGGTTCAAAATATTGTAAGTCTCTTATTTGGACGAGAAAGATTTTAGGATGGGTTTGAAGGTTTTAGGAAATTTTTTCGCTTGTAACTTGCTTAGCCAAAAACAAGTAAGAGTTCTCTTGATTATTCTAAGATGACTCAGAAGAGTTGTTGCAGTTCTAGAGTGGGGTGAAAGATCTGGAGAATGGAGCTTCATGTACCTTTTCTAGGGAAATTTCTTCATATATATATATATATATATATATATATATATATATATATATATATATATATATATATTTGGGGATATATGGATTAGTCTTTCTGCCTTGTTTTGAACTTGTTGAGCCTCTCATGATTGTGCTTATATGCTGAACTTTGAGTTGAAGAGTTCTACCAGAAACAATCTTTGAAAGCTCTATTATCAAAGAGAATTATATAGAAAGATCTGGTTTCTATGTAGTATTTTTTCCTCATCTTGTTATTTCATAATTCTTTGACATCTTTGAATATTTTTTTTATTTTACTATTTTGGCTTCTATGTTTTGTTGAGCCATGTGGTCCATGGAAGCCTAGCTATCTTACCAGTTTTAACAAATTTTCTTGGTATCTGAGTTGGCTTGACCTTTTTTCCTTTCATTTTTTTCCATTTTTAAATGCATGCATATGTTGCCGGATAAATACACTATTTTGATCTATATGCTAGTTCAAACCCTAATCTACATTTTTGCAGGGTGTTTTCATCAATCCAGCTTTCATTGAACCATTTGGACTTACTTTGATAGAGGTGCTAATCTTTATTTATTACCCAAAAAGCTCTTATATTCTTAAGTTTATTTAGTACACAAATCAACATAAACTTTGCTTGACTGAGCAGGCTGCAGCTCATGGTTTGCCCATTGTCGCCACAAAAAATGGAGGTCCTGTTGATATACATCGAGTACGTCAACTCATTGATTCCATCGTATTGTCTGGAAGAATTTTATAAGCATTTATAGTAGAGATGAAGTTTTGCGGTATTTTCCAAAAACTAATAGTAAATTTGTTGCAGGTTCTTGACAATGGTCTCCTTGTTGATCCCCATGATCAGCAGGCTATTGCTGATGCTCTATTGAAGCTTGTGGCCGATAAGCAACTTTGGGCAAGATGTCGGCAGAATGGATTGAAAAATATTCACCTTTTCTCATGGCCAGAGCATTGTAAGACCTACTTATCCCGGATAGCCAGTTGCAGACCAAGGCATCCAAAATGGCGAAGAAGTGACGATGGGTTTGAAAATTCAGAATCAGATTCACCTGGTGATTCCTTGAGAGATATACAGGATATATCCTTAAACTTAAAGCTTTCTTTTGACGGAGATAAAAATGAAGATAGTAGCAATCTTGATAATGCTTTAGATTCTGAGGAAAATGCTGTCGATGGCAAGAGTAAGTTAGAGAATGCTGTTTTTACATGGTCAAAGGGTGTTCTAAGAGACACTCGAAAGTCCGGATCCTTTGGCAAAGCAGACCATAATAGCAATTCTAACAAGTTCCCTGCACTGAGGAGGAGGAAACATATTTTTGTCATTGCTGTGGACTACGATACCGTTACAGATATTCTTGAAACTATTCAAAAGGTTTTTGAGGCTGCCGGCAAGGATAGGACTTCAGGCTCCGTAGGCTTCATATTGTCAACATCCTTAACAATATCTGAGATACACTCTCTTCTGGTTTCTGGAGGTGTGAGTGTCACTGATTTTGATGCTTTCATATGCAACAGTGGTAGTGATCTCTACTATCCATCTATAAATACTGAGGACATGCTGAGCCCGTCTGGGCTTCCCTTTGTAGTTGACTTAGATTACCATTCACAAATTGAATACCGTTGGGGTGGGGAAGGGTTGAGGAAGACTTTGGTTCGGTGGGCTGCCTCTATTATTGATAAGAAGGGAGAAAATGAAGAACAAATTGTCACTGAAGATGAAAAGCGATCAACCACCTATTGCTATGCATTTAAAGTGAAAAGCCCATCATTGGTAAATTTACTTTTGCCTTCTAGGTTCTGTAAGGCTTTTCTAAGGATTTTGATATCTTATGAGTTTCCCCATGGCGATTTCAAGGCACACTCAATGGGATACTTTTAAAAATTAGCTGTTTCTTGATGAATTTTCACATATTGATGTGCTGCATTTTTGCCATTCTTAATGTCTCCAAACTTATATAGTGGAGAATAAAACTAAGGATTTCTTAGGGTCTTTTTTTCCTTTACAGGTTCCCCCTATTAAGGAGCTTCGGAAGTTTATGAGAATCCAGGCTCTCCGATGTCATATAGTATACTGTCAGAATGGTACCAAGTTGCATGTAATTCCAGTACTGGCTTCTCGATCTCAAGCCCTCAGGTATTCTTTTCAGGTTGTCCTTATTTTTTGGCATAAGATTGAGATCTGTGCTATCTCCTTAATTTGTAATTGCTGGATTATTTTTACATAAATGTGTGCATATTAAAGTACAGCTATAAACTTCAGGGTAAATATAAGACATGCCTGATGCGTATCATGTGATCAAGCGCCATGGAATCTGCCCAACATCTATGCTCTTGGTATTCCCATGGGGCCAGTGCACAGATGTGCTGCAGATTCCGTTATCTGTCGTACACACAGATCCTCGTCTGCATGCTATACTATCTCATGTATTATTTGGGTTAGTTTCTGTTGACATTAACTCTTGAGAATAGTTGAATATATTAACAAATTGGAACAGCTATTGTTGTGGTTCATAGAAGTTCTCTAGAATGTTCGAGGACGTTTTGATTATAGAATTTGAGGAATACTTTGGTCCGAACAACAGCAGAGACCCTTCTCCATACAACCTGTGCTTAAATGTGTTGCACTTGCAGAGGGTAAATGCTTGCGCTATTGATGGCTCCACCTAAAAGTTAATCATCCTAGCCATCCAGTCTATCACATTCTTGTGCATGGTCGGAGAATATATGGCCGGAGATCCTAAAAGACTATATAACTTAGATAGCTAGGATCATCAGATTAGGTCAATTTTAGCCTTGCAAAACTCTCAGGTTGGTCTCATTGAACTACTCCAGTCTCTTGGCATGTGCACCATGAGTACTGCAGGATAGACCAGAAAGGAGATCCGCTATGTGAATGTCCTGACCCGATCCTTGAATAGTTCAATTTTTTATCAATATTTTCCTATTTCGTTCATTTTGATTCTCGCTGCATCTCCTGAGTAGATGTTTACAAATTCTTAAGAGAACTGTTTCCAGGTATCTGTACATTCGGTGGGGCACAGAGATATCTAGTATGGTGGTATTTGTGGGAGAATGTGGGGACACAGACTACGAAGAGTTGCTTGGTGGGGTTCACAAGACAGTGATATTGAAGGGAGTTAGCAGAAATGCAAGCAGCCAGCTTCACTCTAACAGGACTTACCCACTAGAAGATGTCGTGCCAGTTGACAGCCCCAACATTGTTGAGAGTCTTGAGACTACCGAAGGGTGCACCAGCGACAACATTCGGGTGGCATTGGAAAAACTGAGTGTTATTAAGGCCTAGAAGAATACAGAACCCTCCTGTTGTTCCGTTAACGTTAAAAATGAAGTTCAAGACTCTGAGATAAGCAATGCTGGAGTCGAAGTTGACAGAAGCAGATAATATCGCAATTTGTTATTACAGTGGTTCCTGCTGGAAATGGCATTGGACGCCGAATATGGAAATTTGTGGGCTCTTTTTGTAAGGCAGTTGTGCTACATGGTGAACAAAAGTGGCAGGAAGCTTCTCTCTTATATTATGTCTGTCTTTCTTGTTTAAATGGGCTTGTTTGTTCCACGTCGCAAAATCTGTTTATTTTTGGGTTTTTGTTGATCTTGCAAGTCAATTTGAGATTAAAATAAAGATATCGATGCAAAGAGTTCTTTGTGGGATGTTGCGCCCTGGCGAAGGGAATTACGTTAAACAAGAATTTTGATTTTTTTGGGGGGAAAAGATTATTCACTGAACAACTTAAAGTAAGGGTGTCAACGGATTGGTTCTGGTTCGGACCTGAATAATCAACAAAAGAAACCTAAAAAAGTTGTGTGCAAAACACATGTACTTCAAATCAGACCTGAATCCGATCAGGTCTTAAGCCTGAATTGGACCTGATATTATGGTAGTCCATTTTGTAAACGATGAGTGTTCGCCCTTGGTCTATGCAGATCAGGGGCCCAACTTCTATTTTGTTTGTTGTTTTTTTTTTTTTCTCTCTTTCTTCGTTTTGGATCGAAAATAGGAGTGAATCGAAAATCCAAAGGAGGTTCATGGCACAGGGTAAAGATGTCAGAGTAAGAGTTATTTTGGAATGTACCAGTTGCGTCCGAAACGGTGTTAATAAGGAATCCCCGGGTATTTACCGAGATATATTACTCAAAAGAATCGACACAATATGCGTATTTGAAAGTGTATTCAGATTAAACCTGTGGTAATGATCGTACTAGGCCCACACATTACGTGGGCACCAATTCACATGTTAGGCGAGTCCTGGTGGGCCAACATAATGTAGGCCTTAAGAATGGTTATATTCCACTACCCACATATTAGGTGGGTCCCAAAGTGCTGGTGGCTGTGGATGGAGGGACTATAATGTAATGATAGAGAATGGATGATGGCACATGAAGAGAGCATGGATGATGGTTTCTTCGTGTTGGTTACACATGGGACACGGGGGATGGGGTTACTTTTCTTGGCCTTAGGGATATTGGCCTAGACCTGCCTTGTGGTCTGGATGTTGCTTCCAAAGCCCAGGAAAATCAGGCCCAGCCCAGAGAGCCCATATTCTGGCCCACAACAACCCTAATCTAATTCATTGGCATGTCAAGTTATTTTGACACACCATTTGACATGCATTTGTAGGGCCAACATGGAGACGAGATGATGGCTGATTTATTGATGAAGACGGTCACATCATCATGCAGATCATCCTATGAAAAACTAGCCCATTCTGAAACTTAAATCCTTGACAAAAATGCATTTAATGTGACACATGGATTTGAGACAGTCGTGGGGGCCACATGGAGATGAATTAAGGGATGACTTTTTGTGAAGGGAACATCCTCACAATGGAGATCATCCTTACAAAAAAGTAGCCCATTTTGATAGTGATGCCTTATTGTGGGGGAAAAATATCTGATCTAACTCACACAATCTTCGAGGTCAGACGATTCGTATTTCAATGATGATCCGACGACCCTAATGCTTCAGGATAAAACTTCTTTCTCCGTTGAGAATGATAGGATAATCTCAGATGAGATGTGGTCGTACCTGTTGACAACACTCCAACGCTCAAGTCAGTATAGGATGTGTTAACAGGGTTCAGGAAAAATAGTAAAATGTTTCAGAATGTAGGCTATCTGGATCTAGAGAGCAAGATCCTCTTCCTAGTTCTGAGGGTCATAAATTTATACCTCCAGAATTGGAGCGACTCACTTTCTACGTGTCTACTTGTCGTTAATCAATTATAATATGGAGAGATTCTATTACGAAACTGAATCTTTTTGTTAGATCTTAACTTCCCTTATTTGGTTATATCTGAAATGATTGATGTGACACTTCTCGTGACAGATATTCGAATAGGGGCACGTCGAAGCTGCGCAATAGTCAAACTAACTACTATATGGCCAATACTTATTGGATAAGTAACTAACTTTATTATAGTTTCGAATACTTATTTTGTTTGTAGAATCCTATATTCTTCTCGGGATCGATAGAAATCCATTCCCGTCAAGTAAGCTACTGATTTTGTCGGGATGAGAAGAATGTTACTCTCGTCAAATGAATCGTTTGATCTTGTCCGGATGTATTGGACATCATTCCCGTCAAGTATGATAACTGAACTTGTTGGGATGACTTGAGTGTTGATCCCATCAAGTATAGTGTTGAACTTGTCAGGGTAAATGGAGTATCAATCCCGTTAAGAATGATAACTGAACTTGTTGGGATGACTTGAGTGTTGATCCCATCAAGTATATTGTTGAACTTGTCGGGGTAAGTGGAGTATCAATCCCGTCAAGAATGTTGTATGAACTTGACAGGATGAGATAATTGTCACTTACACTAAGTTGGTCGTTGGACCTTGTCGGGATGTATTGAGCGTCATTCCCGTTAAGGATGATAGCTGAACTTGTTGAGATGAATTGACTGTCAATCCCGTCGAATATGTCGTATGAACTTGCTAGGATGAGATAATTGTCATTCCCGTTGAGATGGCCGTTTTGACATTCCCGTCAAATAAGCCGATCATTAATGTGTCGGGCAAGATTGAATACTTTCCCGACACATTAAAGGCTGAAGCTTCAATGTGTTCCGTTAATAACTCTGCCCCGAGATGCTCTCTTCTGATCATTCCAATCTGACACTTTGTCAATAACAAATTAGGAGAGGAATGGGATCAATATATACTGGTTTTCACCCGCTCTCTCATGTGGCGTCTACGGCTTTCACGCAATGAATCTATCTACTCAAATTCTCAACATACTATTGCCTCTATCCTTACCTCCGCCTTCTTAGCCCCTCCTACATTGTCTTCGCCTCAACCGTATCCTCATCGTAGATATTGGAAGCCTCCCATAGGTTGGCTCAAGCTTAACACCGATGCTGCATGGAAAAAAGATTCTCCGAAAGCTGGTTTGGGGTTTGTTATTTGAAATTCTTCCACCTCCTTGGTTTTAGCAGGTGGGAGTCCTGACATAGCAGGTTCAGCGGAGGAGTCAGATGCGAAGGCTATCCTGAGTGTCCTGCTTGCTGACAAACGCGCCAATCTGGATCATATTTTCGTGGAATCGGATGCGCGTGGTCTAGTGGAAGTTCTCAAGAGTGTGTCCTCTAAAGCAGGGTCGTGGTTCTCCTCGGGCACACATTTTGGATGTTTTATATACTTTCTCCTTCTATCTCTTTTACATCTGCTAGTCGTGTATCTAATAATACTGCTCATACTATCGCCCCGTTGGGCAAAACCTTCTCTCCCTTCTAGTTTGGTCGGCAGGTCGGCAAATCCTCCCAGATGGTTTGTTGAATCCATTGCGGAGGTCATTCGCCATCTCCAGGCCATTGGATGATGTAGGTCTTTTTGGTTTCTTATATAAATTTGGCTTACCCAAAAAAAAAAAAACGAAAAGATATTACTGTTTCAAACTGAACTAAAAATGTACAAAGGGAAACCAATTGATCAATAGGAGAGCCTGAGTCTACCCACTATCAATCTTTGACAAAAATTTTGCTAACCACCCACTCGTCACGTTGTTTGAATGTTGATTAACCATCTTAGGGGGTCGAATCGATCAGAAGGTTGTAGAGCAAGATTATGGTTCTTACAAAGTGAATTTTTTTTGTATAACATTTCATATTCAAGGAGAATTTACATAGGTGTAAGTAAGCAATCAAGAGGATATCCGAAGGTTAAGTCTCCTTAGCCACACTGAGTGAAGCACCATGTGAAGGACATCGAACCTCTGAGCCGGCCGATTCACCACAAAATGTCTCTGCACTTGCTTCACTCTCATCTGCATTTTTAGATACTTAGAGGTCGGTATTCCTTGCAGGATAATCTTAATCTCAGGTATCTTCTTGACTGGAATTTGAACTGAAAACTTGCTCCAATCAAGTACATCGCTAAACGGGAGCACGTAGTGATCGGAAATTATCACCGGGACACAACCAGCGTAGATCGCCTCGACTACTCTAGGACTTGCAACTTCATGTCCACTCGGGCACAAGCAAAACTTGCTTTGACCCATTAATTTTGTGTAATTGAGACCTTTGGGGAGGTAGAGGTGTACTTGGACCTCATCATCCTTGTCTTGCCAGTGCTTCAATAGTACTTTCCTTATTTTGCCATGAGCCCCACCTGCGAAAAATGCGAGAATTGAACGCCTCGAAGGGGGTTGACCGAGCAGTGGTGGGCCGAGGCGTCCGAACGGGAGGTTGATTTCTGGCATTGATGCATCTCTTTCAGGCTGGAAACCTTCCGAGGTGTTTGCATTGCAAAGAACTCTGATGAATTTTTGGAAGAGCTCAGGGTTGGCAGTAGAAATCTGTGGTCCCTGGACTCTCATGGAGGAGAGGTTAGTGAGCTATCAAGAAAAATATAATTAGATTTTTATGAGTGCTGTTATAAATTAACGTCTGTTCTAATGGCCGTTATCTGTTATTTACGTTTAATTGAAAAATGAACTTAACAAACTAATAAAATAATAAAATTTTGACTGATTTTGACCCATTATAAAGGTCATAACGGTAACGCCCCCCGGTAACAATTGTAATTTTATTCTCGATGTGGTCCAAGAGTTTTGTCCTCTACGGGAATATGGAAACACATGTCCCCTCATTTGGCTGGATTCGTTACATATCGGCCTCACCGACAGTCATTCAGATTCGTTACAGATCAGCTTGATCAAGACAACTCACCTAAGAAGGCGGCAGTACCTCTTTCCATTATGAGCAGAGTGGTGATCATATGGTCCGAGGTACATGTGGTTCCCAACTGGTGGCTCATTTTGATCTGGTACCGGTCCAATAGTGGATCTGAACCCGAAATATCAGATCAGACCAGATATAATTTTCTGGCTGAGCCCATCCGTTGACAGCCCTAACTATGAATTCAGGGGCTGTTTTTAGTAAAATGGATGAAATGCAACTGGAAGAAATCAGGCCCGGCTTAGTTCAATGCAAATCGGGTGCAATGCACTCACTTGCCACAGTTTTGGGATTATAAGTGATTGGTTGGGGGCGTGAATGTAGTTGCCAAGCCCTTGCAAACTCTTTAAGAAAATGGTTGCAAGCATATGCAGCCCAAAACCTGTGGTAAGGGACTGCAATGCAACTCAACTCAACGCATTTGCACCGGAGTGCAGCAAACCAGGCTAGGCCTTAAGTCTGGACCACTTTTCCATGTGGAGCTGGCATAAATAACGCTCCACCTGGTACACTCTTTCAAGTCCATGAATGGCCCACCACTTGATGGACTTACACATCAACAATCAGTCTGATTGGTGATCTCTAAATCTTTTTTCATGGGGAGATTTCTAGCCGTCGTTTTCAACAATTTTTTTGTTTGACTCTCGGATTGAATGGCTAAAAGATCACCAATCAAGCTGATTTTTAGTGGGTAGGCTCATCAAGTGGTGGGCCAATCATTCGTCACTGGGCCAAAGAGTGATAGATCCCATTTCCTTGAATGTATGCCATGTGTCCTTGAGCCCTAAATAAAAAGAAAAGGTGACCTCACCCAATCATGACAGGATACCATGAAATGGTCGGCCCCACTGCTTCTATTCCAGTATGGGTACTTGTTAGATACAACGCTTACGTAGTCTTTGACGAACCGTTGGAGGCGGTCCCGGTCCCGTGAGACTGAAGGGTCCGGCTTGTAGACGAACCGAATGAAGTGATGCACACTGAAGGGGAGTAAGAATACATGGGCCTCATCGGGGTGGTGGGCCGTGAATGGGCTTTTCCCATTCTCCATCTCATCGATGAACTGTCCTTCTGTAGAGTAGATATTATTCAACGGTCCATCGTGGACCAGCGGCTGCTCACCTTCCCTGTATGCCCACACCTTGAATCTCTTCTCCATCTCTATGTGGCTTCTGAATATATCCAACAAAAAAGTTTTTAAAATCAACACGTGACACACTCTTCCGGCCCACTGACCACATGAAAGTTTAGTTAATAGTTGGACCAATTGAGTGATTAGTGAATTTTAGCCGTTCGATCTGAGTACCCAAAAAAAAATGCTCAAATCCAAGAAATTACAAATCACCCCATGATAAATGTTCTAATCAAACGTCTAGAAACCACTAATTAGGCTGATATTTTGTGTGTAAGTCCACCAAGGGATGAGCCAAATGTCCTTGGTTAAATGCAAATCGGATACAATGCACCCCACTTGTCATGGTTTTGGGATTACACCTGATTGGTTGGGGGGCATGCAAAATAGTTGCTGTGCAAGTGGTTGCCAAGCCCTTGCAAACTTCTTAAGAAAATCGATGCAAGCATGTTCAGCTCAAAAACCGTGGTAAATGATTGCAATGCAACTCACCGAATTTGCTCCGGAGTGCAAAATGCATCCCAATGCAGCGAACCAAACAGAGCTTAGTACCCTTGGGACTTGTACCCATTGTTAACTCTCTCTTAACCAACTAAGGGCTTAACGTGAGTTGGGTTAAGGCTTTGGGGTTAGGGAAGTTAAAGTGCCGGCACGTGTAGACATTTTGGGAGAGGGGCTTCAAATTCCAAGATAAAAGATTCCCTGTCCCCTTGAAGTCCCCCTCCCAAAAATGCCTAACCCAACCCACGTTAAGCCCTTAGTTAGTTTTTTTTTTTTTGTAAACAAGCCCTTAGTTAGTTGGTAAGGGTGATTAACAATGAGTATGTGTAAGATATTTTTGGTCCTTTCTGTGTCCTGCTCAGGACTGTTAATTTCCCAAGTCCATCGTGATCTCCATGTGGGCCTCACCACCTGGTATAGCTCTAGACGGACATTTTCTTAAAAGCAGAGAGATACTTTTTTTTTTTTTTTTGTAATCAAAGCAGAGAGATACTAAAGAGGCTTTGGGAGAGAACTAATGCCTTAATGAAACAAATTAATGACTGAAAAATTAATAAAACGACAAAGTTTTCTTAATCTTAACTGATGAAAGGCAAATGGGTTCCTGTAAATGGATCCAATTGGGTTGAAAGCCCCCTCTTTCCGAGATGTGTAGTTACGCGAACGGACCGCCCAGCGTATCGCCGCTCGAGCTTTAGCTAGACCATTTTCAATCCTCTCCAAATTACTCTTCTCCTACCCATAGAAAACAAAAGAAAAACCAAATCAATACAAACCAACATCATAAACCAACTAAAATAAATAAATTGAACTAAGTTCAATCTTACTTACTCTACTATGAGTATTAGTTGCAGTCATGAAACTACTACTACTTATACCACTAATATTAGTGGTATTAAAGGAGATTGCAAGAAACCCATTAGACAAATCATCGATCCGAGTCGGAGTTGGAGTCGGAATCGAAATTGGATCCGGAAAAATTTGTGAGGCTTCCTTGTTGATATTTATCTGATGTAAAGGGAAGGAAGAGATGAATAATTTAGTGATTTGGTGCTGATTATAGGTAGATACGAAGATAAAGAGAAGAAGAAAAGGAGGGAAGAGGAAGAAGAGTGTGGAGCAGCTGAAGGCTTTCATTGGGCTTCTTTCTTTCTAATGAGGGGCTATTGGGCTTTTGGATTGATTAATAAAAAAAATTCAGATCTATTTTGGAAGCAAACCATGTATTATTGAGTAAAGTAGGTCCCATATAGTCAGCAGACATTAATCTAATCAGGTTGCTTCAGAAGACCCATCAAGATTAAAAAAAAAAGAAGTAGAAGACCCATCAACGGTAGATATTTGTCTCCTGGATATCTATTAGGATAAGGGTCGTGATGTAATATGGCATGCCTTAAACTTTTTGAAGTGCGGGAGCACGATTTTTGTTACTTACCACTCCAATCTGGGCCCACTGACCGCATGGATGTTTAGCACACCCTTTAGTAGACAGTCATACCAAAATCAGCTTGTTTGATGATTTGTAGCCATTGATTTTAGTACTCAAAAATAATGGTTGAATTCAACGGATAGAATTATACCTTTAAAAATCATTAAAATCTAATGGCTAGAAATTACCAAGCAAGATGATTTTTGGTGTGTATATCCATGAAGGGGTGGGATGAACATCCATTCGGTCCGTCTGCCTAGATTGCATCGTTGAGTAACAAAAATAGTGCTTCCGCATGCTAAAACGTTTCAGGTATATCTTGTTACATCTTTTTCCTTAGGATAAAGGTTGTCACATGGGTCTAGACCCTAGATTTTTTTTCCCGGGAAGAGGAATGCTAGTAAGCAACGCACTACTTGAGCTGCCCATATGCCATGCACCAAAATAAAATAAAAATTACATTTTTAATACTTGGTGTGATTTTCCAAACCAATTTATCACCCTTGATTAGGGTGATGAGGTGATCACGGCGATGGTCCCTGATGAGCGGTTCTATGATACAGAGCTTTGTATCAAAATTTCGATGCAGAAGTCCCTCAAATTACCACATGTCGTACTCTTTTTGTACCTGCTGACCCTTGAATGCATGGCCCACTTCTTGGTGGACCTACACAAAAAAAAATCAGCATGATTAGTGATTTCTAGTCACTCAATTTGAGCATTTTTTTTCGCTATGGGTTGGTTCCAAATCCATGATGAAAAAGTACTTAAATCCAATGGATAGACCAATCATGCTGATTTTTGGTTTATAGGTCCACCAAGGTGTTGGGTCAAACATTCATGAGGTTAGTGGGCCCGAAAGAATGTGCCACATGTCAATTTGAGAGACCTCTGCATCGAACTTTTGATACAGTGGTCTGTATCAAAGATTTTTCCCTCCCTGATGATTACAAAAAGAACCCCACTTGATTGCCTCCACCAACCACCAATTAATTAATCATTTAATGGTTCGTGTCCACTTCTTCCCAGTTTACCTTGGGAGTAAAACTTCTGTCACACGTGGCATGTTTTTATTTGTCCCATAATGTTACAACAAAGGTTAAGCGGCCTAGATAATGAATTGTAACGCTGAAGGGCAAAAACAGAAAATAACGGAAAAAATGGCGCTGAAATTCAAAATAAAAAAATGAAAAAATAACGAAAATAACGGCCATATTTTTCACAAAATTTCCAGAAAATAATGGTCGTTATTTTTGTTATAATGGAAAATAATGGCCGTTATATAACGTAACGGGGGAAGTTATATTAGTAATTTATTTAGAAAATAAAATTTTAATATTACATTATATTTATCTTACACTTTTTAATATTACATTTTGGTTTGTTTTTTGATAAGTTAATAATTTATTTGAAAAAAATAAACTATTATAATTTTAAATGATATTTTAACATTAAATTGGAAAGCAAATGCGCAGTCCGAGGTGAGTTAGTAACTAATCAAGAGTTGTCAACAATAGGCACCATAGACGCGTCCATGGACCCGGGCGCATATGATCATCACTCTTTATTTAATGGGTTCACGCCAAAATCTCTTTTCCCGCGTAATTAAAAAATCTTTCTTTTAAACAAATAAAATAAAATAAAATAAAATTAAAGCTTTCCTAGTGAAAGCTCTCTCCTCTGGCCATGAAACAAATAAAATAAAATTAGTCATTTGTGATGATTTTTGCCAACTTTTTTTTAGACATCCTTCCAATTTCTAGTGAAACTTGAATGTAAGGAGGGCATTTTGTTTTATTTTTCCAAAAGAATAACTGTAATTATATAGAAAGAGAAAATACTCGCTGTCCCCCGGAGACTTCAAAATTTGAAGTCTCACCCTCTCAGAAGTGCCACGTGGAACACCCTTAAGGGACCACTAACCTTTTGGATTTTGTTCCACTTCTTGGTGGACCTACATACGAAGTAAAAGCACTTCTACTTGTAGTAGAAGTTACTAGTTGATATTTTACCTCCAAAAAAATCATAGAAATTTAAAGCGTTAAGAGGCCTTCTAATTTTTGAGAAGTACTTCTCATAGAAGTTATAAGCTATAAAATTTAGCTTCAGTTTTAAGTTAGTTTTTAACTTTTTAAAAGTTAAAATATGAAACACATCCAAACTAACTTTTTAACTTTTTATCTTATAAAAGTCAATAAGTTACTTACTTTTGTGTTGCCAAACGCCTTAAAAAAGAACTCTATTACCTCTACTAGCCTTTAACACAACCGTCCTCAAACTTCTGCATCCCACTCACAATTCCTTTCTACAATACTCCACACCTATACAAACTTCTTGGGTTGCCACTGAACCAACCCATCATACTCTCTCCGTGCTTGCCTACACTAACCCTATGCCAAAGACTATCTATCTCAATTAATTTCGAATCTCTCCAACCATTTTCCTCACAAGGCTTCATTCATACTTCGCAGCTTTGTAATACGTACATAAGCCTCCCTTCGCCTTGGGCCTAACAACCATCCTCCAACCTACTAGGTTAAGCTTCCGCCCATCACCTCTCCCACTCCACAAGAAATTCTTCTTGAGTCTCTCCATGTTAACGTCATCGAAAATAGAGACATGAAAATACACCAACTGAGTAGAGAAGGCGCTCTTGATAAGCACAAGCCTGCCCCTCTTTGGACATGAATCTAACTTAGTTTCCACTTTCCACATCAATAAACAAATCTCTACCCTTTCAATGATTGGATCCCAAAAGTGCTTATTTTGATAACCCACTCCCAAAGGGAGCGCCAAATACCTAGTGGAAAAACTAGCTACCAAACTAGCAACCTAAAATAGACGTCCCCTCGCTAATCCTTGCCTCTTACTCTTTTGCCAAAAACCTTAATTTGACTTAGAGAGATTAATGTATAGAGTAGACATCACCTCTAAACAACATAAAATACCACTAAGGAACAATGTCTCTTCCCACATCTTAAAGAAATAAGTTGGTGTCGTCTGCAAACTGAAGATGAGATATTCTCGGACCATTGTTACACATACCAAAGCCTATCACTCTATACCTAAATAAGTAGCCCTCATCATTCTCGGAGCACCTCAACTACCAAAACAAACAAGAACATAGATAAGAAATTACCCTGACGCAACCCTCTAGAACTTTTGAAGAAATCGAGCAGAAAGCCATTGAGCAACACCAAAAATGAAGCCATAGAAATGCATTTTTTAATTCAACTTAAGTTAAAGTACGACAAATCTATATAACAAGGGAGCTCAGTTGTCTCCTCTCCTCTTATAGGCTTCAACAAAGAAGGGCGGCGAGATCTTATCCTACAACTGGACGGTGGATCTCAGCCACTCAAACTCCATTTTGACAAATGCTATATCGGGGAGTGATGTTGGCACGGGCCACCCACTAGTATACTAGAAGGGAAATTTTCAAACATGATTGAGCTATAATTTGGCATGAAACAAAAAATAGATAAAACATAATTCTCTTCGAAAAAATTAATTATTTTCTAAATAAATAATTGACAAAAAATCGCAAAATTTTTCTTACAATTGAGAAGTTCACCCATATTATCTAAAAAAATTTACAAATTTGCTAACTTAGCAACAAGGAGATAAGATACCTCAGGTTGCATGATGGACAGTGGATCATAGTTCGAAGTCTCAGCCTATCTGGATCAGGATCGGCATTCACCGATCAGATCTAAAAAATGGATCATCTCGCCCGAGATCACTGTTTCCTGAAGAAGTCTCACGTTGTCTCGAGCTAGATGCGCCAATCCCATTCCAATCCGCCTATCCGGATCAGTCCGGAACGGGATTGGAAATAGCCCACCGATTCGCCTCCAATCCCGAGATTTTGAACCATGCATTGGATCCCACATATGAGTACCCATTCAAGTTAACTCATAAAATAAAAAATAAAAAAAAAAAAAACTGAAGGGATGACACGTGTCAAGAATATGATTAGGGTTAAGAAAGTTTAAAACGTCACCAACTTGGCAAGAAAATTGTTGTATAGGATGTTTTTTTTTCCATGGATTATAGGTAACAATATAACGTCTTACGTTATTAAAAAAAAATATACATAACGTCTCGTACAATTTTAAAAGCGTGGTGTGGTGAGTGGTCGGTCTTTCCTGGTTTTAAGAAAAACAGCTAAGCTTCCCCCAACCACAAATTAGGAAAAATCTATACCTAAAAATTCCCCACTTAAACACTCAATCCCCATCCCACCGTTATACCAAAACAACACGAAAAAGCATGAGACATGTCCATGATTACCGGACACCCAACCTATCTGATCCATATAATTGGATCCGGGTCCAATATCTTTTTCGAGTTCGACCTGATAAATAATTGGGCTGGGTTGGGCAGGGTAGCCTGGCATACAGTTCTGTCTCTTCACTAACTGGTTATACACCAATAGGAGGACCTACCCTGTTTGGTAGATTTTTGCGGGTCCGGGTTAAGATCATATTCGGGTCGGATATATGTACCTGAGTTTTTGATACCCCAGTGCCGACCCACCCAATTTAAATTTCATTGCACAGCACCATGACCATGTACCAGTTAAAAAATGATAATTTCTGTAACAAAAGATGAAAAATATTCAATTTTTAGTCGGCACTTTGGAGGTTTACCTAATAATTTTGAAGTTACCAAGGGAAATAACTATTTGGTTCCAAAATCATCAAATTCCATGCTTGATTTTTCCAACCAATCTTACCTAACAATCTGGTAATTAAATTCAAGTCATGCCTGCCACGTGGCACACTCTTAGAGGATTCTGAACGTATGGTTGTTTTTCCAATTCTCAACTGAACCTACAAACCAAAAATCAGCTTGATTAGTGATTTCAAGCCTTTGGATCTTTTTACCTCAAATAATGGTTAATAATGCTCAAATTCCAACGGATAAAATCAACTCATAAAAATAATTCCAATCCAACACGTAGAAATCACTAATCAAGCTGATTTTTGGTTTGTAGGTCCACCTAAGGATTGGCCAAACATCCATTCGGCTATTAAGTTACAGGTCTAGAGCCAATGATTTATTTTATTTGTTCAATTTGTGTTGGGGTACAACTTGTATATATTGAGATAGTTTGAGTATTTCATTGTACCAGAAATTATATTTTCTTTAAAAGTGCTTTAAGTTTTACTTGTACATTTAAAGAAAGAGAGAGAGAGGAAACTATTGTAACCCTAATTCTGTAGAGATAGTTAAAGAGTTCTTCTCACTCGCGGATGTATACACATTATTGAACCACGTAAATCTAATGTGCATGTGTGATTGATCCTTTCTATTCTCTTTATTTTTGCTGATTCGTGGAAGGTCGATTTTCCAACACGTATAATACCAAAATTATACACGAACTTATTAGTAAAGGACAGTATACGTAAATGTCTAAAGATACTGATGATGCAATAGCAGTTGTTCTTTGATAGAGACTTCACGACCCTACATGTAGCCTTTGGCTTGGTTGAAAGTGGCATCATATACCTGTGACCACGACGTTGTGGTCCCCGCCGTCAGATTTCGGTATATGTCCATGTAGAGGTAACCCACCCATTTAAGTCCCATTTAAGGACTTAAATGGATTTATTGGTAGTCTACATGATATTGCAAGTGCTAGAGAGCATATTATATTTTTCGATAGACATCGAGAGCATATTCCTCCGTGCTACTCCTAGAGTGCGTAGGAAAAATTTTAGCGCATGACATAATACTAGGAGAAACTTTGGATGCCAACGATTAGTAAGAATATCGATGCTCATACTCTCTAAAATTGCCATCTAACAAAAAAAAATTAAGGGAATTTTTAACATACCTCTGATGTTATCTTTAAAATTTGACATACCCTCCCCCAATCTATGGTCATTCGACCAATGTTGACCCGAGTTGACTACCAAATTTTATATTAAAGGATAAAAATGCCATTGTCTTCAACCTTGTAACAAGGGTTTTGGGCCAAAATCCAAAACCCTAACTCCAAATCAAAAATTAAAGGAGGATGGAATTAAAAATATAAATAAAAAACCATGTTGGTAAACTTGTGCTCTTTTTGGTTTAATTTTCGATGAATAAGCAATGATTAGGATGAAAAAACCTCATAAAAATAGATAAAACTCATGAAAGAATGAGATTTATTTTTAAGAATTTTATTGTAGAAAATTCATAACAAATATGCCTCAAAAGCTTAAAATCAAAACTGCCCTAACTCGTGTTTCATTTTTTGTTAATGAATTCTCTCCAAAAACTCCACTACTATTTATTTTTATTTTTTTTATTTTTAAACATTGAGTTTTTCAATTGGTGTAGGAGTGGTACGTGGTCGGCTAACCATGAGACTCGGGTGGATTGGTCACTGGTGATGGGTGACCTACCCATTGGAATCTCTTTGGCCAGCTGTCCACCACCGCCATTTGATTTGGGGTTTGGGTTTTGGCCCAAATCCTTGTTTCAAGGTTGAAGACAAGGCATTTTGTCCTTTGATACAAACTTTGGTAGTCAACTTAGATCAGCATTGGTTAAATGGCAGTGGATTGAGTCATAGGGGTATGTCAGCTTTTTCCTATTGTAGGGGCATGTCAAATTTTAAATATAACATTGGGGGTATGTCAAAAATTCCCAAAAACTAATAATCTATTCTACTATTTAAAGAAGGAAAGCCCTTCTTGCGTTGTGCCAGTCATCCCCAATATTCCCAAACTGTCCTTGTTTTGCTTCTTTCATAATTTTTAGTTTTTATTTCGACTTTGTAAGGACTTTTTGGTCATTCATACAACTTTTACTTTTTACCTCACTTATACGTATTAATTGCGTGTGACCGCCAGCTCTCCTCATCCCTTTTTAACCGACTCTATTAGAGAATATATTTGATAATGGACCACAGTATGAGTCACGTGACACTATTAGAGGCTATTGACTATATGAATGTTTCGCCCATCCCTAGGTAGACTTACGCAACAAAAATCAGCCTGACTAGATCTCGAAATTCACAATTAAAAATAAACCAAGAAAAAGACTCTAATCCAAAGATAGAAATTACTAATCAGGATGACTTTTATTATGTTGGTCCACCTAGGGATATGTCTTTAAGAGTGTGCCATGTGGCATCAACATGGCACCAATTATTTGGCGTCAAAATTCAATTTTGCAAAAAGAAAAAAAGTTTATTGAATGTTCACATACTTACCCCATTTTGAAAAGAGTAATTATTACATGGTCCATGGTGGTGTCGTTTTGTGATCATTGGCCAAAAATGTACTTCAAGTTGTGTGCTAAATAGCGTGATGCTCAAATTTCATGGTTAAAAAGCAATCCATGGAAACAACTCCAATCGAATGCTTAGAAATCACTAATCAGGCTGATTTTTTGAATGCATGTGCACTTACGGATGTGGCCAAATGTCCATACGGTCAGTAGTCTTTAATATTGTGCCACTTCAAAATAATGCGCAAAATTCACGGTTAAAAAGAAATTATAAAAAAAGACTAATCCAATGGATATAAATTACAACTCAAGATGAATTTTGGTAAGTAGGTCCACATAGGGATGGGCCAAACATCTATATAGTCAGTGATCTCTAAGAGTGTGCCACATGTATGGTGCATCGCACATGGCGTCCTCTTAGCTTGGTTAATTGAATTTGATAAAATTTTTTTCATTGTTTGGAAGCAACTTTAGGAGTGTTAGCATGGATTTTTGCTGCTTAAAGTTAGTGAAAAATTTTATCTCCAAGACAAGGCCACGCATACGGAAATTGTTACCTCACTCATTGCACAAGGATGTCACGTAAATCAAGAGACATCTTTTAAGTGCTCTGGGCCAATCTACAAACCAAAAATCAGCCAAACATGAGTAAAACTTCTGTCACAACGGATTGCAAATCACACAATCACAAGCCAATGAATTCTGGGCATGTACACCTCAAAGCAAAATCAAAAGCACGTGGGTACGTTGCAAAAAAGCACTTGGGTACGTGCCGAGAACTCATTGGCTTGTGATTGTGTGATTTGCAATCCGTTGTGATAGAAGTTTTACTCAAAGTTTAAAAAAAGGGTGGCTATAACAAAAATAACGGCCATTATAACGGATTCGGACCTACCCCGTTACGTTATGGACCGTTAAATCGCACAGAAAATAATGGCCGTTATTTTTCGTTATTTTTCCCTTATAACGAAAATAACGACCATTATTTTCTAGAAAATTTTGTGAAAAAAAACGGACGTTATATTCATTTTTTTCCCTTTATTTTCCGTTATTTTTCCGTTATATTCTATTTTTGAAATTTTGAAATTCAAATTTTAAAATTTGAATTTCAGCGCCATTTTTTCCGTTATTTACCATTTTTTTTTCGTTTTAACAGAAAAAACGGTAACGCCCCCAGTCCATTATACCGTTATAATGGTCCCCTTTAAACCTTGGTTTTACTCGCCAAATATCTTGGTCAGAAATCTCTAATAATATGTCACGTGGTTGGCAGTTCTACGATCAACTGATTCTGCCGCCCCCCCTTGAACAAAATTCCGGCTCCGACGTTGGCGTCAAGTATTGGGTAACATATAAACACCCACAACAACCAGCCAACCTGCCTTTAGTCGACAAACACGGGTACCTTTTTAAAAGTTTGGCCCAGCACCTCCAATTCCACTGTTCAAACCATGTTTTTTTCAATCCATTTTGAAAATCAGTTTTTTCTTGGTTTGGTCTATCTATACTTGATGGGTTTTGTGTTTTTTTTTTTTTTTCGAAAAGGCTGCATGAAAGAGACCCCTATCTGCACAAGTGTGAAATCTCTAGGAGTAAAATAGGAAGAAAGTTGTTAAAAGTTGGGTTCACTAGTAAATTAGGGGTTGATGGCCTAAACTTCCAAAATCCCACCCTTTTCTAATACAAATGTTAACGTGTTTTATGTAATTTTTCTTAATAAAATTCCCACCCTTACATGAGGAGCTGTCCAAATCATGTGGGCCCACCTCCCCATATAACACTTTTGGCCCGTGACCTACAGTTGTTCCAAATCATGTGGCCCCCTCCCCAAAAATGACACAAGGAGCTCACTGACCTTATGGGTGTTTGTTACCCCTCTTCCTTGATTAATATGATTTGTAACATTTATATTTTAGCATCCAAAAAAAATCAAATCATACGGCCGAAAAATCATGCTATTAAAAGACTGAATCCAACGTATAGAAATCATCAAATAAAATGACTTTTTATGTGTAAATCTATCAATGGATAATCCAAACATCCATAAGGGCACTGGTCCCTAAAGAGTACTCCATGTACCATTTTGGGAAAGGAAGGGGACATCTAACTCAGGCTCTACAAAACAAGGGCTCCCAATCTATAAATAGAGGTGGGTTCATGTGGACGGTGGATCCCACTTCATCATGCATAGATAAGCTTCTTTTTTTTTTTTTATCTTTTTGGTTAGTTAAGCCTGATTTTAAGGAGATTAGTAACTCGGTGAAGGCGGGTTTTGAACCCAGGTCTATGGTATCATCACCCACAAACTTTACCAACCGTGCAAGCTTGCACCTTCAGCTACCCTTGTTGCGTATGGTGTTCTAGGAATCTTACCAAGTTTATTGTGGAAGACGCTAGTGGCTGTAAATAGGGTCAGCACTATGGTTCGAAATCTCTGGATCAGAGGCCGGATCGGTGGGCTCCGATCCAGAACAGGATCGGCGCCCAAGATAAAGTGTGACTTCTTTGGAAAACAATGATATCGGGGAGAGATGATCCATTTTTTGATCGGATCGTGGGCTGCGATCCGGATCCAGATCCAGAACGGGATCGCCCGATCCTACGCGGCGGGGCAAAAAAGTATAAGGTTGAGGTCATTGACCAGTACTGGGATTCAAGAGATAGGGTTCCCAACTCCCAATCCCAACCCCAACCCCTCCTGTTTAAAGGTCAGATAGGGGTCCGCGCCCACCGCGACTCTTTTATTGGACTTTCGTATCTATTTTATTTATTTTATTTTTTTACACGATTAATTACGACACGTAATAAAAGGTTTGGGAGTGAAGCTTTAAATGGAGCAGGTGGGTAGGTTGCTGAGACTCCGAGACACCAAAGCTGCACTAAATAAGCGGAGAAGGAAATGAAAGGAAGGGGAAAGAGCTTAAAAGTCTTCATAGGATCTGGCCTTTTTGTCTGTCGAACTCTTGTTGCCTGGGTGAGTGTACGATGAGTTCATGTGAGGGTCTTGTTTGGAAGAGAAAAGGAGGAATAGAGATGGAGAAGAACCAGAACCAGAACCACCAACACCAACACCTCTTGATTCCATCGAAGAATCGAACCAAAACAAAGCAATATTACAGTTTGATATCGTATCGGGAGTTGCCGGATTACATGAAAGATAACGAATTCATATTGAATTACTACAGAGCTAATTGGCCTATCAAACAGGCCCTATTCAGTCTTTTCCGTTGGCACAACGAGACTCTTAACATATGGACGTAAGTTTTTCAGATTTTTTTTTTTTAAATTTCAGATTAGATCTTTCCCTCTAATCTTTCCCCGTGTGTGTGTGTGTGTTTGTGTGTAGGCATCTAATGGGGTTTGTTCTGTTCTTGGGGTTGACATTTGCGAATTTGATGCAAGTGCCTCAAGTAGCCGATCTCCTTACCAAATTTACCAGGTTTCTTCCTCTCTTTCTCTTTTCTCTTTAATCTTTCTCATGTTGGAAGTGGATCTTTCCACCAAAACCTGGTACCGGAGGAGAGTTTGTCTCTCCTCTGTCCGTGGAGAGAACCGACACCCTTCAATTCATCCAAACAAACAGATACTTCATGTACGTACCAGCAGCAATAGTGTTGCAATGGTACTCTTTTGTAGGACATGTACCTCAAAAAATAAAGCGCAAATTCTTGTTGAACCCATGATTAAAAATAGTTTCAGCTTGAGTTTGAGCTTTTGTAGGTGTAGGTGTCCTACAAAAAATGAACCTCGTCCATTTTGTAAAGGGTCGTGATGTAACAAGGTATACCTGAGGTTTTTTTTACTTAACGCTGCCATCTGGGCCCACTTACTGCATGGATGTTTAGCCTACCCATTAGTAGCCATTCATACCAAAAATCAGCTTTTTTGATGATTTTTAACCGTTGTTTTTAGTACTCAAAAAAAGGGTTGAATTCATCGGCTATAAGCATACATTAAGAAGTACTAAAATCTAATGATTAGAAATTACTAATCAAGGTAATTTTTGCTGTGTATATCCACCAAGAGGTGGGATAAACATCGATGCGGTTAGTGGGCCCAGATAATAGCGGTGAGCAACAAAAATCGTGCTTCCGCATTTGAAAAAGTATCAGGCCTTAATATTAAGGAAATTAATGTGTGGATCCACTTAGAGACACGTGATCATCAATCTGAACCGTTCAATGTCGGGCAGTTCTTGAATTCCCAAATTAATATTTGTACTTTTTCTGTAATATCTCAACATTCGATTACGTCACAAAAAATATCCTATTTAGTGATTTCTAGCCGCTGAATTGGAATCTTTTTCATTGGTTTTATTTTTAGCTGTGGGATTCGAATATTATTTCGGGTATTTCGATCCAAAGGTTAGAAACCATTAGTCAGGCTGACTTTTGGTATGTAGGTCCACTTACGGATGGGTCAAACATCCATAAGGTCAATGACCCGTAAGATTATTCTACGTGGCTCATACCGTGGTTAGTTATCAAAGATTTATGTGTCCGTAACCATGGGAAATAAAATCCTTTTATGGTTCATTAGTTCAAAGTTCAAACTGTTCAATCGTGGGGCCCAGTGACTTGCATTGGCCACTAACCATTCACACCTTTCTAATGAGCCGCCCAATTCAACGCTCTGACGGTTGGGTTTGTTGGAACAACCTGGGCTTGGGCTTTGACCATATAGAAGGAATGACATAATATTCCAACGGTCTCGATTGAACGCCCCTCATGCTATGGAAAGACGACTTTGCCCTTATCAAATACAATATTAACCATTTTGCCTTTATTTTGTGGTCTGCGTGACTCAATCAAATTTATGCATGTCGCAGGCAATTTCAGATAACAAAATCAACAAATGGTTCTCACAATTCTCAACATTTCTTTTCGGTAAGTCATTCTTTTCTCAAAATAATTTTTTTGAGGGATAATCGTTGGACACAAAAATTGCCCAACACCAATAATGTCATAACACGTGCACCTGTAGAAACTTGGAGACCATGCCAATCGGGTTTCACCTTTTTTTTTGTATGCTTTGTTTCTCAAAAAAGGGTCCCGGGCGCCCATTTTGGCGTACCCAGATAGAAGATGAATCAATGGCTGATTTTTGGTGAGGATGATCTCTATAGTGAGGAGATCATCCTCACAAAAATTCAAATCATTCTAATGTTCATAGACTGGTTTAGAAGCTGAAGAATTATGGACTGTCGATTTTGACCGTGTAACTTGAAAACCACATTTGATGGGGTTAGAAATTTCAGAATGGGCTGATTTTTTGTTGGGGTGATCTATATGGTGAGGAGATCAACCCAACAAAAATCAGCCATTGATTCATCTCCTATGTGGGTACGCCTAAATCGTTGTCAAAAATGGGTGTCCCCGAGCCCGACCCTTCAAAAAGGGGCTATATTCCCAAGTAGCCTGGAATTCTTATTCATGGTTTAAAAAGGGCCATTATAACGAAAATAACGGCCCGTTATAATGGATTTGTGCTGTTTTTCATTTTTCCATTTTTGCATTTTTGCCCTTGTGCATTACAATTTGTTATAACCGAATAAACGGTAACGCCCCCAGTCCGTTATACTGTTATAACATACGAGATGGCCCTTAGTGGCCCATGAGTCTGATGGTCCTGAATGGTCCTGATCAAGGGATAGCAACCATTTGACCTTATACGTATTTTTTATATAAGCAATTTGATCAATAGGACGATTTTTTATTAAGGATGACAGTAGTTCTTGCAGGGAACAGTAGCACTCAGCGACATAGGGAAGATGATACATTCCGAAATAGTAACGACATCTTCGGCAATGACGGAGGTGCAATGGCCGTTCTTCGTGTTCTTAGGTGGTTCCATGTTCTGCCTCCTCAGCAGTAGTATGTGCCACCTCTTCTGTTGCCACTCGCACCGTTTAAACCTCTTCTTGTTACGATTTGACTACGTCGGTATCGCCGTCATGATCGTCACGTCCTTCTTCCCTCCGATATACTACATCTTCCAATGTGACCCTCTATGGCAATTCATCTACCTCACCGGAATCACAACAATGGGCATCTTCACCATCTTTACATTGCTCACGCCAGCACTCTCGACGGGTGCATTTCGCCCATTTCGAGCATTACTGTTTTTTGCAATGGGGTTCTCCGGCATTGTCCCGGGCGTTCATTCCGTGATTGTCAATTGGAATGAACCCCTCTGCTCAATAACATTAGCTTATGAGTCAGCCATGGCATTATCATATGCAATAGGGACCTTTTTTTATGTTAGTCGGATTCCTGAGAGGTGGAAACCGGGGTGGTTCGATCTAGCCGGACATAGTCACCAAATATTTCATGTTTTTGTGATTATGGGCGCGCTAGCCCATTACGGTGCGGCGCTCCTATTCCTCGAGTGGCGCGGCACGGTGGGGTGTGACAGAAATATGTGAACTGCATACCAGGTTTATGATTGATTCATGAAACAGGAGTGTGTGGGTGTGGGTGTTTATTTTGTGATTTTTATTACAGTCATTGCAATTGAGAATCATGTTGTATTAATGACAATGTTGAGTTTAATTTACAAAAGAAAATGGAAAATGTTGTGTTACGTAATGTTATACCGTGATGCAAACACACGACATAGAGATTTACGTGGTGTTGGAAAAAAGAACAATAAACAACAAAGATGCAAACACACGACACAGATTTACGTCGTTCCCTTAAGATCGAGGTATGTCCGCAGACTTATACAGATTTCATTATGCTGAGGCAAAAGAAACACTCATAGTGCAATGAATATTCATCTCTGATCAACCGAGGTATATATAACCCCAATACAAAATTAGGGTTTTTGTATCTTTATATAAAAGTATGAAATTGCCCTTAGGGAAAAAAAAAAAACCTTCCCTAAAAGGGTTAGGCCATAGTGTCGTGCCTTCATGTACCAGTACTCTAGCACCATCAGGCTCTACATAACATAACACGTGGTTCCCTCAAGATTGAGGTACTTTCACGAACTCACACCGGTTTCATTATGCTATGAGGCAAAGAAATACTCACAATACAATAATGATCGTCTCACGAAGATCGAGGTATGTGAAATTAGGGTTCCTGTTTCTCTATGAAGAAAAGCTAGACCCGCGGTGTTGTTGCTTGATTTATAGTACTCTGGCACCATCGTGCTCCACAAAACATGACACACACCACCCGATCCGTTTTCCTAGACGGTTAAACATGTTCGGGTTTTATTTTTATTTTTCAGTCGTAAAGCTGGGGTTAGGCTACTAGATGGATATTTACAACCTCTCATGTCATCCTCTACTATAATTTTTAGTGGGATTTGATGCATGTAATGGGTCAGATCCATATCCAGATCATTCATTTTATTTTTATATATGACCAACCCAGTTTAGAGTCCGAATCCAATCTATATACGTGACCATGATTAGGGGTGTCAATCTAACCCTCTTGTAAGGGGGCCCGACCCTACCTTACCCTTTTGAAAGCTTTAAATAGAGGGCTTTTAAATAAATTTCAAGCCCTTTGGGCTTGGCCGGGCCAAAATATGTAAGGCCCTTCTAAATAAGGGCCGGGCTAGGGTCACACTGAAGGGGGCCCGGCCCTACCCAACCCTTAGCAAATCATCTATGTTATATTTATTTATTTTTAAATTAAATTCTATAAAATAACGCATATAGTGGATCTTTATTTTAGAAAATGACACTAAGTTATTTAAAGTGTCCAACTGTTAACGAGAGATCTACAATACCTAGGAAATCAAACATTTTTTTGAAAAACAAAACTTAAAAAATAAAAGGGAAAAATTGCTTGGCATGGTCTCTAAGTTTCTTTAGGTACACATGTCACGACATTATTAGTGTTGGACACTACAATTATCCTAAAAAAAAAAAAATTAGGCCATTTCCCAACAATTGAGCCATTCCAAAATTATGTCCAACTCAAAGTCATTCTTATTTTGAAAATTTTTAGAATGGTTCAAAATCATTCTAAAATGACTTTTTTCTGATATAAATTTATAATATATCATTTATTTTATTGAGGTTTTTAAAAAGATTAGGAGGTTCATTTTCATTTTTAAAATTATGATCTTTCATTTTTAAAATTATGATCACTCATTGAAAAATCTATATAGATTAAACCAAGGAAACACGTTACCAAGTCAAGTGCATAATTAAAGCATATACTTTTTCTACTAAAAAATTTTATATTTTTTAATAATTTTCTTCTAGGCCCTGGCCCTACTCTGACCCGGCCCTCTAAGGGCTAGGGCCTCACCTTTATATGTAAGGGTAGGACTAGGGTCGGGCTAGGCCCTACCCTGACCCGGCCCTTTGACAACCCTACCCATGATCAATGCCCATCTCGTGTATCACTAAAAAGACACCTGTATTTTGCTATATATTAAGGATCTAATCGATTCGACCCCCAAAAGTCCAAGTCCAGATCCGACCCAGATCACTCACTCAACCAAGGAATACAGATCAAAGCCAAAGACTATTCACTAGATCCAAACCGTATCCATATCTGAAATCGAATCATGTCTGGCCCATTTCATACTCTAGAGGGAATAAACATATATACGTAGTCGCACATACAAATAGATTGTGTGTGGGTTCTACAGTAGGAGAATTAGGAGACCACATATACAACAAGAATAGCTGACCTACCTCATGTACAACAAGAATTAGGAGACCAAGAAACAAGTCCAGTGGTAGTTCTATGGTAGAGATAGTAGGTCTCCTAAGTTCTAACCTAGAAAAACAAAGGCTAGTTCCGTTGTTAACAACGCATGAATGGCCCACCATTAATGGACCTACCCACCAACAATCAGCCTGATTGGTGATCTCTAGAGCATTTACCACAGGGTGATTTCTAGTCATTGGATTCGGACTTTTTTTAGGTACTCTCATCCAATGGTTAGATATCACCAATCAAGCTAATTGTTGGTGTGTACCGTCAAGGATTGGTCCAATCATTCATGGGTCAGTAGGCTGGGATCAAACCAATATCTTTAAAGGGTGCAGTAAATCAACTAATTAAGCTATGGGCTCGAGCCCATTATGTTCGGGTATGATGGGTTCGGTTCCTAAACAAGTGGATCTAGAACTGGAACCGATAAATATCCTGTTCTCCCAATGGGTATCGGGTGTCTCTGTTTTATATAAAAAATGTGAAAAAATATATAATAAAAACAGTCATGCTAAATTTAAAAAAAAATTTGATATCTTTCTCACCGCTATATATGTTGCTTCCGGGTCTTATCGGTTCTAGGTCTTTTTTGGGTTGGGTTCTTAACAGCTAGTCTCAGAACCGGGATAATCTGGCAAACCCAAAAAAGAACCAGAACCCAACCCAACTGTCAATTTGTACCAATTTGCTCCAAACCAATCAGAGAGATTATTTGGGTACAAATTGGTTCAAATTGACACCCTTAGATGTACATGTTATGTGGAGAACCGCTTAGGAGCAATGATTCTCCTTAGTGCTAATGAGCAAATATTTTTTCCCCAAGAATCTGGTTGGCACATCTGAGGTGTCAGTGCCTCCAATGTGCACTGTGAGGTACAGACAGGTGTGTAAACGGGCCAGGCTGGGCCACATGTGGGCTGACCGGGATACGGGCCAGACTGGGTTTCCAATAATCAAAGTTATAAACTTGGACACAAAAGGGAAGGGGAACACTATCCAAGTGCGCGGACCTGGCAACTGGGTCTGGCTCCAAAATGCCATGCCCAGACCCGGTCTTTAGAGGAGGCAGACCAGGCAGGGCCGCAGGCTCACAAGCCAGATTTACTAGGGCTGCAACTTGGGCGGGCTAAACCCGAGCCCGACGGGTCGAACCCAACATTAGGGTTGGGTTGGGTTGGGTTAGCCCTTTTAGAACTTGGGTTGGGCTTGGGTAGGATTTTTGGTAACCCGATCAAATTGGGTTGGGTTAGGGTTGAGGCTTGGCCCAACCCAACCCAACCCGAGCCCGACTTACAAACTATATATATTAGTTTAGGATAAGGATCGGGGGACAACAATTTCATACAACATTTTTAACATCAATTTTGACGTACCCACATGAAAGATGAATCAATAGCTGATTTTTGGCGAGGATGATTTCCTCATCATATAGATCACCCCTACAAAAAATCATCTTATTCTGAAATTTCTAACCCCATCAAATGTGGTTTTCAAGTTAACGGTCCATAATTCTTCAACTTGTAAACTAGTCTACGAATATCAGATTGATTTGAATTTTTGTGAGGATGATCTCTTCACTATAGAGACCATCCTTGCCAAAAAATATCTCATTCCAATACTTCTAATTTACAAATTGGCCGACGCCAATTTTTGTTGTAAAATATGTTGTATGAAATTGTTGTCCCCTGATCCTGACCCATTAGTTTTACCGACAAATATCCACACTGCATTTTGGAAAATGCAACAACCCATGGATGTTTGTCCTTAGTAACTCCAACCTTTGTGATATTACCAAATGTCATTGAAACTATATTTTGGCATTTTATATGATCGGTTGATAGTGAAAATATCGTGTTTTTCTCTAACAATTGTTTTTAGTTATTTCTTCAGTGACTTTTATCATGCATTTGAGTTAATGAACTTTTCCATTATTATGAAAATATCATGTTTTCTTTCACGAGTTTTGGAAATGAAGTTGTGCCATTATTTAATGGTTAGCACAACAGCTATTGTATTGACCGATAAATTATTTTAATATGAAAAAATTCAACAATATTTCCAACCAATAAAAAAATTAAGAAATTGATCAACCCGACTAACCCGACCCAACCCGATAGGATTGGGTTAGGGTTGAAAAATCTAGGCCCGACCTTGGGTTGGGTTGGGTTAGGGTTGACAGCCTTTAAGGTTGGGTTGGGCTAGGGTTGACCTCCAACCCGACCCAATCCGCCCCTTGTTGCAGCCCTAAGATTTACACGTATGCCCGTGAGGTCGTGCCCCTTGAGCGCATGGGCTCAGTTCAAGATTGCTCTCCAATTTTAATTCATCAACCCCGAAAATGCCACGTGCCACTCTCTAAGGCCCACTGAGTCATGAATGTTTAGCCCGTCCCTTGGTGGCCCCACACACCGAAAAAAACAACATCTTGATTGGTGATTTCTAATAACAGATCCGAGCATTTTTCATAATGGGCTTAGTAAAAACTAATGGGCCTGTGATAAAGCCCATGATGAAAAAAAAAAAATTCACGAATCCAATAGCTAGAAATTACCAATCAGTCAGTTCATGGGGTACCAAGATTGCTCTTTAACACAAGAGCAAAGTTTTTCTACTCTCATCTACCAACAATGGAGTGCCATGTGGCATTATTGGCTACAAATTATCTTTGCAAAAATCTCCTGGATGATTTTCCTAGTGATGACATGTGTCATCACTAAAACAATTAATCAATTATTTATTAAATTAAAGATTTGTTATCAACAAAATTATCGAAAGGCCCTCTCATATATCATCAATAGATTCTACATCAATATTATGGTACACCAAAATTCATATTCATTAATAAAGGTGTACTACACCCTAGGGTAGACCAGTGAGCAGTCAAATGTTAACTTATCTAATATTTACATAAAAGCCCTCCCACTTGATGCAGTCCTTTTTTTTCTTACAAATATATTTCGACTTTTTTTAATAGAAAACTTTAATTTGTTATGTCCCTAATTTTAATAAACTTAAATTTAATAATATTATTGATTTTTTGTATCTTTTTTTCTAATTTTTTTTACATTTTTTTCAATTTCTATAAAAACTTTATCTTAAGTGGGCTTGGCCCACAACCCGCCATACTTAAGGGTCGGGTCCAAGCTTGGGATATTGGCTTGCAGCTTGGCCCAGCCCGACCCATTTAAATCCAAGCCCGCTTGTGGCCCGGTTCATTTACACCCTAGGTGGAGGACTATTACGTCAAAACTTGTTACATCGGTAGAGTGTGAGGTTGCATCAAATGTGGAGCCCTTTGGACCTATGACCTCAGCTTCCATGTCTAAAAAGAAAACCCAACCCACCCTACCAGCGGCGGAGCGAGGAACGGGTGAGGGTGGACAGTTGCCCACCTTCAACTCTAAAAGTTCAGTAAGAATTTTTTTTTTTTTCTTTTCGAAGTACCCTTTTGCCCACCCAGGAACAAAATATGTACAATATTGCCCACCCTTGAACCATATCTTGGCTCCTAGGCCTACACCCCACCCCCTCCAGACTTTTATCCTAGGTGGTCCATGCAAAGAATCATGCCCTAAGTATTAACAATATGGAAACGGATTTTGTACTCTTCAGAAGATTAATGGGGTTTTCTTTACACTTGGGAGTTTGTGGTTGAAGGCCCAAAGGGTCTACTTGTTTCACCACCTCAGAATGTCCTCACTAGGCAAGTTTCGAATAAATTAAACCTTTGATGACACTTGCAGTCAGCAATGCCGCTGACTGCAGCTAATATGAGCCATGTGGCACATTCTTAAGAGGACACTGATCATATGGATGTTTGACCAATCTTTTTTTTTTCATTTTTTTTTTTTGATAAGGTAAAAGAATTCATTGAAGGAAAAAACGAGTTACATTGAGATAAGGAGGTCGAGGAGACCTCCAAGGAAAGAAAAAGAAACTAGCAACCCCTATACATAATCGAATCCCATCTGAAAATCAGATCCTCCAAAACAATCCCTTTGCACTCTTTGAATAATTTGGACCAGAGAAAAAGAAAGGCCTTAATGTTGATGATGACTTCGTGTAGAGTCACCTCCTTGCCTTTGAAAATTCTACTGTTACGTTTAAGCCAAATACCCCACCACACCAGCGGAAGGCAAAAGGCTCGATAACCTACCACCGCATGGTTATTAAAAAAAGGTGTGTGCGATTAATGACATACTTATCCATGTTGCTACGTCATCCTCTAAAACATAGTTCCGCACTGTCGCATGTGGATTGGGCATCTCAAATTCTATCATTGTTGTATCCGACCCGTGTAAGGTTCTGACCCAAGTGGGGCACGACCATCTTGATGACAGAGCAGATACTTGACTTAACTTGGTCGGTTCCAGGTCCGTTTCTCAGACGGGATCAGTAATCTGTCGGGTCTGGATATATTGGAACCCGGTCTGCTGAAACCATTAGTTTTACCAAAACAGAACCCCACTTGATCTACCCAAAAACTGCTTCCTCTTTGATAAGTTTTAATATCACTTTTACATTTTCCTTTGTTTTTTTTATCTACATAACCCCACTTGATTTTAACCATGGTTAAAAAGAAAACGTAACGGTAACACCAATGGATCCTGTTATAACGGTTCGCACACCTTGTTTGTACCGAAGTCCGAATTGCTAATTATGGTCAAGTGATATTAATGTGTTACATTTTCCAAAGACGTGTCACAATATGAGCCATGTGGCACATTTTTAGAGGACGGTGACCAGATGGATGTTTTGCCAATCCTTAGGTGGACCAACAAACAAAAAATAGCCGGGTTAATATTGATTTCACACCTTTGGATCTTGAACCCCAAATAATGCTCAAATTCGCACGTTAAAATCAACCCATGAAAATAACTCCAATCCAACGCTTATAAATCACTAATCAGGGTGATTTTTGATTTGTAGGTCCACCTAGAAGTGTCCTTTAAAAATATCCCACGTGGCTCATATTGTGGCTGACGGTCACTGACAGCCAGTCAAGCAATTTGGACTGAATATCAGTAACTATTGACGTTACTCCCACGTGAAAGGACCCTTGTTTTGTGTTCTTTATTATTTTTTAATAAATTGCTGTGTTCTAAAGTTGGAGTCCGATGGTTCGATCTCGGCTATCCCAACTCATGTCTGATGGAGAAAAGATTCGCTGGTCCCGGGGACCTTCAAACTTTGAAGCTTCCCCTCCCAAAATGTCTAACACGTACGTTAAGGCATAAACCTAACCCATGTTAGACCCTTTGTTAGTTAGTTAAGGGTGGTTAACAAAGGGTACGTGTCAGACATTTTGAGAGGGGACCTTCAAAGTTTGAATTTGAAGGTCCCCTGGACTAGTGAATTTTTTCCCGTTGTCTGGTGATACCTTGCATCCAATTCTTATATCCAGTGGGGGGCGTTTGGAAACACAAATATAAGTAACTTATTGTCTTTTATAAGTTAAAAAGTTAGTTTCAATGTGTTTCATTTTTTAACTTTTGAAAAGTTAAAAATCAACTTAAAATTGTAGCTAAATTTTTTAACTTCTAGGAGAAATTTCTTCTCAAAAATTACAACACCTCGGATGCTTTTAATTTCAATGACTTTTTGGAGGAAAACCAATCAACTAGTAACTTCTACTACAAGTAGAAGTGCTTTTACTTCTTCTCATTCTCAAACGCCCCCTTAGAGTTGCTCAACAACGCTGTCGAGCAGAAATGGACTCTGATTATATGCTGCAGAAAGGGAAATTATGCTAGAAAGTGCTACCAATCCATTTCCAGCTCAGCCGGCCAAAGATTATTTAATCTTTTATAATACGTTCGGATATCAATTAAGCTTTAATTAAGTCTTTTTTTTAATTAAACAGGAAAATGAGAGCGTGACGGGGACATAGTAATTGCACGGCACGCTACGTACCAAAAGGAAATATAAAATAAGTAAAAGATAAATATAATATGAGAATTACTTATTGGTTTCGGTTCCTAACAATTCTGACTGTCAAAATGATAGACCCAGAACCGATTATTTGGTTTCAGTCAATTCTGGTTCCGAGTACATCGTTTCCAATATTTTTTTTTATAGGTAAACATTTATTACTTTCCCCTATACCCCCTAACCCCCCTAAGGTAAGAATGGACCGAACCTATGTCTTTGGGAATTACTCCCCAAAGACTCGATCCCAGATCTGTTTGGTTCCAATATCAAACTACCCACGACCAGAACTATTATTATTTATATATTAAGATTTAAAAAAAAAAAGAGATTAGAAACATGAAAAACAAGAATTAGGTTAACGTTGCGCCGTTTCTATGATAATTATACAATAATGATGTATTTGATAATTTTGTGATTCCTGTGAAATGTTTCATGTGTCGGTACGTAGTATCGGCCGGGCCATACCCGATAAAAACTAAAAATAAAAAATAAAAACTGAAAAACAAAAAAAAGACAAAATTGGGAAGTTAAGCACAATGATCAATTGGTAGAGGTTGCAATTAAAGTCCTCTATTTGTAATCTTATTAGTGGGTTCGATCTTTTTCAAACCACCAGGGCCATCATCCTATCATTCTCATCCAAGGGTGACTGATTGGTTTTGAATCTATGGTCCAGATCTTTACACCTTTCCCTCTCTTAACCAATTACCATCTATGGTCGACTATCTGAACCACCTCCATCACTAGTTAAAGAAACCCGTGAATCTTGGATTTCCTTTATGGGAATGCCAGCAAACAACGCCTATGCAATGCACTAAAGAAGTAGGCCCTGCTTGGTTCACTGCACTTGGGTGCATTTTACACTTTAGTGCAAATACAATGAATTGTGTTCCAATCACTTGCGATGTAGGTCACTTACAATTGTTTGGTTCACGCCATGTAAATAGACTAGTGGGTGCCCCATGCTATCGGCACTCCTCGACAAAGAATCTGCCAAAATTAGGTGAGTGGCAGAGATCCACCGTCTATTTGGGGGAGGATTAGATCTCGGCTATTTTTTGTTGATGCTTATATGAGGAGGTATAAGTAGGGAGACAACAAATGTGTTTCGTTATATAGAATAGTAAATGGCCCATGCCCATGGTACTCTCCGACAAAAGCATTTGCAAAAATTGGGTGCCTTCGGCACTCAAACGGTATAACGGACTGGGGCGTTACCGTATTTTCTATTATAACGGCTGTTATAACGGATTGTAATGCTCAGAGGTAGAAAAGGGAAAATAACAAAAATAACGGTGTTGAAATTAAAATTTTGAATAAATTGAGATCAAATGAGGCGGATTGAGTGGCTGAAATCTAACTGTCTACATTAAATCGGTGGATTTGATCTCAACCACTCTTTATCTAACCGTCCACATTAGATGAACGGATAAGATAAGAGAATACAACTGAGTTGTCTTGATATATGCGTGGGTGGCCCGTGCCCACGGCACTTTCCAACAAAGTGTTTGTCAAAATCGGGTGGGAGTTAATCTCAGCCATGGATATAAAGCATAGTGGATCTCAGCCACTCATTATTGAATCCATATAAGATAAGAGGAGTATAAGAAAACCATTAAATTTCCATGAAATTCTATTTTTTCTTTAATTTTAAATTTTAACTTTTGAATTTCAGCACAACTTTTTTCCGTTAAAATCATTAAAATTCGTTAAAATTTATTTTTTTCATTTTTGCCCCTGGCCATTTCAATCCGTTTTAATTGCCATTTTAACGGTAACACCCCTCTCGAGGCATAAAAAGTGGAGCTCCTGAGCCTGACCCTTGGGCTATATGTAAATCCAACCCATTTCATTCCTTATATGTAGGTAAATAGTAGGTGACCCATGCCCACGGCACTCATCGACAAAGCGTTTGTCAAAATTGGGTGTGAGTGGCTGAGATCCACCAACCATATGGTGTGATAAGATCTCGGCCATCCTTTATGAAGCCAGATAAGAGGGGGAGACAACCGTCCTATTTTGTTATATAGATGCAAATAAAGTTTAGCTGATTGGTTGGTAGTGCATTGCAAATGAATGCAATGGATTATTTTATTTCTTGATTTTACAAAAAAAAAATGCACAATAAAATTATTATTGTAATATTATTGTTATCATTGTTGATTTCATTATTCTTATTATTATTAATTATAATTATAAATATAATTATTGTTATTATAATCATAGTTTAAAAAATTATTGTAATAACGGATTCAGACCTCCCCCGTTACGTTATGTACCATTAAAACACTTAAAAATAATGGCTTTTATTTTCGTTATAATTGACTTTATTTTTCATTTTTTTCCCCGTTATACCGACCGTTATTTTCTGAAAAATTTCGTAAAAAGAAAAAGAACAACCGTTATTTCATTTATTTTCTGTTATTTTATTTTATTCAAATTTAAAATTTAAAATTTCAGCGCCATTTTTTTCCATTTTCCCCGTTATTTTCTCTTTTTTGCCCCTAAGAGTTAAAAATCATTACAAGGGCTCTTATAATGGAAAAAAGGATAACACCCCAAGTTTGTTATACTGTTATAACGACCCCTTTTAAACCTTGATTATAATAATAATAATTATTATTATTATATTATTATTATTATTATTATTATTATTATTATTATTATTATTATCAGTATTATTATTATTATTATTATTATTATTATTTTGGAGGGAAAAGCTTGGGGTTAGGGGACCCCGACCAACTATATAAAAAAGGGTCGGGATCGGAGGACAACCATTTTCGTGTACCCACCTAGAAGATGAATCAATGGTTTATTTTTGGTGAGGATGATCTCCTCACCATATAGATCACCCCCACAAAAAAAAATCAGCACATTCTGAAATTTCTAACCCCGTCAAATGTAGTTTTCAAGTTACACGGTAAAAATAGATAGTCCATAATTCTTGAACTTCTTAACCAGTCTATGAATATCGGAATGATTTGAATTTTTGTGAGGATGATCTCCTCGCCAAAGAGATCATCCTCACCAAAAATCAGCCATTGATTCATCTTCTATGTGAAAAATAGAAAACTAAAAAGTAAAGAAATAAAAAGTAAAAAAGATACTAATAATAAAAAATAATCACGGTGGTTGTTGTTATTATTATTATTATTTATTTATTTTGAAAAAGAAAATGTTGAGCTAACACAATGTACTTCCTTACAACAGTTTTTGGGCTGCACTTCCTTGCATCTATTTTGTTCAGGACTCTGCAAGAGCTTGTCCACCACTTGCACGGCAGTTCATTGCACACCTCCAACCAATCACTTTCAATCCCAAAATTGTGTGGCAAGTGTGCACTCAATTTGCAGTGAACCAAGCAGGCCCTAGTGCGTTGCTTGCAAGCATTCCAGATCAAGGGTTCCTTTCCAGTAGACCCAAATGAAGCTTACGTGACCATATATTTCTCTCTCCTCAAATGTCCACAGTCCACACATTTTCCCACGTAATTTAGTTCTTACAGTCCGAAGAGGATGCCGCGCACTGTCCCTGAACAGTGCAATTTCTCCTACGTATCCGCCGATGGAAGAGCCCGAGAAATTTATTACCCTTGACTTCAAAAAGTCATGTTTGGCTGCTTTGACTTTAAAAGTTATGTTTGTCCGGACCTAGGGACAGATGGCTATAGATATATGAATATTAATATATAAATATCATATTTTAATCCGCAGAATTTATAAGATTTGGTTGATTTTGTGTTGAGGTGTTTGAAAAACTTATTTGGTGTGTCCATTAAAAAACAATGCATGGAACCCGTTCAGAAAAACAACACACCAAACCCGTTGTTTATCCGATTCAAGTTTATTTCAAGTTAACTCGACGAGTTTTAAAACACTGGGTTATACTAAAGTATTGTTCGTTCTTATCAGTTCAAGTTCTCAAAATGATCGATCCGGAATCGGAACCAATTGTTTGGTTCCAAGTATATCAGTTCAAATCTTAATAATTATGACAATTTTACATTATATTTATATGTCAGTCCTGGTTCCTATCAGTTCAGTTCCAATATCAAACTTCCCTGAACCAAAACTGTTATTATCGGTTCGGTTCAAATTCTAGGTTTTTTAGTTGGTTGCCAAAAATGTGGAACCGGAACTGATGTTTTCTGTTCCCATTCGGTTAAATGGGAACAAATCGACAGCTCAAAAAACACAACACTCCAAAAAAAATAAAAATAAAAAGAGTTTCACCGTGAAACACATTCGTTTGAGGAAGAGAATTAGCTTACCCCATATGGAATACGTTTGACCAGATTAGACCTAACTCTACAGCGAAACCCACCCCCCCACCCACGTGTGCAACATAATCCCCAGTATAAAAAAAGATAAATTTTTATGGTCAAAGTTGAAAAGTAAAACTCCACATAGCGTCTGCAAGTTATCATGAATGAAAAGTATAGTCTAGTGTGAGATTTGCTCAGTACTGTATCAAATATACTTTAATAATACATCATTTCCTCCCAAAATAAGCTCCACTAGGCACTAGCTACCTCCTCCTCGTTAGAAAGAAAATAAGCCATGGTAGCCTTCAGCTGTCCTCCACCCTACTTCCTCTTCCCTGCTCTTCTTCTTCCCCTTCTCTACTTATCTCCCTTCATCAACCAACCCCATATCCCTACCTTCTCCTTTTCTTCCTCTCCTTCATATCAATCAAAGTTCTACCATGAAACCCCACAAATCGCCCCGACTCCGACTCCGACTCCGATAAATGATTTCTTTAATGGGTTTCTCTCAATCTCCTTAAATACCACTAATATTACCACCAGTTGTAATATTAGTGGTGGAAGTAGTAGTAGCAGTTCCATTGCTGCAACAACTGATACTTATATCAAAGTAAGGAGGAACTTGTTCTCTGGTTTTTTGTTTTTTGTTTTTTGTTTTTGTTTTTGGTGGTTTGTATTAATTTGATTTCTTAATTTGTTTTGTATGGGCAGGAGAAGAGCAGTTTGGACAGGATTGAAGAAGGTCTAGCCAAAGCTCGAATGGCGATACGGCAGGCGGTCCGTTCGCGTAATTATACATCTTACAGAGAGGAAAGCTTCATCCCCATTGGATCCATTTACAGAAACCCATACGCCTTTCATCAGTTAAGATTAAGAAATTAAACTTAGTCCAGTAATTATTTGTTGTTTCTTTAAGATAAAGTTATCCAAAACTTTTAAGGAAACTTTCTGGGGGATATACACACCAAACATCAGCCTGATTGATGATTTCTAGCCATTCGATTTGAACTTTTCATCATGGATTTCATGAACAGGCCTATGGATGAACTCTAACCCATGAAGCTCATGACGACGGTTGGAATTATCAATCATGCTGATTTTCGGACTTAGGTCAAGGAAGGGGTGTACCAAAAAGAGTGTGTCACGTGGCATTTTGGGAGAGGTCCTATCAAACTTTGTATAGGACCCGGTCCTACAGAAATTAGACTCCTCATCAAGGGGTGGGCCAATTATTCATGGGTTAGTGGACCCGATCCGTGAGGAGAGTAATTGATGGGAAGCCCATCGGTGGAGGCCACTACGGGCTCACTTAGCATGCAACTGGTTAAGTATGCAAACAGTGTCAGTACGGTTGGATGTCCCTTGGAAAATGTGTTATTTCGATGTTTTCAAAAAAAAATATTTTATAAATTAAAAACACATTTTTCAAGGAGCATTCAATGGTGGATCCACAGTTTGCATACTTTTAAGTTTTAAGTATGCAAACAGTTGCATATTAGATTTGTCGGGCCACTACGGCCAGGACAGATAAGGGGCAAAGGCACTTTATAAAAGAATTTGTTGTCCCAAACGGAATATCGAAAACGATGTTCCCCTTCACACTTATGTATTTAGTTTGGGGCCCACATATTCTACATGGGCCTTGTCTTTTGTGCTCCATTTACTACTACTTATTCAATCACAAGTTCGTTCTGGAACTTGTGTCCAGTCGCTATAAATCACCAGTCAGGCTCTTCGGGGGCCACGTGTTTGGCCCACCTAGTGCATGGTTCGATGTCATGGCCGATCCCGTTCTGGATCGGGATTCAATCCAAAAATGGATCGTCTCGGGCCGAGATCACTGTTTCCCTGGGAAGTCTCTCACTTCGTCTAGGGCAAGATACGCCAATCCGGTCTTCGATCCCAAGATTTCAAACCATGACCGCCCACCCCTTTTCATGGGCCTGTTCATGAAGTCTTTGATAATTACAATTTTTTGTTGGTTATAATCAGGAGTCACGTTGAGATGGAGAAGAGATTCAAGGTGTGGGCATATAGGGAAGGAGAGCAGCCGCTGGTCCACGATGGACCGTTGAATAACATCTACTCTACAGAAGGACAGTTTATCGATGAGATGGAGAGTGGGAAAAGCCCATTTGCAGCTCGACACCCCGATGAGGCCCATTCATTCTTCCTCCCCTTCAGTGTTTGTAACGTGGTCCGATTCGTCTACAAGCCCATCACATCTTACTCACGGGACCGCCTTCAACGGTTCGTCACAGATTACATCAGTGTTCTATCCAATAAGTACCCATACTGGAATCGAAGCAGTGGGGCCGACCATTTCATGGTGTCTTGTCATGATTGGGTGAGTTTACCGTTTTTTAACACAACCTTGTCATTCCCTCTGTTTTAATTTTAAGGGTAAATTAGTATGACCCCCTCAAAAATTGATGATATTTGTACGACCCCTGCTAGTTTGACTTTGTTGCCTGTCCTCCATGGACCTCGATTTTACACATTAGTCGCGGAGGGGTCTGGTCAAGGGGGTGTTTCGGACTTTCAATTTGGGAGTATCATAAAGTTCATGTGATGAAGTCATGAAGGTCACATTTACACATTAGTCAATGACGGAGGGGTCTAGTCAAGGGGATGGATGTTCCAGAGTTAGTCAAAATTGATTTGTAATATCCATATCTACTCACTAACCTCTCTTGCATGAAATTCCAGGCACCACAGGTTTCAAAAGCCAACCCTGAGCTCTTCAAAAAATTCATTAGAGTTCTTTGCAATGCAAACACCTCAGAAGGTTTCCAGCCCGGAAGAGACGCATCATTGCCGGAAATTTACCTCCCATTCGGACATCTTGGCCCCCCACAGCTCACTGAACGCCCGTCGAGGCGGTCAATTCTCGCCTTTTTTGCAGGCGGGGCTCATGGCAACATAAGGAAGGAACTATTGAAGCATTGGAAAGGCAAGGACGATGAGGTACAAGTACACCAATACCTCCCCAAAGGCCTCAATTACACAAAATTAATGGGTCAAAGCAAGTTTTGCTTGTGCCCTAGTGGATTTGAAGTTGCAAGTCCTAGAGTAGTCGAGGCGATCTACGCCGGTTGTGTCCCGGTGATAATTTCCGATCACTACGTGCTCCCGTTTAGCGATGTACTTGATTGGAGCAAGTTTTCAGTTCAGATTCCAGTCAAGAATATACCTGAGATTAAGATTATCCTGCAAGGGATACCGATGCGTACATATCTAAGAATGCAGATGAGAGTGAAGCAAGTGCAGAGACATTTTGTGCTGAACCGGCCGGCTCGGAGGTTCGATGTCATTCACATGGTGCTTCATTCAGTATGGCTAAGGAGACTTAACCTTCGGCTACCCTCTTGATTATTGCTTTATTAATTTACACCATGTAAAAATGTTACATGCATGCACCTACATTAAAGACCGTCTGATTGATTGGAACCCCCTTAGATGGTTAACTGTTCAAACAACATAATTGGTGGGCTGATCATAACAGCTTGATCAGTCGACTGTTCTTGGACCCCAGATTATAATAAAGCCATCCCAGCCACTCCTAGCATCCAAACACCCAGAAAAGTGTAAAGAACTACTCTTTACATGGGTTGATTTTAACCGTGGGAATTTGAGCATTATTGACCATTATTTGGGGTAGGAGGATTCAAAGGTTTGAAATCACTTATCAGGCTGATTTTTGGTTTGTAGGTCCACCTAGGTATTGGCCAAATATCCATACGGTCAGTTTCCTCTAAGAGTGTTCCAGGTGGCTCATATTGTGGGCTGTTAGTGGCTTCGCTGATTGTCAGTGGTCAGCTTTTGGGTTGTAGGTCCACCCATTTTTAGCAAATCTCCATTTAAAACCTCATCTTTTGAAAAAAAAAAAAAAAAAGGTTCTAAATCCCGGTGTTTTCAAAACATCGTAAAAAAACACGATAAATGAGAAATAACCTTATGAAAAACCTAACTTTTGGTTCCTATACCATATATTATTTGCACACACCATTTTCGTCCCTATACCATATATTATCATCTTCTTCTTTTTCTCTCTCTCTCAAAAACTCTTCTTCTTGTGGTGGCGGTGGGAATGGTGATGGCAATGGTGAAGAAGAGGACAGTGGTGGTGGTTCCTCTTATTGGATTCCGACCCGTGTAAGGTTCTGACCCAAGTAGGGCACGACTGTCTTGTTGGTCGGTCGTTCCAGGTCCGTTTCTCAAAGGGATCAGTAATCTGGCGGGTCTGGATATATTACGACATATTCCTGGATTATTCTCTTTTTTGACATAAAAGTCCATTCTATAATGCAAAAATTGCTATTAATGTTGTAATATAAACCGATGGCTGACCACCGCTCATTATGGTGTGAGGAATGAAAGGGCATTGGTCGAGTACTTGTCGTACACCCAAACATTTGATCGACCTATATCAAGGCTCGATCAAGGCAGAAGGGGAAGGGAAAAATGTTGAAATGAATTACACTAATCACTCCACCCTGAAGGTAGCTACGACTCACATGGATGCTTCGGATTTTTTTGAAGATTCCGATGTCAGTGGACAAAAGAGTTGACGATGGAGACAACCTATGATGATTAATAACTATTCAAGCATATTAGTCTCTTGAACTTTACTTTAGTTCTCTTTTATTTTATCTTCATAATTGGTACTTTAATTTGTTAGCACTTTATTTGCATTACAGTTTGATACTCCTATATATCTCTTAATTTGAAAAGCATGCAAGTTCTGATGCACTGTAAAGATGGCTTCACTGAAGAGGGATTCGATGGTGATGATGTATGTCTAGCAGACTGTGCAACAACACACACAATACTGAGAGACTGAAAATATTTTTCGAATTTGACATTAACCGAAGCTAATGTCCACACCATATCAAGTCCTACTAACTTGATCGAAGGCTCTGGAAGGGCCGACATCGTACTACCTGGTGGAACGCAATTCCATATCAAAGAAGCATTATACTCAAGTAGATCTCGAAGAAATCTACTCAGTTTTAAAGATATACGTAATAATGGTTATCATAAGAATGACTCTAAGTGCAAATAATGTCGAATACCTATGCATTACTTCTACTATATCAGGTCAGAAGCGTAAATTGGAGCAACTCCCAGCTCTATCATCTGGGTTGTACTATACGACCATACGAACAATTGAAGTGTATGTCGTGCTGAACAATAAGTTTTTTGATCCAAAGACCTTTACGCTTTGGCATGACCGTCTTGGTCACCCTGGGTCTACCATGATGCATCGCATCATTAAGAACTCACATGGACATCCCTTGACAAACCAGAAGATTTTGCTCCCAAATGATCATCCATGTATTGCTTGTTCGCAAGGCAAACTGATCATTAAGCCATCACCAACTAAAATTGTTGTTGAATCTCCTACTTTTTTACAACGAATTCATGGGGATATATGCGGACCAATCCATCCACCATGTGGACCATTTAGATATTTTATGGTCATACTCGATGTTTCTGTACGTTGGTCTCACGTTTGCTTATTATTGACCCGCAATGTTTCATTTGCCCGATTTTTAGCCAAAGTCATTCGATTACGTGCTCAATTTCCAGATTACCCAATCAAGTCAATTCGCCTTGACGGCGTTGGAGAATTTACATCACAAACATTTGATGACTATTGCATGTTGGTTGGGATTGATGTAGAGCATCATGTTGCTCACATCCACACTCAGAACGTATTGGCAGAATCCTTCATTAAACGCCTCCAGATGATAGCGAGACCCCTATTAATGCGGTCGAAATTACCTGTCACTGCATGGGGACATGGCATATTGCATGCCGCAGCATTGATTCGCATCCGACCAACTGCGTATCATCAATACTCTCCGCATCAACTTGTACTCGATCATCAACCAAACATTTCCCATCTGTGCACTTTTGGTTGTGTTGTGCAAGTACCGATTTCACCCCCGCAACGCACAAAGATGGGTCCACAACGTAGATTAGGCATTTATGTTGGGTTTGACTCACCGTCTATCATTAGATATCTTGAGCCCCTAACTGGTGATGTCTTTACCGCACGATTTGCGGATTGCCACTTTGATGAATCAATCTTCCCACCGTTAGGGGGGGGGGAAGTCCAGGGTCGAACGGCGTGAACTTATTTGGGATGCATCGACCCAATCTCATCTTGATCCTTGCAACGCTCAATGCGAAATAGAAGTACAACGAATCATTCATCTCCAGAAGATTGCTAACCAATTACCAGATTCTTTTACCGACGCGGCAAAAGTAACGAAATCATACATACCAGCTACAAATACTCCAGCTGGATTGACGTCCCTGTAGGAAAATTAGTCAACACAGCAGCAAATGAATCGTCAACAGCACGCTTGAAGCGTGGCAGACCCGTCGGTGCAAAAGATGTGACTCCCAGAAAGCGAAGGGTACAAGAGAAAATCTATACGACTCCTGTAGAAGTTGGTACTCCTAAAGAAACTACATCCATCATCTCAAAACAGACAGTCCCCGGAGAGGCTCAGGTACTTGTAAATGAAGAGATCTCAACAAATTATGTCTGTACGGGAGAAAAATGGAATCGTGATAAAATAGTTGTCGATAATGTATTTGCCTTCGCTGTAGCTCTTACCATCATAAAAATGATGATGATCCTGAACCACGCACCATCGAAGAATGTCAACATAGGAGCGATTGGTTAAAGTGGAAAGAAGCAATCCAGGCAAAGCTAGATTCGCTGGCAAAACGCGAAGTATTTGGACCTGTGGTCCTAACACCCGAAGCTGTTAAACTAGTAGGACACAAGTGGGTGTTCCTACTAAAACGTAACGAGAAAGGCGAGATCATTAAATATAAAGCACGACTCGTAGCACAAGGTTTCTCACAGAGACCTGGTATCGATTACGAGGAAACTTATTCTCCAGTAATGGATGCAATTACGTTTCGATTCTTAATTAGTCTAGTAGTCTCAGAAAGACTTGACATGCGCCTTATGGATGTAGTAACAGCATATTTATATGGGCTATTAGATACTAATATCTATACGAAAGTCCCTGAAGGATTTAAACTGTCAGAAGCAAGTACTTCGAAGCAACGTAGCATGTACTCTATCAAATTACAACGATCACTGTATGGATTGAAGCAATCTGGACGCATAGTATCATCGTCTAAGCGAGTACTTGGTAAAAGAAGGATATGTTAACGACCCCATATGCCCGTGCATTTTCATTAAGAAATCCGAAATAGGATTTGCCATTATTGCAGTATATGTAGATGATCTGAATATCATTGGGACTCCTGAAGAACTCACAAAAACTGCTGCATAATTGAAGAAGGAATTTGAAATGAAAGATCTTGGAAAAACAAAATTTTGTCTTGGCCTACAGATCGAACATCTCTCAAGTGGAATCATCGTACACCAATCCACATACATTAAAAAGGTCTTGAAGCGCTTTAACATTGATAAAGCTCATCCACTAAGTTCTCCAATGGTTGTCCGATCACTTGACATTAAGACAGACCCTTTTCGTCTTCGAGAAGACGACGAAGCACTTCTCAGTCCCGAAGTATCATACCTTAGTGCGATTGGTGCATTAATGTATCTAGCAAGTTGTACTCATCCTGACATTGCATTCTCGGTCAATCTATTGGCAAGATATAGTTCTGCACCAACTCTAAGACATTGGAATGGCATCAAGCACATTTTACGTTACCTCCGTGGGACAACAGACATGGGATTGTTCTACTCAAATGAATCAACCCATACTTTAAAATTGGTTGGATATGCAGATGCTGGATATCTTTTCGATCCTCACAAAGCTCGATCGCAAACAGGGTATGTATTTACTTGCGGTAACACAGCGATCTCTTGGCGCTCTACCAAGCAGACTATGGTTGCTACGTCCTCGAACCACTCTGAGATACTTGCACTCCATGAAGCTAGTTATGAATGTATATGGTTGAGATCTGTAGTCCACCATATTCGAAACACATGTGGTTTTTCTTCAATCACAGACGTCCCGACGACGTTATATGAGGATAACGCCGCATGTATCGCACAGATTAAAGGCGGATATATCAAGGGAGATAGAACGAAGCATATTTCACCAAAGTTCTTTTATACTCATGAGCTTCAACAAAACGGCAATATTGACGTCCAGCAGATACGTTCAAATGACAATCTTGCAGATTTGTTTACCAAGGCGCTACCTACGTCAACATTCAAGAAATTGGTATACAGCATTGGTATGCATCGGCTCCATGAATTTTCTTGTTGATATGTCCGTATGCTCATTTCAGTTCACATCAGGGGGAGCATTCTTATAAGGGGAGCTATTACTCTCAATGATCATTTGCATACTGTACTCTTTTTCCTTCGATCAGGTTTTATCCCACTAGGTTTTCCTGACAAGGTTTTAATGAGGCAGTCCTAAACGCATCTATCACAATCACCATAATCCGTTGGTACACTATACTTTTTTTCCTTCGATCAGGTTTTATCCCACAGGGTTTTTCTGACAAGGTTTTAACGATGCAGTTTTCATAAAGCGGTGGACATCTAAGGGGGAGTGTTGTAATATAAACCGATGGTTAACCACCGCTCATTATGGTGTGAGACATCAATGTGTAACTCTCCCTTGCATCAATGTTGTAACATCAATGTGTAACTCTCCCTTTGTTGTAACTCCCTCTTAAGGGCTATATATATGTGCTTGATCAATGAGAAAACTATCACATTCACAACAATTAACTTCTTTTTAATTTTACATTATTTTTTTAAACAATTTGTCGAAATTTTTAACTAATTTACGAATGAAAACCCTAATTGTATTCAAACTCTTCGCACGCCTTGTTTATACGGAAGTCCGAATTGCTAACAATGGTCAAGTGATAGTATTGTGTTACATTTTCCAAAGATGTGTCACAATTAATTTAATTATGAAATCTTAGGGTCCTTTCTTATAGAGTTGTTTGACTTGATTAACAAGTAATCTATAATATATTTTTTGGACTTATCAAAAAAAAAATCTATGTAAAAATATCTGAAAGCTATTGGATCAATTGGCAATATCCAGGCTATTCGAGTAAAACTTGCTTGACCAACAACGGTCAGGGAAGCCTGACGGCCCACAATATGAGCCACGTGGCACATTTTTAGAGGACGCTGACCATATGAATGTTTGGCCAATCTTTTGGTGGACTTACAAACAAGCGGGATTGATGATTTCACACCTTTTGATCTTGCACTCCAAATAATGATCAAATTCGCACGTTAAAATCAACCCATGAAAATAACTCCAATCCAACGCTTAGAAATCACTAATCAAGCTGAATTTTGGTTTGTAGGCGTTAGATTCGACTTATTTTCATGGGTTAATCTCAACTGTGAGAATTTGAGCAGTATTTGAGGTACAAAGATCCAACGCCCAGAAATCACTAATCAAGCTTATTTTTGGTTTGTAGGTCCACATAGGGATTGGCCCACCAAACATCCATACGGTTAGAGTCCTCTAAGAGTGAGCCACGTGGCTCATATTGTGTCCTGTAACCGGAGCCTGTCATTTTAGGGCGGTAAATGGAGCCCGACCCGAGTAAATATTGACCTTACTTCCATGTGAAAGGACCCTTGTTTTGTGTTCTATATTTTTTTTAATAAATTGCTTTGTGTTCCAAAGTTGGAGTTTCGATGGTTCGATCTCGGCTATCTCAAAACTCATAAAAGTCATTTCTTGCATCCAATTATTATACCCAGTGGTGGGGCCCACTTGGAGATCATGGTGAACAATCCAACAATAAATTGAGTTGTCCATGGCATGATGATGTCGTCAAAAAATGAGTATATTTTGATATTGCTAACTATATAAAAATAGACCTAAAATAATGATTTAATCGGACGGTCTGGATAGTTCTGATTCAAGTCAATTTTTCATGAGGTAAAAAATTTCAAATATTAACTAAATGTATGGTTGGATTGTATAACATGATCTCTGTGGGCCCCACCACTGGGTGTAAAAATTAGGTTTAAGAAATGGGTGTAGCTCTAGAAGGACTCAAATCTTTTAGGTTCTCCCCAAAGAAAACAAAAATATCTTGCAAGACCCCCAAAGAATTTTCCGTTATAACGGGTCACAAAAATAGAGAAGAATTTATTATTTTTAATTTATTTTTGAAAGAAATGCTTTAAGTCATGGACTCTGATTATATGCTGTTGAGCAAAAATGGACTCTGATTAGATACTTTTGTACACATGGGATGCAAGGAAAATAAGAACGTGACATGGACATATTAATTGCATGTCACGCTACGTACCGAAAGGAAATCTATATAACAAAACAAGGAAGTTGTCTTATCTCTTATTTTATCTTATCCGATTTCAATAAAAAGTGGCTGAGATCTTATCCTCCAAAATTAATGGATGGTGGATCTCAGCCACACACCCAATTTTGGTACGGGCCACCCACTAGTATAAAACAAGTAAAAGATAAATATACAATGAGACTTACTTGTTAGAGCGTAGACAATGAAATGATGACCCTCACTCCCTTCACTTGGCAAATACTGTGTATTTTTATCTTTTTATACCTTTTCATGGATGAATTCAGCGTATCTTCACATCTAGGATCCTATATACAGCAAATATACTGCTAGGGTATGGTTGTCAACGGTTCAGTTCTGGTTCGGTTCCTAGAACCGAAAGTAACATTATCGGTTCTTATTGGTTCTAATTCCTATCGATTCTGATTCTCAAAATGATGGAATCGGAACAGATTATCGGGTTTCTATAGGTTTTGGTTCCGAGTACGTCCGTTCCAATTTTCTTAATATGACAATTTTAACACTGTATTTATATATGTAACATGTCATTCACATTTCTATCAGTTCTGGTGGATGGTGGAGGTTACTTTTAAAGTCCTCTATTTCTATCATTCTGATCACAGGGTAACTGATTGGTTTTGAATCTGTGGTCCAGATCTTTCTACCTTTCCCTCTGATCATATCTACCGTTGATCGGCCTGATAAACCAATCTGATTAGATTAGATTAGATTAGATCACTGCAACGATATTTTTCTCTTTCCTCAAACAGTCCAAACATTTTCCCACGTTAATAAGTTTTTCAGTCCAAAGTGGCTGCCGCTGTCCCTGAACACTGCAATTTCTCTTACGTATCCGCCCTAGAAGAGCTCGAGAAATTTATTACCCTTGACTTAGAAATTCATGTTCGGCTGCTTGACTTAAAAAAGTCAGGTTTGTCCGGACCTAGGGACAGATGGCTATACTACAGTATTGCTCTTTGGATTAGGGGTGTCAATAGGTTGGTTCCATTGTTGGTTCTAATCAGTTCCAGTTCTTGAAATGATTGATCCAGAGCCAGAACCGATTGTTTGGTTCCAGCCGGTTCCAGGTATATCAGTTCAAATCTTAATAATATGATAATTTTACATTATATTTATATATCGGTCCTGGTTCCTATCAGTTCAGTTCCAATATCAAACTTCCCAAAACCAAAACCGTTATTTTTGGTTCGGTTCAAATTCCAGTTCTTTTTAGTCGGTTCCCAAAAATGTGGACCCAGAATTGGTATTTTCGGTTCCAATTCGGTTTGAGTTAAACGGGTGGTACAATTGATATTCTCATTTTCCCTTGGTGAGTAATCCATATGCCAGGTTGAGGGAAAAATTCCTTGTGGGAGTTGAACTAAAACCTCTCAAAAAACAAACAAACACACAAAAAAAAAAAAAGTAAAATAGTTTAACCGCGAAACACATATGTATAAGGAAGAGAATGAGCTTACCCCATATCGAATATGCCCGACCAGATTAGACCCAACTCTACAGCCAAACAACCCCCCCCCCCCCCCCCCCCCAAAAAAAAAAAAAATTAAAAAAAGAGGCACCCCACGTGTGAAACAAACCATGTTGTGTATGTGCTTTTGTTTCTAATTTATTACTTCACATAGTATCTGCAACTTATCATAAATGAAAAGTATGGTCTAGTGTCAGCTTTGTTCACTGTATCACATATACTTCAATATAATACATCATTCCCTCCCAACCTCCTCATTAGAAAGAAAAGAAGCCATGGCAGCCTTCAGCTGTCCTCCACCCTACTTCCTCTTCCCTGCTCTTCTTCTTCCCCTTCTCTACTTATCTCCCTTCATCAACCAACCCCATATCCCTACCTTCTCCTTTTCTTCCTCCCCTCCATATCAATCAAAGTTCTACCATGAAACCCGACAAGCCCCGACTCCGCCTCCGCCTCCGCCTCCGATAAATGATTTCTTTAATGGGTTTCTCTCAATCTCCTTAAATACCACTAATATTACCACCAGTTGTAATATTAGTGGTGGAAGTAGTAGTAGCAGTTCCATTGCTGCAACAACTGATACTTATATCAAAGTAAGCTGGTGGAACTTGTTCTCGATCTGTTTGTTTTTTGTTTGTTTTGTTTTTGTTGGTTTGTATTAATTTGATTTCTTAATTTGTTTTGTATGGGCAGGTGAAGAGCAGTTTGGACAGGATTGAAGAAGGTCTAGCCAAAGCTCGAATGGCGATACGGCAGGCGGTTCGTTCGCGTAATTATACATCTTACAGAGAGGAAAACTTCATCCCCATTGGATCCATTTACAGAAACTCATACGCCTTTCATCAGTTAAGATTAAGAAAACTTAGTTCAATTATTATTTTTTGTTTCTTTAAGATAAAGTTATCCAAAACTTTTAAGGAAACTTAATTTATGGGGGATATACACATCAAACATCAACCTGATTGATGATTTCTAGTCATTAGATTTGAACTTTTTATCATGGATTTCATGAACAGGCCTTTGAATGAACTCTAACCCATGAAGCCCATGACGACGGCTGAAATCATCAATCATGCTGATTTTTGGACGTAGGTTAACCAAGGGGTTTGCCAAAGAGAGTGTGTCACGTGGCACTTTGGGAGGGGTTCTATCAAAATTTGTATAGGACCCGGTCCTATAGAAGTTAGAATCCCATCAAGGCTAGGGGTGGGCCAATTATCATGGGTTAGTGGACCCGATCCATGAGGGGAGTCATTGATGGGAAGCCCATCGGTGGAGGCCACTAAGGCCAGGACAGATAAGGGGAAAATGCACTTTATAAAAGGTGTAGATAATGTGGTGGTGCAATGAACAACCTACACTAGGCAAAAAAGAAAACAAACGAAATTGTTGACCAGGACTGATCGGAATATCGAAATCGATGTTCCCCTTCACACTTATATATTTAGGGTGGGACCCACATGTACTTCATGGGCCTTGTCTTTTGTGCATTGTGCTCCACTTGCTACTATCACAAGTGGCCCACATTGTTTTCATACCAGGTTCTTGAACTTGTGTCCAGTCGCTATAATTCACCAGTCAGGCTCTTTGGGGCCACGTGTTTGGCCCACCGTTCGAAGTCTCGGCCGATCTCCTTCTTGATGGGGCGTTGTGGATCGGGATCGGAGCCGACCAATCCAATCCAAAAATGGAACCCGCCCACCCCTTGGGGGACCTACAAACCAAAATTAGCCTGATGGGTGATTTTCTAGGTTTGGAGGTCATTCATGGGTCTGTTCATGAAGTCTTTGATAATTAAAACTTTTTTGTTGGATATATTCAGAAGCCACATTGAGATGGAGAAGAGATTCAAGGTGTGGGCATATAGAGAAGGTGAGCAGCCGCTGGTCCACGATGGACCGTTGAATAGCATCTACTCTACAGAAGGACAGTTCATCGATGAGATGGAAAGTGGGAAAAGCCCATTTGCAGCTCTTCACCCCAATGAGGCCCATGCATTCTTCCTCCCCTTCAGTGTTTGTAACGTGGTCCGATTCGTCTACAAGCCCATCACCTCCTACTCACGGGACCGCCTTCAACGGTTCGTCACAGATTACATCAGTGTTCTATCCAATAAGTACCCATACTGGAACCGAAGCAGTGGTGCCGACCATTTCATGGTGTCTTGTCATGATTGGGTGAGTTTACCTTTTTTTGTACAACCTTATGCCCCCGTGTTTAAATTTAAGTGTAAATTAGTATGACCCCCTTCAAAAATTGACAATATTTGCATGTCCCCCTACTAGTTTCCCGCATTGACCTCGATTTTGTACACTTCGACTTAGACAAATGTTAAAGACTGTCTATAAAATATGTACATAAGTAAAGAGTAAAACGATCAATATACTATAAAGTTAACATCTATGTAATGAAGGTTATGTTTACCATTAGTCAACGACGGAGAGGTCTGGTCAAGGGGGTGTTTCCGACTTTCAATTTGTGAATATCATAACGTTCATATGACGGAGGGGTCTAGTCAAGGGGATGGATGTTCCAGAGTTAGTCAAAATTGAAGTTAGATTAACAGAGTTAGTCAAAATTGAAGTGTAATATCCATCTCTACTCACTAACCTCTCGTGCATGAAATTCCAGGCACCACAGGTTTCTAAAGCCAACCCCGAGCTCTTCCAAAAATTCATCAGAGTTCTTTGCAATGCAAACACCTCAGAAGGTTTCCAGCCTGGAAGAGACGCATCGTTGCCAGAAATTTACCTCCCGTTCGGACATCTTGGCCCACCGCAGCTCGCTCAACGCCCGTCGAGGCGATCAGTTCTCGCCTTCTTCTCAGGTGGGGCTCATGGCAACATAAGGAAGGAACTATTGAAGCATTGGAAAGACAAGGATAATGAGGTACAAGTACACCAATACCTCCCCAAAGGCCTCAATTATACCAAACTAATGGGTCAAAGCAAGTTTTGCTTGTGTCCTAGTGGATTTGAAGTTGCAAGTCCTAGAGTAGTCGAGGCGATCTACGCCGGTTGTGTCCCGGTGATAATTTCCGATAACTACGTGCTACCGTTTAGCGATGTACTTGATTGGAGCAAGTTTTCAGTTCAGATTCCAGTCAAGAATATACCTGAGATTAAGATTATCCTGCAAGGGATACCGATGCGTACGTACCTAAGAATGCAGATGAGGGTGAAACAAGTGCAGAGACATTTTGTGCTGAACCGGCCAGCTCGGAGGTTCGATGTCATTCACATGGTGCTTCACTCAGTATGGCTAAGGAGACTTAACCTTGGGCTACCCTCTTGATTATTGCTTTATTTACGCCTGTGTAAAAATGTTACAAAAAAAAAAAAAAACCATTTTGTAAGAACTACTCTTTACATGGGTTGATTTTACCCGTGGGAATTTGAGCATTATTGACCATTATCTGGGGTACGAGGATTCAAATGTTTGAAATCACTTACCAGGCTGATTTTTGGTTTGTAGGTCCACCTAGGTATTGGCCAAATATCCATACGATCAGTGTCCTCTAAAAGTGTTCCACGTGGCTCTTATTGTGGGCTGTTAGTCGCTTCACTTATGTCAACGGTCAGCTGTTGGTTTGTAGGTCCACCATTTTCAGTAAATCTCCATTTAAAACTTGATTTTTTGAAGAAAACCCCATCTTTTGAAAAAAAAAATACGATAAATGAGAAATAACCCTGTAATTTTAAAATTTTCATAAAATCTCACGAATAAAACTCATTCTTGTTTTAAAAATTTGAAGAATATTTTTTATTTATAATATATTTCACCATTTTTTACATTTAAAAAATTAATTTTTAGAAAAGATTAACAGATTCATACACATTTGGAAACCTTAATAAATAAGAAATATTTTTGAAAATTATAAGAAGCTCTCTCTTTTTCATCTCGTGCCAGATGCAACAAAATATGAGTCCTTTTTCCTTCTCGCGAACAACGGGAGCACCCAGAGGAGCAAAGCTCATTTTCCTTCCAGGGTAAAGCGGCGCATAAAAAAGGACTGGCCCGTCAAAGATCTGGTTCCTTCTCGAACGACGTTCAAAATCAACAAGGGTTCGTAGAATGAAGGGAGTGTACAACTGGGGCGCGTATAGCTTATTATTACTTGGATTTAAATGAAATATCATAGAGCTTTTGTTCTATTATACTTGTATTACCACCCAATCTATATACACTATGGGCATATGCGTGCGCACACACACACACATACATTTTTTTGAGTGCTAAGTTTTGGACTAAAATAGTATTAAACCCGAGGACGTAACTTTTCGATCTTTTGACGTTCTTGTCTTTTTGACCGCTTTTTTTACTCTGTTTTTTAATCCAAATCGTTTTAATTAAACTCGCATTTTTCAATGGGCGGATTTTTGCTGCTTAACGATTTGCTCACTATGGGTTCACCTAGGTATTGGCCAAACATCCATATGGACAGTGTCCTGGTGGCTCATATTGTGGGCTGTCAACGGCTTCGCTGACCGTCAACAGTGAGATTTTGGTTTCTAGGTCTAACTAGGTATTAGCCAAACATCCATACGGTCAGTATCCTCTAAGAATGTTCCAAGTGGCTCATAATGTGGGCAGTCAGCGGCTTCATTGATCATCGACGGTCATTGAAGTTTACTCCAGTCTTGCCCAAATAGGCAAAACGGACATGAGTCCAACCGCAACCATTGCTGCCTAGAAGAAAAGGCACAAGTTGTAGGACTTTTCGACTCGTTGATAATCTTATTGTTGGAAAATTGAAGTAGGCCATGGAATTAATGTCGAATCTAAGAACTAAACCCAAAAAATAATTAATTTGAAATGTCAAATCCTTTTTCCAAGATGATTTAACCGCAGTAACTAAAAAAAGGTGAATTAATTGCACACACCATTTTCATAATGAAAAAAAAAAAAGGACTACTACCAGGCCCCGCTTGACCATTAGGCAGATGAGGTGGTTGCCTAAGGCCCCCCCATTGGTAAGGCCCCCAAATTTCAGAAATTTTTAAGTGTTTTTAATTTTTTTTTTTTTTTTTATGAAAAGGCCCCCACCTGTCCATTTGCGTCAGGCACCTACAATCGATTAAACCTTTGCTCACTGCATGATGTGAGCAAAGCCGATCACAGCACACAATACGAGCCACGTGGCACTCTTAGAGAGCGCTGGCCATATTGATGTTTGGCTCATCCCTTGGTGGACTTGCAAACCAAAAATCAGCCTGATTAGTGATTTACAACCTTTGGATCTTTATTCCCAAATAAAGCTCAGTAATGCTCAAATTCCTACGGTTAATATAAACCCATGAAAGTAACTTCAATCCAATGCTTAGAAATCACTGATTGGGTTTACTTTTGGTTAGTAGGTCCACCTAGTGATTTGGCCAAATATCCATACGGTCTGCGCTCTCTAAGAGGGTGCCACGTGGCTCATATTGTGTGTTGTGATCGGCTTCGCTCACATCATGCAGTGAGCGAAGGATTACTCCCTCCTATCACACAAGACTATGCTACAGCTGGACAAATCTAGTCTGCAATTGTTTGCAGACTTAAATGTAAGCAAACATTATATACACCATTGAATTCTCCTTGAAAAACGTGTTTTTAATTTATAAAATATTTTTTGAAAATATTGAAATAACACATTTTTCAAGGGGCATCTTCTCACTTAGGTTTAGGGGTATTTCAAAAAATAAAAAAGAAAAAAAAAAGAGGCCCCATTTAGAGTTTTCGCCTAAGGCCTCAACTTGTATTAAGACAGTCCTGACTACTACCAGGTCTCTCTCTCTCTCTCTCTCTCTCTCTCTCTCTCTCTCTCTCTCTCTCTCTCTCTCTCTCTCTCTCTCTCTCTCTCTCTCTCTCTCTCTCTCTCTCTCTCTCTCTCTCTCTCTCTCTCTCTCTCTCTCTCTCTCTCTCTCTCTCTCTCTCTCTCTCTCCAGAACCGAGAGAGGGAGAGGAAGAGGGAGAGAGAATGAGAGAGAGGGAGGGGTGAGGAAGAAGAATAAGGCGACGGTGGAAGTGCGGTTGTGGTGGTGGGTTCATCTTCAATTATTTTTTCAACTTTTGGTGTGTAGATAAGTTGTGTGTCATTACAAAAAAGGTGTTATGCAAATAACGTCACAATAAAAAAAAATAATAATAATTCACCATGTGTACATTAGAGAGTTTGATCATCTAATTGGGTCGATGCCCATTATCTTTACTCTTAGTTAAAGTAGAAGTTGAGGTGGCATTTGTTAAAGTGTCCAGAGCTTGAAATTTAAAGTGCTTAAAAACAAGTGATGATTGCTTAAAATGACTTAAGCAACAAAAAATTTCCATTTGGTAAAGGTCTTACGTCTGAAAACTTATGCTAAGAGTACAATTCGAATTATAAAATGTATATCAAGATAGTTTTCTCCTAATTTTATAGAGGTCACTTACATAAAAGTGCAATATTGATATTTAGAAAAGAACCGCAGTATCTTTTGGGGAGATGGTTTTTTCCCTAATCACTGAGCGCTTTTTTTACTTTTCATTGAATTTCAATGATTTTGATGATAAAGGCTGAAATTAAGTTGTTTATCAAATGCTACATAATCACCAACAGGTCTGAGAATTTTTTTTTTACCAAACACCACCTCAATTTCTCAAATTGACTCTAACCAGTAACATTATTGAACTCTTTTTTTTTAACATTTTTATATAATAATATATTTTTGCAAAAAATGTGGACCCAAAGTTTTAAATCACCCGTTATAACGGTCGGGCATATCACTTGAAATGCAATGTATTCTTTTCGATACAATACGGTACACTAAACATCAACCCAATCTCATCAATTAAAAAAAAAAACCTACAAGCAACTAGACTTATGACCATTATAATAAGTAAAAAAAAAAGTCAAAAATATTAAAATTTTGATATTATTTTATAAATATTCCAAAAAAAATCTGGAAAACGTTAAAAAATAATTTTCCGTTATTTTTTGTGTTTCCCCACTGAGCGTTACAATTCATTAGAACGGAAAACAGTAACGCCCCCAGTCCGTTATACAGTCGTAACGGCACCTTTTAAACCTTGGTCTAACCTATTTTCTTCCCGTGCATGTTGTCAATGGTAGAAGTTGACTAGACAGTTCTCGAATCTTCATCCAAAAGCTTAGGTTTCTAAACTATACATCAAATTGGAAGAAACAAAATTAGATCTTTCACCATAATCCTAAAATGAATCATGAGGACCCACAAAAAAACTAAAAATAAATAAAAAAATAAAAAAACAAGAAAGGTAAGATAATGTCTTTAGCACGGGATACTTGTGCATGAGTAAAACTTGTGTCACAAGATGTTGTGACTGAACACGGTCACAGCACTTAATACGAGACACGTGGCACACGATCAGAGGTCTTTGACCGTATGGATGTTTGACCAGTCCCTCGGTGGACCTAGAAACCAAAAATCAGCCTGATTAGTAATTTAAAACCTTTGGATTTTTGCACCCAAAAAACGCTCAATAATTCTCAAATTTCTACCGTTAAAATCAACCCGTGAAAATAACTTCAATAGAATCAGTTAGAAATCACTAATCAAGCTGATTTTTTGTGTACTGGTCCACCGAGGGACTGCCCAAACATCCATACAGTCACTGTCCTCTAATAGTATACCACGTGGCTCATATTGAGTGCTGTGACCGTGTTCAGTCACAACATCTTGTGACACAAGTTTTACTCCTTGTGCATCAAGAAAGAACCAAATCAAGGGGAATAACATAGCAAGGATAAGAACTAGTAGATATTCTTACAAAATAAGCAAGGCTCCAAGGAGCCCTTTTTTACTACAAAATTAGGGATTGGCCAAACATCCATACCGTCGTAGTCCTCTAAGAATGTGCCACGTAGCTCATATCGTGTCCTATAAGGGGAGCCTGTCATTTTAAGGCGGTAACTAGAGCCCGACGGCCTTAAGTATATTAATATATAAAAGGAGGGAGATCGAGAAGATCTCGAAAACAACAAAGGAGGATCTAGTATAAGAGTCAACACAAAATATGATCAAACCTAAAGAGAAGTTAGGACCGACGTAACCTTAGGGTCTGTTTGGTAACAATTATAGTGAAATGGATTATCCATTTACATTTTTTTTTAAATGAGAATGGTTTCCACATTGTGAACGGCTTGTTTTGCGATTGGATTGTTCAACATGATCTCTTTAGTTGAACGGTGTGTGATTTTTTTAAGAGAGAAATTATCTGGTGAACCATACAATGCGTTTGCACGCTACACACTAAGAAGAATCCAAAATGAGGATTACTTGTTAAAATAAACGATTATTAAAGAACACAAGTGTCTCATTCCTTGCTTTAGGCAACGTGTTTATCAATACGTCGATAACATGAAAGCTGACGGGCCAGCTGTTAGAAGTAACTGCTTGCCCTTAACTGGTTGACGGTGGAGTCTGTTTTTAAGTTTAAATTTTCTGAAGTGGGTCCCCCCCTTATCGCGTTCTGGGTCGCATATACGTGGCATACGTTTCAGACCCTTGAATATCAGTGGTCTCGAAGAATGTGTCACGTGGCATGTTTTTAAGTCCTCTATTTCTCATCTTCTTGGTGGGTTATGTTTTAAACCATCAGGGCCGTTGGTGTATGATTTGTTTCGAATCTGTGATCGATCCAGATCTAGATCATTGGTTTCAACTGGACCCTAATGGCTTAACCAAGGTTTGAAGGGGACCGTTATTACGGTATAACAGACTCGGGGCGTTACTGTTTTTTCCGTTATAAAGGCCGTTATTTTTTGGGCTTTTTAACGGTCCATAACGTAACAGGAGAGGTCTGAATCCGTTATAACGGCCCATAACGTGCACAAGACTAACATCTAGAATTGATGGGACCCATGATCTCGCCATCATCATTTATGCCTTATCTTAATCATGGAGTAAAGATCTCGTCAACATTATTTAGGTCTTATCCTAATTATGGACTAGCCACCCGAGTAAAAGTTAGCCAGTCACACACCACAATATCACCCACGTGGCACACTGTTAGTGGACGTTGACCGTATAGATATTTGGCCAGTCACTCAGTGGACCTGCAAACCAAAAATAAACTTGATCAGTGATTTCTAAGCATTGGACCGAAGTTATTTTCATGGGTTGATTTTAATTAACCGTAGGAATTTGAGCAATATTGACTGTTATTTACGTGCAAAGATCCAAAAGTTGTACAATAATATAGCCCTTGACGGTATGTTACAATATTGATGGCGATATTGTAATCGACGCAAGAGCGGCGATCAGCCATCAGTTATTACATCCGTCACAATTACAACATTATCCTAATAATTTGGGGTGGGAGACATGAATCATATTTTGCCACTCAATTCTATTTAGAAATATATATTGAGAAAATACATCTGATAAGGCTGTTAGATTGCACCCGAGAAAATATGCAATTTTCAATTAGGGTGTGTTTGATTGCACGGAAAATTTTCGAGAGAAAATATATCTGGGAAATGGTTGATTGGTTGCAGCTGAGAACACATATTTCAATCATGTGAGAAAATAAGGGTGTATTTTCAGGTGAAAATGAATTCTCAGGTATCTAGATGGGAAATGAATTCCGGGCTTAATAGGAAAAATTACCCAAATTTAAATGGCTTGGTAGGGAAAATTAGACAGATTCACAATGGCTATCTAACAGGTGAAAGTTGTGTTTTCCCAAAGAAAATGTAATTTTCCCACCCGGCAATCAAACACACCCTTACATGAGAAAATAAGGGTGGATTTTAATGGAAACGAATTCTCACTTATATGGAATGGGAATGAATTCCAAGCTTGGATGGAAAAATATAATCTTATTTTCTTAGGAAAATTTCTCAAATTTAAAATGGCTATTGAACAAGGGAAATTATGTACGTCTACACGAAAAAATACGATTTTTGCATGGAAAAATTTGCAACACGCTCTTAGGCTTTCTTTGTTTGCCCTAAATAAGTTTTCTAGAAATGATTTTTGCATATAAATGTCATAAAATATTTTCTCTTTCTGTAAAACTTTTTGTTGATCACCCTATAGAGCTTTTTAAAGGAAAAAAAAATCATTACTCGACTTAAAAGTGCATGTTTGGCTGCAGCTTTTTTTTCACCTGGGGCAGTTCTAGGTCCCTGATGGCCCTTAGAATTCATACGAAGACCAGTCAAGTGTGACGAGGATACTACCGAATTGTTCTCGGAGCAAAGGGGGCCACCGACTTGACAGAATCTGGGCAAGAGTGGAACCCGAAAAAGGGGAGTCCTGGGCTTCTTATTTCTCAAGGAAATAAAAAATAAAAGATTACAGCAACAAAGATATCTCCCTAATCTCATAAAATAATTTATTAATAGACCTACATTTATTTATTAAAATACCCCTAATTTTATTTTCCCAAAAATATCTTCACTTCCCCCTAGTGAGGGTCAATCCTATGGATGTCAACTGGTCAGTTCCGGTTCGGTTCCGGTTCTGGTTCCGGTATCAAGGTACCTAGCAAGAACAGGAATCTATTATGTTCGGGTGTGACGCTTCCAGTTCATAATACAAGTGGAAAAAATATGAAAAATACAATAAAATGACTTTCATACTTAATTTTCGAAGAACCTTGATATCACTAATACTAATATTTGTGTTTGTATATGACGCCGAAAATAGACCAATTTGATATCACCCTTCAATTTGAATTAGCAAAAGCAATGTCTACTTGCATAATATGGATTCCAAACATTCATGATCTTAACTTGCCAGGACTCCACTCCAAAAAGTAGGACGTTAACTCACCCAGTACACTCCGATATGTGTGGAAGGGGTGACTATATCGTGCCACGGGGGACTAATCGGGTGCCCTAAGAGGCTTGGATACCCACGGTTTAAAAAAAAAAAACCATTTATGATCTGCATGTGAATGAGTCGAATTACTTATCCCTCGATCCATTAGTGAACTATCTCTCAAGGGATTGTGAAAGATGCTCTACTAAAAATATTCTTGTTATTGCTTCGACTCATATCCCCCACTAATATATGTGTCAGTTATGGGTCCTGACGGTTTGGTTCCAGTTTGGTCCAGATACTAGTGTACCAAGAACCAGAATCTATTACTAACTTCGGTTCCAGGTCTTTTGAGGTTCGGTTCTGAAATTGCTAGGCCCGGCTCTTATCCAGGATTGATAAATTGGGCACAATTTTGACACACCTATAAACCTCTACCAAGTTGAGGCGAAAATTGGTTGTGGGAGTTGAGTTGAACCTAAAAACAGATCAAACACATAAAACGATGACAAAGCTTACACTATGGTTCATGCCTGGTTAGGTATGACCAGGTCAGGTCTAACTCAACAGACAAACAGCCCCAAAAGAGGGAGACATCTCACATGTAAGAAAATCCACACGTGAAAAATGCTTAATATTCTAACCTCAAATTGAAATAAATCAAGCTGTCAGTCCGCTCTTGTTTCTATTTTATTACTGGGACGTAGTTTACTGTAATAAAATAGAATTTGCTCCCAATATCAACACAAAAACCGATTTGCTCCTCGTTATAGAAAAAAAAACAAAATCTAAAAGGAGAAAGAAAGAAAGAAGTCTCATGGCGGCCTTCAGCTTCTCTACACTCTTCTTGCTCTTCCCTGCTTTTCTTCTTCTCTATGTCTACTTATCTTCCTTGAATCAGCACCAAATCACTAACCTCTTCATTTCTTCCTTCCCTTCAAATCAAATCAATATCAACAACGAAACCCCACAAATCAAGATCAACAATGAAACCCCACAAATCTTTCCGGCTCCAATTTTGTCCCCGACTTCGACTCCGACTCCGATCGATGATTTGTCCGATGGGTCTCTTTCAATCTCCTTCAATACCACTAATAGTAATATTAGTGGTGTAAGTACTAGTAGTAGTAGTTCTCTGACTGCAACTGATACTCATATTAGAGTAAGTAAGATTGAACTTGGTTCAATTTAAAAAAAAAATTTGGGGTATTATGGTTGATGTTGTTTGTATTAATTTGGTTTTTTTTTTTTATATGGACAGGAGAAGAGTAGTTTGGATAGGATTGAAGAAGGTCTAGCCAAAGCTCGAGCGGCGATACGCCGGGCAGTTCGTTCGCGTAATTACACATCTCACAAAGAGGAGGCGTTCATCCCGACTGGATCCATTTACAGAAACCCATATGCCTTTCATCAGTTAAGATCAAGAAAACTTACTAGTTTTATTGATTTTTCAGTTATTAATTTGTTTCATTAAGGCAAGAGCACGGTTTTGAAAAAACTACACCCTGTTACCTTGTTTGATAATAGAGAAAAAAAAAAAAAAAAAAAAAAAGATAAAAATAGCTATAAGTTATTTAACTGATTTAATGTTATAAACGGCCGTTATTTCAATCCGTTATACTTTACTGGGTTATTCAGTAACACAACCTTGAAATTTGAAAGTCATACACCCTTGTACTTTTAATCTTTAGGATTACCCCCCTTGACTTAGTTTAACCATAATTTGACTAACGTTAAAACATGACATTATGCGCCTGTTATACTAAGTCAATGCTAATGACCTCGTGTGAATCAAGTCCGTTTTAACCTAAGTCAACCACTGTTATACTAAGTCAAAGGGGTAGTCCTAAAGTTTGAAAGTACAAGAGGTATTACTAATTACTTTCAAATTTCAGGGGGGTGAATTCAAAATAATATTGAATAATGAAAATTTGACCGTTATTTGACTTGTTATAACGGCCGTGATAACGGTCATAATTGTAAACTTTTCATAATCAGGAGTCACATTGAGATGGAGAAGAGATTCAAGGTGTGGGCGTATAGGGAAGGTGAGCAGCCACTGGTCCACGATGGACCGTTGAATAACATCTACTCTACAGAAGGACAGTTCATAGATGAGATGGAGAGTGGGAAAAGCCCATTTGCAGCTCGACACCCCGATGAGGCCCATGCATTCTTCCTCCCCTTCAGTGTTTGTAATGTGGTCCGATTCGTCTACAAGCCCATCACCTCCTACTCAAGGGACCGCCTTCAACGGTTCGTCACAGATTACATCAGCGTTGTGTCGAATAAGTACCCATACTGGAACAGAAGCAGTGGGGCCGACCATTTCATGGTGTCGTGTCATGATTGGGTAAGTCATCCTTTTCTCCTTCTCACTACTTGACTTGACGACACATGGCACACATGCAAGGGAATGGGATTCGAGAAAATTACTTCGAGACAGAAGTGACGAGTAAAACTTGTGTCACAAGATGTTGGGATGGAAGCCGCTCACAGCATTCAATGTGAGCTACGTGGCATACTATTAGAGGACGATGACCGTATGGATGTTTGCCCAGTCCCTCGGTGGACCGGTACACAAAAAATCATCTTGATTAGTGATTTCTAACCTATTAGATTGAAGATATTTTCATAGGTTGATTGAAGATATTTTCATAGGTTGATTTTAACGGTAGGAATTTGATCATTATTGAGCATTATTTGGGTGCAAAACTCCAAAGGTTGTAAATCACTAATCAGGTTGATTTTTGGTTTGTAGGTCCACTGAGGGACTGGCCAAACATCCATACGGTCAGCGCCCTCTGATCATGTGCCACGTGGCTCGTATTGAGTGTTGTGACTGGCTTCCGTCACAACATCTTGTGATGTTGTGACACAAGTTTTACTCAGAAGTGACACAGTCTTTCGGGCCCACTGACCCATGATTGATCGGCCCACTTCTGTTCGATCTACACACCAAAATCAGCATGATTTGTGATATCTAGCTGTTAGTTTAATTTTGACCCTTTTTTGGGTTGATTCTAGCCATTGGATTCTAGTTTCGAAATTCTTTCAATCTTACAATGCTTTGGGGAAGATCTAAACAAGTGGATAGAAAAATCACAAGTTGCTTATTAAAAACAAAAGAAAAAATTGACAACTTTATTTCAAGATTTAAAGTCATTTATAATATTGTAATAGATATATAACGTTACCGTTATGTCTGTTTTAACGGGTTACATCATGGTCAAAAAAATGGTCTAAATAATATTATTTTAAAAAAATAACATCGATAATGGTAAAATAATTAATATCATTGAGACGGGAGATGTAAGGATATTTTTAGAAAAACTTAAAAAAGCATTCGTCATCACAAACGAGTCGTTTTCGTTATCACCTTTGGCTTCACTCATACTTTATACAAAAATATCTTTCTATATTAGATTATTAAGACATCCTTTTGTCAAAAAAAGAAAAAAAAAAACAAAACAAAAACCAAATCGGTTCCGAATTCATTATACCTTAATCTATTCTACTATTAACGAAAGGCCCTAAACCCCAATATCTCATAAATACCCTTAATTTTTGTTCTTTCCTTCAATTTATTTACTTGGTAGGGGCAGTTTCATCCTTTTGGCGTTAAAGAATATGTCACCATGTAAGAATATGTTACCCTTGTAGCTCATTCAATGATTAGAAAAGTAAAAAAAATTATTCATAGTATGCCCTCAAGTTCTTTAAAATGACAAAAATTATTTTAATTTACAAGGGTAATTTGGTTATTCAACACTTTTACATTTCAATTCAACTTTGCAAGCAATTATTGCCTTCTAACGTGGCACTTAAACTGTGTGGCTAGAAAACTTTAAATGAGAATGTCTTTGATGATGGACCCACAATATGATACACGTTACACATTATTAGAGGCTACTTATCGTATGATTGTTTGGTTCATCCTTAGATGGACTTATGCAACAAAAATAGTCTTGATTAGTGATTTCTAACCTTTTGAATCATATTGATCGAAGTCCATGGTTGAAAATAAACCAAGAAAAAGAATTGGATATAAATCACTAATCAGGATGAAATTTTATATGCAAGTCCAACTACGGATGGGAAAAACATCCATACGGTCATAGGTCTCTAAGAATGTGCCACGTGGCAAATATGTACCTCGATCTGCGTGTTAAATAGTAATGCTAGAAACTACGGTTAAAAACAAAACATGAAAAAGACTCTAATCCAATGTATAGAAATTGCTAATCATGATGAATTTTCATACATAGGTCCACTTAGAGATTAACAAAATATGCATATAAGGTCAATGATCTCTATATGTGTGCCACAGGTAAGGTGCACGTGGCGTCCCCCTAGTAATATTTAATTTTCAAAATAACTTAATATAAATATTTCATAACTACTTAATTTCTTTCTTTCCTTTTTTAATCTATATAATCAGAGCACTCATCTAAATGGGACGCTTGATTAAAAAATATAATTTAAGATAAAAAAAATATATTATTTAGCAAACAAGGTTTTGCTAACTATTTGAACCAAAATTAACTTTATAGATCTTTTTGTTTTTAAAATAATTTAAATATTAAAAGGAAAAATAGGAACTAAAAATTGGATTTAAGAGAAATGAATTAACTTCATACCATGCACTAGCCTTAATTAGGGCATGTTTGGCAACACTAAAATTAAAAATAAAGTTACTTTTTTGCTTCCAAAAGCAAGTAAGTTCATTTAGATATCAATTTCAAAAGTGTTTTCAAAAATCAAAAAGTAAGTTTTTGCTTTCAGTAGAAGTAGAAGCAAAAAAAAATGCTGTCTAAATTTCAGCATGTGCGCAAAAGTCAACTTAAGCGAATCTTTTATATTTAATTAATTTCTACATACCCTTATAATTTTTTTATTAAAAATAATGAAATCTTACTCTGACATTTTGCTTTATCCATAAATGAAAAAAAGAAATGTCATCATTTTTATCAATCATCTATGTATAGTTTTTTAATATAAAACTTATATAAAATGTTTTTGACTTAATTAATGTCAAACTAATTTTTTGACTTATACGTCGGTGCTTGACCGAACATATTTTTTTTCTTTTAGATAGAAACTTTTAAAATCAGCTGCTTAATTTAGAAGTTACTTTTTTTTACTGCCACTGTGTTACCAAACAGGCCCTTTTAGTTTCTTTTTGTTCAAAAATTATTGGTTCACTAAATTTTCTATATAATTTATATGTTCAGTTTGAATCTCAAATTGATTGGTCCCACAAATCACTTATGTTATTCTCAAGGCTTAAAACTGTATATTGTAACATCGTAACAGGTAGTTAGCGTCATGGTTTTAAAAACGGTCATTTAAACGGTTTTGACGGCCGTTTAAATGGTAACGCCCAAACCCCGTTTCCGTTGAAACCGTTTAAACACATTTTAACACTTGAATTTAACGGTTGTTTTTTTTAACGGCCGTTAAAATCGTTTAAACATCCGTTAAATTCTGAAAAATTTTGTGAAAAAAAACGGCCATTAAATCCATTAAATTCAGTTTTTTTTTATTTTCAAATTTCAAAATTTGAATTTCAGAGCCATTTTTTCCGTTAAATCGTTAAAATCTGTTTAATTCCATTAAATTTCGTTTTTCCCCTTTTTTCTATTTTTTTATTTTTGCCCCTGGCCGTTTCAATTCGTTTAAACGGTTTAAACGGTGGTTAAACGGTAACGCCCCCAGTCTGTTTAACCGTTAAAACGGCCTCCTTTAAACCTTGGTTAGCATTACTGTTATGATCATTATATTGGGTCAAATTATGGTAAAAAAATTTACGGAAAATTGCAGAAAAGAAAATAAACTTTAATTTATTTACAAAAAAGAATACAACTTTTCGCAAATCCCAAAAAAGAAAACGAAACGCCCTTTCAAAGGGCGTTTCATCTGCTGTCAGTCCAATCAGTCGTTGGCTGACTAACGAATGATTGATGGCTGACACGTCTGACAAATGCCCTTTTAAAGGGCGTTTATTCTTGAGAAATTTTAAAAAAACGTCCCATAATTCCTCAACTTCTAAACCAATCTACGAATATCGGAATGATCTGAATTTTTGTGAGGATGATCTCCTCACCGTAGAGATCATCCTCACCAAAAATCAGCCATTGATTCATCTTCTGGGTACGCCAAAATAGGCGTAAAATTTGGGGTATCAAAAAACACCCTTTAAAAGGGCGTTTTCTACTGACACACGCCCTTTAAAATAACGTCTGTCAGGTTATCAGATGTCGGACTGACACTGACAGACGTTTTTCAAAAAGGCGTTTATTACTGAAAAACGCCCTTTAAAAGGGCGTTTGTCAGAAAAAACGCCCTTTTAAAGAACGTTTTTTTAATAAACATGTGCCACGTCATGAAACGCCCTTTTAAAGAACGTTTCGTTTTCTTTTTTGGGATTTGCGAAAACTTGTATTCTTTTTTGTAAATGAATTAAAGTTGGTTTTCTTTTCTGCAATTTTCCGAAAAATTTATTAGTTTTTAAGTTAAATTTTCAACTTGGCATAAATTAATAAATATTAACGGATAATTAACGACCATTATTTTCCATTATAACAATATTTTTCGTGACATTATCTGTGTATTCAACTCTACTCACTAACCTCTGCTCCATGTGAGATTCCAGGCACCACAGGTTTCAAGTGGCAACCCTGAGCTCTTCCAAAACTTCATTAGAGTTCTTTGCAATGCAAACACCTCAGAAGGTTTCCAGCCCGGAAGAGATGCATCAGTGCCGGAAATCTACCTCCCATTTGGACACCTTGGCCCACCAAAGCTCGCTCAACGCCCATCGAGGCGTTCAATTCTCGCCTTCTTCGCCGGCGGAGCTCATGGCTACATAAGAAAAGTACTATTAGAGCACTGGAAAGAGAAGGATGATGAAGTCTTAGTACACCAGTACCTCCCCAAACACCTCAATTATACAAAATTAATGGGTCAAAGCAAGTTTTGCTTGTGCCCAAGTGGATATGAAGTTGCAAGTCCTAGAGTACCCGAGGCTATCTATGCCGGTTGCGTCCCGGTGATAATTTCCGATAATTACGTGCTCCCCTTCAGCGATGTGCTTGATTGGAGCAAGTTTTCAGTTCAGATTCCAGTCAAGAAGATACCTGAGATTAAGATTATCCTGCAAGCGATATCGACCCGTCGGTATCTAAAATTGCAGATGAGGGTGAGACAAGTGCAGAGACATTTTGTGCTCAATCGGCCCGCTCAGAGGTTCGATGTCATTCATATGATGCTTCACTCAGTGTGGCTAAGGAGACTTAACCTTCGGCCGCCCTCTTGATTAATGCTTGATTACGTATGCCTATTTAATTTTTAATCAAAAAAGTTTAGCGAAAAGTATCAAAAAGTCCGTAGTGTACACATGACTCGATCATTCAAGCTGTAGGAAAATTTTTTATTCCAATTAATATTTTTTTTATGAAAGTATGGATCAATAAGTCTTATTTGTTTACTTTTACTGTTAAATATATTTAAAATCAGAATGAAAAGACGACAATGCCCTTATCCTTTGGCGCATGATGACCACTTCTAAATTTCTGCCGCTTCAAAAATTTTCTCAAAATTATGTACCATTCGATTAAAATAACAAGTGGTCTAATCCTAACCGCTTGATCAGCGGAATGATCGTGTGTGGTCAGTCAAATTTTAGTCAAACATTAATGTTGGCTAAATTAACCGCAGGCTCTCCTTGATGGATATGAGGAAGCACCGTAGGCGCAGAGAATAAGCCTGATTTTTGAGGTACAAAGATCCAAAGGGTTGAAATCACTAATCAAGCTGATTTTTGGTTTGTAGGTCCACCTAGGGATTGGAAATACATCCATACGTTCAGAGTCATCTAAGAGTGTGCCACGTGGTTCATATTGCGCCCTGCCATCAGCCTCAATGACAGGGTCTTGTCATCAAAGTTTTACTCAAAAAGTTGCAGGATCAAAAAATTTCTATCTCCACATCATAGACCGTGTAGACGTTTTTAAATATCAGCATACAGTGTTGTTCCTCAGATCAAATGATGCGATAGATCAGATGGTTGTGATCATCAGATCATGTGACTCATCATAGGTGGGTCCCAAATCCCAATCCGTTACATCTGATAAGCGTGTTGTGAACTTGGGAAGTTCTGATATTGTATTCATAGACAGCCATTTCCTACTTTCTCCACGCCAAAGAATAAAGCTGCAACCTGATTGGGCTTTCTGTTGAAAACGATGGCTTGCCCCCTATGACCCGGCCCACCGTCGTTCACTCCCCCCACCCCGCAATTTATCTTTGAGATTTGACATAACCCCGGACAATTTGAAAACGACAACTTGCCCCCCATGACCCGGTGAAATTTGACATAATTACCCCGTGCAATTTGAAAACGATGACTTGCCCCCAGGGGCCGTCTCAATGCAAGTTGAGGCCTAAGGTGAAAACTCCATATGAGGCCTTTTGATATTTAATATATTAATATAGGATCGGGATCAGGGGACAACCATTTGGCGGACCCACTTAGAAGATGAATCAATGGCTGATTTTTGGTGAGGATGATCTCTATGGTGAGGAGATCATCCTCACAAAAAATCAAATCATTTCGATATTCGTAGACTGGTTTAGAAGTTGAAGAATTATGGACTGTTTATTTTTATCGTGTAACTTGAAAACCACATTTGCTGGGGTTAGAAATTTCAGAATGGGCTGATTTTTTTTTTTTTTTTTTGAGGGGGTTTACCAAAAATCAGCCATTGATTCATCTTCTATGTGGGTCCACCAAAATGGTTGTACACCAATCCTGACCCATTAATATATGGTATTAATTAAAACTTTTAACTCTCTACATGGTAGAAAATCTTATTAAACAACTATTCATGATAATCAAAAGCTATTAAAAAAATTTGGGCGAACAGGACTTCCGTTGCAATCCAAGCAGAGGACTCTCGCTGCCCTACATAGATCATTTTTTGTGCCTAATGACAGCGTGGATGTTCAACCCACATATTGGTGGATAAACACACTAAAAATCAGTTTGATTGATGATTTCTAGCCATTGGATTTACTACTCAAAAAGAATGCTTGAATCCAATGGCTAGAATCAAATCCTAAGAGGTACTAAAATCTATGGCTAGAGATGACTAATCAAGTTAATTTTTGGTTTGTATGTCCAACTGGGGTGGGCTAAACATCCATGCGATTAGTGGACTGGGGCCTTCTCTCACCTGGGCCTAAGGCGACCGCCTTACTGGTCTTATGGTTGAGCCGGCCTGCTTCCTCCCTATGATCCAATCCCCATTGTTTACTAGCGTTGACCCAAATTTACTAACTTTTCTAAACTACGAAAATATTTTTTTTTATAAGTCCAATATATGTATTAAAAGGGAGATCCAAGAGATCTCAAAAGGTACCAAATATAATAAAATAAAACAAAAATAGACAAATAGAGGACACCCAACCACACTATTTTCGGCATATGATCATCCATCCTAAATACTAGATCGCCAAAATAAATCACTTTCAACTCAAGAAACCTACTACCCAATTGAATGCATTTATGCTAATTAGAGTCTCCTTCCAAGAGTTTTCCTTGTCTCTAAATACTCTCTCATTTCTCTTCACTCATATACCCCACATAATTGCAAAAGATATCATCTTCCGTAGCAGTGGAGTTAGTATTTTGTTTAAGGGTGGGCGTTTTTAGAATTATTCAAAGTTTTAGGGTGGGTAAAAAGGTACAAACTTTGTTTCAGTATGGTAAAAAGGTAGTTTTGAAATTTTCATTTTTTTTCCTTTGAACTTTTAAAGTTGAGGGTGGGCAACCCCTAGCTCCGCCACTGATCCTCTATAAGATTTTTCCTATCTCTGATAGGGTTAATTTAGGCCAACTTCGCAATATGTAATACCATTTTCTTCAACTTTAGATTACACAAATATATGGGTTTTGGTTGAAAGTTTAACCCCAAATCAAATGACTGTGCTGGTCAACCAGTCACAAGACTTGGGTAGGTTGGCCACCACTTGCGGGCATCCAGCTTACCAAAGACTCGTAGTCAGCCTACAATCACTCTGGCAAGTAGAACTATCAATGGATAGTCAAATTTTTGAATTTCATTTCAATTTGTATTCAAAAAATCAAATATTATCTAAAATTTCGGATATCAGATTCAGATATTAATCTATTAGATTCGATAATATCTAATCCAATATATTATTTAATAATTATATTTATTATATATAATATATTATATTATATTATATTTACCATATTAAATAATTTTTATAATGTATATATATATTATGTCAATATAATAATGTATTATATATTGGATATCCGATAAGTTAATCTGATTCGAATATTGATTTAGAATATCCGTTGTACATCGAATCGGATTCAGATATCAAATATTTTTTCGGATTTAGATTTAGATATGCTTATATTCGATCTGAACAGCATTCACTGGCAAGTAATGTAAAAACCTAACAGAAGAAATTTTTTTGTCCAAAACAACCCAGTTGGGTTATTTTGCCTATTTTGAAACCTTTCTTATTTCTTTTAAATCTCCTTTCTTTATATTTTGTAATTTCCTTTAAGTCTCCTTAAAATCCAATAGTTTTTTTTATATACATCACCAAACTCAAATTTTTTTCTTTAATTACACATTATATATATTCTTAAAATAATAAATAAAAACAAGAATTTGGAATTAAAAGTGCTCATCGAAATAGCAGTTGGGTGGACAACTTGCCAGATCTAGAGTCTGATAACCAGCAAACCACCATAGCCATTTGATTTAGAATTAGGATTTCAGCCAAACTCACATGTTCTTGTTCTAACCTTGATGTTTTGGCCCTTTAAAAAAAAAATTATTAGTCTAAAAGTCGTTGATTACACTCTAAAGGGGTCGTTCAATTTCCTTTAGTTTTATAATATTAGTATATCCTCCCTTTTAGTTGGAGTGTAGAAACGAGAGATAGAAGTCACAGCGCCACCACTCCTAACCTACAAATAAATGTTCCTAATCACTTTCTACTTCTATAATCTATGTTCTGTTTGGATCACCAATTTTTCAGCAAAAATAAAGTATTCTTAAAACAACAAAAGTCCTTAAAAATATCAATGGTTTTGGTAGAGAAAAATGGCAATCAAACATAACATAAATCAGCCTGATTGGTGGTTTCTGACCATTGGATTTGAGTCTTTTTCATATTTTCAATGGGATTCGAGTATTATTTCGGGGTTTTTAGATCCAACACCTAGAAATCACTAATCATACTTAATTTTGATCTGAAGGTTCAGCTAGGGATGGTTCAAACATCCGTACAGTCATTGATCTCTATATAAACTTCTACTCGTAAAAGAATTTGCTCTCTAATAGGAGATCAAACTCTATCTCCTAGGCTTAAGGATGCCACGTGGCAACTCTCTTGGACCCACTGACTCATGAAAGTTTGCTACTTTCCGCCTATACACCAAAAATCAACCTGATTAGTGATTCCTAGTCGTTTTATTCATGGGATATGAGTCCTAACCGCTGGATATCAAACAGCTACAAATCATCAAGCAGGCCAATTTATGGTGTGTAGGTCCCATAAGGGGTGGCCAAACATTCATTGGTCAATGGTCAGTGGACCAAGATTTTCCACGTAGCGTTCTCTCATGCCAATCAGAACAAATAACTTCGATTTAATACCCTTTGTAATAACATAATATTTTTTTTACGTAATATTCCATTAAATCCAGGGTTACATCCGTAAATTCAACACGTTTCATTCTTCCAAGTCTTCCCCCGGCATAAATAAGTGCCCGCCTTCTTTCTCGCTTTCGAGGAGAGACCGAGAGACTCTAGAATTCAGAACCATGGAAGCAACGAATCACTGTAACCAAAGGAAAGACTTTCCACCCGTTTTTTAGTGTTCTTCCTTACTTGAATCCGAAGAGAGAAGAAACGTTTTGATTCGAAGCTCTTCAAAAAAAAAAAAAAAATGGAGAACTCATATGGGTTTTCAGTTTTGATTCTTCCCCTGCTCCTGTTTGTCTCCTTATTCACAGTTTTCATACTTCCGGGTGATCTCAATCCCTTCTCGACCTTCTCCGTTACAAAACTCAAGGACCCATTATCAAAGTTTGAGTTGCAGACCCTGTTTCCGAGCTCTAATGAGGTTCAAGCTGTTCTGTCCGGAAATTCAACTGACTCAGTCGTGAATCGGTTCAGAAAACCTACTACCATTGTAAGATCTTCGTTTTCTATTCTGGGTTTTATTTAAAATCTAGATTTTCTCTCTACTTCTGTAACTGTTTAATTCGTTTCTTGTATTTTACGATATTACAGAGAAAAATTGGGAAACTCAGTGAAGTCGAAGAGCTCGAACTCGGACTCGCTCGAGCTCGAGTTGCTATTCGAAAAGCAGGGAAACTCAACGTTTCGTCTGCCTTTGATCACGACGAAGACGTTCCCAGAGGCGAAGTCTATCGTAACACCGGCGCATTTTATCAGTAAGTCTTCAAGGGAAACAAGAAAAGACGTACAGCTTTTTTTTTGGCTTCTTTGCTTCTAAGTTACCGACTTACCGTAAATAGCGATACTCCACCACTACTCTTTTCTAATTAACGCCCATGCGTTAAGTGCGCACTCGATGCTGCACATAATAACTTCTGATAAAAAGCGGCGCCCACATAATAAAACATTATTATTACAAAACATTATGTGACGAAAATACCCCTCTCGCAGGAGCTATTTGGAGATGGAGAAGAGATTCAAGGTTTACGTTTACGAAGAAGGGGACCCGCCTATAGTTCATGATGGGCCGTGCAAGGATATTTATACGACGGAAGGAAGGTTCATACAAGATATGGAGATGGAGCTGGGGAAGAGTAAGTTTAGGGTAAGAGATGCGCGACGTGCGCACGTTTACTTCATGCCCTTTAGTGTTACAATGATGGTTAAGTTCCTCTACCAACCTTACACTTATGATCGTTCTCCGTTACGCCGATTCGTTTCGGATTACGTGAGAGTTATCTCTTCTAAGTACCCTTTCTGGAATAGGACCCAAGGGGCTGATCACTTCATGCTGTCTTGCCATGATTGGGTGAGTTGCTTCTTCCTTTGTTCTCATCTTTTTCCTATTTGCTACACTGCGCCTCCTGGTGGATATTATCATGAAAGTTCTTCACGTTAACATGAGCAGGCGTACCCATCTGTGCAAGTGGACCATTTTTTCCTTTTTCTCAATCTTCTAACTTTGCAGGTTGAGTGGGGTGGTGAGTCAACCCAAGTCCCAAGTCCCAAGTCCAAGTCCAACCCGAGCTTCAAAGAAACTCTCTGAACCATATTTAGAAAATTCTCGAATTTTTCGTAAATAATTCGCAAACTATAGAAATTATTCTCAAAAAAACGAACCGAACAACATCCTATTCAAAGGTTTGGAAATATTGGCGCATTTTTTTTTACATGTCACGAACTTTTTTGAATTAATCCCGGATTATTTAGTTTTGAATATGAAAAAATTGTCGACATTTTAATTGTTTTATTTTATTTTATTTTTTTAATTATTTTTACCAAATTTTTTAACGCGTTTTTAAGTGAAAAACCCGAATTTTGTACTCGAACTTTCCGTATCACTTTTTTGACGTCGCACTCCAAATTGCTAACTGTATTAACTGCTCATCTCTAAGCCCAAGCTTAAGGTTAGGTTGGTAGGGTTTGGGTAACAAAATTAACACAAAAATAGAAGTGTGAACAAAAAAATAAAATATTATTATATAAGTAATATATATTTATAATTAATGTAACAATAGAGGCCGAGTTCGGTTTGGTCAGGTTGCCGAAGGACTTCGAAATCCAAACTTGAGGTCGGCTAGCAATTCGACATACGGTAAAGATTCGAAATGGTAAAAGTTCGAGTTTAATTTGGTTTCCGGATAAAAAAAATGCAGTAAAAAATTCGGTCATTGTTGAAACGTTTAGCCTGAAAATACCTGAATTTTACCAATTTTTTCATTTTATGCAGCTGTTTAATACATTTTTATTTTAAAAAATGCAAAATGCGTGTATTAAACTCATATTATAATTCGTCATTTTTTCTGATTTTTTATTTTATCCAGCTGTATTAAACGTTTCTTTAAAAAAATTCCGAGTATTAAACATGAATAATACACGAATTTACTAACTAGGAGGTCGGGTTAGGGGCTACATGTTGCACCCCCTATTTACTTCTATTTTAATTATTTTGTAATCTACAGGGTCCGGATGCATCACAAGGCAACCAATTCCTCTACAACAACTCCATCCGAGTCCTGTGCAACGCCAACACCTCCGAAGGGTTTGACCCACGAAAAGATGTCAGCCTCCCTGAAATCTACCTCTACGACGGCAACATTTCACCATCCCTCCTCTCCATCCCTCTTGATAACACTCCACGACCACACCTTGCCTTCTTTGCTGGAGGAGTCCATGGCCCTATACGACCTCTCCTCCTCCAACACTGGAAAGCCCGCGACCCGGATCTCCAAGTATACGAGTACCTCCCGAAGGACCTCGACTACTACTCCTTCATGCTCCAATCCAAATTCTGCCTATGTCCAAGCGGCTATGAAGTCGCTAGCCCGAGAATTGTCGAAGCCATTTACGCCGAATGCGTTCCCGTGATTATATCGGACCACTACGTGTTACCATTCAGTGATGTTCTAAGGTGGGAGACATTCTCAGTTCAGGTAGAGGTGTCGGAAATTCCGAGGTTGAAGACGGTGTTGAAGGAAATTCCTGAAGAAGAGTATAGGAGGTTGAAGGAGGGTGTGAGGTTAGTGAGGAAGCATTTTGTGCTGAACCAACCTCCTAAGCGGTTCGATGCGTACCACATGATCTTGCACTCTATATGGCTTAGGAGATTAAATATAGGAATTGGTAGATTTTAGGTTTTTTTTTTTAAGTTGATTTTATGGACTTGTTAGGTTTATTTATTGTTTTGGTTGTTGTTAGCCAAATTTTGTAAAATTTAAGGAAAAGAGAGCATGAAAGGGATGCTAGCTAATCCTTTTCCTTCTATATATGTAAGTCCTATACAAAAAAAAAAAAAAAAAAAAAATTATATATATTAAGCATTTATTCGAGGTCCCACTAAATCAAAACCGTCCATCGAAGCAAGGTTTAAAAGGGGACCTTATAAAGGTATAACGGACTGGAAGCGTTACTGGTTTTCGGTTATAACGAATTGTAATGCTCAGGGGCAAAAATGGAAAATAATGGCACCAAAATTCAAATTTTGAATCAATGAATAAATAACGGAAAATATAACAGAAAATAATGGAAATTACAGGCTTTTTTCACAATACTTTTTCAGAAAATAAGGGTCTGTTATAATAAAAATAATGGCTGTTGTTTTCTAAGCGTTAAAACGGTATAGAAAATAACGGCCTTTATAACGAATTGCAACCATCAGGGGCAATAACGGGAAAATAACGGTGCAAAAATTCAAAATTTGAGTCAATAAAAAAAATAACGGAAATTAACAGAAAATAATGGAAATTACGGGCTTTTTCATAATTTTTTTCAGAAAATAACGGTCTGTTATAATAAAAATAATGGCAGTTAATTGTTTTTAAAGTATTAAAACGGTACAGAAAATAACGATTGTTATTTTCTGTGTTAAAACGGTACATAACGTAATGGGGAGGTCTGAATCCGTTATAGCGGCCGTGTTTTAAAGCATGCATTGAAGTAATGGATCAATCATAGATAAGAAAAAATTTGATCACCAAAACGGAAAAGAACGAATCGTAACGCTCATGGGCAAAAATAGAAAATAACAGAAAAATATCTGCGCCAAAATTGAAATTTTGAATTTCAAATTTCAATAAAAAAAAATAACGGAAAATAACAGGCATTTTTTCACACTTTTTCAGAAAATAATGGTCGTTATTTTGGTTATAACCGAAGAATAACGGAAAATAACTGTCGTTATAACGGAAATAATGGCCGTTATTTTCTGAGTGTCAAAACGGTACATAACTTAACGGGGGAGGTCCGAATCTGTTATAACAGTCGTTATTTTTGTTATAACTGCCGTTATGTTTTTTAAACAATGCATGGAAGTAATGGATCGATCATAGATTATAAAAAATTTGATCACCAATTTCAGCCTTGGATATTCCGAATTGTTTGGAAGCAATGTATGGTTTGATCAATGGACGAGTTCTTTTGACTGGTTTCATTGGTTTTGGATTGTTGCCCTATTTTTTTTAATCATAAAAACTCTCAATCGATGGTTAGGATTCATTCTATCCGAGGCTGGCCTAACATTTGAACCATCTGGCGTGATCAATCCCCGTGTGTGGAACTTCACAATTCCCACAATTTGAACTTTGAACCAATGTTTTAAAAACTTTCTAGATAAAAAATAAAACTACGATTCAACCAAGGTTTAAAAGGGACCGTTATAACGGTATAACAGACTGGGGGTGTTACTTATAACGGATTGTAACGTACGGGCAAAAACAGAAAAAAGGAAAAATTATGGAATTAACGAAAAAAAAAAGACGGCGCCAAAATTCAAAGATCAAAATTTGAATTTCAGATTTTCAAGAAAAAACACAATTTTTTTCAGAAAATAACAGTCGTTATTTATGTTATAACGGAAAATAACTGCTGCTATAAAGAAAATAACGGCTGTTATTTTCTGAGCGTTAAAACGTGACATAACGTAGTGCCCAACCAGTTGAGCAGGTAAACCAGCGAACTATCCACTTCACTGGTTTGATGACGAATCTGGGTTTGTAATCATTTAGTTGTGATCTAGAACCTACCCACATTGTGGTGGTCCATGGCTTCGTTTGGGTAATGAAAATAACGGCCGTTATAACGAAAATAACGGCCGTTTTTTTACACTTTTTTCAGAAAAATAACGATTGTTAATTTTGTTATAACGGAAAATAATGGCGGTACTTTTATTTTCATTATAACACCCCAACATTTTAATGGACAATAACGGAAAAAATAAGAGTACAACGGAAAATAATAGAATATAAATAATATTTATTACTTTCACAACCGTTATATCAGTTATAAGGGGTTTATTTAACCGCCGTTATGTGATAATTTATAGCAAATTTTAGATTTGAAATTCAAAATTCGAATGTCAAATGAATTTTATAGTTAGAAGAATCTAGAATGGTTTAGATTTTTCTAGAGTCTTGAGGTAAAGACTATTCTAGAGAAGAATTAAGAAATATATTAAATATAGAAAAATCTAGAAAAAGAATTTTTAAATAGTAAACATTAGAAGGGACTAGAATGTCGGTTAGTGGTTCCTTGTGTAAACCCACCCCTATAATAAATAGAGGTGGGATGTGGGAGTGTTTGAGCATCGATCCAAAGTGATTCAAGTGTGAGTGAATCAAGTATAAGATTCAAGCAACAAGTATGTTCTTTCCCAATTAGATATACTCCCAACGGTTTGGTCCGATCTTAGTCTTCAATATGTCTTCATCCTCTAGCTCCTATTCGTCTCAACCAAGGTTTAAAGGAGGCCATTTTAACGGTTAAACAGACTGGGGGCGTTACCGTTTAAACTGCTGTTAAAACGGATTGAAACGGCCAGGGGCAAAAATGGAAAAATAGAAAAAAAAACGGAATTAAACGGGTTTTAACGGAAAAAATGGCGTTGAAATTCAAATTTTGAAATTTGAAAATTTTAAAAATAAAAAAAAAGTGAATTTAACGGATTTTAACGGAAATTAAACGGATTTTAACGGAATTAAACGGATTTAGCGGCTATTTTTTTCACAAAATTTTTCAGAATTAAACGGCTGTTTAAACGATTTTAATGGCCGTTAAAACAAAAAAAAAAACGGCCGTTTTATTCAAAACCGATAAAACGTGTTTAAACGGTTTTAACGGAAACGGGCTTTGGGGCGTTACCGTTTAAACGGCCATTTTTAAAACCATGGTCTCAACAACAAGAGTTTCAACCTCTGGCGGCCGCCTCCCCCTCCGCCTCCGCCTCCGCCTCTACCTCCACCTCTGCCTCCTTATGAACCCTTCGGGGTGAACCACCAAAGGTTTACGTTCGTGCTCTGCACTGCGGTGACCTCGAGAGAATCCAATGGGACGGATATGGGCCCTGCCAGGCCATCGTGCATATCCTAGTTAATCTCAAACTTCATCAAGTATGAAATTGATTATGACTGGATCTTAGAGTGATAAGAGACTTACCGAAAGTTGAAGTATGTGAATTGATGAGTAGTGGATTGAATTTGATGATATTTTTTTCGAGTTGTATGTAAATCATGCTTACACTAATCAAATCAAATGTGAGAAATATTTCAAAATATTTTTCTTTTCAAATTATATTTTCTATATGGATGGAGAAGGTGTTGAGACCCTGTTCTTTTTCTTAGATTCATTCTTCGTTGTTCTTGGTATCCTTCTCTGTGGAGTAGTTTAAAGATCGAACAAAGGATGCGAACATCACATTGGTAGCCTGGAAAAAAGTTATGTCAAAGCCTTACTTGTGAATACTAGTTGTAGAATTGATTGGAAGAACATAGTTTCATGTTTCTGCCCAAATTGTTGGGATGAGGCAATATTAATGATGATGAAACTGCTCAGCTTGAATGATGGTTCACATGCAAGCCCATGTTAAGCCCACCTATTGTTGGATTAGCACACTAAAAATCAGCTTGATTGATGATTTCTAGCCATTGGTTTTGCTACCCAAAAAACAGGGTTGAATCCAACTGCTAGAATCATGTCCTAAAAAGTACTAAAATCTATGGCTATAGATAATCAATCAGGTTGATTTTTGTTTTGTATATCCAATAAGGGGTGGGCTAAATATCTCTGTGGTTAGTGGGACCTGGGCTGGGGGCCTTCTCTCACCAAGAGGCCTTAGGCGACCGCCTTAATGGCCTTAATGTAGAGCCAGCCCTGCATACAGAGCATAGGTACTCTTATTTCTTCTCTTCTTGAGACCTATTGTAATTTGTAATAAATTTCGTAGTTAATGGTGCAAGAGTATTGGGCAATTGGACATCCTCGGATGAGAACCTACCAACCCAAGCCTCGAAATAATTTATACAAAGCATTATTTTGATTTTTATGGGATTATAGAAAATATTAATGGGTCACCAATAGCATCCACATGATTCGAGCATCAGTGTCATAAGGGTCTTGATATTCACCAAGGGGTCGGTGAACACACCCTTGACCTCAACCAAAACATCAGCCAAGACCTTATCCTAAATTATGGGACTCTTCCTCATCTAATTCCCCACGGTCATTCAGAAGCCCTAGTCCTTGAGGGTAGGATTAGGGCTGGGTCAAGGTAGGGCCAGGGCCTAGAAAAAGAGTATTAAAAAATATAAAATTTTCAAGTAAAAAAAGTGGATGCTTGAATAATAAACTTGGCTTGGTAACGTTTTTCTTCGGTTTATTCTACGTAGATTTTTTAATGAATGATCATAATTGTTTCGTTACAGGAATGAACCGTTAAGGTTTGAAAATGAAACCTTATTATCTTTTTAAAAATCTGGCTAAAATAAATGATATATTATATAAATTTACAATAGAAAAAAAGTCATTTTGGAACGATTTTGAACCATTCTTAAATTTGTCAAAATATGAATGATTTTGGAATGGCTCAATCATTTGGAAATTTTTTAAAATTGTATCTTTTTAAGATTATTGTAGTGTCCAACACTAATGACATCGTGCCACATGTACCTAAGGAAACCGTTCCTTTGTATGTTTTGTTATTCAAAAAATGGTTCGATTCCTTAAGTAGTATGGAATTCTCATTAACAATTAGGTGACCTTAGAATAACTCATTGTTTTTTATTTAAAAATGAAACTTAATTTAGTTTTGAATATATCATACACCTAGGGCCCGTTTGGCAACACTGAAATAAGTTACTTTTTTACTTCCAAAAGCAAAAAAGTTGAAATGTTTGTTTGGATATCCATTTTGGAATTGCTTCTCAAAAGTCAAAATCTTACTTTTTGTGGAAGCAATCTTTTTTTGCTTCTTACTTCTAGTGGAAGCAAAAGTCAAAAAAATATGCGAAACAGACGCTTCTAATTTAGAGTGATGAATCTTTCTAAATATAAATTTTACCCTTGTAAACTTTACATTATGAAGGAGAAAAAATAGGGATGGTTTGCTGAGGAGTAGGTCAATAGACCATCTTTTTTATTTTATTTTTAAATAATTACCCATAAAATGACCCATTTGGTGTGTCATTTATTATTGACATTTATAATTAAAATCTTTTAAAAACAACAACATATTTAATATTGGTTTATGATCTTTATTAATGGCTTATTAGAATATAATATGTATATAAAATTATAAGAAAATGACTTTTGACTTAGTTCATGCCAAACGAACTTTTTCACTTTTTGACTTATAAGTCAATGTTTCACCAAACAAACTCTTGCTCTCAAATGACAACTTTAATTCAGCAACTTAATTTAGAAGTTACTTTTTGCTTCCCTTAGTTTGCCAAACGGGCCCCTAGTGTCATTTTCTAAAAAAATGCACTAAATGCGTTGTTTTATGGAATATAATTAAAAAAAAAAGGAAAAAAAACAGATATGATTTGGTAAGGGCCGAGTAGGGCTGGGCCCTTGAATGTGGCCCTAGCCCGGTCCTTATTTAGAAGGACCTTATCTATGAGCCTGGACCTGTGGGCTTGAAATTTCAAAAAAGCCATCTTCTTAAGGCTTTCAAAGGGCTGGGCTGGCCGGGACCCCTTACAAGAGGGCCGGATTGACACCCCTACCAACAGTCAATGTGCCTATAACAAACCCATGTGCTATGTAGGTCCGTCAAGAGGTGGAACAAACCACGGTTTAAAGGAGTTCGTTTTAACGGTTTAACGGACTGGGGGCATTACTGTTAAAACGAATTGAAGCAGCCATAGGAAAGGAAAAAAAAAGGGAATTGAATGGATTTAACAGCTTTTTTTAACAAAAAATTTCAGAATTTAACGGCTGTTTAAATGATTTTAACCGCCCTTAAAACAAAACAAATAACCGTTAAATTCAAAGCTTCAAAATGTGTTTAAACGGTTTTAACGGAAATGGGTTTGGGGCGTTACTGTTTAAACGGCCGTTTTTTAAATCATGGAACAAACATCCAAAAGAGCCCGAGTTTGATATTCCCTAGCATAAAGTCCCCCTCCCAGAATGCCACGTGGAATATTCTTTAGGGCCACTGAATTTATGGATGTTTAGTATACCTCGCGATGGATCTAGAAATCAAAATTTAGTTTAATTGGTCATTTCTACCCGTTGGATTTTTTAAATATCGTGAATTTTGGCCATTCGATTTGAATAATTTTTTTGATGTAAATTATTATTGTTAAAATAATGGATCAAGACTATTTGTGGTATGTAGAAAAAAAACATCCATAAGGTCAGTGGGCCCGAATTACCAAAAAAAAAAAAAAAAAGGTCAGTGGGCCCTAAACTGATCTCCACAGGACATTTATGGGAGAGAGAGACTTCAAATTTTGATGCCCTTTTGTGGGACCCACCAGTGTCGCGTGGAGTTTATGCAGCCTTGGAGGCCCGAAATTCGGCTTAACGCCATTTGTGCGACCAAGATTTTTTTAGATCCAACGGTCAAAACCCATTAGTGCACTTACCCAGGAGTGCGCGCAAGTGTCACGATACTGTACTAAGGTCGAAAGTCCAACTCCAAACCACTGATTGTCATTCAAATTCCCAACACAAATCTCGAAGATCAGCACATGAGTTTCAAAGAACATCCAGTAATCGGGACGGCTGGACCATAGGATGACGAAGGTACAGACTGTACAGTATCGTTATATCATTTCACGATCTGGAGCATATAGGTAGTGAATACGTTCATCATCGAACGATCAGGAATATTAATTCGGTAGCTCGCGATATACAGCATCTTTCCCCTTCCAAAGCTCCTCCTTTCCACCAAAGTTGCAGAGAAAAGAAGCGCGCGAAAACTCTCCTTCGTCTTCGCCATGCCTGAGCTTCCTGAAGTTGAAGCTGCGAGAAGAGCTATAGAGGAGCATTGTCTGGGAAAGAAGATCAAAACCTCGATCATCGCAGACGACTCGAAGGTCATCGATGGCGTCTCTCCTTCAGACTTCCAGGCCTCTCTCCTCGGCAAAACCATCGTCGCTGCTCACCGGAAGGGCAAGAACATGTGGCTCGAACTCGATTCTCCTCCATTTCCTTCGTTCCAGTTCGGTCAGTTCAAACCCTAGAAAAAAGTTACACACTTTTAGGTTTTAATGGAATGTGCGTCTCACCATTGATAGTTTCAGAAAACTAGGGTTTTAATAATCTGTATTTGGTTCATGAGATTTGTTGGTGTTTCAGGAATGGCGGGTGCGATATATATCAAGGGCGTCGCCGTAACGAAATATAAGAGGTGATACTAATCTGTGTTCCATAGATGATTCTAATGTGTTTTCTGTGTACATTTGCTGTATGTATTCTTCTAAAATTGTCAGGTTCATTCTACAAATTATTATATTTGGAATTTTGATCTATTCGGTCCACAAATGTTGTGCCAGATTGTAGTATATTAGTTTTTAACTGAATTGCACATGATTTGTCTTGTTTTGGTTCTAATTCCTCTAAATTATAATATTTATTATATAGTGTTTACTTTTAAGTTTCGCTAAATTACTCTTCAATTATGTTCTGTTTGTTCGTAACATGACGATTATGGTAGATTACACTAATTTAGTGCAAGTTTTTAATTGAATTGCACATGATTTGTCTTGTTTTGGTTCTAATTGTTCTAAATTCTAATATTTTTTATATATATAGTTTTTTTTTATAAGTAGTTATTGTATATAGAGTTTACTGTTAAGTATCGCTAAATTACTCTTCAATTATGTTTTGTTCTTTCGTAACATGACGATTAGGGTAGATTACACTAATTCAGTGCAAGTGTTCAACTATTTCGTAGATTTATTTATTCCACATTCAGGGTTTTCGTATGTGTTGCAGATGAGGTGGTGGACCCAATGAAGGGGTCTGCGCGTTTTGCCACATCACCCTGCTTTAATGTGATAAGTTTCAACCTGATAACACCCTACCTTATGGCAAAAAAAAGTGTTTCTTACATGCGAGAAAGAGTCTTTTTTCTATCGTAAGTAGAAAAAATGGTAAAAGAAATAGGCTTCTTTTTGCCATATGATGGAGGGCTACTCTGATGGAACTTGTACATAGAGCAGGTGTGGTGGCAAAGCACACGGACCCCTTTCACCTCAGCTGCCACGTGTAATAAATCCTCAACTGTGGAAGCTTGGTTCATTTGTTATGTTTGTTTTATTGTTATGTTTGCATGCATGGGTGAGTTCCCAGTTATTCATTTTTATAACATAGTTGAGTGATGCTTACAGGTCAGCAGTAAATGATACTGATGAGTGGCCTTCCAAATATTCCAAGTTATTTATAGAAGTAAGATTATTGTTCTTTCCAATGTTTCCATTATCTCCACAGTAATGCCAATTCATATTTATATATTCATGGGTTCTTCTTTATAGATGAATGGTATCAAAATTTAAAACTGATTAAGTATTTAGATTACTCTTCATTGGCATTTTGACAAGGTTATTGCATTCTCATGTTGCTGTCTTGGTCTAGGGTCATAGCATACTAGTGCTGAACATCAATATTGCTTAATCTGTTTACTTGAAACATAGAAAGTCATCTATGGAAGTTATGATGTGTTATATATAATACTTCTAAAGAACTTATCAAAAAAAAGATGTGTTATATAATGATCCACTTTCCACTTATGTAAATTATCTGCGTATTCCTGATTTTTTCAAGTTCAGCTTTGGAACAATTGGCACATTATTGGATAATATTGGAGTTGATGTAAGGCTTCTCTTGAAACTTTTGGTTGTGACAACCAAACAACAATTTTGTCAAGTTCTTTATTCTATGGAAGATATTGAAGTGAATTTTCATTTTTATGGAAAAGATTTTGGCCAAAGAGATATGCATTGCTACATTCATGCTAGACATTAGTTGGTCAATGATCTTACTAAACCTCTTGTTATATGATATTTTGTCCAAGTTGGTTATGGTTGACCTTTATGTTCCAACTGAAGGGTGAGTGTTGAGACACACAAGATCATTTCTCACATTAATTGGATTTATTGGTTCTCTTTGTTTGTTATTATTTATACACCACCCTTCACTAAGGTATTTTTGTGATTTGGTGAAAAGTGAATTATTGTAAGGGGAGCCATTAGGGGTTGGGTGTTCAGTGAACCAAATACAATAAGTATAGTTTGTAAATGGTGTTGTACAATTGGTACACATGCAAGCTGGGCAGAGGTGACCATTTTAATGGGTTCCATCTATGGGATACTCTATGCTAAAAGCTAAAACGCAGCCGGGTGTTATAATCATCCAATCTAATGTATTCTCTTGGATGTGTGTAAAATTATGAAAGGTCCAGAGGAAGGCCAATGGATTAAATGGTCAGGATCATTCAATAGGTTAATTTAGGCATAAAAAAGATCTAAGTGAGACCATCATTTGTGGGTAATGCTCCCCTATATGTGCCACTATGTATAGACTGTGCTATTTGGTCTATAATGCCAATTCTAGATCATACAATTGTTAAACTCAGTAATTTGACAACATGCATATGTGTGTCCTTGCAAGTGATTATGTACGCATGCTAGTCAATATTACTTATATCCATGCCTTTGCTTTTATTCAACATTTGCTGCATTACTTTTATATTTATTGTTCATAACAATATGTAGATATTTGCTGTATGCAGCTAGATGATGGGTTAGAATTATCTTTCACTGATAAGAGGCGATTCGCAAAAGTCCGCTTGCTCAAAGATGTATTATTCATCCCCTGTGTATTACTTTTGTTCTAATTTTCATGTTTGGGTTTTCTCCTTGTTTTGTGGTGATGATTTTGTTGGTGCAGCCAGCCTCTGTGCCCCCAATTTCTGAGCTTGGCCCAGATGCACTGTTGGAGCCTATGACAGTAGATGAGTTTGCTGAATCCTTTAGCAAAAAGAAGATTGCAATTAAGGCTCTACTACTTGATCAGGTTGAAATACTTTGCATATTCTTATAGCTATTCCAATGGTTATGTTTATGTGCTTTCTAAGGACTACACAAAACTGCTTTAAAGGTACTAAGAAGTTCTATAATTAAATGATTACATTTTTTTCCATGCACTTTTGGAGACGTTAGCTGCTTCAGCATCTATGCATGAAGGTGTTTGCCTTATCTTTATTGAATGGGTGCATATCAGTGATCCCTGGACTTTGATGCGAGTGTTGGCATTTAAAACCTGCAAAGCGGAAGAGGACAACATAGTTCACCATTTCATCCATTGTATTGTCGCTCGTTCTATTTAGAAGTCACCCCTCTTTGGGGTGCAATGAGTTATTCCTTCCCGGATTGTAGAAGGTTTTTTAGTGCGTTTAATCTTTTGTGGGGTAAAGGTAGAACTCTTTGGAAGGTGCTTATTAATGTGGTTTTTTAGAGCTGTGTGTCAGAGTGAAATAGCCGTACGTGCAAGGGTAAAAGTCGTTCAGAGGGATTGTGGAAGCACATTTGTTTTTTACATAATTAATCTTTTACTCTTTCTTTCAATAGCCTCCCTCTTTTCTTTCACATAATTGATCTCTCTAATTTTCCCTTCAAGAGGAAAGGACCAAAAGACCCTTTTGCTAGATTCTAGGAGAAATCCTAGAAAGATGTAAACTAAAAGTAGTAAAAGTCCAAGGCGTCCTAAACTAAACAATGTAGAAATAGCTAACACACTTCGAAAAAATGACACAGACTTAAAAATGTGTGCTAATTGACAACTCTAGAAAAAAAAAATTTAACTTTAAAATCCGCATGTGTCAAGGCGCTTCAATTTCCTTTTGCCTAAAGCATGATGCATAAGCCTCATGAGCATGCCTTTTTAAATGAATAGTAAAAATAAAAATAAATAATAAATATAAGAAAAAAGAGAAATTTAAAAAACAAACATAAGAAAAATTGTTGATCTATTTCATATGAGGGTAAACAAATGTTTTGTTGCTGTTATTTAACGTAGAATAGCTTATTATTATTTAACTAAGGTTAGGGCGGAGAAAAGGCAAAAAAGGAGGAAATAAATTGAACTTCTTAAGTTACAACAACCTAAAATTACCACCACTAGCATATGCATATGAGGTGCACACCTTTGATACGAGGCACTAAAAAAAGGCTTTAAAGGCATGAGGTGTACACTTTGTTAAAGCCTTAGTGGATAGGCATATGCCTCACAAGTATTTTTGCTTTCCTAATAAGCCTTAAGCCATATCTGAGAAGCCTCTCCTTAAGGGGAGGCTTCCATTATATGTACTCCTGGAAGCTTGTGCATGAGGAGTTTCATGCTTTACTCTTTGATTAAAAAAGTGGATAGCGTCATGAAATGCTCACATTAGGTGATCTACTGTTTGTCTCCCTTCTTAAGCATATATTGTTTGCTTATTGTAAGTCAGCAACTATTTTCTCCACACGGTTGAGTGCATTTGTATATTGTATGTGTGCTTAACCACATTGAGAAAACTGTCAACGGTTACCTTGGCACCCATCACAATGTAAAACAGTTTTATATAGTTGAAAATAGGTACAACGTATTTCATATATCATTCGAATTATAGCTTTGATTCTTTTCTATTTAAATGATGATCTTAAAAGATTGCTTCTGTGCAGAGTTACATTGCAGGCATCGGCAATTGGATGGCAGATGAAGTGCTTTATCAAGTCAGTGCATCCTCTGTTTTCAATCAAATCAGTTTTATCTAAGTTTTTATTTGATTTACATTTATAATTATAACTTTTAATTGATGGGGATCCACTTCTATACAAATTCATTAAGGAATTCAACTTTGGTGATTTTATGCATTTCACTCGTGTCTTTCCTTTCAATTTGGTTTGATTGGAAACTAGCATGGCTAAATATATCAAATGCATGGTTTCAAGGAACATTTTTCTGTGAATTTGTCAGGTTGTTGTATAACTTCACTTGTGGCAATTAGCACTCTGAATCCTTCATAATTAGTTTGTGACATCGTGTCTTATGAACAAAGAACAGTTGTTGGGTGAATCCTTAACGAAGAAGAAATATCACATTTGATAATAAAGAAGAGAGCTTGTGTGACCATGTTTTTCTTCTTAATGTGCACAATACATATTCCAAATCTACCAAAGTAATGTACATAGATAGAGATTAGCATGCATTACTGTGAAATTTTGTTTATTTTTTAATAAGATAATAATCATCTTGGGAAAAGGGGATTAGTTGTACATACATATCATAGATGAAATAATCTTTTTCACAATTGTTTTACTACCTTTTTCCTTTGTCCTGGTTGCCTCAAGCTATATTAAGTCTTTTACTTTAGCTACCCTGAGGCCTAATCTGATAATTTGACCTTATTTATGTGTGTATCAGTCAATCGGAGCCTTCATTTTGATTATTTTATTTAGTTATAGTCTCGCAATTAACATGTTAACATAGCCTCAGGAAATTCTGTTCGCTTGCCAATCCTTTTTTTCTAATCACTTGGTGCATCAAGAATATTAATCAATATCGGGTTGAGCCGGTTTTAAATATTCCTTACACAGTTGGTTACTTCTTAAGACTACAGTATCCTAATTGTGTTATCAATTCTCTCTGCGTGGCCTAGTGATGAGATATTAAGAAAAATGTCTTTGTTGAAAATTAATAACGAGCATCTTGTGAAAAGGGTATTAGTTGTACATACATATCATAGATGAAAGAATCTTTTGCACAATTGTTTTGCTTGCTTTCTTATTTGTCTTGGTTAGCTCAAGGTATATTAAGTCTTTTACTCTAGCTACCTTGAGGCCTAGTCTGATAAGTTGACCTTATTTATGTGTATATCAGTCAATTGGAGCCTTCATTTTGATTATTTTATTTAGTTATAGTCTCACAATTAACATGTTAACATAGCCTCAGGAAAATCTATTCCCTAGCCAATCCTTTCTTTCTAATCACTTGGTATGTCAAGAATATTAATCAGGTTAAACAGATTTTAAATATTTCTTACACAGTTGGTTACTTCTTAAGACTACAGTATCCTAATTGTGTTATCAATTCTCTCTGGGTGGCCCTCTGATGAGAGATTAAGAAAAAATGTCTTTGCCGGAAATTACTAGTGGAGCAAAATTTCCTAGCGTGCAGTTGCCATTTTTAGCCTGCTTTTTTAGGCAAAGTTTGCAGATTTTGAAATGTCGAGGATAAGAAGTTTTTGGTACAAATATCACCTCATTTATTTTTAACAGATCTATTTCCACTTTTGTTGATGCATTTTTTCTTGATAAGTTGATCAAATTATTATAATTTGGAAATTAGGGATATTTCTCCTTCAAAAATCATCATTTATTCTAATTGGGGGGATATTTCTCCTTCAGAAATAATTACGTAAGGCTATTGAGTCTTGTATATAGTTATAGGACTGCAAAATTGCAAAGTCTTGATCATAGTCACAAAGTCGGGATTCGGCAATAAATCGGCAAGGGGTCAAGTCGGGAAAATTCGGATAAATTCGGTAAAAGCGGCTGAAATCGGCAAAAATAAACAAGTATATTATGTCATTTTTCAAGTTAGAAAGGTTGTTTTTAACAAAACACATTTATATGATGAAAAACGCATCTATAATTCCATAATAATAAGTCATAAGTCATAAGTCATAAGCATCATATATCATTCATAATTCCAAAAATCGGCAAAATCGGAATCAAAAGGGGCAAAAAATGGGTATCAGTCGATTAATCGGCAAAATTCGGCAAAATCGCCTAGTTTTTTAATTAATCGGAGATTTTACCGTTTTTGCCGATTATTCAGCGATTGATTCGTGAATTCAAAAAATCGGAGATTTTTTAAAAAATTCGGAGATTTTTGTGACTAGGGTCTTGATGCACTATTCTAATTTTATGTTCATTTCGTATTGATCCATATCCAATTAATGAAGAAAAACTAATGTGTTATGTACAAAGAGTAATGAAAACCATAAATTACATATTCGGTGTACACTTTTGAAGTGGTAGCAGTAAGCTGGTGCTCTTTTATCTATTCTATAGTAAGGAGCAGATCAATCCTTTTGGTGATGGAGATGAAAGGAATTATATGGCTTGTCAAATTCAATTCTTCTCCATTTGAGTTTTTCTCGTTCAAGGGGAGTGAATCTAAGATGCTCGACTTTCAATCAAACTACCTCAACCTAAAAAAGAAAGAGCTAGATAAATGAATTTTTAAGTGGGAATGTAGACATGGATAACTTATCCAACCTTCTTTCATCATTGGTCAGGTATGGGTCCCAATGATGTCCTTGCAGTAATTTGAAGTCCTCTGTTTCAAACTCTTCCTAAAGTTTTTGCCATCTATGTTGAATTTTGAAATACAAGGTTATTTGGTACATTGTTTTTAAAGGCGTGTGAGGCTTACGCCTCGAGGTGTGCCTCAGGGCAAAGCTCTTCAAAAACACCTTGAGGCTCAATCAAAAGGCATTTACACATTTGAGGCGTACGCCTCACTTCAAGAGGCATTGACGAGGCTTATGCCTCACTACGCCTCTTGAACTGGGCGTAGGCGTACCCCATTCCTACGTGTTTTACTAGTTTTGCGAACAAGATTGCCTCTTAATCGACCTCTTATACCCTTGTCCCGCCAATCCTAAGATTTATCTTTAACTCCCATACTAGCGTGCGGCACTAGTTAGCGGGAACATGACCCTTGAGCAATAAAGGCTATCACCTTATTGTTGTATGCAAGTACCAAGGGAACTTTACAACTTTTCATAGATATAAAAATAGGCACGACTTCATTCAAGGTTTGCTATGAAGGGGCTCATACGATGCCATCCAATGGACCAATTGCATGAGGCACCCTCCAATGGGCCAATTTGTTTTATATGGCACCATTTGATAGGGCGACCCTGTCTATGTATGTCCTCTTTAGCTACGTGGGTGGAAGTCACCAGTATATGCCACCGCATGCTTAGGAGGCACAACGTGCATGTTGCCATCTAACGGACCAATTGCATGAGGCATCCTCCAATGGGCCAATTTGTTGTATATGACACCATTTGATAGAATGACCCCCTATGTCCTCTTTAGACACATGGGTGGAAGGCACCAGTATTATATGGCACCGTATGCTTAGGAGGCACTATATGCATAGTGCCATCTAATAGACCAATTACACGAGGCACCTTCCAATGGGCAAATCCGTTGTATATGACACCACTTGGTAGGGTGACTATGTTTATGTCCTATTTAGCCACGTGGGTGGAAGGCACCAGTATACGGCACCTTAACACTTAGGAGGCGCAATGTGCATGGTACCATCTAGCAAACCAATTGCATGAGGCACCCTCCAACGGGCCAATCTGTTGTATATGGCTGCACTTGGTAGGGTGACTCTGTTTATGTCCTCTTTAGCCACGTGGGTGGAAGGCACCAACATACGGCACTGTATGCTTAGAAGGCACAATGTGCATGGTGCTATCTAAGAGATCAATTGCACGTGGCGCCCTCCAATGCACCAATCTGTTGATGTATGTTGTTATATGGTATGGTCTCCATTGGAGGTCAGTCATATGAGTCGGAACATGATGCAACATTTTATCCTCCAACGCCATCTATGATCATGTACTCCAGGGACTTCGATCCTTTTTTGTATTTAAAATATCCACAGCTTCAAACAATGGAATCTCAATCATGGTTCAAAGTCGCATTCCCACCCGTTCCGTCTTCAGCCATACATTCTGTATGTATCATATCGTACCAAAAACGTAATTTGAGTAAATTAAATAGTATTTCTATAGTATTTGTGTCTTTTATAGCACACAAATAAGCGTTCAAAATATTTAATGTATTGTGTTTTGTATCTTTGTTTATTTAGACACATTATTCCTTATTTCCAGGGTCTTAATCTGTCTCGCTCGTCAGATTACTAAGATGCTGAACGCGACCAAGATTTTAAACATTGGTCTCAATTACTAACATTCTGTTATTTCCTCGCAGGCAAGAATTCATCCGCTACAAATTGCTGGCAGCTTGTCCAAGGAAAGCTGTGAATCTTTACACAAGTGCATCAAGGAGGTGGGGGATAGTTTTTCTGCTTGGATTTTTTTTTTGCTTGCAGTAGTAGAAATATTATTTTGAAAAGAATGCATATCTGTGTGATCTTATAGCAAATATAGAGCATACTATTTGTAGGTCATACAGTATGCAGTTGAAGTTGATGCTGACTGCAGCCGCTTTCCAATTGAATGGTTGTTTCATTTTCGTTGGGGCAAAAAGTCTGCAAAAGTGAATGGTAAGATAAGTCTAATATATATGATCATTTTGACAATAAATAAATTGATTTTACAGGTCATTGAAAAGGCAGTGGAAGTTGGAGCAGATAGTAGTCAGTTTCCTAATAATTGGATTTTTCATTCTCGCGAAAAGAAACCTGGCAAAGCATTTGTCGATGGTTTGGCTCCCGACTTTAAGTGATAATCAGTCATGGCATGACATTTAAGTATATTATGCATGTTAGTTCTTCTATTGTTCTTGCATGCCCTTTTTATAATCTCTAAATGGTTGCTGTGGAAGTTGTAGATCCCTCAGTGACTTCTGATTGGAGATATAAATGTGAGCATCCATCCATGTTCAGGATTAGGTTTCACTTAGATGGACTCATTCACAGTTCATCCTAGCTGAACTGTATCTATCACATTTAAATAGATTCCATGTTGCTCTCTGTAACATGTTGCTTTCTCTAACATTCACATTTAGGGTTTTAGGCATATGCTTCTTTTACTCATCAGTTCTACCTAGTTGTGTGGTTTTACAATCTCATGCCACTAAATGATCTTGGGTCCCTCAAATCTCTTTCGGAAACACACGTTATTTTATTTTGTCTATTGTTATTATATTTTGTTAGCAGAGCATATTAGAGAAGTTAAAAAGTAAGAATACCATGGATAAGTTCCAGGCTGAAAGGAGACTATGAAAAATGTTACCTTTTATGTGGCAACAGAAGTTAGTATATACAAAACTACATTTCTAGTTCAACATCTCCATGTTTATCAAGGAGTCATATTTGGCCTCCTAATACATGTGAAACAACTAAATTACTGATAATGTTATGAATGTTACAAGATGTATGGAATGAAGTCATCTCCTGCCTAGCAACAGCTTTGTCCAGAGTAACTTAAATATTTCATTCTTCCAGCTCTTAAATGTAGTTCTCATCAATTATATTGTTGCACCATGCATGCTTGTGTTCTTCCAAAGCTATGAATCCATTATTATATGTTTATGTTGATCAGCTCTCAAACCCAATCTATCTTTCTAATTTCGAAACGTCTTTGCATTGATTACCTAAAAAATGAGATTACTAAATCCATTGAGCTTTCCATCTGATTACAGGGAAGAGAATTGAATTCCTCACTGCAGGTGGCAGGGTATGTATTAGTATAGCATGGCCTCTATATTATTCTGTTTGCTTTGAACTGTTGATTTAATTGGGCTTATATCTTTGGCCTCAGACATCAGCCTATGTACCAGAACTACAAAAGCTACCTGGAACCCAATCGGGAAAGGCAATGGGTAAACCAAGAAAACAATCTTCCGATATAGATGGTGAGGAAGAACGAGAAAACGAAGAGGAGGAAAATACTAAAAATACCAAGTTGAAGAAAGGCCAGAACAAAACTAGAGGTGGAGCTAAACCACCTCCTTCAAGAAGGAAAGCCAAGGAAAGTGATAGTGATGATGATGGAGATGGAGGGCAAGAGAAGAAAATGACGAAGGTGGTGACAGAGGAGACATCAAAGAAGAAGCTCAAAACCAGTCAAACAAGTAAGAAGTTGAAGAAATCAAAGTAGGATGCGACTGAGATGGTTGTAAAGGGATGTGCTTAGATAAGTTGGCAGAGGGTACAGATATTAAAATCTTCTGCATTTTATCCTTTTTGAGATGATCATTATGATGGTGGTGTTGAAACTTCGCTTGCTTTCCCCCTTATTTTGGAAGAAGAAATTGAAGGGAGTATATATTCAGTAATCATGGACCCAGTTTATGTTTCAGCTTTTTTTTGGAAAGTTAATACAGGATGAACACCACTCCTGTACAAGAATGAGAACCAGCTGGCTGTTTAGTCCATTTACTTGATGAACGGGACCATAAATTAAACTAGATGTAACCTTGTTCGAATTTTTTTGGGATGTTGCTGGTAATGTTATTGGCCTACAGCCTACCATGTCAGATTGTTGATGGAAGTTCTCAGGGTCAACCGATCAGTACCATACAAACATGGCCCAAAATAATTGATGTTCTTGATTGACGACCATGGGTGCAAAACATGGGTTGGATTTTAACAGTGAGCATTATTTGGGGTACAAAGATCCAAAGGTTTGAAATCACTAATCAGGCTGATTTTTGGTATTTAGGTCCACCTAGGGATAAACCAAACATCCATACGGTCAGTGGTCTTCAAGAGCGATCCGTGTCTCATAATGTGGTCAGTTATCAACATTGATGATGGTCGTCAGTCAGCTAAGTTTAATCAGCTATGAGATCTGATATGCCACTTTTTTTCGTACTGGATGGCCGTGATGATCCCACCAAGTCGATCTTCTCCATCCACAAAAGCGTGTAGGTGGGTTCAGATTGGGGACCCACTGAATGTCAGTCCTGAGTCGTTTTTTGGCTGCTCCCAAGTCCCAATCTTAAATAGAATTGGGTTAGATGGTTGTATGTCTTCATCATTTGAATTTGAATTTATACTCCACCATAGAAAAAATTATGAAGGTAAATCTTGTTCATCTAAAACCCAACTAATTCATCCTTAAACATGTTCAATCCATATAGAAACACTGGAGAAAATCCATTATGTCATGTTTAATCTGTTCTACCAACAAATTAAGTAATACCCATCTCTTCAAAATCAAGAAAGTAGACTATCATGAATATAACTGAAACTGTAATCTTCGCCAAAAGACGCCACTGATCCTTAAGATTCACATTTTGGAAGAGAGTGAAGTCTAGAATTAATGGCGACCAGCCGAGTACAAAAAGAAGGATATTATCATGGTACTTCCGATCAATATCAATATTGGTGAAATTGGGGGATACAAGCTTGAATTTGCAAATTTTACCGAATTGACTCGGAAACTTAGCTGAGTTGACTTGAAACTTGGCCGAGTTGACTTGAAACTCTTTTTTTTTTTTTTTTTAATTTTTAGTATTTTTTCTATATTTTATGATTTTCAAAGTTTTTAAAATAAATAATATTTTTTTATACATTTAAATATTTAATAATTAATTAATGACTCGCCGAGTCGACTCCTGAGTCATCGAGGTGACTCGACCCGATGGACTTCGAGTTGATTCCAAGTTTTAAAACATTGATATGGACTTGTAGATAGGGAGAACCATGGTAGGTAATTGTATATATATATTTGTGTCCTTTTTTTTTGAAAATACTGTTCTTTTACACATTGTTTTGTTATTCATTCGACTATAAAACATGATGTTTTTTTGGATGAGATCATGAGAATCTTGATAATAATTGGGAAATTGGGAATTTCTTTTTGTAAGTATAAGAAATTTATTGGATAGGGGTTTCTAGAGGCTGATGAAGCCTACCAAAACCCCAAAAAAGAAGAAAAAATACATAGGAAAAGGAAACAACTACAACAGCCAACTAAAAGTCCAATACTACAACTCCCAACAAGCTTCCAATTCCAATCCCTCTCTCTTCTAACCAAATCGGGCCAAATGAACACTACCTCCTTCAAAAATAATATGTTCCATAGAATTTGGTTTGGTGAAGATGTGCTTAAAAAAAAATCTAGAAAAAAAAAAATCCCATCTTCTTTATATACACACTACACTTTGCAAAGCAACGAAAGACTTCATGAAGCTCTCTTCATAGAAATAAGGGTCGGGCCCCAGTGACAACCCTAAAATGACAAGCTCCCATTACAGGACACAATATGAGCCACGTGGCTCACTCTTATAGGACTTTGACCGTATGGATGTTTGGTCAATCCCTAGGTGGACCTATAAACCAAAAATCTGCCTGATTAGTGATTTCTAAGCGTTGGATCTTTGTACCTCAAATACTGCTCAAATTCCCACAGTTGAGATCAACCCATGAAAATAAATCCAATCCAACGCCTAGAAAAATAATACTGTTTCTCTCTCTCTCTATCTGGTTGAAAGGCAATAGAACATGCATAGTTTAGATTTCGTGTTGATTGAATGAACCTAACCATCTGATGTATAGACTTTCTTTTATTTCTACTTCATTCATTGATGTTTGAGTTTTCACCCAATTTGTATGATTTGGGGCTCTGATTGGATTAATGGGTCTGAGGGTTACATGTATGGAGTGGTACTATATGGTGTATCACCTGGAACATCCACTAACAGAATACAACAACTTGTGCTTCATCATGTGCATCTAATCACCTTGAAAACTATGCGAATGTTTGTAAAAAAAATTTGAGTTTTCAGTTGATCGAAGGTTAATTTTTCCCTTCCAAAACCATTTCAAAACCAATCACATTTATATGGAAGGTGATTTTTCCCTTCATTTCTATTTGCACCATTCAAATCTTGGGGCACGGCTTCTATGTGCCGGGGGCTGTACGGACCAAACAAAACGGCCCTATTCAAGTTGTGCTATGTCAGCAAAAAAGCTAAAAGTAACCATGCTCCCGACGTAACCAACTAACCTGGGTTGCGGTTGTGTTTGTGATTGCAAAAAACTTTAGCTTTCTGGCTGATGCACAACTTGACCAGGGCCGTTTTGTTTGGTCCGTACAGCTTTGGCGCATGGAAGCCGCTCCCCAAATCTTGTGCCTTTTCAAAGGGACTCTAGTTGTTTGTACTGATATGTTATAGTTCCACCTTGTGATCTGACCGTTTATCTCAGCCACTCTTTATGGCGCACGTGCCAGGAAGATATAAGAGGAGAAGATCTGATTGTTCGCATGAGATGAATGGGAAGATCTCATCCATCCCTTATACCTTTATGAAGCCTTATAAGATAAGAGGGGGGATAACTGATGTGTCTTGTTATATAGATTCAGGTTTTAATTGGTCCTTGCAACTGATTTTTCCTCTATTTTTTTTTTTTTTTTATCTCTTTTGTTCAAAGATCTTCAAGATGGTGAGATCATGCACTGAGAGAGTTTCAGTCTCTTTGCTCCTATGTATACAAAGGTTTGGAGTAATCTCCATCTCATTCATGATGAAAATGTGGCACAAAGTAGCTAACGCGCACACTCATCCGGCATTATGCAGCACATAAGGTCGAGATGTCATGAGGTATTAGTGATATTTTTAGTGCCTAGTGCCCGAACCCTTTAAGAGCTATCGGCCTTTTTTAATGGGCCACGTGGCACACTCTTAGAGGAATCTGACCATATGGATGTTTGGCCAATGAATCCCTAGGTGTCCCTAGAAAAGGCCGTAAAAAAAGGTCAGTCCTGGAGCCCGACCCTTTCTTAAAAAGGTCATTTGGATCATCATTAATGCTAAATGTCTTTATCTTCTCTTAGTGAGGGGTAGTAGGTTTTGTTTTTTAGCTTATTATGTCCATAGAGTGAGCAAAATTTAAAAGGAAAAAGATGTAACAAGGTAATTCTGAAACTTTTTCAAATGCGGAATCACAATTTTTGTTACTCACTGCACTCATCTGGGCCCACTAACCGCATGGATTTTTTATCCTGCCCCTTGGTGGATATACACACCAAAAATCAGCCTGATTTGTAATCTTTAACCATTAGATTTTAGTACTCTTTAAGTCATTCTTATAGCCATTGAATTGAACCATTCTTTTAGTACTTAAAACCAATGGCTAAAAATTATCAAACAATCTGATTTTTGGTATGACCGTCTACTAAAGGGTGAGCTAAAGCATCCAAGCAGTCAGTGGGCCCAGATGGCAGCGGTGAGTAACAAAAATGTGCTTCTGCATTTGAAAAGATCTCAGGTATTCCTTGTTACATCACGACCCAATTTTAAAAAGTCTTTTTTAACTTTAAAAACATCTTTTAGATTATTTTTATAAAAAGACTTTTGGCTGAAAATATATTTTTATAGAATAAACACTTTTTTATAAAATGGTCTTCCAAACAATCTATTATTTTGGAAAAAAGACTTTTTTTTTTTAAGAAAAAAATAATTTTTCCGAGTCTAAAATGGCAATCCAAATACCCCGAAGTTTTATTAGAGGGGTTACAATTCAATTATATATATACTAGTGGGTGCCCCATGCCATCGGCACTCCTCGACAAAGAATTTGCCAAAATCAGGTGAGTGGCGGAGATCCACCGTCCATTTGGGGGAGGATTAGATCTCAGCCCTTCTTTGTCGATGCTTATAAGAGGAGGTATATATAAGTAGGGAGACAACCAATGTGTTTTGTTATATAAAATAGTAAATGGCCCATGCCCACGGTGCTTTCCGACAAAAGTGTTTGCAAAAATTGGGTGCCTTCGGTACTCGAATGGTATAACGGACTGGAGCGTTACCGTTTTTTCCATTATAACGGATTGTAACGCACAGAGACAGAAATTGAAAAATAACATAAATAACAAAAAATAACGGTATTGAAATTTAAATTTTGAATAAATTGAGGTCAAATGAGGTGGATTGAGTGGCTGAAATCTAACTGTCCACTTTAGATCGATGGATTTGATCTCAACCACTCTTTATCTAACCGTCCACATTAGATGGATGGATAAGATAAGAGAATACAACCGAGTTGTCTTGATATATGCGTGGGTGGCCGGTGCCCATGGCACTTTCCGACAAAGTGTTTGTCAAAATCGGGTGGGAGTCAATCTCAGCCATTGATATGAAGCATAGTGGATCTCAGCCACTCATTATTGAAGCCATATAAGATAAGAGGAGTATAAGAAAACTATTAAATTTTCATTAAATTCTATTTTGTTTTCAAATTTTAAATTTTAAAATTTCAAAATTCAAAATTTGAATTTCAGCACCACTTTTTTCCGTTAAAATCATTAAAATCTATTTTTTCATTTTTGCCCCTGGCCGTTTCAATCCGTTTTAACGGTAACACCCCTCTCGAGGCATAAAAAGTGGGGCTCCTGAGCCTGACCCTTGGGCTATATGTAAATCCAACCCATTTCATTCCTTATATGTAGGTAAATAGTAGGTGACCCGTGCCCACGGCACTCATCGACAAAGCGTTTGTCAAAATTGGGTGTGAGTGGCTGAGAACCACCGTCCATTTGGTGTGATAAGATCTTGGCCATCCTTTATTAAGCCAGATAAGAGGGGGAGACAACCATCATGTTTTGTTATACAGATGTATAATGGGTGGCTGGTGCCCTCGGCACTCCCCTACAAAGCATTTCCCAAAATCAGGTGTGAGTGGTTGAGATCCATAGTCAATTTGGGGGATAAGATCTCGGCCATCCTTTGTGAAGCCGATAAGAGGGTATAAGTGGGAAGACAATTCCCCTGTTAAATTAATCCAACCGTCTAAATTTTATTTTATGTAAGGGTTGATACGGGCCCTTGGATATATGAAGCCTATAAGAGGGGGAGACAACCGCTGTGTTTTGTTATATACATAGTAGGTGGCCTGTGCCGACGACACTCTCCAACAAATCGTTTGCCAAAATCGGGTGTGAGTGGCTGTGATCCACTTTCTATTTTGGAGATAAGATCTTGGCCCTTCTTTGTTGAAACATATAAGAGGGGGAGACAACTTCCCTGTTTTGTTATATAGATTTTCGCTCCAGAAGCAACCTGGACCCTAGGATATTTTATCAATTGGCACCCTTGCTCCCGCTCCACTCCACATTCTAGTCATTTTGGTTTTGTCATCACAAACTTCACCTTCTTTTGATTTTCTATTTCTTTATATTCAAGAAAAAACATTCCCCCACTCACTCAACCTATTGATAAAATCCTTTGTATTTAAATATCCATGAAACTCAGGTATATCTTTTTTAATTCCACTATTCAAATCATTTTCCAAGAGTGATGATTTGAAATTCAAGAACATGGGCTTTCAATACTTCTAAATTAGTAAAACAGATGCATTACAAATTACTAAATCTAGTGTTCTTTTATAAAAATTACAAATTATAATTCTTTTTGCCGTATGTCGAATTGTTAACTTGGATTTCACCTTCACTCATTGTCACCCTTCTCTTGGGTATTATTCTTGTTAGCAATTCAGCAAACAGTCACATATGATACCCTTGTTTTTCTTTTTCAGAAAACATTTTACATGGTCCTAGTTTTTGACATGTATGAAAAATTCATATTTTTTACTAAAATTGTATAAATTGCATTTTTTGTTGAAAAAATATTTTAAATATGCATACCAAAAAAGTCATTAGCTAACTCTTCACTCCTTAAATCCTCTCTCCTTACTTCTTCCTCCCCTCAACTCCTCTCAACCTCACGAAACTAGTTAGGATTGTCAATGGAATGGAGTTTGGATCTCATTATGGTAGGTCTAGACCTGATCCAATAGCTTATCAGATCATTCATATCCAGACCTGATTCGATAAGCTATTAGATCAGATTGGGGAGACCTAACATTGAGACGATTTAATCAATAAAGCTATTAAATTTGATTTTAAAAAATATAAATATAAAATTTTAATTCAAATAACAAATATTGGTAGAGGAATTTATCAACATATATTTTGTTAATAATATCGAATCGGATCGATGTAGATTTGGAAACAATCTGACAGCTCTCGAAAATTGATTCTTAGGTCCAAAGTTGATGCTAGCAGATTGGATTAGATCAAGTAATCTAGGCAACCTGATCCATTGCCAGCCCTACCACAAGCCTGGGGGTGTGCATTCAGGTAGCTCGACCTGACTCGAGCCCAATTTTTCTTGAGTTTTGGGTCGGCTTGAGCCTAACTCGAATTTAGTTGGTCAGAAACATCGAACTTGTTTTTTTTTTTTAAAGAACCCCTCATTTTTATTTTTATTTTGAGATTTTTATTTTTTTAAAAGGGTTTTAGTGGGGCCCAGAACCGCCCAATCCTGAAACTCAGCCAGAGCCCAAAACCTAACCCGAGCCCGATGCCACTTTCTAAGCTTCAAGTAGGGTCAGATTGTGGTTATAGAGTTTTGGTCTGGCACCCAACCTGACTAATTTTGGGCTGGGCTCGGGCTAGCCCGAAACCCCAAACTTTTAGGATGACCTAAAACCCTAAAATCTTGGGTTATACAAAGTAGCTTGAATGTACACCCCTACTTGGGCCATCTAAGCTCAAAAGTAGAAGATAGGTTTTCTCGAGTTGGGTTTCGAGATTACTAAAACCCATTTGAGAGAGTTGAGAAAGTGAACTTTGAAAAGAAAACATAACTCAAGTATAGAGATTTTTCTAAGGTTGGGCCCGAGTATTAGGCTTGAGTTTGGACTAGATATAGTCTCTTGCTCGACAAGGGGGACCCAGGCCAGAGGTTCAAAATTTTGGGATAGGTTTTACCCAAAAAATGGAGATGGGCTCAAGCCTAGTCTCAAATGTACACTTGTGCATCGACCAACTCTTGGTCTGTAATCTATTGTGACTAACCATAATATGTACACATGCGCTGGTATAGACATCCAATTTTGACACGATTTTCTAATTTGACGATCGACAATCTTTATTTTCATCTTCATTGATCGATAGATTACCTAACTTATCTCAACCCTTAGGATATTTTTAACCAATCATAGAAAAACATTTAAAACCATCAACCACTCTTAGAGAATATTTTTAGAATCTAAAACTATTACTAGAGAATTATCTCCTAAGTTATAAGAATTTAGTCAAAATTTAATTTTTATTGATAAATGATCAAAAATACTTGTATATATCTTTGATTTTATATTTATTTAAAACAAAATTATTTGTTTCTAAGTCCTTTATTAAAAAAAATAATTTTACCAAAATCAAATAACTTAGTCATAAAATTAAAGGTTATATTTATAAATTCTTAAATAATCTCAACTTTTGATAACTTGTGAGTAAATGATATATCCAATATTAAAAAATACTTTAAAAAATATTTTAAAATATTTTTGCCTTATCGATTTTGGACTTAAAATAAGTATTTTATCAATTATTGATTAAAACTCTAAATGTGCACTCTTGATTTATATGGATGCATCAAGGTTCATACATCATGATATACCTTTGATAAAACCACGATCAAGTTTATCTATCCAACTCATCATCTCCATTGTTTTCATATTTTACTCGCATATTTCTTATTTATAATTCTCATTTAATTCTCCTATAACCGTTTAACTTTTTAGATTATCAATTTTTTTTTCGACAAATTAAAATTTTCTTAAAATATTTATATTGTACAAACTTTGTTTTTACTCTTTTACCCTCTAAATTACCAAAAAACCTTAACCTTTATTCCCAAACTATCCCAAACCTTATCTTTCATTTATAAATACCCTTCCCTCAAATGAGGAAAAATATCATTCCATACCCTCTTCTTTTGCCTAAAGAAATTCTTGCAAAATAATTTTTAACTCTCAAAACCCCCTTAAAAATCCTTAAAAAAACATAAAAATCATTTGTTAATAGATTAAGTGAAATGAGGAATAACTATTCTTCTTGTTCATTTCATTTTTTCTCAAGAAAAAGAAGAAGAAGAAAAAAGAAAAACTATTTAAAAGGTATAATAGAAACCACGTAGGGGTGGTTAAGCTACTCACCCTATTTTTTATTTCATTTATTGAGTTTTATTTTATGTCTTATTGCTAATTTACTTTTAGTTAATTTTTTATTTTAAGTTACTATTTTTTTCTCTTTAACATATATGGAGATTTTGAAATGCTTGTATTTAATAGTAAGATGATAAATTTTTTTATGTTAATTTATTTATCTCTTTAATATATATGGAAATCTTGAAAAACTTATAATAATAATGTGATCCATATATTTTTTATTTTATATTAATCTCTCTAACATAAGTAAAATTCTAAAATACATGCATAATAAGGTGATTCATTTTCTTCTTTTTATTTGTCTTTTATTTTATTTATTTATCTTTATTTTTTTTTGTCTCGATGATTATTTAGTTTTAGATTACTTTCTTCAGCTTCTTTTATATTGATCTACTTCTCTTTTTCTTCGTCTCTTTTGACATATGTAAATATTTTGAAATGCATGCAAAATAAAGTGATTTACATTTCTCATTTATGTTCTTGTACATATAATTTTATATTTTTTTTCTTCTTTTTTATCGAAACTATAAAATATGATTGAATTTACAAGATTACATAATCATTTAAATATGGATAGATTGGGGGTGCTTAACACCTTCCCTGGTCTATAAATAACATACCCGATAAAATTTTAAACTTGTTAGTAGATCAAATGGAGTCATGAATTAGTATATTGTTTATTTTGTTATATTATCAATTTTCAAACTCGATGACAAATGACACCGTTAAAAAGGTTGGTGGTGACTCCAAAAGATTTAGTTTTTTTTGCTCTTGTTGGATTGAGTTTTCTCATAGTCAGCCAATAATATGAACCATGTGGCATATTCTTAGAGATTTTTGACCGTATGGATGTTTTGCCCAACCTCAGATGGACATACAGATCGAAAAGCCTGATTAATGATTTATAAGCATTGGATTGATGCTAATTTCATGGGTTGCTTTTTAATTGTGGAATTTCAGCATTATTGTTATTTAGGGTAGAAAGATCAAAGGACTAATAAAGCTGATTATTGGTTTTGAGTCCACCTAATAATTGACCAAACATCCATAAGGTTAGCATCCTCTAAGAGTATGCCATTTAACTCATTTGTGTTCGGTCCACAACTTTGCTTATCAGTACTCTTGTGTAATTACTCGACTCTCATGTGTGTAGGAACTAGTTAATTGTATACACTTACATTAATTTTGCATCTATTTTCTAAATAACTATTTCCTACTCTTTTTTGCTCTTCAAGAACTGAGAACCAAGAACTGCAATGGCTTTGAAAAGTCTCTTTCGCTCGTCAAGAATGAAGAACCATAAACCAAGAACCGCAATGACTTTAAAGAATAAATCAAACTCACTGTAGTTCTTCATTGACCGTAAAATAATATTTTCTTCGTTAAAAGCTTTGAGCCGCCTTTACTATCTTCTAAAAGAGATGATGCCAATTAATGTGTGCATTTTGGACGACAATCAAGTCATAGATATAAGCCACCCACTGGATATAGATCAAAGGATATCACCATGGTTCTCCATACTAATGTCAATATTGCTTTAAGTAAAGAATTCATCGGCTGAATCATATAGTGTGGATACAATTACGGAATTGATGATGATTAGGAGATAGATTTGTGGAAGAATGATATTGGAATGTTAAACATGAGTTACACTATAAGGAGTATTAATTAATTGTTAATTTCTATTTTTTATTATTGTTCTTATTTTTACCAATTTTTTTCTTGATTTGTGTCTGTAAATCATGATTATGATCAACTGTTTAAAGACCACCTTAAATCAATTCAAATCCATAGCACATAGAAAACACGTTGTGTGCAATGGAGATCATCAAAGTATCCATTAATTGTAAAAGAGCCATATCAATGGGTGGTTTGACTTATATGAATAGAGTTCCAAGGATTTCAAGACTTCAACCCCATATTGGGCCATATGGTGGCGCTCCAAGTTTTTTCAATTCTTAATTTGTGTCTATAAATTATGATCATTAATCGTATCAAATGCAAGAACATTTTGAAGACTACATTCCACGGATTCATTATCCATAGTACAAAGAGGACATGTTGCATTTGGGCACCGGAGACCCATATATAGAGCCATTAGTTTGTGGTATTCAAAGTTTTACTATTTGGTGAAAAAATACTTTGAGATTTTAGTGTGAAATGAAACTTGTTGTAAATCAGTAAGAACAATGAAAAGAAAATCAACTCAAACCAAGAAAGCGAAACTTGCAATTGGATTTGACAAGGGGAAAAACATTATCTAGAATATATTTTTTAGCGAAACATCCTTAATTATGTAAAAAAACTCTTATTATTTTTCTTTAATGAGTCGAATCAAGTCAATTGACTCAAATAAGTGTCTGAGTCGACTCAATGAATTGCTACTAATTGAAACAGTAGTCCAAGTCTACCCAAAATAAATTCGAGTCAAGTCAACTTAGAACTTGAACGAGTCGTCTCAACGAGTTTTATAACAACATTAAAATTGATTAAAATATTGGTACCACATCCAGTCTTAATGAAATTCGGCGCAATTTATTGTTACTACCTATAAAATACTTCCCAGAACTATTGGCAAATAGGTAATGTATTTAAGTTGGTTGAGAGTTAAAAAGTGAAGAATGGTCTAGAAGCTTCTGTGAAAGATGTAGAGAACGAAACCCATGGGGTGCATGTGGAAGGAGTTCATGCATATCCAATTAGACATGACACGATGTAGTTGTTAGATATATTTTTTAAAAATAAAGGATGTTGTCTTATTATCTTTTTATACTTTTTTCGTAAACGATAGTAGAAGTTTTAGTCCCACATAAGAAAATAGAGAGAAAACTTGTTGTCTTTATAAAATAAACATACAAGTGTAATTGATGGATACATGTGGAGAGAAGTTATTGTGCATTGTGTGAAGCACCATCACACATCTGTGCAAAAGGCAATTGCGCATTATTTTTTGACATACCCCCAAGTTGTCATTGAAATTTGACATATCCCTCACAAATTAAAAAGTAGTTAACTTACCCCCATGACTCAGTCCACTGTCTATTACCGTTATTGACTCAAGTTTGACTAATAATTTTTTAAAAGGAAGAAGATGTCCCTTTCTTCAACCTTAGAACATGTGGTTTTTAATCAAAACTATCACGCCCCGAATTTTGACTACACAAATCTCGAGGTGTGTGTCGCGTGTCCTGAATCCAATGCAATTCATGATGCATAAGGCAAAACTAGCTTGTCTCTCACATCTAATAAGAGTTATAAAAAGCAGAGTAAATTTTTTTATTTTTAAAACTGCGGAAGTGCGAACTTATTAGAATTACGACTATGTCCGGACTATCAATTTGAAGTGATCAGTGATAAGACAAGATATAAACTATAATTATCATGAATGTTATAATGGTATTATACAATAAAGAGGTATATGATATTTAATGATATAATATATGTATGAACGATGAATCTAAACATTCTAACGATAACAACCTACCAACTACACTATCATAATGCAAACCACTCCACTGCATTTGATTCCCTCTCCACTGTCAATCTAAATGACTCTTCAATTCTTCTTAGTCTTTCAATTCTTTTCTGCAAGACTGTGAGTGAGTGAGCTTTTATGAAAAAACTCATAAGTAAATCCAACTTTTAACATGTTAGGGAATAAAATATTTGATAAATACAAAACAGGCTAATTTCATGAGAACACAAGTAAAATTATTTTAATGCAACTAAACAAGTTTGAAAGTCAATGATATGATAAAATCCATGATAGCAAAATAGAAACATGTACAATAGCAATTAAACCAATTTCGTAAAACAAATAAAGTCATTTTCCAAAGTAATGTAAAATGATTATGAGATGCATGCACGGGATGCAAATTTTCAATCATAATAGTAATAGGCCCAAATCGTAACCTCTCATTCCATAATAAGCGTTATTCATGAGTCTACCTATAACATGCAATATAATATCTAATTTTCTCTTATCGCTTATCCAATATCCTCTTTCCAAAGCTTCTTTGGACATACTATGGATACAACTGATTTTCTTACCGCCCCAGTCAGGATCTCTTTTCAAGTAACCATCCTCATCTAAACCAAGTATCTATATCACAATCTAATCCATCTTTGTAACCAAGTCACCAATATAATATATAGCTCCCAAGTTAATCTGCTGGAGTCTGTCTTGGGACTGATTTCTACCGCGTCATACGATGACGACTACAAGTTTATTAAGGATCCAGAGCTCATCCAGTGCGGCTACCCACCTACACCCACGTCTAAATGCCCATCGGACAAGCATGTATCTCTAGGGTCCGCGTGATCACACAATTAAATGACGATTATCTGCAATCGTCATTTAATCAAACTCAAATCTGCAAAAGCCAAATCAACGATTTATTTATAGTGCAAATACGGGGTCGAACCACAAGAAGGAGTGAGAATAGTAAAATTAACTTGATCAACCAAAAATAATTCTAACAAAAAAAATAATTTATAACTTATATTTAAGAGAAAGAGTTTTTACCGGTCATCAACAAAGGTTGTCAATCTCTCTAATGACCGAAAAATATTACACTTTATAATCAAAATTAAACTAAAAAAAGAAAAAATTATAAGAAGAACAAAGGAAAGACTAAAAGAAATAAATAAAAAAAAGATGAAAGAGAGATCTGATGCTAATTGAAGACTGTAGCCCGGAAATATGTGTAGCCGAGAGATATGTTCAGCCGGAGAGCAACCAAGAGAAGAACTCCTTCCATCATCCATTGAAGGTCCTTTTATAGGCTGCGATGTATAACATTCTTTCCATCTTTAGTTTATTAAGACTTTCATTTCTTAGAAAAAATATTTTCAAAGATAAAAATAATTATATAAAATATATTTTTCTTTTCTCAATAGAATCACTAACCAAATTATTGTTTTGAAAATTAATAAAATATTCTTTATTTTTTTAAAACTTCATTTTGAAAATCAGTGAAATATTCTTCTATTTTTCAAAAGGAATTTTTCTTATGATGAGATATTTATTCCTCAAACATTCTATCATTTTTAAATTTTAAAACTAAAACCATCATTTCATTTTTAGAAAGCCATCCTTATGTCTTTTGTAATCTAGACCGTTCATATTGTTGTAATACCAACCACATTGGTTCATGCTTAGTCCACCAACTTGGCCCACTGCATTGGCCCAATTTCTGGTCCAACTTCTTGGCCCATCAACATAGTCCACCCTTTTACTCAAATTTGGGCTTTTGTACATAAGCTTTTAGGCTTATGCTTGCTTTAGTCTTGGGCTCGGGTACCTAATAAAATAAGATTATTAATATAAAGTAATTGATTTATTAAGAGAAATCTAATATACAATTGGTAAAAAGAGAATATCATATTTTTCATGTAAGTTTGAGAATTTATGTAAGATAATTCTAATAATCAACTAAGAAAAATGGGGTAAAAATACATAAAATGATGAATTATCACTACCCACAACATGATACATGTTATAAGGTTAGCCCCACAACTATCTAATGGCCCACCCGCAATCACACACACACACAATCGCCACGCACGCACACACTACCACATACTAACAGAGCTAATCACTCCTCCACGTGGCATACTCAAAGAAGACGCTGAGTGTATGACGTTATGGTTACCCTTCAGGTAGACCTGAAACATGACAACCAAAAAAAAAAGAGAACAAGGTGCCGCCTCTTACTACATGGGGGTCCACCTGTGAGATTCACACAAGATAAGTGTGCCAAGTGGCACACTCTAGGGAGACACTAACATATGGTTGCTTGACTCAAAACTAATCTTACCCCCTCCCATACCCGTTGTTACAATCTTAAGATTTAAAATGATCTTTTAAAATTTAAACTAACAATACCTAACATACGACTCCTCTGTTTTGGTCGACTTAAGGATACAAAACAGAGGCTACGCCTCATCCAACCGTACATAGGCATGGTGGGTCCTACTAGGAGGGATCCACCTTAGATATAATCCACGTGGATGATAAACTTACGTCCAGTTGGAACTACTATATCAAAATAATGTAAGAAGTCTAAAAAACTCACCGTTGGATTGGGAGCCGACTCCTTGGTTAGATCTCAACTATTGGAGCTTAAGTTTTGATCAAAATCAAAGGTTGCATTTTGCTACTGCTAACGGCCTATGGAGACGTGGTTCAAGGAGCTGTTGCACGTGCACTTGAAGTCATTATCATGGGTTGATTTCCACTGTGGAACGCTTGAGCAACGACGACTAAGGTCGGAGGGCTAAGATTAAGGGAGGATGAGGCGCTAGCACAAGAAGTTGATTAGGTGGATGTTCATTGGACCGGGGATAATAGTTGACCATGGTGTTTGTTAGTGTGAAGCGATGATAGCAGCAGGTCTGATGATGGTCGTGAGGACCAGCACTGCGAAGAGCCACACCACCATCACAGGGTTGGTTGGTGAGATTAATCAAGGAGATTTTTGGTGCTGGAGGAGGGGACGTGTTGATGGAAGGGATGGCCATGGTTGAAGAAATTGTGGAGGATGAAGAAGAAAGGTGAGGTGTCGGACGAGGGAGGTGGTTCTCCATTGATCCGATACTTGTATGCTAGCGGCTGGGGTGGTTAGGAGGTGGTGAGAAGAGAGGTCATATCAAGGTTCGAATCCACTAATCAATGATGGAGGGTGGTCCATGGATTTAGTAGCTTGAGCTGAACAGTACGTGGACGGCTAGTGCTACTCCAAGGTGAATAGGATACGTGGATTGATCTAAATAGCAGGCTGGTTGTACATGGGTTGATGACGTCGTGGAGCAAGGGAATAGGTGTGGTAGTGGTTTACACTATGAAATCAATTACAAACCAATGGTTGCATCAATTGATAAAGAGATTGGGCAGTGGAAAGCTTTGTGTGAATGGTTGCGATATGTGTTGGTAGCCAGATTGTGATATGAAACATCACGTTTTATCGGCTTATGAAGCACATGATTAGACATAACTCTTCATGGTTGATTAAGGAGAGTCATATGAGTTTCTAGTTTGAAAATTGGTTGGGTACTTGGCCTATAGTTGATCTGAGATAGGAATATTACGTTTTTTGAGGCAGCATAGAGGAATTTTTTACTAGAGCCTTTGAGGCAAGAAAATGTGGATGATATCACCACTATTTATGAGAGTAGTCTTTTCGCTAATGGTGAGGATGAAGAGGGGCGGATTTGGCTTCCTTCTAGTCATAGCGAATTTACTATCAAGTCAGCTTATAATAGTTAGAGATTGAAAAATCCTCAGTGGTATCTGGCAAAATGGGTATGGCACAAAAATGTGCCTATTAAAATTACAATTTTCATTTGGAAATTAGCTCATGGAGTCGTTGTGGTTGATTCGGTGCTTCAGAAGAGTTTTGTTAGGATGGCATCTTGTTGTTACTGATATTCCTACCTTAATTCTGAGAATCTCAAGCATTTATTCATTAATAGCGATATTGCGAAAGTAGTGCGGAAGCCTTTTGAAGATATTTTTGAAATTAATAGTCGTAGTTGGGATTGAGTCGTTGTTACGTAAATGGTTTAAAGCTACGTCATGTCACTCTCAAGTGGGTATTTTACACGTCATTACGCCAGTCGTGATTCTATGAGAGATTTGGTTACAGAGGAACAAACGTAAATATGAGGGTAAAGGTAACAACAGTTCTTACATTATTATTAAAAAGATATGGTGCTGGATTAGTGACATTAACTCCATGTTATCTCCAACTAAACCTAATGATGGACGATTAAATCACATTCTGGTTAAGATACATATGGAGAATTTCTATATCAAAAATAGAAGAATATTGAAAATTGTTTGTTAGAAGAAGTTAAATTTTGGCGAGGTCGTGCTCAATGTGAATGGGGCGTCTATCGGTAATAACCTCGCCAGTAGGGGTAGGGTCATTAGAGACAAGTTCGGCAACCTTATTATGGCTTTCCACTCTTTTTACGGCAGAGGTATAAATAATCTTGCAGAGTTGAGGGCTCTTTTCGATGGGATTTATGTTTGCAAGAAGCTTGGTCTCCACAAAGTTCATATCCAGTCCTATTCTGAGTTAGTGGTGTCTTGTATTACTAGGCCTGTCTCTATTCCCTGGCTTCTAAAACCTTGGTGGTGGAAAATTATGGAGATTCTTAAAGAATTTGACTTTTCTATAATTCGTGTCTATAGAGAATCGAATACAACAACGGATTACATGGCCCTTTTGGGGTTTTTTAACAAATCCTACATGGAGATTGGAGAGAACGTCCCCCCTAAGCTTACTGGCCTTCTTCGGTTGGATAAGATTGGTACCCTGCATATTAGAGCTTAGCCTAGTTTGGTTATTGGTTTCTCTTCTTTACTTTACACTCATTTTCAGTTGTATAGATTTTTGAGGGGTCAGGCAACCACGTCCCCTCTGTCTAGGTGTATTTTTCTATTTTTCTTTCAATAAAATTCCCCTCCCCTAGTGGAGGATCCCAAAAAAAAAAAATCGATGCACTCATTCGCCACCAAAACACTATCAAGAATCTACCTCCTTGGAACGAAGACATCTTGCTCAGGCGAGACAATGGAGGCAAGAACACTACAAATCCTCAAAACAAGGACCTTGGCTATGATTTTGTAGCTGCTCGCCACGAGGCTAATTTGCCTATATTGAAAGATACACTCCACTCCTTCAGAATAATCGTAAAATATGTACAGTTGGAACCCTAGTCTAGAAAATTGTTATCCTTGAAACCCTTTACTAAATTTATGAAATCTGACCCCACTGTCTCCCAATATAACTCATAGAAAGCCATCTTGAAGCTATCTGGGCTAGGGGCCTTGTCTTCCTTCATGGAGTGCAGAGCTCTAACTACATCATATTAAAAATATATGCCTTTCCAACAACTCTTTCTGCCCCTCCCCGATCTGCGACAACTCAAGACCATCGACTCTAGCCTAAAAGAATGCCTCTCCCAATACAACTCTGAGTAGAAAGCACTAACTCCACTCATAATCTCATCTTCATCACTAAGCTCCCTACCCCCAATCTTCATAGAATCCAAAGAGTTTACCCTTCTTCTTGCATCTGCCATCCAATGAAAAATTTGGTGTTATTATCCCCCTCTTTTAACCATTTGACTATAGATCTTTGCTTCCATCTAATCTCTTCCAGTCTAAGAATAGATTAGAGCTCCTCTCCGAGGCTACATCTTCTACCTCTATCCTCCATACTAGTACCTCCATTTCCTCCTTATCCAAAGATAGAATCTTTTCTAGAATACAGTCCCTCTTACTTTCTACTTTTCCAAACTCAACCTCACTCCAAACCTTAATCTTCCTTTTAAGATCACGTACCCCAACTTCTTCCTGAACACCACACTCGGTCTCCCACCAGCCACTAAATCTCCCACCACTCTTAACTTTCAAAAAAGCCCAACACTTTCAACCACATATTTTCGAACCTAAACGGCCTAGATCTAGAAGTCTCTCTCCCTATTTGGAGAAAGATGGGCGAGTGATCTGATGTCAGCCTCGGCAATATAGACTGCCTAATATCAGGAAACAAATCCACCCACAAATCAGAGACCAACAATTTATTCTCTCTTGATTGTTAGACCACATAAATCTTCCTCCGTGAAATGGGAGGTCAACCAGAGAGTTAGATCTTACAAAGTCACCAAAATCCCTCATGCTTCTAGTAATTCTATTACTTCTTCTATCCCCTTTCTTCCTATCAGTGAATCTAGTAATGGTGAAATCATCACTAACACACCAAGGGCCAATCCCACAAGCCCCTAATATCGGACAACACTTCCCACAGCTACCTCCTTTTTCTTATAGAATTGGAGCCGTAAACCCTAGTGAAAATCCAAGTAGCTAGAGCTATTGGCCCGAAGACGACAAAAAATAGAGACTGAGAAGGCTCCCAACAAGCTATCCATCGTTTCCACTACTAGGTCATCCCACAAAACCAAAATACCACCAGACATTGTAGCAGCGCATTGTCCAAAGGTCCAAGGTCCAGAGTCGAGACCATTGATGGTCATCAATATTCCCACCCCATGATCCCAAAGACCACCACACAGAATCCAAAAGACAACCACATAATTTCGAAGAACATCCATTGGTTCAAATGATATTACTCTTATCATTTTCCATTGACAAAACGATCATGCCGCTTATAGTGAAATGCACGTGGTTATAGGTTATGAGCAGAACTTTGCTGCCGGACGTCCGTCATCAACATTGAGGATGGACCTCGGTATGAGCCACGCGACACTCTCTTAGAAATCGTTGACCATATGAATCTTTGCCAACCCTTCTTATATAGTGATTTCTAAGCGTTGGATTTGAGTCGTTTTCATGGGTAATTTTTAACCGTGAGCATTGTTTGGGGTACAAAGATCCAAAGGTTTGAAATCACTAATAAGGCTGATTTGTAGGTCTACCTAGGGATCGGGTGATCAACCAAACATCCATACGGTCAGTGGTCTCCAAGATTGTGCCCCTAGGCCCATAATGTGGTTGGTTTTCAACGTCCGTCAGCAAAGTTATACTCAGCTAATGAGATCATGCGTTGATTCCGTGGTAAAAATCTAGCCAGCTATACGATATTACCGTCCGATATGCCACTTTCATTTTGTATTGAATGGCTGTGATAATCCCAACAACTTGATATTTTCCATCCACAAAAGCATCTAGGTGGGTTCGGAGTAAAACTTCTGTCACAACGCAAAATATGAGACACGTAGCACACTCTTAGTGGGCACTGACCGTATGGATGTTTGGCCAGTCCCTCGGTGGACATATAAACCAAAAATCAGCCTGATTAGTGATTTAAAACCTTTGGATCTTTGCACCCAAAAACGCTCAATAATGCTCAAATTCCTACCGTTAAAATCAACCCATGGAAATAACTTCAATCGAACCTCTTAGAAATCACTAATCAGGCTGGTTTTTGGTTTATAACTCCACCGAGGGACTAGCCAAACATCTATACAGTCAGCGTCCACTAAGAGTGTGCCGCGTGGCTCGAATTGTGCGTTGTGACAGTAGCAGTGTGACAGAATTTTTTTTTTGGCTACTCCCAAGTCCCAATCTTAAAAAAAAAGGAGTCCCAATCTTAAATAGAGCTGGATGATATGGTCGCATATCCTCATCATTGTGATTTATAGACGATAACTTCAATATAGAATCCAAGACTGTAAATCGATTCACTCCCCAATCTCTACTGTGAAAATTGCCCTTCCCTAAAAAGGAGGTATTTTTCCCCTTCACAATACAGTGAAAAGCAAAGAAAACCCAGCAAACAAATTCCCCTCTCTCCTTATATACATACACCACGCTCTCTGCAAAGCAACGAAGGACTTCACGAAGCTCTCTTCGTAGAAACACGACTGTGTGTCTCTCTTCTTCTTCTTCTCTCTCTCTCTATTCCATTTGAAGGCAAGAGAAGAGCAGAGAAGATTCAATGGCAGAGAGAGGAGGAGACGTTCACTTGCCTTCTTCCATCGCTTCCGGCGAACAAACAGTTTGGGCTGACGTTTCGCCTCTGCTTGAAGCAGCTTGCGAAGGTAAAAACTTCTGTTTTATCATCAATTCCAACAATTCACTCGATGTTTTAACTCATCCTCTTCGATGGGGAGACACGCATAGTTCAGATTTCGTGTTGATTGGATGACCCTAACCGTCTGATTTATTGACTTTTTTTTATTATAATTTATTCGTTGATTTTGAGTTTTCTTCTAATTTTTATCATTTGGGGCTCTGATTGGATTAATGGGTCTGAGGGTTACATGTATGGTATGGTACTATGGTGTATCACCTGGAACAATTACTAACAGAAAAGAACAAAGTGTGCTTCATCATGTGCATCTAATCACCGTGAAAACTATGCGATTGTTTGGATTTTTACCTGTTGGACATGTTGATGTAAAAAATTATGACTCTCCAGTTGATCGAATAAGTCCATAAAACCACTTTTTTCTAGGATTTTTTGAGTTTGGATGTGCTCACTCTGCGCCTTCTAAATTCACAACGCGCACAAAATTTGAGACCAAAACAGCGTTGGCTCAAATTTAGTGGGAAGGTAGGTTTTAATTTAATTTCTCTCTCTTTGCTGTCAACGTTTTTCCTCCATTTCGATATGCATCATTCAAATCTTGTGCCTTCAAAAGGACTCATAGTTGTTTGTATTGGTATCATGTTAGTTATAGTTCCATCTTGAGATCTTCTTGGTCTTACTCTTGATGCAACCTGAACATTGTGGGTGGTTTTTGAAGTTACACAAGGCGTATCAGCATGTTCACTATTTAATTTTATTGGTAGGATTACGCTATTCCTTTCTGATTAGCACTCTCTGGTTTTCCTACTTTCTGAAATAAATGTTATTTGATTGTTATTAGCGTGAGGAATTTATCCAAGTCAATCAATTTATGTTACATTGATTCAAATCATTATGGAGAATCTTATTATTTTTATGCGATTTATGCATTTGGAGTTGTCTTTCTGTTAATAGTTGTGAGATATGAGAAGATGCTAGGATGGTTAGAAGAAAGAATATGTTGCTATATTTCTTGCGTGTTTTGGTCCTTGCAACTGATTTCTCCTCCTTTTGCTCATAGATCTTCGAGATGGTGAGCTCATTCATGGAGAGAATTTCAGTCTCTTTGCTGCTATGTCTGCCTTGGAGGTACTTATTCATTGATGACTTTTGATGTTTTTATATTTAATTTAGTCGAAATACACCACTTTATTTATGCAACATTTTACACGTATGTCAAAGCTTGTGTTCTGGTCTGAAAGGTTTTAAAGCCTGCCTGCTTGTTTATGCATTTTTGTATATATTTGTGAGGATGTAAACGTGCATGTATGCGTGAATCTATGTTTTCATTTTGCTGCGTAAGGTTACCCAAATGCTTAAACAATACAAGGTGTAGCTTTCCCTACTCCTTGATGGAGGGAAAATTTAATCCCTACTATAATCGATACCTTGATCCATGGCAATGAAGGGCAATCATTACAATCTATTATTATTTATAGCTTTATTTTTATTAGCTGGGGGTTACAATTCAATTATATATATATATATATATATAAACGCTTCAGTGGCGATCTGGACCCTAGGATATTTTTTTCAATCGGCGCTCTTGCTCCCACTCACTCCACGTTCGGGTCATTTGGGTTTTGTCGCTGCCAACTTTACCTTCTTTTGATTAGCTACTTCGTTATATTCAAAAACCTTCTCCACTTTACGCAACCGGTGGATAAAAATCCTCAGCATTTAAATGTTCATGAAACTCAGGTATATATTCCCTATTTCCTTAACTCCACTATTCCAATCTTTTCCAAGAGTGATGATTTGATCATCTGGATAGGTGTGAGCTGGAGCCATTTGCTGATGAAAAGGTTAGTGTAGGATCTTTTTCTTATCACTATTAACCTCAACATTCATCTTCAATCTTTGGGACTCCTTAATGCTGCACTTCTCATGCTTTAGCATGAGCTGATCTAATCTCTGCATGAACTCAGCCATAATCCACTGCAACTGGGAAAATACGCCTTCATTCGCATTCAGAGATTGTTTTCTAGGCAGCATCTCTGAAGCACAACTGGACACCCCAGGACGACTTGCTCTGGTACCGGATAGTGCAAGTAAAACTAATGAAATCAAGAGTTCACTGCAGAAATCAGAAATCCAGCAATAGGGGTGAGGAATGAAAACTCAAAGTAAGTATTATGCTTTTCCGAGTTGAAATAAACAAATTACAACAAAAATATCTGCACACCCCCTTTCTTTTGGTTTAAATACTACCCCTAAAGCATCTCAAAACCTTACTTAAATCCTCATCATTAATCTGTTCTGTAATCTTTTAATCCAAACCATCTAACTTAATAAAAATTTCGTAACTTATTCTCAAAAGACCTTTAAAACTTATAGCAGTCCAGAAATAAGGTTCAACAAATGACTGCATCACTTGTTCAACTTGAAGCATTTTTTCTAAGATTTGTGTAATTTTTTTTTTTATAATTAAGATTTATGTAATTTCATTAGTATCCCCTGCAATAATGTTGCTTACTATTTTTGTGTTTTTTTATATTTTTCTAGAGCTATTCTTACCTATTTTACCTGCATTTCTTATTAGATAATGGACCCAAAGATGGATTCGGGTATTGAAAGTTGTGGATATCGTTCTGTTGAGGAAGCCATTGAGAATGGTGCTGCTCCAGTTCCTCTTAGTTTTGATAGGACTGCTGATGTTCAATGCACTATCGATGTCATGGACCACCTTCTAGCATGTGAGGTATTATCAGTAGTATGTTATTATAGTTGTTCTTGTCAATCTTTCAAGAGGTTCTTCAATCTTAAAACCCATCTTACTTGGCAGGCAACATGGCACAAGGGTCATTCACTGGCACAAACTGTCTTTTCTTGCATCTATCTTCTGAGGCTCGAAAGAACATCATCACATGCCCTATTACATTCTTATTGCAGAATCATCCGTGCAACCTGCAACGCTGTCATATCTGTTGTCTCTGATGCACGTACCCATGAGGTAAAGCCTTTAAAAAGGCTTTTTTTTTGCCTCATAATTCATTCCATCTTGATATGGAAAATGGATTAATAACTTGTTTTTGCAATTCTTATAAAGCTTATAAGCAACATTGCAACTAGCTGATATGTCTTGTGGGTTCCTTTGGATCAAATTTACTGGGGCTTTACAGAGTAACACTGTTTCGAGTACTCGATATCTCTTTGACCTAATCATATAGTGCCATTGTTGCAAGTGTTTAGACTTTTTGGGGATTTTCTTTATCGGTTTAATGTTAAATCCCCTCTCTACTTTGGAAGACATTTGTTGGAGGCACCCAATAGAGACTCTCCACACTTCAGATTTCGGATTTATTGTCACAGACAAGGGATCCCTATTTATAATCCAACCATAGCTCTTGAGCCACTTAAGAGGTAGATAAATTTTCTTTAAGTGAGAGGTTTACTTTCCTGTTGGGTGTTCGAATAGCATCTGATAATTGATTTTGCTACAAATTTTACGTTGAACGAAGTCATATGTTGAGGGGTGAAATAATGTGAAGCATGCGACGCACTTAAAACATGAGAGCTTTTCTTTTTATTTATGTTATACATTCAAGTTATATTTTTTGAAACTTTATATTTTACATTATAATGAAAGGAACACCTTCTATTTAGATCCTTTTGTATATATTTATTTTACCGATCAAAAAAAAAAAAAATTTAGATCCTTTTGTAAAGTTTGAATTGGATAAATAATAAAGAGTTGATGGGAGGAGTTGTTAAATACATAGTCTTTGTAAGAGATGTAGTTTGGTTTGTTTTGTTTTGAGAACATCCGCTTGAGGTCCTTTTAGGCTGTATTTTTTGGGGTTTTCTCCTTTTGTTTATAATACTTCATACTTATCAATATATATATATATAACGAAAGGAATACCTTCTATTTATAACCTTTTGTAAAGTTTGAATTGGATAAATAATAAAGAGTTTATGAATGAACAAAATTTAGAATTATTTTGATGTTCTAGATTTTAGTTTTTCTGTATTTCAGAGTTCGATTATAATGTAAAGTATTATTTTTTGAAGATTTTGTTTTCCGTTGGGATATTCTATGCTCTAGGGATGCTTGTTGTTAGAGTTTCCTTTTGGTTTTCCTTGTTGCTTGCTGGTTGCCTTGTATTTGTCTATTGTAGCCTAGGTCATCTCGACCTTTTTAGCTGACTTGCTTGTATTTTTAGGCTTTTGCCTCTTTAATGATAATTTATACTTATCAAAAAAAAAAAAAACTTTGTCTCTATTATGTTCAATAGTTGGTTCTTAGTGCATTTGGTTTCTTTTTTTTTATAAGTGCAAATTTTATTGAAAGGGCAAAGCCGAAAGAAAACAAGGGTGCATTTGGTTTCTTTCAACCGAACCTAAAATGTATCTTTGCTTTCTCACCACTTGAAAGTATTTCCAAGTACTCATAGGCAGTGTTCAATTGTGAATACAACTTAACTCTTGCTAGGTGACTCATGTAACAAGACAACTCCATTCATAGACTTTTTACTTAAATGAAGAAACTTTATTAGATAAACAAATTAGTGCAAAAGGAATAGGAACTTTATATGCAACAGTACACTTTCTAGCATTATACTTCATAAGTTTCTACTTCCTACTTCATGACCCTAGTACCTTTTAGTTGATCGAGTTTTAACCTTTCAGTCTATCCATTACAGATGCTATAAATCAAATAAGCCTATAGTTTTAGTTCATCCTTTATAAGCTTTGTAACAAGGACAGGTCACCCATTGGATACGTACGGCGGTGTCACCCTTTAATCTAATAATTTTTACGGAATTTTTGACATACCCCCCCCATGTTATCTTAGAAATTTGAAAAAAGCTGACATGTTGTCCACTGTTATTTGACCAATGTTGATTGTTAAATTATTTGTTAAAGGACGAAAATGCCCTTGTCTTCAACCTTGGAAAAAGGGTTTGGACCAAAATCCGAATCCCAAATCAAACAGCAATGGTGGATGGCCAGCCACTAGATTCAAATCCTTTGGACGCACATCACCGGTGACCACTCCAGGCATTCTAGTTCTAGATTTGAAGGTCAGGACCCTCCAGTCAATCTGCTACTAGTTTGATATACTATACTGTCACTGGTCTGCAACGGATTCGATTGATAGGCCATACTGTCATGGTTCTTTGTTCTCACTTCCTAGCTTTTTGTACTGCTAATTATAAGTTGATCACACAAACTTGAATATGGAGGCTAGTGATGCTAGATGTATGATCTTTGCAACTTAATCTCATGATCAACGAGGGTTCTTCACAAATTAAAGAAACGAGAGGAAAATAATGAAGCAAAATTTTTCCATTCATTCATCTACGTTACTAAAAATTGTAAAAACATATATACTAATTAGTCTAAATGTCATATAAGAAACCACTCAAACATTCTAAATAATGAATTCTCATAATTTAACAAAAAAAAACCCTGTTGAGTAAGGAATGTGAAAACCCTATATGCACTAAAAATGGATTAGAAACTTTAGTGTGTAGAAACTCGCTTCAAAAGGGTCATTCGCAAGTATGGCACAAAACATGTGTATTGTGTCCTTGACACATGTATCCTTTTATATTTTAACAAAGGAGTGTAGATTGCCCTGGTTAAACGTTGTGACATGTTGTTAGGTTATATTAGTTAGAGAAAGTGGCAGCAACAGGACATGAGAAGCAGGTGTGAGTGCTGTTATCCTTGGTCCTGGTGCAAGCTGGTTGAAGGGGTGGCTGTACTCCTAAGATTAGATGGTATTTCTTGGTCTTGGTTATCTGTTGGTTACGTGTAGAGATTTTATTACAGTTTTCTTACTGTGGTGTTCTTCATCAGGAATTGCACTAATGTCACCTTCAAACCTAGAACTAGAATGTCCGGAGTGGTCCGCTAGTGGGTTAGTTGCCGGTGATGGGCAGCCAACCCATTGGAATCTAGTGGCTGGCCGTCCACTCTTTGATTTGGGATTTGATCCAAACCCTTTTTCCAAGGTTCAAGACAAGGGCATTTTTGTCCTTTAACAAATAATATGATAGCCAACTTGGGTCAACACGGGTCAAATAACAGTCGACCAAGTCATAGGGGGGTGTGTCAACTTTTTCAAATTGTGGTGTGTGTGTGGGGGGGGACCAAGTCATAGGGGGGTATGTCAGCTTTTTCAAATTGGGGGGGATATGTCAAAAATTCCCTAATTTTTAATATGAAATTAATTTCTAAACGAGGGTTGGTGTGTCCCATCCTTGAGACAATACTTATTTTAAGTTTCTAAACATAACTATAGTTGTCTGATAGTATTTTCATTTTATAAATCTACTTATATTAATATGTTATTAGGTAGCTCTATGGTTATTAGAAATGTTTTTTTTTTTTTCATGTATTTCTTTTCTTATTTTTATTTAAATTTTTTTTTTTGTTTTAAATATAACTATAATATTATGGAGAGCGCCATTTTAAGGCCATGAACACTGCTCTTCTGGGAAATGGTTGTGTGGTGATATGGGGAGGAAAGGGACAGTTTGTGAAGACGGGTTATTGATTGTAACTTTGGAAGCAGGAATTACTGTGGGACAGCAATGAGCCTTCCACTTCCTATGGCATTTGAGTATGGAAAGGTGTCTCTAATATTTATGGTGTCTTCAAAACGGGCTTATTTCAAAGTTGGGAGGGGTGACTCAGCAAGGTTTTGGGAAGACGTATGGTATAGAGCTTCATCTTTGTAGGACTGCATACCCTTCAATATATGTCATTTCTAACCTTAGAGGTGCTCATGTGAAGGATTGTGCTGCCATGGTTGATCGCTTAGCTGGATAGATCTTGGGTGTGAGGAGAAACCTTAACGTTTGGGAGATTAATGATGTGGCAGCTCTTCTTAGCTCCATTAGAGAGGAGTGGGTTTCAGATGTAGAGGAGGAAGATAAGAGGGTTCGATGATGGGAGCCGAAAATTTTCTTAGTCCATTCGTTTCATTATAATGTCATCTTGAGGGACAGATTATCCTCTTTTCAGAGAAAACTCATACGGATGACTCCTATCCCTTTCAAGGATGCCTTTTTCGTGTGGATTGCTATGCTAGACAAGATCTTCGAGAACTAAGTAGAGGTTTGAGTTTTCTAAGTAGATTCACTCTTTGTTGTTCTTTGTGGGGTAGTTTCCTGCCCCTGTTTTGAATATACAAATGTTTACCTATAAAAAAGAAATGATTATTTCATTTCAGTGCCTCAATTTTGCTTCTATTGCTTGGTTGGATCTTGTTGAGCCTACTTTGACAAGGATCACATCTCCGCTACTTCTGAGCCATCTTTCTTCTGTGCATCATTGGTCTCAACTGACCTTGATTGACCTACTAAGTCATCAGATATCTTGGTCAGTGTTCTAATGAGATCGATTATTGTACTAGTTTCCTCATATTGGATTTTCAAATAGTTGTGCATTGTCTTGCTATAATGCATGGAATCATTTGCAATTACAATTGCTGCCTTGTTATAACAATTAATTGTGATACTAGTATTATTATGGGCATTCAAGGTTATTATTACAATCGATTGTCACTGTTGTGCTATCATCATCATCGTCATAAGCCTTATCCCAACTATATTTGGTTGGATGCATGAATCCTATTCTTCCATTCAATTAGGATCATGTCTTCCATCAAGGCAAGTGTCTAACACTGTAACATTAGCTAAAGGAAAGAATGGATCGGGATTTATGAAAGGATACAACAACATTTTTACAATGTTGCCGACCTGACATTATACTCCATCTAGCTTGGGACCAAACTCTGCCAGTGTCGAGCTTTAGCCTTGCAATGCCAGTCCAAAACCCAAACAAAGGAGGGTCACATCACATTGGTAGCCGGGAAAAAGTTGTCAAATCCTTACACATGAATACTAGTGTAGAATTGAATGAAAGAACAGAGTTTCATGTTTCTGCCCAAATGGTTGGGATAAGGCAATATTACTAATGATGATGACATCCACTCAGCTTCAATGTTAATTGAGCTGTGCAATCTTGGTTCTTGTTCTTCAAGAAGGTGATCCGTTATCTCCATTCTTGTTTATCGTGGTGGTGAAGGCTTTAGGAAGAATGATTTCCAAAGCTGTGGCCTTAGGGGAACTATAGGAGTTTGAAGTAGCTCATGGGGTTCCTGCCGTTTCTCTCTTCAGTTTGCTGACGATACTCTTATTTTCCTCGTCCTTGATGTATCCCAATTAAGATTTCTTAGAGGCCTCCTTTGTTGCTTTGAAGTTGTTTCGGGTTTATGTGTAAACTTATCCAAGAGTAAGCTATATAAAGTGGGAGAGGTTGAGAATATCTCGGGCCTGGCAAGCATCCTGAGTTGTCGTATTGATAGATTCCGTCCACTTATTTTGATATTCCTCTGGGGCAACTTACATATCAAAGTCACTTTGGGAGCTGGTGATTGATAGTTTCGGGAAGAAATTAGCTTTGTAGAAGTCCATATATCTTTCTAGAGGAGGCATATTGGTGTTGATTAAAAGCTCCTTATCGAGTTTACCAATTTATTATGTCCCTGTTCTTGATTCCAAAAAGTGTGTGGCATATTTTGGAAAAGATGATGAGGGACTTCTTGTGGAATAGGAGTATGGTTGACCACAAGATTCATTTGGTGGGAAGAGAGATTTTAAAGGTTTCCGAGGAATTTGATAGAGGAGTTTGGTTTGAGGCTGGATCTGGGAACAAGATCAGATTCTGGGAGGACACCTTGTGTGGAGACAATTCTTTTCGTATGGATTTTCTGGAGCTTTAATCTATTGCCAAGCGGAAGAATTGGTCTATTCAAGATTGCTTTCAGAATGAAGGGGAGGATAAAGGGTGGAATCTAGGTTTCAGGAGAAACCTTAATGATTGGGAAATTGAACCTTTATCTAGGTTGATTTCCAGGTTGTAGGATATCCACCTTCGACCTACAATTCAGGATAAAAGGGTTTGGATATGGACTAAAGGTGGTTCTTTCTCTGTTTGATCTTTCTACGGGGTGCTTCAAAGTTCAGGTGATTCTTCCTTTCTGGTGTCTTTGGTTTGGAGATCCAAGATCCCCACTAAAGTAGTTTTCTTTGCTTGGGAGGCTTCTCTCGATAAAATTTTAACAGTGGATCATTTGATGTCAAGAGGATTCACCTTGATTGACAACTGCTGGATGTGTAAGAACAACGGGGAATTAGTGGATCATCTTCTATTACATTGTGACACGGCTAGGGATGTTTAGAGCTCATTTCTCTCAGAGTTCGGGATGAGTTGGGTCATGCCTCTCCTATGACCCTTTTGCTTTGTTGAAAATCTAAAGCTTTTTCTGCCCGAGGAAGTGTGTTATGGAGGATGCTCCCTCTTGCAATTAATTGGGGTCTTTGGAAGGAGAGGAATTAGAGAGTTTTTAAGGCAAGCAAGCTGATTTGTACGACATTATTCTCAACATCAAGGGGCTGATGTCTCTTTGGTCTAAGATGTTTCTGGAATACAGGGGTTTGTTCTTCGAGGACTTCATCTTTCGTTGGGGCCTTCTTTGTTCTCGGGATGGTAGTTAGTTGGGTTCTTGCTTATGGTGTGCTTGTTTTTGCCTGAGTCTTTTACAAGTCATCTCGACCTCTTTAGCTGAGGCTTGTTATCTCTTTTTGGCTCTGGCCCTCAATAAAGCTTATACTTATAAAAAAAAAATGTCGTAATACTTCCCAAAAGAAAACGAAACTGCTACTGGGTTGACTTTATTTTAGTCACCTCCCAGTGCACATTATAGCCTTCTACCATACAGCTTGGTCCTTCAAACCTTAGTCCATATTATTTGGTGTCCTATTAGTATCTCATAATTTGCTTCACAAAATGCGATGTTATATACCTGAAGGTCCTGGACTATTTGGGAACTTGTCTTCCTTTGTTAAATTGTTTATGGTGTACTGCTATGGAATAGGGAAAAGCCCCATTTTTAATATTTTCTATTTTCTTTTGGTAGCAATGCAATTGATAAGTGGGTTAGAGGGAATTCTCCTCCCTGTTGGTGGTATTATTGTAAATTTCAGGAGAGGGATTATTTTTCTCTTCTAAGTTTGGTTGATTTCCTACTTCTGTGTAGACTATAGAGGCGTGCTGTTTGATGGATGAAATGGCCAAGTTTGGGATCATATGTAGTTAATTGAGAGCATGCATGGTATGTAGTTAATTGATGGATAGGTTTGTAGGGTTATTTTTTTTGGGTTGACATGGTTTTATATTATTCCCTTTATTAATAATATGTGAAGTCTTTTTTAGAAGCAAAGAAAGTCTCTAAATAACATTCAGCTTTGCTTAATTGAGGCATTGACCAAATAGGCGAGGTACCAACCTATAGATATGATGGGTTACCAGTTGTAACGGTCCCGTGGATGGCTATGAGAGGGACAAAGGGAGAGATATGTTCACAGTGGGATTAGCATACTGTTATGACATTGCTATTTTTTTATTAGAGAGGTCCATTTGTAATACTCATGTCAAAAAATTGTGTTTTTCCTTCTAAAATTCTAATCCTTAAACTAGATTAAGTCTCTTGATTATGCTTCTTGTTTGTTATTTTCTGTCAAAATTGTGGTAAGAAGTAGGATTTTGAATTCAGAATTTGATCTTACTTGTTTCATTGGTAGGAAGAGGATCTTTTTACCATGGCATATGGTCTACCTTTGAAAGGGGAGGGAGATGAAAAATGCTTATCAATGCTAAATGCAGTGGAAGAAACCATTTCTCGCCAACTGCGAGCTTGTAAAGCCCCATCATCTAAGAAAAGAGTGTCAGAAGGTAGGTATGTTTGCCATCATCAGTTTGTAACAATGCTTTTACGGTTTTCGACAATCTTCAAGTTTATAACCACTGTTTTTGGTTGAAAACGTAACAGTCTATTAGGCTATTTCTAATTAGTTTAATTTAATTTTGATACTTCAAATTACGGTTGAACTAGCAACCACTGTCCTAAGACACATTTTTCTTGATTTTTTTATTTTATTTTAGGCACCACAGCTTATAATGTCCAAGGTTGTGCAAATTGTCACTTGGTCATCTATTCGGACACTCCAAATAATAGGCCATTACTTGGATTCATGGTTTAAAATCTTGATCTCGAGGTACATCTCAGACAGTTGAAAAAACGAGATATCTCGATCTAGATAGTACGATACAAACCAAGACAATGACAAAACCCCAATGTATCGTTTCAGTCACCCCGAGACCAAGCATCTTGGCAGAGACGTTCTGAGATGGAAGGATGCTTTCAGCCATGCTTGGATATGGATTGTCCACAGCATGAAATTTGCTCCATTCGATGTGATACTGACAATGGAGAGGTTTCATTTGGATGGTGAGAGTATGGATGTGAGGCTGCTCATGCACCCATGTGGTCATTGATTCATACCAGCCAAATGTTAGGCCACCCTTGGATTGGACACAACATAAAATTGATATCACTTGGACAAGTAACCATTTGACTAATTTGCCACTTTTTTGGATTGTCGCCCAAATATTTTTTGGCTGTTGAAAAGGAGGCTCTTTCCTGGATGTTTAGAGTCATTTGGGGAATAAGTGGGATTTCGGGCTGCAGTCGATCAACGGGGCACCATATACGGACGGTCCAAATCCATGACCATGGCGCCACATCAAGTGATCAAGATGAATATGTTTTATCAAACAATTAGAATCTTCCCAAATAGTATGAATCTTGGGATGTAGCCAATCCAATGTTTGGCCTAGCATTTGGACAATCTGGGTCAGCAACCATGTGGCCGTGAGCTTTGTCTTCATGTTTAAGTTATGCATCAAAAGATTCAAAACATCATACTTAGGTTACCTTTGCCCATGCTTCTATTCGTGATAAGAAAAAAATTTATCTTAAGTTCTGGATGAAAATACATGATTACTTGGTAGTTGAGTTGTGATATAATGATCAAACTATGCTTTCACTACCAGACAATTCCCTCCATTTTCTATTTCTTCTTCACTACTTGCAACCTTCTCATTAGAAATGGACAAATTACATAGGTGACAACGTGAGACTCCTGTGATTACCTTTGCCCATGCTTTTGTTCTTGATAAAAGAACAGTGTATCTTGAGTTCTGGACGAATAATCGTTATACAAAATTGAGTTATGAAATCATGATCTGACTAGACTTTCACTAACAGACAATACTTCACCCTCCATCTTCTCTTTCTTGTTCACCACTTGCAACCTTCTCGATTATATGGATAAATTACAATTAACCTCCATTTCTTGGGTGACAATTTGAGACCCCCTGCGATTACATAAAAACCTTTTTACTTGTAACCAATGTTGTAAAAAGCATTTGGGGTGCATGCCTCAAGGTAAGGCACACCAAAATGCCTTAAGTCGTCATCCCAAAGGTGCAGGTCCCATGAAGCATACTCCTTATTTCGCCAAAGGTGCATGCTTCAGAATTGAAATGCAGGCCTCTTAAGAAACTGATGTAACATGCTTTTTAAGTCTGCCTTAAGAACATGCTATTTGGGGGAGAATTTCCTTGGAATAGTCAATGGCTTCCTTGAACACATCTCTCTCTCTCTCGATCTCGATCTCGAGAAACATGCAAGATGTCTTTTGGAATAGTCAATGGCTTCCTTGAACGTATGTCTCCAGCACTCACTCACTCTCTCTTTAGACTTCTATGAAATGCTCTCTAATTCTCATTCGATAAACATAAACCATGCAAGATGTCTTTTGGAAGAAAAAAAAATTGAATACTTCTGTGAGACTCTGATGTGCATATTTGTATGGTTGGAACATTCTTATTTGTGATCCAGATCCATGGTCTGTTGGATTTTTCATCAATAAAAATAGAAGTGTGAGGCTCTCACCTCACTCATCCCAAGGTCCTCACACTTCGACCTCTTAAAACACAGCTCGTTAGTCCTTGAATGCCTATGGAGGTTGTTTGGGGAAAATATACTACCTCCAATTTTTACCAACTGCTAAATAGCAGTTGGAAACAGTTTTTGTTACTTTTGTAAATCAAAATTATCCATCCAGTCCTTGGTTGCAAATAGTGAGAGCTAGAGTGAGGTGCAGTCAAGCAGCAATATGGGAAAGTTGAGGAGGTGGGAGTGCTTAGGAAAGATCTTTATGGAACAATACAAAAGTTGTCCAATGTAGTAATTGCTTTTAAAGTACCGTAGTATCTAGATTTTGAAATTTTAAACCTACAAATTACACAATTAAGGATGAGTATTTGGGTATAAAATCACAATGCCCCTATGCACTGAAAATCATTTTTGAATATCTTTTAGGTTTTAAAAAAAATTCACGTAAATACTACAAAAAAATATTTCTAATTCTTGGGACCTAATAATGTTAATGTGTTCTACGTATCAAAAAAAGGAAAGTATTAATGTGTTCTTAATAAATAGCAGGCCCGATCAAGACTGCTTATATTGTTATTTATTCTGCAGCTGACTTTGTTTAAGTTGTAAGTTGCACATTTGATGAACTCCAATGCTACTTGTACAACCTTTCATTAAATAATTTCTAGTTAAGCTTCCGAGTGTTCTCTTGATGGCAAGACTGCCTTTTATAATGCAGATATAGAGCCATTACAAACTAATCCCGATTTGGAAGAAGGCTATTGCAAAGCTGCGCTATGCCGCATACGCTTTCGTAAGGTCTTACCCTTTATGTACTCTTTTTTCTTGTTAGTTCTGTTGAAGAGATGGATTCTAGAATATTCACTTTGTTGTAAGCACACATGTATGCATTGAACTGTAAACTGTTATAATGTTAACCAAATCTTCATCGATCGTTATCATCTTTCCTAATTTCGATGGTTCTCCCAAATAATGATGTCCCAAACACTCGCACACACACCAAAAAAAGAAATAAAAAGAAAGAATAATGAAAAAAATCTAAGAAGTTTCTGCCATATATAAAAACCACTCCCACTCACACACCCTAGCTAAGAATGAGCTGAATAAACCACCGAAGAAGGTAAAGGTGAGGGAGGAATTGAAAGTACGTTCAAATGAGTCAAAAACTGCTCCAAATGGGAGTTGTGATCTGCCCTAGAGGTTGCTGGCTGGCGTCCCTCTCGTCGTAAAAAAACGTCTTTTCTTTGTCTTCAAAAGTGACCCTTTTTTCTCCATTTTCTCTTTTGTATTATTTTAAAAAAAGTACCATTCTCTTTTCTTGTGGCCGACAACTTAAACAGAAATCCCTGCAACTTATTATATATATGAAGCGACTCTAATGTCCCCTTATTTAGACCTTCATATTACAACATGACATTAAATGAAGTCATTATCATCATCTTAAGCCTTTGCCCAACTATATGGCTTTGGCTAAACGAATCATGTTCGTCCATCCACTTCTGTCTAAAGCCATTTCTTCCTTTAAGACAAGTTTCTTAAAATCTCTTCTCAAATGCCCAATCTGCATCCTTTTGGGTCTTCTCCCTCACACCTTTTTAGAACCTTCAACTTGCACATTCCTCCTCACTGGTGTTGTCATTGGTCTTCTTTGTACATGACCAAACCATCTCGATTAACTCTCCCTTATTTTGTCACCTATTGGGTTATTCTTAAATTTTCATGAATGAGTTCATTTTTGTTTTTGTCTTTCTTAGTCTTTCACTCATCCTTCTCAATATCCTCATCTTGGCTACATTCATTTTATGAACATGTTGTTTCTTGATTGTCCAACATTCTACGCCATATTGCATAGTGTTGTAAATAAGGTTGTAACTAGTAGATGAAAGTTGTAGAGAGAAGAGGGAAAAAGCGTAATGGAGGCGGGAGGTGGAGAAAGAGATTATGTTAGAGAGAAGTTGTGAGAAGAGGAAATAATGAATTCATTTTCTCTCACACACTGTATATATATATGATGGGGAGAAACCCTACAAAAGAGTAACACTATGCACGTGACACTATTCACATGAATAGTGAAAACCCAAAAAGAGCCCCACGTGGGAAGTGGGACGCAGCCCACTTGAGACACTCACGTGGGTGTATTACATAAACTCCAACACATAGCTAGTCTTATTGCTATCAAATTTTCCTTCTAGTTTGATTAGTACGCGTCAACCATGTCACACTCTGGAAGCACATCTCCACTTCAGCCACTCAGCTTTAATATACTGTACTCTTTTCTAAACCCAAAAAAAGTCTCCGCTAGCCGATTTGAAGTTTGGGTCAACAAAGACGGCAAGCCACCATTACACCATTAGTGGCAATTAGGCAGGGTCCACACTCCACAAACTTGACAATGCACACTAATAGTTGCTGAATATTGGCAGGGCAGATTTGTATCAATTCTAGAAAAATTAACAGATCTTGTTATCATGTATGTGTACATTCTTTTGCGAACTCATTATTGTCAGTTTTGTTTTTTTCATTTCAGTCTAGCTTATATAACTCCAGACAATCATCCCAAATAGTTTCATGGTGCTTGTTCCATTAATGTGCTTCTCCATGTTTGAACTCGCTGCAGCCAGCGTTTTTACAGCCACGAACAAATGTAACTCTAAAAGGGCATTTGAAATGAGTAGAACCCTCGATGCCTCATATAGTCATATATCGATTCTCATTGATCTGATAGTTCAAGAAAGTTATTGTTGTAACTTCCTTACTGTCTGATTTGCTTCAACCAAGATAAATCTTTTTCTCAATCCACCACTGGTGTTCTGTGCCAAGTCCTCCACTGGCTCATTTCAGCTTGTTTAGCAGTATACAAGGGCACTGTATCATTGAACTGTGCACTCTTGATTGAGTTGGTGTTTTTACATGGGTTGTCAAATATTAATGTTTTTGCTATTTTATTGTATGCATGTTCATTATGTTGTAAGGGTAGACCACTCAAGTAGGTTTAAGTGCTCTCTAGTTTGCCGATCTAACTGAAGGGTTGTCACTTGTCAGGGGCATTATATATAATCAGAATAATTGAATTTACTAGGATTAGTCTAAGATCGATTATGCAATCCCTCACCCATATCATCTTCATCCTTCTATTGTGCTTCCATAAAACTTAACAATGTATCAGAGTTTTACCTGGCAAGATTGAGATGCATACCAGAAAGAGATCATTGTGTCCATGTGCATCACCTATTCACAAAATTAAATTAATAACAATTATAGCTGTGTTGAAGAGTAACAACAGTTTTCTTCCTCAACTGCTGTAAAAGTTGTGCTCTCAATGTCTTGAATATTCAAAAAATTGATGCTCATAATCTGCATTTGTTTTCCCAAACTTCTTCATCTTTATTTGGGTAGACTTCTGATTTGTATTTACTTTTGCAATGTAACATTCTGTATCAAATGTATAACTCTTGTTCCATAGCATCATGCACTACCAAGTTATTTACTAACTATTTGACATTTACTATTTGTTTTATGAGTACTGCTAGGAGGACCGCCTGGTCTGCTAGGTAACGGACCACCAAATCTGAGTAATGCCACATGTCAAAGGGAAGCAGCTACCTGTATCATGGTTCTCTCAATGACTTATAAAAGTTTATTCTAACGAATTTTAAAATACGATGTAAAAATCCTAAAGCACTAATTATGCCCCCTTCTCTCTCTCTCCCCTCGTCATGCCCCCTTGGGATTGAGAGGAAATTGAACGTTCGGCAATTTTTGGATTGTAAGAACCTAGACTTCCATCTCCATTTCAATTGAGAGATCAGTAATCATGTTATATGCTACAAATATTTCAAAGATCATACATATCATAATAGCCAGCTTTGGTAGAGGCAGTGCTCCTGTTGCTGTTGCCGAGTCATCTGGAGGTGGAGGTGGACCTGCTGTGTTGCTGGATGCATCTGCAGGTTAGGAAAATAAGGAAGAACCTTTTCACAAAAAGAAAGAGAAAAAAACAAAAACAAAGGAAGAACCTGTGGAGAAAGTGATGAAGACATGGGATTCTGATTGTTCGACTAAGAAAGGTTCCTTAAATATGATTGAATTTGCAGATTTAGGTTCCATCGCAGTTAGTGGTACTGGTTTAGGATTTTTTGGTGTGTAGCGGTGTAACCCTAAATACTTTGAAGAAGATTTTGTTTCTGAATATTAATAGTCTAGACAAAATTCAGTTTGAAAAAGAAAAAAAAGAAAAGAGTTATTTGAATCGTATTTGGAGTTGCAGGGTAGAGAGGGATTGTTTTTTTTTTTTTTTTGAGGATTATATTCTAATGTGTTATTAAGAGCATAAAAATACCTATTAAAATTTCTAAGTCGAGGGAACCGATGAAACAGTCCACTGGTTCCTCTACAGCCAGGTGGCACACTTGTGGTGTGGGTCGTCTAGGTAGCCAACTGATCGGTCCCTGAAATATTTCCCTTGTTTAATTCCAAGTATTTTGACTATCGTTTCCACTGTATTCAGCACTTTTACCATGTTCTCATATCTATGAAGAAATCCCATGGAAGGGGCTTGGAATTGGCAAGGAAACATATAGCCTCCTGCTTATCAGAGCTAGCAAGCATTCACAAATCATTGGAATTCCTTAGGTCTAATGTATTTGGATCTTGTCAAGATGATATTGAAGATAGAACTACGGCTTCTGGTTGTCAACCTGTTGGGTTTGATGCTAGTTTAAACAGTAGATTGTCAGCCCCTACTCCTCCACGTGCAATTAGAATTCTCTGCTGGAAAAAGGTGAGGATTTGGAGAAGTATAACTAATTCTCACTTTTTAATTTACTGTTGTTAATTTTGAAATACTCCTGTTCATCTTCTGCCAGGCTATTGAGTATTTTGAGAAGCTTCTTCATGATCTCGACATGATATGTTCCTTCTCTTTGGATCCATTGTTAGAAGGTATTTTACGCTTTGTGGTTCAATTCCAAAAACTCCAACCTGATTTGGTTGCAAGAGCTCATCTGCAGGTCAGCTCTCTTTCCTCCATTGTGACCCGATTTGCTTGCAGTTATCTTTTACTCTCCGAAATATGACTACTGTTTATCATATTCTTTTATCACTCTTAACTACTGTTAATACAACCTAATTTATCAGAATAATGGAATATTCTATTTCTAGATTTTTTTTTTTCTAGATGACTACCATTGCTTCTGTGGAAAAATTATTCCAAAGAGTGTGCATGATATGCTCTCTATCATCTTGTCCTTATTCTCTAAACTTATAATGTTGTCCGTAGTTCTCTTCAAGAGCATTTGATGGATTGCAAAAGCTCCACTTGCATATCCTTCTGGATCCCCTCACTGGATCATAGGGGCATTGGATGTTGGGGGAAAAATAGTGGTAGTTGCTTCTCCTGTGCCTCGCATTACTTTGTGTTTGTCATTGTACCTCTTTAGTGGTTCTTGCTAGCATCGTGACCTGAGTTTATGTTTCTTCACTGCTTAACGTTAATCTGCTTTTCACTAAGTGTTAGTCAACACTAGAGACTTTTATGCACTAGAAGTTTGACACATTGCATATGGGCTTTCAGGTTCTACTTAATGAGTAATGATTGACTATTTCAATGTTTACCCCAAAACTGTTTCTGTCGGAGACAAATCTTGTTTTCTAATGTAGCATTATCTTTTAATATTTACCACTCCGGCTTGGCTTTTGCCTCTTTAATGAATTTTATACCTATCAAAAAAATATTTACCGCTTTTACTATTTTCATATTCTGAGTTGGCATGCTAAAATGGATGAACAGCTTCTACTGGTTCAAGATGGGAAGCTTTATGGACGGGATCTTATCTTCGATGTGATCTCTAGAGCTGCAGCATTACCTGAAGTCACAAAGAACCATGAAATTCAGAAGAATGAATTTGTTGTGCAGCTAGGACAGGTGAAGCTCATTATTCTTTCTTAGGTACTTGTTTTGACAGTATTCCCTATTTAGATTTTTTTCATGACAGATTCTCAGATAATCCTAACCATTTGATTTATTCTATACTTTTGGACTATTCGCACATATGGTGGAAGGTCCAGTGAAAACTCTATTATCAGATTGTTATGTTCATCTAATTGGGTCAATTTTTAGCATAAGCATATCTCCTTGATGGGATGCTTCAAATGTTGGGACCATCCCCCAAAAATGTGTACTTGTACAGTAGCAGTTGAGGACTGCTTTGCGTACTCCCAGCCTGACCTGAGCATTTCTCTTTCATTGAGTTGGATCATCTAATTTCTTCCTATGTTGTTGTGTAAAGCAGCTGGTGATCAACTTGCTTAAAATTCTCTGCACAAATATTGCATGGCAAAGACGTAAGCTTGGAAAGATTTTACAAGATTGGAGTGTTACCTCTGTGCAGGTCTGTGTTGTACGCTGAATGTTCCAAATTTCATGCAACCTTTATTGCATTTTTTTGTTATTTATGTTTCACCTAGCATATGGCAAGGTTTAAAATCTCGGTTTTGTTCAGCGTTTTGGTAAACTGATGGAGAGACATTTGAAAAAAATATTTCATTACATCTCAATACTATTAATTACCATGTACATAACTGCTCATAGAATACAGGATAAACAATTTCTATAAATATCCTTATTCTTTGACACAGATGATACTTTCTTGGATGGACCAACCATAGTCCAAAATTTGCACCTCTCAAATATTATGAACCATTGGGTTTGGAAATACAGCTTTTGGATTCTTTGAAATATTTCATTGCAAACAGTCCAGTGAATTTGACTTTGGCATTAAAGTGTCATCTTGCAATATTTTATTCGAAATCCAAACTAAGCAACCAAAATTGACATTAAGGTTATTCTATGTTTTTGCCCTTTTACGAAGATAAAAAGTGTATCTATATTTATACTTTCAATTATATATTTTCAAAAGATTGCAATATTATGTTTTTGCCTTCGCATTTTTTGGTTGCTGTTGTATAGGTTTTTGGGGCCCCTCTCAGCCCCGCTTTAATATATATCTCTTTTACCGATGAAAAAAAGGAAAGATTGGGCATGTTTTATGGAGTAAAATAGACAATCGAGAAATATGTTCATAGAATGAGCATAGTCGGGATGAGGATTTTTAGATAGATGAGTGGAAAGATTGGGAAAGACAGTCATAACTGATGCATCTGAGAGAATCTTGGAGTAGCCCCAATAGTGATAAATAAAAAGGAGAGTCCATAGAGATGGTCTAGGCTGAAAGCTCTAAAAGGGGAAGGGAAAGGCCAAGATATGGCTCTAGATAAAATTGAATAGAACAACAAGATCATGTTGTTGACCTCAAATAGTTTGGATCGTTTCTAATTATAGATAATTGACGAATGTCAATGCTCTGTTGTTGTTGCTAAAATGTTTTGGTATGTTTCACTTTTATGAATTTTTGTTGCCTGGAATGGTCATAACTGTCTTTCTAATTTAGCCAAGAAATGCCAAGATAACCTCAAAGTCAGCCTAAGTAGCTCAACAAATACTACCATATGGCAAAAAGACCATTTTAGCAAAAAAAAATTGTAATTATATAAGCCTTTTGGGTTCTTTTATGCGTCTTCTTGTACGAGTAAGAAATATGCCTTTACCCAAAGAAGAGAATAAATATATGTCGTTTACCTCATTTCTTCATCTGGTCTTCTTCTCTCCTCAAGCAGCATGCAGTTGCTTGTGTCTCTTCCTCTCTTGTAGTCCTTGTGTACCTACCCTTGTATGTATACCCTTATATGTTGGTTTGGGACAAAAATGTTCCTTTTTATATAATAGGGAGAGAAATGATTGTACTCGAATACAACTCTCTCTCTCTCTCATTACGAGCTTCACAATACGCCTTCTCTATAAAAGTGAGTTTATTCACCTTAACAAAAAAATAAAATAAAAGTGAGGTTACTTTCTTGGAATTGAAGGGAAGCCTGTAATTCATCAACATGGCTGGAGGTCTCTTCAAGCATGTGAGCAAGCCTTTCTAGGTGTCGTTCTGCCTTAAGTCCTCATACCTCTTGTTTCTTCTCCAAAGAACTCTTCTTCTACCACCTCAAAATTATGAGACACATTTTCCAAGCACTCAATTAAGGGGTCATCGTAAAAGAAATTTTCCAAAGCATGAGAAGTCCTGCTAAATAAGATGCCTAGATATGGATACAGATACAGTCATTGGTATGGGAAACAGGGATACGATTCTTCATTTCTGGAATCTTACGGATATGAGTATCCCATCCTATATTTTGATACCATGCATTGATGTTTAGTTTTTATTAAGCTGTGTATAGTTTATAATATTTACGGCACATCAAATCTAATGAAACATTTTACATTACAAAGTTTATTACAAGAGATTTGTTACAATATATACGTTTGTTGATAAAATAGATAATGAAATTGTTAGAAGTCAAGAATATTAGCAATAGTACAATAGGAATTAAGAAAACTCAATTGTATAAGTATCCACACAGTATGTGGTACCCATATTGGTATCTTATTGTGTCGATACAGGTATGCTAGGCATGTTGAAGTATCCAAGTATCATCATAAGCTGCTAGGGTAAACAGCATATCAGATGAACACTTCAACCTTCTTGTGAAACCATCAAAATGAAAACCCAAACTGCACAAGATAACAAAAGTGGCCTCTGCATAGTTTATCATTTCTTTGTAGACTATAGCTTGGTCCATTAATTGACAGTGACGTCATCGTGACATCACCATCCGCAGTGAAACTAATTTCACAGCAGGTTTGGCTCTTGGAGGTCCAATTGGGCTGCCATGTGGCATCCCCAGTAATTGTAGCTAGATCAGTCCAGAGGTGACTATTCAAAGATCGTCTCGTGGCAATCCAAAAAAAGTCCTCTCAATTCAATAGAAGATAAAATCCTTATTAAATAAGGAACCATCCCTATAAACAAGGGAAAAAGTCATTCTACTCTAGGCTTGCCAAAGATGATGACTTTTTGAACTTCTCATTGGAGAGGATGACACCAATAAAGTAGAACTCTTCTTACTAGAGTTCCTACAAACCAATTACTTCAATCGTTGGCTGAAAGAGAGAAAGTTGTACTCTGGTATAACCTTCTCTCTCCCTTTTCTATAAACATAAGAGAGTACGTACTCAAGGCATATAAGAAAGGAGAAGAAATAAGAACTTGCATGCTTTCCGAGGAGAGAGCACATGAAGAACAGAAGGTAAGAAGTAACATCCCTTTATGAACAAATCTCTGCCAAGCACCACTAAGGGAGGGAGTTGGTATTAGATTCTGAAGGGTAGAGTAGGTTTCAGAGCATGGTGGGCATAGGCATTGGTGTAGGGCGCTGATGCTATCAGAGGGGGTTCAAACCAAGTTAGCAGATATGGAAGCAGAGTGTTCAGGTAGTCATGTGGGACGGAGTGAGCTATCCTAGGGTTCTCTTAAGCTCGTGTGCTTGTGGGATCGCGTAGAGTACTAAAGCATTGCTTGAGCTGACATAGTGCACATGTGGGTTTGATGGTTGGCTTCTACTCTTGGTACATCGCTTTAGTGTCCAGGAGTGCTATTCCTCTCTTGGTTGTCTCACATTAAGGCCCGAGGATGGCACTGTAGCCTTGGAGTCTTCATTGCTTGTAGGGAGCTGGAGTTAGGCTGGCCTTGGCACTGAGTGGGAGGTATTGCACATTGTTTGTGCAGTCAAGAGACAGATGCAACACACATGTAAATGCACCCAAAATGTACCGGACCACCGTAAAAAGGGAAAACAATGTAAACAAGCCCCAAGGGGCTTATACATTTGTAAAAGTCTTCTGAAGGTGCACACATCTATATAATGGATTAACTCCCTTTTATTTTTGCAAGATCTTTGTAATTCTTCTCTTCCTAGTCAAATGCAGTTCTCCCAAGTAAGAATGTAATTAACGGTCTGATGTCAATCAGATCAAAAGTGTGTTCCCACGAAATAGACAACCAGACTTCTTATCAGTCAGATCAGCAATCTGATTTGACCTATCCATCGAATTTGTCCTGTAAAGTAATGTTTTTAGTTTTCTTATCCATTTCCAAGTTATCCTAAGTTTATATGAAGACAAGTACTAGGCAAGTTAGTTTTTACATATCTTAAATACGAATGCATATTTTAAACTCATTATTATTATTTTTATGGGGCTTCTTTTTTATTCCTTTTTCACAGTTCAACTGTGTTTCATTCTATTCAGGGTTATTACCATCTATGACACTCTTAGCAAGATTTAATTGTTTGCATTTTATCTTTAGATTGATGTTAGCTGAGTAATTGTATAGTCTTTAATGGTAATAAAAGAAATGGAAAATGTCACCCGACAACTCACAGTTCATGCATTTGGTTGTCATAACTGGTGTTTCTCAGCTGGAGCTGGCTTTCAAGAGACAGTTTGGAGAGATGTCGAACATTTCAGCCAATGAGGTATGTTGCTCTAAGATCAATATTTCACAATGAAGAAATCTAAGATACGTGCTGGTAGACATTAAAGATGGTACAATGGAGGTGTAACGGTAGACAGAGCACACATGCGAGGTTTGTGGGTGGGACCAAGTGACCAACTATTTTGTCAGTCTCATAAGAGATTTCCTTGTACCTAAACCATCCTGACCGGGTGATTGTAAACATCTAATTTATCTCCTGTTGGGTGGTCAGTCAAAATATAATGACCACCCTGAAAAAGATCATAAAATGCGGTGATCATGATCATGCTATTGGATTGAATTTCGTGGCGTAGATAGATGGAACCCATCATGTGTCCTAACCCCCTGCATTTGCACCTCATGCACCAGTATGCCATTCATAGACTACCCTTATGGTGTACCCAAGTTTTCTTTTGCATTTTAACACCATACTTTACTCTGCAGAATAGGTCGCCTTGGTAACTTAGCTGTATATTTTACCACAATTAACTGATTCTGCAGAATATATGCATGAAACTGTCAAAACATCTCCTTATTTGGGCAGAGGAACAAACATACTGGATTGCTTCCCGATTCCTCGTGTTGGGATTTGAGCTGGAGCTCTATTCTCCCAGTGAATACTGCATGGTATACTGGTATATGTATGTTGTCTTGATCAAGCTCACAGAGAAAGCACAACTCAAGATGGTGACAAGTAGTGACACTGGTAAGTATGCTGTTCCATGTGTTATTAGTCTGACTTGTTATGTTTATGTATAAGGTCTACACCAGTGATATAGCCTATGATACCCAGATACCTGTACTAGTGCCTTGTACCAGTGTCGTGTTGTGTCGACACCGGACACGATACCGACATGTATCCCCACGTATCCTTCATGAAATGTTGAAAAAAATTAAAAAAAACGAAAAATTTTGAACTACAAAATTGGATACTTGTATCCGTATCCGTGTCCCTGATTTTGGAAAATGTTGAGTTGTATCCCCACTTCCCGTATCCATGTCCGTATCTGGGCATCATAAGATATAGCTGTACCAATGACATGCAAGAGTGTTGGACCTACCAGTGATGGTGGTTGCCACCTCAGGGATCTCCTGTACTAAAGAGGGAAAGAAAAGACCCAATGGGATTATTGTGACCACCTGATCCATCAGTCTTTTTTTTGGGTGAAAGAGATCTATCTCCTAGGAGGGACCAATCAAATACTGGTCCATTTCTCATTAGTCCATGATTTCTGCTCCCTTTTAATGGGGATGTAAGATTTCCCTTGTCTATTTACCCATTATCAAATGCCTGATCTTGGTACAGTTTGTGTATTCTTTCTCAAGTCTGCATGGGGAAAACATCTCGATAGGAAATATCTTCACTTGGCTTGCATGAGATGTATTATATATCATTGATCTCTGTCGTTGATCAGCTAAACAGAAGGGGAAGAAGAAAAGGGATCTCTCAAAGGATGTCACTAGGGATTCTCAGATCCCACCCTCAATCTTGTTGCTTCAGTGCTATATATGTCTCTCTGAAGGACTCACAATGGTAAATGTGCTTGTTCTACGTGAAGTTCAATTTCTGTAGCTCGTCTTTAAACATTTCAGGAATACTTAAATTGGGATGTGAGGATGAGAATAATATTTCAGTCTTTCCTCCCTGCCTCTGCCGATGCTTGGTCCCCATCATTGATGAATCTCAGAAAGGAGATCCTGTAAGTCAAAAATGGCCTGATTGTATACTTATTTTGCATGGACCATCCACATATTCTTTCCTGTATGTGTCCAGTGTGTATGGCGCAGAGGCAAGGAAAACAGCTTCTTCTCATCCTCCATCCTGACGTGAGGGTTCCCCTTCACACCTGTCACAACTCAATTGATTTGTTAACTACTTCTATCCCTCCAGTTGCTAGCTGCTTTGAAGAACGAACGTAATGTCTTCCAAAGTCCGGGCATTTTTAATACTGAGCAAGAGGTATATGTACTGTTTTTTTTCGTTCTTCTTCTAAATATTAATTTATACTTCAATATTCTCGTGATGGGTAGGGTAAAAACAGTACAACAGAGCCAAGCGGACTTTTTCAATTGCTTGCTGGCTGCTTGAGCCAAAAGTTATATGGCCAGGTCATGGCATTTTTTTATGATACAACCAACTTTATTTTATGCATTTCCTTAATCTAACTATTTTTGTTTACGGTATTTAAATACTCTATGTAAAGTTCATGACTCAACCAAGCCATTACATCGCCTTCATTGCATCAAGCTTTTATAGCGTGGTTGAGTTATACAACATCAGTGGTTTTCTCATCAAAGTCGTCTTATTGTCTTCCCAGAGATTCATTCAGCACTTTGAGCTTCTACAGAGAGCTCATGTTCCAGATAACATTTCGTACCAGTTGTACAAGGAATCTACGTTCCATGCCCGCTTCTCTGTGAGTTTTGTGGCATTTAATGCAATTTTTCTTCCTTTCTTGGCCATTGCATATGAATCCTAACCAGGAAATTCTGTGTATTTCTTTTTCATGTCCAGACCCTAGTTAAATACAATTACTTTCGAGATGCTCAGAGGATTGCGAAGGAGCTCAGGAGTAGTTTCTCCAGTGATCCGGATAGACTGGCTGAGCTTCGACAGATAGAACAGGTCGCTGAGCACAACCGGGTCGCCCTCAATGTCATTTGCCACGCTGGGGCCAACGACTCGTCCCTTAAGGTTTCGTTTGAGTTCAGCCACCATCCTTGCTTTGCCATTGCTGTTGTTAAGAGATCTTAAAAATTATCTCAATGGCGTCCAATTTTGAAAGTCTAAATAGGCCTGTCGAGGCATTTGAGTTGTGCCACCTGGCACTTGTAACATTAAAAAAAAAAAAATTGGTTGAATTCTTTTTCATTATTAGTTAATTTAAAATTGGAGGTGAATGTGGGGAAAGAGTACAAAGGATAATTTTTGATGTATACTGAAATCATTAGTAAGTAATTATAATTTCCCCACAAAAACAAGGAAATAATAAGTGCAGAATTATTTATTGTAAGTTATTAAATTAAAAATTATTAATTGAAATATATTATTATTAATATTAGAAGGAAATTAAAAGATTTAATTTTTCATGGCAACTGGGTTAAAAGAAATTTTTCAGTCCTTTTTTTTTAATTGTCTTTCATCATAATAACTGAATAAGAATCGAGGGAATTGCTATTTGCAGAGCCTTGTGCTTCCTTCAGAGCTAACATTATCCTGACTACCGTTTCACAAGATACAGGTGGGAGCAAACTCCGACCGTCGATGATTGGGGAGGAGATCAAGGCCCCATCTTACAGAGGAGCTCAAGCACAACTCTCTTTTCTTCAAATCAACTCAAAAACTCTTCTCAACATGAGGGTAGAGCCTTAAAACCTAAGATCAATGCTAGCCATAGCCATTGATCTTCTCCAAAAATATCATAACCAAACACCCTTTATCATCATAATCATCGAACTATGATAGGTGGTAGGCTCAGACTCTTCTGACTCCAGTAGAACACATTGGCTTACATTTCTAGCAGTTGGACATTGGCTGTGGCAACATCTTCTACAGATGGAATCAGAGAGTATTGCATACTTTGCGTGGGCTGGTCTCAGTCTATGGGATGGGTCACTTGCGCCTAAAGCAAATACACTTTAGTAGGCCTTGCTTAAAACATTTTAGGCCCAAACTTCACTTTTTTCAACCGTTTTGCAACAAACCCTTGGGTTATGATTGGAATTCGGCCGGAGATTGTTCAACAGTGGTGATGAAGCCTTCAAGTTCGTTCTAAATAGCTGGATACGACGAATCTTCGGCAGTCAAACCACCATTGTTTTCATGGAAAAACAATGGCTGTGTTTTCTCTTACAACCCTCCTTTTTCTCCCTTTTTTTCAACTAAAAGTACTTTTAAGTGGCATTTTAATGACAATTTTGGCACTGATTTTCCCGCCGTGTTTCAGGCTCCTTAAGCCATGCGAGTCAGTTATTGGATGTGCTGCACTAGGGCTACCAAACCGAGTGTTTGATGGCGAGTTTCCAAGTCTTTTCCAGCATTGTTGCTATGCCTGTAGCATGGCACAACCATGGAAAGGATGGGGGAGCAAAGCCTCACCACTGGTTTAATGTCCTTGGACAATTCCAGCCAAATAATCTAGCAACACAAACATTGATCAATACTAGCAGTGGTAAATCAATGTCGGTGAACCCAATGATGACACAATCATTGACAGAGGTTGACGATGGATGAAGCACTCCCCGAAGGATGCACTCAAGATCGACCCTTTCAGGTTGATCGCCAAGGCGGTTTCAGAATCGAAACACGCTCTGATATCACTTAATGTGATATAAACTCTCAGTTCACAAGATTCAGGTAGGATCAAGCTTTGACCGCCAATGATAGGGGAGGAAGGCAAGCCCTCAACTCACAAAGGAGAAGTTCAACTCTTCTCTAATCTTCAAAATCAACTCCCATTCCTGACAACATAAGGGCTTTTATAATAAAACCCTAAACTTAATATCAATGCTAGCCATTGATCTTCCCTTAAAAGATCATAACCAAGCATCATTATCATCATCTACCCCTTCTCCCAAATGTTTCGAATGAATCATAGTTCACCATTTTACTCTGTTTTAAACTATCTTCTGTTAAAGCATAGGTCTTCATAATTTTTCTTAGTACCTCCATTTATCAATTCCGGTCTTCCTTTCGCTCTTTTAAGGCCTTCAACTTACACTAAAGTGCTCATTCTCACTAGTGTCACCGTTGGTCTTGCCCAAACCATTTCAATGGACTTCTCTTATTTTATCTTATTGGGGTTGTTCATAAGTTTCCTCGAATATGCTCAACTCTGATTTTGTCTTTCCTACTTTTTCCGCTCAAACAACTTACCTAAATTACAAAAATGCTCTTACACAAACAAGAAAATATTCAAAACATGACATTTCTATTAGTCGACATCATTTATGCCTTATCCCAAATGTTTGGGGTTCGCAACATGAATTTTATCTTGACATTTGACTTGTTTAGAGCTATGTATTCTATCAAAGCATATATATTTTCATCTTTCTTTACTACCACCATCCATGTCATATTTTGGCCTTCTTCTCTCCGTTTTAAGGCCTTCAACTTGCTCAAAGTGCTCCTTCTCATTAGTATCATCGTTGGTTTTCGATGCACATGCCCAAATCATTTCTGTGTGCCTAAATCATTTCAATGGACTTTTTCTTATTTAATCTCTTCGTCCATAACCAAGACTCTCTCGTCTTCACTCTTAATACATCTAACTCGATCAATGTCTCTAGTTTCCCTTTCGCTTATTTTTACAAGTTTATAAATATCTTTTCACTCTCTCTAGTGCTTAACCTATTATATAAGTCATATACGGCTTTGGTTTTGCCTTTTGCCTAACATACTACTTTCTTCCCTTTATTTTTAACATTTTCAATATTTTTCGAAGTTTTTTCTCATTCGCCAACTCTTATAACATTATATTTTCTTTTTAATTGCTTTCTGGACTTTCTCACTCCATCATAAGTTTCTTTTTGTGAGAGTTTTTTTCCTTCAGATTCTTCGAGAACTTCTTTTGCTACTCTTTTAATAAAACTAGTCATTTTTATCCACATCACCGTCGTTTTTGCATCTAATTTTTTTTTCCTCCTCTATCAATTTATTTCTAAAAGACACTACTTATCTCCCTTTTTTTTTTCATCCTCTAATTTTTTGGCCTTCTATTCCATCTTTTAATGTAAACATCTGTAACCATTACTCTATGTTGCATAGTCAAACTATTTCTTAAGATGACTTCACCGTCTTTGAATATCGCAAGATATCTCCTTTTATGAAAAAAAAAATTTGACTTCTCTTTGATCCATTCTTAAAAGTTATTAGATGTTCATCCTTCTTCCTAAAGTACATATTTGCAAATATTAGATTGTACGGCATGAGAAACTCAAGAATTCTAACCCCCATCTCATTCCTTTCTCCAAACTCTTGTCGTCCATGTACTCTTATATCATCTATTGTCTTTTTCTACATGCTCATTCAAGTATCCTCCTATAAATCTCTCTCTCCATTGTGAGGTTTTTTTTAACCAATTCATCAATCTTTTTCTAAAATTATCTCTTAATATTCTCATCTATGCCTAATAATATGAACTATCTCTTCTTCTAAGACTAATTTAATTGACAACACGCCTATCGTTTACCCTTTCAACACTTACAACATTATTTATCAAGTCTTTTGTTGGAATTTGTAAATATTTTGCATGTCGAAAAATGACAATTAAAATAATTAATTCATTAAAATGAATCTAGCTTAAAGGTGCGTTATACGCTTCTTGAAAATAGTCGAAGCCTCTCGAAACGTGCAAAGGATGTGGCTACGCTATCTCAATATTCAACTAAGCGTGGACTCATTCTAATCTATAATATTACTTGCATTGTACCCAAGAGATGAGGTACTTAACCTCCTTTAACGAATGCCCAATAATTTTGAAATTTTCAAATAACAAGAGAAAATAAATTGGTGAATTTTCTTTAAGTATTCAACTCAAATGAGTCCAGATTTACTACCTTAATAGAGTTTGTACTCCACACAAATTAGTACATCCACAATCATCTTCTTCAAAAACAGTTAAGAGCCCATTTGGCAACACAGTGGAAGCAAAAAATAACTTCTAAATTAAGTTGTTGATTTTAAAAGTTACTATCTAAAATCAAAAATATGTTTGGTATTACACTGATTGATAAGTCAAAAGGTCAAAAAGTTATTTTTACATGAATTAAGTCACAAAGTCATTTTCTTACAATTTTATATACGTATCATATTAAAAAACTATACCTATTTGATAAAAATGAAGACATCTAATCTTTTTAAATGTGTGGGAATGCTAGACGTTTGGTAATTTCCCTTCCGACCAGGATGAAAGATCACATTGAAGCGGCTAATCCCATGCATATTGTATGTACATTTGGTGACACAAATTGCATAGTATCATAAATAGCTATTCCGGGCATTACCCATCCGCCGAGAGAGTTTATGAACAAATACAGATCCTTGGTATATATCATCCTCTATACTGAGATATACCATGAGACTAATAAGTTGATTTGAGATCTCAGTATCAACCTCTTGGCCTAAAAAAAGTAAGCTTTCTCGATGAAGTCGGTTGATTAAGACAAAATTGTATCCCTTAGGAACCCGTACACGGGCCTTTCTCATTATAAAACAAAATGTCAAAATATTACAAGGACAAAAAATGTTGAAGGAGGGATTGAGCCTTTTGTGCCATTTTTACTTTGAGCCTCATTTTTCCTTTTCCTTATACCCTTGTCCTAAGCTATGTTTCATCCTACAAGGAAAGCCGTCTCTAGATCCCTAAAGAAATGAAAACTTTGAGCGAAGGCGCGCATGTGAGGAGGTCCTATTGAATTTTTTTGATTTAGACAATGAATAATGAACAAAAGACTACTCTATCAGGTAGAAACATGAGGGAAATTCCTACAAGGGGCAATTATAAAGTCTCAATTTCATACAAGGAATAGTTTTAGAATTCTTTTAGCCTTGCATGCACAAACAAGTAGTGAAAAGAGTTGGCAAAATCGAAGTAGGCTAATCTAAGTATAAAGAAAATGCTAATTAAGATCAACTAAGGCGATTTTGACAAACTTGGGAGAGGTCCAAGGATTCAAATCTTTTTGATAATGGCAATTTGACAGTCGGATCTAGATCAGTAGTGGCTCTAATCATCTTTAAATTCATTTACTTTGAGATTAAATCACCACCATTATTTTATCATTTGTTTTCAAAAACTAGAACAAGTTTTTAAAATAGAAGGATTTGCAGCTCTTGGGTAAGAGCCTGAACTGCGACCAATGCTCCCAAATACAAAAACCTAAACTATGGAGCAATGCCCCAATAAGAGCCTGTACTACGAACAACTCCTGGCCTGCATGAGTCTAAATTGCAAAGGCATGCAAAATTTTTTTTTTTTCAAATGCACATGCATCGCATGCTTTATCCATGACCCCGCCCAGTGGTGGAGCCAGTGGGGCGAGGGTGGGCAACTCAACTTTAAATGTTTATAAGGAAATTTTTTATTTTGGGTCGCTCTACAAGCGCCCACCTCGTTTAGCTAGGCACCCACATCCAAGACAATCTCTCTCTCTAAGGAAATTTTTTATTTTGGGTCGCTCTACAAGTGCCCACCTCATTTAGCTAGGCACCCACATCCAAGACAATCTCTCTCTCTCTCTCTCTCTCTCTCTCTCTCTCTCTCTCTCTCTCTGTGCTGCACTGTTGTGGGGGCTGTGTAGCCCACGGAAGTGCACACCATGGGGGCTAGAATTTTGGTCCACGTGAGGTGCCAAGCTGAAAGACGTGGGCGCCGGTAGAGCGACCCTTTTATTTTTCCAAAGTACCCTTAAGCTCACTTTAGAAAAGTACCCTTTTGCACACCCTAGAGCAAAATGTGTACAATTTTGCCCACCCTTGAACAAAATCCTGGCTCCACCACTGATCCTGCCAAACTAATATCCATGACCCTACCAAGAGCAGAACCAACGAACTCGTAAAGGAGGGAGACTAATCAAGAAGCGAAAAGTATGATCTTCATCCAAATCCAAACCTTATAACCTCGACTCGCATAATTCTAGCTTACAAAGGAAACATAGTTTTCGATGAATGGCTTTTTTCATCAACTTCAAGAATATCCGAAGACTAGGAATGCTTGGAAAGAAAAGAAGTCAGCATAAGAAGGTTAGAAAAATACTTGAAGAAGATAAGGACTGCTTTGAAGAATCCTATCTCTGCAAAACATATCTATGCAATTGAATAGTTAGCCCTTCAAAATGTCCTTTTAAACCTAGTATAAATTAAAAACACGTTTTTCAATGAATATTCAACGGTGGATACAATGTTTGCATACTTCTGAGTCTACAAACGTATGCAGATTTGAACAAAATTTGTACAAAGCACCCCTCGAAACTTTGAAAAAATCACCAACTAAGCTGACTGTAAGAGGTGGGCCAAACCATGGTTCAGTGGGCCCGAAAGAGTGCTTCGCGTGCCATTTTGGGAGGGGAAAATTTTTGCACTCAAATTTTAGAGAAAACAGTCAAATCCAACGGAGAGTAAACCTTCGCTGACTGCAGCCAATATGAGCCACGTGGCACATTCTTAAGAAGACACCAACCGTATGGATGTTTGGACCTACAGACCAAAACTAAACCTGATCGGTGATTTCTAAGCGTCGGATTGAAGTTATTTTCATGGGTTGATTTTAACCGTGGGAATTTGAGCATTATTGGGTACAGTCGGTGGCGACACTGACAGCAGGTGTCATCCAAGGTTTACTCAACCCCAACGGAAAAATCTATGATACCGAATTTTGATTCAGAAGTCCCTCAATTTGCCACATAGTAGATTATTTCGGGCCCACTGCCTCCATGAATGTTTGGCCCACATCTTGATGTACCCACACACAAAAAATCAGTGTGATTAGTGATTCCTAGCCATTGGATTTGAGCACTTTTTCATCATGGGCTGGGAACCAACTCATAGGCCTGTTCATAAAGCCCATGATAAAAAAATGCTCAAATCCTAGGGCTAGAAATCATCAATCACGCTGATTTTTGGTGTGTAGGTCTATCATAGTGTGGGCCAGACATTCAAGTGGCAAGTGAGCCCGCATGAGTCTATTATGTTGCAATTTTAGGGACTTCTACATCAAAATTTTGATACAGAAGGCTGCATCAAAGAACAGCCCAAATCCAACTGTTCCGTTCTCCTTGTCCGAAATGAAAGAAAGTACAAAAAAAAAAAAGTCAAAACGGAGACAAATCGGGTACGTCTAAATGTTATCGAATGACGTACGTCACATTTTAACAGGTCCACTGAGTAAACAAGTGCGTACGCCAACTGGTCCCCAGCGGGGATGCGGGCCCCAACATCTCCATCCTCGAAAGTGAACCACGACCGAACCACATGATAAACTAAGCAACAAGAACACCAACGCAGGAAAGCTGCATTTACAAATATACCCTTCAATTTTCCTATAATGACAAAAATGTGTCCATCATCCCTCTTTTTTTAATTTTTTTTCTTGACAGTTTTGAATTAATTAACCTCAATAAATAAATAAAAACGAATAAACGGCCCTTATCGACAAGTCGAGAAACAACGAGTCCCGTTTAAGTGACTCATTCTGGTTCAGTCACACATCTTAGAGACCATTGACTATATGGATATTTGGCCCATCCCCAGGTGGGACCTACAGATCAAAATTAGCCCGATTAACCCGTGAAAAACAGTAAAATCAAACAGATAGAAATCGCCGATCAGGCTGATTTTTGGTCTGCAGCTCCACCTAGGGATGAGTCAAACATCCATATGGTCAGTAGTCTCAGAGTGTGCCACGTGGCTCATACGGATATTTGTGACCGAAATCCGACTCCAATGAGTCCAGATTCTATAGAATTTTGTGACTTCAAATTATTTAGCTTTTTTATTTCTGCCTTTGTCTTTTATTTTTAATTTTTGAAATTTAAAACGCTATGTTAACCGGAAAAATGCTGAAGGGCATGATCGTCTTTTTCGTAAAATAGACTGGAACCATCACGTGGTGTAAATGCGACCATAGCTGGCAGTTGTCTACTGGTTGCACGTGGCACCTGGTTGTGAAGATTTGGATTCTTACAAAAAAATGCCCCTGGATCTAGAATATATTACAGTTGAGGAAACTTAAATTATCGAATTAATAAATCATCTTTGTTTACCAGCTAATAATGGGGGTGTTTGGTTGCAAGAGTAGTTATATTCGAGAATGAGTTATTGGGGTGCAGTCTCCAGCCTTTTCTTGGAGAAAAAATTGGGGTCATGGCCGGGGTTGGTCGGATTTAGGTAGATCCATGTCTGGATCTGACTTGGGTCCATAACACATGATACCGAACCCGAATGATGATTCGCTGCGAAGATCCAAATCTAACATAGATATATACGTTGGATCTGATTTGATCCAAGATCTAATTCTGGTTCGAATCAGTCTAGAGCTATACCCATTTCTTAGATCCGGTTCTTACACCCGGTGGTGGAGCCCACATGGAGATCATGTTGGACAATCCAACCGCACAATGAGTTTCTCATACTATTGTCACCCTCCTCACAAAAAATCAGGTCATTTGAACATTCCTAGCCACATTAAAATCGACTTTAATATGAAAAATCCAGACCACCCAACTGGACGGTGGATTTCAGCCACTTACAACCGATTTTGGTAAATGCTTTGTCGGGGAGTGCCACGGGCACAAGCCACCCACTAGTTTCAATATAAGATCCAAAATTGGCTCAGACTTGAGTCGAATGGGGAAATAGGATTTAAGTTGTCGAACCCAAACATTTGAGATTAGGCATAGATGATGATAATTATCCAAAATTGGCTCAGATGAGGTTACAGAGGATCATATCCAACCCATTTAGTGTGGATCTTATCTAATGGACCCAAACTCGCGAATACAATACAAGATCGGATTGACACCTATATAAAACCCATCTTGAGCCAAACAAGAAAATAGTTGTTATACCGGGAGTCGTGGCAAGGCCGGCTCAATCATAAGGCGAGTAAGGTGGACACCTTAGGCCCCCAAATAATTGAAGGCCCCAAAATTTTTGAGTTCATATATATCAACCAATGACTACCCGCCATGTGTTTTGGAAAAAAAATGTCTCCTCTCCAAAGATGGCCCATTTAGAGTTTTCACCTTAGGCCCCAACTTGTGTGGAGACGGCCCTAATGAGTGGTTAAGACCATAGTTAGTAAATTCTTAAATTATTCTACAAATTATTAAAAAAAAATGAAATTCGCCCCTTTTTAACATGCTCGAATCATTCTCTAATAATTCGTGAACTTTTTTGAATTGTTCTAAAATTATTCAGTTTTGGAGATGAAAATTCATTTTATAAGACAAAAGTTGTCAATATTTTACTTTTGGGTCGGGCTTCAGTTACCGCCCTAAAATGATAGGCTCCGGTTAGAGGAAACAATATGAGCCACATGGCATACTCTTAGAGGACTATGACCTTATGGATGTTTGGCCAATCCCTAGGTGGACCTAAAAACCAAAAATCATCCTGATTAGTGATTTCTAGACGTTGGATCTTTGTACCTCAAATACTGCTCAAATTTCTACACTTGAGATCAACCCATGAAAATAAATCCAATCCAACACCTATGATCATCTCACCATAGAGATCATCCTCACCAAAAATCAGCCATTGATTCATATCCTATGTGGGTCCGCCAAATGGTTGTCCCCCGGATCCCGACCCTCGAGTCAAACAAGAAAATAGTTGTTATGCCACATGAATCAATCTGTGTAGTATGGCTTTGGCACCATAAAGAATTGTCGGCTATTATATTTTTTTGGGTTAGGGTAGAACGTCATCCATATCATGGTTCAAAATAAGGCCATTTAACGGCCATTAAAATAGTAATGCCCCAAGCCTGTTACGTTAAAAACAGTTTTGACACTTAGAAAATAACGGCGGTTAACGGCCATTATTTTCTAAAAAGTTTGCGGAAAAAAAGTCCGTTATTAATGTTATTTTTCATTAAATTCTGTTATTTTCGTTCAATGCCATTTTTTCCGATTAAATTCGTTAAAATCCATTAAATTCAGTTAAATTCCACTTTTTTTCATTTTTGCCCCATCCATTACAATTCGTTTTAACGGTAACGCCCCCATCTATTACCATTAAAACGGCCTCTTTTAAACCTTGATCCATATGTTCAAGCCATTGATGTTTTGTAAAAAGTAAAAAGATGTAACAAGGTATATCTGAAACTTTTTCAAATGTGGAAGTAAGATTTTTGTTACTCACCCCCGTCATCTGGGCCCACTTACCGCATGGATGTTTATCCCACCCCTTGGTGGATATACAAACAAAAAATTACCTTGATTGGTAATCTCTAGCCATTAGATTTTAGTACTTTTTAAGGCGTGTTTATAACTGCTTAATTCAACCATTTTTTTTGAGTACTAAAACCAATGGCTAAAAATCATCAAACAAGCTGACTTTTTGTATGAATATCTAGTAAGGGTGGACTAAACATCCATGCGGTTAGTGGGCCCAGATGGCAGCCGTGAGTAACAAAACTGCGCTTCCACATTTGAAAAAAATCTCATGTATACCTTGTTACATCACAACCCTTTTAGAAATTTACATTGTGTTCATCGAGATTCCAACTGCAATTTTTTAAAGAATATTAATGGTTTATAAATATATGGAACAGGTTCTGAGGACTGATATTTTTACTCGTGCTCTCGACTATGGATTTAACGAATCCAATTGTGATTGACAGTGCTAGGTTGGCATTCACTTTACCAAAACTCAACCACCATTAGATTTTGTGAAATACACGGCTGAGAGCACAAGTAAAAATATGAGTCAGAAAAATTTGTACCTACGGATTCTAGCCCTATACGTATTAGTGTCGTCCTAAATGGATTATTGTGTAATGTGTAAAGCAAGTGGCAAGAGTACTAACCATCTTCTTGTGCATTGCGAGTTTGCTAGACAGGTTTGGTTGTTTTTCCTATCTCACATAGGCATTAAGTGGGTTTCTTCAGAAAAGGTAGAGGCGTCTTGGAATCTTGGCATTAAGTGGGTACTATAGAAGTTGGTACCGTTTGCAGTTATCTGGGGGATATGGTTGGAGAGAAATAAGAGAACATTTGAAGATAAAGAGAGTTGATTCCATGAAGTTAGACTAAACATTAAGGCCTTCTTATTTCGGTGGAGGAGCATTAGTCTTGAGACTAGGGGGATCATTTTTAGTGACATGGTCTTTAGAATTGACCAAATTTTGTTTTTGTGTCTTGCTCTTTCTGTAGAATCTTTCTGGATTTCCTCGAGATCTTCTCGATCTCCTCTTCCATTAATATATTTCTGGACTTATCAAAAAAAATGCTCTTAATAAGGTATGAGGAATGCTAACAAGTAATCCCTTAATGAGAAATTTTTGAAGCAGCGGAAGGGGGGATCATGTGCCCAATGATATTGCACCAGGTACACCTGGGGTAAAATGCGCAGTATTAGTGCCCTACACTTACGTGTACCTGGCGCAATATCATTCGCGTATGATCACCACTTCTAAATTTCTGCCTCTTCAAAAATTTTCTCATCCCTTAATGGAGTTGCACAGATACAACCATCTGCGCATTATTTGGGGTCCAAAGATGGGAAAAATTGAAATCATTAATCATGTTGATTTTTGGTACGTAGGTCCACCTAGAGATGTCCCAAACATCCATACGGTCAGTGGTGCCTAATAATGTGCCACGTGGCTTATAATGTGGTCCGTCATCAAATTCCTCCTAAAATATGTGCTTAGCCTGACCTGGGTCGCAACTTTTAGTAAAGTTACATCGAAATGCGAATTTTAAGCTCAAAAAAGTGTAATCGTGCATGCCCAACTTTTTTTTAGGAAAAATATAGTGCATAGCACACCTTAGTGGAAAAATCTATTATACAGACTTTTGTATCAAAATTTTGATGCCTCTTTCAGGCCCACTGCCCCCTGAATGATTGGCCCATATTTGGTGGACCCACACACAAAAAATCAGTGTGATTAGTGATCCCTAGCCATTGGATTTGAGCACTTTTTCATCATGGGCTTGATTTGATACAAAACTCTGCATCAAAGAACAGCCCACCTTAGTTGTATGAAGAAGAGAGTAAACCTTCAAAGACACTGCAGTCAGCGATACTGCAGGCAATATAAGCCACGTGGCACATTATTAAGATGACACTAACTGTATGGATATTTGGCCAATCATCAGGTGGACCTACAAACCAAAAATCAGCCTGATTAATGATTTCAAACCATTTGATCTTTGTGCCCAAATAATGTTCCATAATGCTCAAATTCCTACGGTTAAAATCAACCCACTATAATAACTTGAATCCAACGCTTAGAAATCACTGATCAGGCTGATTTTTGGTTTGTAGGTCCACCTAGTGATTGGCCAAATATCCATACGGTTAGTGTACTCTTAAGAATGCGCCACCTGGCTCATATTGGCTGCAGTAAACGGCGTCGGTGACGGCATGTGTCCGCTGAGGTTTACTCTGAAGAAGAGGAACAATCATGTCAGGGTAGGTGTGTGGGCAAAATCGTTTACACCTGGGCCTCACCATTGATTAAACGATCTTAACCACTAGATGTGAATACTCGGGGAGATCGTCTCGGTGGGGCCCTCTGAATGGTAGCGAACTTATGACATGGGATTGGTGGAGTAAAACTTCTATCACAACAAAATGTAAATCACACAATCACAAGCCAATGAGTTCTCAGCACGTACACAAGTGTTTTGCAACGTACCCATTTGCTTCTTTCTTGGAGGTGTACGTGCCGAGAACTCATTGGCTGTGATTGTGTGATTTGCAACTTTGTTGTGACTGAAGTTTTACTCGGATTGGTGGTATATTACCATTATAGCCATAAAAAAATCTATCACAATAATTGATATCTGACCTCCAAGTAGGACCCAACCCAAGTGAATGATGTGTCTGAACACCCTTGCATGTGCACCACGTGTCTATACTCATAAATGCACATAGGAGGAATATTTTTTTTTCAAAATAAGGAATGGTACTTTTGTAATATATATTGAAATCAAGGTTATTTGAATACAGCAATTCAAAATCGGTGTGTTTAACTGTGTTTTAGCTGGCATCTGCCTTAGTTTTTTTTGTGCCGAAACCACTGCGGGACCCTCCTCTCTCTTTTGTTCTAGAAGTAATTTAGTGCTGAGATAATGATAAGGTGGTTCAGTTACAATGTAACATAATATCAAGTCCTCAAGATCAATCTTAATGACATTCCGAAGGAGATCCAATGGCTCGTATTGAGGTAACATAAGATTAGATTACTACCGGCTTCTGCCAACTGGAGGGGTTTAGAGTTGACCATGGTTAAGTTACAGCGCGCGAGAGACAGACCGAGAGACAAGGAAAATTGAAAAATCGAAGAAAAAAATATTTTACGACGCCGACGACCAACCAAACCAAACTCATTTCTTCAGCTTTTGCGGTCTGGGACCAGACCGACGCCTCTGCTCTTCTCTTCTTCTTCTTCTTCTTCTTCTTCTTCTTCTCTCTCTCTCTCTCTCTCTTTCTCGATTCAGAATCTCAGATTCAGGTGAGTTTGAGCTTCTCTCTATCTCTTTCTCTCAATTCTTTGATTCTCTTTCGTTTCTTAATTCCAATGACTGTGAATGGAGCCTTTGCAATTCCTCCAAGCAATGCAGAGTAGCTTAGATTTCTTGTTTTTATGTTTTTTAGGTTAGATCTTAGATGGCGACTTCATGTTGTCTCTGCTTTGTTTCTGTTTATTTTCTTGTTGAAATTGTACATATTTTCTTTTGATTTTTTTTTTTTTTGTCTATTTCTCGCTCAATTTTCTGTTGATTCAGTGTTTTTTTTTTGCTGTAAATGGTTATTTTGAGAGAGAAAGATTTTTAAAATTTAGTTTTGCTGGTTGAAATTCATGGATTGATTGTCGATCGCAAGGTTTCTAATTGCCTTTCGATTTGTATTAGATGGTGAATCGGAACTGATATCTATGTATTCTTCTCTGATTCGGTTTGTCTCGATTCCGCATGAATTTCTAGGTTTTTACTTTATTTTTAGGTGAAATGTAGTATGGGCAGTCACTGCAGACTTCATACTCTGTAAAGACTGGGTTTTCTTGTCACGTGGGACACTGGCATGGAAAATATGGACGGTTCATCTTATAGAAGAGGATCTGGCTTGGCCACGTTTGCAGCACTCTTGTGCAAAGTCACACCAATACCCTATCATGTATTGCACTTCTCCCCTATGTTTTACAGCCCTTTAATTATTAATTTTTCTAATAGGAAAGACAACGAAAAAACCTTCTTTATTTTGCAACATGATGGAGAGCAATTGGGCTGAAACTAGCTAGATGGAGAGTCGGTGAGCTGGTCCACATGGACTCTGTCTGCCACGTGTGTAGACCCTGTCTTTACAGGGATTGAAGTATGTTGTGTCTGCCCAGAGTATTGCGCATCTTATTTTGTCACAGTTATTAAGAAATTTCCATACTTGTTTTCCCATTACTGATGTGCAAGTACTAAATTTTGGTTCCATGCGTTGTATCAAGCCTGTTTCTTGGATTAGGTGAGTTATAGATTCTGAAATATTAGAATAAATGTAAATTTATTGATGTTGTTCCAATAGAAATTCGAGGTGATTAAGGGCGTGTTTGATTGCACAGAAAATTTTCCCAAGAAAATACATCTTGGAAATGACTTAAATGGCTGATTGATTGCAACTGAGAACACCTATTTCAATCATGCGAGACAATAAAGGCGTATTTTCAGGTGGCAATGAATTCTCACCTATCTGGATGGGAAATGAATTCCGGACTTAGTAGGGAAAATTATCCAGATTTAAATGGCTTGGTAGGGAAAATTATACAGATTTAAAATGGCTATCTACCAATGGACAGTTGTGTTCTCCCAAGGAAAATGCAATTTTCCCACTTGGCAATCAAACATGCCCTAAGTGTCTGATTTCACCAGCCTATCTGCTCAAGTTTTTACTTACTTTTTAATTATGTCTTATTTTCTCTACTCTGAATGGAGATTTGTCAATGGTACTAACATAGCATACTGTTTCTTTGTAGAATTTCATAATTGGGAGAGAGAATGTCTGTAGGGGGTACACAGAAGAGCTTGAGGAAAGCTTTGGGAGCCATCAAGGACTCCACCACAGTTGGATTAGCTAAAGTTAATAGCGATTACAAGGTGGTAGAATTTTGAATTTTTCATGAGGATTCTTTAAAACTTGGATGTTTCTGAACTTTTTGGAGAGTATTGGGTTTTGCAGGAATTGGATATCGCAATTGTTAGGGCCACAAACCACGTCGAGCGCCCAGCGAAAGAAAAACACATACGGGGTGTGTGGGTGCTGCTCTTTTTTTCTCGGTGTTATGTTTGTGTATTAAGTTGGTTTATTGCCTTATAGGTTAACTGGGGTATTGCTGTACCCGATCCCTGTCTTTAGATTGTGAATCAGATATTCTGTTTAGTATTCTTTCTGCTTATATTTTTAATAGCTTGTTGCCTGAAGAAAGAATCAATAACTAATGTCTGATGAGTTTAGCATTTTTTGTTTTCCAGCTATATTTGCTGCTGTTTCAGCTACAAGACCCCGGGCTGATGTCGCTTACTGCATCCATGCTCTTGCCAGGCGTCTTGCCAAGACACATAATTGGGCGGTATGTCAATCATGACATATAGTGTATTATGCTGAATTAACAAAACTATGATGCCCGGATACTTCAAAATGGGTGCCGTATCCGTGTCGGATACTTCCATTTTTAAGTTTAAATGCCGTATCCACACCATGTCGGGTCCCGTATCCTTGCCGTATCCGGGTAACATAGAACAAAACATAGGGAGCTAGAACTGTTGTGACTTGAACAAAAGAAGAACCAGTGCATCACATCCAAGAGCCACAATATGAAAAGTGTACTGGATTCTATATCAAAAAAAAATCTGTCTTATATCGATAGGAACCCTTTTAATAATAAAATTGTGGTTCTTATGCCTTAGTTTTTTCACTTTCTTTTGTTGATAATGGAAATGTTTGAAAGAATTAAAATACACCGAGAGAAAATGTTGATGGGAGGTTTGTGCATATACTCCTAATGTTGGATTTAGGTAGTTGATTCTCATTGAGAAATCATAGATAATGATGTCAAAATATGAGTATTAATGAGCTCAATGTGGCCAGATTTGGACATGGACTCTGGTTTTTTTGTGGTCAGGCAAGCCAAACATATCTACTACATGGTCTAAATGTATGTATCTCTTGAAAAGTGATCATGGTCAATCACTTATTTGAATAATGTTTACACGTGCACATTTGTATGCTTTTGTGTATATTTTCCTATCATCCACAGAAGGTACAGCTGGTTCCATCCATTGCTGGATCATCTCAGCTCCTTGGGTATAGCACCCTTTCTTGGATGACAATTTTGTGCCAATTAGCTTGCTATCATATGTTTACACACCAGGTCATTTTTTCTTATGAGCTGCTACTGCGTCTGTACATCTTGAACATGTGAGCTTCTGGTGGGGGTTTCCAAACTTTTCATCAAGTGTTTCTACACAAAACCTACCCATGTTTAAGTCAATCGGCAGTTGCAGATCTTTCAACTCATTAAGGTCCTTAGCATGCAATTAAGGGAAACGTCCTGTTCTAGAAAGGATTTTGGATGTATATGCTAATTGCTTGATCCAGTTTGTGTTTCCAATGGTTAACCTCTAGTTGTAAGTTGTGACTTGTGACGCACATATCTTGGTCTGAGTTCTTTCTACATTGACAAAAATACAATGATAGCACATACCATTATATAAGTGTGTGAGGCCTGTGCATAACACTAACTATAAATACTACCATAGTAGACAACTGAAATCTTCCATCAAAGTCAGTAAAAAGCTATCAACCTAGCCACAAATACTTGGGAACTAAGGTACAAGGTTATCTACAAATTTCCAAAATAGAGCATGCGTGGATACATAGTTTCTGGAATATTATTGTATCTGTCCAAAGTAGTGATAGTAACATCATTTATTTATTTTAGATGTTTATAAAAGGAAGGAGAGAATGGTTTCCATGTGATTGGTAACACTGTAATGCCATTGAGGTGTTACCATCTTACATAAAGTTGAGGTTTACACTCTCTGCTTAAGATTCGTTTGTCTAATGAGAAGTCTTAAGTCTACAGTGGTGGCTGGAGATGAAGATTGTGATGTTACTCTGATAGAAGAGCTTAAATGGTTGGGTATATACAATTTGCAGAAATATTTTGAGCCACTAGGGCTTCTTATCTCCCCCAGGGTTGCTTATGCATGTTGCTCATTATGGAGCAACTGTTAAAAAGGATATGGTCAGTGATTTCATTGGCAATGACTCAATGAACTGGTCCACTTCGATGACGTGTCCATGACAATCACTCTTGAGAAGATGAGGCCACAAGGCAGTGTTTAGATGAGATATTGGTTCTTTGAGATGAAAGTAGGAGTCTCCTTAGCTACGTAGTCCATAACCATCTCTGTAATTGAGGGGATAGTTGTCTATAGAATATGAAAATAATGGACAGACAAGTGCTGCCTTTAGGCCCCTTAAGGCCTAATAAGCTGGCTTGATCTCAATTGGCAAGAGAACAAAGTCTGTATAAGTGGCTTCTGGTAATTATTTTGCCTCCACAATTTGGTAGTTAACTGTGTTATGGTATATTCCCTTTCCCAATGGTCACGGTATAACATGTCGCTCAACTCATAAAGTACCTTTATTAGTTGCATCATGCTTATTTCTTATATGTAAGTTTTATTCCAGACTGGGTAGGGCTGTGGTTCTTTCTTCTCGATCAGTTTTTACGTAGGATAAATTGGTTACTTATTATAACAAAGAGTACGTGTTTTATCTTAAATATTGGGAACTAATAGTTTTAGCAAGTGGTGCTTTGAGGGTGTTGTATCCACATTTAAGATGTATATTTTGGAATTTGGCTAACTCACTGTTGGTTGATGTTTAGGTTGCTCTAAAAACTTTAATTGTTATACATCGTGCTTTGAGGGAAGTGGACCCCACATTCCGCGAAGAACTCATTAATTATGGCAGGAGCAGAAGCCATATGCTCAACTTGGCACATTTTAAGGATGATTCTAGTTCAAATGGTACTTATTGTTCTGAAAATGCTCTGATTTTTAGAAGGCAAATATGTCTGTTAATGACATTTATTATTTATCTGGTATTCAGCATGGGATTATTCTGCATGGGTCCGCACATACGCTTTATTTTTAGAGGAGAGGCTTGAATGCTTTCGTGTGTTGAAGTATGACGTTGAGACGGATCACCCAGTAAGCATTTTATTGTCATTTTCTATGTGATCTTTTTTTAGCGCCTTTGCAATTTTGCCCTGGCAGAAGCATAATTGTTGTCTTCAACTCAATTTGGCATCTCTTAGTCTTAACAATGCCAAGGTTAAATTGGAAGTTGCAGGCTTTTTTCCAGTTCGCCTTTCATGTTTAGTTCACTTTTCCTTTTATGTTTTCAAATCTGCATTATAATACACCATTTGGAGTATCATCTATTTTTCCTTGTGTTTCTCTCTGGTGGTGTATCTTTTGAGGTTCTAATACAATGATTTGAGTCAAATATAGACATTAATTACTGTTTTTATTCATAAATTTGGGTGTCGTATGCAGAGAACCAAAGATCTGGATACTGCTGAATTGCTTGAACAGTTACCAGCTTTGCAACAGCTTCTTTCTCGTCTTCTTGGTTGCCAGGTACTTTTATTTGCCATTCAAATTTAGGTGGAATTGACATCCAATTTAATGCAGCTTGGTTTTTGTATGCAAAACTATATTGGTCCCACCACATGGCTATCTAGACATTGAATATTTTCTGCATCTCTTGATATATTTTCATATGGGATTATTTGTGTTGTTGGAACTTATATGCAGCCACAAGGAGCAGCAGTTTATAATTTTGTGATTCAGTTGGCAGTTTCGATGGTAAATAAAGTTTTTAACTATTTAATTTACGTTTGCATGATTATTTTAGCTGATATGACTTGCTGATTTCACTGTTGTATTTTGTTTACTTTTTATCGTTTCAAAAGGTTGCTGGAGAAAGCATTAAGATTTATAATGCTATTAGTGATGGTACAGTTAATTTGGTTGACAAGGTATGGTTTTTTTTTTCTTCTGCAAACGAAAAGCTAGCTATTTAGGAGGTCATGTGAAATTTTGCACAATTATTGTGTGGCAGTTCTTTGAGATGCAACGTCACGATGCTGTTAGGGCTCTTGATATATACAGGAGGGCAGGGAAACAGGTGCTTATTTTACTTTTAGTAATTATCCTTATTATTACTGCCTTTATCCTTATATTCCTTACCAGAAAAAGAAATTCTTATTTGCCCCACTAAGTACCAATGTAAGTAGAGAATTTCGACCTTCATGGCATTTTTCATAAGTTATCTCCTAACTTTCAGGCGGAGAGACTGTCAGAATTCTACGAGATATGTAAAAGTCTTGATCTTGGGCGTGGAGAGAAGTTTATCAAGATCGAGCAGGTTTTGGATTTTTCTAGTGATGCCTCCTATGATGCTTTTGTATCTTTGGATAATTGGATGCAATAACAGTTTTCTTTGTTATTTGCCATCAATTCAAGGCTTTTTGAATCATTTTACTTATTAATAATGCAGCCCCCGGCATCATTTTTAACAGCCATGGAAGAGTATGTGAGAGATGCTCCACGAGCTTCATCAGTTCGCAAGGATCAGGTTTGGAAGTTATAATTTCATCTTGAATAGGTAGAAAGTCAATAGAAATGCCATAAATGCGGCGTGTATTTAGCTCACAATCAGGAATGCGAAAGAACATAAGAAATTATTTGACTATCATGAATCCAGATGTACTCTCAAGTAATACTTCACTTTGGTTGCCTTCACACCATGTGAAGATTACCATCCATCTAACTTCCTTGTTAGCAGGACGATTTTTTTTTTGTTGCTTATACATATTTGGTGTTTGCTTATCCTAAATTCATAAGTTCTGTGAGGTGCCACCTAGCCTACAAAATTTGATGTTTAGATTCAATATCAACACTCTAGCATCAATTTGCAGCTTATGATGAACCTTTGGGAACTATAATATGCAACTAAGACAATGACAGATAAGTCGGTGTCAGATATGGTAACCCTAGTAAGCATGACAAGCACTTCTGTACAGTTACATTCTAATATTGGAAAAAATGTTAAAACATGCGTTAGAACATCAATAATATATAGAAGTATATTTTAAATATAATACAACCAAAAGCCAAAAAGAATATTACATTTTGTTTTGTCATAGAGGAGCCACTGAGGTTGTCTGATACTGGGGTCCAACAGAAAAGTTCTTTTTTTCTATATTCTTTCAAGAAATGTAGTGTCCTTGTTACATCAGCTTGGAGACATTAGTAATGCACTGAATCACACACAAGGTACTGGGATTAGCTTATACCCACATTATATTACAACTTTTTCAAGAATCCATAAATGAGTGAAGGAAAAGGGTTACCTACACTTGGGCAGTTGCAAACTCTGGAACTAAAGAATAAGTCACTCTACAACTGCCGATGCACTTCCTGAATTATCTTTCAGCATCACTCAGAGGAAATAAAGCACCAGATACACCTCCTTAATTTGAATCTGTTTTGATTTGTCTCTTGATGCCAACTAGGATCAGCTCCCTAGAAGTAATTTAAAGATAACAGTGCCTATGTCATCAAGAAAAAAATATGTAATTTCATGTGATTTGTACATAACCTTTTGAAAAATGAAAATTAATATACCCATTTTGGATAAAGTGAGAACAAGCTGGCGAAATGTTTAAGGTATGAATACTTTAAGAAAGTTGGCATCCATACCTTGCTTCTTGGCTTCTCTTCTGTCAGTTTCTCCATGCACTTTTAGGTAGCAATATCACTGTCATGGGTATGTGAAATTGAAATACTTATCACAGAAACTAGGTACTTGCTTCATTACTTGGCATTCATACATCTTGCTTGATGTATACAATAGTCTCTTACTTAGATGTGCTGGTTTTGATTATGGGTATAGGTGTCGCTGTGTCTATTATGGCTCTTCAGAAAATTGAGAAGCGAACCCACATCATGGTTATGTAACATTTACTTCATAAAACCATATAAATCGTTGGAAAATTTGGAAATTAGGCATTGTAGTGAATATTCATTTCTTGGAGAGTTGGTTTGACTCATGGTTCAGAGCGTGGTTCCATCTCAGAAGAGATTTCTCAGCCTCGGAGGTGTATGGAATTATAAATTGGTGGGTTTGTCTCTGTTTGACTCACCATTGTCTCGGTTTGTATCGTACTGTCTTGGTAGAGATGTTTTATTTTTTTCTACTGGCTGTGATGTACCTCAAGATTGAGACTTTAAACCATGGTTTGAGTAGATATTTAGTTTGGTATAATATTTTTAGCAGATAATATCAAGTTCATCGAGAGGTTGTTAGTCACAAACAGACTAATAAATATCCAGTGGGGTAGGGTTTGGTAGGCCCCCTACCAGTTTATTAATAAGAAACAAAAAGGCTGTGTATTTAAGTACTTGCATGGCTAATTCCTAGCCCCCAAAATTATTTAACTTCAGAATCTTAAAATTGTTATCAGAGAAAAGGTCCAAGTTCTTGAGAAATTTTGCTTTTTTTTTTCCTGTGAGGTGTCTTTATTAGTGTTGATTGCTATAGCAGACAGCTTTCATCCAAAGTATTGCAAATTTTGTCCTTGAACTATGTAGTGTCATTTTCAGAATGCATTCATATTTCTTTTAACTTACATTCTTTAATGCGAACAGAATATGATACTTATGAGTTCTGAAAGGCATAACTTCATTTGGAAATATATCTACAACTAAGAAAGTTTTGGAGGAAGTTTTTATTTTCATTGGGACACCATGAAACTTTTTCTTTAAATGGGCAATGCTTCTCTTTTGATTCTTTCTTTTCATGTAAACAGTTTGGTGATAAAATTGCTGCTCCCAAAGAGATCTTGGCCATAGAGTATAAGAAAATACCAGAAGTGGAGGAGGCAGCTCCACCATCCCCACCTCCACCTGAACCAGTTAAAGTGGAAGCTCCCATTTCTGAACCACCTGATCTGTTGGTGATTTCTCAGTCTTTCTGCCTTATTTCAATCAGAATCATGCTTTAAAAATTTGTATTTTAGCTGAAGGCTGAAACCTTTGATCCTCTCTAAGAATATTGGTTACATGGTTATCAGGGTTTGAATGATCCGATTCCAGATGCATCAGAACTAGATGAGAAAAATGCTATGGCTCTCGCCATTGTTCCAGTTGGTAAGCTGTACATTATTTTATTGAGAATTAATGCGAAACCGTAGTTCACTTTGAAATCATTAAAAATGATAATTGATACGAAAATTGGGAATGAATAAGAAATTAAAAATGGAGTAATTATTGTAGGAAAGTTCATTTAACCCGTAGGTTAGGAAAAAGTGAGACGAGAAAATTATCCCACACTTTTAGTAACAACTTGAGTTTGGCCCTTCACTAAAAGGAATAGGATACAGCAAGAGTCGCTTGAGTTTGAGTCAACTTGACAAGTCTGATCTCTCGAGTCTTAACCAAATCAAGTTTCTTGTCACTGGATTTAAAATTGGATCGAATTGAGTTGACTAAAGAAGTTTTTGAGCAGTGATGAAAACAACTCATGATGTCCTTGGTTGTTGCAGCTAATCTGTCAAATGGTACACCCACTGCTGGTGCCAATCTGGAAAATGGAACAACAGGCTGGGAGTTGGCACTTGTAACTGTCCCAAGCTCAAATGAGAGTGCTATGGCTGCGAGCAAACTGGTATTATTCATATTCCTACATCATGTGCCTATCCGATGTTTTGTAGCTCTACATTTTACCATTCAATTATCATACCAGATCTGGATGCGGTGTTGTAGTTCTGGTTAAAAAACTAATAATCCTTGATCTAATTAATGCCATTTTGACTATTGAGACTAAGGTAAGGTTTCCTGTGGGAGCAACAATGTTGTATCCATGCTTGATGATGGATTCTCTTTTTGACAAACACTCAAGTCTGGATGGACCAGAAAAGCCATCCTCCCTGCCTCTGCTGTACCTGTCACACGCTCATTATGGTTGGGCCCAGCATTTGATGGCTCCCACTATAGAGATCTGCTCAAAAGCAACAATTGGATGAGCGTAACCATCAAAACCTTTCTCTATGCAGAATGCCATATTTTTCTTGAATGTGAGATAAAGAGATTGTTAAGATCATTTGATCATCATTCTTTTGTCCCAGTAAATTCCTTGGAGGCACTAATTGAGTGTCTTGCTGCCGTGCATGTTTTCCGGGTGAACGGTAGAGGTAGGAAAGATGGCATCTCCTTGTCCTTCCATCCTGACTTGATGTTCCTTTATTTTGTTTGTTGGCTCGGGTGGAGGAGAGTTCAATGTTTTTCACATTTCATACTAATGCTTTTTAACTTGAAAAAACAGGCTGGTGGGCTGGACAAGCTTACATTGGACAGTTTATATGATGATGCACTGAGACGAACTAACCAGAATGTGAGCTACAACCCATGGGAGCCAGTGCCTATGGCGGGTCCCATGATGCAACAAGTGGCGCACGACCCATTCCTTGCCTCCAACGCAGTGGCAGCACCCCCTTCTGTTCAGATGGCAGCAATGTCCCACCAACAGCAGGCTTTTATGTTGCAACAACAACAGATGATGATGATGGGCCCACAACAGCAACAGCCTTTAAATCCTTTCAGCACTCCCTACGGAGCTGGCCCGTATGGCTCAGGTATGCCTGTTCAAGCCTACAATCCATACACGGGCCTTATTTAGAAACTGGGGAGGGAGAATCGGTTCTTTTCTAAGAACACAAGAAAGGGATGGAAGACAAATGGCGGGGATTTGCGACTGGGGGAGATTGATTGAAAGAATTGGTTTTAGAACAGATGTGTACCATATATCATGTATGTGCAGTAACTAGTGTTGGTTAGGTATTTAGTGAGAGAGGGGGGAGATTTGGATTATTTGATTTTTTTTTGTGGATGGCTCCTAATAATGTTTCTGAGATTCTGTGAAAAATTTGGACCTGCATTTCTGTTATTATGGTCAAGCAGGAATATTGATTCTTGTTTTGCTTATCGCAAACTAGATTAGAAACGATTTGTAAACGATTTGTGATTCTTGTTTTCATATAAATGTATTAAGGAGATTTAGTGATTGCTCTGTGATTCATGTTTAGATATAAATGTTGTTTCCTTTTACGTCAATACTTTCATTTGAGACACCAAATTCTAAGCTCAAGCAGGAGGAATCTCAATTCTTACCAAACCTTTTGTCCTCTTTGATTGCTTGAAGTGGTATTTCCAATGGCTGGAAATCATGAAACAAGCTGAATTTTGATCTGAATATCTACCATGTGGTGGTAAAACATCCATGCTATCAGTAGGCCCAGAGGGCAGAGGTGAACAAAAGTCGCTAAAGCTCACGCCTTTTGCGTGAGGTCTACCTTGTTACATCAATACTCCTAGAAGAATATTTTGAGTAGAACTTTGCTGTCCGACCACAATAATAATAGGGTCGGGATCCGTGGACCTAAATTTTTGGACAAATTTTCACTGAAAATCTCGTCTGTGGATCTCACGAACCCAACGGTGGTCGAGCTGGCATTCAGTTTTGCCAAAGCACAACCACCGTTGGATTATTGGAATCCATGCCCCAGAGCTTGGGTGAAAATTTAGTTCCTCAGGAACCTGCTCCATAATAATAATATGAGCCATGCAGCACACTCTTAGAGGATGCTGACCCTATGGATGTTCGGTCAATCCTTAGGTGGACCTACAAACCAAAAATCAGCCTGATTAGTGATTTCAAACCTTAGGATCTTTATACCCCAAACAATGGTCAATAATGCTTAAATTCTATGATTAAAAGTCAATCCATGAAAATGACTCCAATCCAACGCTTAGAAATCACTACTTAAGTTTTGGTCTGTATGTCCATCTAGGCTAAGTTATCAATACAGCCCCTTGCTAACTATTTAATTACTTATTATGCCATTATTTTCATACTTCCAAAACAGTTTCTTAATACAACTTAATTACTTTTTATGTCGTTTCTTCCATATCTTCAAAACAACCCCTTAAATAACTACATCCATTCTATATTGATAATTTCAGATTTTTTGATTTTCTAATTGTTCGCCCCTTCAAACTAATCTTCTAAAAAAGCCCTTACAAGTGCGCCCTTTGGTAATACATTGGATTTATTCTCTAAGAAAGATCTAAACAGTATAAAATCTTGTCTGGTGATGAAGTAGAACTTCATAACTTGCGCCTGTTTATCATGCTGATAACCAAAAAAATTCTCAGAATTGGTATTGAGAACTCTGACTTTTATATAATGAAACATAAAGAACCAAACAAAAAAAAAATATTTTCTGTTATTTTCCACCATTCAACCAAATAGCAAGAATACAGAATCCATGGAGTAGATTTCCAAGAAGTGGCACTTTTTGGAAAACCACTTCCAGCGAACCAAACGCAGCCTAGGAGTGAGACGTGTGTCAAAGGGGATGGTGCGTTAGTTCCAAACTAAAGGGGGGTGGTACTAAATTACCAAAACTTTAATTAGTTAGAGGAAAGGATAAGGGAATCTTCTAATTAGTTGGCAGGGAGATTTGAAAATCTTTTACACAAGGATGAAAAGATAAAATAGGGAGAAAGCTAGTTTAAGTACATTACATAGTGAGGATTACTAAAATATATTTAAATTTATAAATAAAGGAAAACAACAATTATAAAGCACCAAATTATTTTAAAAGCAAATCATACCTTTTGAATTCTTTTTTATATATACAAACAAATTGACAACTTGATGTCTCTCAATCTATTTAATATTATCGCCAATATCTTAGGAAAGGATTGATAAATCACAAAGTCCAATGCATCAAGATCTTTTTTCTCTGTAGAATGAAGTATAGATAGATAAAATAGCACAAATATTATAATATGAAACCTAAATGTAAGACGTACGATATGCTGGTTAGCATGAAGATAATAGCTTCTAATTAACCTTAAATGATTATTGATACAGCTCTTCTATACCCATTCGCAACTTTGTTAAAGTTATAAACTGCATTTAAGGCTCAATCATTATTTAAACCCTTTGTCCAGTTCAAATAGATTCGTTGTTTGTGTCCCAAGTCAATTTCGTCATTAACTACTTTGCGGTCAAGGTTCGACACAAACGTAAACCTCTTCTCTACATCCCACAAAGCAGGATGGTTTTTTATAACATCTGCGAACCTATTAGACAAAACCAATATTTATTATAATTTGATTAATTAAATAAAATAATTTGTTAAAAATAATTTGAATATTACAAAATACTTGCATATTTGATTCCTCCAACAATTCAAAGAAAGAAGTGAGTTCAAATGGTTTATCTTTTACTCCATGTTTCAACATCACCCATTCGATCAACTTCTTTATACCGTCAAAGTCGGTAAACTGGTCCATTTCATGTCCTACAAAAATTAATCAAAAAATATTATATTAATGAAATAAATAATAAACTATTTTAAGTAAATATGATACATACGATTGTGTATTTTAATAAGTTCTAGATTCATAACATTTTCCTTCTTTAAGACAATATTGGAGAGATTTCCAATGTCCCAATGAAATATTTGATCTTTGTGTAACATTGATAAGGCTTCCAAGATGCCCCTACAAAAGAAAAATCATATGTACTAATTAAAATCATCAATTTTTAAAATTTATAAAAAATAAACCTTCAAAAAGTAAATACGTACTTAATAATTAATAACTTGAAATGCATCACCGAGCCTGTATACTCGGCCATCAAAATTGTTAACTTATAATGATCTCCAAAATATATCTTTTGCTTGTAGCCCTTTAACCGTCTGTTAGAGAGTACGATCATCCTACATAAAAAAAATTATAGTTTAGACTACTAAAAAGAAGAATAAAATCATTTAAGGAATAAAATCACATACATACACCTCTTATCTATAAAAGCATTTAAGGTTGACAAAACATGATACAAATTACCCATTAAAGAATAAAATCCAAAGTGTTAAAAATTACTCTAAAGATTGAAAAAAAAACCTACTAAAACATTTTAGAATAAAGAGATAGATCATCAGAGGGTCATATTATCCATTAAATTCCTGATGTTTCAATGGTCTAAGTTGTATCAAGAACGTAGGGATTTATTTTTTGAGGATTTTGTGTTTAAATGGAGTGGTATCAGATACATGCATTTAGTGTTATGCTTTTGTATCATTTCTCGTCTACCCATAAAAAGTTATTCCTCATTTAACTTAATTTCTTAAAACAAGAGAAGTCTTTAGATGATTTAAAGTTTTTTAAAGGTTTTTAGAAAACTAAGAAACTATTTTGTAAGAGTTTTTCTAAGTCTAAAGAGAGGACTTGAATGGATGGATTTCTAAAATGAGGGATGGGATATTTATAGGTTAAAAGTAAGGGTTTGAGTAGTTTAGAAATAAAGAAAATGGTAATTTAGCCATTTAAGAGTAAAAAAATAAAAAAGAGTTTGTCCTATATGGATATGTTAATGAATTTTTTTAATTTATTAGAAAAAAGTTAAATAATCTAGAAAGTTGAAAGTTGTAGGAAATTTATATGTGAAGAATAGACAACAAATGTGTAGGTAAAATAGGAAAGTATGGAAGCTTGGTGAATTTTATGGATAAGCTTGAGTAATATTATCAAAGTGTATCATGATGTATAAACCTTGGTGCATCTACACACATCAAAATCATAAATCAAGAGTTTTGATCAATTATTGATAAAATACTCATTTTAAGTCTAAAATTGATAAGATAAAAATATTTTGAAAGATCTTTTAAAGTACTTTTCAATGGTTGACATCTCATTGACACACAAACTATCAAAAATTGATATCATTTAAGAATTAGTCCAACAAAAGCCTTGACCTTATGATCGAGCCATTAGATTTTAATGTAATCACTTTCTTTTAAAAGATGAATGAGTTAGAAATAAATACTTTTGGTTTTGATAAAATCTAACAGTAAAATCAAATATACAAGCAATTTTTGATAATTTATCACCAAAAGTCAAACATTTGATTAAATTTTCATAGCTTATAATGGGGCTTCCTAATGATGATTTTGAGTTCTAGAAGTGTTATCTAAGGGTGATTGATGGTTGTAAACAGGGTTTTATGATTGGGTAAAAAGATCCTAAGGGTTGAGATAAGTTAAAGTAATCTTTCGACTAATAGAAAAGAAAATTAAGACCGTCGATCGTCAAGTTAGAAGATCGTGCCAAAATGGGGTGTCTATAGTTATCTTTTATCTTATATAAATCTTCGACTTATAAAAAAAAACACACAAAATTAGAGGGGTTAGAAAATACAGAGATACTAAGAGAGAAATGGGGAGAAACTTACCATAGTTTATTTTACTAGAAAGTTAGAATGTACAACTACCGTTGTGCAGTGAATGGCATATAAAGAAATGAGGACATCTTTAATTGTATTCAGTTAAATAACAAACACTAAACTGATTCCAATGGCATAGTTGAAGCAAATGGCGGCCCCGACAAAATTGTAGTCTCAACCCCAAAATGCTTTTCAGCATAAATAATGTCTAAATTAGAAAGTGACTCCATCAAATATAATAGAGAAATTCTAAATAACAAAATTTAATAACCAGATGAAACAATAGATATAAAAAAAATTATCTTATTTCAAATACACTACCGTGCCTCTTCAACATCACCATGTTTAAATTAGATGACTCTTCAATAAATAAACCCAAGAATTGGAGTTGAAAATGGGGTTTTAAAAAACCCCAAATAAGCAAACACAGAAATTGAGTGAGAAAATCAGATTGTTAAGAGCATCAAATTGAAAATTGTTTAATATCATAAAAAACCTAAGAACTAGAGTGGACTGGGGGTTAGTAAAAACTCAAAAATCAAACTAACAGAGAGCCTAAAATTCATGCTGAAAAAATGGGTTTAATTTCATAAAGAACCTAAGAGCCAAATGTTAAAATATGCATTATGGGAACATAAAAATTAAATTAAAAAAAAGGGGTTGTAACATCACTAAAAACGTAATAAAATAAAACTTTAAACAACAGTGAAAGAAGTTTTAAGAATCTCGAAAATCTGATTCAAAATTAATAGAAATAGGGGTATAGACAGCATCTCCAAATGTTTCTATCACAAGCGTCATAAATGGGAAAATTAAAAATTTCAACAAATTAAAGTGATAGTTTTGGAAGATTATGGAGTGCTTTTGGAAAATTGAAAATTCAAAATGCACAAATTAAAGTGATAGTTTTGAAAGATTATGGAGTGCTTTTGGAAATCTGAAAATTCAAAAAGCAGCTGCGATAAGTTTCATATTTTAAAAGTTAAAGAAAATTTTTGAAAATTGTTGCAATTCAAGGGGCACTTTTGAAACTTTGTAATGATTACAAAGTTTCGTTGGATGATGGTGTTATTAATATTAAAATATTTTTAGAAGACTACAATGCACAAGTGTAATCTTTACTTTTTATAATATCTAATATTAAAATACTTAGATGCCCATTTTATCATAGTAGGGAAATAAAATTACACGATTATTTTTGGAAAAAAATGGTAAAAACTTAAATCATCACATTTAGTGCTCTTTCGTCGACTATTTTTGAAAAAAATGGTAAAAACGTACATCATCACATTCAGTGCTCGTTCGTTATTAGTAGATTTTGTTATCGTATCTTTCTTTATATTTTTTATGTCTGTGTTTTTAGTTTTCTTTATGATTTTTAGTCACTTAAGTTGTTCGGGTGCAACTCTTATACAAATGCTATTTGAGACGAAAATTGTCCATCGCTTCTCCTCGTATCTTTTCTCTTTTCTCAATTTTCTTCTTCTCTTCCTCTAGTTCTATTAATTCTTCAAATTCAACTTGGTATTAGAGCAGTTGATCCCAGATTCACAGAAAGAGTTGTTCAAGACAATAGAGCTTGACCACGTAGCTATGTCCCTGAGGATAGAAGGAGCATCGGAAGGAAACTTTGAAGATCCGCTGCTAATCACAGAAGTTGAGAGGCACGGATTGGAGGGTGGTGGTGGTTGATGCATTAAGGAGAATGATTGACAAAGCAGTGGAGGTTGACATATTTGGAGATTTTTCACTAGCAGCCAAGGTCCTTTGGTGTTCCACCTTCAATTTTCGAATGACATGATTTTTTTCTCCGAGTCTTCCTATAGTCACCAATGGCATCTTAGGTGTATTATGAGATGCTTTGAGCCAGTTTCAAGCTATCATATCAACCTCTCTAAGAGTGAGGTTTTGGTGTGGGGGAGGTTCCAAATCTGAGGAGTCTAGCAGAGAGTTTGGGTTGTAAGGTGGGATGTTTAACCACTTCATATCTAGAGCTTCTATTGGGAACTAGGTACAAGGATAAAGCCATTTGGGACTCTATGGTGGAAAGATATGGGATGACTAGCGACGTGGAAGAATAGATCTCTTTCGAAAGGTGGGAGGATTACTCTCATCAAGAGTACTCTTTCTAGTCTTCCCATTCATTTTCTCTTTCTATTCTCTATTCCAACTAGCGTGGCTCTAGCACTGGAGAAACTTATGAGAGATTTCCTCTGCCATGAAAAGCATGATAAGCATAAGTTTCACCTGGTGGAGTGGGAGAAAATCTGTAAATCCAATGAAGATGGTAGTTTGGGGCATCGTCATTTCAGAGACATGAACGTGCTGTTGTTGGGTAAATGGTTATGAAGGTTTGGGGAGGAAATGGATCATTTTTTGGAGGTGCATGATTGGTGGTAAATTTATGGTTACTAGGAAAGGTTGGAAGAGCAAAATACTGTTCTGAACTCCTATGCGTGTCGCTTGTGAAAAGGTATTATGAAGGCTCGGGTGAGTTTTGGTATGGGGTCAAGTTCAAGGTGGGAAAGGGGGATAGAGTTCGCATCTGGGAACTTAGATTTTAAGAGAAACGTCAATGGCTGGGAAATCAATGGCTTAGCTTTACTTCTGTCTCAAGTAAGGGCGGTGCCTTTGCAGTCGTTGGAAGAAGATAAAAGGATTTGGCAATGGGAGCCCAAGGGAGCCTTTTTAGTTACATATTTCTATTTCCAACTCTCAAAGAGAAGCCACGGGACATTTCCGGCTTCCCTTTGGGGGATCTACACCATCCAGAGTATGTTTTTTTGTTTGGACTTATATACTCAACAAGATTCTGACAATGGACCATCTGAATAGTAAATGGATGATGTTGCCAACCAAGTTTGTGTTATGTAAGGCCTAGATGATCCCATAACACATGATCGGTATAGTCCAATGAAGTGCGCTTGAAGTCCAGAAGGGGAGAGAAAGAATACTCTAGCAACTTCTTCTATTTGTTATTTTCTGGGCTATTTGGGAAGAGAGCAACACGCATTTTTGAAAGGAAAGACGTAGAGGGTCCTAAGGTGGTATTGAGAGTCAAAGCCCTCTTGTATTTTTTATCATCCTTGATGCCAAAGTTTAGAGGGTGCTTCTTTGATTCCTATGTTTTTAGATGAGACGAGTTGTTACAAGATCCCATTTTGTAGTGAGATGTTTCTAGCACTTTTATAAGGTCTTTTGGGGTTCTCTCAGGTTCTAATATATACTTTTAACTTATGAAACAAAGAGCAGGAGATCTCAAAACCCTAAAGAAGTACTCTTCTCCAGGATTGTCACCCTCCTGATATTGTGTTCTAGGGCTGTCGGCCCACCCCAAACCCCTTATGGGTCTTTTATAGGATTGTCGCACCCCCTCCCCCGAGATAGGATTCTAGGCTACACCCACCAAATGGAATAGAATACATCTCATCTGAGGCAGGGAGATAAGACATTATCTAGTTATTTCTTTGAGTTACATAATATGTGAGAAAAGTTAAACCATTATCTACCGTCCCACTGGGAGAGTACCAAAGCATATGAGCAGTTTAACAAGCATATTGATACTCATCATATTTCAGTTCTTAGCTGGACTTAATCTAGAATTTGAAATGATTAGAACCCAGATATTGAACAAAGATCCTATTCCTCCTTTGAATACTATGTACTCCTATGTTCCAAGTGAGGAAAGCCGAAAACTAGCTACGGGGCAACAGATTCTTCCTCGTAGTGACAGATCAACTATGGTAGCGACAGACAACAATGGGGATAGACTCCTAGTGGGAAGAAACCTAGTAAATCTACAATCACAAAATTTTAGTGGTCGAGAGAGGCGTTAGTGTGATCAATGTGGGAAATTTAGGTATATACGTGACTGATGATTCGTTCTCCCAAATGACTATCCCTACCGCACCAACACCATTTTCCAAGTTGACATTGATTGTTTGTGATCTCTCATGTCATAGTTATAAGGGCCCACTGCCACCACCACCTTTGACCAATCAAGTACCTCTGCCTTTGCCCATCACGTTTTCACATCTCAGCCTACTTCCTGGATCATCGATTCAAGAGCATTTGATAACATGATTGATATGTCGTCGTCTTTTCAATCTTATAGTCATGGTTCCAGGAGAGACAAAGTTCACCTAGCATGTGGTTCCTTATCAATTGTTACTAGATAAGGAACCATCAAAGTCTCTTCCAGTCTTTCTATATCTAATGTTCTACGTGTTTCCCAATCTTACTACTAATCTTGTGTCTGTCAGTAATATTACAAAAACCTGAAGTGTCATCTTTTTCACTTGTTGTCTTTCAAGCCTTAGCAAAGAGGAGGTTGATTGACAGTAGTCATGAAGCGAATGCCTTGTATCTTCTCGGCATTCCGACAGTCCAACATCTTCCATAGGCACACGCGTCAAGTAGTAGTAGGGAGGCCAATAAATCCTGAATAATGTGATGGCATATTCGGCTTAATCATGTTTGTTTTTCTTATTTACAGCATTTGTTTCGAAATATATTTCAATCTCAATCATTGTCTGGTCTTTAGTGTGAAATCTATCAATTAACAAAACATTGTTATTCTTTGTTTCCTTCTAGTGAGGGGCCATTCCTCCAGTGTAAAGGTGGCAATTTGGCCCATCGGACCAGGATCGGGCTCGGGCTCGAGCCTAAGTTGGACCGAGCTTCACCCCAAATGTAAAACCCAGGCTCAGCCGGTGACCCGGTCCATAGTCAGGCTGATGGGCTTGGTCCTGGGTCGGGCCATGGGCTTACAATGGGTTGGGTTTCAGGGTTTAAATCGAGCTTGGGTGCGGGATTGGGTATCCAAATACCAACGTATTTTGGCTAAATTTAGCCTTCAGAAGAACATGGGCCTCATGCTCAAATTCTAATACCTCGTCACAAAAATGGGGTTTAAGCCTGGAGGAGGCTTAGGTTTGGGGGTCATTTCGCATTCCTTTTGACCTTCTAACGTGCTTAAGTATCACTGAAAATTAATGGCCTAACCCAAATCTTAAGCATTGTTTTGGACTATTATAAACCTAGGGGCCCAGATTCTTGGATTCCATGAAGGGCTTTAGCTGGTTCCAAAAATCCCATGCCTGGCCCATGAGTATCAATTTAATGTTAGTGACATGTGCTATGCATTTTTTTAATGGTGAGAACAGTTGTCATGCATTGAAATAGGGAAAAGCAAACAAAAGTTGGTTTTATTTACGAAGACGTCCCCTCAGTCTTCTTTCTAGACCATAATCATACATATTGGGCTCAAGGTCGGGCTTTAAGGCCCATCTTGTGGCCCGAGCCCAGCCCATTAAACATATTTCAAGCCAAGCTGCAGGCTCAATTTTGGCACCCAAGCCCGGCCAACTTATCCACGGGCCTTGGCCGATATAAACGGGTTGGACTAAGGCCGGGCCACGAGTCACATTGCCACCCCTGTTCCAACAGTGGGTACGTCCCACTATAATGAAAGTTAATTATTTAATTAAAATGATTATATTTTTGGTGTATCCACTAAAATCCTACTATTATGGCAAGTCGTTACGACTAATGTCTATCAAAGGTGATATATAATCATATAGGTGTACAATCTTAACCACTACTCGGGTGTACACAATTGTTCTTCTAGAATTATTTATTTACTAGTAAATGCCCCATGCCCACGGCACTCTCCGACAAAAGCGTTTGAAAAAATTGGGTGCCTTCGGCACTCAAACGGTATAACGGACTGGGGCATTACCATTTTTTCCATTATAACAGCCGTTATAACGGATTGTAACGCACAGAAGGAAAAATGGAAAAAAAATGAGAAAATAACATAAATAACAAAAAATAACGGTGTTAAAATTCAAATTTTGAAGTTCACATTTTAATAAATATATTGAGGTCAAATGAGTGGGAGTGAATAAATAAATGAGGGGGATTTAGTGGCTGAAATCTAACCGTCCACATTAGATTTATGGATTTAATCTCAACCAATCTTAATTTATCTTATGAAGCAGGATAAGATAAGAGAATACAATTGAGTTATTTTGTTATGTGTGGGTGGCCTGTGCCCGTGACACTCTCCGGCAAAATGTTTGTCAAAATCGGGTGTGAGTGGCTGACATCCGCCCTCTATTTTGAGGATAAGATCTTGGCCCTTCTTTGTGGAGACAACTTCCCTATTTTGTTATATAGATTTGTAGCGACTAAGCCTTTGGTTAAAATTTACAAGTTTATCCTCAAATTATCCAAAACTAGCAAATTTGTCTCCAAATATGTTATGAAGTTAAATTATGCAAGGTTCCTCAATTGGTCTATTCAGGGTGAATTATGTTCATTCTGGTGTTATTTTTAGTGGGTCCCACTACCACAAAATCTGTTATGTTCTTACATGGTCAAGTTCGTTAGTATTTATTTAAGCAGTATCCCTATCCTATTGTTCAAGATGACCAATTATCCAAAAATTGTTACAAGTGTCATTTTGCTTGTGAATGCCCTACGATGGCATGAAATTGAGTTCTGAACTAAGTTCTGATAATTATTCTAAGTGTTAAGCAATCATGATATAATGAATCTATTTTTTAAAATGCCAAAATTATCCTCTATCAACAAAATTGAACTAATATCCTTGAACAAAAGTTTAGGGTATTACAGTAGGGGGTGTCTTTGGAAGAAGTGATACACTATTAGAAAGCATGGATGTTTGGCCTATCCCTAGGTGGACCTACGTAGAAAAACTCATCTTGATGGTGATTTATAAGCATTAGATTGGAGTTGTTTTCATGAGTTGATTTTTAATCATGGAATTTGAGCATTATTTTTGGGTCAAAGATCCAAAGGTTTAATCATGCTGATTTTTGGAATGTCATATGTGTAGTAATTAAGTGGTCACCAAGGGGTTTATTGAAAATAAGAATGATGGCATAGAATGCAATTAGATATTTATCAAGAGGCATTTAATTAACTTTAGGTAGAGAGGGCATTTAATGAAGAGTAATTTTAGTCGCATCCCCACAAAATGTGAGGGCACTGGACCTATTGAAAGCACCCCGTTATGGTTTCAACCTTTGTGAGGGCACCCTCCCCGTCAAAGCACCCTACTATGATTTCATCTAAGTTATGACACAGGACCGAGATTCAACTACATATGATTTCAGCACATCTGTTGTAAATTATGTGGGTCATGGTGCCAATCATCGTATACGCCCTGCACTACGCATCCTCATGCAAAACCTAATTCTTCTTGCTGCAATCCTCATTGACCTAACTCAAACCTTAGCAATAAAAGAAATGATGAAAGCCACTTTTGAGGCATACCTTATGGTTTTGCTTGGAGGAAGCAACCGGTTCTTTTCCACATCAAATTACAAAATGACTGAGGAGAACTTTGAGAGCCTCAAGCGCATCTTCTATACATTTGAGGTAAAGTGAGAGGCTGGTCTATTGCGAGTGGAGGAGAAGAGGGAAGTAGTGAGAACAGGTTCTACTGATTTAGGGTGTCCACTTGTGGGTTGTGAGTTGTGACCGGCTTTGTGATAGAAGTTGGACTGCACACACACACACACACACAGAATCATACCGGGTGAGTAAAAAGTTTTCAAAAGAAAATGCTGTAACCTAATAGGGCATTTTCATAATAAAAAAATAGGTAAAAAAAAAAAAACAGGGCTTTTGGGTGCCCTCACATTTTGTGGGGTACGACTAAAATTATCCTTTAATGAATTGAGTACGATGGAGGTGAGTGAGAAACTTTTTCATCGTGGCCCTTTTTATCCGGGCATCAAGCCGCGCCTAAAAATGTCATGTGATACGCTCTAAAAGATCATTATTGATGTTTGGCCCATCCTAGGTGGACCTACATACCAAAACTCATCCTAATTAGTAATTTCTATTCATTGGATTAGAGTAAATGGTTTATTTTTAACTACAGATTTGAGCATTATTTGGGATACTCAGATCCAAAGGTTAGAAATCACTAATTTGGCTAATTTTTGTTATGTACGTCCACTTAGGGATGGGACACACATCCATACGATCATTGGCCTCTAATAGTGTACCACGTGGCTCAAACTGATGTCCGTCATCCACGTTGATGATGGATGTATGTCATCAAAGTTCTGCTCTTCAATAATGGTGAAAGCAAAATGTCGAGTACGGTGACGAGGGCATATTTATGGGCATCAAGTCTCGCCTAAAAATGCCACATGGCACACTCTTAGAGATTTATGATCGTATAGATGTTTGAAGCATCCCTAGATGGACCTACAGACCAAAAACCACTCTAATTGGTGTTTTCTAGGCCTTGGATCTCATTACCCCAAAAATAACTTTCGAATCCCACGGTTGAAAATCAACCCATGAAAAAATTCAAATCCAACGGTTAGAAACCACCAATCTGACTGTATTTTATTTGGAGGGCCATCTAGGGATGTTTCAAACATCCTTACAGTTACGAATCTCTAAAGTATGCTACATGGCACTATAGGTGCATCTTGGATGCCAAGATCAAAAGAACGTTAAGATCAAATTTGCAAAATTTTCCACGCATCACGTGGTGTTTATAGGTAAGTGAACGTCTTGTGAAGCCCGTGCGAAGGGCGTGCCCCAACGGAAGTTTTGGCTTTAAAGTAGCATAGGCTATAAAGATAGATAGTGCGGGGATGAATTTGGGATCGCTGTGAGATCTCTCTCAATTCACATATCACAGCAGATATTCACAAATGGTATCAAGCAACATAATAAAAATTATGGCTTTTTTGCTTTACCCCCTTACTTTATTGATGCAATTTGCATCTCACCCAATGTTTTCAAAATATTTGTTCTCACCCTTTGACCATGGTCAACGTCGTTGACCATAGACGGTCTTCGGATGGACATCCCAATATTTTTTAAATGACTATAATGACCTTGGGTGAGACACAAATATTTTAAAAAATATTGGGTGCGATGCAAATTGCATCAATAAAGTAAGGTGGACAAGCAAATGAACTTTTTTTTTTTTGAGGATTTTTTTTTTTTTTTAGAATTGTGAGCTCAAAACCTTTCTTCATTTACTTTTGGCCCAACTGTAGGTGGACCTACAGACCAAAAATTAACCTGATTGTTACTTTTTAAGCATTAGATTAGAGTTGTTTTCTTGGGTTGATTTTATCCGTACAATTTGAACATTATTTGGGGTACAAAAATCACTAATCAGTCTGATATTTGGTATGCAGCTCCACCTAGCGACGGGCCCAACATCCGTACGGTTAGTGACCTCCAAGAGTGTACCACATGGCTCATATTGTGGTCCCTCGTCATCATTGATGAGGGACATTAGTGTGCTTAACAACCTTTGAAGGTGAGTTCCTTTTATAGTGCACAATCCTCAAAAAAAAAAGGTTGAGCTCACAATCCTCAAAAAAAAAAATAAATAAATAAATAATTAAAAAAAAATGATTTTTGCTTGTCCCCCATATTTTATTGATGCAATTTGCATCGCACCCAATGTTTTTAAAATATTTGCGTCTCACCCAAGGTCATTATAGTCATTTAAAAAATATTGGGATGTCCATCCGGAAACCATCTATGGTCAACATGGTCAAAGGGTGAGACGCAAATATTTTGAAAACATTGGGTAAGATGCAAATTGCATCAATTAAGTAAGAGGGTAAAGCAAAAAAGCCCTAAAAATTAAAATAAACGTTCTTGTAAAAAAAAAAAAAATTGAAGAACAAGTTAAGGGATTCGATACAAAGTGCTGTAGGTGCATGGGAGATAGGGTACCAACATTTGATATCCATAGATAGATAGATATACATAGATTGATTTCTAAGGGTTGGGATCAAGGGACTCGCCTTTTTGCACTCTTCTTTTCACTCGTGCTCTCGGCCGTGTATTTTGAGAATCCAACGGTGGTTGTTGGATTCTCGAAATCCAGGATGGGTCACACATGAACTTTGTTGACGGTCGTCCTGGACCACAGTATGAGCCACGTGGCACATTCGTGGAGATAGCTGACCATATGAAAGTTTGGCCCAACACTAGAGGTAGAAGTAAAACCTTGATGACAGCAGGCTGCCGCTTCACTGACTACGAGTGTTCTCGGCAATTATAGCAAAGGCTTTTTGCCACATACCCAAATGAGCAATTTTTAAGATTTCTTTTTTTATTTTTTAGGGAATCTTTAAAAATCTGCATTATGTATTTTTTTTTAACCTTGGGTTTTAAATTGTTGCCGGAGTGGTGGTTGGCAGGCCATGAGACTCCGGTAGGTGGTCGCCGGTGATGGGCAGGCACCACAGCTGTTCAATTTGGGGTTTGGATTTTGACCCAAACCCTTGTTCAAAAATAGAAGATGGGGTTCAGCCTGATTAGTGATTTCTAGATGTTAGATCTTTGTACCTCAAATTTCCACAATTGCGATCAACTCATGAAAATAAGTCCAATACAACACCTATAAATAACTAATTAGGCTGATTTTTGGTTTGTAGATCCACTTAGGGATTGGCCAAACATCCATATGGTCAGAGTCCTCTAAGAGTGTGCCACATGGCTCATATTGTGTCATGCAACCGGAGCCTGTCATTTTAGGGCGGTAACTGGAGCCTTAGCCATTTTCTATTACAAAAGCAAAAAAAGCAATTTGTGCTGAGCAAGGTTTAAAGGGGACCGGACTGGGGCGTTTCCATTTTTTCTGTTATAACGGCCGTTATAACGAAAAAAAATGCTCAGGGGTAAAAATGAAAAAAATGGTGTTGAAATTCAAATTTTGAATTTTAAAATTTGAATTTCAAAAAACGGAAAATAACAGAAAAACCGAAAATAACCATTTTTTCATTTTTCCAGAAAATAATTGCTGTTATTTTCGTTATAATGGCCATTATTTTTTGGGCGTTTTAACGGTCCATAACGTAACGGGGGAGGTCCGAATCCGTTATAACGGCCGTTATTTTCCTTATAACGGCCGTTTTTTAAACCTTGGTGCCGAGAACTCTATGTTTGTCGGCTTTGCTGACAGCCCGCTGTCATCAAATTTTTACTCGAATGAGTACCTCCCGACAAAAAAAATAGCCTAATTAGTGATTTCTAAGCGCTGGATTGGACGTTTTCATAGATAAATTTTTAGCCGTTGAACTCGGAACATTATTTGGGGTAAGATCCAAAGGCTTGAAATCCTTAATCAGGCTGATTTTTGGAATATAAGAACACCTAGGGATGGGTCAAACATCCATACGGTCAGTGGTCTCTAAAGTCTGCCACGTAGTTCATACTGTGATCCGACGTTCATGACGAACATCCGTCAGCAAGGTTATAGTCACATCCATACAATCAGTGCTGCCACGTGGTTCATATGGACGTTCGTGACCGAAACCGGACTCCTTTCCAACAACACCCGTCCTTTAGGCTATGAATTTCCTCACAGCTCGGTAACTAGAAAAAACACTTCACAACTAACACAAGTAAACCCAAAAAGATCAATAGACAGAAACTTGAACAAAAAGAGAAAAAGAAATCTGACGAGAGTGTTTATGTTTTCTTCTTCGTCCTCTCTCTCTCTCTCTCTCAATCTCAAACCTCCTACTCCTGAAAAAACCCAATAATGTATTGGCCCACAGTTTCTCTCCCAAATCCCTTTAAATCCCTACAAGAGAATGAAGAAAAACCCTCAGAAGAAGAAGAACAACAACAACAAGAGAGCCCCTCTCATGGCGGAAGAGGAGGAGTAAAAGAGGACTTATCCGAGCTCGGAAAAACCATCGGTCGCCAGTTATGGGGGGTCGCCTCTTTCCTTGCTCCTCCGCCTGTCACTGTCGCCTCCAATTCCGTCGATTCCACCGATCCCTCGTCGCAGACTATTCTCGGCATTCGCAACGATTTCGCCGAGATCGGAGGTAGCTTCAAGTCTGGACTGTCTCTTCTCTCCACCACCAAAGCTGTTAATGAAATTTCTAGATTAGCCACGAATCTGTTGCAGTTACCCAAAGAAGATGGAGATGAATTGACAGATGGTGTCGTTGGAGTTACAGAGGAGGTTTTGGAATTCGTGCGAGTGATGTCGATTCGACCGGAATGTTGGACGGATTTTCCGTTGTCATTGGATAATAGTGGTAATCTAATTTTATCGTCTCTTTTTTTTTCTTTCTTTCTTTTAACTTCAGATGGAATTCGATTAGGCTTTTCAATTCGACTGTTTCTATGGTACCTTTTCTAGAGTTAGGGTTGTAATTGATGCGCCATTGTTGGTTTTTGGATGCTAACATTTAGCTTTATAATCTGCTTGTCTGCTATTGATGGTTTATTGAAACCTGTAAACCAAACACCATTTTTGGTTTCACGGTATCCATCTGAGGAATGAATGTGTCCAATGAGGAAGACAAGTTATAGGCTTAAAAGGGTCCTGTGAGCTTCATATGACGAAGTTTAGTCATACAAAGTTACAAACATCAAAGCTTGAAACTTTATAATTGACAAGGACACCAGAGTGAGTGGTGCTCTGGTGTACACTAATTATGAGTTGACTCCAAAAGAAAAAGAAAAATAGAGTCTTGGAGCAAAATCTGTGATTTACGTCCCAGTTCAAGGATTTGACATCTTAAAGTTCTTCCTGGTACAGAATTTGTGCGGTCTGAAAAGGGAATTATGATGAATTGCATAAAATATGCTCTCAACCTTCTTAGAAAATGGTATGTTGGACACAACACCATGCTCCTTCTCAGTTGTGCAATACAACAAACTAACTAAACAAGTTGATGACTTTCCAAAGCATGGAATATATAACAGCGCCATTGGGAATACTTGTTTATCTTACCATTTCTTGGCTTGACATGGAATTATGAATTTATAGCGCATACCGTAGGCTCTATAAACTGATAAGGAAGTGCACCTACTGGAGCTTGTTTTCTCTAGACCTGAAAGGAAGTGGTGATTGTATAAATTTAATCCAGAACCTTAAACCACATATCATTATGGCTTAAATCTTGGTCATGGTGTGCAACTCAACCAGCACCAAATGCAAGACGCGGTGCCTGCATCTCAGCCGATTCACTGCATGGTCTGTTGTGGTATCCCCTTTATACTTAGATGAGACACCATGGTGCCCTTGTCACACTGAAGAACAAAGATTTTATTCTTGGACGAGTGTAGGTAAGTGTTCTCGCTCCATACTGGATGAGTGTGGGTAAAGAAGTTAGTCTGTGGGAGTATGATTCATCTTGGCACTTGAAATGTAGGGACTTTAACAAGTAAGAGCTTAGAGTTAGTAGACAATGAAAAGAAGGGGAGTTATCATAGTTTGTTTATAAGAGACAAAGTGGAAAGGGTCAAAAGCCAAGGAAATAGATGGCTGCAAACTAGTGTAATCCTTAAATTTGGAGAATATATGGATTTGGAGAAAAATGAAATGGGAAGTGCAACCCTTGAATTTGTGATGGCATATGACCTTGTAATAGCAAACTATACTTTCAAAAGAGAGATGAACATTTAGTTGCATTTAAGAATTAAACAAATAGGAGCTAGATATATTTTCCTCTACTTATATGAAATTGTAAGGTTTTTCCAAGAGAGAGTTTGACTACGCAACATAGGCTAGTAGTTTTAGATGTACGCATCAAGAGATAGAAGAGAGAGTTAAAATAAAAGATTGCCCAAGATTAATGTGGTAGAATTTAAAAGGGGAAAAAGTGGTGCATTTTATAAATTAATGGATAAAGAAAGAAATATGGAACGTAGAAGCAAAGACTATGGCGATGTGGGATATAACGACTAAATGAATTAAAAGAGTAGCGAAAGAGTTCCTTGGGGAATCTAAGGAGAAAAGTCATATAGAAGGAAGTTTATTGGTGGATTTTTCTTTTATGAATTAACATAGTGGTGGAATGATGAGGTTCAAAAGGCCATTAGAGAAAAGAGGATTTATTACAAGGCTTGATGATAAGTACCTCAACCAATACTCTTTAAAAGACTAATCTGTCAAGGAGCGGGAAATATAATTACTTAATCAAGGCGCGTAACAAACCACCACGCTTCCGAGCCGACGTCCTCGTTGACCCACTTTATGGCGAGCCCCCTGGCCTTCTTTCCAGGTAACGGGTACCCCTCTCTTTTTTTTCCACAAGTCACCCCTTCCGAGACTGATCACGATGGCTACTATGGCGGGCCCTCCATATCCCATACTATGGTGAGCTCCTTTTTTTATTATTAACCTCCATAGACCATATTATGGTGGGCCCTCCATAACCCATACTATGGCATGCCCATGGTTTTTTTTTTAACATAGTTGCCTTCCTGTTACTCGAACTTGTGACATGGTGTTGACTCTGATACCATCGATAAGCACCTCGACCAATACTCTTTAAAAGACTGATCTGCCAAGAAGCGGGAAATCTAATTTCTTAATCAAGGCACGTAGCACTTGACAACTAACTAGAAATAATAAAAACTTAACAAGATATAAAAATGCTAAAAAGGAAGTAAAAAAGGTAGTAAGTGTGGCTAAACATAAGGCGTATGATAGTATTACAATAAATTAGGGACAAGAGAGGGTGAGAAATATGTCTAGAAGCTTGCATGAACAAGGGAGTTTATGAAGATTTCATTAGCTTTACATGTAAATACCTCTTTGAACTTGCAATGTCCATTCCAATGTTCAATAATTAGGAGTGATGGGACTATAAACTCAAAAACTCTGGAAAACTAGAATTGGAAAACTATGAAATCGAAAGGGACAAGTTATGGGATGGGAGCTCCATGGCTTCTCCGATCTGGTAAGCTGCTTAAGTTCTATGGTTGACTTGGCTGGTTGGCACTTCCCTAACTGTGGGTAATTGTTATAATGTTAGCCCACTTAGGTTGGTTGCTGCAATTTTTTTCATATCGGTGGCACATCAATAAGAAATTATTCCCACGACAAGCTCCAATTCCATTTTAAATATGGAAAATTTCCAAGGAACCCAAATTAAACAATCTTATACACTCCCTACTATGTCTTATTTTGTCCAATAGAAATATGATAGAACATGACTTCTGTATTAGGCATCATTTTGGAACTACTAACAATTTTTGACATTTAATACTACATTTATTTGCTTTTAAATCTTGGCATATTTTCTTGCAGATTTTCATATTTCTGATGTTCAAAGAGAGCATGCTTCAAATGTTGAACATTTGACTCCAAGTTTGGCTGCTCTTCGGGCTAAGCTTTGCCCTGATCACATGAATGAGGGACACTTTTGGATGATATATTTTATTCTGTTGCATCCAAGGCTGAATGAGCATGAATCAAAGCTTCTATCAACTCCACAGGCAAGACTTCTCTGTTTACATCATTTATATGCCTCTTGATTGGCATGTATACTCTAGTTAAAATAGTGGAAATTACACCCAGGCGCACTTCAATAGATGAAACATTTGCCGGAATATATATGTGTAGATTGATACGTAGATAGATATAGTTTTTTATAGTTTTATGTCTTACATAAATATTTTTTGTCCGTGCTATATTGTATATATCGTAGACGAAACCAGGAAAACATATCAGTCGACTGTCGTAGTTCTCCATTCAGGAATAAAAACAAGCAAGAACTTGACAGCCTTAAAACGGAAAAGAAAAGTCAGTACATTAAGAAGTCTTAGATATGATTTTTTGTATGTTTCCCATTTAAGAGGGTGGGTTGGCCATGCTTACAGTATAACTTGAAGGGACATTTTTTATGCATTTAAAAAGAATGGGTATAATGGTGTGTTGCTATTTTATACCATTCACATGGGAGAAGTTTAAGATGACAGTGTATAGTTTGTAAACCAACATATGTATATATGTATGGTTATGTGTGTATGTGAACAGTCATCCTAGAGTTCCTCGCTATCTACATGCCATAAATTAGAAACCAACACTATTGTGCCTGTCTGTTTTAAAAGCATCCAAGTTTTTCTTCTAAAAACTGTTCTGCCAGGTTTCTTGACTTGGTGTTGATAATTCCCATCTAAAAATTGGGCATTGAATGTCCAAGAGAAGGAAAAAAGCTAGGGGTTATGAAACTTGTCTCTAGGCTTTTGTTTTGGATGAAATCCCAGCAAAACACTTATGGTATTGCTAGTGGTCCCACAGCCCATCACATTCTCAGAAATATTCTCACATGACATACAAAGCCTAGTAGCAGAGCAACTTACAGGAGATTAAAGGTCAAAATAGGAGTCACCACCACAATGTGATTGAGCACTGATTTTCAAAGGAAAATGAATAAAGTTTTTGAAGTCAAAAATAAAGAAAGCAAGTGACTTCGTTACCAATCCTATAATACAACATCAAATTAGCAAGGATGTTCCATTGTGAGCACAGGAAGGTATTAGGCACACAGGCTCACCCATTGTAGACAGTTACCTACTCATTTATTCGTCTTTCGTCCTCCCTAGTTACTGGAAAAAAGAAGAATAAGAGATGACCAGAACAACACAAGCAAGCATGCAGTTACATAATTTACATTCAATTTCAAACAGTATGGATCTTGATGGTATGTGGTGTATAAGTCGACACTCAACACCAGAAAACCATCTTCATCAATCCAACCAAAACTTAGGAAAACATAAAAAGCAAAAAGACAAACAACTAAAATGTATCCCAATCCAAATAGGTATCCTTGATCCAAACAAAGCCGAAACACAGGGAGTTGACCTCAACTTCAAATGATGTGGTACGCTAGTAATTAGCATCATCTTTAGGTATCCTTGATCAAAACATAAAAGAAAACTAGGAAAGAAACCCCTACTCATTGTACAAGACAACCCTAAATGGTAGCTAAACCCATCATTAGCTCCATTTTTGGGCATCCTATATCGAAATAACAACAAAACGAAAGATGAGGTCCTTATCATTGAATATAAATGATCTCCACCTTAGATGATTATCAAATCATGCATTGGCTTAGGCATCCTAGATTAATTATGGCTAAAAAAAGGAGAAAACACTGGGAAAAGAAAGCTATAGAAAACCTCTTAGCTAAAATGAAATTTTGACATTACAATGGCTTAGGAGGTAAGAAAAAAGAGCACAACAAGCAAGAAAATAAAATATGTCTTAGGAACCTCACCTCCTTTTTTCTGCAAATGTTGCAGTTTCTCAGAATTATTAGGGAAGGGAGAGACTCCTAACCTATGCTCACGAAATAAAAGAAAATGGATGAAATTGGGAGGGTTAAAGAAAGGAGTATTATAAGAAAGGGCAGATTGAAAAGGAAGGGAACTGTAGAAAAGAGATACTTAGAGGAAATAGTTAAAACAAAAGAGAAAAAAGAAAGGGAGAGGTAACTTGAGTTACCTCAATGTAAGTATGTAACCTTAAGTTCTCTAAGTTTTCTTCTTGTTTCCTCTTTTTCGCTTGAGAGTAGGTAGAGTTTCCTCTTTTGGTCTCCAATCTTCAATTGAGTGGAGCGGACGCTAGGGTTTGCGTGTTTTTGGGGAATTTGGACAGGTATATAGAATGTTTTCTGGGACTAGAGAGGTGGTTTCACTATTTCCAATGAAGGCTTAGGAGGGCCTTTCTCAATTTTGGAGAGGGTATCTATAGAGAAGAAATGTGTAGGACTATTTAGGGGTAAAAAGTAGGGTGAAATGGTCATTTAGGTAGCAAGCTTGGTAATAAATACAGGGCAGTTTGGGCAGCCTTCATGGTTGATTTTGGCATGACATGGGTCTTTCCCCTTACATTGATGCAGCTCACCCACAATTGGAATACTTATTCCTTCCCTCGTAGAGGCCGCATATTATGGCGTTTGCTTCCTTTCGCGATATGCTGGGGCCTATGGAAGGAGCGCAACCCTAGGGTGTTCAAGGATAGGGAGACCTCGGTGGAGGATATTATCCTGAACATCAAGGGCCTTTTTTGTGGTCCAAACTTTTCAAGGACTGCTAGGGTCTATTTTTTTAGGACTTCATCTTCTGGTGGGATGTCATTTGTAAGAGAGATCTAGCTTAACTTTCTTCTTTTCTTTTTGCTTTTGTCGCTGATGTTGGCGTCTTTGCCTTAGATAGGTCATCTCGACCTTTTAGGCCTTTTGTAATTCTCTCTTCCTTTTCAATACATTCCAACTTATCAAAAAAAAAAAGCTTGGTAATAAGTAGTTTCTTGTAAATGATAGGAAATAGGATCTTCTCAAAGGAAAAGGGGAGAACTTGTGAGAGTAGATTATGAATTTGTGTTACATCCAACCGAACTCTCTCATTGTGTAATGAGTTGATCGACTTTGATGCTCCAAGCCTTTATATTCTAAGGACCTTCTACTTCCCTAAATAGCCTTAGTGTATGTTGTTTGCAGATAATGTAGTGTTGGCTAATAAAAGTAAAGAGGGAATAAATGTAAAACTAGAACTACGGAGTGATACTAGGATGCCTTAGTCCTTAGGGTTGCAAATGAGCTGGACAACTGATGGGCTTTAAGTAAAATAATAGACAACATTGGAGTTGGACCGGGCTTAATCTCTTCATGGGCCCACTCTGTGCTTTCTAGGGTGTCAAGCTAGGTTGAGCCTCGGCCATCATATTCTCCTTTACCTGAGTCTGACAAAAGATTTTGGGCCAAGATAGGTCCAGGTTAGACTGCTTAGATCTAGGGCTTGTTTGGGCCCTAGCCCGGCCCACCCCAACTTGGCCCGGTTGCAACCCTAGAATTGCAACTTTAGTGAGGGTGCACAAAGGGATGAGATGTGAGATAATATCTTAGCTACAGGAACTTTCTAGTGCCGATCCCGCTTTGGAATCTCCTTCGTGCTCCCGCATCCTAAAATAATTCAACTAAAGTTAAGTTTAAAACGGCTACTTCCCACCCTTGCACTTGAGTTGTCTCTTGCACCTATTCCAACTTTTTGCAACTAAGATTAAGATTGATGGGCGAAAAAAATACCAAGCAAATATATTTCATTATATGAGTTCGATTATTAATGCAACGGGAGAGATTGAAGAGGATGTTGCCCATAGAATTTGAGCTGGGTGGCTAAAGTGAAGATGCGCTTTTGGACTGTTATTTGAGTGACACCTATGTTAATCAAAGTACAGGAAAATTGTACAAAACATAATAAGACCTTTTATGGTTTGTGGAGCAGAATGTTTAGTAATCAATAGACGACATGTCCATATAACGAGTGTGATAGGGATGAAGATATGATGGATGCATTTGAAAGACTAGGAAAGACAAAATTAGAAATGAGCACATCGAGGGAATACAGGAGTAGCTCCAATAAGAGATGTAATAAAGGATAGTTGATTAGTTGGTTTGGTTATGTACAAGAAGACCAATTACTGCACCAGTGAGGAAGAGCGCTTTGGTATCGATTGAAGGCTCTAAAGGAGCGAGGGGGAAAGCCGGAAATACAGTAGATAGTAAGATCTGAAAACTCATCTTTAAGGACCATAACAGAAGATATAGCTGTAAATAGAATTGAATGGTGAAATAAGATTCCAAATAGTTGGAATAAGGAATTGTAAATAATAATGATGATGATTTATTGTTCTCAGTTTCTTGTTTTTTGTCCCAATAACTCAGAAGTTTCTCAGGAGAAGAAAGTTGTCCAAAGTATGTAATGAATGGTGTGAAAAAAGAATTAATTTGGAATTCTAAAGAAACATTTTCAACACATATTCAGTTATCGTCTCATTTTATAGTTCCTTCTGCAATGTCCATGAATGTCTCTGTAGAATTTTCTAAATAAATGATTCCTTGGTAAGAGTTTCAACTTCTTTTCAGATTGTGGAAGCAAGAGATGTACTGTTGCAGAAGCTTCAAAACAGAATGAGTACAGAGTTGCAGATCTCAAAGGCTGATGACTTGATCATTGAGGTGAGCAGTAAGGGTAGTGACATTGGAGAAGAGTGCAACCCAGTTCAAGAAAAGGAAGTTGTGGCTCAGACAGTAAATGCAGCACATCAGGTAAATGTTGACGAGCAGGAGAATGTTGACCAGTGGTTAGAAGAGGAAGATGTTGAGACGGGCAATTCTGTTGATACCCGGAGACAGCTTGGAAACGAGGAAGATGTCTCATTCAGTGATCTGGAGGATGATGACAATGATGCCGCAAGTAGGCAAGTGGGGTCGAGCCCAGTACAGAATGATCGGGTTTCTTCATCCAATGGCTCTAGTGGATGGGATCACCTAAGTGAAAATTCTGACACGGGGGCTGGCAGAAAAAAGGCAGTCCAACCAACTTCCCGCGAGAAAGACTCAGAAGGTGAGGAGTCAAATGACTGGCTTACTGTTGATGATTTTGATTCAGACAATGTGGGTACTGCTTAAGTTTCTAAGTTTCTGTGAAGTTACCTGTGCTCTTCTTATGGGTTCTGCACTTTTGGCTTTCAACCCTCAAAATAAGCTTGTGTTTAGATTAATAATCAATCCAGATGTGTTTACATGATCAATCACCCATCATTACTGTGCTGTATTTGGTTACTGTAAATCATTTCTGCTGTATTAGTTTATTCTTGTATATATTGATTATATTTTGCTGTAAGTTGTTATGCATCATTTGTGCGTTAAATTTTTTGTTGATCACTAGTCGAGATAAATTTACACGATCAACTATATGTAATCACAAATATTATTTTGAGTGCAGACTTTCTTTTAAGCCGCCAGCTCTGACCTCTCTATTTGCTCCCTTTTGTTAGTTTACATTATGTCTTCTTGAAACATGAGGAACGAGCTCTCCATCTCTGAATCTATTGATTGGTTATCTGATCTAACTGGCTAAACATGCATGTATGCAAAATGTTAACCTACATGAGTTTCTGCTTCATCTGTTTCTTTTTCTTTTAGGATATCTGGCTGACAATTTGGATTTGGTATGTGTAATTGCGAGGAGCAAATGCGATTGATCAAAAGTTTAGATTCTAACCTTAGATTAAATGTGATTGATCATAAATGACCTTACAAACTCCAGGCTTTTTCAGCATGATATGGATCTTGTATTGGGTATGTTGCCAGCTCAAGGATTTAAGGATCTATTGTGCTTTGTCACATGGAAGAACTTTCTTTGAAGCATATTGAACCTCCTGAACTGGGATTACTAACTAGAACACAGGTAAACAGTAGATACTCATAAGGGTACCCAAATATGTGATGCCTTTTAGGGACCAGTGAAGATATAGTTACCAAGTCAAGACACATTGTCAATAATTAATTTACAAGTAGAGCCTAGTTACACTTTGACCAATGGGTCATCCCTAGCCATGGCAGTTTGCCACAACTTTTCTGCATACACAACATGTTTACAGCCCAAGCCAACTCTCTCATGTCATGGGTAAGATTTACAAGTCTCAGTTTTCCTAAACTCGCAACGGGGTCAAGCTGAAAGAGTCCCATTCGACATCTTATAACTTGAATGAGGGTGAGTGATAAACCTTCAATCCTTATGAAAGCATTTAAGCTTTTCCTTTGTTAGAATCTCTCAACCTGATGAGACTCGATAAAGACTTCCAATATGGTTGTCTGTGTTTGATGCAGGATTAGTTCTGACCGGACAGGCCTACGTACTAGGTCGCTTAATTTTTCTATTTGGCTGAGCCTGGTGTGTTGCCTAGCGGAGTCCCGCTCAACCTGTTTTTACACCATTGTGGGCAGTCTGTGTTAGAATCTCTCAACCTGATGAGACTCGATAAAGCCTTCCAATATGGTTGTCTGTGTTTGATGCAGGATTAGTTCTGACCGGACAGGCCTACGTTCTAGATCGCTTAATTTTTCTATTTGGCTGAGCCTGGTGTGTTGCCTAGCGGAGTCCCGCTCAACCTGTTTTTGCACCATTGTGGGCAGTCTGTGTTCCCATGTCCAAACTTGTTTGCCTCTAAATACATTGCATACCTTTGCTCTAGGCAGGTTAGAGCAAGTAAGAGTTTGTGTCCAAATTTTTGAAGTCCCTAGATGACCTAGAACACCAGACGATCTGGACTGATAGCTTTGCAAAAACAAACTGTAACTAACATTTCTTTGTGAAGAAGCAATTAACAGTCCTAAAAATCGATAAAGAATTTACAATGGCCACATCAAACATCTTTCTAATCGTTGTTTTTAGATGTTTATCAGATAGTTAAGATTATTCTAATTTTCTGATTTCATTATTTACAAGGCTATCATAATGAATGCAACCACAGACTGAGTTTATTTATACACAAGACAGATGACAAAACACATGTCAATCAGCTACATGCGTACATCTCGATGTATCTGATACTCCCCTTTCACTTAAAAGGAACCTCTTATGTGAGCTTGCCCTGGGTGACTTGTTCTTCACTTCTAGAGCAATCGGGAACAACCTCCATGTCGACTTCAACAAAGATATCTGGCTTGAGCCTTTCACAACCAGTTGGCTCTCGCCGCAAGTGTTCAACGGCAACCATGTTCAAAATATATTTAAGCTATAAAACTAGTGATTAGTGGTAAAGAATAGAAAGGCTGATTAAATGAAGGTTAAGTTTTATATAGAAGGTAAGGGTCATATGCACCGGAAATGCATAATCTCCATGAGAACTTATGGAAGCAGAGAGAAGCAAGACTGAATACCCCTTATTACACCTCTTGATCGACACCACCATCTTCCTTACCAACTATTGACACAAGCAATGATGAGCTCACAGATTTCGATGGCCCATCGAAGTCCCAATCAGCTAGCTGCTAGCATGAGCTGGGACAACCAACACTCCGCATTGTTCGATATGCCATCGCTTCCTCGGGAAGGACACCTCAGGTAACACCACAACGTGTAGCTCAAGGTTTCGGCAGCAATGATTTTTCCAGTGGAGGTCTTTGTTGTAAATTAGGTTGTAACCAGTAGATGAAGGTTGTGGATAGAAGAGAAAAAAAAGTGTAATGGAGGCGGAAGGTGGAGAAGGAGATTAGGGTTAAAGAGAGAAGTTGTGGGAAGAGGAGATTCTCTCACACTCACTGTATATATATATATATATATATATATATGGAGAGAAACCCTACAAAGGAGAACACTATTCACGTAGCACTATTCACGCAACACTATCACGTGAATAGTGAAAATCCAAAAAAGGCCCCACGTGGGAAGTGGGACACAGCCCACTTGAGACACCCACATGGGTGTATTACATAAACTCCAACACTCCCCCTCAAGCTGGTGCGAAGATATCCATCATGCCCAGCTTGCCAGTCAAGATATGAAGAATAGACTTTTTCACCCCCTTTGTGAGTATGTCGGCAACCTGTTCCTGTGTTCTCACATACGGAGTACAAATCAATTTTTGTTGAAGTTTCTCTTTGATGAAGTGACGATCAACTTCAATATGCTTGGTCCTATCGTGCTGGACTGGGTTGTGAGCAATGCTGATGCCAGCTTTGTTGTCACAGTAGAGGCTCATCAGCTCTGTCACCTGGAGTCCCAGTTCCTCAAGCATGGTCCTCAACCAAAGGAGTTCGCACACACCATGTACCATAGAGCGAAATTCTGCCTCTGCACTGGATCGAGCTACAACTGGCTGTTTCTTGTTTCGCCAAGAGACAAGATTTTCTCCAACAAGGGTACAGCATCCTGACGTAGACCGACGATCAGTAACGGAACCTGCCCAATTTGCGTCAGTATATGTTTCTACTCTAAAGTGTCCATGTCGCTCGAACAGTATTCCACGACCTGGAGAGCCCTTGAGGTACCAAAGAATTCGGTGAACTGCCTCAAGATGTGATGACCGTGGTGCATGCATAAACTGACTGATAACACTAACGGCGTAAGCAATATCCGGACGGGTGTGTGCCAAGTAGATCAGCTGCCAATCAATCGTTGAAACATAGGGACATCCTCAAGGGTGTCACCCTCCTCAGAATTCAGCCGATGGTTCTGATCAATTGGAGTCTCTGCTGGTCGAGCTCCTAAATACCCAGTCTCATCCAGAAGGTCCAATACATACTTCCGTTGAGAGATGAAGATGCCCTTCTGAGACCGAGCAACTTCAATTCCCAAGAAGTATTTCAGTGGCCCCAAATCATTTCTCTTAAACTCCGAGGACAAGAATGTCTTCAGCTGCTTTATCTCTTTAGGATCATTCCCAGTGATGACAATGTCATCAACATAGACGATCAGTGCCGTGGTACTAGTCTGCTGGTGCTTCACAAACAACGTGTGATCGGCCTGACTCTGCTTGTAGCCCACTCGTCTGATCGCATTGCTAACCGCTCGAACCATGCCCTTGGAGATTGCTTTAGCCCATACAGGGCTTCCTTAACTTGCACACCTTATCGTCACTTCCAGCAAGTGTCAACCCAGGTGGTAGTTTCATGTACACCTCTTCTGTCAAATCTCCATGCAGAAAGACATTCTTCACATCTAGTTAATGCAATGGCCAGGACAGGTTGGCAGCTAAGGATAGAAAAACTTTGACTGAGTTCATCTTAGCCACAGGTGCAAAAGTCTCCTGATAGTCTATCCCATATGTCTGAGTGAATCCCTTGGCTACAAGTCGTGCCTTGTATCGTTCGACTGACCCGTCAACTTTATGTTTCACTGTAAAGACCCATTTGCACCCCACAGGTTTCTTTCCTCTGGGTAGTTGAACAAGTTCCCATGTTTTGTTCTTCTCAAGAGCCTGCATTTCATCCATCATAGCTTCTTTCCACTTTGGGTGACTAAGTGCGTCTGCAACACTGGAAGGCAAAGAAACAGAGGAGGCAATACTGACAAAATTCTGATATAACGGAGACAAAGACTGATACGAGACAAAATGTGAGATAGGGTGTTCCGTTCACGTACACCCTTCCGAAGTGCAATAGGGAGGTCAATATCAGTGCTCATATGATCGTCAGAAGTAGGAAGATGCATGTGGCTCAAGAACAGAAATAGGACTGAGGCAGGGACAGAAGCAATACCTGGAACTGGATCCGAGGGGAGACTTGCAGATGTAGGCGCAGGGACAGTGGCTTGTCCTTTCTTCTTGGTTCTGAAATATACACGCACATCAGTTGCAGTAGTGGAAGTGCCATTGTCACTAGACTGAGGTCTCGGCATAGGAATAGAGACAGGCAGAGGGCTGGGGATACTCTCTTCTGCAACATCATGCTCCCCCTAAAGAGAGGTCTACTCACCAAAGAAAGGGATGGACTCAGCGAATGTGACATCCATAAAGATGAAGCGACGACGGGTAGGCAGGATGATAACATTTGTACCCTTTTTTATTAGAGGGGTACCCCAAGAAGATGCACTTTAAGGCCCGCGGATCTAACTTGTCCCTCGAAGAACGATGAATATGGACATAACAAACACACCCAAAGACCTTTGGAGGAACAACGAAAGCCGGGCGGTCAGGAACCAGGAGAGATAGGGGAGTCTGAAATCCGAGAACCCGAGAGGGCATACGATTGATGAGGTATGCAGCAAGTAAGACAAACTCATACCAATAGTGTTTCGGAACCTGCATGCCTAACCGGAGAGCACGCTCAACTTCAAGAAGGTGACGTTTTTTTCTCTCAGCAGTCCCATTATGTTGAGGTGTCGAAGGGCACGAGGTCTGATGAACAATGCCATGTGAAGCAAAGTAAGATTTTAGACCCCCATCGAGATATTCCCCCCCATTGTCAGAGCGAAGAATCTTAAGAGTGGTATGGAATTGAGTGGTAACCATCTTATGGAACTCTTGGAAAATGGAGAATACAGCATCTTTGGTTCGCATAAGGTACAACCACTAGAGTCATCTACAAAGATAACAAAGTATCGATATCCCAACAAAGAAGTCACAGGCACGGGGCCCCACACATCAGAATGCACAATAGAAAAAAGAGTAGTACTTTTATTCTCACTAATGAGAAAAACAGAATGACAATGTTTGGCCAATTCACATGTTTCACAATGAAACGGAACTGCAGAAACAGAAGAGAAAGCAGGAAAGACACGCTTTAAGACTAACATGGGTACATGACTTAGTCGGGTTATGCTAAAGCATTAACTGGTC